>OX459124.1:3117500-5617500 GCA_949775105.1 Oldenlandia corymbosa var. corymbosa
AAACGTTGTTTGGATCGAGGTAATCCAACAAATATTGCGTTGATCTGTTCCGACTTTTCGAAAGAATGTTGACTTCAGAGTAGATTTTTCTCCCCTAATCTATAACCACAATTTGTTGATGTCTATTGTAAATAAGTGTTGGATCGATCCATGAATTGATCGAACGAATGGGTCGCTCAAGAACTTTCCAAGTCAATTGAAGCCCAAACTTACTTGTCTACAGAACAACAAAAGACTGAACAAATTTCACATCCAACCTCCGAAGCACACTCTACTTCACAAAAAATCTCTCTCAGCCTTACCCTGCCATATTCATTAGTTTATCAGTAGTGGAAAATCACAATTTACTTTGCCAGTAACTTTTTAATTTTTTCATGATAGACGACGTCGACGCAGCTCTTTCTTAAGGTGTTTAAATTATTATATAACCTATCATCACTATGTCGAGAGTACGATTCTCACTGGTGTATAGTTTTTTTTTTTTTTTTTAATATCGGTTTCTTCATAGGATAAGATATAGTTCTGAAAGATTTTGACTAATTGTGCACGGATTGAGAAATTCCTCTCCAATTTCTTTGCCCGACATTTATTTTGAATTGTAGACAGTGAGATATGTAATTTCAAATTGCTTCAAGACATGGATGGGAAAAAAAAATAGTGATGTTACCGGTGTAATTTTTAGCCTCCAAAGCAAAGTTTGCGTTCTTTTCCAAAACTGCCCTTATTTAGTATAACTTTTTGTGGAGAAGAGATTAAGGGGAGAGCTTCGGGAGAGGAAAACAATTTACTTTATAAGAACAGCTTTAGAAAAGAATCAAAATTTTGCTTTGGAGGCTAAACATCGGCAATATTGCTGGTCAAAAAATATGTATATTTAGCTTCATTTAGTTATCACATTGTAACTAAAATTTCTCCCTTTTTTCAAACCAAAAAAAAAAACTAACATTTCCCATGAGAATTACTAATAAAGATTTAATAGCATTGTTTTTAACTTTTTTTTATTATTTGATTGAGTCGATTGAGAATTCCTAATTAAACTACAATGGCGTCGATAATTGTAAGTGCGTTTCCAACTACGTGCCCTAATACAATTGAGCATGAACTGTGGTGCAGGTGGTAATCCAGGTGGAATGTTTCTATTACAATCATTATAGTCATCTTGTCCGCTGCGAATAGATCCCAACGCATCCGATTTACGATTATACGACCACCATTTTAGCGCCGCACCGAATTTGTTACCTGCACTTCCAAGTTTTCGCTACACAAACTTTTGCTGCCTCCTGCATTTGTCCACTGAAGTTCTTGGCCAGTTCTTCCATGGCGTCTCGGCCGATCCACGAAGAACGACGAGCACATTCTATGGTCTTACCGCCAAAATCATGATCATCGGATTCTGTTTTGTTTTGTATGTGACGAGCGTTTGCGTTTAAGCAGTCTAGGCAGACGAAAAAGTCATCTCCGTTGATTAGACCGCATAACTCGTCAATCCTCGAAGCTTCCGCATGATGATGTTGTTGAAGTAACATAAATTTCCCAACATAAGCCACATACAAACCAAGATAATAAGTCGACCGGTGCAACCCATCCGGTCCATCCGAAATCACTAAAGATAAAAATTCATGCAAAACTGTTAGTTCTTGATTTCAAGATTAAATAAAACATAATTGAATTATTTTACGAAAACGTTACGTGTTAATTAGTGCTTTGAGAAACTCCCATTTATACCTTATTCTCTCCCTACTTTTGCTGTTATATATCCAAAAAAAAAAAAAAGTTTTTGTTTTGTTTTTTCTTTTTAGTTTAGCTCCCCCTAAATAGGGGTTTCGTTTTACTGAGTTAACTATGATAACGATTACTTCATAAACAGACTATGACCAAATGTTACACGAGCAAAGAGCAAAGACAAATTAGAGATGAAATATGATTTATATTCATTACTCTACTTCAATATCCATAAGTATTTTCTGGATTCTGACTCATGAAATGTAAAGTTGGGGGCGTCTTTCGAACGAAAATGCCTTCTCTACACAAAAGAAAGGTAACCATCTCCAAAAAAGAAAAAAAAAAGTTGAATAGAAAGAATGATACATGATTTCTTCACGTCTTGGAAGCTTTAATATGACAGTTATTTAAGGTATTTATGACTACATATATGATGAATTCGAGGCAGATATCTGATTAAATCTGGAAAAAGATAGTTACCTGGTTTCAAGATGGTGAACAAGGATTATTAATAGAGACTGGGAATGCAATGAACGCAATTTGAGAGATACAATGATAGTGAGATATGGTGCCGACTACTGTCTATTAGAACTAGTCACGAGTTAAAATACAGATCGAGGTAATCCAAACATAGATTGCGTTAATCTGTTCAGAATTTACAAGAGAAGGTTGATCTTATAGGATTATAGGATTATATATATATATATATATATATATATATATATACACGATTAATCCGGAATCGAGTCGGATTAGTCAAGCATTCAAATTATTGGCTGCCAATTGTCAACAACTTTAACATTTTATTTTATTTTTATCAGCAAAACATTGATCAAACTTCATTAATTGTGAGGAAGATATATAACTGATTCACAATATTTGTTGTTAGCGCCGTTTCACAGCAGAGCAACATCAACATTAAAGTATTCATATCCTAGAAAATGATCGTGGGCACTTGGCTAACATTATAGGATTCTATCTATTATGAGATGAGTTCTAACAGAAAATTAAGAACTATAGAAAAACCCATTGGCTTGAAGATGGAGAACAAAGATTGTGAACAGAGATCGGGAATGCGATAAACACAGTTTGATACTCAGATACAAGGAGCTAAATGAATCAAATTAATAGTCCACAATATATGAGAATCAAACAAATGTGGACAACACCTTAATTAACCTACCCGAATTTCAAATTTCTCAAACATTATGTTAGGTAAGATTCAATAACAGACCGGTTTTTCATATGATCATATCAGTACAGCATCCATGTTAATTAGTGGGAAATTCAAATGAGAGCGACTAAACGTAACCCACTTGATACTTATTGACACTATTTTTTTTTACAATTTAGCCCTTTTTAATAGTTTCTTAAAACTTTTCTAACATTTAAACTTTTTTTTTAAATAAAGCATCTAAAATTTTTTGAATACTTCAATCAATTAGACAGTAGCATATCTAACTAATAAATAACTAAATGCGAGATTTAAATAATAACTAGACATGATATAATTTAACTCTTACATAATATATATATATATATATATATATATATATATATATATATATATAGTTGCGGCCGGGTACTTTGCCGGGGGAGCGCAAAACCACTGCGCTCACCCGCGGACTAAACGCCACACTTAAGCATGCAACCCCGGGCTGTGCATACTTCCCCTTTTGTATTCTTAATGGGAAATTTCCTTTTTAATATTTCTTAATTAATGAATTAAATGAATTAATAATATTTTTATATTTATTGGTTATATTATTTAAATCTTTTGTTAATTTTTTAAATAACTTAAATAAGTTTATTAATTTCAAATTTTATTTTATTAATAATTTTTCATGTTCAAAAATTATTTTGTTTTCTAGTTATTGGGTTATATGTATTTATCTATTGCTTAGGGTATTTTAGTTTTTATATTAATTTTATAATTGTTTAGTTGAAAGGTTGAAATTTTTAATTTTTATAATTATAGAAATGAAGACGAAATTGAAAAAAAAAAAAAAAGAAAAAAGGTTTAGGCGTCACCTAGTATATGACATGCTACATTTAGCATTACTTAGAAAAACATCCTCCAAATACAGTACAAACCAGCCCAATTCTTTTGATTTAATTTAAAAAGCCCAATGGATCCAGCCAGTAGTTAGATATCATGAACTGGGGGTTTGGTTAGAATTAATTATAAAGTACAGGGGCTTAATTTGCAATTTTGTAATAGTTAGCAACTTGACACACTCGTCTTTAGTGGAAGTTTTAACTTGATGAAGGAGAATATAACGTTAGCAAAAGCAACTGATGAACCACTCATATCCATTACCACCACAAAGATGGAAGAAGATGTAGAACCAGCAGCAAAATCTTGGCAACCACAACTATCATATCTCTATATCTATCCTGCATTTGTTGGTGATTAGAATCCTATGACATCGCATAGACGTCAAAGACCGTGGGACAAGGTTGTGATTGTATTCAAGGGTGACATCATGTTTTGAAACATGAAGAGAGCATTTGCCACTCAGAATTATCAACGAGAAAATACCTTTAGAGCTCTGTCAAATCTGGAGTCTTGGCAGCAACTTTCCTACTTTCAGAAGCCATCATTTCAAAAGGCAATCACTGTCTTCTTCTTTGTGGTTCTAGAAATGGGAGCTATATTGAGTATTACTTGTGCAGGTTCAGTTTTACCTGTTCAAGTCTTGAGGACAAGACTTAAATAAGCGGGAGGGATTTGTCATGAACTGGGGGTTTGGTTAGAATTAATTATAAAGTGTAGGGGCTTAATTTGCAATTTTGTAACAGTTACCAAATTGACAGACGTGATAAAACTCGTCTTCTCCATCTCAAAACGTTAGCGAAGAGTTAATCTAAATTTTACTATTTTTCTTACCATTTTTCTTTATTTTCCTTTTTTGCCAATGTCAATCCTTGTTGGATCTGACATTAGACAGCTCGATCCTATTACATAAACAATTACTCGCATGTGAAAGATTGTCTATGCCCTCTTTCTATGGTTCAATGTTTTGTAACTAAACTTTTGGACTCAAGGTGCAAGGAGATGTTAACTACTCCTCCACTTAGGGCATCATCAACTCTCCTTAGTAGAATGCGGTCCCAAACCTTTCTACCTAAGCATGTTTGACAGTGAAAAATAAAATAGTTTTTGTGCCCAATACCTATTGCTAAAAAATGGGGTAAAACATGAGGACCGTTTCGGCGAGTCTCTATCCAGTATACCCGGGGGCACCATACTCCCCCTCCTACTTTTTACACTACTAGTCCTTACTACACTTTTTTCCACTTTTCTAAATAACATCCTATAATTTACAGGTTTAGTCCCTTTGATTTTTTTTTCTCTCTCCTTTAAAAAACATCTCTAATCTTTAAATGAGCATATTTCTCAATCTGTGAAGAATTAGAAAACGTGTTACACATGAATTTTATTGTATTCGTCGAGATCTATCCAACAAGATCCATATGGAATATTTTTTTCGGACTTAAAAATGATCAAATTCTGATGGACAGAATTAAGATGGATATCCAGTTTAAAAAGATGGATAACCACTTTATTTTATATTAAGATTCTTTTATTACATATATCTCTTGATCCGTAAAGAATTAGAATATGAATTATATATGAAATTTATAGTGCTCGACAAAATCTATCCGATAAGATCCATGTTGAATATTTTTTTTGAACTTTGAATGCATTTATATTTTATGGGCAGAAATGAAGAAATGTGTTTTTCGTTTTTCTCTGAAAAATGGTTATTCGTTGTGTTCCTACTGATTATCCAACCGGTTTGGACTGACTATCCATTCTGTTTGTACTTGTTATCCAATCATATTTTTTACATTCACTCTTCAAAAAAAAAAAGAAAGAAAGAAAAAATGATTGGATAAGCATTGCAAATAATTTGGATAATCAATAGAAAATAATTGGATAATCAGTGCAACATGTTGGATAATCAGTACAAAAAAATTTGACAATCATTTTCATAAAAGAGCAAGGAAAAAAAATATTGGATAACCACCACAAAGAAGTTGGATAATCAATATGAACACATTGAATATCCAGTTTAAGAAGATGGATAACCAACTTATTTTACATTCATATTGTTGTGTTCCTTATATCTTTTGATCCGTAAAGAATTATAACACGAATTATATATGAAATTTATAGTGCTCGACGAGATCTATCCGATAAGATCAATGTTGAATATTTCTTTTGAACTTTAAATGCATTTAAATCTTATGGGCAGAAATGAATAAACTGAAAAATAAGTATCCGTTGTGTTCATACTGATTATCCAACCGGTTTGGACTAATTACCTATTTTGTTTTATCCAATCATATTTTTTACATTCACTTTTGAAAAAAGAAAAAAAAAAGAAAAAAAAAAAGATGGATAACCAACTAAGTTTAGATTGATATTCTTGTATTACATATATTTCTTGATCCGTAAAAAATAAGAACAGGAATTATATATGAATTTTATAGTGGTCGACGAGATCTATCCAACCAGTTTGGACTGATTATCCATTTTGTTTGTGCTTGTTATCCAGTCATATTTTTTACATTCACTCATCTTCAAAAAAAAAAAAAGAATAAAAGAATAAAAAATAAAATATTTGGATAAGCATTACAAACAACTTGGATAATCATTGAAAATAATTGGATAAGTAGTACAAGCTGTTTGGATAACCAGTACAAAAAAATCGGACAATCCCTTTCATTAAAAGATGACAAGCCGCCGTCACACTAGTCAAATAAATTTACCTACTTAACACTAGTATAGCGGAAAATAGGGTCGTACCCACAGAGAAGGAATACTAATTACCTGGTATAAATTACTCCTATTATTATCTAGATAAATGACGATCTCAGATTTATAAAACTTAAAATTAAAATAGATAAATAAAATAAAAGCAAATAATATTAATTTAAATAATCAAACAAAGAAAACCTAGGACATTGGGTTCATCTACCGAATGTTTGGTTTGGTTCAATTCATAAATATCTGACTTTTAACTTCCATTAATCTCACAATGATTCACCTAATTAAGAACTATTCACCGTCGTGATATAATTCTCTTACTCTAATTAATCCTATGACTACTGTCGTGACTATAGGAAATAACTAGAGTACATTAAGAACTTAAGAATCTAACGTTGCAAAGGTTGTGTTCCTACTGTCGTGATTCACTACCTAAGTCCAATATTCCCATGAACTAATATTAATTTTCAACTGTCGTTCCATCAATTAATATCTTTAAACATGCAAGTAGTGGCCAGTTACAAACATGCACTAAAAGCAAGAATATTAAATATTGATCAATGGAAAAATCAAACAATAATGAACCAAATAAACCAAATAAATTCGGCGACTACATCCAAGTCCTAGGTTAAAAGAATTTAGCCACTAAACATTATCAAAAATAATCCAATAATATTTAGAGACATAATCCTAAAAATTTGAATTAAATAAATAAAACAAAAACAATAAAACCCGAAAGTCTCAGCCAAAAACAAAAGCTTTGAATCCCTTGTTTGCTTCGGTTTGGATGACACCCTTCTCCTCGGCTGCTGCTTGGTTCAAGTCTGATGGTGAGGATGCATGGATGGTGAGGCTTCAGCAAGGCAAAAGCTCAAGGTGTGGCGTGGTGTTGGTGTTGATGGTGAAAGCCCGAGAGGTGTGAGATTTTTGGTGAGTTCGGTGAGTTATGGTGCTGTTGCTGGAGTTGCGTGAGGTCAAGGTGGAGAAGGAGTGGGTTGTTTGCTTCGGTGGTGCGTGGGAGTGGAGGGAAGCAAGGTGGAGGAGGTGTAGCAGAGCGGCGGTGATGGTGATGATGATTAAGGTGAGATGATGGTGGTGTGGTTGATGCGGTGGTGGTGGAGGTCGGGGGAGGGGGGGGGGGAGAAATTGCAGCGGCGGAGGGATGTTTTCAACCATAGGGTTTCAGTGAGTTTTCTGTCAAGTTCGGTTGTAAAAATAAATCCCTAATCCTCCTTTTATAGGCTTCCGTCAAACCCTACTTCTTGGAGAAGAAAAAAACTTGTTTCCCAAATAATATTGGGATTAAAATTCTTACCCAATTCCAATCCCATATCAACCGCACCATCATCGTTGTTTGGCCAATTTTCCACAAACAAAAATTCTAAAATTGCTTGTTTAATCCTCCAATTTTTCAAGTACTTCAATTTCTTCATTGTCAATTTATCAAATCTTCAATTCTCCCTTTGAGTTGCTTTTATCTTCATTTTAGCCCAAAATTTCAACAATTCCTCCAATTGAGTACAATTCCTATAATTAAAGATAAAATCACATAAATAGCAGAAATGCATTCAAAATAATAGCAAAACATCTCATAAAAGAATATTAAAAATAGGTAAATTTAAAACACATCAAATACCCCCAAACTTGAAATATTGTTTGTGCTCAAGCATTTCCAAAGATTAAAACAAATAAAAACAGTTAATTATTTAATTAAGCGGCTCATAGATTCAATCATCATATAACACAAAGACCTCGACGACCTCTACTATGTACTAGCTAACAAAATGCAAACTATATGCACTTTTAGCCCCCCATGCTTGTGTGTGTGTGTGTGTGTGCGATTCGTTTCTTAGGGACATCACTTTACATTTAACATAGAAAACAAAGTTCTACTGCAAATATGCCATTTTACTTTAACAACATACTCACATTTCATACCATATTTCAATGCAATGGACCGTCAAACATACTATGAAGTAGAAGGACTTATCTCACAGACAACCTATTCCCCCTCGTAACCCATTCTTCGGTTCATGCGGCTTTTCTTCAGGACTCTTTCCAACTCAGGCCACTACCCAGAGTATTTTTCCACTCCTTTACATAGTGGTTCAGCAACTTAGGGCAGTCTACATATCTATTTTTCCTCACCGGGCCTGAGGACTCTCCACTCAGGTTGCCAATTCCTCACCTCTCAATGGGCTAGCATCAGCATTGAATGCTCTTCCTTTCTCCCTCATTAAAATTAACCTAACCTCATAAGCATCCGCCAACACCCCTCCCCCAAACTTACTTAACACAAAGTGTCAAAGCAATAAGGTTTTTTAAGGCTGATATTTGGTTAATGCCTTGCTTTTCCTTCACAACATGATGGGTTCCACATACAAATCATATAAGTATGAGTGAATCAAACAACTTTCCATGGCATATCCACATCAAACTCATGCAACTATGTCTCACTTTAGGCTTATCCTACAGTCACGACTAAGTGCATAAAAAGCAGGGTATTCAAAGCAACATATAGAAATACATAAGTTAAGCAATACAATTCAAAATAGTCTAATTCTTACATGTTATAGATAATTAAACCATCCTCCTCATAGGCCTTTTTGGATTTTTTAGTTTTTCAATTTTTATGGATTTTTTATTTAAGAAAGATAAACACAAAACACAAATATTCCTCTCCCCCACACTTAAAGCATACATTGCCCTCAATGTATAAAACACACAAGACAAGACAACCAAGTGTAAAGAAAAGAAAAGACAAAAACAAAAAGAATGAAAAGAAACGACATAACCTTGGGAATGCAAAGTGGAGGACCAGAATTGTTAAATAAACTGTTGCAACTGCTATCCAAGCAGACGACCAACTTCTTCAAACTTTTGGATGTTTCATTTTCAGCACCATTGGACATCAGAGTTGGGCCCTTCCAACAAACCTAATTGCAAACTAAAATAAATTAGAAAAACAAACCTAAAAAAATAGATGATTAAGAAAAACCACGAAAATCTAGAAATCAAAGATCTCCAGATAATCAGGAACAAAAAACTTAACCATCAACTGATTAATGAAAGAAAAAGAAAAATAAAGCAAAATAAAGCAAAATAAAGAATTGGGTTGCCTCCCAATAAGCGCTTCTTTAAAGTCATGAGCCGGACTTTATGGCTGATCAATCGTGTGAATGGTCACTCAAAAAGTAAGAAACTTCTTGAGGTACCATCTCTCCAGCTACATGTAACCTCAGCCGCTATCCATTAACCTTGAAAGGACCATGCACATCATTTTGAATCTCAATAGCACCATACGGGAACACCTTAGTCACGGTAAATGGTCCAGACCACCTTGAACGGAGTTTTCCAGGAAACAACTTTAGTCGCGAGTTAAAAAGTAAAACCTTTTGACCTACTTCAAACTTCCTCTTCTAAATATGCTTATCATGCCAAAATTTAGTTTTCTCTTTATAAAGCTTTGCACTCTCATAAGCATCCAGTCTAAACTCTTCCAACTCACTGAGTTGCAATAATCTCTTTTCTCCAGCAGCTTGCAAACTCATATTTAACTCTTTCACAGCCCAATAAGCTCGATGCTCTAACTCCACTGGTAAATGACATGATTTCCCAAACACTAATCGATATGGAGACATACCCAATGGTGTCTTGAATGCTGTCCTATAAGCCTAGAGAGCATCATCCAATTTCATGGACCAATCTTTCCTTGAACGCCCCACTGTCTTCTCAAGATTTTTCTTCAGTGTTCGATTCGCCAACTTTGGTTTCCCATTGGTTTGAGGATGGTAGGCAAGAGGAACCTTATGAGTAACACCATATTTCTTCAACAGCGCATCCAAATTCTGATTACAAAAGTGGGTACCTCCATCACTAATGATAGCTCGTGGAACACCAAATCTTGTAAAAATATTCTTTTTAAGAAATTAATCACCACATGAGAATCATTAGTTTGGGTTGGTATGGCCTCGATCCATTTTGACACATAATCTACCGCAACAAGAATATACTGATTGCTGAAACAAGATGGAAACAGCCCCATGAAATCTATGCCTCAGACATCAAAAAGCTCAACCTCCAAAATACCACTCAAAGGCATCTCATTACGCTTGGAAATATTACCCATTCTTTGACATCTGTCACATTTTTCCACAAACTTTCTGGCATCTTTATACATGATTGGCCAATAGAATCCTGACTGCCAAACCTTAGCTGAAGTTTTGGATAAACTGAAATGGCCTCCACACTCTAAACAATTGCAATGTGTAAGTATATCTTCAAACTCATCCTCTGGCACACATCTTCTAATAATCCCAAGAGCACAAAACTTGAATAGTAGTGGCTCTTCCCAGAAATAATGCTTTACGTCCCATAAAAACTTCTTCTTCTGCTGATAGCTGAATTCAGGGGGAATAACACCACTTACTAAATAGTTGACCAAATCTGCATACCATGGAACCGAAGAGAGAGCTAAAATTCTTTCATCAGGAAATTCTTCATTGATTGGAATTTCTACTTCTTTTGCTGGCACCGCAATTCGAGATAGATGATCAGCTATTGCATTCTCAAGTCCTTTCTTATCCTTGATCTCTAAATCAAATTCCTGTAATAACAACACCCAATGAATAAGTCTTGGCTTTGCATCTTTCTTAGCCAACAAATACTTGATTGCTGCATGGTCAGTGTAAACTCTAACTTTTGAACCAACTAGATATGATCTAAATTTATCAAAAGCAAAAACAACAGCAAGCAATTCTTTCTCAGTGGTTGCATAATTCATTTGAGCATCATTCATCAATTTACTAGCATAGGAAATAACATGCAACTTCTTATCCTTTCTTTGACCAAGAACTGCACCTAGAGCATAATCACTAGCATCACACATCAACTCAAAAGGTAAACTCCAATCAGGCGCTGCTAAAATAGGGGCTGTAATTAAAGCTTTCTTCAAGGCATTGAAAGAAGTTAAACAATCATCGGTAAACTCAAAAGCCACATCTTTGTTCAACAAATTGCACAAAGGTTTAGTAATCTTGGAAAAATCTTTAATAAAACGACAATAAAAACCAGCATGTCCAAGAAAACTTCTAACTCCCTTTGTTGAAATCGGTGGAGGCAATTTCTCAATAACTTTTATTTTAGCACGATCCATCTCAATACCTTTGAAAGAAATTTTATGCCCCAAAACTATACCTTCCTGCACCATAAAATGACACTTCTCCCAATTCAAAACAAGGTTAGTCTCTTCACAACGTTTTAAAACCAAAGAAAGGTTAGCAAGACAAATATCAAAAGAAGATCCTAACACAGAAAAATCATCCATAAACACTTTCATGATCTTCTCAATGAAATCAGAAAATATAGCCATCATACAACGTTGAAAAGTAGTAGGAGCATTACACAAACCAAACAGCATCCTACGAAATGCAAAAGTACCATAAGGACATGTAAAAGTAGTCTTTTCTTGATCTTTAGGAGCAATAGGTATTTGGTTGTAACCAGAATATCCATCAAGAAAACAATAGAATTGATGCCCAACAAGTCTTTCTATAATTTGCTCAAGAAAAGGTAAAGGAAAATGATCTTTTCTAGTAGCACTATTCAACTTCCTATAATCAATGCAAACTTTCCATCCAGTTACAGTCCTAGTGGGAATCAATTCATTATTTTCATTTGCAACCACAGTCATCCCACCCTTCTTTGGCACAACTTGAACAGGACTAATCCACACACTATCAGAAATAGCAAAAATAATACCAGCATCTAACCATTTCAGAATCTCATTTTTAACTACTTCTTTCATGTGAGGATTCAACCTTCTTTGATGTTCAATCGCAGGTTTATGATCATCTTCCATTAAGATCCTATGCATGCAAATAGAAGGGCTAATTCTCTTTATATCAGAAATTGTCGAACCGATAGCTTTCTTCTCAATCTTAAAACAAGCAACAATTTCTCAAGTTGTGCATCAGTCAACAGAGAACTCACAATCACAGGCAATGTATTATTCTCACCTAAAAATGCATACCTGAGATGTGCAGAGAGTGGTTTTAACTCAAGAACAGGAGCTTCAACTGAAGAAGGTGGCGGTAAAGACTTACCTTTAACCAATTCTTCAAAACAAACCTTCTGTACCCGAGAAGTTCCACAGTACAAGCAACTTCAGCAACTTCTTCCTTCTCATCATCAACAGTACCTGTAGTACTCAAACGAAGCTCAAGAGAGTCTTTGGAAATACCTAGCAAAGAATAAGCTTTTGTTAATTCATCAAGTACATCAATACTGAAAACATGATCAGTAAAAGCAGGATACTAATAGTCCTTAGAGAATGTAAACTCTACAAACTCTTCACCAATATGAAATTTCAAACTCCCATTTTTAACATCAATTACTGCACCGGCTGTAGCTAGAAAAGGACGGCCTAAGATAATTGGAATTCAGTATCTTCCTCCATTTCCAACACAACAAAGTCAACAGGAATATAAAATTTCTTTACTTTAACTAGCACATTTTCCAAAACTCCCTTAGGATAAGTTAAAGACCTATCAGCTAGTTACAAAGTAATGTTAGTGGACCACAATTCTTTCAAACCAAGTTTCCTACAAACAGACAAAGGCATGAGTGAAAAACTAGCACCTAAATCACACCAAGCTTTCCTAAAATCAACATCACCAATAGTAAGAGGAATAGAGAAACTCCCTGGATCTTTCAGCTTTGGAGGCAACTTCTTTTGAATGATTGCACTACACTCCCCTGATAATGCTATTGTCTCAAAATCTTCCACTTTCCTTCGGTTGGAGATGATCTCCTTCAAGAACTTACCATAAGATGGAATCTGAGCTAAAGCATCTGCAAAAGGAATGTTTATGTGTAATTGCCTAAAAACTTTAAGAAATTTCTCAAATTACTTATCTTGCTTTGTCGTTGCAATCTGTGCGGAAAAGGCGCTGGTGAAACATAAGGTTGAACTGGTGGTGAAACTGGTATCTTTTCTTCCTCTTTTTTCACCTTCTCTTCATCAATCTGTTCACTCTCCTTATTCTTCTCATCAACCATCACATAATCTTCATCAATTTTGGCTTCTTCTTGGTTACCTACTTGCTTTCCACTTCTCAAGGTAACAGCTTTACAGTGCTCACGTGGGTTGATATCTGGCTTGCTTGGCAAGTGACCTTGCTCGCGAGAATTTGTTGATGTAGCTATTTGACTCACTTGCATCTCCAATGCCCTATGAGCAGTAGTCAATTGATCTAACTTTGATTCTATTCTATTAGACCATTCATTATTTTTACTCAACAATTTCTCCATTCTCTCCAAGCTTGCCTCCGTTGCTGACTTAGGTTCAGATTGGTATGACTTTGCTTGGAAACCAGGAGGAATTGAGGTCTTGTATTAAAGTCTTGAGCCCCTTGATTATTCCAAGAAAAGTTTGATGATTTCGCCACCCAGGATTGTATGTGTTGGGGTACGGATTGTTCTATTGCTGAGGCTGGCTGAAATTAGAGACATATTGTGCACTTGCCAGTTGTATACATTCAGAACTCAAATGAGGGCCTCCACAGAACTCACAGACAGTGGCATGGAAGACTGCATTAGCATTTACAAGATTACCCATCGCCTTAGTCAGTGCATCTATCTTTGCGTTCATGGCACTTAGTTCATTGATTTCATACATTCCAGCAGGCTTCTTGGAAACACTTCTCAAGTTCGACCATTGATTCCTATTCTTTTCCATAATTTGAAACAATTCATAGGCTTCATCAATTGACTTATCCATCAATGAACCTCGGCTGCAGCATCCACATTGTTTCTTGCAAAGTCTGTCAATCCTTGATAGAAAGTCTGAACTAGAGTACTTTTCTCAATACCATGGTGAGGATATCTTCTTTGCAATTCCTTGAATCTTGTCCATGCAGCATGAAATGTCTCATCATCTTCTTGAATAAACCCAGTAATTTGATTTCTCAATTTCGCTGCCTTATCTGGTGGGAAGAAATTTATAAGGAACTCCTTGTACAGCTCATCCCAAGTTGTGATGGAACCAGGATCGCAAGTATTCAACCAATTCTTCGCTTCTCCCCTCAATGAAAAAGGGAAAAATCTCAGCCGGATTGCATCTGACGTCACACCATTTATCTTAACAGTATCACAGATCTCTAAAAAGTTGTCAATGTGTGCATTTGGATCCTCATTGTTAAAATCGGAGAATTGATTCTGCTGCACATCTGGATCAATGTTGGCTTGAGCTCAAAGGTATTCGCAGCAATGGTAGGCCTAGTAATACTTAACATAGCAACATTCTCCGTAGGTGTGAAATAATCCCTCAGTGTCTGAATTCTATCACCCATGGTTTCACTCTGATTCTTCTCCTTTCTTAGCCTTGCTTCTTTTCTGTTTGCTCGAGCTGTTCTTTCTATCTCTAGATCAAATTGCAAAGTCTCAGAATTAGCACTTCGCATATAAAAACAAGACAAAAATATTTGAACTAAAATAAAATTAAAAAATCTACTAATAAAAGAAAATAATCTAAATTCGATATTAGCTGCCTTCCCCGGCAACGGCGCCAAATTTGACAAGCCGTCGTCACACTAGCAAATATAATGACGGAATTAGGATTATGAAGAGAGAGAAAGGAGAAATCACAATTAATTCTGTGATGATTTTAATGTATCTGAAAACACCTCCCATTAAGTGTCCTGATTTTGTATTTATACATGCTATGGCGGTTTGAGTTGAGTAACCGCCATAGTGTAATTGACTAATCTATCCTTGCTAGCAGGCTTATAGTACTATATAAAAGAGGATATATCAATACAAACACATGCACAAGTTTGAATGTTTGAATTTGGAATTCCTGCTATTATCACTGGATGCACATCCATTGACACAGGATGAGCATCACCAGTCACAGAATGCACATCATACTGCTGATCCTGCTTTGATTCTAGCTGATCATCAGACTGTAATTCTTCACACCCCCCCCCCCTCAAGAGGAGTCGTGGTCTATGTTACCTGGACTCGGATACAGGTGTCGTATCGGGTGCGGGGATCTGAGTGTCTGACTCATCAATATTTAAAAAATCTTGGATATTTCAGGCTAAAATGTCACACCCGACACTCATATCCACACCAGTGTCGACACAACACGACACGGGTATTTTCTCAAAATAGAAGAGTCCGGGCAACATAGGCCGTGGTGGTATGCCAAAGGCTCATCTTGCTCAATAGATGATCAAAGGCAGATGTAGAAAGAGACTTAGTAAACAAGTTGACCAACTGCTCAGAAGAGGATATATGAGTAGGCAAAATGAATCCAGCTTTGTAAGAGTCTCGCACTACATGACAATCTATCTCAATGTGTTTTGTTCTCTCGTGGAAGACAGGATTAGCAATAATGTAGAGGGCTGCTTTACTATCACACAAAAAAAGAATAGGTAGAGAGGGTGATATAGACATATCCTTCATGATGTAAGAAAGCCATTTTAACTCCTGAATAGTGGCGGCCATTGCCCTATATTCTGCTTCAGCAGATGAAGTAGAAGTAGTTGCCTGCTTCTTTGTCTTCCAAGAGATAAGACAAGATCCCATAAAGATGCAATAACCTGTCAGGGAATGTCTACAGAATTGACAGGACCCTCAGTCAGCATCTGAATATGTTGTAAGGTCAAGTCCAGAAGCTGAAGAATAGAATAAGCCCTGAGTTGCTGAACCATTAAGATATTTTAAGAGATGCATGGCAGCATTCCAATGCGACTCATGAGGCTGATGAACAAATTGACTAAGTTGCTAAACTGCATAAGTCAAGTATGGCCTAATGAATCCTAGGTATAAAAGTCGGCCTACTAATCTTCTGTAAGCTGATCCATCTGCACAAAGAGGAGTTGGATCCTTCTTCTGAAACTTGAGATTACGAGGAAATGGAGTGGAGGTAGGAGTTGCATCCAGCATTCCAGTATCTCTAAGAAGATCTTTGATGTATTTGGTTTGGCTCAAATACATCCCATTGTCACTCCTGGCTATTTGCATTCCAAGGAAATACTTAGCAGGACCTAAGTCCTTGATGGTAAAAGTGTCATCCAAAAGCTTCTTAACCTTGATGATTTCACAATCATTAGAACCAACGATGATGACATCATCAACATAAACCAAGAGGATAATCATTAAACCCTGCTAATGGAGAATGAACAAACATGAATCATGGTAAGACTGATGAAAACCATAATTCAGCAATAAGGCAGTAAATTTGTTGTTCCATAGCTTTGAAACCTGTTTAAGGCCATACAAGGACTTCCTGAGCTTGCAAACCAGACCTGGTATAGCTATAGAATAACCTGGAGGTGGCTGCATATAAACATCCTTCTCTAGATCACCATGCAGAAATGCATTATTAACATCTAGTTGATAAACTTGCCATTTGGACACAACTGCTAAAGCCAAAAACAACCTTACAGTAACTGTCTTGGCCACAGGAGAGAAAACCTCAAAGAAATTCTCACCCTCAATCTGATTATAGCCATTTGCTACCAACCTTGCTTTATATCTCTCAACAGAACCATCAGAATTGCATTTGATCTTATACACCCATTTACAACCTATGGCTTTCTTTCCAGCAGGAAGAGAAGTGAGTTCCCAGGTTTGGTTTTTCTCAAGGGCTTGCAATTCTTGGTCCATTGCAGATACCCATTTATCATTAATTCTAGCTTGATTATAGGTCTGAGGTTCATGTAGATCAGAAACATTTGCCAAAAAAGCCACATGTGTTGAAGAAAATTGACAAGAAGAACCGGGTAATGGGAGTTTCTTTTGGGGTTGAACAAAGTCTTTCAATAAGACAGAAGGTCTCTTATCCCTTGTACTTCGCCTTGGTATAAAGGAGAAGTTGAAGAAGAAGGATCTGAAGAGAAAGGTGGTGGAGAAGATGTGTTTTGTTCAGGAGATAGAGTAGGAGTTGGAGATGGACTATCATAAGTATGATCAGTGGAAAAACTATTGTGTTCGAAAGGAAAAAAAACATCAGATGAAGTAATGGAAGGTAAAACATCTGAGGATATATCATGATTTGGAACAATATGTGGAAGAACCAGATCAAAGGAATCTAGAGAAATAGATGATTTATAAGAGAAAACTTGTTCATGAAATATGACATCTCTGGAAGTAAAGACCTTTCTATGACTAGGAATATAAATCTTGTAGCCCTTTTGGCCTGAAGGATGACCAACAAAGATGCCTTTGATGGATCTAGTATCAAATTTGTCTTTCCTAGGGTCATTACTAATTATGAAGGCCAAGCAACCAAAAATTCTGAGGTGTGTAAGATCAGGAGATTTATGATAAAGAAGTTCATAAGGTGTTTTCCAATGAAGGACTGAAGATGGTAAACGATTGATGAGATATGAGGCTGATAAAATGGCTTCTCCCCAAAACATTTTTGGAAGGGAGGATTGAAAAAGCAAAGCTCTTGTTACTTGCAGAAGATGTTTATGTTTCCTTTCCACCACACCATTCTGTTGTGGTGTATAAGGACAAGATCTCTGGTGAATAATGCCAAGATTAGAGAGTAATTTCTGAGTTTCAAGACTCAAAAACTCTATCCATTATCAGATCTAGGTATTTTAATGGACTGTCGAAACTGAGTTTGAACAAGATTGAAAAAATGTTGTAAAGTGGAAGGAACTTGTGTTTTTTCTGTAAGAAGAAAGGTCCAAGTAGCTTTGCTAAAATCATCAACTATAGTCAAGAAAAAACGTGCATGCGTAAGGGAAGGTTTTCTATATGGTCCCCATAAATCAACATGAATCATTTCAAAGTTTCTAGCAGTTTGAATATTGCTAATGGGAAATGAGTTTTTGTGTTGTTTAGATAAAGGACAAATTTCAAATACATCTTGCTTCAAATCCTGATCAGTAAAAGTTTGATGACAAGGATGAATGTGTCTCATTACACCATCTGATGGATGTCCTAGCCGATTATGCCAAGTAACAACACTTACATTGGCACTAATCTTATTTTCAGAATGTAAAACAGGATTACAGATAAATTGATTAACTGTTCTAGAAGCTGACAGAACAAGCTTTGAGTACATTATTTGAGATTTTTGAATAGCTTCTTCAGTGAAAGAGTATGGTGTAAGAATGTATAGTTCTTCGATAATTGTGCCTGCTCCAAGAACCTTGTTAGTCCTCAGGTCCTGCAACAAGCAGAAATCATCAAAGAACTGGAAATAGATTCCTGTTTGGGCTAATTTTCTAACTAAAAGAAGATTATGTTGAAAGGTGGGGATATATAGCATGGATTTAAGAGTAATGCTACCAGAAAGTATGACATCTCCTATGTGTTCTACTGCTTTAACACTGCCATCAGGTAAGAACACAAGAGTATAAGAACTAACTGATTGAATGTTAGTAAGGGCTTGAATAGAACAACACATATGACCTGTGGCTCCTGTATCTGTAACCCACACTAAACTACTCAAACCAATCACATTTGAACTAAGGTAAAGAGTAACAGAACTACCTGAGAAGTCATTAAGTGAGCATATTTGACAGAGAATCCACTTCCTGCTTCTCCTGTTGATCCTTTGCCCTTCAAAAGTTTGCCAACCTCTGCTTGCACCAGACTTGAAAGCAGATTCTGCCAATTCCCTTTCCCATATTCTGACATCTGAATTCCTCCAGCAGTGGAAGATGCCAACCAGTTCTGTGTGATCTCAGGTTTTTGAATTTGCCAAGAGTTACTAGCTGATTTAGGATTTTCTGATTCAAGTGGTGTATCAACCACGTTCGTTGAATGTGCATTAGTATGGTTTGGTCCTTTCTGAGTTCCCCACCAGTCTGGAAATCCTTTTATCAGAAAGAAGTCTTCCTTTAAGTGACCAGGTTTCTTGCAATGTGTACAGATAAGCTTCATCCTCTCCTTCTTGGCTAATATTTTCATTTCCTTAGTCGTAACTTGCTTGGATGACTGACCTGTCTGTGCTTGTGATCCGGATGAATTAGGCATAGATCCTCCCCGATAGCCACCAGGTGTGCCATAAGATTGCAACAGACCTCCCTGATGACCAGGTGTTGCATAGGACTTTGAGAATAAAGCAAAATTCTCATGCTTAACCATAAGATTAGTACTGACTTTCCTTTGTGTTTCTTCCTTAAGCAGCATTGCATATATTGTATCCACATCAGGCAGAGGATTCATGCGAAGAATTTCATTTCTCAAAGAGTCATAGCATTCATTCAGACTCATAAGTAACTGATAACACTTATCCTCTGCATCTCTACTCTCAAAGTGCTGTTTTCCTTCACAAACACAACTAACAAGTGGTCTCCATTGATCATATTCATCCTATAACTTGTTGATCTTATTATAGTACTCAATGATGTTCATATCTCCCTGATTTATAAGAGCTAAATCTCTTCTCAATTGATAGACCAATGAACCATTAATTTTTCCATACCGAACTGCTATAGTATCCCACAGTTATTTTGCATCTTTAATATACATGAAACTACTAACTTGAGAGCTATCAATAGAATTCAAAATCCATGAAGTAACCATGCTATTTGCTCTAGACCATCGAAGATATGCAACAGAATTCAACGGCGGTTTCTTACAGGTTCCATCAATAAAACCTAATTTTGACTTTGCATTCAAAGTTGTAACCGTAGCAATTCGCCACATCAAGTAATTTGTGATTGTCAAAGGATTACTCACCAAGAACATGCCTGGATTATCTTATCCATGTATCTGCATTTGTTCTTCCATGAATAACTCCATGTAACGATCAAGATTTCGCTCCCTGGTGATTTCTTGATCCAATTCTTCGATTCTAGTACGACCAATTCCTCCTCGAAGCTCACATGCTCGAAGCTCTGTGTCGCGATTCGAATCTGCTCCAAACGACTCCATTCTTGGAATCAAATGGTACGGTTTTGCATCAGAAGATGTAAGGAAAAAAATTCTCTACTCAGGTCAGGCCGGATTACTCCAGCTCTGATACCATGAGCGAGTTCAAGCTCTTAATGGCAGAATTAGGGTTATGAAGAGGGAGAAAGGAGAAATCACAATTAATTCTGTAAATGATTTTAATGTATCTGCACCTCCCATTAAGTGTCCTGATTCTATATTTATACATGCTTAGGCGGTTTGAATTGAGTAACCGCCATAGTGTAAATGACTAATCTATCCTTACTAACAGGCTTATAGCACTATATAAAATAGGATATATCAGTACAAATACATATAAAAGTTTGAATGTTTGAATCTGGAATTCCCGCTATTATCACTGGATGCACATCCATCGACACAGGATGAGCATCACCAGTCACAGAATGCACATCATGCTGCTGATCCTGCTTTGATTCTAGCTGATCATCGGACTATAATTCTTTCAAGTTTCATAGGATTAGGTTGGTATTGTTGGATGTTTAATTACATAGCAGGTTATGTAATTAATCTAATCTACCAGATTATTATGTAATCGCAGTTATAATTGTTTTGGTGCTATTTCTCAAGCTTGTAGCCCCAAGGAAAGCAAAATGGGAAAATAAAATCGCGGTGGGAAGCAAATGACAGTCTGTCAAAACCTGTTTGGCAACGAACCACTATTGCGACTGAAATCCAGGCAGTGGTTGCTGTAAAATAATGCCTAATAATTGTTCATGGATCAGAAGGAATTCAGCAATATGGTTGAAATTACTATATTCATTTACGCTATTCTCATAGTTATTGTCACCATAATTTGGGTAGGAGAATTCATGTCAAGAATTTTATTCTATTGATATGTGAGCATGTAATAACAAATTAAAGTTTCAAACTCTTGCAATATATAAAGCGTTTTTATTGTTGTTATAATTGAGTAGCTAAGCAGTTAGCATCTTTATTTCATTATACACCCTATGTGACATAATAAGTTATACATACCTTAATATTAGTAGGAGCTATTTTTGTTTTACTAGTGTTAAATATGTGTAGTGGGATTTTCACTGTAATTCCATATTCATCATTAACTTAAAAAGGACCCCAGAAATCTTCAGTTAAGTTCGACTCAATAGTCGTATCTTGGTGCAAACACAATAATCAGTTTTTTCTTGTAAACGTTAAGTGCAATCTTGGTGCAAACACGATAATCAGTTTTTCCTTGTGAATGTTAGTTTTATGTGCAATCTTCGTGGAGAAAATATTTTTTTTCTTAAAAATTTTAAATTTTTGTATGTAATTTTCGTGGAAAATCCGAAGGTTTTGAATTCGATTGCGCCCCCAATCCCGACCAAAAGTCCGAGCTCTAGCATGATGATTCCGATGATGCTCATTTTGCTTGCTTTCTTAATTTTTTGTTATTATTTCAATTAGGGTACATAAATACAGAGCTAACTAAACTATAATTGATTTGATAAGCGTATATGCAACATCACTACGTGCTCTAGTACAATCGAGCATTCGGTCCAGCGCAGGTGGTATTTCCTCATCGGAAATTTCCACGGCGCATTGATGATATTCATCTTGTCCACCCCGGATACATCTCAACGTGTCGGATTTACGTTTATACGACCACCACGTCAGCGCCAACTCAAACCAGCTCACCACGACCCCGAGTTTGGACGAGCAAAATCTCGCCGCATCCTGCAGTTTTCCCCCGGTATTGTTCGACAATGCTTCCATGGCATCTTGAGCAATCACCGTCGAACGACGAGCACAATCTATGGATTTCCGTCCAAACTTTTGGTCCTGAGTTTCCCCTTGGATATGGTGGGTACTATTATGATGACCTTTTCCTTTTAAGCATTCTACGCAGAAGAGAAAGTTGTCCCCGGGTTCTAAATTGCATAACTCCTCCACCCGTGAAGCATTCACATTAGTAGTTTGAAGTACCATTAAAGTTGCCAGCATAATTAACCAAGAAGCCAACATAACAATTCCATCTGTAGCCATCGGGTTTAAATCCCAAATAAATGCTGAAATTCACATACAAAAACCGTTAATTCTTGATTTCATCTCAACCAAAACTGTTGATTTCATCTTAAAACGAAAAATAAACTAGATAGTTTACCTTACTCAAGATGATAAAGAGGGATTCTAAACTCAGATTGCAAATGCTCGCACTCCAATTTGTTCCGCAGTTACATATGATGATTTACCGTATACTACTACTTAGTTTTTTTATCTCATGAACAGAACGATATATAAAAGTCCAAAAGAGTTTGTATATCAAGGTAATCCAAGATAGATTGCGTCGATCTACTTTTAGTATTCCAACAAGTAATTCGATATGTTTGTTTCATTTTTTAGTTTTTTTTTAAGATATTTAGTCTATTAGAAATGTAAAAAAAAATATACTAAAATAGAACAATTACTATTAAAATAATCTGAAAAAAACCATCCAAAAAAGTAAACAAACAGGTGTCACATGGTCGTTTCTCCATCCCAAATGATGGTGTAAACAACGAGAAAATATTCCGTGAAGCAGCTGCACCATGATGTGGTGCAGCAAACCAATCCCGTAATGACACATGCCCTACTTTATTAAAAGCAAAAAATCTTAATTCTGATTTTTCCTTAGCTAACCTCTGCCCCTAAGTCCGGCCGTCCGTAACTGCCGATCCCAGACATCTTTCTCTGTTCTTACGGTTCACGGGCGTTTTCAGAGGCCGATGAAAACTTCTAAAATAATCGAAGTCCAATATATTTTTCATCTAGAATTCTTTTTTTGGAATTGTTGTGCAATCTACAAATTTTGTTTTCATCATGGCCAAAGCAAATTAGATCACTTGGATTTTTTGCTTTCCCGATATATAATGATAGATCTGGATTTTTTGCTTCATTTTGCGGAGTAACTTCAAAAAAATCATCTTGACTTCACAAAAGCTAGATACACGCATCTTTCTATCCTCTCCTTCATCCATCGACCCTCAATCACCATCTTTAGTTGCTTCTTCTTTTGCTTTAAATTCCAAAATGGCCTCACTTCCTCTCTTAAATCTTAACAATAGCAGACTAATAATTCCCCCCATTGAAATTTAAAAGAATCATTAGTTATATCCCGGGAGGAAAAAAAATCATTAATTCAATAATAAAGTGCTTCTTACTTGGTTCATACTGGAAATTTTCTTTCATGTTTGAAGATGCCATTAGTATTATTTTAAAATAATAAGATAAAATAAAAACTGAAAGAGTCTCTGGATTGAAAAAACCTAAACAAATTGCAGAACAAAAGGAACTAACATGTGGGTTCGTTTTCCTTCATCTTTCTTCGTCATAGCAAGTCCTTCTCCGCCGCGTGAATGGTTGGAGCAAGAACGTGAATCCTAGAAAAGTGGGATCGATTATTATGGACGGCCAGATTTGGGACAGAGATTAAGGAAAAATCAGGATTAAGATTTTTGCTTTTGATAAAATAAGACATGTGTCATCTCAGGATTGGTTTGTTGCACCACATCATAGTGCTGATGTGGTACAGCCGCTCCGTAGAATATTTTCTCGTAAACAACTCATTAATACAGTAGTCGTTTCTCTATCCCAAATGATGGTGAAGGAATAAAAAGGTGTCACATGGACTAGTAGTAAGAATCATGAAAAATGGAATAACGAAAAACGATACTCGTGTTCCCCTTTTGAAGATTGCTATGTCACAGGAATTTCTTACTTATACATTTTCATTGAAATACTTGTTTGTCCCAAAAAATTACTCCCTCCGTCCCATAATTATTGTCCACTTTGCCCAAAAACTTTTATCCCAAAATTATTGTCCAATTTGACTTTTTATGGATCAAGTTACACATTTGTCCTTAATAAAAACATTATCCATAAAATCTTAGTGGTTAAACAATTACTTATGTAGGGATATATCCGGTTGTTTAAGGTAAAATATAGTTAAGTTTGACCAGAAATAAAATCTTTCATTTTAGTAAAACTGGACAATAATTATAGGACGGAGGGAGTATTCCATATTGAATTACTTTATTAATACAAATATAAAAATCTTTGTGAACTATTTTCTTCTTTTTAAGAATAGAGGTAGTACATCTTTATATATTGCGTCAAAGTATATAAGTATTTTGGTCTCTCATCTCAAAACCAATTGGCAATGAGTGAGGTGACCTTTGGAATTTATATACTGAGTCACTTCTTTTCACGGTGACGTTGTAGGACAGATTATGTCTTTGAACTTTTTTTGTCCAATGGACTTGGATCAGAACAAGAACAGAATAGCCCACGAGTCAACGCTGATAGACTTGGATCAGGACAAGAACAGAATAGCCCACGAGTCAACGCTCATAGACTTGGATCAGGACAAGAACATAATAGCCCACGAGTCAACGCTCAAGTGGGAGAAAAGGCAGTTATACCGCTGGATCGGTTCACAACAAGACCACGAGTAACGCTCAAATGGGAGAAAAACCAGTTATACCGCTGGATCGGTCCACAAGAAACCCATAAATCAATGCTCAAATGGGTTAATATAAAATCACCAGAGGCCACCTTCGGCCTAAAACTCCACCACAGGCCCAGCACGCTCTTATACCATATCAAGTACTTTGGGCTCCCATCTCAAAACCAATTGGCAATGAGTGGGGTGACTTTTGGAACTTATATATTGAGTCACTTCTATTTACGGCGACGATCTGGGACAGATTATATATCTTAACATGATGTGGAATATAATTATGATTGTTGATTATTTTTAGGTTTTATTTATTTATTTTTTATTGGAGCTTAGATACAATGATACACAACTTGATCCATCATTCTTGATGGACACATAAAAATTATTGCTCACTAAAAAGGCAAATTGTACTCCATCAAGGAACAACAGGGAAGCCTAAACCTAAATCTAACATCATCACAATCTACTCCACCAAAACTCAGGAATTTAATATCTTTATAGTCACTAGATCAATGAAGTTACTCAGGCTGGTTATTCGAAATCATCCCTCAGTGCTTCTAATTGTTACTTGAAAAAATTCCAAAAGTATTAAATTTAAAAAAAAAAAACACCCAGCACCAGTGTTGAGAATATAACCTTATCCCACATGAATAGTTGAAGACTCTTGAAATCAATATATAACTGTATGTGCTACTTTACTTATCACTAATTGGTTTTAAGGTGAAACCACATGTGGGTTTATGTTTGAGCCTTCAAGATGGTATCATGGCGGGTTTTATCTGCGGACCTGTGTGACTTGTGGGACGGGTTTTGACTGGTCCGGCAATTATATCCGGGGTCTGGTTTACTTACCCGTTTAGGCCTTCTACTTCTACTTACCCAAATTTGGGCCTTTTATTTCTATTTCTTCTACTTACACAAATTTGGGCTTCTATTTCTATTTCTACTTACCCAGTTATATCTGGGTCTTTACTGATCTGGTAGTTTATCCGATTTGTCTAACCCCTTCGAGCTTGAGAAGGGGGTGTTGAGAATATAATCTTGTCCCATATGGATATTTGAAGACTCTTAAAACCAATATATAATCATATGTGCTACTCCCCTTATCACCAATTGATTTTAAGATGGAACCACATGTGGGCCTATATTTGGACCTTCAAGAGCCAGACCTACAAGAAATAAACACGAGCATCAGTCGCGCATGTGTTAACAATCGTAATTGGCCATGGTCCGGTTATGAATATATTCCTGATACAAAATTTAATTAATTTTCATTTATTTTTAATACAAAATTCTTATATTTATCACTCTTAATATTATTAGATAAAATTTTTTTTTGGTACTCAAATTAACTCAACTCCCGTAGGTTTATAATAGTAATAAATAGAATTTGATTTCCTCAAATACACACCACTTTTCCCTGAAATCTAGTTCAGGAAAACCCGAAAAAAATATTAAAAAAAAAAAAAAAAAAGTTCAGAGCTCCCCTGATTCAGCCAGCCGCCAAACTTCTTCTTCGTTGCCTCACTCCATCAGGTCTCTTGACTTTGAACTTTCTACTACAGGTTAATTTCCGGATCCATCTTATTGTAATATTTAGTATATTTCCTATTATAGGGTTTGTTATTGTCTATATATAGTCTGTATATTGTGCACAACATATTATGAATCCAATACAATTTCCCTATTCTAAGTTGGTATCGAGCTAGGTTTAACAAAACCAATTTTTTTTCTCCTCTCTCTTTTCTCTCCCCCGCCGACTCCTTCTTTATCGGCCGTGCACACCTCCTCCGCCGTAGTCGGCTTCTTTCTTCTGCCCTTCGCCGACGACCAAGCTCAGCATCGCCGCCGGTCGTCTTCGCCGTAGTGTGCTGCTGCTGCCGCCGGTTGTCTTCGTCGAGCTGCCGCTGTTTTCTGTCGCTTGTCTTTTTTGGCCGATTGGTTTTTTTGGTCGGAAGCTTGTTTGTCGCCATCATCGCCGGCGCTTCCTCTCCATCATCTCCATTTTTTTGGCCGATTGTTGCTGCTGTTGATTGTTCTCTCCTGTTGCTGCCGTTGATCTCCGTTGCTGCTGCCGGCGTTTTGCTGCTGCCGGTTCGTCGTCGGCGCCGTCGGTGCTTCTTCCTCTGTCTTCCACCGCTGCTGCCGCCGGCGTCGTCGCCTTCTCCCATCCAACCCTCCCTGCCCCCGCCGCTCGTTTGTTCTCGGTGATTGGTGCGGCTTTCTAATAAAACCAACAAAAAAAAAAAAAAAAAAGAAAAAAAAAAACCAAAAAAAAAAAAATCATAAAGAATTCCGTTTTGTTTGCTTACTTTCAACGATGACTATCACCGACCTTTCATCCGCCGACCAGGCTACTCATCTTCGGTCACCGGTATCTTCTTCACAGACATCAGTATCAATTCTTCAACCTAGTATGCAATCTCTCAATCATTCCTTTACTGTGAAGCTGCAATCGCGGGCCAACTATTCGTCTTGGCGTCTTCAGTTTACTCCTTTATTGACTATGTTTCGTGTTTCCAGTATTGTCGACGGCACCGAACCTGCACCGCCACGTTTTCTTCCTTCCGTTAGTGGTGCCGTGCCCCAACTCAATCCTGAGTTTGATATCTGGCAGCAAAAGGATCAGTTGGTCCTCTCTTGGATTCTTTCTTCCGTTGCTGAAGAGATTTTTTTCCGTTCTCCAGGGCTGCACAACATCGGAGGCTGCATGGACAGCTCTTCAGCAGGGTTTCGGCACTTTCTTATGCTCAACAGACCCAGCTTGTTATGGAGCTCCACAGCTTGCAAAAAGGTGACTTGTCGGTCACGGCTCTCCTCTCCAAAGCGAAGGGTATCGCCGATACACTGCAGCTTGCCGGCCATCGCATATCTCCTGCGGAGTTTAATGCCATAATCTTCCGCAAGCTTGGTGCCGAATTCAATGGCATCATCGGAGCTCTGCAACAGCGATCCGAACCCCCCTCCTATCAAGATCTCCTTGGACAGTTAGTTTCATATGAGGTGCTTCTTCACGCCCAACAGCCGGTCCTTCAGCCCACAACCATGCTTGTGCAGTCGCCACCTTCTCCTACGCCGCCTCAATCCTCTCGTGCCAGTCGCTCGCAACGCGGCGGCCGGTGCAATCAGGTTTCTGGTCGTGGTGGTGGTCGGCGTGGTTACACCCCTCCCGCTCCGGGTGAGACGTGTCAGCTTTGCGGCATCTTGAATCACACGGCCGCCACTTGTCGACGTCGTTTTGATACTAATTTTGTTCCTCGACCCCTTGCCGTTCGGTCGGCTGCTTATGCCCAGGCAGGTTCCCCTGCACCGCCTTCAGCTGGTTTGTTGCCTCTTCCGTCTTACCCGGAGGCGACTATGTCTCCTCAAGCCCATATGGCGCAGTATGCACCTTCTGTCACTCCCTGGCATCCGGACACTGGGGCTACCGATCATGTCACGCCAGATTTGTCCTCTCTCAGTATCTCCAATGATTATACTGGTACGGATCATATTTTAGTTGGTAATGGAGATGCTTTACCTATTCAGCATGTTGGTCAATCTGTTTTGCCATCGTTTTCTCGTTCTCTTTATTTAAATCGTGTCTTGCATGCTCCTTCTCTTACTAAACCTCTGTTATCTGTTCAAAAGTTTACCCGTGATAATCACTGTTTCTTTGAATTTTATTCTGACTCTTGTTGTGTTAAGGATCTTTCAACCAAGGAACTCGGTCGGACTGATAATGGTCTCTATCGCTTAGATCTTCCTGCTCGTGGTTCCTTGTCTCCAGCAGCTTATCTTGTCTCTTTAGGTCAGTGGCATGCCCGTTTAGGGCACCCTAATAATGTCACTCTTCGTACTTTGGTTAGGCAGTTTCAACTTCCTTACTCCTTTGTGTCCACGTCCACTGATAAATGTGAGGCGTGTTGTATAGGGAAGTTACATAGGGTCAGTTTACCTTCTACATTTCATCGTAGCTCTAAACCTCTTGATTTAATTCACACTGATGTTTGGGGTCATGCTCCTATTTTGTCATTCAATGGTTATCGCTACTTTGTGCTTTTTATTGATGACTTCTCTTTATTCACATGGATTTATCCAATTAAGTATAAAAGTGATGTTGTCCATGTTTTCAAGCAATTCAAAGCTCTCGTAGAAAACCAATTTGGCTCTACCATTAAAAGTGTTAACTCCGATTGGGGTGGTGAATTTCGTTCTCTCAATTCTTTCTTTAAGGATGTTGGTATTGTTCATCGTTTAGCGTGCCCACACACTCATGAGCAGAATGGCACTGCTGAACGCAAAATTCGTCACATTGTCGACATTGGACTTGCTCTCCTTGGCCATTCCTGTACCCCTTTTCGGTTTTGGGAGTTTGCTTTTGAAACTGCTGTGCTTTTGATTAATCGCCACCCTAGTAAACCTCTTCAAGGTCACCTACCCTTCACTACACTATATCACCAGCCACCTGATTATACTTTTCTTCGTGTCTTTGGTTGCGTGTCTATCCTCTTCTTCGCCCTTATAATAAACATAAATTCTCCTTTCGTTCTACTCAGTGTGTCTTTCTTGGATATTCTCCATCTCATCTTGGTTATCGCTGTTTTGATGTGGTGAATAACCGTCTTTATGTTGCTCGTCACGTTGAGTTTGATGAGAAACTCTTTCCCTTTAAACTTCCTATTTCTAGTTCTCCTTCTTCGCTGCTGGAGTCTTCTGCTACCCCTTGGTTGCGTGTAACCAGTTCTCCTGGTATACTTGCGTCGTCTTCTGCGTCCTCTTCGTCTTCTTCTAGTACACCAGTTCTTTCGTCTCCTCCTATCCCTCCCGACTCATCACCTTTAGCTAGATCTCCTGCATCCAGCCCTTCATCATCTGATTGCAGTCCTCCGCCGCCACCTCCTCCTCCTTCTTCCCGTCAGCACTCAATGACACTTCGTCCACAACCCAAGCCTAAGAAAATCTTTGATCCCTCGGCTCATCTTACCTCTGTTTCCCCAGCCTTGTCTACTGCTCTTACATCCTTCACCCAAGCCAAATCTCTTCCTCAGTGGCAGAATGCCATGAAGGATGAAATTTCCGCCCTCCTCAAAAATAACACATGGACTTTAGTTCCCCCTCCTTCCTCAGGCAATGTTGTCGGCAATCGATGGCTCTATAAGATTAAAACTCATGCTGATGGCTCTATTGAGCGGTATAAGTCTCGGTTGGTGGCTCGAGGTTTTACTCAGTCTTTTGGGGTTGATTACACTGACACTTTTAGTCCGGTTGTTAAGCCGGTCACCATTCGTTCCGTGTTGACTGTTGCCCTGGCTCGTGGATGGTCGATTTCTCAGCTTGATGTCAGTAATGCCTTTCTTAATGGTGTTCTCAGTGAGACCGTGTATATGGTTCAGCCACAGGGGTTTATTGATCCGGTGCGCCCTCATTATGTGTGTAAACTGCATAAGTCCTTGTATGGTCTTAAGCAAGCTCCTCGGGCCTGGTATTCTCGGCTGGCAGCATTTCTACTTACCTTGGGTTTTGTGGAGTCTCGTTGTGATCCGTCTCTTTTTGTCTATCGACATGGGTCGCAGTTGTGTTTTTTGCTGGTCTATGTGGATGACATTATTCTTACAGGCAAAAACTTCTGGTTTGGTCCAGCATTTTATCTCTTGTCTTGCTAAGGAGTTTTCTCTTCGGGATTTAGGTCCGTTGAGTTACTTTCTTGGAGTTGAGGTTTGTCGTACTTCCAAGGGTTTGCTTCTCTCTCAGCGCAAGTATGTCACTGATTTGCTACGACTTGCAAATATGCATACTTGCAAACCTGTTTCCACTCCTTTGCAGGCTAATGTTGTGTTGTCCCATTTGGATGGTACTCTGTTGTCTCCTGATGATGCGACTACTTATCGTCGGTTGTGTGGCAGTCTGCAGTATACCACTCTCACTCGTCCAGATATCTCCTTTGCGGTTAATAAGCTTTTTCAGTTCATGCATCAGCCTCGCACTTCTCATTTTCAGGCTCTCAAACGGGTTCTTCGCTATCTTCGTGGTACCATTGATTTGTTTAGTTACGCATCCTCTGATTTGGGTACTCTTACTGCGTTTAGTGATGCTGACTGGGCTGGTTGTCCGGATGATCGTCGTTCTACTACTGGTTTTCTCATTTATTTGGGACCTAATCTCATTGCCTGGGCATCTAGGAAGCAGCCCACTGTGGCTCGCTCGTCTACTGAGGCTGAGTTTCGTGCGGTTGCTAATGTCTGTGTTGAACTGCATTGGGTGTGTCATCTGTTGTCCGAGTTAGGTGTTTCTTTAAATCGCCCTCCCTCTATTTGGTGTGACAACAGTAGTGCAGTTTTCTCTGCTGTCAATCCTGTGTTCCATGCCCGTCATGTTGAGGTTGATTTTCACTTTGTTCGAGATCATGTTCGGCGTAAGTTTGTTTCGGTCAATTCTATCTCTGCTGCTGATCAGCTTGCTGATATTCTGACAAAACCCTTGTCCAAAGAGTTATTCTTTCGATTTCGGGACAAATTTCGGCTTCTCTCTCTCCGCCGTGAGTTTGCGGGGGCGTATTGTAATATTTAGTATATTTCCTATTATAGGGTTTGTTATTGTCTATATATAGTCTGTATATTGTGCACAACATATTATGAATCCAATACAATTTTCCTATTCTAAGTCATCTGCTTCTGTTTGAGGAAATTTATAAAGAAATTTGCTCTTTTTCTTAAGTCCCTGATGTGGGTTCTCCGATGTAATAGCTCGTCCAACTGATTAATCCATCTTCTATAAATTTTCAAAGTTGAAGCTTAGATTTTTAGGAAACTCTGTTGGGTTGTGAAGGCAACAATGTTTCAGGCTGGAAGATCTTAGTATTATTGCCTGCACGGGCAGCCAATGTGTTTCTGTCTCTTACAATAACTTACTCAGTTAATTATTGTGTTATTAATTAGCCGAAAATATTTGGTGTCAAAAGCAATTGTCTTCCTGGAAATCAAATTGATGGAAAGGATTGTTTTTGTGTATATTGGAGCTTTTGATGAATTGGTTTTTTTTTTTTCCTCTTCAAAATCTTGCTATTGTAATCTATGATATTAGCTTAATGTGAGGAAAATCGATGAATTCAGTAACCAATGTAACAGTTGGTCCTTTTGGTTTTGTTTTACCATTGTTAATGTTAGTTCTGTAACATTGTGAAAATTTTACATACAATTTATGCGGTTTCAGATGGCTGGATTGGACAAGAATCTGTGCCTTCCTGTCCAAAGTCCTCCGGGTTTGGAATTTTCTTCCAAAGATCTAGCGTGGTCGACTGTGGAAGGTTGGCATGGCGGGATTGATAGAGTTTGCTTCATTCCATTCGCCGGTCTGGATGATTTTGTTAGGGGTGAATCTGCCAATGAAGATTGTCCAACTACATTTCATATTGAAGCCAGGAGAAAGCAGCCTTGCAGGCCTAAATGTGATGGAAGTGGAATTCTCGAATACGCTTTGCGAGTTTAAGTGAATTATAAAACTCATCCTGAAATAAAATATTCGTAATTCTTCGGCCTTTTGTGCAATAACAAGAGGTAATTATGTTGCATTTTCAGATATTGGTGCTCCTTTGGTCCTGTGGAACAGCCGAGAAGGAGGTATTGTCCGTCCTGGACCGAGAGAGGCTGCCATTGCCACTTCATTGTCAAGCGCTTAGCTGCAGAGCCTTCCGTCGCGCTTATTATTTACAAACAAGATAAGCACGTTGACAAGAATGGATTGCCCTGTCATGGTCTTCATCTAGATCAGAAAGCTGCTGGCGCTGGAACTCTGGCGAGCAATGTAAGCCCCGTATCCGTCTGACTGTGTCTTAGATGATCGAAGATACTCTAAACCACATAAATCCAATTCCGTGTGCTTATAGAAATTAGATTTCAGAAGTGCATGAATTTAATTATGTCATGGTCCTCCCTTGTTGTAAGGATGTTTTTCTGGTCAACAAATAATGTCAACAGTCAAGGTCATGTAATTTTTTCTCCCCTGAATGGAGTATCATATAGTTTGTTTCTTCAAAAGAATCAGCATTTACTATTTGAGAGCAAACCAATGCTCTTCAAATGTATGTGTGTGTGTGTGTGTGTTTTCTTCGAAATTGTGCCTTTGCTTTGGTGCCAACGTTTCTGCTAGATTCACGATGTTCTAGTCTTCAGTTTCAATTTTCATTGAGAATGAGTCCTTAGTGTCATACATAGTACTCTTGTTCTATATGTCTAAGACGGAGATAGCTATTTGGTTTCGAAGCTGCTCCTTTAGGGTTATGGTTTGTTTCAAGCTTTGATATCGTAGACAGTTAGCAGTTATCGGGAATGTCATTGTGATGAATACCACCATGCCAGGATCAAGTGGAAACATCTGGGGACTACAAACCTTTATCTTAAAGGGTTCAAAGTGATGGTACAAAATCAACATCTCCGATCGCGTTCGAAAAGCTTTCCAACTCCCCTACAGGCGATCAGATTCATTCATCCATCTCTGCGTTGTGGTAGGGTTTCATCATCTGCTTGCAAACGAAATGCTAGCTGGTTTTATTGCCACACTCAGATGTAATGTTCACAGTGGTCGCATTAGATCTTTGCCCGAATGATTTGCATTTAATGGCAGTGATACCACAACTCAAGACATCACTTAACTACCTTTTCCGGCCAATTTCACTAGTCCATTTTTATTGGACTTGTAGTAAAATGTGATGGAAAATGTACAACAATGTGACTAATATAGACTAGTGGACGGGGAAGGAGTAGATTAGTGACGATCATCTGTTGTGTAATAGCGTGCCGCTATGTTACCCGGACTCTTCTATTTGGGGAGAATACCCGTGTCGTGTTGTGTCGACATTGGTGTGGGTACGAGTGTCCGGTGTGATATTTTAGCCTAAAATGTCCTAGATTTTTAAAATATTGACGAGTTGGACACTCAGATCCCCACACCAGATACGACACATGTATGGCTGTATCCGAGTCCAGGTAACATAGGTGTGCCGTCTTAAATTCTCCTATGGTTTAACTAATCCAGGTAACATAGGTGTGCCGTCTTAAATTCTCCTATGGTTTAACTAAACAGTATCACTTATATCTCTGTTTCTCTACAAAATAATTACCACAGTTTTTATCAAATCGTTGTTTTGTTCAGATTAGAGCACCACAAAGTTTATCATAAATAAATGAACAAGATCATCAATTGAAAATCGCTATATTGATTAATTCCGGGCCTTGAATTTTCTACGACTATGCGGCTAATTCTGCATCATTCTTCACCCCTACAAATAAGTACATAAAACAATGTACAGAGGAAATGCAGCCAACTGAGAGGAGATTGGGTTTAGTATTTTCTCTGTTTTCCATGACTCTGAGGACTCCAATCGATGTTTCCGGCCTTACAGAACCCGTCAATCACAATCCCAAACACTACCTCCTCTGGCTCCCACAACTTTTCATCATTTCATGCATGATTTTATCGAACAAGTCTTGTGGCTCCGGTGTTGTCGAAAGAGTGCCCTCAGTAAGGTGCTAAAAAATTTAGACATTAGACACGATTTCGCGCTTGATCATTGTTCCTAAAACAGAGCACCATAAATCTACTCGACTCTCCACGGGGTAACAGTTAATGATCAGAGACATGAAAACCGCATTTAATGGGAATGCCCCGATCCGTGTAAAGTCCATTATAATCAATCACATACGCGGGGAGAGGTCTGATCATCTGGATTATCTTGTAAATCCCAAAATCTTGACCAAAAATGTTGCTGAATTCGCCTAATTCATCCCCCAAAATCAAACAACCCGGGTCAGATTTATTAAGTTTCAAATTAGATTTCTTACCATGCCGCAGTCGAAGCAGAGGAATGAAATCGGAAGGTGACATTGGGATATGGATTTGGAGGATGAGAATGAATTGGAAGAGCTCTAAGATGAGGAGTAGTAGTAGAGGTTGCCGGAATATCCGAAGACGAACATGACAATGATTTGAGAATTTGAGGCAAAAAGTGATCGTCGAAGCAACAACACCATGGCCAAAAAGCTCTTCTTTTCCACGTTTTGAACATGATTTTCCTGATTCCACAATAATTGATTACTGGGAGTTTCTGATTCCACAATAGTGTATCTATCAACATTAAAATGGTTGTAAGTTGTAACATCTGGATTTTTAACTGCCATGTTACTACTCCCTCCGTCCCAAAATTATTGTCCACTTTGAGATTTCACTTTTAATACAATTTTAACTATAAACGAAAACTTAAACTGAACAATAATTATAGGACGGAGGGAGTACTTCACTACAATGTTCCTCATAAAAACATGAATAGAATTATTACAGCTTCATCAACATTTTCATTCGTGCACAAACCATCACGAAGTACAATCTGTGTAAACATCAGGTGCTAATGAGCCTCGTTTCATCCCCTTGGAAAAAAAAATTCATATGTAGTAACCATAACCCTCCATCTGTATTAGTAACTGTTTGATCTCACAAAATTTATCCAAAATTAATAAGATGGTAGAATAGGCGAGTATAAGTGGCAACATTTGGTTTAATGCCTTTCTGAACCATCTCGCGAAAGAGACCAATCGCTTGTTCCTTCATACTATTATCCTTGCATATGGCATGAATAAGAGCAATGTATAATATGATATTGGGTTCTTACTTAGTATCTCCTCTGTTTTCCATGACTCTAAGGTGTTCAATAGCTTCTTCCTTTGTAAATTGCTAAAAAGATTGTGAGCGCTTGGTCATTGCTCCTAAAACAGAGCAACCCAAATCTACTCGACTCGGCTCTCCGGATGGTAACATTTATTGTGATCAAAGTCATGATAATCTCATTAATTGGGATGAAGCCCAAAACAGTAAGAAGTTTATTGAAATCAATCACAGCTGGAAGAGGCATCATCTGAACCATTTTACATATACCATTCCTCAAACACGTTGTGCCTGATTTATTCGGTGTCAAATTGGAATTCTTACCACTGGCAGTTGAAGCAGTAGAACAAAAGCCGATTTGGGATCGAAGTGGAAGAGCTCCAAGTTGAGGATCGGTGGTAGCCACTAGCCAGAGTATCCGATAAAGGCAATGATGATTATGATTTGAGAATCTGGGGCAAATTGGTTGAAGAAACAACACCATAATCAAAAAGCTCTTCTTCTTCATGTCGTGATCAACATGATTCCCGACTGATTCGGTGATTTCCCGATGCGCCCTATGCCGCTGATGGAGGAACAGAGAAAGTCACCTGCTCCGCCGCCGCCGGCGCTGCGGTGGAGAAAAGCAGAACGCCGAAGCTCGAAACTGAAGGTGTTTGATATATTTGAAATTTTTTTCTTTAAGTCCTCTATATTTTTAAATTCATATGCATTTTAAGCCTTCTCTATTCTTTAACTGAAAATTTTAATTAGAAAAAAAAGGTCACTAATTTTTTTTTTTAAGAAAGAAAAGAGATTGCGTCTTAATGATGAAAGATGATCAAAATGCTGAAATATTGAAAATTCTGAAAAAATAGTCAAAAGGAAAATTCCTTCTGTGTTTTTTTTTAATAGTGAACGTGATTTTACACAGGAAAATAACAAGCAACAGTCCGCTTGAGAGTATGTGAAGAGGAGAGGTATGTAAGTTTTAATTTAGTTTTATTAATTGTATGAGATTTTGATCCAATAATCTATTTGTTATTTTTTTCGTCTTGAAATGATTGTCCTGTCATTTTCTAACAAATTTAATGAAAGTTAGAAAAAAAAAGAAATGATTGTCGCCTAAGCATTTTTATTTTTATTACTATTGTACGAAAAATGAAAATATAAATACGACAATTAATTTGGAACGGATGTAATATTTTACTAGATGTTTGGCCCAAGCAGATGCCCGGGCGCCCCTTCTAAATTACTATTTTATTAAAATCTAATTGAATTACTATTTTTTGAGGAATTAATTTGGTGTATATATCATTTATGCTATGATTTGGGGCTTAAAAAAAATATAAGACATTATAAGGGAATAATAAATAATTAGTTTATAATACATTATTCTTAATTGCTGGATTTAAGTATTTTTATTTTTTGTTTATATTAAGCCTACAAAACTATACAATTGGACATTTGAATTTGAATTAATATATCCATTCGTTTGAAATGTAACTGATCCTTATTTGTAGTAAAACATGTATTTTTTTTTAAAAAAAAAATTATATAACTTCTAATTAAAAGAGACTTACACGTGGCAAAAAGACTCCTGAAATCTGAAATATGGTGCATTGGAGCCAAAAAAGATGCATACTTAGTTGCCACATAAGTTTCATGTCTTCTGCTTTAATAGGGTAAAAGGGATTAGTCTAAATATGATTATCCAATTTTTATGTTTATTAGTCCAAGAACTCTCTTTGATATTTTTTTTTTCTCGGCCCTTAATGATGCTGTTTCAATTCGTCCCTTTTAGCCGTATTTTTGGATGAGAAGAAAGTCCCATCTTTTAGAAATGAATATATTATTTTCTCTGATCCTCATTATAAGATAAAAAATTTAAATAAATTTTAGCGTTAATTTGTGTCTTATAATTAAGACGATAGAAATTATTTAGTTGCACTAAACTCTGAATATTTGGCATGACTTGAGCTCTCTCTCTGGTTGACTTATCTTTTGACTAAGAAAAACAATTTTGAAGTGTCACATTTTGTTCATTCTATCAATATGTATGTTTAAGTTCTGTAAAACTCAATAGCTCTCTTTTCATAAACCTCCACAAGTTAACAATAAAGAACGTGTGACATTAAATAAAAGGTACAAACAATTCATTTAAATTCTTAGATTATGAAATGTGCAATACGTTGCACATTAGTGATGAGCACTTTTGTCACTAGCTACAACGTCAAATAAATAGGTCAAAATTTGATCAATGCAAACCTTAATCTTTGTAACTTCTTACAATTCACGTTTATCCTCTGTGTGTGACAAAATCACTTTGTTACGTATAGATTGGTGGCGAAACCATAGAAGTTATAGTTTGGTGATTATCTATAATTCAGTAATAACTATTCTATTTATACAAAAATGATTATCTAATTTATAATTTTATTTTTAATACAATTTATACTAAACGTTAAATCTCAAATTGAACAATCATTTCAAGACAAATGTAGTATTTTAGTTCATTTGATCTTTCTGTCAAATCCACCAAAAAAAAAAAAAACTGTAATGGTTCTTTATAATTTTCGGTCCCGGAATTGAAATTACATAACATTATAATAAAAGCAGTACTTAATTTTTTTTTGGGTACAACTATTTGTTGAGATAGAGTACTTTTGTCAAAAAAAAAGAAGAAAAAGATAAGAGTATTTTTTTCGTTTATGGACGGGAAGAAATAGGGAAAATTAGAATAATCTGAATTTATTTCGTTTATTGACGTAGGTTCTTTCTTTGTCTTTCGGCAAACTACACGTAAGAAAATACGGAGTCTATTGCTTTTCAAACAAATTCCTTTAATCCCAAACGTACCCTTAATTTCCCCCTAATTTTCTCCACGTTCTTCCCCAATTTTTGCCCTAATTTCCCAATTTCCATTGTTCTGCATCGTCTTCGGTCATACTCCGTGCTGCAAGCTATCATAATTGAGCTCCAATTTGGCTTTATAACTTCGGTTTACAGGTAAGTTTTCTTCGTATTTATTCATACTTTTGAAATTAGGTTGGTTCTGCTGCATCTGCAACTCGATGAAGTAATGGACTACGTATGTCGTGAGTATCGTGAAATCGTCATTTTTTAAAAAAATTAAAAAAAAAAAAATTCTTAATCCTCTGCAATATTTGAAATTTGAATTTGTTGGCTTTCAGATTCAGGAACTTAAATTTGGATCAAAGTTCAATTATTGAGTTGGAATTACACCTAATTAGATTTTGAAATACAGTTTTTTTCATCGCATTATGTATAGGGGATTGCATTACCACGAACTTTGTTCATGTACACCAGTTCGTATTTCGAGTGGGCTAATAATGGTCTTCAAACGGAAAGAAATTGGTCTTCAATCAAAAGGCTTGATTGGTCTTGTTTCAAAATTTTGCTATTCATTGGGACCTGTTTCTGTGGGTTATCAGCTGCAGATGTTTGCTATGACTGTGTTATAGTTCTTGCACTCTTTGTGTGGCTTCTCTTCTGCTGGAATCTGATAGTTGAATGAGTCTATTATGGTTTTACCTTAAATAATGGTTAAGGCATTAACAATGTAAATTTAGGCCCTCCGATTTATTTTGCAAGAGTGTTTAGATAATACGGTGTGAGAACTAATTAATTGTATGTTAATTAATTAGTTCTGAGCACTGCATCTGTTTGTGCACATTTATGCTGCCTGTACCATCGTTTGCGTATTATTTTGTAACAAATATTAGCTTGTGGAGCTGAATTATAGATATTGGCTAGTTGAGTCTGTCAGGATCAGTTCTATGCATGAGTGTGAAAATGATGGTTTTTCGTTTCGTTTCTCTGCGTATCCATCTATGGAGAAAGTTGGGTTTCATTTGTGAATGCTATCTTGATATACAGCTTGAGGCTCCTTTACTTTATTTGCTCTTATGTATTTGGAGGATTTCTAGTCCTTCCTGTTCTGCTATATTTTCTGTAGGTTTTACTCCGAAAGCACATGTCAGAGTTACTAACATCTCTGGTTTTGCAGATGAGAGACAACAGCAGTTAGATGTTCCCTTGATGACTCTGGTATGGCAATGGAGTTGCAGGTCTCTTTAGATCAGATTGCAGGTCTCCGCCCTGAGAATCATCTAAATGGAGAGGGAGGTTCTGGTTTAACCCTCTTGTCGCAAGACAATGATGCTGCAAAGAATAAAGGTTCGTTAATTTCTGCCTTTTATGCTCACTAGAGTCCTTAATGTTCGCAAACCTTTTTTTTCATTTAAAGCTTTAAAATATTCCTCTTACTAATTTTTATAATCTTCATCTAGCCATGCCATTATATTCTTTTAGTTGTTTTTGGTTTGTCCTGTTGTTTGACTTTTCTGTGGAATTATTTTGTTTATGTAATTTGGATAGTTGATTGTCTCTCTTCATTATATTTTATGATTGGTTCTGTCTGTTTTTTAACTGATTAATAATGCTTCTGGTGTCTCTAGCATCTCCTTTCTGCTACATCCTTATAGGTATTTTTTATGCATTGAGTTTAACAAGATTTTACTGTCTGATGCAGTGAAAAAACCAACTCGTCAATGGGCTGCTTGGACCCATCAAGAGGAAGAAAGCTTCTTTTCTGCTCTTCGGCAAGTTGGAAAGGCAATATATTATTCTATACCATTTATGTGTTGTTGATGCTATGAACTGCTCTTGTGATACGTCTGCCACAATTTTCTAATATTATTTGGTATTATTGTCTATTGATACAGAATTTTGAAAAAATCACTTGTCGAGTTCAGAGTAAAAACAAAGATCAGGTAAACTAACTGCTAAATGATTGAGTTCTTAAAGTGCGACTCTTAAGAATGTAAGGTCTCTTATTAGTATTTTTTTTTTTTTTTGGGATTCCAGGTCAGGCACTATTATTATCGTCTTGTGAGACGCATGAACAAATTGCTTGGCCCAGATCTTTGCCTTGATGCCAGAAACTGCAAAGAAACTAATGCTGCAATGCTTAGATGGTACTGTCACTTTTTTCAAAATTTATTTTTGTTTGATATTGTAATCTTGTGATTTGCCTGTTTTTGGATATCTAAGTTTAATTTTGTACATGGATTATGTTTCTTTATAGAGCTAAATTTCTATCGGTTGCTCAATCTAGAAAATGCTGTTCTTCGGACTGAAGGTGAATAAGGATCTAATAGACCTGAGGATAATTGCCAGCTTACATAATGATGATACGTGTGGTCCATGTCTGGCTCCTGTACCAAGCATAATGTATTACAGCTACTTGACATATAACACTTTCTGGGCCTTCTATTGGAAACAATGCTTTACAGTAGATTAACAAATAAAGAAAACAATAACAGAGGCTGAAGTTTAAGGCACTACATCCTCGAAATTCTACCATAAAACTAATCTTCAGTTGGAAACACGCATTTGCATTCTAAGTTCTTGACTTATGACTTGCTAAGGGAATGTTAATGCCCATTTATCCCTTTAGTGAAAGTTGGTGGCCCCTATGAGCCATTAGTGGATGTTACCATCTCCTAGAAACTGAAGCTGGTTTTAATTTTAGAAAACGATAACATTTTTCATGCTTCTTTTTTCCCTGCTGCAGGTGGTCCCTACTGGAGAAGTACAGCTGCAAAGCATCAAAGCTTCACTTAAAGCCTCGAAGATTCAAGTTGTTCGTAGAAACCTTGGTATGTTTGCGCTTATGAGGAGCATCTTGAATAGTTTTCTGTATGTGGTCTCTATTTTGTCATCTGACTGAGTTTTCAACTTTTGTCTGAAGGAGAGCCAACTCTTGAAGGATAGGAAAAAGAATGTCAGAAAACGAGTTTCTCAAGGCGAAAATAGTTCTATGATTTCTCCAACTAGTGTCTCAAACCTTGGCAGAGTTTCTGGTCCTGAAAGTCGTGTGGCTAAAGCAGCACTGGTTGATAATCAAAACTTTCAAAAATTTGGAACGGCAAAAGGACCCTCTTTAAATCGCAACCTAAGCTTAGGTATCAACCGAGGCAACACAAAAGCACGCTCTTCGGCTCTCAAAGCTGCAAAGCATCAGCACAAAACAGGTTTGTTAATTTGTATGCTTTTTGATGGAGATGCGTAGTTGTTTTTTGTTTGGTTTACCTCTCTTTTTTGTTTTCTGATGCATGGTGCTTTTTGGTAACAGTATCTAGGGACAGTGATTATGTTTTGAGAAATATATGTGCCAGTTCGGATTTGGCTGGTCGCTCCCTTCCTTCATAAAATGTGGAAAGTTGTAGGAAAGTTGAGAACATGAGAAATATATGTGCCAGTTCGGATTTGGCTGGTCGCTCCCTTCCTTCATAAAATGTAGAAAGTTGTAGGAAAGTTGAGAACATGAAAATTTTAATCCCATATGACAATTCAGCTTCCAGATTTAGATATTGGACATCTGGTTCCAAGTGGCTGTCCATACAAAGCTCTTATTTGGTGGAACAGAAATTATCTAAGAATTTGAGTACTTCCATCCTCATTTCAGATACATAACACTAGTAACGGACATGAAATTGTCTTCTTGAGTGCCTTGAACTCTTAAAATGTTGGAGCAATCTTTTTTCTCACAATTTTAAGTAGTGTGTAGGTGTTATTTTGGTGATATTCTAATTAGTTTATTGAGGACAACTCTTATTCAAACATGATTTATGACATGGAGAGCTATAATTCTCATGGATATAAGTGACTTCTTATTTGTGTGAGTTCAATCACACCCTGCTGGAGGCAGATTATATATATATATATATATATATATATATATATATATATTTATTTATTTATTTATGGGCTGCTGAAGGTGTTTAGAAAAGCTTTTTGCCCTCACATGCGTCCATTTTGATTTTCTTCTTCGTTGGGAAAAATATCTTTCACCGTGAAGATGAATATTTTGTTACTGTAAATCCAATTTACTTGGTAATAATATCGGAGAGACAATGGAGGGTGTCTGTGATAAATTAGTAGTAATCAAGAAACTGATCCCCAGTGTAGGACGTTTCTCAAGCTGGATCTTCAGTCTTGTGTTTGTCCATCACCAGCTCATCCTGTATTGTAATGTGCTTTCACTGTTTTCATGGGGTTCTCTCAAATCTGTTGCAGGCATGGTTTCAAAAGCTGCATATAAGAGATGGGAAAAGGCTGCCATTGCCGGGGTCTCTCTGGTTGCAGATGCTGCGGAGCATATAGAACGATCGTCCTTTGATAAAGAAGTCGAGCATGTCCGGGATACACCTGGTTAGTTCGTCATCAGAATGCAATTCTAAAGCCACTTGGAACTGGTCTTACTTTTCCTCATTTTCATCTAAACTTTCTTGCTTACCTCTCAGCACAAATTGCTCTCGAGTACTGTATGAAAGATATTCCGTCAATGGTGGACAATTTACAGAGTTCTGCAAAGCTTAAGCTTCAGTTGTTCCCAATTGATGATGCCACCCGAAGAGCCTTAGAATCGGTGGGTATTTAGCAGTATCGTGCTTAATTTCTGCTGAAGTAAATACAACTGAAGTTGGATTTAACAGTTTTTGGGAACTATGGATTTTTTGGTTTATATTTTACAGGATAGTCATAATCCACACCTGGAACTCACATTGAGTACCCGAAAGAAGATATCATCTGTGTTGGAACATCTTCACCGCAAGTGGGGGAGTTCAAGCATTGCATCTGGAGAACTAATGCTTTTGCCATATCCTGTGGAGCCACTGAACCTCTCTGGCTATCACAAGTGGACTAAGGACTCTACTCTTAGCGCAGCAGATGTTTATTCACTGATTGGAAAACCACCAGTTTTCCGCCTTAGGTATCATACTTACAACCTAATATTGTTGTAAGAATGTTCAAGGAAAAAATGATAAAATATGTTTTCTTATTTAGGTATGGATGGTTTTCTTTCGCTGAACCTATACCTGCAACATGTCAAGCTCCATTATCTTGTGCAACCGACAATTATGTAGACATGAGTACTCTGAATAAAAATCTTGTGGAGACTACACTTAAAGCTGCGGCACCTTGTAATGGATCCCAGAAAATTTTGGCCACAAGTGACAATATGCTCTCTGGACGGAGTGTCACTGTGGCATTGTCTTCGGCCATTGGTGAAACAGTTAGTGGTGCTAGCTCAAGTTCTGGTATTAATAGTAACGACAGATCGCGTGATGATGCTTCAGGTGCCACGTTGAGTGATCGGGAGAAGGCTACTCGCCCACTTCCCGAAGAGGATCAAAATCCGGTAAAACAAACCTTTTAATTAGCTACTAGATTTAGAATTTTGTGTACAAATTTTGTTCCAGTGGCATGTCCTTTATTTTTCTTTACTTTATTAATCTTGTTTGTCAATGCAAATCAATTTCTAATTGGCGGAGGGTATTTTCTGAACATTTTGCCTAGTGATGTGTAGCGAAAGTTTTCGAGATACTTCTGACTAAACAGGAATATAATTTCATATGTTGCAAATGGTGAAATATCAGTCATTGTAAGCCCATGGTAGCTATCTATGCTTCTGCGGCTGCAGAAAATGGTTATCTGCACTATGATTTTCTAACCGTTTTTCGTTTGCTAATTGAATGCCTCACTTAAACTTAGGGTAGACATCAACAATTAACAATTAAATGTGTGAGATAATGAAAGTTGGTCTAATTGTGATTCTCTAAGAGGAGTGAATGTTCATATTCCATGTCGGGTTAATGTTTACATAGTGGATGCAAGAAGTTCCATGTCATGCCCAGTTCACGTTATGATACAATTGTCTATTTTCTTGATTTCAGGATGAACCTAGGAGATATAAGGCAGCATCACCAGCGGGGGGTTGGGCTGATAGCCTGACCAACATTAGTGTTGGGGATCTTCTCTCAGAGTTGCCTCACAATGTTGAACCAGGTTGCATTGACTTGCCGGAACCAAGGAACTTTGAGTGCGTTCAGCCGATTTCTCAAAGTTGCGACTCTTTTGATGCAGCCATCGCTGCTCATATATGCAGACATCAAAGCATATCTGCCTGTGAGCCAACTCTCATGTCTCATGCATCATCAATTTGGGACGGTGAGGAAACATGTGATGCCTTCTCATTCCAGAAGAAAGGCGTGTCATCTGAAGGAATCCAATGTTCCTTCAGAAATTCCTTCCCAGAGATAGGGGGAATTGGTAAGACTAGGTTTGCTGAATCTGACGAACCAGAGGAGGTGAGATTCTCAAATATATTCTAGCCAAACTTTCTTGTTGATGCTGATATAATCAAGGTTTGGCAATAACATCATACTGTTCTTTTGTTGTATCAGCCTAATCCTGAGGAACCCTTAACTGATGATCCTACACAAGATGTTGACTTCATTGATAAATGTCAATCTTATCAACATACTTCTGACAACTCCCCGGGAGACCTTAATGGGCTGACTGACTTTTACTGGGTAGATTCCTTGAACTTCTTCTATTTTCCTTGTCAGTTATTTTTTGCTGGATTTTGCTTCTTTAGTAATTCAAGTGACTGGACAGTTTTTATCAATTAACGTCATTTAGAGAGCTCACTATATTATAAAACTGCCAGAGTTCTCTAGATATTTCGCACTAATTCTGGTATGGTGGTTTTTCCCCTAAGACCTGATTTGATCTTTCATCTTTGCAGCCTGATTCTTTGGGGCCACTAGATTTGGACTTCTCTTCTTGTAGATACCGTAGCGATGATCTGATCTTAAGCGATAGTCTTGGGGGTCTGAACCGCCTAATAGCTAGCAGTCTGGATGCTTTTCAAAACTGCTCCTTTTTCGGGACAGACAAAAAAGAACCAACATCAACAGTTGGAGCAGCTGGAGAAATTTCTTCCGACATGAAAATTAGTGCCGAAGTTTAAAATATGAGGAGCAACCTCTGAGTGAAAGCCGTGCAGGATCTTTTTCTTAGTACCCTTAGCTCAAGAGTGTTTGGACATGCGAGATGCAGGTTCCCAAGTGAAAAGATGGTTTATTGGAGACCCGTCCAACTTTGTTAATATGAGCTTGTAGAATATGGTTCTATAGTCTAGATGATAATGTGCATAGTTGAAATCTAATCGTGTATTTTTGTTCGATTGATGAAGCAGTATTTAATCTGGGAAATCTATACATTTGTGATGCTGTCAGTTTCATGTAAATCTACACCATGCTTTTTTAATCAACCCAGTGGTTGCTTCATCGTCGTAAAGGCAATTTCTATGAGCCTTCATCATCATAACCGATGGTACTTCACAACATTGTAACATAAGTTTGGCTCAAATTATTGATTTTTTGGTCCTAAACTTTATGAATTCGTTCTAATCCTTAGATTTCATGTATGCTCATTTTTTCAGCAAAGTTTCAATTGTAAACTATTTCAGGAAAATTTAATTCAAATTGTATTCGACCAACTTGGCCAACAAAAAAAAGAAAAAGAAAAAGAAAAAAGAAGTTTACTCAATTTGGTAGGTTACGATAACTAAAAACAACGAAATGCACTCTGTCTCTTACGTGAAACAATAAAATCTAATACTCCCTCTGTTCTAAAATTATTGTCCAGTTTGAGATTTCACTTTTAATACAATTTGAACTAAAATAAAAATCCAAACTGGACAATAATCATGGGATGAAAGGAGTATATTGTTATACTGATAAAATTTAATTGAACACCCTTTTACAATTTGCTACATAAAGAACAGATAAATCTTTCAATATGACAAATAACGTTGCAAGAACCGAGCGTTGCTCCAGTAGATTAGGCCTTTAGGGAAAAGGGCCTTGCTGGCAGAACGAGGATCAGGTTTTTACGGGTAAAAATGAGGGGATTTTGCGTAGTTTATAAAGGGTAGATTAGATATTTAGAAAAGAAGACAATTGCAATTCACCATCCGCACTAGTATCTTGCATACTATATCACTTCACAATGCAGAGGTCAAATGTAGAAATTATTCCTTCTGTCACAAAACAAAATTTTATCTGTTAAACTATTGAACCAATCCTTTATATTTGTCCAAGAACTTCACTTGTTTAGTTACTTACCTTATGTTTTCAACTAATTTAGTAATTTTATGTTTTTAGTTTTTTTTTTTTTTGGACAAAAAGAGTTACATCAACTCGAAATGTTACTTTTACTGTAAATTGTATTAAAAATAAAAATTTAAACTCCACAATTTTTTCGAGACAAAGTATATATATTTTTTACTCTTTTCAATGTCTTGACAATATATTAAAACTTTCATAAGTTTTCTTAATGTCAGTTTTGATCGAGTAAGTTATAATTGATGATGCTTGAAAAATTTTGGGAATACTGGGGGCAAAACTCTGATTAAATGACCAAGAAGTACTACGAGTAATCGACTACTATCTTAAAGCACATGATGCAAAACCACCGTTCCACCCAATGACGTCGCATTGCCATGGTTTTTTTTTTTTTTTTAATCTTCCTACGCCCCAAAATTATATGAAGGTTTGGGGGAAAAAAGAGTTTCCTTTTTTTGTCCAGATACATTGGTTGGAAGCTAACTCCACAAGGATTGCATGATTTTTATTGGAACTTTTTATTCTCAAAACGTTATCATTGGATAGTAAGGCAAGAGATTGTTCTTACTGTAACAAAAAAAATCCAAAAAAAAAGGAAGAAAAAATAGGAATCAAGTTAAAGGCATTTGAAAGGAAGTTAAGCACAAATTTTAAGAATGACCCTCGTACACAAAGATGTTTGTGGTTGTGGTTGTTCTTCCTTGGCATGAGTTTCCCCATTTTTGTTTTTTCTGTGTCTCAGATTAGAGAAGCAGCAGATCTCCAGTGTCACTGACAGGCCAAGCTCTGGTTTGTTGTTGATGCCTGGTGCAGTTTCCGTTTTGCGGACAGGAGCCAATATTCTGCCAAAAACAGATACAATGATTGAATTGGGTATAAGTAACACATAAACTAAAAAAATCAATAATCATTGAAGACAATGACCAAAAATCTGAATAAAAACTAACCCAGAGCGAACATTATGAAGCATATATATAATATACTACGTGTTTGAACAGGACAAAGCAAAACACGGGTTTGAACAAATAAAAAGCAGGACGACATCATTTTCCTGCAACTTGAAAGGCTCAAGCATGGAGTTTTGAATAAATTCCATTTAATAAATATATACAAACCCTAATAATTCAGATTGTTATTTTATACTATGAAGCTCACCAGATTTTGCTTATTGCCTTCTAACATCTGAGCATCCGAGTAGCGAGGCACAAACGTCGGCAAACACATAATTAAATTTATTTTTATGATATGAAATAAAATTAAGCACATGAGACAAAAGCTTGATCGCTTCAGCCACCCTAAGAGCAAATGTGAGCACTTGCAGATCCGATCTGTTGCCAAGGAATGAATGTACATATGGCCATTGCATAGTTGGATCATCATTAATTCAAAAAGTGTACAATTATACAACCAAAACACGCCTGCCTCTGCAATTTTAGTCGTACATTCGCAAAAAAAACACCTAGAATCACAACAAAGAAACGGAATAATTAAGTGGAGAAAACTTGTATCAAGTCCTTACATGATACTCCCTCCCTCCCATAATTATTGTCCAGTTTGAGTTTTCATTTTTAGTTCAAATTGTATTAAAAATGAAATCTCATACTGGATAATAATTTTGGGACAGAGGGAGTACATTTTTTTAATATGATCTGCCACACTGAATATTCATCCCCACCCCACGCTAGAGTTTTTTTTTGCTAGTTTGCTGCTCCCGTGAAGTTCCATCGATATAAGGTCTTGATCTTGATTTAGTTACTACTGCAATAGGTATAGATTTTAGCTCAAGTTGATACCTCGACGGTGCCGGACTTTCTGATTTTCACCTTACACAAATCCTCAATAAGATGTGAATGTCTTGAGAGACTCCAACGCAAATACTTGTCACGAGAACTGTTCAAGGTACCACCGGTTAGGCTTTATATTCCACTACATATTTGTACCACGCAATCTAAACTGCTGATTCCGATGCCATATCTAGGATCAAATTTCAAGATTTTGCAGTTGTAGAGAAGTTTATTCAAGATTGGGATCATTTAAAATAGATTGACCTTAATTTTTCTTTTCCTTTTTAATAAATCAAAAAATAGAAAAATTCTTAGTCCTACGTTGCAAGTGGAAACCTATGTCAGTTTCCTCTATCTCTGGATATTCTATTATTAAGTTACTAGTGATGTCTGGTCGCGCAATGCGCGATTCTGGCCCAGTCTATCTGTAGATCTTAAAAATATTTATATTTGAAACAAAAAAAAATTTTGTATTTGGAGCGATATATTTTAGAAATATTTGAAGGATTTAGAAATGTTTTATAAATGTGATCATAGAAATATTTGTATTTCACGAAAAAAGAAATTGTATTTCGCCATGTATGTTTAAAAATTTTTTTTTTTGGTAATTATGATTTTTGTTGATTTTGTGGGTTTGTTAATTAATGGCTGATATATTCAATTAATTTCAAATTGATAACAAATGAATAACTGAATCTTTGGAGGACTTTTGGTGTAACTTTTGAAAATATTTTTTGTCCCAACCAATTGAAAACTGACACATAGGATTTTGTCTTACGTGTCAAAGGGAGGAGATGTTTGATTTTCTCTTAGTATAATACTAGATGTTAAACCCGCGCGATGCACGGGATTTATTTATATACATTATACAAAATCAACAAAAAAATTTAAAAAGTGTAAAATGAATTTTACTATTTTTATTTATAATCCATCAGTAATGTAGGTGTTTTGGAGTATGTTTTACTATCCAAAAGTGGAAATAAATAAAGATAAATTGGGATTGATGATAATTGATTATCCAAAATTTCAGTGATAAAGATAAAGTTTATAACAATTTTTGAAATATTATTAAGGAAAGATTATGTTTATTTGGGTAAATATGATATTACACAAATAAATGCATTGGTTTGAAATTCAAAAGATAATATTTAATTATAGTTAAATTCCATCCTTTTAGTAATAAGTTTTGAGAAGATTTTAAAGATAACATTAATGTTGAATGATTGTTTTTTTAAAAAAATTGTAGTCTATTGATTTACATGATTGAGAGGGAGATTTTATAACAATTTTTGAGATATTATTAAGGAAATATTATATTTATTTGGGTAAATATGATATTACACAAATAAATGCATTGGTTTGAAATTCAAAAGATAACATTTAATTATAGTTAAATCCCATCCTTTTAGTAATAATTTTTTAGAAGATTTTAAAGATAACATTAATGTTGAATGATTGGTTTTTTTTTTTTTTTTTGAATTATAGTCTATTGATTTACATGATTGGGAAGGAGTTTTTTTTAGAGAGATTAATTAAATGAATCCAGTAGTAACTTTGGGGATTCTTTTGGGGAGGGAATAATTCTGGTGCATTAATATTCATTAATCCCGTCCATTAAATTTAATTAATTTTTATTTTCCTATTTTAAACTATAGTTTTAAATACCTTTTGATAAAACTTTATTTACATAAAATTTAAAAAACTATTAGTATAATTGTTGTAAATATTTTTTAACTCAACCATTAGAAAAATAACACATAGGATTTTATCTTATGTGTCACCTTTAAAATTCTTTTTTATTTTCTCTCCTGATTTCTCTCTTAGTATAATATTATAGATGATAGAAGATACTATAGATATAGAAAGATACGATTTTAGTTTTGCGATGAAAAAGAATAATTAAACAAACAATTTATTTGTTCTCTTTACTGTTACCAAAATAAATTTTATTCGTTTCCATCTGTGTAGTTTTGGAAAGAATTAATAATGAAGTAAGATTAAAGAAAACCCCCAGAAGGCCAGAACTAAGAAGAAGAACGAACAGAGAAATTGCGGAGGGAAAGTAAACATAACGGTTAAAACGTAAGAACTGAAAATTTTGAATCCTTCCCCCATTTCTTTCTAAATCTCTTCCCTCCAATCGAATTCCGCTTTCCATATACCCAAATTTATCTGAGTTTTTGAGCCCATTCCATCATCAGATTTCTCCCTTCACTTTCCTTCTCCGAGTTTTCTGTATAGCAGAAATTCAAGAATCCCCCCTTTCTGATTCTGATTCGCTCCGAGTAATCAACTGGGTTCTGGTATATGGTTTTCTTGTTTGATTCCGGTGTGCCCAAGAACTGAATTTCTTCCTCAGTTAGATCAATTTCGATCCACTTTCTTCTGGGTTCCTTCCATTGATGTCTGATGATAAAGGGTTCAGAGTATTTCAAACTCATCGAGTTCCCGAGTCAATTTGAGGGGGAAAAGAAGGTTTTTTCTTGTCAGTTTTCTTGAAAGAAACAATCTTCATCGAGGTAAACAATTTAGGAATCGGTCAATTTTTATAGCGATTTAGAAACCCTTTCCGGGGCTTCCTTCTCTCTGTTATCTTGGAGGAATTTTCAAGTTTTCTTCGAAGGGTTTTTAACTTTTGTAAAGAAAGATGAGTACTGTTGGGTGTCGGTTCTTGCCTACTGAAGAAGAGTTGGTTTCGTATTATCTGAAGAAGATGATTTTAGGACAGCAATTCATGAAAGAGGAAGAGGAACTTTTTGTTGTGAAAGATCTGTATGGGGATGAAGCCACCCCATGGAAATTACTATCTGATGATCTTCCATGGCAGAAGGTGGTGAATTCATGGAATAAAGTCGTGGTGTCCCAGGAAATTCTGTATGTTTTCTCTGTTCTCTCCAATGCCGGGAAGAAAACTGGCAAGAACTGCAAGAAGAAAATTAGAAAGGCGGGTTGCGGTACATGGTGTTCTAATTCCACCAAGCCAATAATGGACAGTTCAGGAAGGAAAATTGGAGAAAGTAGGCAATTCACTTTTGAATCCCCTGAACAAACTGTTGGGCACTGGATCATGACTGAATACTCTATTGATGCTGCTGCATTTGGCCTTCCAGAAGTGGGGGAAATCAATTATTCTGATTATGTTCTTTGCAGAATCAAAAGGGATGATTCCATATCTTCCAAGGGGGGAATCATTGACAAATGGAAGAGGAGAAATGATGATATGCTGGCTGATGGAGAAGGACTGACTTTCAGGAAGAAGATGAAATCATTAAGCAGCTGTGAAGATTTGAGTGTGGTTACTTGTTGTGATGATAATGGTGCAATAAATGTGTATAATGAAAAGGGGGCTTGGATTTCTGGTGATAATGGTTTGCCTTTTCTGAAAAAATGAGGTGGATCCTGCTGGTGTGGCTGATGCTGGTGCCTCCACATGTTGGAATATTCCTGTTGATGAAGCTTTCTGTTTTGATTCAAAACTTCAGAACTTCGAAATTTGATTCTTTCCAGAAAGAGATGATGGTGCATTTTTGTTAATCTTGATATGTCTGGCTTCCAATCCATTGATCTTAGTCTTAGACAACTTGTGAAGTTTTTGAACAGAATTATCCTAGAGTGTATGTCAGGGTTACTGAGGAGTTGATCCATGACTTTGTTTTGATTTGTAATGCATGCTAGACAAATTTTAGAATTGCTGCTTTGCCGCAGACTCATATGTTAGAGTAGAATGAGCAGTGCATAGTTAGTGTTGTGCATTTTGTAGTGGTCAGAAATTCTTCTAAGTGTTAATATGAGTTCGCCCCTTCATTTTTGGGTCTTTCCGGACTATTCAAATTAGATTTGAGATTTGATTTTTACATTGATCGCATTATTCTATGTTTATGTTAAATTCGATTGTCTTTGCACAAGTACTATAGAAATATGTAGGGGTGAGAAAAAAGCTGTCAAGGTCTTATACAATCGATCTTGCTGTGGCTCCTAGATATTTTTGAGAGCTGGTTTTCCAGCTTAGGAGAAGGTTCCAAAAGTTAAGACCTCCTGGTACATGATTATTGAAGGCTTACTGTCGTAAAATCAATAGAGGTTTCACTTTCGTTGGGCAGGATGCAGAATGAGGAAAATGTCTTTCTCAGCAGCTTTTCTTCACTTTGTTATCCAGATCAAGTTTCTTTGTTCAGGTTTAAGGTTATTTGTTTGAGACTGTAGCAGTACTGCTTGTTGTCAGCTTGTAGCTTACACAACTTATGGCCCTTTTTCAGTCTTAATGTATGATTCTGTAACCCTTTTTTCTCTTGTAAGTTGCTGAAATAACTTTTTTCATCCTGTCAGCCAGAATGATGATGTGTTCTATGTGATGAGCTTGTTAGATGTATTGATTTGCCAATTAAGAGTGGCCCATTTTCAGCGGCTTAGCTTTCTTCTGATATTCTTGTGGTATTTGTCAACGACGACACTCGCACACTGAGAAGCAAGCCCTTATTTATCTATGTGCTTATGTCGTGATGATACAGTGAGATTATTATTTTTTTTTTTTTTGAGGCTTTGCTTGGTACTCTAGTCGTTTTAGCTTTGCCCTAATTTTTCTATCTGTGCAATACCTGTTACATTGGATGTCACATCCTATAATCACCTGATTTAAGAATGCTTAATGGTGTGTCGCAGCTGTGCATCAGTACGAATATCCTTGCTGACCTTATAAAACCAAATTCCCATTCTCTGTAACATATTTTGTAAAGTCATCCAATCTGTGTGATATCACATTCGTTGATCCATAATTTCATAACTCTATAGTGTCTGAGCCGTTGACTCATTCGTGCAACTGTCCAGGCCGACTTGTACTTGAAAAACTGGTTTGCAGTCGATAATCACATCCTTGGGACAAACTGCAAATCTGAGTTTAGTGTCTACAGCTTATCTTCTTTTGGCTTTTCCAGGACAGAAGTTGTCACTCATACAGAATTCTGGTGGAACCTGAAAGGCATTGCAGCTTGAAGATCTTGTGCCGTACATATAGTTGGGCAAATGTTTGAGACCGACATCCTGATATCATCCATCAGTGTCTCATGTCCACCATTTCCTTTCAAAAGCCAACACACTAAGTTGAGAAATGCAATAATTGTAATTAATTGTGTTATTTCAGTACATTGTTCCAGTTTAGACTGGCGGAGATAGTCATCACTGTATCTTTTACACGACTGAACAGTAAATTCTGTAAATGTTGACGTTGTTATGGTACCAGTATAACATTCGGCGTCAAGATTATGTCAATCAATAGCAACTGATTCCTCTGCAGGTAGACTAGATCAGTACCCTGTTTTTCTAAGTTTGGGTATTTGAGTTATGATTACCATCCAAAATATTTTAGGACAACCGACATTAGTTCCATAATGAGAGTTGAGCTGTTAGCGAAACATGAAACTAAAGAAAAGAAAAGGAAGAGGAAAAAAAAATCATTGGGAAAAGCATGCGAAAGGAATGATCATATAATGATGATAATGCGAAAGGAATTATTTCTTTTGGAACTTTTTAAGTTCATTTAGTTTGTCACTGATCATATAATGATGATAATTACAGACTTACAGTTGTATCGTCATTCAATATACTCAATCTACAATGCAGTATGACAAAAAATCTAGTCCAAACATTGAGGTTATAGGACTCAAATTATCTTGGTATTCCGGTGCATCTTTTTTCGGGGACAGCAGCAAAAACTATCTTACAAGCTGCTTTGCCTGCAGCTCTCTATGCCTCCTGTAGGTGAGAAGTAACCATAAACATGCCTTGAACTTGATGGCTGGCTAGCTTGAAGAATCCCCAGTTTCAGTTCATTTTTTGAGTTTGCTTTCCATAAACATGCCTTGAACTCAGCACTGATCGTGGACTTCAACAACCTAGCAGCGCCATCTGATGACGAGCCTCATTCAAGTAAAAGCCTTTGCAGAGGCTTTGTCCGCTTGGTTCTTGGTGCAATTGAAAACTACAATCATAATATGGAGTGTTTATGAAGCCAAATGACGAAGCAGCTTAAAAAGCATCTCAGAACAGCAGAATGTCAGGGAAACAGCACTTGGCTGCAAGCGAATTAGTTGTGCATCAATGGAGAAAAATTCAGCACACTTGACAGATTCCATAACACGAGGGAAGCATTTTAACACTAACAAAGAGAGAAGTTTGCTTTTATCAACTTTATAACCAGCTGTATCTATACCATATAAATTATAACCAGCTGTATCTTGAGGCCTTATGTTTCAGAAAAGTGATCCAGCAACTTAGGCCATATTGTTCTCCTTTTTTTCCTCCTATAGTTGCAAATTCGTTCATGCAAAAGCAAAATTTTACTTGGCAATTATGTTCAGATTTTGATATTTAAACCACATGCGACCAAATGTAGCATTACTGTTCAGCATCTATGTTAAAGATGGGATAACTCTCTGCAGCATTTGGGTGTGGCCAACTTATCCGTACTCATCCAAGAACAGTATGTACCAAATATAGAGAACAATTGCAATTTACCTGTTATGCTGTTGAAAACCAAGTTGTCATTATCGACAGCATCATCATTCATGTCAAATTCCTTTAGGACCTGGAAAAAGTATCAGCATGACAGCAACAAGTTGATGTTAAGCTACAGATCCAGATGCGAACTTGATTGGATGAGATATGGAACTAAATTATAACCATAATTAGTTAAAAGACTAAGAAAACATGAACATATCCAAAAGATGAGCAAACTGGACTTTCGTGCAATACGGCAAGAGTGCAAAGGAGAAATACAAGCGCCAATCTGCAATGATGAAAGAGAAATGGAAATATCCATACATTTTCACTAACCCTTTCAAATTGAATGATCGGTCAGATGTAAGGCATTGATTCTCGCGCTACCAGTAATCTCCACATGAACAAGAGCCACCAAGAAAATGATGAAACCGATTGGTGTCCCTCAAAATAATTTCTCTCCCCACTATTTGGGAGACAAATTTAAATGCTGTATGGCAATCACCACAAACTCTAATATTTTTTTTAATCCGAATGGTGGACCCAGGAGGTGTTTTCAGAAGTGCAAATGCTAGAGCAAGCTTTTCACTATGCAACTGCAACCTCAGTTCCCTCTCCTGCTGATCTACAAACCAAAGCACATGACTAGTATCAGGAACATAACCAATTGCTCTAATTCTATCAGCAATCTCCTCCCACTTTTTGTAAATCTCATCCTTCTGTGGGTGGGCGTCATCATTTGCCACGAACAAATGGACACTATTCTCAATCTCCAACCAACTACAAGCAGGCTCCTTTTTCACCCCGATGTCATTCATTATTTTTCTCACCTTTGCAGCATCTTTCTTTCTACCAGCAGAGGCGTATATGTTAGCAAGCAATATATGGGGCCCAGAATCATGTGGATCGAGTTCAAATACACACTCTGCAGCAAAAGCACCCAACTCAATGTTCTTATGCATTCTGCAAGCCCCAAGCAATGCCTTCCAGATTGCTGCAGTGGGTTTGATAGGCATGTCCTGTATAAACTTTTCTGCATCACCAAGTTTCCCAGCTCGACCAAACAAATCAACAATTGTCACATAATGTGAGACATCAGGCTCCAGTTTTAGCTTTTTCATCAATTCAAAGTAGTAGAGTCCTTCATTTATTAGACCAGAATGGCTGCAAGCAGTTAGGACACAAAGAAAGGTTACTTCATTAGGTTGAATTCCGCAACGACGCATTTGCTCAAAACGTTCCACAGTTTCTCTTCCAAGTCCATGCTGAGCACAGACGGTAAGCATGGAATTCCATGAAACCACATCACGTTTAACCAGCCTATCAAAAACCTTTCGGGCATCTGCGATGCTACCTGCTTTACCATACATAGCGAGAAGTGTATTACCAACAAAAGCAATAACCTTCACACCAGACTTTATCAAATGTCCATGAACCCATTTCCCCTGCTCTAAAGCTCCAACATTTGCACAAGCTGCAAAAACACTGGAGTACGTGAAATGTGTGGGCTCAAAATTAGCCTTTCGCATCTCCGCGAACAACCTCACCGCATCCTCAGCCTCACTCTTCCTGGCATGGCCTGCAATCAAAGCATTCCAACAAACCTCATTCTTATGTTGCAATCCGTCAAATACCACTTTTGCCTCTCCAATGTGGTCACACCTGGCATACATATCAACAAGCGCACTTCCAACAAATACATCACCAGAAAGGCCAATCTTAATGCTGATGCCATGAAGTTGTCTACCTTCTAAGCTCCCGACAACAGCAGACGCCTTCAAGGCACTCCCCAAAGTGAATTGATTTGGAACAAATCCATTCCTGAACATCTCCGAAAATAACCCCAAAGCCTCACTAGACTTACCATTCTGTGCAAACCCAGTAATCACAGCAGTCCAAGAAACCATATCCCTTTCATACATTTCATCAAACACTTTACGTGCTTCGTCCAGTGACCCACATTTTGCATACATGTTAATCAGTGCATTCTGTGTAGTAATATAATTCCGATACGGGGATATTAGGAAATGAGCATGGATGAGTCGGCCTTCCTTAAGCTTCCCAAATTGAGTACAGCGTTTAAGGAGCTTATTATAGAGGGAAGCATTTGGTTTGATTGCCCCAGTATCAATGAGGTCCAACACATAGAGACCACCATTGGTTGTCTTCCTGAGAAAGTCTTTGTCTTGAATAATTCCAAAAGATTCCTCAGAAAAGTCTTCAATGTCCTCAAAGTTCGAGACAGCTTCTTTTGACAACTCCTCTGCATCCCAAGGTTGTTTGAAAGTTTCCGTGGCTGTAGCAGATGTGGAGAGGAAATGGGGCGAGGAGAAGATGACCCTTTTAAGTAGTGAACTGAAGAAGACTGGATTAGATATAAACCGATTCATGTCAGCAGTTAACTTCTCGCCATTAACTTCGGAGTATGTGTGACTGTGTCACCATTGCTGATTAAATTCCTTATGGTTTTGACATAAACAGAAGCTTCAAGTTTCCAGCAGTCGACAACAACAGCTATGTGGTGTGGGGAAACTATTAGTCCAAAGATAGTGATTTTATTCTGAAGGGAGAGATAAGAAAACATTAAATTAAGTATTGCAGGGAAGACTCAATGACTCATGAGAACTGTATTAATCCACTTTCTATTTGTTTACTTAAAGCAAAATTGCAAATGTTATAAAGAAGAAATAGAGCTATAGTTATATGCTTCCAAGCAACTTTTCTATTATTTCAGGTTCTAGTCACTCAAATGTCCATGAACTAAGATGAATACTCATGACAAAGGCATGATGTCAGAACTCACAATAATATCAAGACAGTAAGATCATTCGCAGAATTTAAAATCTCAAGCAGATTGCCAATTGATCAGCTTGAAGAAAAATCTTTCACAGATGGTGGTAAACTACTTACAAATACAGTAATATCACACTTCCAATGACTTTTTTGCAACTACCTTAGACCTTGACAAGTTAAATCCTGACAAATTTGTAAATATGTCAATCAAAACCAATCAGTTGCCTACGAAGCTCTATAGCCAGGAATCCTAAAACCTAGATTAGCTTGGTGCCACACTTAACTTTTTTTTTTTTTTGGAAATGCGCCACACTTAACTAACTTCTGCATAATTCTCCTATTTGGATTCGGTTTATAATATGGGTAGAACATTTTATATAGTTAGGCTTGTCATTGAGCATTTTATGCGTGTACCATGCCCCAAAATTTCACGCATACAGAACTCTGAATTTATTCATCCAAGTAGTACCATGGAGCAACAGATAGAATTCTGAGTTGGAGGCGGGTGAAAAAGGACTAACCAAGAGAAGCATTGGAATCAGTGGCTGCTCTGCCAGAAACTAAACACGTAATACATCTGCAAGCTGAGAGTGGAAGTGCTATTCCCACTGCAAATGCAGCTGCAAGATTTGTAAAAAAGCAGAGTCAATGCATATTGCTGAGATGCATATCCGAAAAACAAGTAAACAAAAGAGCATAAAGGGCAAAATCAATTATAAAGCATCTGAACTGCAGCACCAAAACAATGCATATATCAATTAGTAATAAGACCTACTTCAAGAGGAGCTCCTACTGTTCAAAACTTTTCCTTTCTAAGGGGCTGAAAGAAAACACACACACACACTCCATCACACACGAAAATGCCAACTTTTTTACATTAAGGAGTACTATTGAAACTTCACAACCTGAAAACTAAGCAGCATAGGTCATTGAGTGTCAACAAACTGGGGAGAACAAAGGGCCACTATCCAAAATTATATTACTTCCTCGTATAAACATAGTACTTTTTGCTACAGCACTCGTATAAATACTACATAGAGCCAAGAACAACAAATGCAGCAGGTCAAACTAATTAAAGTTAGGCCTTTTAACACGCTGATAAAGAAGATTCCAATTGTGCATCAAAACATCATTTCAATTCACAGAGAAAAATATACGATAGTGAAAGAACAAATCAGATAAGGGTACGATAAACGAGTAACGATGCCCCCACAAACAATTGGCACAATAGAATGGGGAAGAAAAAGGCAAAAGATACGAACTATTATGCAAATTAAAAGGAGACTTAAAGGCATAGTCTGAGAACCTGTATCGTTTCAGAATGGGTTCGGGCCTTCCGGGATCCTGTATTCATCATGGAGGGGTTTATGGTGCAGAGAAGAGGGTTTTACCAGAAACAGGAGGTACTTTTTGTAGTTTGTCTAAATCCTTGGGGATATTTTGTAATTCTACCTTCGTGTCAGAGAATTTTCAACTTAGGCCCTTCTAATCTTTAGTTTAGTATATACAAGCAGGCATACACGTTGTGACATTCATCATATCGTAATCGTATGATTCGTATCTTTGGAATAATAACACAACAAATTACTACTCTCGCTGTCCCAAAATTATTGTCTACTTTGAGATTTCACTTCTAGTATAATTTGAACTAGAAATGAAAACCTAAACTGATGATTCGTATCTTTGAAATAATAACACAACAAATTACTACTCTCGCTGTTCCAAAATTATTGTATAGTTTGAGATTTCACTCCTAGTATAATTTGAACTAGAAATGAAAACCTAAACTGGACAATAATTATGGGACGGAGGGAGTACTAACTTTGTAAACAACATGTTACACACACAAAATCTAACGTCAATAATTTATTTACATTATCTACTCCTCATCATTTTACACTTTGTACAACAAAACTTTCACCACAACATTTCTATAATTTCACCATCGATATAACAATTGGAACTTATTCTATAATATTTTGTTCTGGTTAACTAAATCGAGAGTTTTTACTGCTATTATCTTTGTAAGAGGCAACATTTTGATTCTAGAATCTTCATTGTTTAAAGTAAGAGAAGAATAGTTGACAGAAAATGAGCTATTCGCGTGTAGGATTTTCAGTCTTTCCAAATACTTCAGTTTATTTTAAGAAAAGCGCAAGAAGTGAAGAGAAAATAGGTTCTTAAATTCAGCAGAAAAAATTCCCAAAGAAACTCATGCAAAAGGTAGTTTTTCTATTTTCTCCCCCCCACAAATCGTTTTTCTGGCCAAAAAACGATCATTTTTGCTTTTGATTCCCAACAATTTCATATCGATTGATGTTGCGTTGAGATCTCCTTTAATCTTAGAAAAAAATTAATTTGTTGTACTCCCTCCGTGCCATAATTATTGTCCACTTTTACTAAAATGAAAAATTTTATTTTTAGTCAAACTAAACTATATTTTACCTTGAACAACCAGATGTACCCCTACATAAGTAATTGTTTAACTACTAAGATTTTATGGATTATATTTTTTACTAAGGACAAATGTGTAACTTGATCTATAAAAAGTCAAATTGGACAATAATTTTGGGACAAAATTTTTTGGGCAAAGTGGACAATAATTATGGGACAGAGGGAGTATTATTTAGTAACAAATTGTTCGAATAAAAGGAGTACAGTCAAACATCTATAAATTAATAATGTTAAGATCCCAAGAAATTATTAATTTATAGATGCATTAATTTATCGATAAATTGATAATTAGTTCATAAAATGTTTGGAGACATTGCATCTACTACTATCACTAAAACTTTGGCTTAACATGAAAATAATGATGATTCGGTATTTATAAAAACCAACTAAACAAAATGAAGCACTTAGAGGAATAACTTTTAAAAAATTTTGTTTCAATATAAAAAATCTGTACCATAACTTTTGAAAACAATGCACACACACACAAAAAAAAAAGAAAAGAAGATGAATCTCTTTAAATGTAAATTTCAAGAAAGAACATATACATTACTAGATTCATATTCACGGCTCCTCATTATTTCTATTTTCAAGTCATTATTAATTTATCATATTGGTTGGATCTATATTTACATTGGAGATTTCTAAAATATTATTATTTTATTATTTTTTCAATTGGCTTTGTTTTTTTACTGGTCCAACTTGGGACCAAAGAAAGTTATTAATTTATTAGATGTTATTAATTTATCGATTATTAATTTATAAATATTCTACTATAGATATAAAATAGTATCGGATGTGAATAAAAATTCTAAAAACTTTATTAAAAAAATCATAAAAGATTATGATGTAGACTTCGATTTTTGTCTAAACTGACACTCACAAAAGGAAACAATACGTTCATGTGATTGCCATTTATTTGCGTACTAATAGAAGATGATAGAAAAAAGAATTTAAGATGGTGAAGGGAAAAAAAAAACGAAACTTCTGAGAAATAGCAAGAATTAAAGATAACAATAAAAATTAGATAACTCTTGATCTGATATGTTCTCGTGTTGTTGGAGTGAATCGTTCAAACACGCGTATATGAGTGTGATATTTAGAAATTAGAAATTTAAGTGGTGACTGTGATGATTCCCCCCATCTTGTGAAACATAAGACAAGATGCCGTGATCTCATCTCAATTCTCAACGATCATCATGCAAACTCGTACTCCTTCCGTCCCATAATTATTATCGAGTTTAGATTTTCATTTCTAATTTAAATTATACTAAAAGGGAAATCTCAAACTGGACAATAATTTTAGGACGGAAGAAGTACTTCTATGCTAAAGAAACTGCAGTTTCTTTTTTACAAGTATTTATCAAAGTCGCATGCATTGTGTAAAAGTAGCGCAGGTTACAGCACCGAAAGGTCAAAGAAGTTCACATGTGTTTGCCTCTTTTATTTTTTTCCCTTATAGTTTCCTTGACCTACTATTTATAATTATTTCCCCATGGGAAAGGAATACCCATTTTTTCCCATAGCTCAAGACTTTCGTGATCCACCCTACAGTTTCAATGCCATGAACCTTTTTACACATTTTCTTATAAACCCAAATGATTTTCTTCGGTGTTCCGTCCAATAAATGAATATAATAAATGATTTTGCACATATATATTTATGTAACGTGAAGAGATTAGAGTTCAAAACTCGATTGGGTAATCAATTTTGTATCGCATAAATAATGATAAAAATGGGGTCTTTTCATTTCGATTTTTTAATTTCCATGTGATTCTGTGGTTGCCACCGTTTTTATTGACAGCCTACTTATATGATTATTAGTCAGTCGGTTACATGGGTTGCAAAACTAGCTAGCTCACCATCAATGTTTTCAAGATGCACCCATTTATCATCAAGTACTCCACAATTTAATACTCTCTCTATCCCAAAATTAATTATTGTTCAGTTTGAGATCTCATTTTTAGTACAATTTTAACTAACTATGAGAACCCAAACTGGACAATAATTATGGGACGGAGGGAGTAGTACGTGGTTGTAAAAATTACACCCTGCAACAAATAGGACATTTCATTTTGCTACTTTTTAATATTAAGATCTTAACTAATTAATCTGATAATACTGAAAAATAGGGATGAATGAATCTGCATATATATATATATATATATATATATATATGTAAAAAGAATGATGATCAGACATAGCGATTTCCCTCTTTTAAATGAAAAGAGTTTGCGACTTATTAGAATATATGTAAAATTTGTTTATATGTGTTACATTTTAAAATACTTGAATGGTGAAATTTCCCCGACCAAAGGTCTCAATTAAAAAAAAAAAAAAAACACCCTTCAAATAGAAATTAACAAACTTGATGTATTTCTTCAAGAATCTATAATACATGTTTGATCTTTGCTCTTATAATCATAATTGTACCAAAGTGGGGGTGTGAATACATTAGTTTCAGGAGATTCTTTGCTCAGACTTTTCGGAGATTTTTTTTATTAGTTTCTCTTCGAGAAATACAGTGTATGACGTCTCATAATAATAGTCGTGTAATTTCTAAAGAAAAGTACAAACCGTTATACTAATTAATAATCAATGAGAAGATTGATGATTGGATTTTCAACTTGAGTAGTAGCAGCAATAGTAGTGCTTTCATCCAGCAACCAATTTTCATAAAATGACAGAGGAGCTGCTGGAGAATTATTATGATCATCACTTTCTCCTTGCATTTTTGGCTTCTCTCCATCATCATCATCATCATCAATTACACTGGTTCTTGATGACTTCTTTTGGCCATCATTAGAATTATCACAGTTAGATGATCTTTCCCAATTAGGCAACAAAGCATTCTGATGATGATGATGATGATCAAATGCCAACATTGATTTGATTTCATCCCTATGATCATCATCTTCACCCTCCAGTTCCCCTTGCTGCATCACCACTGGTATATAATACTTGGAAATCTTGCTTCCGCCGCCACCATTTGGTGAACTAGTAGTAGCAATGGATCTTGGAGAAGATGATGATCTCATCCAACCCTGTAACAATCTTGAAATATTTTCTGCACTGGAGGCATACAGAGTGGAGGAGGAGGAAGAAGCTGAGGAAGAGGAGGAGGAGTTGTGGATTCGATTTAGGCCAGTTTTCGTGTCAAACTCATCATGAAGCAGTCTTGTTGTTGTTGTTGAACAAGAATTTGAATCTGGTTGGAATGTGCTTTTCATGATCTTTTTCTTCAAGTGAGTGTTCCAATAGTTCTTGATGTCATTATCAGTTCTCTGAGGAAGATAAGACGCTATAGCAGCCCATCTGTTGTTAATTAACAACACCATCATTATAGCACAGATGCATATAGATTGGAAGTATACATATCAAAGTTTCAAACAAAACAAATGCGAAATGGATCGAAAACTTGATTACTTGTTTCCCAATAAGGCTTGAAGATGGACGATCATGCCTTCTTCATGGGGAGTGAAGTTTCCCCTTTTGATGCCAGGCCGCAAGTAATTCGTCCATCGTAGCCTGCAACTTTTGCTACATCTCAGCAGCCCTTCAATTGAGGTACATATCAGGGCAAACAAGTTAAACCATTTTCAGTTTTCAGATTACTTTATGAATGAGTAAAAGGGAATTAAAAGAGTCTCCGGTTGAAGGGTATATGTTAATTTAATACCTGTATTAGTAGGGACAGATCTCCAGTTACCAGGACCATGTTGTTGGATGTAAGAAACCAAGATGATGTCTTCTTCAGGTGTCCATGGCCCTTTCTTTATTCCTATTTTCTCACAGCATGGTGGTCTTCCCATTTCTCTAGTTTACCTTAGCTACACTGTGTGTGTGTGTGTGTGTTTGTAGTAAGGAAATGAATGAACCTAGTGAGTGTGAGTGGGTTTAAATACTAGGGAGACTTTAACAATGAGGAAACAAAAAGTGGGCTTCCAAATTTCATTCATTAACCCTTTCAAACTCCAAAGTCAATGTGCTGCAAACTGACTACTGATCTGGACATAATAAGGGGAGAATGGATTACCTAAATAAGAGGGCACATCAGAAGCAACGTAATCTCTGTCATTCCAGTACTAAAATTTTCAAGATTTTGTTTATTTTTGAGCACCATAATCAGCCTAATTAAAATGCTCTATTAACAAAGTTCATCTGAATTATTCACCTGATTCCAGCCTCACATTTTGATCATTGCAAATGGATGGAAGAGTCATCATTGACAATTCTTTCAGCTTTGTACTAATAATGGATTAGATCAAAATAGCTCATCTAAATTCCGGTGCTTCTTAATTTAGTGAAGTTTTCGGAAATCAATACATCAATGCACCAATGTATCTTGGATCGTACTTCTTAAACAGCCTCCCTGGATAAGGTTGCATACATCTTGACCCCCCAGATCCCAACCGAGTTGGGAATATACTGGGTTGTTGTTGTTGTATTCCAGCCTCACATTCTATCACATGAGCTCCCTCACGCTAATTTCAGTTCCTATCCTCAAACCATCACGAACACCAACTGAAAACCATGAACATCAGATTCAGTTACCGATTTCTACACTGAAAAGGAAGTTTCTACCAGCAGGCTTAACAGCCCAAACAACAAACCTCGGATCCTAACGCTGTTTGTGATGGACTTGAGAGGACCTAAGCACAGGTCCAAACTTCAATTCACGCCAATACGTACAAGCGACAGTTCACCAAATAATACTGACAATTCATGGAGTAGCACTGCTTCAGGGAAGAAGAGAAAATGTGAGCTATGTGACAACTGGTGCCCGGATGAAGTTGGTGTGACTTATGTGAAGTTCCATGCGACCATGCATAAGCGAGTTTTCATATGAGCCACACTTGAAGGGAAACAGTCATATTGTTTGGTTTTGGCCTTGAAGAAATTCATCAGATGAAGGGAAACATGTTTAACAACACATAAGGGCAGCAATGGTGCTTCATTTAGAAAAAGGCTGAAGAGATATCCGCCTCTCATATAACCAAATATCCTGAAAATGATAGTTGAATAGGGGATTGAGGCATATATCTAAATTACTACCAAATATCTAGATGAAGATTGTTGAATAGGGGACTAAGGCATATATATCTAAATTACTGAACAAAACAGAATCACTTTAAAAACCTGAAACAAGTTTTTCCAGCTCTTATTTCCACTATCCCAACTGATCTGTGGACAAATGATAAACTGTAAACCATACACTCCCTCCAGTCCTTAATATAAGGCATTTTGATTTGTCCTAGGTTTAACCTAGTATTTTTAATTGGCAAACAGAAGCTTGTCGATCAAAGAGAACGACTGATAATATACAATCTCCAGGTGGAACGAACAGAAGAGATGGATTCGACGACAAATACCTGCAATGATGATTTCTACCCTTTGCACGAATGTGGAACTACAACCCTAGGTTCCATCATCGGCAACAATGAGGGAGTTACGGTAGCCCTGGATCATACAACTGAGATTCCAGAAAACATTATTCTGCTCAACTCGCACCTGATTGCTACTTTTTTCTGGCGGACGCGACAGTTCGCTCAACTATTTGCGGGAAGATCTGCCAAACAAGTGCCGGGAATATGAAGTGAAGGAGGGAAGAGAAGCTTGTGCTGCTGAAGCATCCAACTGGCTGGCTGAGTTTTTGACCCTTTATCCCGATGACAGTTTCTCACTCGGAGTACTGATCGCTGGGTGGGACCAGGAGTCGGGACCTGCATTGTATAAAGTGAACGGTAAAGGGAAACGGCTTAAAAGTTCAATGGCTGGAACTGGATGCGCCGCTGGTGTCTGGGCTGCATTAACCGAAAATCCCTCTTACGATATCAAAAACATATCCTTGGCTGAAGCTTCGGAGTTGGCCAAACGTACACTTTGTTTCGGCGTATATATGGCGTTTGAGTATGGTGATTCTGTTAGTGTCTTCCATGTAGGACGAGACGGGATTGAGTGGGTGGTCAGGGAAGAGGACATAGTTCAAATTGCAGAAGCCATGGATATTGCTTTCTGAAGATCCATCCTGTAGTAGTTGTCTGCCTCCTTTTGTGTACAAGAGGCATTTCTACATGTATTGTGTGATTTTCTCTTACTTTTGTTCATAGTGTATCTATAGACAATATGTTTATGTTTGTGCCTTTGGACCTTTGGTTATAGCAATCTGCGGACTTGAAATTTTTCAATCCAAGTGAACTGCGGAATTATTTGAAACAACCAGCCACTCTGTTCGCTTACCGTTCTTGGAGTTCTTCGAAACATTGGTAAGGGCAGTGAAAACATACAGAATTTCTTGGTAAGGGCTAACTTTTAAAATAAAAAAGTATGAGCGTGAGTTGAATTTTGTGAGATGAAAATATGGATGGACACCTTTAATTATGATGAAATAAGGAAATTGAGAAATTTAGTTGTCCTATATGAATGTGCTCATTCCTTATATGTGTATAAAATTGCTGCCTTTGCGAAACAAATGAAATGGTGATCATTGAGAGACTGTAAGGTTGAAAATAGGCAATGGTATTCATGAACCATTTTCAGGCTCCGAATGGTCAGTCAAGCAGAGGAAAACCGGAATTGTCGAATGCACAAGGCTAGAAGAACGAGGTTGCCTTCAAAACAGGTCGACAGAATCTTTGTTAGCTAAAATGGTATAATCATATGGTGCAATACTAAAAAAAAAGTGATCAGATTTTTCATCAAATACAGCATAAACATAGAACAAGAGACAGTGACACATGACTCAAATATCAATTCAATTTCAATAGTTAGCAAATACAAGGTTTAATATAAGACAGTCTCTCTCATATTAACAATTACAAAATGATTTTGACCTCCAAAAATCGATCACTAAGACACTAATAAGTACTAATAATCAGTCGAGTCTAACATTCCTCAAAGTAAATCAGCACAGATATGCTCTACAATCTGTCTGATGTGCAATGGGGTCACAAGCCACAAAACAAGATCAATTGTAAACCACCATGTGATTCAGGAAAGAATTGATGTCGAAATCCAAAAAGTTTGGATCATCCAAGAATGATTCATCAACAGGAACATTCCAACATGTGGATGGACTAGCAGCAGCAGCTACCTCATTTATCAGGAAAGGGACAACATTATCGCTGCCCTCTTCCTCATCAAAACAAGTAACCACACTCAAATCTTCACAGCTGCTTACTACTTTCATCTTCTTCCCAAAACTCTGTTCCTTAGCAGCAGCCACCATATCAGAATCCCCTAGATTCATCAGCAAAGGGGCAACGTTACAACAATCCATTGACCCATAAGAGATTCCAGCCTCCTCATTATTCAGATTGTTACAGCAGAATCGTCACAGGTCCAAGTCCTTATTGCTGCTAGCTGATTTCAACTTCTTCTTTTTGAAGTTCTTCTGTCCTGTTTATAGCAAAATATCCTCATTCTTTCTCTTGCGACACACAATTCTTCCTCCCTTGGATGATTTTGAATCATCCCTTTTTATTTTACATAATATATAATCAGAGTAATTGATTCCTTCCACCTCCGGAATCCCATGGGCAGCAGCATCAATTGAATATTCAGTAATGGTCCATTGCCCAACACTTTGTGCAGGGGATTGCAAGGTGAAGGTCTTACGTTGTCCAATTTTCCTTCCTGAACCATTATTGGTCATGACTGGCTTGGCCGAAGAATGAACATGGCAAGCACCACAACCAGCCACTCTATTTTTCGGCTTATTGTTCATGTTGGAATTTTTTTTGAAACTTTGGAGAGGACAGTGAAAACATACAGGGTTTTTTGAGATTTCACAATCTGCCATGGAAGATCATCATCCCTATACAAATCTTTCACGGCAAAAAATCTCTCCTCTTTCATCAATGTCTGTCCTAAAATCATCTTCCTCAGATAATATGAAACCAACTGTTCTGCAGTTGGATTGAACAGACTTCCAACAACAGCCATGTTCGCTGTTTGATCATAAACCAACTTGAAAACACCTACCAAAATGCTTAAATGGGCAGGAAATACAGAAGGTGGAATAGATAAAACTCTGAGGGAATTGCTTAGACAGATGACCTAAAAATTGTATCTTTAAGACAACTGAAGAAGATCAGAAGAACGAAGAACCGGAATCTTGATGGGTTCTTCAACTTCAAGTGCTTTCTTTCCTTATGAATCAAAGAGAAACCTCGGAAGAAAAGTAGATGAACTTTGATCAAATTGAATCACGATTTCTGTTCGGGGAGTATGAGAAATCGAGAATTAAGACAGTAATAATGTCGCAAAAGAAAATTGCTCTGATCAATTTAAGAAATTCAGGAAGAAAGTTTCATGTCTCAATTGGAATTAGGACGATAATGTCGCAGAACAAATTTGCTTCGATTAACAGTGTAAGAAACTCAGGAAGAAAGAAGGGATGAAAAATCAAATCAGCAGGAATTCAAATCTCAAATTGAATTAGGAGACTCTGAATTGCTAATGAAAAATCTGATGGCTAATGGAGGCACTATACCACTTCAAGATATCTGGTCAAAGTAAACATTGAGAAACTGGGTAGATTCCTAAAGTCCAATACATCCAACTAAGAAATTTCATTTGCGTTGTTGATCAAAGAGCTTCCACGAAGAGACAATGTGCATTAACAATGCTAAACCGATGAAAGCTCAACAACAACTAAGCCATTGTCCCACTGTTTGGGTTCAGATAATTGCAGAGCCAAAGCCAACTACAAAAACTGAAAGAACCAAACTTTTGGAGAATGGAAAAGAGTTTCCTTAGATAAGAGTTCAATTTAATTATTTTTCGATATCTAATCAGTGGAGCTTTATGTTTGCCTTGTGTTGATGTTATACAGGGCTCATTTCTCTATTGATTTTTTGCACTCTAAATATGAACAGTATAAACGGACAATAAAGTTACAAATACAAATACCTGATAATCAGCTGAGGACGCAGTACTAGAAACCCAATCAGAAAGATCAGGCATGCGTCGCTCCTCTGGTTCTGCCTCACATATCTGTAGCAACTTGTACTTTCACAATTCGTCGCCTTTGGATGTCTTAACTACTGCATTATCCTGGAAATACAAGGATCATAAGCCTTTAAAGTCCAGTTCTATCAGCTCAATGCGACTTTGATGGAAAGCAAAACTAATATTTTAAGTAGTTCTACGAGTATTACCACCAAGGTGCAAGGTTTGTTCTTCAGTTCCAGACAAAGCTGACGGCCATAGTTCTCTGATGCTGGCACAGGCTGATCCTTGAAATAACTAATCTGCTTACACAGAATATTTAGTATCTCTTTGCATGCGCGTAAGCTCCTAATCCTACAATATGGTTGAGAGGAGACTTAAACTCCTCACTTATAAAGCGGAAATAATATAACCAAAGCACAAACACCTTCAATCAAGGCACCACCTATTAGTGACTAGCCAGTGTCAAAGAATGAAAATGGTCCACAAAGATTTTGCCTTGGAGTAAAATCAGAGAGTCTGAAAAGCCAAAGTTCAGAAGTACTTGGAGCATATTCAGTTGCAGGTCACACTGGGTACTGGTTCCAAGTTCCAACTTTACAGCCTTTCTGAGCAACTCAGCAAAAAGTATGACTGTTGGACTCCAAATTTAAAATCGAACCCAGTCATTTACAGAACAGAAGAATGTTTTATTGAAAATACAATACTAATTTGACGCCCATTATTAGAAAAATTAAAGAGTTCCACCAAAACTTCTAAACTTTGACATTTCTAATAACTTCACCAAAATAATATCAAACCAACAATGTAACTCCTCCCATAATTTAACAAAGAAAAATCATTAACAACCAGTTCGATCAATGGTTTATGAATGTTACAATGCCCTTAAACACTTGATTCACTAACAATAAAAAATGGTTTTGTCTAGATTACTTACGCTTGAGTCCATCGTTTTTTTCAACCGAATAATCTCCTTAAACCTCTAGCAGTTCGCCGAAGCCACCGCTATCACCCATAAGAATCCTGTGCAATTGTGCATGAAGTACAAGACATGAAATGCAAAGAAATTGAAGAGCAAGAATAAGATGGCCATCCATAAAGCCATTGTAACAAATTAATTAGGGATTTGATCGGAACAATTGAATGAAGCCTAAAACAGAAATATTTTGCTTCCTCAGCCATGAAAACATCTTATACTACTAGCACTACTACAGAATTGAGAAATTTGCAAGAAAGAAAAATAGAGTAAATGAAAAAGAAGATGATTTCATTCAAATGTAGGAAGTACATAAATCCATCCACAGGATTCCCCAAAAACTGAATCAAAGAAATACAAATTAAGATACAGGTAGTAGTATAGTACCAGAAGAATGAACAAAGGTGATTGCATCTTTACAGTTTCATTAACTAATTTAACGGCCTAATATTTATCTCCCCATACGAGAATAAACTTAAATGATAGCAGAGCTATATAGCAGCAATAGCACCATTGAACCCAAAACTGTTGCCCACAAAACTGTTTGCCATATGGCCATATGCTTGGCTTCTTTCACCACTAAAACAATTGCCAATCAAGGGATTCCTGAAATTCAACTTATAATATGAAGGATCAACAATCCCAGAACAAGTTGATAACACCCCCAAATTCCCCTGTTCGAGTCCTGTTTTGTTGCTCGATTTTATAGGCATGAATCCAAATTCTTGGTTTGTTTCATCAGCCATGAAATAGTTCATTAAGGATCTGAACAATTCAACTCCAAATCCGTATCTTTAGGTGATTTGATCTTTATATCTTTGGATCCAATTGTTATGTTTTTGTTTTTCTCTCGTCTAATTTTTCATATATCTAAATTTGAGATTTACTAAATCTTTATAGGATCTGAAGTGGAACAGATCAATTGCTCGCAGATCATCAGCATGTTATTCTGAAGTTGATGGATTATGGAGATAATATTGGATTTCTTGCATCATAAATTTATATCACTCTCTACTTATTTATGGTTACTACAATGAACATTTGATGTTACTGAAATGAACATTTTAATTTCGCAGGATGAACATCACAGTTCTTGAGATGAACTTGATAGTTTTTCAGTGAACTATAGACGTAAAATTCACTTGAGAGTTTCGCAGGATGAGCTATGATTGCATGGGAATGAACGATACTTGCTGGATATGAGCAATATTGTAGTTATACAAGATTTTGTATATTGTAGTTATTTTGAATTCAAGATGAACGTTGTAATTTTATATGATGAATATTGTACCTTGCTCAGTGAATAACAGAAAAGCTTTAATAAATTTTCAATTTGATACCAAACTGTGTAAAAATTCTTATGTGTTTTTGAATTTTTATCAAGATGTTTAGAGGTAAGCACACTAACAGCATAAACCGTTTTTTTCATTTAAAATAGATGTAAATCAATTAGGTTTGGGGGGTTTAAGTATTTCCGTGTCAATTAGGGTGTAGTGGTTTAGGGTTTACGGTTTGGAGATGTTTAAGTATTTCGGTGTCAGTTAGGGCCTAATTGTTTAGGGTTTAGGGGAGTTTAAGCATTTCGATTATAGGTTAAGGTCTAGTTTATGACGGGAAACGATTAACCTTTTAAATTTTTTTAAACCAATTAGGCTAAGGTCTCGTTTAGCCTAATTGGTTTAAAATATTTTCAACCATAAAAAAAAAAAAAAATTCAACATCATGTCGGTTTAGGGTTTAGGGTATTGGGGGGGAGGGGTTTAAGCATTTCGATTATAGGTTAAGGTCTAGTTTGTGCCGGGAAACCCTAGCCTAATCGGTTTTAAAAAATTTCAACCAAAAAAAATTTAAAAAAATTAAACACCGTGTCGGTTTAGAGTTTAGGATTTAGGATTTAGGGGGTTTAAGCATTTCAATTATAGGTTAGGGTCTAGTTTCTGTCGGGAAATGATTAACCTTTTAAATTTTTTAAAACCAAACGAGACCTTAGTCTAATCGGCTTAAAAAATTTCAACCAAAAAAAAATGTTTTAAAAAATTCAAAACCATGTCGGTTTAGGGTTTAGGGAGGAGGGGGTTAAGCATTTCGATTATAGATTAGGGTCTAGTTTGTGTCAGGAAATGATTAACCTTTTAAATTTTTTTCCTAGCCTAATCGGTTTAAAAAAATTTCAACCGAAAAAAATTATATTATCGCGTTTAGCATTTAGGGTTTAGGGTTTAGGGTTTAGGATTTAGTATGGCTTTAAGCATTTCCTTGTCGGTTAGGGCCTAGTTGTTTAGGGTTTATCGTTTAGGGTTTAGCATTTAGGATTTTGCCTAGATGTATTTTAACAAATTACGTATTATTTCTGAATCGACCAGAATCTAACATTGTAGTTCAAATTGATCATTGTGTTTAACATGATGAGCATTATCGTTTAATAGGATAAACATACAGGATATTTTTTTTTACAAACAAGACTGGTTTTCAGATGAACATTGGAGTTAAACAAGATGCACATTGTATCTTGTGCAGTGAACAGAAGGAAATCTTAAATGAACTTTCAGTTCACAATTTGTAAAAAAAAAATATTTCAGTGATTAATAATGAATTTTCAACTTTTAAAGTGATTGAGGACATCTCAAACATTTCAGCAGGGCGCACATTGTCATTTTCAGATAACTACCTAATCAAATATCTACAAACTCCTATTCTGATAAGTCAAAAAAATTCAGTAGGCTTCACATTAGACTTTTTGCCCTATAAATTTTCTAGATAAAATTCATTGATTTTTTCTTCAAGCTCTGAATACAAGATGTTGGTTCTTGATTGCATGATCTCAGCTAGATATCTCATCCTCAATCCGTTAAGGCAATCACTCAGGCTATCTTTTCTCCTCTATTTAAAAGGGTCGAAAAGAGAAAGAGAAACCAGAACAAACACAACGTGAGACAAGCTAAATGTTAAAAACAATAGTAAAGGTTTCAAATGAAATAGTTTTACCCCTGTTGAGGCAGCAGGCAGAAGGCCACAATTGTAACCATTTGTTGTTCACAATGGACTGGAAAGAATAATTGCAAATACAGGATGAGCATTATATCAAACAGGATGAGCATTGTATTTAACAGGCTGAGCAAGACACTCTCAGAGGATGAACATCACAGGATGAACAGTAATCCATACGAAATGAGCAAGACATTCTCTGAGGATAAACATCACAAGATGAACAATAATCCATATGAAATGAGAAAGACACTCTCAGGAGATGAACTCACAGAATGAACAAATAATCCATATAAAATGAGCAAGACACTCTCAGAGGATGAACAATCATATATTTGAAATGAACAACTAATCATCATAGGATGAACATCACTTGTAGGATCGTTTGACTCTGGCGTTTCATTTCTTACAGATTTGATTCTCATTCTTCTGCTGTAATAATTGGCGGATGAACATCAACAATCTTAAAATTCATAGTTGCGCAAGAATAAGCCCCAATCGCGAAAAACTATTATGTCAATAACATAATCAGGCTCTTGCTCCTTCTATAAGTGTTCTTTTATTTCAATTTTCTTTTCTTTGGATCTTCCCCCTCTGTCTCTCCTCTGTAATCATCGACTTTCACTCCATCATCACTCGCTGTCCTCAGTTCGAATCTCCGAGGTTTTCATTGTGGAGAACGGCACCATCATGGGATCCGTCGATTCCTTCAGACAATTGTTTCTTATTCCTCTCTTGTTTGATTTGGATTAGGGTTTGGCATATATGTATGGTTTCTGCATTGTTGTACTTGGATTAGGTTTCAGCTCATTAGATTTTGTAGTTGTCAATTTAATTATGCTTGTGGCAATCGGGAGTTAAGAAATTGTTACTACAGTACATTTTGTTCCAATTGATGAGATTGAACTTCTCTGGGTATGTAATCATTATGTGGATCCAGAGATTAAGCATGAAATTTTAATAAGGAAATCCAATTTCTACTTCTGTAATCAATGATGGGAAAATTATTTCGCAAGTTTGGAGTATATATTTTTGGGTTTGATTCTCTTTTTCTGGGACTGGGACATCATTAGATCAAACCCATTGTTTGATTTTGATGTCAACTGTTATGTCCTTCAGTTTTGCAATCCTCTACTGCCTGTCTTAGTTGAGGCCGACTAGGAACTTTCAGGCTTGCCACCCCTATGAAAATCAGACCGTGTTGTTCTTGAAGCTCATCATCAGGTTCATCTCCATCATAATTGGTATCTTGTAGGATCTCTTCATGTGCAAATGCGATGCATCAGAGGCCCTTTAGATTTCAACTCCTGAAATGTTTGCTTAAGGTTCTCTCTGAAAATGTTTGACATGTCTGTGGTGTTGCTGTTTCAATCATAGTGAAGGGAATTTGGCTTGTGGGATAAAGAGTAATTTGAGCTGAAAAATGGTGAGAGACTTCTAAGGATTGATGAGGTACCATCTGGGAATCCAGATTCAAAACCATCAGTTGAATTTGTAAGAAAAAAAGCAATCTCATCTCCAAAGCCAAGCTACACTAAAACTCAATCAATCTCAAGAGGTCCATTTCCACCGCAAAAGGAGAAATGCCAATTTCAGTTCCTATTCTCATACCATCACCTATGCCAACTGAAAACCAAAGAGAATCAGATTCAGTTACTGAATTCTACGCTGAAGAGGAAGCATCTACCAGCTGCCTCTACCAGCAAAGAACACAGACCTCGAATCCACAACAGTTGCCACAAGTTAGTTCCAGAATGAGTTTTGATGTTACTCTTAGTGATGCACCTGTTGGGTACTTCCACTGAACTTATTCGGAATTCCCTTCTTCAACTCTGTGAAGCCAAGGAATTCTAGCTCATAGAGACCAAAGTTTTGAGTTACTTTTTGTTAGACCTTTGAGTGGCACATAATGCCATGTCTACTCCCCAGGAGGATGATAAGAGCTAAAGAATAAAGATGCAGGGAAGCAGAAGAGAACTCAAGCAGAAGCTGCAACCGAAAAATTATCACCGTGGCTACAAGAAATATGCGACTGACAAAGGCATGCAGTTAAAGTATCAACAAAACCAGCCAAAAGTGGCCAGCAGAAGGAAATGCAAGGTCTCAAAGCAGCACCAAGTCTTTATCCGAAGCTAGTTGTATGAGTGGAAAAGAATAATAAGAGGCAAAAAGCGCGAAAGGGCTACAAAATGGCTGATTGTGTCTCAGTTTTATAGGAATATAATTAGTCAGAAAAATGTAAACATATCAAATCTGGGGGCTTCCTTCTCGAACGTTGCAAGATCACTAGTCAAAGGATATGGTTTAATGGGTACAACAGAGGTGCCAACCGCTTAAGACTTCAAACAATTATACCATTTGATGGATCATACGAATGCTAGAACTATTTTTTTCATCAAGAGAATAGGAAATATTATTATCATCATAAGTCAAATTTCAATTCCATTTGAATGCTTGGCAAATATACATTTTGACCGCCAAAAAATGATCAATAAGACATTAGTAAGTACTATAATCAGTCTAGTCTAAGATACCCTCTATCAAAATCTGAACAGATACTCTACAAACTGTCTGATATGCAATGGGGTTAAGAACAATAAATCAGATCAATTAAGGATCAATTCAGGAACAACAAACTGTCCAACATTTCTTTCAGGAAAGAAAGCAGCAGCAGCAACAGCATCAGCAATTCAGGATCGACCTCATTTATCTGCAAAGGGCCACCATTATCGTTTCCAGAAGTTCCAGTCCCCGATCATCACAGCCAAATGAATCAAGATCGATAAAAAGTTTCCAGCTCTTTCAGCCAAGGATCCAAATCAGTACTCTGAAAACTTGAACTGAAACAAAATGCTTCATTGTCTGGAATGCTGTTCCAACATGTGGATGGACCAGCAGCTGCAAAAACATCCCAATTCCTCGCATTCATCAGCGAAGGGACTCCACTTCCACAATCCAATGATCCATAAGAAGAACTTCCAGCCTCCTCGTTCTTCATGTCTAAGGCTGCAGAATCATCATGATTGGTCAACACACTGAAGTCGTCATTGCTGCTTACTGATTTCATCTTCTTTCTGAAATTCAGTCCCGCTTGTTCCCGCAGCACATTCTCATTATTTCTCTTGCGAGACACAATTCTTCCTCCCTTGGACGATTTTGAATCGTCCCTTTTAATCTTGCATAGCACATAGTCAGAGTAATTTATTCCTTGGACTTCCGGAATCCCATTGGCAGCTGCATCGATGGAATACTCTGTCATGGTCCACTGCCCAACAGTTTGTTCTGCAGATTCAAAGGTGAAATCCTTACTTTCTCCCATTTTCCTTCCGAATCCGCAGTTTTCCCTGACTGGCTTGGCGGAAGAGTTAACATTCCAAGTGCCACAACCAGCTACTCTGTTTCTATTTTTACTGTTGCTGGAATTTTTCTTGGATGTCTTGGTCAGGAAAGTGAAAACATAAATGACTTTCTGAGACTCAATGTCTCTATTGGAATTCAGCACCTTATGCCATGGAAGATCATCTGTTAATAACTCCCATGGGGTGGCATTATCCCCATACAGATTTTTAGCGGTGAAAAATCTCTTCTCCACTTCGGTAAATGGAAGTCCTAAAATCATCCTCTTCAAATAGTGAGAAACCAACTCCTCGTCGGTCGGTTGGAAGCGACAACCAACAACTACAGAAGCCATCTTCTCTTTTTAAACCAAAGACTTAGCAGAATACCTTAATGGGTAGCAAAATTCAGAAGGCAACGACCCAATGAAAAATCTGAAGGAATCTCTGGGACTGACCAAAATCGAAAAAAAATCGATTCTTTAAGGCAACAGAGAAAAAATCCCAGAAATTCTATATCCCTCCGAATGAATGTCAAACAACCCAGAACGAAACTAATGGAGTTTGATGAAACAGAACAGATCTCGAATTTGATCGAAGAATATGATATTCAAGTGATTTCAGTTCAGGACGTACGTCTTAAAACCCAATTACTGCTGTGATCAATTTAAGAAACTAAGAAAGAAAAAGAAGGGATGCAGCAAAATCAATCGTTTCAACAGGATTTACGAACCCTATTGGAATTAGGAAAGAATGGAATGGACTCTGAATTGCTACCTCCGATTTCGGACGGATGGTGGCACGATACATATAGAGATCGAAAGAACATGGCGGTCAATCGGACGGATGAAAATTATTGATCGAACGGACGAGAATAAGTTTTAGTTATGGATTTTTCCCCTCGTTGTGCCCATTACACCATTTTAGACTTTGATTGTTTTCATTGTATAATAGTAGTAACTAGGTGTTAGACGCGTCCGATGGACGAGGAAGGCATACACATTTAGACATTTTTACATAAATTTTGTATTTTTATAAAATATGTAATGACTTCAGTTTTAAACATGATTACCTCTGGATTTACAGGAATTTATTTTTTTTAAATGACATTTTAAATTCACTGTTGATAAGGTTTATGCGGATCTCTCTAAAATTTGTTAGGATTTGGTATTCTCTCCAATCAATCTCTGATTTTTACCTTAGTATAGTATATAGATAACCTTTTTTTTTTTTTTTTGTTAAAATGCACGACTGCTTTTCATTAATAGGTACAGTAGTTATTAAACGTTAAGCTAATTTTTTAAAATAAAAAAAGAACAAGAGTTTTTTTTTTTGGTACAATTTCATTATTTCTTTTGGTGCAAAAAGGATAAGAGTTTTTTTTTTTCCTTTTCCCTTTTGTTGATGCATTTCTTTAAATATCATCGTAAGTTATAGTTTTAAGTTCTTATTTACAGTTAGATGGAATTAATTTATAGTACCGCTGCCCTTTCATCGTATTTTTCATTATAAAATAGAATTATGAGAAACAAATTTGCAACCTTGTTAAGATGTGGGTCTAAGATGAACAAAGGAATTGCATCTATTACAGCGAAATTCACATAAATGTGGATGACGCATAAGAGCTCTCTTACATGATGATGCAGAAAATGATAATGAATTATAGTAAAACCTCCATAAATTAATATACTTAGTCCTCCCAAAATTTATTAATTTAAAGAGCTATTAATTTATAGAATTATTAATTTATTGATAAAATAATATTTTAATAATTTATATAGTTTTTCAATCTTATTAATTAGAAAAACCAAAAATTTAATATTTTCACATCAGGAAAAGTCCGTTGCAATCCTAACCATAACATTATAATTTTTTTAATAGAACAAAAACATGATATTTGTAAACATAAATAAAAATATTTAAGTCAAAATCTAAGTTAATCTTCAAATTTAATTTGTTATTTTAGGTATTTATTAATTTATGAAATTGTGGAGACCTATATTTACTTAGGAGATTTTTAAATAATAATTATCTTAAAATTTTTTATTTTTTGTACTGCTCCCGAGTTAGAACGGGATAAAAATATTATTTAATAGAAGATTAATTTAGAGAGGTTTTACTGTAAGAAGGTCAGCCACACTAGTCAAAGCAACAGCATAACCCAAAAGCAACAGCCACACTAGTCCTAAAACGGGTACTCAATCATAAGTTCAAAGTAACCCCTGATTTATCACCAAACGAATGATAACTTAATAATCACTTAGCAAGTTCATCCCTGAAAAACTTGAACAAATCCTGAAAATTCAGTGCCCATCCACAGTTGTGATTCAGTAATCAAGAATTAAGGCCTCAAGCAAGAAAAGACATAATAAGATAGAACTTACAAGCTCCCCAGGGTTTTTTTTTTTTTTTTTTAAGAAAAATGACAGTTCTTGTTGTCCCTTTTTCTAGTCTAGCATTCAAATCAGAAATTAGTCTTCTTCCAAGAACAAAATCAATTAAAAATGAAGAATTTTTGGCAGAAATATAGAACCGAAAGAATGGTGTACCGGCTTTTGTGTGATTGATACCAACTGCCATCGTCAAATGATAAGTTTCAGAAGGATTTTTCCACTTTTGGATTGTAAACAAAAATAAAAGCGAAAATCAATATAAAGGCGCACGATATGGCGTCACGAGGGGAAGAAAATAGCGCGGGAAGAATGACATTTTGGAAGCTAATGATAGAACGCGGGAAATTCAAAATTGACGGTGATTCTCGGATGTTAATCATAGATCTAACGGTTTGCTTCACATCTTGTTTTCTTATGAATTTTCTGAAATAAAAAATAACTAATATTTTCCACCATTCTATAAATTGTCATATCTTTCTCCCAACAACAAACACTTGTTTGATTTATTTTTTTTCGGTTGAGTCAAATTTTAATCTTTGACCCACAACTACTTCAATTTCATCTTAATTATCTCTATTTGTCTCTGTCAAATCTTATTATCTCAAAGACTAAACCACATAATGCGTCCTTTTAAATATGGCCAAAAGCATAATTTCGTCTACAACATTGAAAGAAGTCTACTTTCGTTCACTGCACATTATTCTGCAACTCTTTTGGGTTAAAAGTATGACTCCAATCGAGTTTGCTTTTCAAATAAAGAATATTTTGGGCGGGTTTTTTTTTTTCTGATTTTAGACCCAAATCTTAACAAGATTTGTAAAACTGGTTCTCCTACTTTTATATTATAATATAACAAGGGTGAGAAACTACCATAAATTAATCTCATGTAATTGTAACTAAGAACTATAAATTATAATTTACGATAAATGATGAGATTTATATATTTTAGTTTGATATTATGAGAAATTAAGACTTTTGTCATCGCGCAACCAGTGTTTTTGTTATATTTTTATACATCATTCGTATTTAGAACATCTGCGATAGTTAAACTTCGATAACACATTCAAAGCTTAATTTCGGTAAAAAGTGTAACAATTCAATTTTCTATTTTGTTTTAGCACGTTCTGTATCTTTCTGTAATTGAATCATCTTATAGTTATGAGATTGATGATTTTGTTAAAATTTTAGCAGTGTTCGGTAAAAGCGCCTTCTACTTGTCACTCAAATTGTTTTAGTCCTTGGTTACAAATTTCATCTTTTACCACCTCCTTTTTAATGTGATCTAATCCGAACTCTTGAAATAGCTTCCATTGCATTTTTTTAGGCAAATTTTTTTAGATAAACATGAACATTCATCAGATTACGTGCTAGTTGGTTGCATCAAAATTTAACAGATGAAAAACTGCATCATCAAAAATACCATACACTATATGTTTGAGAAAACATATTCGCTCGTCTCAAATGGACTTACACTTTGAAACGGAAAAACATATTATCTCGTCACAAAAGATGTTGACTTCCCCAGCTTGACTATACCTAAAAGTTGACGTAGAGCAGCAAATGTTATAATCTTAAAACTCTTACCTTGTGCAAGACAGTCGCAAGCTTCCAAGTTCCATCTAGTGAAATTTTTAGTAGCTGTTTTAGTAGACAGAATGCCATTACAGAACTGGTACAAGGCCACAATCTTATTAATATATTCCGTAAATTTAGACCCTCATTAAGAGAATCAAAGGGCTTTTGCAGACGTCTAAACCATTCAAACACTAATTGAACACATCAAGTTATAACAAATTGATAACAACAAACTCCCTGTTAAACTTATATGTTCAAACTATCCAGTCCATGAATCTAGAAAACAATGAATCATCAAATGCACCACAGAAAGAAAATCTTAAATCACTTAGGAGGATAGCAATAAATTTAGTAAAGCCAAATTCTTTTTTTAAAAAAACAAAATTATACATGAAAGATCAATTCAAAGTTCCAAAATAAGGGCATGATGGAGAACCCATGCAAATTAAGTAAATTGTGTCTAAAGAATAAGAAAAGAACTTAAGCAGTAACAACCAACGACCCATGTTTTTTTATTATAAAAGTATGTATTAATTTACTAAATTAATTTGATATCCAAGAAACTAAAAAACGAAAGAGTAAACCACACCAATTAAGACTAAAATAGCCATCAAATTTCAAATTTATAAAACCGAAATTAATTAACTGAATTAAATTGGCCATTAAAACCATAAAAAGGCCAAAAGCGTTAATCGTAAACCAGAAATGCAGTGCCCAAACCTAAATCGAGTACAAGAAATTGGTGATAATGTGAGGTCAAAGGCAAACTAAAATTGTAATTATGTTTGCTCATGGGAAAACGAAAAATTACCTAGAAAATCAAACTGAAACTTGTGGCAGGTGTAGGAGGACAGAGAACAGAGAACATGTAGGAGGAAAATTTGGAGCGCAACGGAGGAGATGAGCCGCACACTGGACACTGGACAGCAAAAGAAATAAATAAATAAACAATTCTTCACCCCAAGAAAATGAAAACACAACTCAATAATTCCTACAAAATCTTGTACATCTGGTGAGTTACATGCACCCTGGACAAACAAAAAAGGAATGCAGACGAGGACGGCATAAAGCTCTAGCCTACAGCCATCAGCAGCCGATTAGTGGAATCACAAAATATATTAATCAAACTGTGTTCTTGATGGCTTCAAAACATAATATCTAATTCCAAAGTTCAATCCTAATCGACTAAAGTTCCAAATTTCAACATTATACATGTTTTAATAGTGAATTGCAGGAAGTTTAGCGAACTGGAAAAGTAACCATTTACAAATTTGGAAGCAAATCATTCATGCAAGCCAAGATTTTTCCAAGATCGCTTCTAGGAGTGACCAACTCTCTAACCCCTTTGCCAGGAATCATCAACACTCCCAATGTATTCTCGAGATTAGACTATGACAAGTCCGTATCCATCACCAATATTGGACCGGCCCATCAACCGAGTAAAGAGTCCAATCGACTCTCCTAGGGCGGTTTGAGCAACACAAAACTTTATAGGACTCGGTTATCTTCCAAGTAACTCCATCCCTATAAATAGGGTTGATCACACCACAATTGAGGTACGCTATCTCTAGCACCATTCTCATATACACGTTTACTCATAACCCTATTTCTGCTACCCTCAAGAGACTCCCGGAGATCTATTTTGCCGGAAACCCTAACCGGCATTTCATTATTAAACCGGTGATACAATTCTAGACTTCGTCAAGTGGCACGCCCTGTGAGACTCGAAGACTAGGTTTGTGTCACAAAAATCTTCTCAGGTTTTTCTAATTCTTTCCGGCGTAATCTGGGGTTTCTTTGGAACCACTTACACAATGACCAAGGTTGAAGAAGACGAATTCACGGGATCTTCGGGTAGGCCGCGCACTCCTGCTGATGATACTACCTTGACGAAGTTCCAGAAGAGACAGGAAAAGAAAAAGGTCGAGAGAAACCGTGAAAAAGGGCCCGAAAACGAACCAGAGAAAGAACGTTTGGTCCTTAGCTCCTCCCAACCTAACCCGAAGAGACCGGACAACACAAAGCCAGTAACAGACAAGGAGGATTTGTGTCCACCCTGGAATACTGGAACATCCAAGAAGTACTTAGAGGACCAAAAATTAGCCAAGATCGAGGCTGAGCTCAAGAAACTGCGCGACGACAGTGATCAAAGTCGAATGATGAAGAAGTATGTCCTAGAAGAAACAAAGCGCAGCTGTCTCCTCGGTCTACCAGACCCAACTGCGCAAGAGTTGGCTAACATGATTGATGAGAAAGAAGCCTGCCGCACCTTAGCTCGTCTCGTTTTAGGAAGAGGAAGATCATCAGCAGTTCCCAGATCATGAGGGCTTCCAAGAAGATCATTCAGCCGCCTCACGAGACAGAGTTTACTGGAATGCCTTCAGGAAAAAATACCCGACCTTCGATATAGCCCTCGAAGAGTTTGATGCGTTCTATAGACGCGAGGGTCCTCAGGAACACTACCGACGAATCTTGTTTCATTTATAATAAGTTAGTACTTGTTCTGAAACTTAGTATAACATAAATCATAACTTTTTAAGGCTATTCATTGAGTTTCATGCAAGTATACTCGTCATATCAAATGATCAAACTTGAGAGAGACTTTGCAGACTGGTTTACTACTTATGTAAGTCTTCATTTTTGCAAATCTGCCTCTTCTTTGCAAATCTGATTGGCTGCAGATCCTGTAAGCCTTTTTATAGTATACTGCAACATTAATCTCAACAAATAGACACTTCTGCCTATCGTGTCAGTCCCAGTTGGTAAGCAAAAAATATCACATGACCCTACAACATTCTGATATGTTCTTAGTTTGCTTAATCACCTGTCTTTCAGTTTATAGAGTTGTATTTTCATAATTCTATTTATGACTTAAGAATCGGAGTGTCTACCATCGGGAGACCCCCAATACCTTATTTTGCAGGAAACCCTAGCCGGCGTTCCACTATTAAACTGGTGATATAATTCCAGACTTCGTCAGACCACAAAAAATATCTCCAAATCAAAAGTACAAATACAAAAACCAAAGCCAAAATTCTAACCGGAGGGAAACTGGGCATTTAAACTAATAATTGCAGTCATAAAAAGAACACCACGGCTCCAAGAATAAATGTAATGTGTACTTGGGATTAATGTACCTGAGATGTGCAAATTAATGTATGGGAAAATCTGGAAATAAATCCCTAATTGTAGTTAGTATGCTTGCCGAATTAGCAATCAGTCATTCTATTGAGTTCTCCATGTCTGCACATTATTCTGCAACTCTCTTGGGTTAAAAGTATGACTCCAACAGAATTTGCTTTTCAAATAAAGAATATTTTGGGCGGTTTTTTTTTTCTGATTTTAGACCCAAATCTTAACAAGATTTGTAAAATTGGTTCCCCTACTTTTATTTGATAATATTAAAAGGGTGAGAAACTACCATAAAATTAATCTCATGTAATTGTAATTAAGAACTATAAATTATAATTTACGATAAATGATGAGATTTATATATTTTAGTTTGATATTATGAGAAAAGACATCAAAAAGGGGAAAAGAGAAAGGAAAAAAAACTCTTCTTCTTTTTTTAGTTAAAAGTTTTAATTTTTAATTACTACTCCTTCCATTTCAATTTGTAAGTCGTTTTAGGTTTGGAGAGATTTTAAAAAATGTAGGTCGTTTTACTAATTCTAGGCAGTTGAGTATTTTTCCAACTTTATCATGAATAAATGATACTACTAATCTATTTTTATTTAGTCTTGTTTATAGTTGTAATGTAATTAATGAGGAGTAAAATAGATTTTTTTTTTGGTAACGCCGGGAATCCCACGAGAGATGGGTAAATCAAGTCCTCATTCGCCAAAAAAAAAGAAGATATTTAACACTTAAATTAATTGTTGAATAATTGTATCCTTAATTTACGCACCAAGTCTAAAAAAAAAAGTTTAAAAAGAGTTACATTTATGGAAACAAATTAAAGTGACGTCCCTAAGGAAATTCCAGGAAAGTGACAGAATTTGGAAACTCCTAATCTGGGCACAACGAGGGAAAGTTAAATCCACAACTAAACCTCAATCTCGTCCGTCCGATGTATGATTTTCATCCGTCCGATTGACCGCCTCTTTCTTTTTCTTTCTTTCTTTTCACTTGCGATATCTATATATACAGTGCCACCATTTCATTAGCCATCAGATCTGCGGCCCCTTCTTTCCTAATTCCAAATTGTTCTGAAATCCTGTTGAAACCATTGTTTTTCAGCTTTCCAATCGATCGCTGTAATTGGGTTTTGCGACATTACTTTCCTTATAATTCTCGTACTCACTGTGATCGAATTCGAGATCTCTTTTGTGATCGAATTCCTTCTAGTTTCGTTCTGGGTTGTTTGACATCCAAAGGGATATAGAATTTCTGGGGTTTTTCTCTGTTGGCTTAAAGAATCGATTTTTTTTTCGATTTAGGTCAGTCCCAGAGATTCCTTCAGATTTTTCATTGGGTCGTTGCCTGCTGAATTTTGCTAGTATTCTGCTAAGTCTTTGGTTTAAAAAGAGAAGATGGCTTCTGTAGTTGTTGGTTGTCGCTTCCAACCGACTGACGAGGAGTTGGTTTCTCACTATTTGAAGAGGATGATTTTAGGACTTCCATTTACCGAAGAGGAGAAGAGAATTTTCACCGCTAAAAATCTGTATGGGGATAATGGCACCCCATGGGAGTTATTAACAGACGATCTTCCATGGCATAAGGTGCTGAATTCCAATAGAGACATTGGGTCTCAGAAAGTCATCTATGTTTTCACTTTCCTGACCAAGGCTGCCAAGAAAAATTCCAACCACAGTAAGAATAGAAACAGAGTAGCTGGTTGTGGCACTTGGAATGTTAACTCTTCCGCCAAGCCAGTCAGGGACAACTGCGGATTCGGAAGGAAAATTGGAGAAAGTAAGAATTTCACCTTTGAATCTGCAGAACAAACTGTTGGGCAGTGGACCATGACAGAGTATTCCATCGATGCAGCTGCCAATGGGATTCCGGAAGTCCAGGGAATAAATTACTCTGACTATGTGCTATGCAAGATTAAAAGGGACGATTCCAAATCGTCCAAGGGAGGAAGAATTGTGTCTCGCAAGAGAAAGAATGAGAATCTGCTGCGGGAACAAGCGGGACAGAACTTAAAAAAGAAGAAGATGCAATCAGTTAGCCGCAATGAGGACTCGAGTGTGTGGACTGGTGAGGAAACATTGTTGAACAATGAGGAGGCTGGAATCTCTTGCAGGTCATACAGTTGTGGTAATGGTGCTCCATTGCTGATGAATCTAGGGGATTCCGATATGGTGGCTACTGATAATGAACAGAGTTCCGGGAAGATGATGGAAGCAGTAAGCAGCTGTGAAGATTTGAGTGTGGTTACTTGTTGTGATGATAATGGTGCAATGGATTTGTGTAATGATGAAGGGACCGGCGATAATGGTGTCCCTTTGCTGATAAATGAGGTGGATCCTGATGATGTAGCAACTGCTGCTAGTCCATCCACATGTTGGAATATTCCTCTTGATGAACCATTCTTGGATGATCCAAGCTTTTTTGATTTCAACATTGATTCTTTCCTGAACCAAATGGTGGAATGCAATTGATCTTGATTTGTGGCTTTTAACCGCCCCATCGGATATCATACAGTTTCTTAGAGGATACGTTAGACTAGACTGATTATTACTTATTAGTGTCTTCAGTGATCAATTTTTGGCGGTCGAAACATTTTGTAGTCGCTAATATTAGACTGTCTTTTATGAATTTTGCATTTGCTAATTGTTCGAATTGAATTGCAATTTGAGTTCTGAATTATCTCTCATATTCTGCCTATGCTGTTATTGAATTACCTTTCTTTGTATCTGGTGATTTCTTTTTTTCTTTTTTGGTTGGAAACTTGTGTTAACAGAATCAGAAGTATACCCCCAGATTTGATATATTGACATTTTTCTGACTGATTATATTCCTAGAAAACTGAGATACTATCAACCATTTTATTGCTCTTTTCTATTCTGCTCCCCTGCATCTTTATTCTTTAGCTCTTATCATCCTCCTGAGCCAATGCAAAACGCTTACTGTCTAGTTTTCTGGGTCAAAAGTCCAACAAAAAGTCACTCAAAACTTTGGTCTCTATGAGCTAGAATTTCTTGGATTGCTCTTTTTCTTATAAATGCAACTGATGGTTTTGAGTTTGGATTTCCAGGTGAGAGACTTGTATGGATTGATGAGGGAAATTCCGAAGAGGTATGTTCTCTTTGTAACATTTCGAACTGCAATTTCATCTGATTATGCTCATAGGCCAACCATTATGTTAAACTTACTCGTAAAGCTACACATATTTTCCATGTCCGACAAGTAACAATGATTTAGCGGCGCCAATATTGGGCGATCCACAAGTTGCCGAGAATGGAAACTCTGCAAGTCTCATTACGCTTTAATTTATGTTGCTTTCGCCATTTGATACGGTTTCTCTCTTCACTTCTAGTGTTATTCGAATACGGACTTTACCATTTAATAGTTTGTTGATGTACTTTTTTCATTTAACAGAAAGATATACAACATGTTACCCTCTTCTACACTACACTAATAGCAGATAGTTCCCACTACTCTTTAGTTATGATGCCTTATGGAATACTACTATGATTGCTTTGAACTTTCTCCTTTTGCACTGATTTTGTTTTCAATTACTTGGAACTACTCAATTTGACAACTGGATTCCGTTGCTCTCTGCATCTTGTGATTGCCCTATCTCAGCTTGATTGCATTTCTTAGGTACCATTTTCAAGTGCATCCATCGTTTTTTCAGCACAAAAGACTCTTGATCACACGAGCAAACTTCCCTTCAGTACCATGAAAACGGCAACATCACAGACATGTCAAACATTTCCAGAGAAAAGCTGGAGCAAACATTTCAGGGGTTGAAATCTAAGGGCCTCTGATGCATCACATTTGCAACATAAAGAGATCCGAGAAGATACCAATTACGATGGAGATGAACCTGATGACGAGCTTCAAGAAGAACACGGTCTGATTTTCATAGGCGTTGCAGGAAGTAGAGGATTGCAAAACTGAAGGACATAACAGTTGACATCAAAATCATTACAGGAAACGTTATTCTCACTGCCTTAGCCATAGCCAATAATTGCGGTATTCTGGAGGACAGAACACAATCAAACAATGGGTTTGATCTAATGAAGTCCCAGTCCCAGAAAAGAGAATCAAACCAGCAATATATATATAGTCCAAAACCAGCGAAATAATTTTCCATCATTGATTGCAGAATTAGAAATTGGATTTCCTTACTAATTAATTCCATGCTTAATCTCTGGATCCACATAATGATTGCACATTTACAATACCCAGAAGTTCAATCTCATCAATTAGAACAAATGTACTGGAACGATCTATTAACAAATTCTTAACCCCCGATTACCACAAGCATAATTAAATTGAAATATTCAAAATCTAATTAGCGGAAACCTAATCCAAATACATATATATGCCAAACCAGAATCCAAATCAAAGAAGAGAGGAATAAGCTACTATTGCCTGAAGGAATCAACGGATCCGATGATTCTCCACAATGAAAACCTCGGAGATTCGAACTAAGGATAGCGACTGATGATGGGGTGAAAGTCGATAATTACAGAGGAGGAAGATCGAAAAAAGAAGAAAAATGAAAGATAAAGAAAACTTATCCAAGGAGCGTGAATCCGATTATGTTATAACCCGAACTCGATCCGGACAACACCCGCGAGCTAGCAAATTCCATACGGACACAAAAACTTAACCTGGCCCGTTCCATATCATTATATCTTTCATCATAGTTCACTAGTTCAGACAGTTGTTTGCTACTTCCAATAGGGTAGGGTTTCTGAAATCCAGTCGAAATGATTTTACCATATAAACTCTCCGTATGTCCTGAACTGAAATCACTGAAACCTTATCATCTACCTTGATCAAATTCGAGATCTCTTTCATTTTGATCGAAATTTCATCTCGTTTCCTTCTGGGGTTGTTTTACATTCACAAGGTTACAGAGGTCCAAGGGTTTATCTAAAGGAAAATTCAGATCTCTTTTCTCTATTGTCTTAAAGAAACGATTTTTATCGATTTAGGTCAGTCCCAGCAATTCCTTCATTGGGGGTACTGCCCTTGTCTAGATTGAAGATCTGTTGTTAGCCACTGTTTTGTTATTAGCTCAAGGAAAATGGCTTTGTTATCCGAGGAGATTCTTTTGATGAAGCACAAAAGATTGTGGATTGGAATTAGAGGAACGATCCATTCCATTAATTGGAATTGCTTGATTCATCTGGATTTGGTAATACAACTTATTAATTGCAAGTGGTGTTGGTTTCATACTACAGCCATCTGTGAAGGATTAAAAGAGATTAAGGGACTTTGCAAACATGACAGAACAAGTCAAGTCCATCGCTAACAGCGTTGGCATCCGAGGCTGGTTTTGTTTGGCAGTTAAGCCTGCTGGATGATGCTTCCTTTTCAGTGTAGAAATCGGTTACTGAATCTGATGTTCTTTGCTTTTCAGTTGGCGTAGGTGATGGTATGAGAATAGGAACAGAAATTGCTGCAGAGACGGTCTTGCTTGAGATCGGTTGAGGGGTCTACTGCAGCTTGACTTTGGGAATGAGGTTGTTCTCTTCCTTACAAATTCAACTGATGGCTTTGATTTGAATCTATATTTCCAGATGCACTTGAAAATGGTACCTACAAAATTGCAATAGCTGAGGGATGCAGAGCAACATGAATCCTGTCGTCCATTTTAATAGTTTCAAGTAATAAAATAAATACTGTGCAAAAAAAAAAAAACAAAAAATTCAAAGCCATTACTCCATAAGGCGTCATAACTAAAGATCACTTCAACTTTAGCTATTAGCCCACTGTAAAAAAGAGTAACAGATATATCCTTGTGTAAAAGGCATAACAGACATTAAGAAACTATTGAATACTGGAATCCGTATTCAAATAACTCAAGATAATTAAGAGAGAAAGCATATCAATGGCAAAAGCAACAAAGAGTGTAAGTGGACTTGTGCATTTTTCATTCTCGGCAACTTGTGGATCGTCCAGCAGTTGCACTAAAGCTAGATCATTGTTACTTGTTGGAGTTGGAATCCATATGTAAATTTACGAGCAAGCTCAACCGAACGGTTGGCGGGCGTATGTGCATAATAAGATGAAATTGCAGACCAAAAGTGTGTTGTAAGAGAGCATACCTCTTTTGGTTCTCCCTCATCCATCCTTACAAGTCCCTTACCATCGTTTTTCAGCTCATATGACTCTTGATCACAGCTAACTGTGGCCTTCTCCGCCTGAAATCAATGAAGAAAAGCATCAATCAGTTTTCTAGGAATGGGATAACTGGGTAATGGCTTGTAAAAAGTGAAAACCGAGCTATTCGCATATGGTTATCATAGGACATTCCAAAGTATGAGAACTTTCTCACCTTCAAACAAAAAGGTTTGCCTTTTCCTCCTCAGACAAGAAGTTAGCAACCTTCTTTCTGTAAGCTAATTCTCTCTGAATTGCAAGTTCCACTGACATAATGTTCTTGTAAAGAAATATGACCTCTGTTTTGATTTATTTATACAATAGGCTCAGTTAGGATATTTATGTCTTTTGTATTTGTACAGTTGTAGTGTGATTCCCATGTATGTACAGAACCTACAGGTCTTGTAATTAAGAGAGAGAAAAATCTTTTTTTTTTTTTTTTTACAGAAATATGGCAATTTCTTTTCTTCATCCAGATCTATGTCCATTTGCTTCCATTTTTATCATCTCTGTACCATCTTAGATGGTATCAGACCAGGGAAAGCTAAATTCATATCCTATTTTATCGATCCTTTCTTCTTTTTTGTTTTTTGCTTGATTTGATGATGTGTCCGGATCTAATAGATCCAGTGATTTGCCTGTGCATACTTCAAGGAATCAAGATGATAGGATGGATGTTCATGGCTCAGATAACCCAGGTGTGAGCATTGTTTCTAAACTACTTGTTCCGGAAAATTATTTGGCTTGGAGTAAGGCTATGCGCATCAGTCTTGAAGCCAAATCGAAGTATGGTTATGTCGCTGGAAGTATCGTGATGCCGGCGTCCAATTCTCCAGATTTCGAGAAATGGTTACATGGAGATTGCATGATGCTTGGATGGATTATGAGTTCAGTCTCTCGGGAACTCATTGATAGTTTCTACTCTACTACAAATGCCAAGGAGCTCTGGGATGAACTCGCCGAAAGGTATGGCTCTGCAAATTCTCTTCGTTTATATGAGCTTCAAAGGGACATTTGTTCTGAAAAACAAGGAAATTCGCTAATTTTGCAATATTTTGGTAAATTAAAGAAATTGTGGGATGAGAAGGATCACTTTAGGCCTGTACCACAACGTTTTTGTGGAAAGTGCACATGTGGAGTGTCTCGACAAATTCAGGAAATGAGTCACGAGGACAAGGTTCTTCAGTTCATGATGGGATTGGCTGAAGGTTATGAGGCTTTCAAGGATCAAGTGCTTATGCAAGATTCTTTATCAACAGTGAACAAGATCTTCTCTATTTTTAGCAAATCAGAAAAACAGAGACAAGTTAGTAGCCATGTTAGCAATAATGTTTTCTAGTCGGTTCAATGCTGGAAATACAACCTCTGGTGGTAAAAAGGAATCTTATGCTAAAGGAAATAACAAGAAGAAAAAGGCTGATCTTAAATGTGATTACTGTCACAGAGAAGGGCATGAGAGAGGCGACTACTTTAAACTCAATGGGTACCCCGACTGGTGGAGGGGTGAGAAATCTACTGTTCCTCAAAGAACTTTGCTAATCTAGCTGATAATCCACTGGATATGGAGGGAGGAAAGGGACAAGAATGGGAGAATCTACTGGCATCTATGGTGCGAAAGGAGCTTAGTAAAATGGTGAAAGGAAAAGTGAAGGAGGAACCAAATGAGAATCTTGCTGTGAACGGTGTGAACTTTGCTCACATTCACGACTTTGCAGGTAGTAGTACTGTTCAAAATTGATTTCTTTGTATTCTGAATTTATAAGTAAAGACTCATGGTTTGTTGATATTGGTGCCACTGCTGATATGATTGCATCTCTGACATTATTGTTCCATCCTAAATTTGTTAGTTCATACATGCCGGTTTACTTTCCTGATGGTAGCATTAAGACTGTTACACATATTGGTGATGTGAAACTTTCTGATAGTGTTACTTTACAATCATGTCTTCATGTTCCTGGTTTTAGATACAACCTTTTCTCAGTTCGATAATTAGCCAAAACCACCACACTATATTTCTTATTTTTTGCTGAATTTTGTCTTCTACAGGAGCTACAGACCAAGCAGGTCCTTGTAGTTGGCAGAATAGTAAAAGAACTTTACCTCCTATCGCCAAAGTCTTTTGAACTTGAAACTTTAGAGAGTTTCAAACCTTTTGTTTGTAAAATTCATGAAGCTAGTAAGTTATCTTGTTACTTGTCTCTCTGTTTTCGCCGCAAATTAAAATTACAGTCTTTTTTTTATTTTATGTAACTTTGGATAGAGTAATGCATAACTAACCTTGTAATACTGACTGTTCATGACTCTTGTTAATTATCATTGCGAAAGAAATGGCCACTGAAAAATTGTTGTCTCTTTTTGAATGGAAAATTTGTATCGGAGGTATATAAAGATATACGAGGAATGTACACATTTTCTCCAACGTAGTTATCCAAAATAGCCTCTCCTTCAATGACACGTTGTCTAGATCTTAGGACGAAACTAATATCTTGTTACACGTTGCAAATTTATTGACCCAATTGCTGTTAAACTTAACGGATTTCTGCCCAATTGACCCAAAATAATCATTTTGGCTTTGCAGATTTTTTTGATTTTTGTTTAGAATGATAAAGTATTAATTTCATGTTTATTTCAACTTGATTTTTTCATTCTCATTTTTTTTATGTTAATTTTTTATAATCTATGAAATAAAAGGTAAATTAATTATTGAAATTTAATAATTATACTAGTATCAATATAAACAAGTCAGAAAATATAAGAATATAATCTCAAAAAATAACGAATAAGAAAAATAAAATTTAAAAAATTTAAAATGACAAAATTACCCCTCAACCTAAATCACATGTGTTGCAAATGAAAAATGGATTTTGAAAATAAATAATTATTTTCTTAAAGATCATATAGTATATTTTGATGGTTATGAAAAGTAATAAAGAGAAATAAAATTAAATAAAAAAATGAATAAAAAGTGACTATTTTATTATTTTTATATTTTTAGGGTTATTTTTATAATTTTCTGAAACTATCAGGATATTTTTGGTTAAAAACTAACGAAAATCCGTTAACATTAACGGAAATTGGGCCAATTGAGCGGAACTGACAAAAATTTCAAACAGTAAGTACATAATTGGTTAACCGAAAATCAATAGGATAGAATTGACGATGAGCCCAAAACTTTGGGTATGAACGCTAATTTTTTCCAATTCTTCCTATCCCTTTTTATGCTATCCCTTTTTCCAGTCTTGCATTCAAATAAGAAATTAGAATTATCTTCCAGGAACCAAATCAATTGGAAACGGGATACGGACATCGAAAAGAAAGAATTTTGTACTGGTTGTTGTGTGATCGGTACCATGGTCAAGTTTCAGCAAGTTTTAGCCCCTCTTGGATTGGAAAAAAAAAAAATAGTACAAATGAAAAAATAAATAAAGGCTCAGTCTGACGTCATTGGGTGGAGAAAATGGCGGGAAGAATGGCATTTGGAAACCAAGGTAGAACGCGGAACATTCAAAAATTATATTATGAAGTTGACTCTCAGGCCGTTAACTTTAGTCCGATCGGATTCCTCTACATCTTGTGGTGCAAATACAAAGCATGCATGGAAGTTGAATAATTCACTAACTGTTCCGCAATTGGTCGATCTACTACTGTAATTGACTAATTGTATGTTAGAACTTGCAAGATTTCCCGTGTTCTATTTGTAACTACTAGTATTGTGCTTGCGAGTTGCACAACATATTAATAAAAAATAATAGATCGATTACTTTTTTAGCTGTATAATGATGTCTTTAATTTTAGGATGTGTTCCCCATTTTATCATTCGATAACAAAAACTGGCAAATATTTTTATATTTATGGTTTACATCCAAAGTTAAATTGTTTTCACTAAATGATAAGACTTTTTTGTACACAAATTAATGGTGTCATAAAAAATTCTCTAAATTCACATTGTTGGACTCATAAAAATATTTTGCATTATATAGATTATGATTCTTATCGATAAATTCATATTTATTTTGCCAATTATCTCAAAAAAAAATTCATATTGAGTTTTGAGATTTATTCTATTTTTAGTACAAAACTCAAAATTTCGATATTGAACTATTTTTTTGGGATTGAGGCAATATTTTAAAAAATCAAGCAATGGGAGAAATCTTAAAAAGTACACTAAATTTTGCAAAACTGATAAATATGAAAATTACATAAAAGAATTAAGGAATTAGTTTCTTCGTATAGTCTATTGTCATGTACAAGTTGTTTATTCCTGATTTATTCTGTATCTCTCCATTGGGAATATGATTTCCTCTAAAGAGTTTGATCTTTGTGTGTATTGCTACTAACTTTATTCGAACTGGAATGAAAAATAACCTTTATTCCAAAAAAAAAAAAAACAAAATTTTTATTTTGCCATTTTATTTATGAGGTGATTAAAGTTATTACTCATGGCGGAAAAAAAAATATAAAACTGCAAACCAGACTACCTCTGATCTATTTAAAAAAAAAAAAAGTAAAATTAGAATTTAGTCTTTATTTTTGCTTTTAAATAAGATTGGAAGGAGCAGAAGGAAGAATAAATCAAATTGATTATTTGATCAGCTTTCAAAAATACGTACAATTCATTAAAAAACAAATACCCAGTTCAAAAAAGTCAAAAGAGGCAAGACCAGTAAAAAAACAATAGTTATGTTGGGTAAGTCGCAAAAAAAAAAAAAAAAATGACAGTTTCGACAATTTTATTACTGAAATAACACAGCAATACATTTTTGTCTAAGACCAAATCAAGACATTGAAAAAAAAAAAATTTTAAAAGTTAAAAATTATAGAAAATATTTAAGTAGTTTTCCATTTTTTTGGCAGTTCAAAAATTTGGATTGTATTCAAACACTTACAAAGGACCAGAGTATAATTTGTCTAAAGGCGGTGGAAGAGGTCAAATTAATAAAAGAGGTATGACCATAAAATATTTTTTATAAAGGACAGTAACTTATTTATCAAAAATCATAAAATAAAAAATGTTTAGATTTGACATTATCATCCTTTGATTTTGTACACAAAAAAAATAATAAAGAAATAAATCCTGATCAGACTGATATAAGTCCTAATCGGATTCTTTCATTTGTGCCTAGTTTTTTCCACTCTCGATCATCATCATCATCTCACTCCCATTACTCCTAACCGAAAACACCTTCAGTGGTTGGTTCAGGCTCAAGTTCCTGGACTTCAGTTTCTTTCTTATCTTTCAGCACCTTCAGCGTGACCTCTGATGGATAGACAACAATGAAATGAATCTCCTAAACAGAAAACAAACTATAGCAAATGAAATTGTTCCCAAAAGACCCGAAGCTACTCTAACGGAAATGATTAAACATCATTCATAATGAGTAATACAACAAAAAGAAACCTATGTTACAAAGAGATTAGCATTATCAATAAAACTACCAAAAGACTAAAAGTTTTCTAACACTTTTGTAAGAACAAAATCCTCATCCTGTAAAAAATATTCCTAATCATTTCGGAACTATGCATGTCTTCATCACAAAAGCACAGACTTTCTAGGAAGGAATAAAAATCTATCCAACACCACACTCTAATCGGATAAAAATACATCTTGTCACCTGGTAAATTATTAGAAGTAAGTGAAACTATAAACAGAAACCAACCATTAACCCATCTTAGAAGGCGTCACTTCCCTTCAGTGGCAACAACATCTTATGACACCCTGAAACAAAAGAATAAGTTAAAACTAAGAAAAAAGGATGCATTAATTCATAAACAAGCCCGCAAAAGAGGATTGAATTTAACACAATAAAGTAAGAGTTTTTTTTTTGGCATGATCATCATCAAATCAGAGCTGCACACAAACCAAATCATCATCATAATCGTCATCATCATAATTTTTTGGCATGATTGAATTTAGACATTACCATCAACCGCCGTCATGATCATAATTTATACATCATCAAATTTAAGTTTCACAAAAAGAAAATCATCAACAAATCACCTCCATCAACAGTGGGATTTTTGAAATACCAGGGGAAACAAAATCTCTAGCCTACGGCGTTAGAAGAACCCAGTTTCATTAATCTGGCCATTCCCTTAAAAAACGATTAGGCTTTCATGTTTTCTTTTAGAAATCAAACGGTGACACCGTCAATTCTAACTATTTTTTTTATGATTTTTGGTAAATAAGTTACTGCCCTTTATAAAATATATTTTATGGTCATAACCTTTTTATTAATTTGACCTCTTCCACTGTCCTTTAGATAAATTTTTCCTTTTATTATTAAAAAATGCACATCAATCTATGGTCAAATGTTCCAAACTATTAATTTTCTAACAAAAATTACACAAGAAGTTTGCCTTGTATGATTGTATACACTTTACTTGTGATCTTCCCAAAATCAAGTGCTAAAATATAGATACCAATATTGTAGCTAAAATATATCATCAAATGGGCAAATTATCTGGTACATCCGGGGACACCGTGTACCCCCTGCGCATGTACTTTACTTTCTTAGAATAGTGTAAGCTCGCTAGATAATTCAGCTTTCTTTTTCTTTTTTTTTTTAAACGTGGCATATATAAATTACCGAATTCATTCAAATTTTGAAAGCTTACTGTGCTAGTATTGACAATGTAGATAACCAGTGTGCACACTATGGATAACTAGTTAAACATAGCTGGATAACCAGTGTGCACACTATGGATAACCAGCTACATAGTATGGACAACTAGTTTTCACAATGTGGATAACCAGTGTACACCTTCTGGATAACCAGTTTACACCTTCTGGATAACCAGTTTACAACTTCTGGATAACCAATTTACGCCTTGTGGATAGCCAGTTTACACCTTCTGGATAACCAGTTTACACCTTCTGGATAACCAATTTACAGCCGGGTCGTTTAGTTTATCACGGGGGGATTTATACAAGTAATTTGTGTCCCCTCTTAACGTAATAACACACTCTCCTTACACACACACGAAAAAAGGATTACCTTAGCTAAATTGGCGTGTTCGGCGGGGCAGCGCAGCCGGGGCAGATTGGTGACCTACGATTCCGGTAGGCCCGGGAGTCGTTTAGTTTATCATGGGGGGCGAAGCCCCCCAATTAATATGTCGTTTGCTTCTTTACCTCTGGATAACCAGTTTACAATTTATGGATAATCAGTTTACACCTTCTGTATAACCAGTTTACACCTTCTGGAGAACCAATTTACAACTTGTGGATAACCAGTTTACACCTTCTGGATAACTAGTTTTCCCATTCTGGATAATCAGTTTACAACTTGTGGATAAATTATGGATAACCAGGAATTGTGTGTGTTTGTGCGTGATGATGAAAACAGTAAAATGGATAAAAACAATTTTGTTTGTGCATTTAATGTAAAGGTGAAAAATGTTGAGCGCGTGTAGTGCGTGTGTTTGGTGGGGGTATACGGTATACCGGGGTGCATTGGATACAGACTCATCAAATGTTGGAATGTAAATACGAATATAGAAAGAACAATTAGTGGTCAATGTATCAGAATTATTACCAAAATAGCATAAGAATGTTCATGGAGGATAATTTTAATAACAACTGATGAATCAATTTAATAGGAAATTGGGGAAAAAAAATAAAAGAACAATCACATCCTACTGATTTTCTTTTAAAAATCACACTATTTGCTTCTTCCTTCTCCATTAATAGCCGTATCCAATATCTGCATAAATTTCTGGTCACAATAAGTTAAACAATAGTTTAAACTCAAATTATATAACATTATTCACAAAAGTGCAAAATTTTAAGATAAATTCAATCAAAACTGTGGAATGGTACACTTCTACAAAGAAAGGGATTGGAGTGGTTGTTTGAATTTTACAGAAGAAGCAGAGATCGAAACAAAGAGGATGGGATGAGAAATATCCTCCAAGATGCAAATTTCTTCACGTAATTCTTTTTTACCCACAAACCGAACTCACACAAAAAAAACCCGCACCATTTCAACCGAAACCGATACGGGTCGGGCGGTTTTTCGGGTCAGACCGAATAACTAACACCCCTAATCTTTTACATGAAAAAGATACAGGAAAAAGGAAAATGGTTCCATAAATATTTTCATATAATTGTTTTTGTTTATTTTTTTATATAAATAATTTATTTTTATTTGTAACAAATAGGCATTGATCTGACTGAAGAAGATTCACACAATTATACTTTGTACGAGCTTGAGAAAGTATTGAAAAAAATGGGAAAGAGTTTGAAAATGTTTGAACATGTGCCATATCCGCATGATTTTATTGAAGGACGTCTTACCAATAATTTCATAAATGCTGAACTTCAGTATGATAAACAAGTTATGACAACAAAACATGATTCTTTGTTTGATAGTTTAACTGATGAGCAGAAAGGTGTGTATGAAAAGATTATTGGTGCAGTTAATCGTGATAAAGGAGGTGTTTTTTTCATATATGGACTGGAAAGACATACATGTGGAAAACATTATCTGCTAATTTGCGCCACAAAGGTGATATTGTTTAATTGTTGCTTCGAGTGGTATTGTTTCGCTTCTTTTGGAAGGTGGTCGAACAGGTCATTCAAGGTTTAAGATACCTCTTAACATATATGACCATTCTGTTTGTAAAATAGATCCTGGAAGTGATTTGGCAGATTTCTTCGCAAGCACAAAGTTAATTATATGGGATGAAGCACCTATGTGCCATAGGTATTGTTTTGGTGGAATTGTAACAGTTTTCGGGGGTGATTTCAGATAGATTTTGGTTGTTATTCCAAAGGCGTCCCGACAGCAAATTGTTCGTGCATCTATAAATTCTTCTCCCATTTGGACATCTTGTGAAGTATTAAGATTAACAGAGAATATGAGACTTTACCAAGGGAATAACAAAGAATTATCTGTTGAGGTTAAAGAGTTTTCTGAATGATTACTCAGAATTGGTGATGGAAAAGAAGGAGAAACAAATGATGGCATAATAGATATTGATCTTCCTGAGGATATATGTGTCAATGGTTCTGGTAATCTAATCTCTACTATTTGCGAAATCATTTATCCAAAAATAGAACAATGTTTGGATATACCAAATTTTTTTGATGAAAGGGCCATTCTAGCTCCAACTCATGATGATGTGGATGCTATCAATGATCATATGTTGACTCTTTTGAGTGGAAATACTAAGGTTTATTATAGTTATGACAGTGTTGAAACTCAAGATAAACCTTTCAATAGCGAAGATAATCTGATATACTCCGTCGATTTTCTAAACAACATTAAATGTTCAGGTTTGCCAAATCATAAATTGACACTTAAGGTTGGTGTTCCCGTTATGTTACTTCAAAATTTGGATCAGTCTGGAGGTCTTTGCAATGGGACAAGATTGCAAGTTCTTGATTTGGGTGAACGAGTGATTCACGCAAAAACAATTTCAAGTACAAATATTGGTCGTAGAGTTTTTATTCCCCGAATGGTTATTGATCTCACCGATAAGAGTATACCGGTTAAAATCAAAAGGAGACAATTTCCAGTTATTGCTTGCTTCGCCATGACAATAAACAAAAGTCAAGGGCAATCACTTTCAAATGTTGGTCTATTATTAAGACGTCCAGTTTTCACTCATGGTCAGTTATATGTTGCCTTATTTAGAGTGAAATCAAGAAAATGATTAAAAGTTCTCATTTGTAATAATAATAGGGATTTTGGATGTCGCACTACTAATATGGTTTACAAAGAAGCACTTGAAAAGGTGTGACTAAAAATAATGTAAACATTTTCATGTGAAAGGTGTGACTAATTTGATTTGAATCGCACTTTTGGGGTCATAATAGACTGATTATTTTGTACCAAGTAAAAGGAGTGCTAAACTTATTTTGTATCAAGATCGATTATTTTATGCCAGCGCTTTGAAGAACTGTACGCATGATAAAATGACTATCTCTTTAGGATCACTATATGACTATTATCTTAGATCAAGTTAATATCTTTGTCTGCTTTATTCGTCTTTGTCTTCGTAGAGGAGTTGGGTTGGTAATGCCAGGTTGTGCCTTTGCTTTTCAATCGGTAAAATGGAGTGCTCGGTTCTTCTGTGCCACATTCATATTTTTCATTTTTTATCTTCATGTACGTATACTCTGCCCTTTAATATTTATTACACTATTATAATAATTAATTGATTATTCAATCGAGACTTTATTTTATGCACTAATTTTTGTGTAAATACTCCACAACCCGTCCAACGGACGGGCCGCCCATTAGTATATTATTATAACCGACGTATATATATCTTCGAATTATACTCTCCGGAATTTAGGCGGAGATGAGCCAGCGATGACGCCAAATTTGTAATTGGCGTGTTTGGAGGTCTTTGTGGCCGGAGATAATTTTCCGATCAATGTGATGATTCGGAAATTGTTGGCTTCAATATTCTAATTCGAAGAAAGTTATTTTTTAGAAAATAACTATTTTACCATGTTTAAAATAACCATTTCACTTGTATAAAATACAAGTAAAAAAAAATTCCATGAATTAGAAGATGACATGTGTACTACAAAAAATTCTCAACGAATTAAAAGATGACACGTGTACTTGAAAATTATCGATGATCTAATTGACTGACGTGTGTCTTTTGAGAAAAATTCCTTTAATATATAGTAAGATTAAATGGAATGAATGATAGTAAGTATCTCTCTCTCAATCACAATTATCCTTATTACTTCATCCGGTCCTTATTATAAGGTATTTTGATTTATCTTAAATTTCATTTAATATATTTTTCTAACTAAAAATAAAACCTTAAAAATATTTCATATTAATTTAAAAAATACAATAAATGTGAAAATATATATTTTTTAAGGTTTTATTTTCAATTAGAAAAATATACTAGATAAACTTTAAAACAAATCAAAATACCTTATAATAAAAGACCGGAGAGAGTATATTTCTGACTATTTCAAACAAGTCTTAACATAATTCTTACACCCCATTTTTAGTAGTCGTTTAACACAAAACAAATATTTTCCCAACTCTGTTTTTCATATAATTGATGGTTCATGTAGTAATCTTTCTTTCACAATTTTTATTATTTGTATCATTGTCGGTAAAACTCTTTTATGATTTGGCCACATTAATTGCCTTTAGCCCTTTGCATGTGCAATTTTTTTAAAATTTATTTATCTATTCTCTCTCTCTCTCTCTCTAGAAAAGAAATTTGATGTATTTATTTCACGGTCTTCGTACCAGTAGATCGAATGCAAGATTTTCTTGGTTTGCGAAATTGGTTCTGAGATTTTTTTATATATCTTTTACATGAAAAAGATACAGGAAAAAGGAGAATGGTTCCATAAAATATTTTCATATAAGCCTAGCGATATTGTCAGAGCATAAATTAGTTTCCAGAGTAAAAAAATACTCTCTTTACAAAATTATCCCTTTCTTGCTCAATTCCTACCGATTATTGTATATCTTTTGTCTATCGGTGACGATTCCACGTACGGTTTGCAAGTTCCCAACCAAACAATTTGCCCAGGAAAATACAAATTGGGTCAATTGATTCTTCACTACATCAGAATGAAAAACATCATCAAAACCCAAAAGATCAAAATAGACAAAGAATTGATGCAATTATGAAAATTTTGTTACAATTTCACAGCATCCGATTGCTTCTCTTCGCTAGTACTCATCTTTAAAACAACTTTTTAGATCGCTTGAATTCAGTGAACCAATACCTTGAAGGGCGAGCTCAAGAATCCTTAAAAACAATAGGTGTCAAGTGTCAACAGAGATGAAGAAAATGATGAGTGCAGCATGTGCCATTGCATAAATTTCTATCAAATTAGTCAATCACAAACTCCATTTTGTCTGGAGCTTCTACTCTCTTTTTGATAGCAAACCCAAATAACTTCGTAAATCAAAATCCAAAGGCTTACAAACCGTTATCACCGATCAAGATATCTGTAGAGATAAGATTAAAATTTTCGCCAATCTTGAATTTTTTTTTTTTTTTTGAGATGATTGAATACTATTGTAAATGGAGAAGAAAATTAAAAATTTTGTCAGCCTCCGTGGTTGAGAGGCTATGGGATGATGATTGGAGGTGGACGAGAGGGCAGAGAGGGCCGCGACTTGTGAAGTTTTGAGGGTGTGGTTGAATTAAAATGGGGGTATTTTGGTCAAGAGATCACAATGTTGCTCTGGAGGCTAATTTGTGCTCTGGCAATATCGCTAGCCTTCATATAATTGTGAATAGGAACTAGACATTTGAAATAACACAGTTTATAACAAATAGAGATTTAACAAATTTTAGGATATATAGTAAAATAAGGCAACAAAAGAGAGAGAAAAAAAGAATTCTTGTTTTATTTTTGGTTTAAATAATTAGCTACCTTGAGGTTTCAATTTCTGTCCCAATTAACAAACTTTGCGTTTTATTTTGCCCGAAAAAATAAAATTAAACAAAAAGATTCACGTTATGAAAGATAATATGCCGGGGTGAAAAAAAAAAACCCCTCTAATTTGGAAACTATGGCAACGGTCACGATCACAACGAGGGAAAATTGAACCCTCTTTCCCATAGTTTAATCTTGTCCGTTCGATCCAATCCCCGATTCTCATCCGTCCGATCAAACCCCACTCTTCATATCTATATAAAATAAATATACTGCCGCCATAAACATCAGATTTTCCATTAGCTGCAACCCACAGGGAAAAAATGTTGTTTTTACTTAAAGATTTGCCCTCGTCGTCAATCATACTTAATAAATTTTTGGTTAGTCAACTTTACCTTAATGTTTAAAATTTTCGTCAATTTCGTCAAATCGGTCCATTTCCTGTCTAGATTAACGGATCTCCCTTAGTTTTTTATAGTCTTACAGAATTTCCGTCCAAAGTAACCTAAGTCACAGTTTCCACATAAGTTTCGTAATTCCGATTTAGAGAACTGAAATCCTGTTGAATTGATTTTTCATCCCTTCTTTCTTCCTGAGTTTCTTTCTTACATTGTTAATCCAACCAATTTTGTTCTGCAACATTATTGTCCAAATTCCAATTGAGATCTGAAATCCTCCTTACTTTCTTCCTGAGTTCCTTAACTGATCAGAGAAATTTTCTTTTCCGACATTATTCCTGTCTTAATTATCGTACTCCCCGAACAGAAATCGTTTGATCAAATTTCATCTACTTTTCTTCCGAGGTTTCTCTTCGATTCTCAAGGAAATAGAGTACTTGAAGAACCCATCCATCAAAGATTCCGGTTCTTCCTTCTTCTGATCTTCTTCAGTTCTCTTACAAGATACAATTTTTAGGTCATCAATCTAATCAATTCCCTCAGATTTTTTTATCTATTTAACCTTCTGTACTTCCTGCCCATTAAGGCATTTTGGTAGGTGTTTTCAAGTGGGTTTATGATCAAACAGCGAACAGAGCTGTTGTTGGAAGTCTATTCAATCCAACTGCTGAACAGTTGGCTTCGTTTGGTATTGTCTGAGGAAGATGATTTTAGGACAGACATTGATGAAAGAGGAGAGATTTTTCGCCGTGAAAGATTTGTATGGGGATGATGCCACCCCTTGGGAGTTATTATCCGATGATCTTCCATGGCAGATTGTGATGGATTCAATGGACACAATTGTGGAATCTCAGAAAACCCTGTACGTTTTCACTGTCCTCTCCGAAGTTGGGGACAAAAATTCAAAGAACAATAAGCAGAAAAACAGAGTGGCTGGTTGTGGTAGTTGGCATGTTCATTCTTCGGCCAAGACAGTCATGGCCAATAATGGGTCAGGAAGGAAAATCGAAGAACGCAAGAACTTGACCTTTATATCCCCAATGACAGAATATTCAATTGATGCAACTGCCAATGGGGATTCTGGATGTTGAAGGAATTAATTACTCTGATTATGTATTATGTAAAATAAAAAGGGATGATTCAAAATCGTCCAAGGGAGGAAAAATTGTGTGTCGCCGGAGAAAGAATGAGAATGTGTTGCTAGAAACAGGATAACAGAACTTCAAAAAGAACAAGTTGAAATCAGTTAGTACTTATTTAGTGTCTTCTTAGTAATCAAATTTGTAATTGTTGATAGGAGACTGTCTTATATTAACTGTGTATTTGCAAACTATTCAAAATGAATTGATATTTGAGTCATGTATAACAGTCTCTTGTTCCATGTTTATGCTGTATTTGATGAAAAATCTGATCACTTTTTTTTATAGTATTGCACCACAATTGATATGATTCTATTTCTACCTTTTTAGCTAGCTCTGTTTGGAAGGTTTTTTTGATGATTTTTTTAAAATAATTAAATAATAATTGTCCTATCCCATCGTACCATTTTATATTTCCAATATAACTTTTTATATTTCTAATACAAATAACTTTTTTTTTTTAAAACCAAAACGAAAAATAAGCCACAAACTGAAGTCACCAAAGAAAATCCACTTCTAATTTGGAAACCAAACCAACGGTCAAAGGGGGGAAATTGAATCCCCTGCAATCTCATCGTCCAATCCCTATTTCTTGTCCGTCCGATCAAACTCCGTTTTCCTTTTTCTTTCTTTTTCCCCTCCTATACTCAGATTTCTTCAATTCAAATTGGGGGCTTTCATGATACTTCGAATAGAAATCTTAAGCCCTTGTTCGATCAATTTCATCTTTCAACGTTCTTCCTGAATTTCTTTACATTACATTGATTCACCAACTGGGTTTTGCGGCATTTCTTTCCAGATTTTCATTCGGCTCGTACTGAAACTCTCTTTCAGTTTGATCAATTTACTTTTACTTTTTTCCATTTGGGTTCTTTTTACATAAGGGTTCAGAGTATTTGAAGAACCCATCAGTCTTCTGGGGTCAATTTCGAAGTAAAAGACCGATCTTTCTCCTCAGTTGTCTTCAAGAATCGATTTTTCTCAATCGTTTTTTCATTGGGTTCTTTTGCTTCTGAAGTTAAGTTCTTGGTGTGGGCTGTGTTCAAAAAAGAGAAAAAATGGTTTCTGTTGGATTTCGGTTCAATCCGACTGAAGAAGAGTTGGTTTCTCATTATCTGAAAGAGAAGATTTTAGGACATCCCTTGATGGAAGAAGGGGAACAGAGTGTTTTCGCTGAACGAAATCTGTACGGGGCTAATTCCACCCCATGGGAATTCTTGTCCGATGATCTTCCATGGCAGATGGTGCTGAATTCATCGAATAAAGTCGTGAAGTCTGAGAAAGTTCTGTATATTTTCACTCCCCTTACATATATTTCGAAGAAGAATTCCAAGAACGGTAAGCACAAGAACAGAGTGGCTGGTTGTGGTTCTTGGAATGTTAAATCTGGCACCAAGCTAGTCAAGGCCAATAATGGGTCAGGAAGGAAAATCGGAGAAAGTAAGAGATTTACGTTTGAATCCAAAGATCAAACTGTTGGGCAGTGGACAATGACAGAATATTCAATTGATGCTGCTGCCAATGGCATTCCAGAAGCGGGGAAAATCAACCCTTCTGACTTTGTTTTGTGCAAAATCAAAAGGGATGATTCCAAGTCTTCCAAGGGAGGAAAAATTGTCAGTCGAAAGAGGAAGAATGAGAATATCCCTGCAGATGAAGTAGGACAGAGTTCCGGGAAGACGATGATCTATGATGATGATTATGGCACAACATATGTGTATAAAGAGGGGACTGGAATCTCTGGCGATGATTAGGTTTGATTCAAAATTTCAGAATTTGACATAAACTTTTTTCCTGAAAGAGATGGTGGTGGATGTTTGTTGATCTTGATATTTCTGGCTTCTAATCCATCATCAATAACAACTGATAGAGTTTCTGAGTACTTGTTTGTGACTTTTGTAGAATTTCATTTGTTGCGATCAGAAAGTGTTGTAATTGTTCGTGTTGTTTGTTTCCCTTTGGTCTTGTTTGGTAAACCTCATTTGTGTCTTCAATCTGAATTGTAGATTGAGTATTGATTTTTGAATGACATCCTACATTCTCTTATTCAATGTTATTTTGTCGACTGAAATGTCTCATCATATTAACCTTCGATTACTACTAATTGTCCCGAAATTAATTCAGTCAAGAAGAAGGGGTTCAAGCAGTAACTCACCAAGATTGATAATATTGACATTTTCTTCACTAATTATACTCTTATAAGACCCACAAATGATTATGGCTTCTTAGCTAACTAACAAACTATAAGTCGGCCTAAACTAAGACACAATCCCCCATTTTGTAGCCCTTCTGTGCTTTTGCCTCCTATTCTTCTTTCCCCACGCAAACAACCAGTTTTCCGTAAAGCCCTGCTCAATTTCATCAGTATGCCGCTGCTGCTTTGTGATATCACATTTCCTTTTGCCTGATACTTTCGGGAAATTTTTTGAAGACATCTTCTTCCCTCTAGCTTGGCTGGTTTTGCTGACCATTCTCCTGCCTCTGACAATTTCATTAGCATTCCTTGCAGCCACTGCGATACTCTTGGGTGAAGTTTCTGCTTGGGTTTTCTTCTGCTCCCTTGCATTTTTAGCTCTTATCCGCCTGGGGTGTTGACATGGCAATGCAAGAACACTAACAATTTTACCTTTTCGGTCAGAAGTCTCAGAAAAAGTTCCTCCTACTACTGTCCTTATGGACTTCAATATCTTGGCTTCACAATGTTTAAGAGAATTCCGAAAAAGTTGATTGCAATTACCAACAGGTTTGTCACTGAGAGTAACGTCAAACTCATTCTCCAAAGAGGCCGAGCCAGAAGAAACAATCTCAGCAAACCAGTCTAGGCAGTTGACAGAGGCTTTGTATGGTCCACTGATGCAATTCTTGTGAAACTGTTGTTTTCCTGATAATGACATGGAAATGATAATCTCTGCTGCAATCCTGTCAAGGCCCTCAATTGATTCATCCAGCTTGCTTTGATTTTTCTCCAACTCTTCTCTGGGTGGAGAAGGCTCCTTGTCTTGACCTTGTGGCACCTGAATATCTATTTCACCTCCATTTGCAACAGCAGGTATCTGCAGAAGTTCTTCCGTAAAAGCAAAGGGCAAGGGCATACATGTTTCATCCCGAGAGCTCTCTTTCCCACTTTGAGAACCTAGATAAATATCATCTTTGTTACATTTTTCTGATTCGTGCGAAGAAATACAAGGCATAACTCCAGCAGGAATTTTTGTCTGCTTGCAGTTCGGGATATCTTCAGTGACAGATGAGCTTGAAGGCGAAGTAATTGAAGTGCGTACAGACAATGAACTACTAGAACTAAGGGACTCCAATGATATTGGACGCACAACCATCTTACAGTCACAGTCTTGCTTATCACCAATCTCATTTTGTTGCATTATAGAACTACCATGGCTGCTGTTGCAATCTATACTTTCAGCCTTCTCTTGAAAAACTTCCGTCTCTAACAAATTGTTGTATGGCACAACATTTAGATCCAGATTACCCAGCCCATCAGAAAAGTTGACCTTTTCTTGAGAAGCTTCTGTTTCTGGGCAGGAAGGTACCACATTAAGATTAAGATCCATCCTAGATTTTGTGCAATCTAAGTTCCTCAAATTACTTGAAATGGAGTGATTTTCATTAGTGTATTGATTTTCAGTGCTACAGTTGACATGAAAGGTGGTTGCACTTCCCAGACTTGGAGAGGTTGCATCATTTACGTCTGGTACCAAATACTCCATTCTAATTCCTATACCAAGAGTTGCTATTCTGGAAGTCTCATCAAATGCTGCAGTATTGATATCACTAGATAATGGATCAGGAGGGGATGAATTGGTCATTGACGAGGTGAAAACTCGGTGTCTGTTAAAATCAATGAGGTCTTCTGCATTTCTGGCAGTTTCCGAAGATAGACCAACGTTATAATTGTATAGAAGAGGCAGTTGTCTGAAGAAGGAACGTTGAAGGCCAGAGGTCAAACTGATTCTTTCTCCCCCTGCAAGATAGTGAGGAACCACAAAACTTTAGAAATCTACATTAGTGTAACGTTACAAAAGTTAAAAATAGGAAAGAATGCTAATAGTAGACTTGAGAGCAATGGCAGGTGTGTCTTCATTTGGTCTTTTTCATGGTAATAAAAGGGACAGAAAGGAGAAATAATATTTGACAAAAGCTGGAAGAACCAAAAGCATTATACCTTTATGCTCTGGAATGCTATGGTCAATCTCATTTAAAACCGAGGACTTTAATCTAGAACTCCCTGATGGATCATGATCTTGGTGAATGGTCTCCTCACAGGTCATATTGCAGAAAACAGAATTCAAAGAATTTGTTGTTTCGTCCACCTGTACAGGTTCATTCAAATCAAACACACAATTCATCCTCTGGCAGCTCAAGTTCATCGCGGTAGAACTTCCATTGCTAGATACAATAGAAATCTTGTTAGAAGAATCTGAATTGTCCCCTGATGGATCATGTAGAACTGAATGTGATTTAAAAACTCTTTTCTCTTCAAAACACTCCCCTTCATCAAAATCCATGAGTTGCGTAGCTGGGAGTTTGATATCCGGCAATCTCTTCCTGAAATTGTGCTGCTCTCTTGTTGATGATGTTTCAAGTTCCTTGAAATTGTTCCTGGCAATACAAAGGTCAGAACCCATTTGAATGCGATTCCCTGAAACAAAAGTTGTGGGATTTGGGAAGATTTCCAATCCTTGTGTACGAGGCTCAACATCTGTAGAGTTCGACAATAGCCGGCATGGAACATGTTGTAAAGCCGTATGAGAAATATCAGACTGCAATGGAGACACTAAGCCATTTGCAGGCATGTTCTGCATGCGCAAATCACCCATCAACTCTCTCTGCCTCTTATACAAATGATGTAGTTCACAGATCTGCAAGAGAAACACATGATCAATTGCGTATAATGCATCTAAGACCACCCCAAAATCCTAAGCCTAAAAAGCACCACAAACATGATTGAAGAGCACAACTGTGGCATCGTCCTTACGCAAGCACAAAGAAAAAAAAACATCAAAATAATTTAGAGATCACTACATGACCAACGACAAGTGATGTCACTCTTAAGTCCACACTTACGCGGACCAAAACACATGGTAACATGATTACTAAAGTGTGATGTTTGAAATGCCTTACCTGATACTTGAAGATGGCTTCATGTTTTAACATTATGTCCCTCAGTAAATCCTCATTATAACCTACACTCTGATGGGTGCATGGCCCCTGGAGCAAGATGTTATAGCCCCCAACATTTCTAAGAAAAGCACCACTATTGAGTGGCCCTAAGCTTCCACTAGGAGCTCTAATTTGATCATCATGATTGTAATGTCCAGCACAATGGCCTCCACGCTGCATTTTCCGTCACACCTGCGTATAGCATACAAAATCAAAATTAATGATGTCTAAAGTCTGAACCAAACCCATGGGAGTTGCAGAGTCTTAATCAAGCAAACACGAATAGCAGGTTCCGTTTTCCAATTTGTCTTAGCTAAGAAGAGGCTAAACAACATATTTTGCATATCCTTGAACTGACCACCAGCTTTAAAAGGTCATTCATAAGTCTGATGAAGAGATGGCAAAGACAAAATGAAAAGGAAGGACGTGCCCCATTTCCTGTCTGAACCCCACGGAAATCATAATAAGAACGGAGAAACAAATCTTGCCAATTCCTCAGCTATTATGCATAATCCAAGGATTCGAGATAGACAACATTAACATCATACAAACATCTCTAACCTTCTTCAGGAACTTTAGCTTTGAGGTGAGATGACCAAAAAAAAAAAGGGACTTGAAACAACAAAAAAACCTTATTAAGCAAAAATTTCTTGGGAAACTGATAAAATTGACCACATTCGTGAAAACTACCAAACTTCCACACATCAAAAGCCTAAACTGAAACTGTGATGCGTATGCACAAAATCACCAGATAGGCAAGAAGAATTCAGAATGGCCAAAGAAACTTAAAAAATCACTGCAAGTCAGCAACAACGGCACCCAAATACCCAATAGAGAGCTTAAATAACGAAAAACATACCTCAAAAACAAGCTAAGAACCCACTAAAACACACAGTTATGAGACAAGCACAGAGACTCAAAAAGCAGAACCAACCCAGAAGAGTCCGAACCCTTCATTGTTTAAACCAAATATTAAGAAAGATTGCACCTTTACCTTAAACTAAAGCTCGGAATATCTGAATTTTGGAGAACCCATTTGGATTACGTCAGAAGCTAATGATATAGGAACGCACCGAATTACAGAAAAGTCCAAACCGAAAAATCGCTCATCAAGGTGAAAAGAAACCCAAAAAAATAGGGGAAGATAAAAGCCTAAAAGCGGCTCAAAAATCACTTCTTCGTTTTCATGTATCCTAGTGGGGGAGAGATTTGCTTTCTTCTTCTGCTTTTCCCACAGCTTTTGACAACTCTTTAAATGCTGATGAAAATGGGCAGCAATCCAGCAAGAGAGAATATTAATGACAGACTTGTAAGGAAAGTTAAAGGGTGGGGTGGAAAAGAACAAAGGTTTGTGGGGTTTGATTTGTGAATAAAAATTGGAGTTTCTGATCTGGTGAGGTCCACCTTTGGGTTGCTGCTGCTAACTTGCTGTGATGAATAGAGTGAGAGACAGAGAGAAGAGAAAGGAACGAAATGATAAGAAGAACTTACGTTGGAAGTCACATTCCTCCCTTCTTCTTTGACTTCCTTCCTCTTTTATTTAATTTGGAATTTTGTTTTTTATTTTATAAATTGTTGTTTCTCTAATTTTTTTTCCCTTATTTTTTGTGATAATAAGTATTTCTATATCCTCAATTAATTAATCAAAAGAAGAAAAAGGAAAACAAAACTCGAGACCTTCATACAGTATAAGTATGGAGAGTGTCTTTGTCCTTATTCACAAATCACAGTGATTTTTTTTTTCTTCCCAAAATTTTCTAGAAAATGTAGGCCTAAAGTTCACAAATATTGGCTATCTATTTCCTTATGCAATTTTACTGTAGATACATCATTACTCCTTTTTCATTTTTTGTCCGTCCTTAAGTTGGAAAAAATATCGTTCGTACCCAAAGATTTGTACTCGTCGTCAATCATACCTAATAGATTTTCGGTTAGTCAACTTTACCCTATTATTTGAAATTTTCGCCAAGTTCTTCCAATCGGCCCATTTTCCGTCTAAATTAACGGATTTCCGTTAGTTTTTTAATAAAAAATAAATTTAAATACAAAAATACCTCAATAATTTTTAAAAATTTTAAAAATAACCCCTAAAATATATAAAAATAACAAAATAGTCCCTTTTCACTTTTTTATTTCATTTTTCTCTATTTTGTTCCATTTCTCTCAACTACTTTTAATGACCATAAAAGTATATTATATGAGTTTTTAAAAAATATTTATTTATTTTTAAACACTACCGTAAAAATTAATCTTTGTATAGTTGTAACACATGATTGTATTTATATAAGCACATTAATCTTTTTAATAATATAGTTTAGCAATAAAGACACTATATTTCTGATTTATTTTATTCTTCCTAACATAAAGATTAAAAGCATTTAAATGAAACTAATATTTCACATAAAAATAAAATATCAGCTCAAATAAAAAATAATATATTAGTATAGTTTAGTGTATTACAATTCAACTAGAGAGACTACATGGCATAATATAATTTATAAAAAAAAATGTTTATACTTATCAATGCGAGGATTTAACATTTTGTAATAATTATTTGAGATATTAATATATCTTACTATAGAGGAAGTCTTACTAGCTTATTCTATATGATTTTAGTTTAAAATAAATGAATGGAGGTAACAATATAGTAATAAGTTGTTGTGATAGAAAATAAGTTTTAGATTCAAGAAGAAAAACTTATGTTTGGAGGATTTTTTTAAGGTTTTAATTATATTATATTTTAGTTATTTTTTATGAATTATATTAATGAAAGTTATAGTCTCTTGATTTAAATTGTATACTAAAATATATTAATATTTTTTTATTTGAGCTAATATTTTATTTTTATGTGGAATATTAGTTTCATTTAAATATTTTTAATCTTTATATTAGGAAGAATAAAATAAATCAATAAAATAGTGTCTTAATTATTTTATATTTTAGTTTTTTTTATGAATTTTATTAATGCAAGTTATAGTCTCTTGAGTGAAATTTTAATATACTAAAATATATTAATATTTTTTTATTTGAGCTAATATTTTATTTTTATGTGGAATATTAGTTTCATTTAAATGTTTTTAATATTTATGTTAGGAAGAATAAAATAAATCAGAAAAATAGTGTCTTTATTGCTAAATTATATTATTAAAAAAAGTCAACATACTTATATAAATACAATCATGGGTTACAATTATACAAAGAATAATTTTTACAGTAGAGTTTGAAAATAAATAAATATTTTTTAAAAACTCCTATAATAGACTTTTATGGTCATTAAAAGTAGTAAAGAAAAATAGAACAAGATAGAGAAAAATAAAATAAAAAAGTAAAAAAAGACTATTTTATTATTTTTATATATTTTAGGGGTCAGTTTTAAAATTTTTAAAAATTATTGGGGTGTTTTGCAATTAAATTTATTATTTTATTAAAAAACTTAACGGAGATCCATTAATTTAGACGGAAAATGGGCCGACTGGACGAAATTCGTAAAAATTTCAAAAATTAGGGTAAATTTGGCTAACCGAAAATCTATTAAATATAATTGATGACGAGGGCAAAGATTTGGGTAGAAACGGTATTTTTTCCTCCTTAAGTTAGTCCTTTGAATATGCTTGGACTGCTATTTAGTAACTTTAGTGGACAATGATATAAAACTGCGTGGACTCGAAATAATTGGTATGTATTAAGAATCCGAAATTTTGTAACCAAATTCAAAGGGTAGATAGAATAATGAAAGGATGAGAAATAATAGAAATGCAGACAAGAACATACAAGATTCTTCATCAATTTAACGATGATCAATATAATAGCATCTGGCTGCTATGTAACCCTAATAAATTAGTATTATAAAATTTACAATCTGCAGATTTATGTTTGGTTGGTTTTTTAGTGTATCTTTTCTAAAAAATTTATTAATAATTGTTTCATTCTAACATATCTTTTAACATTTTCAATGTAAAATATAAACCATTCACGCAGTTAACTTTATTATTGTAAGTGAATTATTGTATAGGCCATATTAGTTGGGCTAGGAGGGAACAATGAGGATCGAGTTGATATTTTTTATGCATTTGGGCCTAAACAAAATTTGGAAGCCCAATAAAAAGGTAAAGTGTTTGATGGTTGCTGGTTAAAATCTCTGTGAGTAGTTTGAGACTTTGAGTAGTTTTATCTTCTTTTTGGTTAATCAAAAGATTAGGGGGCTGATAAAGCCTCAGCACGTAACTCTTTTTTTGGTATATATTATGCACATGATGTCTGAAGTAATTGCTCCGACTAATCCAAATTCGAGTCGGATAAGTCCTTTTCGTGAAGCAAAACTCTCTCAACAAGTATGTTAATCACTGATGCATGTCTACACCCGTGTTCGAATTTGAGACATAGTTAAACTATCTCAATACCTTTACCACTTGAACTAAGTGCTCGTAACTCTAACAACATAGAAATAAAGCTAGGGGCAATATCAAAAAATTATAGTCCTCTGTCTACTTGAAAGTGCATTCTTAACTAATGCATCTGCACAATTAGTTATTGCTTCGGAACTTCTCAGTGCCTACAACAAAAAATCCCTTGATGAGGTTCACAATATACAACTTTGATTAGTTTTTATTTTTCCCCTTTTTTGAAATGAACTTTGAGTATTTATAATTAATATAAAATGGAGTTTTGGACCATTTCTTCTCTTCTTCTCCAGGGTCTTACCAAATCGGAAGTCATACTAGAAAGAGTACAAGAAAGATCGATAAACCAATCCATTTATTAGATGATTAATTTATCGTTGGTCAAATATGACATACTCTCAACCAAAACTAGATTAACTCTATAATTTATTATATCAAGTGCGACTTATATCTTTTAACAACTCTCTTATTTAGATTTAGTTAGGCAATGTGGCTGTCAAGTCGACCATTAGAAATGGCTGGTACAATCAACTTTCCTAAAATGTAATAAAAAGATGCTAAAATCAAATTCGATTGTGGCCATCTAGGTGATCATGATGCAAATAAAACTCCAATCATTTAAGGTCTCGAATCACCTGAAAAGGTTACATTTACTGAATCTCTCGCATCAAAAAACGAACCACAAGAAAGAGCAAAAGGATCAACATATACGTACATATCTTATTTAATCCAGATGGTTTTAATTTTAATTGTTTAAGGGGTAGTTTGATCTGCAGCATCAACAAGAACAGGATACTTTTGAGCATTTTTGTGTATTTTGGTGAGAGCTGCTTGGCCAAGGTCTAAGCCACAAGCATCAGCCAGTTGAATCAAGTAGAGCAAAACATCTGATAATTCCTCCTCCAAATGTTCCTTCTCACTAGGGTTCCAGTTTGGTAGTCCTTTTGCAACTTCTCCTTTCCATTGAAACACCTCTGAAAGTTCTCCCACTTCCCCAACCTACACAGTTTTATTACCAAAATTTGCATAAGGTTATAAGACGTAAATAAATTTCAACTGGATTTTATAGAACGTAAACAACTAAAAAAAGTACTTCCTCTGTCCCCAAAAAAATAGTTCACATTAAATTTTTAAATTTGTATTAAAAATAGTAAAAAACTCAAAATTCAATGTGGATTATTTTTTTTGGGACGGAGGGAGGGAGTAGTAATTAGATGGCTAATTAATTTGTATGTGTAAGACTAACCAAGGCAAGAAGTAGATTTCTTGGACTATGGTATTTCTCCCAGCCTCTAACTTTGGCGAACTCAGCAAGCCTGTCTCTAAGTTCTTCAAGTGAAACTTCACCTTTACCTTTCTTGGAAAAACCATTAGAAATCTCCATCTTTTAATTCCCTTTTCTTTTTTTGATTTGTATGCATCCTTCTTTACATTTTGTTTACCTATTTATAGGCCAAAAGAAGCAAGGAAAAAGCCTACACTTTTGTGAAATGACCATTTCCATTTAAAGTTTATCCTTTCTTTTTTTTTTTTGTTTATTTTCCTTTTAGAAATCAAATGCGTGCTCTGACATTGATCCATGACTTGATACCACCTAAATCCCAATTTTTTCATAGAACGACACAAAAACCCATTCCGTCCTATTTTAATATTCCCCTGTCCCATAATTATTGTCCAATTTGAGTTTTCATTTCTAGTTCAAATTGTATTAAAAGTAGAATCTCAAACTGGACAATAATTTTGAGACAGAGATAATAATTTATTTTTGATAAACTATAATAATAAAAAAAAGTAAAATTGTTACACTGAAAAAAGTCTACGAGTTCCTTCGTCACTAGGAACTAACATGCTCTATGGGTATGCTGCAACCGGTCGACAGATTTGGGATCACTCTCAAAACTCACCCAGCATTGTTGGCCATTCAAATATGTTCATCATCATAGGATCCTTGACGGAGTGTTTCTTTTCCGTACCATGTGGCAGTCAAGATTCCTAATTACTCTTTTAATCTTGAAATGATTGTTTAGTTTGAATTTTATTACTAATTAAAATTATATTAAAAATAAAAAAAATCTAAACTGAAGTATCATTTTGGGACATAATGTATACATTGTTTCGGCTCATTGTTTCGGCTCACGTGTCAATCTAGGATGGGGTTAAAAAATATCGTGTATAATGTATTTGCTGATTCTCACGAAAAACATAATGCAATAAATTCTCTCAAATCTCAACCGATAATGAAAAATTGCTGGTTGGGTAAATTCATTGAAAAAATAGGTATAAAATGAGATAGATGTTGTTAAAAAATTAGTAAAAAATACATATTCAGTAAGCCTTGTGGAATTTTTTTTTTTTTTAAATTTTTTTTTCCCGAATGATTGTAATTACTATGCTACTGGTCATCATCATAAAAATAAAATTCACACATAAAATAATGTTGTGCCAATTTTTTAATTCATAATTGTTTATTTTTAATTAGTCATGTACTGCACGTGATCAAAAGTACCATTAATTGGTGAAAAATTACAAATTTTTTTTTTAATTAGATTCTTGGTTGGGAAAAGGATCTGGGATTCTCTGGAATGGACTGGATTGGGTACCGACTAAGTTTAGAATATTGGGCTTCTTGAGTGGGCCGTAAATTTTTGATTCCTATTGAGTTTAGTAAACGGAAAAAGCGAACTGCCGTTTTCCTGTAAATACCCTTGCGGGTTCCAGCAATCACTCATGGTTCCGCTACGCCCTGCAATTTTGAATTAAGGCTACAATTCAACAAAAAGCTTCTTGTTTCTTCTTCTCTTTGATTCGATAAACCAAATATGCAGATCTTCGTCAAAACCCTAACCGGAAAGACGATTACTCTCGAGGTCGAGAGTTCCGATACAATCGATAATGTCAAGGCTAAGATTCAGGACAAGGAGGGGATCCCGCCGGACCAGCAGCGGTTGATCTTCGCCGGAAAGCAGCTCGAGGATGGCAGAACCCTCGCCGATTACAACATCCAGAAGGAATCCACCCTTCACCTTGTTCTCCGCCTTCGCGGTGGTATGCAGATCTTCGTCAAAACCCTAACCGGCAAGACGATTACCTTGGAGGTTGAGAGTTCTGACACAATTGACAACGTGAAGGCGAAGATTCAGGATAAAGAGGGAATTCCGCCGGATCAGCAGCGGTTGATCTTCGCCGGAAAGCAGTTGGAAGACGGTCGGACTCTAGCTGATTACAACATCCAGAAGGAATCGACTCTTCACCTGGTGTTGAGGCTTCGTGGTGGCATGCAGATCTTCGTGAAGACACTTACTGGGAAAACCATCACCCTTGAGGTGGAGAGTTCTGATACAATTGACAATGTGAAAGCGAAGATCCAAGACAAAGAAGGCATCCCACCGGACCAGCAGAGGTTGATTTTTGCTGGAAAGCAGCTTGAAGATGGGCGCACACTTGCTGATTACAATATCCAGAAGGAATCCACCCTGCACCTTGTCCTCCGTCTTCGTGGCGGTCTCTGAAGTTCCTCTTTTTTTGCACTATAAATTGTCTTTCTGCTTTTGCTTATGATTTTAAGTACTCTTTTGATTCATTCAGTTTTCAGTACGATGGTAGTTTTATTGTTGTATTTTGGAATTTTCAAATACAATTGGTGTTGAACTTTTCTTCATAATGCACTTGTTTCTGTTGTCTTTTAGCTAAGATGTTTGCTTTGGCTCATTTTGCTCTGGTCAATTTGAATTAGTCCTTCTGTTTTGCTCCCTTTGCTACCTTGCTTACAATTTTTTAGGGTACCATCTGAATGTTCTAGAGAGTTTTCAGAACCTTAAGTAATTGTTGTTAGAAGCAGAGAACTTAGGTCACATCAGTTATGTTGTACTATTGAGTGCCGTAGGAGTAATTAGTAACTAATGAATTCTTAAGTATAAATTCCTTTGGCTAAAACCAATTTAAGCACTTTTCAGCTTTAAGCTCTCTCATGTAAATCATGCAGAATGCATTTGCTATTCTTTCTTCGTGTTTTACGGATTCCATTCATCCTCAGCTTTGAATAAAGTACCTTTTTCTTCTTTGGTTCTTGTTTCCCTGCAATTGTTGGTTCATATCTTCTTTGGGGGCCTCTTCTTTTTGGGTTTTATTTTCCGCTACTGCTGTGCCTGGTTGGGATGAAGCTTTCATATAGAGTTATCAAATATTTTCTTTCTATTTGCTGTTTCAATCTTAGCTCTGTGCTCTTCTCATTTCTGGAAGCAAGATTCTTTTCTGTACTGCATTATTCTGTTCTACAATGCAGTCCGAGATGGTTGGAAACTGATTAGAGACTATACTGCAATGCTTTTTAAATGCGTTAAAGGCTGAATCGTATTAGAGGTGTGTTGTCTTTTACTGCCAATATTGACATTTTGTTAGAGACAAAGGCATATGAATTTTGTTTTTGTATCAATGGATAAACTTGCCACAATGTTTTCTTTTTCCCTTCTTTTTTTTTTCCGGGTTTTAGTAAACGTGTTTAACTGTTGTGTTTTGAAATTTTCAAGTACAATTGTTGTCTACACAAATGTTTTGCAGTTAAGGGACTTGCCGCAATGTTTTGTAGTTAACTGTTATGTTTTGAAATTTTCAAGTACAATTGGTTTTCAGTTTTCTTCACATATATCTGTTTCTGTTGTCTTCTGATTAAGACGCCTGTTCTGGCTCATTTTGCTCTGGTCAATATGAATTTTGTGCGTTGGTTTTACGCCCTTTGCTACCTTGCTTAGAAGTGACGTTCTAGAGAGTTATCAGGACCTTAAGTAATTGTTATTAGAAGTGGAATGACTTCCTGTGGAACATGCATGAGTTCAACGAGGTATTTCTTAAGTTGGCAAAAGAGTGATCATTTTTTCCCAGTTATCGTGATGAATTCTTAAGTATAAATTCCTTTGGCTAAAACCTGTTTAAGCACTCGCCAGCTTTTGGAATGAAATTTACTCAATGATCTATTCATTTGTTTATGGAAATCGTGCAGAATGCTTTTGCAATTCTTGCTTCATGTTTTTATTGATTCAGTCCAGCAATTGTTTGTTAGGATCATCTTGCCTCGGCCTGGTTGAGATGAAGCTTCATATGGAGTTTTCAAATATGTTCTTTCCTTTTGCTATTTCACTCTTAGCTGTGTGCTTGTCTTGTTTGTTGAAGGAAGATGCTTTTCTGCGGTGCATTAGTCTGTTATACAATGTGGTCCAAGACTAAGGCCATGCTTTTTAAATGCATAAAAGGCTGAGTTGTAATGGAGTCGTTTTATCTTAACTGCAAATGTTGTTAGAGACAAAGGCTTTGTTTTTCTATCAATGGAGAAACTTCAATTTAAGAGGGATTCATTTATCTGAAGTGTTGGTTTGAGCAAGTTTGATCCTGTTTTCTCCTCTAGGCGATGAGCTCCTTTCGTCTACTCTCGGTTAATTGTTGTCTCTATTTATGCCATATTCTTGTGTACAAATATATTTGGTCAATTGCTGTCTCTTTTTTTTGCCATATTCTGCGCACACAAATGTTTTGTAGATAGGATTTGCTGCAATTTTTTTCTTCCCCCTCTCTTTCTTTTTGGGGTTCTAGTAAACATGTTTACAGGCTTCATGGCGCACTTCCAGCCCAGTTCTCGACAAAATTGAACATAGGCTCTCTTTGTTTTTCCGTGCCAAAAATATCATATTGGACAAAATCACTGTGTTTACTTCCCCTTTGAATAAAAAATGCATCAAGGACTCTTAATCTCCATCCAAGAGAAACGGTGACATTTAACAGGCCTGACCTTGATGATCAACCTCATTTCCTTCAAGTTGTTCGCTTTTGAAGGAAATGCAGGACCCGAGAGACTGATGAATGAGGTAATACCAAGAAGCCCTGAACGTTTCTCCTACTCTATATATGACGCATGAATCATGATATTCAAGTAGCTATGGATTTCTGATTCTCTCAGAACTCTGATATCAGTAACAACTTCGATGTGGCTAAAAATGGAACTCTAGATGAAGCTGCGTATATTTATTCACATGTGAAAGATATGCAATTTTCGTATGAAACCGTGGCTAAATGAAATTTTTACCAGGTAGGTTGGCTAACTCCTTGCTTAACATGGATGCTGACACAAGAAACCATTAAGCATTCTAGAATCAAATTATTATGTCTCCCAAAGTTGACAAAATAAAACTAACAGGTTAGTCGGTGCGAGTCAATGGCAAGCTCATTATAGCTGAGACTTGAGATTGAGACAATCTTCACTGAAAGGTTGAAGTTTGACATCTGTCAAACATTTCTTCCAGCATTCAATGTGCCTTAGAGAAGTAGTTGAATGAAAATCATCTCTATATTAGACCGATTCCATTTCTCCAATCCTTTTGCGCCATATTCCATAGAAAAAACTCAAAGACCATGGATTCTTTCTCTCTTCCTAGAGTTTTACTTGTCGTTTCAGCTTGGCTTTTGTTGGGAAGTTTGATGACTGAAGTTACATATGCTTCAGTGATAGATGACCTCTGTGATCAATCAGCGGACAAATCGTTCTGCAAGGAGTGCTTAAGCAAAACAGGCCACACTGACAAAAAACAGCTAGGTGGTGATACCATATCTTGTGCTCGAACTTATACTTTAACCGCTCTCAAATCCTTCCAGCAGATTGCAAAAAACTCAACAGGTACACATTAGAGGGCATAATCTAAAACAAATATGCGATATAACCATATCACGCGATCCCAACCACGTTGTGTTTTTGATTTCTAAAACAAGTTCTTATATACTAATGAGAATTGTGTCTGCAGGTGAACCTCAAACTGTTGCACAGTTTTGTTGTCCATACCTTGAAGCAGTAGATCAGCATTTTAAGAATGCGACGAAACATTGGTCAAAATCTCACAAAGAGGATACAATTTTGTCTCTTGAAAATGCTGAGGCGAGTTATTTCTTTTGCTCTGAGGAAGTTCCAGTTGAGATGTCACCAGAATTAAACCGACAACTAAGTTGTATTAAGTCTGGTTACGAAGTGGCTCAGTCAGTCATAAAAGTAATTTCAGTGTAATAAACAGGCTATCAAATTGAGTGTATAGCTTTGCCTGATTTAAAAAAAAATGAATATATGTCTTTGTTTGATAACTCTTCTTATGTTCTGGTCAACAATGTTTATCTTTGCTTTACTCATTCAGATTCGATATACTATCTTCAACCAATACAAACTTCATCCCAAAATAAGCGCCGTATTCAGATTCATTCGGGCTACAGATTGTACTGTATGTTTTGTGCTCAGTGTTCTCATAAACTAATCCAAATGGTAGTAGAGTAATGACGAAGATGATTCACAAATGGCTACTGTGTAATTGAATGATAGTCCGATAGTTCCTAAAGATCTCACGACACGTTTGACACGATTTAACATATTGATAATGGTTATAATATATAGATAACGTAATGTACTGCGCGTTTGATATGATTATTATATGTTTTACATTTATATCGTATGTAGATAACAAAACATAACTATAACACGAAAATCCAAATTGACACCCTCGACTTTATCGCCATGGTAACTACCATTTTCTTCCCTTGAGCATTTTAGGCATTTGTGTTGTCCTGTCCTGATGAAGTTCTTAAACACCGCAAGTGAAAAGCATGATTTTTTCCCTTCAAATGTTGCTCATATGACAGTTGATTTATGCAAGGAACTTTACATAAACCACACCAACGCTGCTGCTGTTGAGCTGCATTCTGTTGCTGACCGCCACCACGAAGCTTCTCCTGGTGTTTTCTACCTTTGAAATGCAACTCTAAAAGAGTTTCATCAGAGCACCAGACTGAACACAGCTCACAAAATTTCCTCTTGTTCCTTCCAGCTTCAGTATTAGCCGAGTTTTCTGCTGTCCAACGCGGCTTGAAGCGCAGGTTAGCCCTGTGCTTATGTCCTTTCAAATGCTGTTTGTAGTTGAATGGACTCGAGCAGTCCACTTTGCAGAGATGACAGAACAAATCAGGTCCATTACGAACAGTGTTTGGATACAAGCTGGTTGGTTTTGGGAGGCAGTTGAGGCTGCCGGTAGATGTTTCCCCTGCAGTGTGGAAATTGATTCCTGGATGTGATGTTCTTTGGCTTTCAGCAGGCACAGAAGGTGATGGTTTGGGATTAGGAGTTGAAACTGGCATTCCATTTGCAGTGGGAATGGGTCTGTTTGTGGTTGTAAAAGGCCTAGTACCGCAGCCCGGCTTTGATTGCGACATCACACTCTGCCTCGAAAATTCATGTGTTGGTTTTGGATTCGGATTTCCATATGCACTTGAAGATGGTACCTAAAAAAGAAAGTAATTAAGCCGACCGAAGGTTACTGGAAGACAAAGCAGCATGAATCCTTCATCAACTAGTACAGTAGCAAGTATTTGGAAATAAAAACTGAGCAAAGGAAAGAATATCATAGCAATCATACTATTCAATTTCACTATTTCTAGTTCATGAGGCAGAAAATCAATGAATGGTTGAATCTTTTAGCTTCTGTTGAGGCCATATGAGAAACATCTTATGCAATGTGAACTATCATTTAACCACAAAGATATCTCCTTCTGTTTTAAGCAGAAAATGTGGTTTCTGAAGTACCTGCACTCGAATTCAGTTTGGATCAAATAACAAAAGCATGTTGCACATCAGTGGCAAAAGTAATGGAAAGTGTACATAAACTCACAGATTTTCCATTTTGGGCTTGCATTTTCAGTTTTGGACCCTCCAATGCTGGCACTGGAAGTGGTCTTCTGTATGCATTCGCAGATGGTACCTAAATCAAATGTTATTAAGCCGACAGGCTACTACAAGGGGCGATAGCAAGACGAAGAGCGACATGAATTCACTCACAAACTAGTATAGTACAGTTGCAATTGTTTGAGAAAGTACAACTGAGCATAAGAAAGGATATCATAGCAATCACGCTATGATCCACTATTTCTACTTCATTAGCCAGCCGATCTTAAGAACAGTTGAATGGTTAAGCTTTTACTGAGTCACAATGAGAAATATCAGTTCCAATGTGTACTGTCATAGAACTATAAGTTACAACCTGGATTTGGAGTCTATATTCAAAACAAAAAAAAAACATGATAAGAGATGAATCACATCAGTCGCAAGGCAATAGAAAGTGTAAGTGGACTCACTGATTTTCCTTTTTCCGCTTGCATTTTGGGTTGTGTACGCTCCAATGCCTGCATAGAAGCTTGACCACTGTTACTTGATCGAAAAGGAATCTGCTTAGGAGCAAGTGCAAGAATGTTTTAACAGAATGATGTTGCATACTTGTATAAGATGAAATTATAGAGTAAAATGTTTGAAAGAAACATAGATACCCCTTCTCCCTCCTCATCAATCCTCACAAGTTTCCAGCCATCCTTTTCTAGCTCCGATTCTCTATCACAGTTGATTGAACTATCTGGAGCCTGTCATTAATGTAGATTGCTTGCAATATTAATCAATGTTCATCAAAAGGATCATTGCATAATGATTGTTAATTTGTAACTGAAAGATACAACAGTTTATATCATGTTTCTCAAGAGTTATACTAACATATCTTAATTTTTTCGGGCAGAATTAATTGATGAGTAAGCAAAGAAACAACTTTAAGCACCTACAAACAATTTGGAAAAAAAGAGGATGAGTTTTGAGTTCTGATCACCTTCAGTGGTAAGAGGTTGTTGATTTCCTGCTGAGACAAGGAGCCAGCAACCATTTTCCTGTATGCTAATTCTCTCTGAATTGCTAGCTCCACAGACATTGTGTTTGCATCCCTTCTTTCTCCAGCCATTTTCTTTTTCTTCCACAAGCTTTGGAGATTTTTCTTGGTGGTTCACTTCACTCCACTGTGTGACTACGTGTTATGTTGTTAGGACAAACTCTCATAGACATGAAAAATTGATGAGAAGCCTTCTGATAATAATTTTGTAGTACTAATGTCAGGAATTATTGTCCTTGTTAAAATCAGACTGGTGCTGCTTAAACAAAGTGTATGATTGTGATTAGCTCAATAAAGGCACAGAAGAGGTACTGTACTGGAAGATTCTTCCAATTACTGAAAACAGAAAACTTCAGAGTTATTTACCAAAAAAGAAAGAAAACTTCAGAGTTCAGAAAGTAAAAGCGTCATTTATTCTCTCACCTTAAAGAGTTTTAAGTAATTATTTTCATCGAAGATTCAGAGAAACATTAAGGGCTTCTACTTCTGTAATGTGTAATTTCTTTAACATTTGAATTTCTGATAGTGCTATTGTTGTTGGTGAAATATTCAAGTCAAATATTTATCAAAAATTTTGATTACTGAAAATGCTTCATTGCAGGATCGTTTCATTGGCTAGGAAGCCCTTTAACTACTGTTCAGAAGTGCACTTTCTGTAGCGTTTGCAGAATGTTTCACCTTGTTTGTTGCATTTGCTTCAGTTTATAACTCGCACTTTCATCCCTGAATCCACTTGATTCAGTAAAAGGATACGATACATTTGACATGATTAACATATTCGTAGCATTCATATCATTTATAGACAACAAAACACAATTACAAAAGGGACAACAAAATCAAACACCCCTAATTTTTCGCAGGCACAAACGGCATTACTTCCCTTATGCATTTTAGGCATTGGTCTTTTCTTTCCCTGATGAGGTTTCTAAAGCCCAAAGGTGAAATGCATGAGTTTTTCCCCTCAAGTGTAACTCATATGACTGTTGATCAATACAAGGAACTTCACATAAACCACACCAAAGCTGCTGCTGCTCTTGTGCTGAATTCTGTTTCTGATCACCCAGCAAATTCTCCTGGTGTTTTCGACCTTTGAAATGTACCTGTAAATGATCTTCATCCGAGCACCAGATTTCACACAGCTCACAGTTTCTCATCTTCCTTGCAGCCGCAGTGTTAGCTGAGTTTTCACGAATGCATAGTGGCTGGAATCGCAGGTTAGACCTGTGCTTTTGGCCTTTCAAATGTTGTTTGTAACTGAACGGACCCGAGCATTCCACTTTGCAAAGGTTACAGAATAAGTAAAGCGATCCATCACGAACAGCATCTGGGTAGGGAGTTGGTTTTTGGAGGCAGTTTAGGCTGCTGATATATTCTTTCCTTGGAGAATGCACTCTGATTCCAGGTTGTGATGTTTTCTGGTTCTCAGTTGACACTGCTTTGGATGTTTTCAGAATAGGGACTGAAATCGGCATTGCATTTGCTGAGGGAATGGTTCTGTTTGAGAATGAAGGCGGCTTACTGCAGCCTGGCTTTGGTAGTGACATTGCACCCTTTCTTACAAAGAAATGTGTTAGTCTGGAACTGGATTTGTATTTGCACTTGAAGATGGTACTACTTGATAAAAGGTAAGCGAGCTGACAAAAGGAGATTGCGGAATGAAGAGCAACATGTATCCAATCATCAACTAGTATAGTATAGTTGCAAGCTTTTGAAAATTAAAAACTGAGCAAAAGGAAGAATATCAAAGAAATATTTGAATTTGTTAGCTTCTATTGAGTCACTATGAGAACCATCTTTTGCAATGTGCACTGCAACAGAAGAATAACATTGATATATCCTTCTGTTTCATGCAGAAAACTTGTTTCCAACTTCCTAAAACCTAAATTTGGAGTTTGTATTCGAATAATAAAAGCTTATTAACAGATGAAGCATATCAGTACCAAATCAATATATAAACTGTTATTAGCGGACTCACCGATCTTCCATTTTCAGCTTGCATTTTGAGCTTTGGACCTTCCAATGCCGGACGTTGAATCTGCATATAAATGTACAAGCTAGATGTCATGTAACATATTTGTCAACATGTATGAAATGAAATCTTGACTAATCATAGCAAAGAGAACATACCCTTTCTCCCTCATCAATCTTTACAAGCTTCCAGCCATCCTTTTCCAGCTCTGATGCTTTATCACATTTGAGGTCTGTTATCAATGTTTATTGCAGCAATCAGCATTCTTGGAATGGACAGTTGGCTCATGATTTTTACAAAGTTACCGGAAAATTCACATAAGTGTGGGTTTAATCATTCCAAATTTTTTTTTACAGCTTTGTTAGTCAAATTCCACCTTGTCTTAATACAGCACGCTAAATCATGTTCTCAAGAGTTACACTAACATAATGCAAGCTTTTGAGAACAGAACTAATAGATGAGTTGGAAGAGAAGAGCCTCAGGCGACTGCAAACATTTCAAAGATGATTTCGAGTTCTGATCACCTTCAATGGTAAAAGGTTTGCCTTTTCCTCCTTGGACAAGAAGCCAGCAACCCTTTTCCTGTATGCTAATTCCCTCTGAATTGCAAGCTCCACCGACATAATGTTCACTTCCCTTCTTTCGGCAGCCATTTTTTGCTTCTTAGTTCTTTACAAACTTTAGAGACTTTTCATGCTGGTTCACTTCATTCACTGTGTGACAGTGTTTGTGCTGTTAGAACACTCTCTTACTGAGGTTACAAATGATAACTAATCAGGAGCTTTCTCTCAATAGTATTTTTGTACCACTGTCAGAATTGCTTGTCCTTTGTGAAATCAGACAGTTTCTACTATATCAAGTGTATGACTGTGATTTGTTAAAAAGAGAAAAAGGAAAATACAGATGGGACACTGTACTGGATGTTAAAAGCTGGAGATTCTTCCAATTACTGAAAAAAGAAAACTTAGAATTTAAAAGCTTCATTTATTCTCACCTGAAGAGTTGTGAGTAACCAATTTCATACAACATGTTAGAGAAAAATTAAGGAAATTTACTTAAGTAACCTATGTAATTTCCTCAACATTTCAATTTCTGATAATGCTAATGTTGTTAGTAAACATAGTCAATATCTATCACTTATGAGGTACTTTGATCATTGTAAATGCTTCTTCTTTGTTTTTTTCTTTTACTTGACTACGCAGCTCATTAACTTTTGTATAGATGAACACTTTCTTTCAATATTGCTGTTTGTTTGCTTCAGTTTGACTTACACTTCCACTGCTGCAGCCTAAATTCAATAAAATAGTGATAGATCAATGTCATTACAGCCGAAATGTTGGTTCACTTCATGTAAAGAATGATAATACTTGGCCTCAAGTTCGCTACATTCTCTCGGCGTTCATTACCATATTGATCTACAGTCAGTTAATCCATTACATGTTAGATAGGATTCAAGTGTAATTTTTGGGCTTCACTTGGTACATTTTTAATGATCAATATTGGTTCAATTCCTTGTTTCTGCTGTGTCCAGTATTACTAGTTTTTGTAGCTTTATTAATGTACTCAAGGCTATCTCTTCTCCCTGCAAAATGTTACTCATACTGTGCATTAGGTAGAGTTTAACACGATTTACATATTTATAAAGTTTAAAGGAACAAATGGGAGCCTGTTCAAAATATCTTGTAGTACTATTGTCAGGATTTATTGTCCTGTGTAAGATCAGAGAGTTGCAGCTTAATCAAGTGTATGACTGTTATTAGTGAAGCTCAATAAAGGGAGATGAGGAAATGTACTGGAAATGAAAGTTATAAGATTCTTCCAATTATTTATAGAAAAAAGAAAAAAGAAAACTTGTAAAAGGTTCTTTAATTTTCTCAACTTAAAAAATTTGCACTCAAGTTACAGAACACTTTCTTGTAGTGTTTGTCAATCTTGTTTGCTGCAGTGTGCTTGTTCTTTCTTCATATGCTCAATAATCTGATGAAAAATTTCTTCAAGGAATATCAAACAATTTCTCATTAATCTTCAAATTCCTGTCTATATTTACAATGCTGCCAAAATTGTAAAGAAAAAAAGAAACAATGAATCTTTTGAGAGTATGTTGTTTACATGAACAATTACAGGTCGGGGTACCAAGATTAGCTAAATATCTGGATGCTTAAATCGATAAGTTCGTGATGATTCAGTTTGTGGGAGGAGAAGAATCACTACTCCGATGCCTTCTACTTCCTGATTTGCCTGAAATTCCAAACAACATAGCTAGGACCTCTTTCATGTTAGGCCTCAGGTGCGGCGATTCAGCTGTACATCTTATTCCGATTTGAAGTAACTCACACATTTGTTCTGCTCCCTTTTCCAACCCAGATACCAAAAATGCTACTGGAATAAGGGATCTAGTGAATCCTTGTCGCCCGTCTCCCATAACCCTTCTTGCCCAATCAAGAAGGCATTCTTCTCCTCCATCTACAGCACGCCTCCCGGTTGCTAGTTCCATGATTAGCACACCATAGCTGTACACGTCGCCTTTTGTTGTCGCGTGCCATGTCTGGCCATATTCTGGTGCAACATAGCCAACCGTACCAGCTACCATTGTGCTGACATGACTTCCTCCAGGATTGATAACTCTGGCAAGTCCAAAATCAGTGACTCGCGCCTTGCCATTTTTATCTAGGAGCACATTGCTTGCTTTGACATCTCTGTGCACAATAGGAGGGTAACACTCATGGTGTAAATACACTAAAGCGCGTGCTACATCGATTGCAACCTCAATGCGCCTTCTCCATGTAAGCTTAATTCGATCAGTGATGTGGTCCTCTAAACTTCCACCTTCCATGTATTCATAAACAAGCAACTTCTCCGATCCATCAAGACACCATCCATAAAGAGTTACCAAGTTCGGATGAGGCCAACCAAATCCATTTCCACTCAATACTTCCATTTCAGCCTGAAACTCCTTTTCACCCTCAAGGCCATCTCTTTGTGCCTTCTTCACAGCTACCTCAGTTCCATCAGGCAAAACCCCTCGATAAACTATTCCGTAACCTCCCCTTCCAATGATCCTGTCATGGGAAAAGTTACAGGTAGCTTGAAGAATGTCAGAATGAGTAAACGCTGTTTTATCCAAGCGTATGACCTTGACACTATCTGATGGCCAAGGAGAAGAAAAGCTTGAAGTTGAAACCAGTTCATGCATTCCCTTTGATCCTTCTAGCAGATATCCTGATGCATCCGTTGGATTCTTTAATACGAGGCAAGCTATGAGTGTCAACACACCACATACTAAAAAAGCCATTAACACAGCCAGGAACACCAAAAATGCATTCAACTTTGAGCGGTTGTGTTTGTTATCCATTTGGCCTGTCTGAGAACCATTACTATTGTTAGCAATGAAGGATGGAAGACGTAAATGGGGATCACCTAGGAACGACCATTTATCAAACGTCGCTAACTGTCCAGTGTCTGGTATTGCACCTGAGATATATGGATTGTAAGAGATATTGAACTTGGTCAGGTCCGTCAAGTTGTTCAAGCTAGCCGGAAAGTCACCAGAGAAATTGTTGTATGAGAAATCGAGGTTTAGTAAGCACTTAATACCGCCAATCTCTGTGGGAATCTCACCAGAGAAATTGTTCCGTGTCAGGTTGAGGACCACTAGACCCATCTGTCCAATTTGAGAAGGAAGTTGACCATAGAACCCATTCATTCCCAAATGCAGCATACTGAAGTTATGCATATTACCAATTTCAGTAGGAACAATGCCAGATAACTGATTACCACTTAGTTGAAGATAGCCTGAAATGTCTGAAGTTCTCGCGTTAGTACCCGGTCTACAGAATTGGAACAGACCATATCCAGTGAGCAACATATCCCACAAACTGCTACATTTCTTAGTTGTTAGGAGTTTAAAAACAAAGCTGAACGGAGCGTAATCAGCAGGTATCCACCTTCTCATTGTCAAGCACCCCCCTCTGCCAGCATTAGTTTGATAATTTTGCTTGTTAAACAGGAAGGTTGGCGTTGGATCAGCGCCGATATTAGTCAGCTGGGGAGGAATTGGTCCAGAAAGTTGATTATTTGCAAGGTTCAACCACAGCAAGCTGCTACAATTCCCGAACTCGGGAGGAATTTCACCAGACAATTCATTGTTTGCAAGCATCAACCACAACAGTGAGCTCAATTTTCCCAAGCTTGATGGAATGGAACCATTTAACCTGTTGTAAGAAAGGTCGATGACCTGTATCCCTTGGAAATTTCCATATTCGGATGGAATTGGTCCTGTGAACTGGTTGTAGGCGAGAATCAAGAACATTAAGTTCGGCATCTGAGAAACTTCAACAGGCAAAGGACCAGATAAATTGTTGTAGCTCAAGTCCAACCGGTAAATGTTGGTCAAATTCAGGATGCCTGATGTGTATAACCCGCCAGAGTATGAATTCCCGTGCAAAACTAAGAATTTCACCTGCTTAAATTGGCCAAGAATGGATTGTATTTCTCCTCCAAAGTTGTTATCACTTAGGTCAAGAAAGGTAAGGTTGCTCAGACCTACCAGGGACTCTGGAATATCACTGGAGAAATTGTTGCTCCCAAAGTAAAGTGCTTGGAGGCCTGAAATCGAACCAATCTCGCCTGGAATTGGCCCTGAGAAACTATTGCTCCACAAATTCAGACTCTGCAGACTTTTGCAATATGAAATTTCCATGGGAACATTCCCAAAGAACTGGTTTTCTGAAAAGTCCAAAGTCTGCAAACTGCAATTTCTTGTAATGAATGATGAAGGGACATTGCCTGTGAAATGGTTTCCAGAGAGGGATAACTCAACAAGCCTGTCAAAACCATACCATAAACCTCCAGTCAAATTGTTGGTGCTCAAATCAAGATATTTCAGATTCAAGCATCCCTCAAAGGCCGTCCCAAGATCACCAGAAAACGCGTTATTCGACAGGTTTGCAACCCTCAAACTGTTGCCAATTCCTGGAATAGCTGACCTGACGCTTCCCTGAATTCTGTTCTGGGAAAGATCAAGTACTTCCAAACTAGTCAGTCCGGTCAAGTTGAGCGCATAATCGATGAGGTTATGCGACAAATTCAGGAACTTCAGGTTCTTACAATGGCCTAAATCTTCTGGAATCCCCTTGCCAATGGAATTCACTGAAAGATCCAGGTAAGTTAGCTCAGTCAATTGCGAAAAGCTCCCGAAGAAATCTCCAGCTATATTATTAGCAGACAAGTTGACGCTGGTAACCCGATTTTTCGTGTTATTACATGTAACTCCATTCCAGCTGCAGGGATTAGAACTGGAATTATTCCACCCAGAATAGCTTCCTTTATTGACAGGATTGCGTTCTTCAAGAAATGACTTCAGGTTCAATAGCACATTTCTGTCTGTATCTAAAGAATCTCCAGCAACAAGCTGACCTGTAAATCCATGTAATCATAAGCAAAACTTAGCACTAAAATATGATTCAGCAAAGTCAACTCAGAAAATCAACCTTGGAGAACTCAAAACCACCTTAAAATAAAACCCCCTCACAAAAATAAGAACCAAAATCAACCATGCAGAAGATTAAATTAAACCCCATAACAATATAAACCCAAATCATTTACACAATGTAATTATCATGTCCCTCATTTGTAGACACCAAAGATTATAACTTTAATCAAATTTATGGGTTAACCCATTTCCAAAGAACTAAAACCAAAGGGCAAAATGAAGCAGTTGTTCATACTTATAATCATAGCCCTGAAACAATTTGACAAAGTTTACCTGTGATCAAGAACAACAAGGTGAATAGTGCTAAAACGAAAGGTTTATCCTTTTCGTCTTCTGGCATGATCAAACTTCAAAATCCCCTGTTTTTCCTCCTTAAAGCTTTCTTCTTGTGAACTTCTTTTCTGGGCTAAGGCTAACTTATCTGAAATTGTTTGATCATATTGAGTGATTTGATGACAAAAAATGACGAACCAAATATTTGAGACTGATGAGACAGAGTTGTTGATTGAAGCAAACCATCTTCAGTGTTTCTGCAGAATTTAATACTAGAAAAAACAAAAATGAAGAGAGCGCCTGCAGTCTGCAGATTGAAGATAGAAAATTTTATTTGGACCAAACCAAACAAAACTTGCAAAGAATGCACGTACGTTATAATTTAATACTACTAATGGTAATTCTCTTTTGTTTTGCTTTTCCACCAAGTTTTTTTTTTTTAGTATGGGACAATTGTAAGACTATTTGATTAGAGGATGATCTTAAAAAGAAAAAAAAACATGTTTAGGCATTAATGGTACCAAATAAAGACCCTATACAAAACGTGATTAGAAACTAAGGCTTTGATAATCACTTAATACAGTGTGCGTTTAATAATTACTATTGAAAAATTCTTATTAAGTACTGAACTAATTAAATACGTTTACAGTAGTATAGCAATTACAAATATGAAAACGATATAAAATATAATGTATTAATATTTTCTTAAGGTTCTTTTACCATAAATGTTCAACTTTCAACCCACAAATATATAAGAGATTATTCAATACATCTAAAATTACTCAATTATGTTGTTCCTCAAGACAAATCACTTGTTTTTTGGGTTTACATTTCGTTTGTTTTAGGTGGAAGTTGGAATTTGGGAAGGCATGGAAGCAAAGTAGAGAGCCGCCCAAGTGGACCATTTTGTTTGTAGCTTACACCGGCTTTTGATTTGAAACTGGAATTATTAGCAATATAATAATCATTTGGTCACTTGGTCAAACTTCATATTTTGTGTTCATCTCCAACTTTTTCATGTCTTTTTGGTGTACTTAAAAGGGTTTTTTTTTTTTTTTGGAAATTTCTTGGCCTTGTAGTTGTTTGGAACTTTGGATTCTCTATGATTTTCAGGGAAGATATGAGAAAGGTTGAAAATGTTGAAAGTTGAATTTGTTTTGTATTAGTTCTCTTTTTTAGAAATTTTTGCTCCCCTATGTATGCCTATGTTTGGAAACTTCCTTATGAAGATATTCTTTACTGGAATTAGTTTTGGTTTTTTTTTTTTTCTAAATTAGTTCTAAAAACATTATATGAGATGAATTTTAAAAGTGAATTCTTTTGGCAGTGTTACAAAACACTATTTTATCTCATTTGATCGAGCAAGGTAAGTTCATTTAGGAAAGGAATACTTTCCCAAAAAATATTTCAATCACTGTTGGATGATGATATGTTTTAAACTCTTGCTATAGTTAAATCTTAATAGTAGAAAAAAATTAATACTACATTGAACATATAATGAAATGAGATAATAATTACGAAAAGAAAAAAAATCATTAACCCCTAATAAACACTCTTGTATAGACACTTACAAAATCAGTCATTCTGTTACTCTCTCTCTCTCTGGCTCTATTCATGTTGGAGGAAAAACTGTTTTCATTATAATTAAAAAAAAAAGTTACAAAACAATTTTTATATCTTTTGGAATCTGACTTTTTATTAAAAGGAAAAAAAAAATAAAGAGAGTAAACTTTAGAGTTTGGACTTTCAGAGTGGTCCATAATGTAAATGATGAAGAGAATCAAATATAAAGGGAAAAAAAAAACACACAACTAATACATGCATATCTTTTCCTTTGTAAATCTAAATCCTATACCCTCAAACAAATTAGTCTAAGAGTTTGGTCAGTCAAAGTGCCTATATATTTTCATATACCCAAAATCATGTTTTTTTTTGTTTTTTACATTTTTAAACTAAAGTGAAATCAACACGAAACCAAGAAAAAAGAAACCTATAATAAAATAAAATAAAAGTGTACAAATAAAAGGGAAAAAATAAAAAGAAAGAAAAAAAAAGAAGAAACCAAGGCGATCTAGACCAAACTACCTAATTCAGATTGTAGGTTGTAAAATGATTTCATTGTTTTCCTCTATATTCTAAGATGATTATATCTATTTTATGAAACATGACAACATGTACTTCAAATCTGAAAAATCAAATCTATTGGACGGTAAATGCATGGCAAAGAACAAAATTGAGATTAGTAGTAAAAGCAGGGACCCTAAGCCCTATAAACAAAAAAAGCATAATACTAATAATACCCCACTTTGTGAAAAAAAAAAAAGGGAAAAATTTTGTATATTATCTTGGGAGAAAAGGAAAGAGGAAAAAAAAAAAAAAAACCCGATGAGTGACACGTTCAATATTGAAATTACTTGGAAGATTTCATACATCAAATAGCTAATTCCAGGCTTCCAGCCATCCCATAGATATATTGTTTCTGAAGCATGATTGTCCCCATTTTTTGTGCTAATTTAAATATTCCTCTGTCCCAAAATCATTGTCCAATTTAGAATTTCACTTTTAGTACAATTTGAATTAGAAATGAAAACCCAAACTAGACAATAATTATGGGACGGAGGGAGTACAATTTTTTTTGTTCCCATTGTTTATGAACTCATACATTGTGTTAACATGTACTTTTTTTGGTTCCAAAATGATTTATTGCGGATTTTTATTCTAATTGTAGTTGTAACTAAAATATAATTTTTTTAATAAGTAAAAAATATAATCTGCACAATTATGTGTGTACGGACGAAGTATATACGGTATTTGACCTGGCATTTGGGCTATAACAATTTGTATTCGATCCCCGTTATACCTACTTTGTAAAAAAATCTTGGTGAAAGACATATAGAAGTCAGCCAGGTCTATATCTTGTCTGGTAAATGTTGGCCACGTATGTTTGTGTGTTTAATTCCAAAATAATCACCACAATTTTAGTGGAAACTTCAAAGCTAGAATTATGAACTAATTTGTGTACTTCTAATATCTTCCTTAAGTGTCCTAGTGCTTCTTTCGAAAAAAGAATACTCCCTCCGTCCCATAATTATTATCCAGTTTTAATAAAATGAAAGATTTTATTTTTGGTCAAATTTAACTATATTTTACCTTAAACAACCGGATATACCCGTACATAAGTAATTATTTAGCCACTAAGATTTTATGGATAATGTTTTTTACTAAGGACAAATGTATAACTTGATCCATAAAAAGTCAAATTGAACAATAATTTTGGGACAAAATTTTTTGGCCAAAGTGGATAATAATTATGAGACGGAGGGAGTATAATAATAATGAAATGAATCATATCAACTAGCCCAAAAAAAAAAAAAGAAAACAAGGTTCAATACAAATTGATTGACATACTTACTAAAAAAAAGAAGGAAATCGAACTCTAAAACATTCAATACCTTGCTTATTTTTATCAAATTAAGCTTAAGTACGTATATGAGTACTGAAAACATTTTAACATGGATTTATTAATCCAATAATGATCAAATATTATTAAATTCTCAAAACCGACCTTAAACGTTGGCTAGTTAGACTTAAACCACAAAAAGATGGATAGATCGAAGAACTCAAAAAACGAATTATATTTACCATAAAGGAAGTACTCCCACTGTCCCAAAATTATTGTCCAGTTTGAGATTTCATTTTTAGTACAACTTGAATTAGAAATGAAACTCAAACTGGCAATAATTATGGGACAGTATTTTAGCAAATCATATTTACCATATTAACTCGCCAATCATATTTTAGCAAATCTCAGTATTTACATTTACATTAACAGTTAGTCATTTACCATAGAGAATATATTAACTTTGTTTAGTTTGTCAAAAAAAAAAAAGTACACTTTGACTTGCTTACGAGGTTTTGTCCGTACTCACGTGTGTATAATATCGTCCAAAAGTCAAAGTTTTTAATTTAATCTGGAAACTGCTGTCCGTGCGTTTGTCTTTCTCCTTGTATTTTTAGTCTTAATTAATTACTTAACGCAATTAAGTACAAATTCATGTAACCTTGTTAAATAATCAAATTAAATTACATCACTATAGGAGTCGTTATAACCCGTTAGCGAATTAAAAATATTTTTCAAAAAAAAGAAAAGAAAAAGCTAACCTCATTATTGATGAAAAGTCAAAAGGAGGTGGAACCTTACATCAGATAATGCATGGTATTAAGCTAGCTAGCTAAGCCAATTAGATTATGAAGAAATTATGATTAATTTAATTAATTGATTAATTGAGTAGACTTTTGTATTGTGCCAAATGGAGTAGTTTCGCAAGTTTCTTGCTTGAATGCTTTCAATTTGTTGAAAAAAATGGTAATCTATTCGGCTATATATATATATATATATATTTATTTTGCTATAGAACCCTACCTACAGCTAGTTAGTTTCATTGTTTGAACAAAGAAAAAGTCATGCTCAATAAATTAATGATCCAAATATTACAAGAATTTTTACATTTAACACTTATAATTTCATGATTTCAATCACGGAGTCAACCAATTAATCGCGGAATTATAGAATTTCTCGACAATTTAAAATACTTGGGAGAATTTATAACATGTTATTGTCTTGTTTGAAAAGTATTTATGGATGCTCTTAGGACGTAAATTGAATGTTACAAGTAGACTATGGACTTTGACTTAATAAAGTTGGATTAGAACCTCTATGTTCATTGAGCACTTTTATTCGGTCACCAAATTATACTAATTTTGACAAATTTTACACCTAAAATGATCAAGACAGCCCCTTCGAATTATTATAATAATGACGGTTAACTCTAATGAAAATTAGTAGCATTCTGTCGGATAACTAGGGTTTCACGACGACAATAGTGAATCCTCGTGATTAAGCCATGAACGAGATTATTATAAATAAATTTTGTTGTTATTACAAATTAATCTTTAGTAACACACGTAAGGAACCCTTTGTTGCTATTTCGATTTTCGGTGATGATAAAAGGATTTAACTTGGTAATAATAGTACTCCCCCATCCTCAATGTAAATCATTTGATTTGTTCTTAAATTTTATCTAGTACGTATTTTTAATTAATAAAAAAACTTTAAAAAATATATTTTCACAATTGTTGTGTTTTCTTGATTAGTAGTAAATATTTTAAAGGTTTTTTCGTCCATTAAAAATGTGTATTAAGTGAAATCTATTAAAATACTTTATATTAATGACCGGAGGAAGTATTCCGTAACAAAAATGTTGTAGTAGGCGGCCGGAATTTTCATGGTCAAATTTTTGGATTGCTTTTGTTGGAATAATGTTAACATTTTTGGTCAGCAAAATGTTGTAATTTTTCTGACCTTAACAAGCGGCCACACGTGCATAGTAGTAGTTTAAAAAAAAAATCAATAATTAGAAAATTAAAATAATGCAACAATAAGACTTTTCCAAATGGCTTAAATACAGTGAAGACTATGGAATTTATGAATTATGGAACCCATAATGAATATCTGACTCGGAAGCTTATGTGAACCAATTTGAACACGTCTATGAAATTATGAAATTCCTTTCATTCGGTTATTCCTTGTCTATTAGAAAAGTATATTTATTATTGCGCATATTGGCCTCCTATAACATTCATTTCCTGATCTTACATTTTCCAAATAAACCCACATGTGATTCCATCTCAAAACCAATTGACAATAAGGAAATAACACATGCGATATATATATTATGATCAAGTTGGCTGCCCAAGCCCAATGTTAGATAAGTGTCTTTTACTTGTTTTCAAGTTCAAAGGGGAATTTTAACACCCCTCTTCAAGCCTTTTGACAATAAGGGAAGTAGCACGTGGGGTATATATGGTGATCAAGTTGGCTTCTCAACTTCAATATAGAATAAGTGTCTTTCATTTGTTTTCAAGTTCAAAGGAGGATTTTAACACCCCCTCTTCAAGCCCAAAAGGGGTTGAACAAAGCTCCTTTGAACAGTTAAAGGCCCCATATGGGCAATCAAACCAGAGAAACCGTCGGATCGGTCAAAGTCCACCACAATGTATGCGGATTAAAACCCGCTCTGATACCATCTTGAAAGCCCAAATAGACCCACATGTGATTCCACCTCAAAATCAATTGGCAATTTAGGGAGTAACACATGAGGTATATACGGTGCTCAAGTTGGCTTCTCAATTCCAATGTGGAACAAGTGTCTTTCACTTGTTTTAGAGTTCAAAAGGGAGATTTTAATAACTAGTTAAAATATTAGCACACAATTTTTTTTTTTTAAAAAACCATTATTACCTATTTTTTTTAACAAAATTTAACTGATATGAAAGATAGGATGTACCTTGAAATCTGTCTTAGAGGAGGTGTAACTTTAAAAGTATTGTAACTTGTAAGAGATCTTGTGCCAACTGGCCATACGGGAACGAGAATTTGCTTCCTTTTTGTTTTTTTGTTTGTACTCATTTGTAACAAGTAGGGGGGAAAAACGGATTGTGGATATTAATATTTTTTTTGATATTATACCTGGTGTTTGAAATTATTATTCTGCCTATTACAAATTCGAGTTGGTTAGATCTTTTTGAAGGCAATTTAATTGCCAGTATTTTTATCGTTTGAGAAGCCAAAATTCATCAATGATGTTCCATGAAATCTGGATCATATGATATAGGATTATTATTTCGTTCCTCAGAAATCTATGATTATTAATTTTTTTTTTATAAGAAATCTTATGGCATGAAAACTCAAGAACTTTTTCCTGTGAGAACGTTCAGCAGCAAGTTAAATTTGACCAGTGGAAGATGACTTTAAAATGTTTTATTTTATTTTTAGTTTGATGTAAGAAGATGAATTACTTGTCAAACAAGCATAACGACTATTTGCAACGAGAACTGGTTTTTAAGTTCTAAAGGTGACAATTGGTGTCATTTCTAGGTTCGTTGGTCGGGTTGTAACAAGATATACAAATAGAATTCATCAATGATCAATCCGAGTTCTTCGTATCTATTTATTTTTGTTAATAATGGTAGTGAAAAACAAACCCGCACATAAAAAAAAATTTAAAAAAATCAACCTAAAAACTAAAGCAAAAGTTACCAACGGATTGTGCATGTTATTGTATACTTCATCCGTAATAAAAATTCCTCCCTCCGTCCCATAATTATTGTCCAGTTTGAGTTTTCATTTCTAGTTCAAATTGTACTAAAGGTGAAAACCCAAATTAGATAATAATTTTGGGACAGAGAGAGTATACGCTTAACTCAAACTCATAATCTTAATAGCCTTGCCACTACTTTTCATTCTCAACTGAAGAAAAAGTTTGTATCCAATCCGGTTTTTCCTGATGTCCACTTTCCCTGAACAGAAAGCTGAAAGTACTGAAAAAAAATATTGAAGTTTAAGATTCATAACAACAAGACTTAAGTATTGAGCCTCTGATTTTGTTTTCTACTGTAAAAACAAACTTTAACTATTGATTAGCATATGAATTCTGGCTAATCAAGTCTCAATAAAACCATTTAATTCTTGCAGAGTAACTGCCTCCGCATGAATCTTCATCACGTCTCCAGTTACGCCTTAAGAGGTTTATAGTATACCCAATCTAGTTTCAAATCAGTTGCGTTTGTATCAGAAGTTGAAAGTGGGTTGGACTTATCCAAGAATCCAAGGGAAAAGCATTATCATACAACAGCTTATTTGTGCAACAGTCTGAAACAATGACACAAGTCTGGAACCAGACAATTGTCTTCACATACTTGTCCGAATATGCATGAATTCGAATGCGTTCATTCACAAGATGACAGTTTATCCAAAAAAAATGAATCAATGTTCATTGAAATCCCAAAAAAAAACCATATGAAACCTAAGGAAAAGTCGTCCTGCGTGCCATTCCCGCAATGATATAGCAAAATCAAAGAGACGGAATGAAGGAATGTTATTTTGAATTTTGGATCTTTGTGAGTCACAAGCATGCATAAATACCCCCTATAACAAACAATGTTACACAAGCAAATCAATCAGTAATTAAGATACAGCAATGGCTAACAGCAAAACAAAAATCACTTACTTGTTGGGTATTCTCATCTTGATAGGTGCAGAAATTTCAGTTTCTTGTGCATCTCGTGATATTCCAGTATCATCGAAGCAGCCCTCTCAGGACATAAAAGGGGCATACTGGCCCTCATGGCTTGCAGAGAGTCTTCCTCCATCAAGCATACCGGCTTCACTTTTCACTCACCTCTTCTACGCTTTTGTTCAGTTTGACGCAACCACATATCAGCTTACAATAACCCAACCTGATGATCAATGGATGACAAATTTCACGGCTACATTTCATGGGAGCACAACAGGGACAAAAACCTTCCTAACCATCGGAGGAGGAGCAACAAGTCCTTACAGTTTCTCCAGCATGGTGAGCACTCCTGGTAATCGTGATGCATTCATACAGTCCACCATAAATGTCGCGAGAAAATACGGATTTGATGGTCTTGATCTTGATTGGGAGTTTCCAATTAACCAACAAGACATGACCAACCTTGCATCACTTTTTAGAGAATGGCGTGCTGCCTTGGAGAAAGAGTCTGTTGCCTCAGGTAAACCTCGACTCTTGATATCCGCAGCTGTGTACTTCGCATCTAATTTCTTCTTAGCTCAAGTACCCTATTCTTATCCCGGTGCCGCCATCAAAGAGTATGTCGATTCCATTAACCCTATGTGCTTTGACTACCACGGAGCTTGGAATACTTCAGTAACTGGTGCTCAAGCACTGCTCTATGACAAGTCCAGCAATGTGAGCACAAGCTTTGGTATTTCTTCGTGGAAAGAGGACGGTGTACCCTCGAGGAAGCTAGTCATGGGGATGCCAGTGTATGGGAGGACATGGCAACTGAAAGATCCTAATGATCACGGGATTGGAGCTCCTGCCGTGGGAGTTGGCCCTGGAGATGGAGGAATCATGCAATATAAGGATATAGTGAACTTCAATCAGGCAAATAAAGCTACAGTAGTATATGACAGCCCAACAGTATCAACCTACTCCTATGCTGGGACTAACTGGATTGGCTATGATGACACCAGATCAATCACACAAAAAGTCAGATTTGCCAAGGATCAAGGTCTTGGTGGATATTTCTTCTGGGCACTTGGGTTTGATGAGGATTGGACTATTGCCAAAGCAGGTAATGAATGCCCTAAGTTATCCAGCTTCATTTCCATCATATTACAGGGTGTTATAAAATCATCTATTAATTAATCCAAGAGAACCGGAAACTTTTATATGATTTTGACATAACCAATTCAGCACCAGTTTTATAGCATATGGATGCTAAAGATATACAATTCGATCCTAATGCAAATATTTTATGATTCCAAACTTCTAGAATTAAACTAACTACTGCCATCACACGACATAACTATGCAGCTGCAGCAGCATGGGATAACTAGTCTGCAATGTATCTGCTGTACTGCAAGGAAGGACGATATTGTGTTAAGGATTTATCTTCCATTTCTATTATGCTCATATTCATTTGTATTACTGCGTGTGAACCGCTTCATCTATATGTAACATCCTTCTGGATTTATGAGTGAGAGAGTTTTTGTGGATGTAAATACAAAGAAATTTATTACTTGCACATTTGAGTAGTTTCCAGTGTGATTTAAGTGTAGTAGTTGTTATGCTGATGTTTAAAATGGATGCCTATATCAATTATTCAAATAGTGGGCTGTAATGCAGAAACCATCAAAAATCAACTTACTCGGTGCATTTCCAGGACCAAAAAGACAAGTAAAGCACAACAGTTTCTACCACCTAAGAATAAATTCAATTTGGATAGTAGATACAAATGAGGTGAATGAATAATAACTCTAAATTTCAAGGAAAGAATCAGAATAAATACCAGGTGTGAACTGCATGGCCCTTGGTGCTTTTAATAATAGACCTTCTTGGACAACAGAACATTCAGATGAAACCATCCATACACCATTGTCATCTACTCTCATAGCAGAGTAAAATACTTTACCGACCAAGCAAGTTCACCGACTGATTCTATTTTGCTCAACAATGTCCTGCTTGAAGCTGCAGAGAGGGAGCCACTTTTTAACACAAGAATACACTTAATTGGAGTCGCAACAATGGAGTCAGCCAGAGATAGAGAGGGAGAGAGCAATGTAAATCTCCCTTATGAATCAATGTACCTTAATTATGACATAAATTCATTCGTAAGCTCATTTTAAATCAGAAATTTAAATAGAAGGCCAGTAACAACAAGCGGGGGACACTAGCAGCGCAGAAATACTTCAGAGTTCGTCTAAACTTCACGTATTTCCTTAAATATTTTAAGAATGGTGCAGGGAGATCATGAAGAGCATTGTTAAACCAACATTAGGCAGAGAAAACCCCCAGGGTAGATAGGGAGATTGCTTAATTGGGATGCAATAATCAACATAAATGACCAGCAGATGCGAAGAATGGATTCCTACCTAGTTTGGGGCTCCACAGATGCTAGATGTATTACCAGTCAAAGCTATCCTGGAATTATTTCAGGAAGCAACTGCCCATGTCATGTAAACAGATCTCCCTAATAGACCCATATCTCCATTAAACTCCAGTGCTTAGCATAAACTAATCCTGAATGAGGCCTTCCTTTCTCATTTTCTAGAATAAATATTAAACTCTCTCGACTTGTCCCAGTCTCAGGTATCCATAAACCAAAACAGAATATTTCACCACAACAGGAGAAAAATTCCGTTTTCTCATATTAAAGCTTCATCCACGAGACCCCCTTAACTTGCCAAAGCACCTCAATTGAAAAATATGATTGATAAATGAAGGAATTTTTCTCCAAACCTTGAGCTTTACAATATATACCCCCAATTTTACAGACTTACAGTAGCCAGCAATAATCGGTGTGTGAAAGTTCTTATAAGGATCCAGATGTTTTAACCATCCGCCCAATCATGAGGCATCTGAGGATTGTGTAGGTAATTGCATCTGGAGTAAATTAAACTTAATCATTGTCCTAAGCCACATGAAAACATTATGCACTTTTGCCTGCCTGACGAAAACATGTATGAGAGTGCCATAAACTTGATATCCTTTCCTTTTTTAGCAACAATGCACATTTTGCAGTTTTCCTTGCACAGCCTTATGTATAATTTTTCAGCAACTAAAAATGTTGGGCAAGCTCCATAGCTTTCCTGGCATCCCTTTCCTCACTAATCAGGATGTCATAAGCATGCTTGTCATATTTGTATCCAAGATTCGAAAACTTAGGAAAAACTGAAAAGGTGAACTGAGAGGTAGCAAGAGATAGTTATTGCGTATCCTCAAACCTCATTGTCTTTGCAATTCTCCAATTTGAGGACTTAAGACTACTACTCAACAAGGGAAAGCAACTCTCCACTTCCAAGGCATCAATGGAAAATGTGCCTCTCAAAAACCAAGCTAACTCATTTTCAATTCCAACTATCTCAATCAGCAAATGGTAGCAAATTTGGCTTGATCCAGAATCAGAGTCTTCAAAAGCCAAAGTGAAGCTATACTAAAAAACAGTTCAATTACAATAAGCCCGAAGAAATGCAGTCAATTCAAAATCTTTTAAGAATATAAGCACATACCCATGAAGTTCAAGAATTATATTATTCAATCCTGCAGGATGTCAAGAAATGACTGGCTCACAGTAGATACTCTCACCATAACCAGAACTAGATCCAAAAACCCAAGAAAGGAAAAGAAGAAAATCAAAGAAAAGAACAAGAACCCAATGCCGTACCTGGAGTGGAGGTGGTGGAAACCTCAATTTTGGAGAGCAAATCTTGAAGAAATCAGAAAGTGCCGACTAAATGAGGTACATGTATATATGTTTAGGCGATGAAGCCCTTTGGGAGTTTTGAAGTTTTCGATTCTGCCATTGGGGGTCAGAATCGAAAAAGTTTGGAAAAGATAATCTATCAGCACCATTTGTGCTCGGAAATCAAGCAGTTTCGCATGATCTTTGTGTTCTCAGGAACTTTATGCTTCGAAGGAAGAAGGGTTTTACAATTTCAAATTCTCACGATTGCCTGTAATTTTCAGTAACGACTAGTCCTAAATTGTAAATTTGGTTCAAAGAATAAGATCAGATAAATATAGGAGCACAATAACAAAAAACGTTCTCCCTACCGAGATGATTGTTCAATTGGAAAAATAAAATAAATATTTATAAATGAAAATTCAAATTGGACAATAATTTCGAAAAGAAGAGAGTAATCTTTATTAACAAGGCTGTAGATGAAGTATGGATCGTAATCAGGTCGTTTTTCCATGTGGGCGGATATTAAAATTTTGCATTCTAATTGTTTTTAGTCTTTACAAGATGGTTCAGTTTCCTAACACATTTTTATGAGTTTCAATTTTTGTTTCCGGATTGTATTACTCATAAAAATAACGAGTGATCTTTGAATGATGCCAAAATTTGAAGTAAATATGAAATAATACAAGTAGCCAAAAAACTGATTCCTTAGAAAGCAGTGAATTGCTTCATTAATGAATGGTTAATGTTGGAAGCAACTTGAGACAGTTTGGAACCTTGATCAACAGCTTACTTCATGGAAAGATGCATCTGTGATGCAAACAGTACTTAATCACCAATAACTTCCCAATTGTTAAGGAATATATAGTCAGTTGCTGTTTTCAAATGAAAACATTGAGATGTTTACTCAATTATAACATTTGTGTCTAGACCAATTATACATGTTCAGAATCAGAAGCGATTCAGAAAATTTCCTCCCCTAAAGTTTGATGTTCAGCATCTTACTGAGAGGTTGGTAAGTTCTTGCTTCGCGATTATATCTGTAAATATCGGCATCTTTAGAACTCGAGGCTTCAACAATCTCTTTCGAAACTGATGCCTCTTGCAATGCTGCTAATGCAGCCTTCCTCCTTGCCTTTTGTTCTTTCCACTTCTTTATCTGTTCCTCTAGTTCTGCTTTGCCCCTCTCCGCGACCTCAGCTCTGCTTATTGCCTGTTCTGCTCGCGCCCTGAATTCCGCTATTTTGGTTCTTGCATTCTCCAGCTCTTTCTTCAACTTGCTTGACTCAGTGATGACAGTTTCCTGTCCTGGCTTCTGAACTTTGTCAGACTCTTGGGATTTCATGACCAGCATTTCATATTCTTCCTTCGAAATTGTGACCAGGGCATTGGAGTTCCTTTTTTCAGCCTCAAAAGAATGACTGGAATCAAATTCTGCTGCATTTTCCTTCTGTCTAGCCTCAGTTATCTCAATTCTTGCTTTCTCTAATTCTGCTCCCATTTCTTCTTCATTCCGAAGCAGCATATCCTTCTCTTGGTTCACGTTAGCGAGCTCCAGCTTCAGCTTCTTGATCTCAGCCTCCAGTAAGCTAATGCAAGCAGCCTGATCAGAGTTCTGTTTTTCTTTCACTTCAAAATCTGCTTTCAGTTGATTCAATTCACTAAGGGCATCAAATGCAACTTTTTCTGAGGATTCGTGAAGGGAATTCGCTTTCTGAAGTTCTTTTTCGAGTTTATCAACATATGCAGACTTGTGTAACAGCTGGTTCTCTAATTGTTCCACCAACTCAAGTTGTTCTGTCACAAATTTCAGCTGTTCATGCATTTCGCTCGCCGCTGCTTCTGCCACTTTTAGTTGCATCTCTTTTTCAATAATGCTGGCATTCTTTTCCTCTTCTTCCTCCTCAGCCGTCTTCTTGAGATTCACAACTGTTTCGTTTAGCTCTTCAACTTGTTTCTGAAGCTCCTCAGTCTTTAACTTCTCTAAGCTTAAGGAAGTTTCCATTAGTTCAACCTTTTTCGTGGACTCAAATTTGGCATCTTTTGAAGCTGAAAGTTCTATATCCAATTGAAGAAGTTGTCCCTGTGTATCCTTCAACTCTCTCAAAACATGGGAAAGCTGTTCGCGTAAATTTGTACTCTCGGATAACTGATTAGACATCTTCTCAATGGTGGATTCCAGTTCGACAACACGGGTCCTGGATTCCTTGCCATTGTTTATGAGCGCATCTTTTTCGATCTCAGAATTCTTCAGCAGAGCAGAAAGCTCATCTGCTGTTTTCTGATAGTGATCAAGCTTTAGAAGGGCTTGCTTGTGTGCAGAATCCTTTGCCTCCATTTGAACTTTCAAATTCGCCAACTCTTTCATTAGGCTCTCAATCTCTTTTTCTTTATCCAACTCCTGCAACATCAAGAGATGACAGTCATCAAAATCATAGACAAATGATCACAATAAAAACTCACGATTAGCGGCGCCATTAAGAATTTTTTTTTTTTTCATTCATTTCAGACAACCATATTTCGACAATGAACTGAAGCAAACTAGCAAATTCATTTTCCACTATCTTGATGTAAGAACTTGGAGCTTGAACTGACCATATCTTTTGCATCTTTGCAGATTGACCTGAGTTTCTTATGGTCATCTTTCTCTCCGAAGAAAGTAATCGCAGCTTGAACTGATTCAATGGATGTTGTGTCAATCTCTGCCATTTTCGAGTCCTTCACAGATTTCTGCTGCTCAGGGCTCGGAGTCCTGAAAATTAACATCATTTCAACAAAAGAAGGCAAAATTTTCAATGCAGCACTTGAAATAACAATGTTGTTAGGGAAAAAAAAAAAAAAAACAATGTCCTTTGGAACAAGAAAAGACAAAAACTCAGGTGAATTGTTTTACAGAGAGAGAAGTGGAAGAACCTGTTAATGTAATGACTAATGAGAGATGATCCAACAACTGGAAATCCACAGTTTAGCTGATGGATTAAAGCTAATGAACAAAACCTTGTTCTTGTAGATTAGTGGGATCGATTTGCCGACTTTTTGTTTGCATAAAAATATATATATATATATATATATATATATATATATATATATTCCAGAAATATTCGTGCTGTTATCAAGGCATTATATCACTCCGGGGATCACAACAACAAGGTCTTTGTGGTAATCGCCTAAGAAACAACTTATGCATTCTTTGTTCTTCCCAGACAGCCGATTTATCTGTCATCTTCTTGTTAATCACCAAGATATTATTGAGATTGATAAGTAATTTCGGGATGCATCAAATTAATTCAATACAAATGTAGTAAAATGAAGCTGATACTTCCGTAAATTCTCGACCCAAAAAAATATTACTCCCTCCGTCCCAAAATTATTGTCTAGTTTGTATTTTCATATTTAGTATACAATTTGAATTAGAAATAAATATCCAAACTGGACAATAATTTACGAGAGAGTATTAGGAAGTCCTCCGATTCTATTTATAAAGCATAATTTGACAAACTTGAGGAAAGCAGCTATTAGCTGCTGAAATATCTTCATTACCCCTGACGGCTACTAACGATCCGAAAAGTTAACGCGCGACAACAAATTTGAAAATACACCATTCATTGGTACCAAAATCAGCAGCAAATCATGGCTTCTAAGCAAATCTTAGATCTGAATTTTCCTTACACAAGCTCAGATATTGGAGATATCGGAGATGCGGACAAGGAACGAATTCTTTCAAAGGAAGCATACACTCAATTGCCTGATCTTAATCTCATCGCGGAAGATTTAAACACTCAAGTATATTAATCTCGTTGCAGACAAAGGTTTGCATTCTGCCATTTTTTTTTATGGGAGTAAATGAGAACAGCAAAGTGATGTTTCTTTTTTTCTGAAGTTTTTTTTGATATTCTTTTTCTTTGGGTTCAATTTTGATTTCAGTCAGGCAATATTTTTTTTTTTTTTTTGTCAATAGCGACATACGATAAAATGGTGGAAGAAAAAGGACTGCTAATTTTGACGATAACTTGTTTGATGAAATGTCAAACTGAAAATCCTTCTTAATTACTGATTGAGTTGGCATTACTCCTTAAGTTTACCATTAAGAATAAGAGTTCATCTCGACATTTCGTAAAATATTTTAACTACATTTAAAGAATGTACTGTATTGGAGACAAACAATGATTCAAAATCATGCGCTAAAACAAATTAAACAATGAATCAGTGGTCGAACTGTAAAATGAATTACATACCTGTACCCGAGAAATTGACAAGTTAGACAAATGAACTGCAAAGGCGAATTTTGCTGCGGATTGTTTAGCCGGAACTAGGCTGGACAACCCACTGGAGAGAAGTGCTTTCATAGCTTCGTCATGAAATAGTCCAGATTGCTAATCTCCATGATGTAATCACATAGTGATTTTCGGCTCTTGCATGCTTTTTGTTTTCTTGAACCTAAAAATAAGGATCATCACCTGTGTAGCAAAAGGTAACGGAATTTTCAACGCATTTACCCAATTAACACAGATATTGAAAGAATCATCGTTACAAATACATAAAATTGCTATAATTTCTGTCATTGATGAAAAAAGAATGAAAAAAACAAACACCCCCTTTTTTTTTTTAAATGAGTAAAACAATTGTGCTGCTTCTGAAACTCTGTAGTCTGTACTCCGTATTGTGATCACAATTCAGCATCGAGGCAATTGCTCCCCTTCTACTGTGGCAATTCTGTGTCATCATCAACCCTATTTAGGTTCAAAGTCTACAAATTCACACTGAACATTTCAAAGTGTTCGTGTTGAATATGTAAGAACTAAAATGAATGTAGTAGTAGTGTAAAGGTGACAGATAATATGTGAAAGTAGAAACCAGAGGGAAAGAACAGAGAGTTCAGAATGGAATGACAGACCAGATATAATCATTCGGCATCCCGGATTGTGACAGTCGGGGTTCCATATTCTTCCCCGTATCCTCGTGCCGATTTCTCTACTGATTGGCAACAACACTGCAACTCAATTGACCTCAGGGCACTGAATTCCCCAGTTGTAAGGGGATCCCGACAAGCCACATGCATTGCCTTACAACTAGACGCTCAAGACATGGGAAGTGGTCATCATCACCTCTAATTTTCCACAACTTCAAATCCATGTTGTCAAGAAGTAAATGTTTAAGACAAGTAAAAATCTGATCATCAGTCAGCACCCACTCTGATCCTTTGAATGCCCAATCTTTCAGCTTCAATGTCTCAAGATTGAGTAACTTGGAGAGAAACTTCATGTCGTCCCACGATAAGTGACTTCCACTCAAAGTTAGTTTTTTCAGACCAATTGGCAAATGGTAGAGATTCAAAGCTCTTGGTCTCTTATACCCCGTACAAAAGTAACATTTTATTACATCTAGTTTATGCAAACCGGATAGGTTTCGAGAGTTTAATTAATACTGCAAGATCTTTCAACAAAAGAAAAGCAAGAAAAGGAAACTAAACTTCTACGGGCAGGATCTTTCAACACATCTTCCGGCTCCACTTTGCTGTCAACAAAACCCTCAGCCACCCATATATAGCCTAACCTTTCTACCTCAGTCTCACAGTATGAAGAAAAAGCCCCACCCATAAGAAGGAAGCAGGCTTTCAGGTGATGTGGTAAATAATAGTAACTTAAACCAATTATGTCCAAACATGACTCTGGGTTAGCAGAGATCATTGTAGTCATGTTAAGGTTAACACTGAGCCAGGAGTTGTACGACCTCGGCATGTTGAGGAGAATGCCGGCAACAATAACAATTGTCAATGGTAGTCCTTCACATTTTTTAGCTATTTGTTTTCCTATCTCTACCAATTCAGTAGGGCAACTTTGTTCCAGGAACAACCTTTTCTCCAGGAGTTCCCAACATTGATTTTCATTTAAAGTGCTCATACGAAAACAATGATAGTTCGTACCTGTGTTGGTGGGATATTGCATCTCCTCGCGACTTGTTATCAGTATTCTGACTCCCTATGTTATCATCTGGAAGAAATCCCCGAACATCTGCCCAAGCCTCAAAATCCCATAAACCATAAAAAACTAATAGATACTTTCTCCCCTCCCCCTCTTAAACTTTTCCACAAGTGTTCTCCTTTATGTTGAATGGTTTCTCTATGAATAGCATCATCATGCACTCCAATGCAGTTCACAAGATGGGACAAAGTTTGACCCATCCCACAGGAGCAAAATTAGGGGCATTAGTCACTGTTGGTAAATGTTTCTGGCAAGAGTCGTTTTACCAATGCGCCCCTCCCTACAATTGTGAGAATTGCCAGTCCAGATGATGGACCAATAAGCACATCGATAACTCCCTGAATGTAGTCATCAATTCCCACCACAATATCCTCCGGTTGTATTGACAAATTCCCTAAAATCCCTGTTTTGGAAATACTATCCGTCTCTCCCTGGAGAGAAGATTCCTCCTTATAAGTGTGGGACAGCAATTGGTCAAAGTTTTTGTGCAAGCCATCCATTGTGGATCTCTAAAATCTGGAAGATTCCTCCTCTAAAGATTCAGACATCAATTGATCAAAGTCGTTCGTCAGACCATCATCAAGACGGTTTCCTAGAAAATCTTCAATAGGGTCTGCAGCTTCATCAGCAACAACTTTTATGTGATTTATCAGTTCAGTGTCATTAGGGTACTTGAGTTTTGGGAGCAAATCATCATTCACTCTGTGACAGAGAGAAATGGTTGCTTTTACTTGTAGGCAGGAAGTGGTTATCTTCTGACAAGTGGAAAGCAGATCATTTAATGATTTCTGTGGTAAGCCATCTGGCGAATCCTCAAAGAAACCATCATGTAATTCACAATGGTCAGGAATCCTGATAGTATCCTGATCAGAGATGACACATTCATGAATGAAATCTTCCAATCTAGAGTTGAGTACATTGAGTTCATTCAGTACCAAAGCGATATCCCGGTTATTGAAGAATTTGAAGCTATGACGTTCCCCTTCCCCTTGAAGACTTTTCATGAATTCTACTACATCCGGTGGAACATCTTGTAGTTACTTCCATTGAAACAACAACTTGAACCTCCATCTCCATGGATCTTTTATGTATCGAGTCGAGATTTTTAAAAAAATTTTCCATTTCATCAGGGGAAACATTTTGAGTCCTTGCAAAATTCAAGTACTCAACACAAAATTTGCTTGGGCAAGGAACTCCGATGCCCTATATGTTCCAAAGTACATCGAATCCAAAAATTCCTCGGACAACAGGTTCTTTAGATGTAGGTGCAGCATGAGCCATCTTAGAATATTCATTCCCCCTCGAAATTTATATCTGATAATGGAAGGAGACCTATAGAATCCCAGTAAGTTTAATTAGTTACAAGAATCTACGCATTCAGCTGGGGAAAACAAACTATGTAATTCATGAAATGACTGCTGACAAAGTTAATTCAGACTAAGGTCTAAGAGAGATTCGTTCAAAATCAACAATACTTACCCGTTGTACCATAGATCCATGAAGCGGAATCAGGATGAACTAGCAGAAGAAAATTTGTAATCGAGAATATGAGATGGGTTTGAAGAAAATTGGGTTGTTAACAAGCCAGCGATGTTAAACCGATCAAGAGAGATCCCAATGGCAACGCTTTAAGACACTCATCAGCACGGTGTAAACATTGGTCCCACTCTAAAACCTTTATATATCTTACTATATTAGAAACAAAAACCACACTCAAGAGAAAGCACCACCATTTGCCATGTGCCATTTTTACATCATAATTTTAAAATAAATTTTTATTTACACATTAGTTTTCTAGAAACAAAAACATTATGGTCAAGAGATCAAGACCTTTTTCAAGACGACTGGATCCCTGCGTGCTCTAATCTTCTAAGAGATCAAGACCTTTTTCAAGACTTGTTGCCAATAAAGGTCAGGGAGTTACTTGATCAAAATTATGGATGGAGGGAAGATCTAGTCAGATGCTGGTTTCCTCAAGAAACAGCTACAGCTATTATGATCACCTACATTCCCTTGAATCCGCTTCAAGGCGCAGATTCGTTGTTTTGGGAGAAAGACAAAACTGGAGAATATACAGTTAAGTCAGGTTATTTTGAAGCCATTAATTACAGAGATGTACAGAGAACGACTCCCTTAACTTCAGCGACTATGAATCTAACAGAAACAGCTTGGAAAAGGTTTTGAAGTGTTAAAGTGCCTGAAAAAATTCAATGGTTTATTTGGCGAGCTGCCAATAACGCTCTCCCAACAAAGATAGGCCTACACAGGAGAAGAATTATCTCGGAAGTTGTATGTCCGCGTTGCCAACACGAAGATGAGTCTACCTCACACCACCTGCTAAAATGCCCGCTGTCGATGATGGTTTGGAGATGTTCTTCTTTGGGTTTTGACTTCGCACAAGGAAACGATGGAAGTTTTTGTGACTGGCTGAATGAATGGCTTATCCAGGCTCCTGATAACGAGGTGATTCAAAAATATTTTTATATAATGTGGTCAATATGGATGGATAGAAACAATCTAATTTGGGATAACAAGAGCCAACACCCTTGAGAAATTCAACAGAAGGCAGAGAAAGAGTGTCTTTATTTCATTGAGTGTGTGGAGAATTGCTATAAGAAACCGGAAGAGAGAAATCTAGCAAGAAATGAAATATACCAATTACAGTCTTTGGGTGAAGCGCAATCTCAATATGATTTCATAGTTAGAGTCGACAGAGCTTTTCAAGACCCACAGAAAAAAGGAGCCGCAACATGGAAATCTTAACAGCAACAGGAACTTATGTAGCACACGATTATCGAACTTTCTACTCATCTTCCCCGATCATGATAGAAGCGAGGGCGTGTCTAATGGGTTTGCAAGCATGCATCAACTAAGGTATAACTTCATGTCAAGTGCAGACTGACAGCGAGATCATAGCAGATGCTATAGAAAAGGGCGGAAAGGCTCCTTACCATGTTAATGGCCTTCTCAAAGACATCAAGACTCTTTCTCAAATGATCCCATATTGTAATTTCACAAAAATTGGTAGGTTTATTGTTGAAAATGTTCACAAAATGGCTATGGCCTCTATAACTGGGGGCTTAAACTTGTAAACATTTTCTCAAATTAATGTATGAAGTAACTTAAAAAAAAAATTTATATGTTGCACATTTTGGGCTCATTAATAAGAGCCCAAATTCCATGTTGAATTGCATTTGACATACATGCTAGAACGGAAAGAAGTTTTAAAGTTATAACATTGATAAAAAAAAATCTATGTGAATAATCAGATTTTAGGTTCTTTGATGAATAATATCATTATCATATATATACATATAAGTATATTATATATGAAAAATTCTACGATCTAGTCATTAGAGTTTTATTGAATTATTAAGTTAAATCTATCCAATTAAAATAAGACACATGAAATATGACTATAAAGCGAGAAGTAGGTGAGCAAAACCATAATTCAAGGCAACCGGCTAGATAGGTAATTCACCTAGATAAACACTAAATTAACCAGTCTTTTTTTTTCTATAGCATTTTAACGATCAAGATTGAAATACCGCAAAGGAAAAAAGTTTCGAACTATCTTTTTGTGAGGGACTAAATGTAGCCCACTTAATCCTTAAAGGAGCCCACTTTATAACTATTTTGTCCTTTTTCGTTATTATTAATAAAAGAATCATCATTTTAAAATTTCATAAGTTTTAAATTAAAAAAATAATGAAATTGACATTAGCGGAATTGTTATTAAATTCAATAATTATTAAAATTAACTTGTATAATTTTATAGTTTACTTTACTTATTAAATAATAATAGATAACATTAAACAAACTAAATTAATTATAAAAACCAAAACAAATTAACTTTACCCAAAAAAAATTTATTGCACATTACATCAAGTAATAAAAAAAAATATAATTAACCGCATAAATAAAATAAATAATTGCATAAAATGTAATTTTTTTTAAAAAAAAAAGTGAAGATAAAACAAATAATTACATTAAATTTGAAAAAAAAAATAAAAACAGAGTGAAGGTCACACCCTCACTATGCTAACGGCCGGCGACGCCGCGCCGTACCTACCCGCTGCAGGCAGCCCAACGGGAGACCCGCGCTGAGAGGACGGGCAGCCAGTTGGCCGCTCATCTTCTAAGTGTGGGTCACCGTCGGGCTGCCCACGATCGGTAGGCACTGCGCCACCGGCGGTTCGCGCAGTAAGAGCGTGACCTTCACTCTTTTTTTATATTTATTTTTTTTTCAAATATGATGAATAGATATAATAATAAAATTTTAAAAAATATTTGCGGTAGCAAGATTTTTCCTTCTCTTGTGGGGGGATTTGCTATGATTTCTTCAAAGAAATACTTAAAGAGTTGAATATTAATGAAAATTAGAAGGTTGTAAATTTTAAAATAATAAAGAGAGATTAATTTTTATACTTGTTCAAATAAGGGTAAAATCGTAAAAAATTGAGCTTCACTAGCATTAAGTGGACTACGCTTAGCATTACCCATCTTTTTCCACATCTTTTTCTAATAATTTTTTTTTTTTTTTTTTTTTAAAAAAAAGCCATACAACCATGAACGAGGAACGAATTAATTATTTCCGATCAACAAAGTACAAAGACTTGTAAAGTAAAACAAATTCCCAACTCAATGTTATTTTCCCTTCACAGATAAACACATTTGGTGGCATAACATTTATCTCAAACTTGTAAGGATACAAAAAATTTCCCTTCATTAACTAATTTATTTAATGAGATGAACTAGTGGATTGATTAATTTGATGGATTGAATCCGTAGTTCGAACTTGAGCTCACATCAGATTGAACATAAAACTTGAGTAGCCCGAAGCCAAGCAACTCGAAGTCGAATCACCTAAACATGATTACAACATTTTGAGTCTACCCGTTTTGTCCTCAAGCTCATAATTTGAAAATTTCAAGTCAAAATTCTGTTTGAATAAATGTGTATTACCCGTTTAGAGTATTATGAACTTGTGACCTCAAATAAATGTGTTTTTGTTAGAACCATTAGAGTTTAACTGGCTTGGACTAAATTATAGAGCCTTAACAAGTTTGTTGTGATTCATATTGACGATAGTTTTTACTCATGAGAGACTATCTTATTGGCAATATAAACTTTCCGATAAACACTGGTTTTGATTATAAGTGATGTGTTTTCTTAGAAGTTTGCCATCTTTTTAATGACCAAAAAAGTTCATAATCACTGGTTTTTGTCACTTGCAAAATCCTTCACAATATTAAGGTCTTCTTTAAAAAAAAAAAAAAAAAGGAACTTCATTAAAGTTAGAGGAAATGATCCACTGCCAAATAGATGAGCTCGAAGCTTCTCTTTAAGAGGTACTAATTACATCAGACAACATACCAAGTTGGCTAAGGCATACAAAGATTTTCCAACATAAACCCTGGCAAATAATTGCAAATTCGTAAAATATCATCCAAAATAGGAGCGTATATTATTACTCCATCTGTCCCAAAAATTATTGTCCAATTTAAGATTTTACTTTTAGTATAATTTAAACTAGAATTGAAAACCCAAACTGGACAATAATTATGGGACGGAGGGAGTATAAAGCATCACCTTCTCCATTTTCCACTAGATTCACGAATGCATCCTCGCCTTAAAAGCTTGAACTACTACATTCATGATATTTAACTTTTGAGTTTTGATACAAATACACAATATCATAGAGTAGCCAATATCCGAACCCCTAATTCCTCCTAATCCTACTGCATCATAGAAATATTTGGTCGCTGCTGCTAGCATGAGGGAGTCATAGCCAGAAGCAGTCCTGCAAACAAATCCCACTTCCGACCAACAATTTTTCCATTGTCAAATTAATAGCTCTGCTGGAATTGGTGATCTTGGATTAATAGAACTGGCCTATTTGTCTAATTATCCCACCAAAATCTAATCAAACGACTATTCCCGATAGAATACTGGATAGCAGTGTAGATAGAACACTCCACTCCTTACTAAATCCTCGTCGAGATCACTGACCCTCTTGCAAATTGAAAATCTGATTACATGTACATGAACATTGAGTTTGTACTTCGTGACGAGAACTCTTACCAGAGAGTGTTTCCATCATTATATGAATAATGTCTCGTTCATCTTTAAAATTGACATTAATTAAATGCTCCCCTTCTGAATTTTATGATAAATCCATCGACAGAAACCGATCAAATTTTGAAGAAAGAGAAAAAGGGAAAAAAAAAAAAGGTGATGCAATCGGCTGTGTAGGTTATTAGTCATCAGAGAATTATATGGTGTTTGAAACTCTATTTTCTTTTATGATGTGTCTTTCTTAATCTAATGGTCACAATTAATTTGATCTCATAGCTGTTATTATGTGACTGAATCGTTGAGTCGACTGAACTGTATTATGGCTGTTATAGGGAGTGACTATATATATGGTCCAGTTGACTGAACAGTTCAATTATTATTAGAAGTCGTTAAATCAATTAGGAACAATAACAACCCTTAGTTTAAAAATAAGGTGTTTTGAAAAGAAATAATACCCATCACACCTGATCATTACAAATTAATCGTGCAACTTATTGAATCAAGCCATTAGCAGGTTAAAAAAAAAAGAAGTAAATCTCAATGATAAGCACAAAACCTTATCAACGGCGACATCAAGACCACAAATGTCATCAACTGAATCTCATAATTCTGATCTTCAATGTAAACGATCACAGTTCTACTTCGTCAATAAAAATCATAGGCTCATACAACTTAATCAAGAAGTATATATAGCGGACCCTAAGCGGTAATGGGTATTTTGCAAATTTCATCTGAATTTGTGCTCTTCTGGAATTAAATGAAGTTATTTTTTCCTCTCAGACTCACTACGGTGGAAGTTGGTTTCGTACTGGTGTGTATTCAAGTGGAGGTTAATTTGTCAAGATTCCAAGAACAAAAATTGAAACTCTCAGCAAATATTGTCCTGTTTCTGATTTTTGAACAATGGCGTACTTGGGAAATTTTCTTTTACTGGTGTTTTCTTTTTCCTCCTTTGAGTCGTCCACTATTCGTTATAGGAATGGATTCATTATGATTGTGATATTAAAGAAAATACTATCTAATATTTAGATAATGATAAAATCTTTTGTTGGCTTATGACCTCTTGACCGTTGCAAATTGAAAGCTGTTTTCATGGACTCAGTTGCATTTGAAGTACTACGTGAGTCCTGATATTGTCTGTGAATCTCTGATTCTTATGGACTTAATTGCTCAATGAATCAATTATGTCAACTTCCCTTTATTGGATTAAGTACTTATACTTTGTGTTTTTTGCTTCGACTGCATCTTAAAAGTACTGAAAATGATTCTAGTGCAACTAGTCTTGTTCTGATGCATCTGTTTCTTTTGTCTCTTTTTTTTTTTTTTGGAAACACCGGTTCTGATGTCCTTTTTGGCTTTTCGGAGTAAGCTAGATAAATCAAAAGACATAGATGGCTTAAATTGATGAATCAAGGCCACAGTATAAAGAGCCAAATCAACAGCAAAAGGAAATGTGTCATCGAATGATGAAAATATTGATCCCAGCCATTTTGTCAGTAATCAATTTATTTTGAGAAAGAAAATCAGTTTACAATGTGTTTTATCTAGCAACTATCTTTATTGAGATTAGATAAAATTAATCTTGGTAAAAAAAACATTACAAAAAAATAAAATATATAAAAGGTACAATATGGTAAATGACCAAATCGGCAGCTTAGGAAGTAATTTGGATTTAATATGGTGTTTCTCACTCCATGAACACATTTGTAGTCTTTAATTTTGATCGGATAAATTTTAACTGAATAATACAGTAAAAAATTATCAACTGGACCATAAAATTTTCCATATATATATATATACATATCTATATATATGATAAAAATATTATTCATATATATGATATTTTTTGAAATTGATACATAGCTTATCCTCAAATGTAATCAAATAAAAATTGGTTGCAACCCAAGTGTATTCTCTATATTTTGTACTCCCTCTGTCCCAAAATTATTGTTAACTTTTAGTACATTTTAAACTAAAAATAAAAACTCAAATTAGACAATAATTATGGGACGGAGGAAGTACTAAATTAGTTCGATAAGTATATGATAATACATTACGACCCCTACTATATTTTCATTCTAGATCCGTTAGTAGGTGTAAATATAATTTAAGTGCTCAAGAGTACCACAAGGGGTTGCCCAAGTGGTAGTGGACATGGCATAAAAAACTTGAGGTCACAAGAGGTCTCAGGTTCAAACCCTACCAAGAGTACTTTAAGTACTGCCTATGTAGGCTTGCAGCCAGAAGGCCAGAGGCAGTCTCGGAGGTCAGCTTGCAGTTCAGGAGGGCACGTAACAGACGTGTGCACGCGTAGAATTTCTCCCTAATAATAGTATCCCTTTCCTCCAATAGACTCCACAAATGTAATAGCCTAAAATACCTATATTTGTTATGGGAGCTAAATAACAAATGATTCATCATTTTATTTCTCTTGCATTAGACAGAAAGCCATATAAACATCGTTCCAAAATTCCAAATCAACTTAAGCATCATAAAGAAAGCTAGTATAAAACACAAGCGATTAGTAATCGTTCAATTTTTTTCTCCCCCTTTTACTACCAAGCGACTCCTCCCTTTAATAATACTAGTAACTTATATTATAATACCCCTACTATATCAGAAAAATTAATCTATTTTGTTGAATTTTAGGGGAAAACATTTTGAATCCGTCTTACTTTAAAGCAATTGGAAGAAATACTAAGAAATCATTATATTATATATATTAAAGGAAAGAAAGATAATCGACACGTGTCGCTAATTGAGACCATCAAGCATCACTTTTAACTTATTATCATTTTAGCCTTTAAAGTTCTATTTATGTGCTATTTTGTCTTCAATTTTATCGATTTTACATTTTCAAGGACGATTAATTGTGTCTAATTCCCAAAGTTCTCTTGCCTATAAATAAGCCATAGACATCTAGATATAATTTACGCATTTTTTAATATATTTTTTAATCCAAACATAACATTAGTTAATAGTGACAATTTTTATTATACAACTTTTTAAAATTTTTGTTATAATATTTTTGGCCAGATCTTACAAATATACATCTCATAAATAATATCAATACCTCTCATTTTGATTTAAAGTTGATTAATCAAAATTTTTTTACAGTTTTAAGAAATATTAATAACTATATTATCTAATTAATTCTTTGGGAAGATAAATTTTCAACATTGACAAACCCGCACAAAGCGCAGGACACATCTAGTATGATTAAAAAGATACTATACCGGATAGGTTGATTCCTTTTTGGGGACATGGCCTATAGAATTGAATTACTGCAAGATAAATTTTACCTGATAAAAAAACAGTGAGTTAATGGCTAATATTTTCTTAATTTTTGATTGAATTTTAAAGTTTTTGTTTTTTGTTCATGTGTGTGTGTGTGTGTGAAAATTCTGGAACTTCTTGTTGGAAGGAAAGTCCTTAAGCGTGCAGATTTCTTCTGTACGATGCTACTACTTGACTTCGGAGTTGAAGGAAGCCTTAAACATTTTCTAAATTTTTTATTGCCATTAATACTCCCCCGAAAATTCTCATTATAATTCTGTTTTTGTATCCTATCGATGTGAAACAAACTAAATTATACTCCCTCCGTCCCAAAATTATTGTCCAGTTTGAAATTTCACTTTTAGTACTGGACAATAATTTTGGGACAGAGTGAGTATTTTAAAATAAAAAAAAGAAATTAAAGCACGACAGAGTAAATATGTCAAAATTACTCTCGAAACTTCCCCCACCCATACTACAATTATTATGATCGCGGCTGCTGCTTAGTTACGTTAGTTTTTTTTGTTTCGCCAAGCTCCGTTTCGGCCTCCGCCGGCGCTTCATCGGTACTTGTTCCGCCTCTCCTTTTTTACCTAGAAAGTCAATTATATTATGCTCCGTTTCTTATTGCAATTCCACCACCTACGTTCGTTCTCAGTGCTCGAATTATTTGTGCTATGTGCTTGTTACTTTTAGTTCTGCGTTCCATTAACCTAAAATTCATATGTGAAACCGTTTGATTGGACAGATTTTGCTGAAAATTCGACTTTCTTATTTGTTTCTTTTGGAATGGAGGAGGGAGTATAGGTAGGGTTGCGTTTGCTTGGAGTTCAGAAAAAATACGGGAACGATGATATTAGCTTTGTACAGTGATATATTAGTTTTGTAGTATCCTTGGAACTTTTATTTGATTACAATGATTTTTGGAAGAGTAATGGCAGATTGTATTAGCTTTGCTTGATCGGATTTGAAAAAGTTGATGGTTTTATTTACCAAAAAAAAAAAGAGTTGAAGTTTGCATTCAGACGTTTGTTCTGTCCCTCATTTCAGTTTGGCTTCCCTCTGTCTTACATTGTTTAATGGCTCCAGATTCGTTTTCAGTCTACACACTTTTGGATTTTTTTTTGGCCAAATTCTCCATGCAAAATACTTGCTTCATCATACTTCCATTCATGATTCTGATTTTACTAGTCCGCCTTCTCTTATCCAACTTAGTTGGAGGCGTTTTTAATCGATTTTCTTGTGGTAGTTGTATAGCATGACCTTGTTAAGCTTCTTAGTTTTCCTAGCTTCAATGAAATGTTAAATTTGTCCTATTGGCTTTTATTTTCTAATACAGATTTTGGTGTGAAGAAGGAGATCAAGTATGGCCCTACAAGGATATGCCCTGACCTGTGGATCTGTTCCTATGCTGTCTTGCCGCAAGGCACCTTACCCCAAGGCACTTTCTTTACCATATTCGAGTCGACCTCTTCCTGCCAAGGTTTCATATCCAATCAATCAAAATTCCTGGCGGCCTTATCCGAAACTAGTAGCCCACTGTAAAGGTTTTGCATCTGTCCTTATATTTAAGCATGTGTTTTTGTTTCATGTATCATTAATTTATGAAAAATTTATTTGGTGCAATGATTTCTGTGAGCTGAATGTAGCTCCTTTGGCGTCATATTTTTCTGCTTTTTACAAGTAGAGTAATTTAGTGAGTACCATTTTTTGGATTCTTGCCTAGTTATTACATTTTAATAACTGGATGTCACACCCATCCATTTCCTTTGAGTGATAAACTATGTTGTGTTCTTTATGAATCGCATCGTCCGTTAGTCTTTCAGCTTTCTTATAATGCATGGTAAACTTGACTGTACTGTGTGAGTTCCAAAAATTGCAAAGTTTTCGCAACTAATGTAACCTCCCGTCAAACAATTTACATGCACATGTGCAACTTGGTCTTGTCCAACCCTTTAACTGTGCAGAGGGAAGGGGAGAATATCTTTGCACGGAAATTGTGGTTTACCCCCTGTTACTCACTTGGTGGTAAAGCATGTGGACAGTGTATTGGTAGCATTCTCGCTGCGATTTATTCTTTTACTTACGCCATCTGGTTATTTTTATTTGGAATGATACAAATTATTCATTTAGTGTGCAAAATTTAGCTTCTCGCCCTGTTTTGGCCCTTCTTCATTGAGGACTTCTAATTTTTATGGGCAGGTACTCGGACTCCCTGTCTTTCTTCTGCTTCCTCGCCACTTTTAAAAGGTGGGCTAGGTAGCCTTCCACATATTATTCCTAAGTTCACTAAGAAGCGCCAATCTAATCTGATTCCACGGGCATCAAAGGATGTTCCTTACAGCCACAGACGCGCTCCTACAACCGAGAAGCCTAAATGGTGGTGGAGAACATTAGCATGCCTCCCCTATATGTTGCCATTGCATGAGACATTGTTGTATGCTGAGACATCTTATCATATACATCCCTTTCTGGAGGATTTTGGGTATTTAACTTATCCATTTTTGGGAGTGCTAGCAAGACTGCCTAGTTGGTTTATGTTTGCATATTTCTTGGTGTCGCATCTTGGAATTGTAAGGAGGAAAGAGTGCCCCCATTTCTTCCGGTTCCACCTAGTGATGAGCATGCTGTTAGAGATGGCGCTGCAGGTGATTGGCAGCGTTAGCGGTTGGATGCCTCTTTCAGTGTACTGGGGTAAGTTGGGCATGTATTATTGGGCAGTGGTTGCATTTACCTTTCTCTTTACGGTCGTGGAGTGCGTAAGGTGTGCTCTCGCCGGGAAGTATGCTGATGTTCCATTTGTCTCTGATACGGCATACATTCAAATTCCATATCGTTAAGCAAAGCTTTATGCTGGTCGTCTTTGGCTGTGCTTCCATCAGTTATTGATGCGGCAGATTATCTATTTCCATTTGACTAAAGGTGGTCTTGGACTTTTTGGTTAATGTTCATATTTTGCCTGATAGAAACCTTAAAATTTGATGTGGAGTTTGGCTCTTTTGAATAAAACTGTATAGATGCCTTCCACCACATTGCAGTATGGTTTTGCCTTCTTTTGTCTTGCAAAGACAAATCCTTGAACTAGTACATTGTTAATTTAGCGTTGAAGCACAAATTCTAATATTTAGGGTGAGTAATTCTCTTACATATATAAGATAAATGTACGTTCTAAGAGTTCGGTCACAGTTTTGAAGAAGAAAATAATCTTTTCTCGAAAAATTAAGTGTAAGATTGCATATAAACATTTCTTGCATAACATTAAGATTTAATAACCTTAAAAAGACAGAAATTGTTCGTTGTATATAAAAGTGAGATAAGATATTTTGCGTTGAAACAAGAAAAACATATTGTACGTGGTAGCCTCTAATTAAGCAGAAGAACAAAAATAATTCACGTAACTAAATTCTGGACATGTGCATTCGCACGGATTTGACCAAAAATTTTAAAATAATTCACATAATTAGAATAGACAAATTTAATTTTAGAAAAAAGGACATTAATCTCCACTTCATAAAAAAAAAATTAGCACTTTCTTGATTTATAAAATTATTATCATGGAAACGGAGCAAGAACTGTACATAATATCTATGTTAAATATTGTTGTCAGGAGTTCTATAAGACAACCGAAGGGAAAAAAAGAAGTGCAGTAAAATTTTTCTCTCCAAGATTCATGCAGCATCATTGGAAAACTTGCCAAACAACCTAAAAGATTCTCTTTAATGTGATAAACCATCTTGAGGATTCATCCAGGCATTTCAGAGTCTCAATTGTCCCAAGTTCATCCAGGCATTGAGGAGGTATTTTTGCTCCTCTCCAAAAGTAGAATTACCATGAAATTTTTTTCTTAGCTTCCGAACATCCCCTGAACAAAAACAGCCTTCAGATACAACTAATTTGCATCGTTTTTGAGGTAGGCTTTAGGGTCTTGAAGCTATTGTCTCCCATTAATTATTCTACTTTTGAAGCAAAACCTCCGAAGGAGTGAAAGCACTAAAAGACGAAAATCAAAACTCACAACATCTTCCATTGCAGAAGCTTAATTCACAGCAACCGGTACAAAGGAAAATCATGAATTGATACTCCAAAAAAGAATAAAAATGGATCCAACTTAAGAAAAAATTACGACAAGTTACCAAAAAATTAAAAAAATCACAACTTCTTTCCCTAAGAATCAGATTAAATAATTCATGGTAATTCTGGAAAAAGATCCAGAAACAAAAATATCACAAACAGTACATTCAAGGAACGATAAATTATTAAGAGAAGTTTTTTTTTTTGTACCTTGATAAGGTTGATAGAATCTATCAATTTTTTTCCATAGCTATTGTTGGATTTGTTTTCTCCAACAATTTAGGACCTTACAAATTTTGTTCCAGCAAAGGAATTAAATTTGTTTTGCCGAAGTTTATGACGTCTCTCCGTTATGCTATAGTACGGGTACCAGGTCGCTGCCATCGCTGATTATCCATATCAGTTAGATCTGAATTGAAGAGAACGGTTGGACTTGAATTTTCTTTCGGAACAACTAAAATATTAGATATTACACTAAAAAATCTTAATACAAAGAGCCACAAAAAGAAAAAAAAATTAAATGGAACTAACCTCGTTGATGCTAATTGTTGTCCAAGGTCGCCACTTCCAACCAATCGAAGAAGAAGAAAGGACTGGCAAACCATAATGTATTTATATACTGAGAAACTTTTGCAACTATGTTTTAGAACTTAAACCTAAAACAAAGATTGTTTGAGAAAAAAATAAATCCAATTCGAAAACACAAAGCAAATAGATTTAATTTACTGGGATTTGAAGATACATGAATGAAGAATTTGAATTTGAGACATGGGAAGATTGATGTTTTTTTTAAAAAAAAGAAAAGATGAAGAGTTACTAAACGAAGTGGTTCTGGTTTTGCATGTCTAAAATTTAGGGGAAATATTGGTGAGTAGTTTTTTTCCCCCTAAAGACGTTTGTTCTTGGGACAAATTTTAAAGACACCATGACACTTGGAATTTTAAGGACACTATTCTAATACTTCCATTTTTTTTTTTACGTTTAAGAAATTAATTTTATTTTGGATAATGGTTTTATAATTTTGACAAATTTATGGTTTGACATAAATTAATTTTATTTTGGATAATGGTTTTATAATTTTGACAAATTTTTTTGATGCTTTGACATTTGAAATTTTGGGTTGAAATTCAAGTATAATTTGAAACTTGGAATTTTGGATTAAAAATGATTTTTGCTATAATGGAGTTTATAGATTGATTATTTACATTTGACCATAACAAATCTTTATTGGTTAATCTTAAAAAGGAAAAATTGGCTGATCCACCCAATGGTTGATATGTGTTGTCAATTCTACCATATTCTTTTTCGATTAGCCAATATTACCCTAAGCTATCCATCCATTAGTCGATTTTGTCCAGTTGGCTGATTTCCGTTTAAATTAACGGAATTCCATTAGTTTTAATTACAAAGATACCCTAATAATTTTGAAAATTATAAAAACGACCTTAAAAATTTGTAAAAATAACCAAACAGTCTTTTTACACTTTTTATTTAATTTTTTCTGTTTTTTATTTATTTTTATTATTTCTCATAACTATAAAAATATATTATATGATCTTTTAGAAAAAAAACTATTTATTTTTAAAGACTACTGTGCAAATTTATAGGTATGTATATAGGTACTCATGGTTGATTTACATAAACATATTAATTTTTTAATAATATAACTATAATGATATTAATTTTTTTAATCCTTTTTTCAATTTAAAGAATAATATCTTTTGACTAAAAATCATTTTTTTACAAAAAAGTAAAACATTTAGCATAGATTAAAAATTAATACATTAGTACATTTTAATTTATTACAAATTGAATAAACAAACTATAGATTGTATTATCCAATTCAAAAAATTACTAAACTAAAATATAGTGTACAATCTATTTTTTTAGGGTGTTGAGATTCATGATAGTAGATATAAGATTAATTCTCACCAAGGATTTTAAACCGGGAGAGTGATTTTATCAACATTTATGCATGATTTACTAAAGGTGAGAGGGTTGATTTGGATGGCCAGGCGATTTAAGAAGGGAGATGATTATTACTGTGTTCGAGGCTCAATTCTCACTGGGGCGATCTTTTTTTTTTTTTTAAAGGTGGAGTCAACTACTGGAGCAGTTTTTTTTATTATTATTAAAAAAAATTTCCTGCTAAAGTTAGATGTTAATATCTCAAAAAAATTATCACAAAATGTTAAACACTCGCAATGATAAATATACATATTATTTATAAAATATTTTGTACCATTTTTTTTTACTTTCTGTTTGTACTTGGTCTTTTAAAGAAAATGTATATTTTAGTTTAATTATTTTTCTAATTTTACAATACAATCTAAATTCTGTTGAATTATATTGTAATAATACATTACATTAAACCAATAAAAAAATTTAATCTATGCTAAAAGTTTTATTTTTTGTGCAAAATTAGGTTTAGTTAAAAAATCTTATTTTTTAGATTGAAAAAAATAGATTAAAAAAATAATATCATTACTGTTAAACCATATTATTAAAAAATTAATATATTTATGTAAATCAACCATGAATTATGAATATGCATATCTATAAATTTGCACAATAGTGTTTTAAAAATAAATATTTTTTTTTACAAAAGGTTATATAATATATTTTTATAGTTATGAGAAATAGTGAAAAGAAATAGAAAATAGGAAAATTTAAATAAAAAGTGAAAAAGACTGTTTGGTTATTTTTACAAATTTTTATGGTCATTTTTATAATTTTTAAAATTATTAGGATATTTTTTGTAATTAAAACTAACGGAATTCCGTTAATTTAAACGGAAATTGGCCAATTGGACAAAATCGGCTAACGATTGGATAGATTAGGGTAATATTGACTAATCGAAAAAGAATAGCATAGAGTGGACAACGTATATCAACCTTTGGATAGATCGGCTAAGTTTTCCATCTTAAAAATATGTATTTTGTTGTTTATATCTTACAAAATAATCCATTTGTTTTAAAAACAAAATTCATTGTTCATATTTGATCAAAAACGGATCTTTATTGTTTAATCCTGAGAAATATCTTCTTCTTTTTTCCCCCCTCTCAATATCTTAAACAATAATCCACATTTTTAAAAAATAATCCACCTATAAATTTTAAAACTAGAAATGGATTATTGTTTTTGGAATATATTTATTGTTCTTGGTGGCTTATAGCCTTATAGTTTTTGACGCTTTGGATCTATGCATTTTTCTTTATTTGGGTGAATCATTCCAAAAATTGAAGAGCACATTTATGACTTTATTTAGGCTTTATTACTGTGATGATGATTTTAATTATTAATCAGAAAAAAATAATAATAAACTCACACATGGAAAAAAAGTAAAAAAACCACTCTATATTTCTCTTATCTCTTTTAGTTTTTTTTTTTTTCTGTTCCCTTTCCATAATCCGCATACACAGTCCATTTCTCCTAGCTCCGTTCCGCCCTCCGCCGGCGCTTGGTCGGTACGTCCTCCGCCTCGTTCATATCTTCTCCGTTAATGCAATTCTACTTCATATCTTCTTCGTTCTCTGTGCTCTAATAATTTGAGCTATATCTTGTTATCTTCGTTTCGAAAATTGAATGTTCATTTTAACCTAAAATTCATCTCTGAGAGGACTTAATTTGACAGGCTTTGGTAGAATGTTTGCTTTCTTTTTGCTTATTTGGGGACGGGAAGGGCCTAGATAGGGCTGCGTTTGCCTAGACTGTATTCCCTTTGTCCCATTTTTATCATTTCCTGAGAACGCGTTTGTTTAATGATTCTCCCCCCAAAAAACCCGACTCCAGTAGAAGGATTTACCCCATTTTATAATTTTGTACAACCTCCTTTATATTTCAGAAAACTTACTTTTTAGAAGTAAAAAGGAAAGAGGAGGAGGAGGAAGGACTAAGGTAATTGGACACGTAGTCGCTGTTAAATTTGTATTGACAAAAGAATTGGAAGATTCTTGGAAGTTGGGAAATAAAGGGTTGAATCTGGTTTGGGAGCCGAACGGGGTTTGATGAGTAGACTCGCTGTTTTTGCTAAATTTGTGTTTAATGCACTTGATTTTAGTGTTGCTCTTTGCTATTGATTTAATAAAAAATGAGGTTTATTGGCAGAAAAACGGAGTGGGATGAACCGAAGTTGGGATCTGTTCCTGGAATTATTATATATGATGACTATTGTGCATGCCTATAGTGTTGAGCTCTTTAATTATAGGTGTTATTTTTAATAATTGTTCCAAATTTAATTCCTTGAATTAAACTAGAAAGTAGGAATTTGGATTGTGCCTTTGTTTTATTACTGTTTGTTGATTTTGTGTGTGCAAACTGGAAAAGAAAAAGAGAGGGGGCAGCAGGGAAGTTTTGCTAGTGATTTTGATGGAGGAAAATTTAATAAGCAGCCTGGGAGAAGTCAGGGGCAGTGAACTGGGGTAAAGCTTTAGCGAAATTGAAATCAAATTTGGTATTCTCTACTAATCTTTGGTTAAGCCACATATGCTTCATAGTTATCTCTAGTTTGGTTTGCAGTAATCTCAGTTTGTAGTAGCTTTCAGTTGTCGTGTCATTTACAGTGTTAAACAATAGTGTTGGTTTGCAATGTTCAAAGAATTTTGTTCCTTTTTTGAGGTTTATTGAAGAAATGTGAAAGTGATCTTTGTTATTTGAAATAGTGATTTAATGAAGGAGCGAGTTAGGTGATTAGTACCTTCGACATGGGTCCAACAAGTGCTCGTTGGGGTGTCACTTATACTTTCATAGTTTACTTGGAATTTTATTCGATTTGAATACTTTTTGGAAAGGTAACGGCATTAAGGTATCTTTGGTTTGGGAGAGTGTTGCATTTCAGCTTTCGTGTACGTAATTCGTTTCCATGTTGTTGTTTTTCAACATAAAACTTTCAGTTGATGCATTGACTTGAAGACAATGATGTCATAGAAATATTTTATGTTGCAATTGGGGGACAGTTTACATGTATTTTGCTCTTCTGATCAGTTTTATTTCCTGCATGGCATGTTTGACTGCCTCTGTTCCATATTTTTAGTTCAGTGAAATGGGTTATTGTATGGGACAGAGGAGATAGGTTTTCTGGTATATTTACAGTAAACAATATACTGAATTTGGTGGTACATAAGCTTTTATGTGTAGAATGTTGGAGGAATTTCACATCTGTAGATGAAATTTTGCCGTGGCTTTCAATGAAGTGAAGTTTGCAGTCAGACACTGGTTCCCTTTTCATGTCAGTTTTGTTTGTGAGGGCTGCCAAATGTGGCACTCCTCTAATAGGTGCAAAACCATTGTCGTTATGTAAACTACTGAGAAACTGGTTTATAATATTTAAAAACATTGTGCTATTAACTAAAATAAAAGTAGCGCAAGTTTACTTTGATTCTCAGCCTATTAAGGTGATCCACTATAAATGTCCGAAATTTTAGAAGGAATACTAAATAGATGAAGGAAAGAAAAGAGAGAAGAACAACAGAAGAGAGAGTAGAGAAGGATAAAATCTGAAGCTTTCCAGGTTGAGCTGAAAGACAGAAAGGGAAAGAAGAAAAGGAAGAAAGAGGGGAGAAGATGGTAAATGAGATTTTCACTTATGGGTTTAAGTTTCTGTTCCTTAGGGCTTTGAGCTGTAATTCATCCTTTTTGCGGAAGCTTATCAATTTAGGGGATTTTGGAAACCTTTTTTAAAAGTTCAACGTTTGGGTTTGAGGGCCTTGGAAGGTTGGGCTTATTCACAATGGGAAGAACAACGAGTGTTGTGTTTGCTCTTTCCTTCTGCTTCTTAGTAGCATAAGGAGAAAAGAAAAAGGAAAAAAAAGAGAAGGATTATGGAAAGGTTTGCTGATTAGTGTTGTGTTTGTTCTCTAAAAGAACAGATATTGTGGAGTTTCCTCTTTCCTTCTGATGTCAAGTGTTGTGTTACATGCTTCCTTCTGTATTGTGTTTGATGACTTACATAGTGCCAGTGGGCACTGGGCACTGGATTTTGTTTTCAGTATTTGATATCTGAAAACCCTGTTTATATACCTTACATTTGTTTGCCGATTCCCTGTAAGAAATACTAGCTTTATGACAGTTTGATTCGTTATTCTGATTTGTATCCAGCTTCTCTTGTAAGCTTAATTGGAGGTCCTTTTTTTCCCCCCTAAATTATGGCTGTAGTACATGATGACTAATGGGAACATGTACCTCAACTTTCGGTCATTGTTAAATTCAGTTAAGTTTCTCACGTCATTTAAATGTCTAAATAGGGTCATTTGGCTTGAATTTTCTTGTAGATTTTGATGTGAAGAGGGTGATCAAGTATGACCCTTCAAGGATATGCCCTGAACTATGGAACAGTTTATATGCCCTACAAGGCATGTCACCCCAAGGCTCATTCTTTAGTATCTTTGAGAAGACCTCTACCTGCCAAAGTTTCATTTCCAATTAATTCAAGTACCCGCTCGCCTTTTCCGAAAGTTGTAGCGCACTATAAAGGTTTGCATCTATCCGTATGTAGTTACAATTCAGCCTGTTTGTTCTCCAAGTATATGGGCATAGTTGCCAGTGTGTTTGTTTCATGTTTCATCGATGCACAATGAGTATCAATGGTGAGACAATTTTATGTGTTGAGCTGAATGTATCATCTTTGGTGTCATATTTTTCTGCTCTTTACAAATGGAGTAAGTAGTTGCAACCATTTTCTGGATTCTTGCCTAGTATTTGCATTTACAGACCTGGACGTCACCCCCGCAATCAGTTGGTCATTTTGACGTGACTAGTTGGTCTCGTTTCTTTGGAGTGAAAACTATTTTGCGTTCTGTATGAAATGCATTGTGTGATTATCTTTCTTCTCTCTTGTAATGGATGTAAAACTTGACTAGATTAGGTGAATTCCGAAAATTGCATTAGGCAAATAATGGAACCTCCTATAAACAATTTGATACATGTGCATCTTGGACTTGTCCAACCCTCTAATTGACCAGTGACAATGGGAATTTCCCGTTCCCAAATAACTGAAATATCTGCTTGCAAATTGTGTTTTATGCCCTGTTATTCACTGGGTGGTAAAACTAAAACATGTTCACAATTTGGTATAATCGTCAACTGCAAGTTTTTCTTTAACTTACTCCAATATGGATAGATTAGTTGGAATATACAATTTATTGATGCAGTTATCAAATGTTAGCTTCTCATCGTGTTTTGGCTCTTCTTTGAGGACATTATAATTTTTTATGGGCAGGTTCTCAGAGTCCCTCTCTTTCTTCTGCTTCCTCACCACTTCTAAGTGGTGGACTTGGTAGTCTGTCTCATACTATACCTAAGATAACTAGGAGGCGACAGTCTAATCTGACTCCACGGGCATCTAAAGATGTTCCTTACAGCTACCGATACCCTCCTATGACCAAAAAGCCTAAATGGTGGTGGAGAACATTAGCATGCCTCCCCTATCTGATGCCACTGCACGAAACATGGATGTATGCGGAGACAGCTTATCATCTACACCCCTTCCTGGAGGATCTTGAGTTTTTGACCTATCCATTTTTGGGAGCTATAGGAAGATTGCCAAGTTGGTTTCTGATGGCCTATTTCTTTGTAGCATATCTAGGAATTGTGAGGAGGAAAGAATGGCCCCATTTCTTCCGGTTCCATGTGGTGATGGGCATGCTTATGGAGATAGCTCTACAGGTGGTTGGTAGTGTGAGCCGTTGGATGCCTCTTTCTGTGTACTGGGGTAAGATGGGAATGCACTTTTGGACCGCAGTTGCATTCGCCTATCTCTTCACTGTATTGGAGTGCATGAGGTGTGCCCTTGCCGGGATGTATGCCGATGTTCCATTTGTCTGTGATGCGGCTTACATTCAAATTCCATATGATTAAGGAAGCTTATGTTTTTGGCCTTTGTATTTTGTCCTTCATTCTGGTAGGATTTAGGCTGAGGCTCGGAGCTTGTCTATTTATGTATGACTAAGGAGGAAGGAACGTTGGTCGTTGATAGTGTCAATGTTGCATGCAATAGAAACATTAATGATGTGGATTTTGGCTCTCTTTGATGAACTGTTTAGTTGTGTCAATCATTCCTCCGTCCCGAAATGATTATTTATTTTAAATGTACCAAACAAGACATTCATTTTGGCCGGAGAGGGAGTAATATATTCGTCCATTGTCCAAATCCCATAACGCGTTGAAGAATTGAATTAATAACAGGAGTGACTAGTGATGACTTGAATAACTGACCTGGCAAGTTAACAATCCATTTTTCTTCCACCATATCGTCGTGCGATCTACTTTCTCTATTAGTACAAAATTTCTTCAGGTATCTCTTCCTGTTTTGGTTCATCGAGGTCTAGTGTTGCGGTCAATATAGTTTACTTTGCACCCAGCTCTCTTTGTTAACTCTGTCTTAAATTCTTAATCTTATGAATTTGTTCGTGTGGCTTTTGATGCATGCTCATCAACATTGCTGTTTCCTTGATTAGATTTTTGTAAGTATTTATCTGGGATTCTTCGATGATCAGACAGGGAGAGGGATATTTTGAGATGGCTCATGCTGCAGTCTTACATCCAAACAACCTGTTGACCCACGAATTTTTTACCTTTGCTCATCGGAATTCTTGATGTATAAACGAAAAAGGATACACGCGCGTTTCCTTGCCAATGGAAATTTTTGTTCAGAGTACTTGGGATTATTGGAAGAAGTCGAAAATGTTAATTCCACCTGATGAATGCCACAAAGCCAGGAGGTTTTTCCTTGATAGGTACTACCAATTGCGGAACAAGTAGTGACTTGTTTTGTATTTGCACCGCAAGATGTAGAAGAAACCTGCAGGACTAAGGTTAACAGCCGAGAGTCAACTTCATAATATCATTTTTGCACCACAAGATGTAGCCTTTATTTGCTTTTCATTTGTAGTACTTTCTCTGTCATGAAATTATTATCCACTTTGGATTTTTAATTTTAGTTTAAATTGTACTAAAATGAAACTCTAAACTGAAAAACAATTCTGAGATAGAGGAAATATATTTATTTTTTCTCCAATCCAACAAAAGAACTAAAACTTTCTGAAATTTGAGATTAATGGAAGTTACAAGTCAGATATTTGTGAATTGAACTAAACTAAATATTCGGTAGGTTAACTCAATGTCCTAGGTTTTCTTTGTCTGATTATTTGAATTAATATTATTTGCTTTTATTTTATTTATTTATTTTAGTTTTAAATTTTATAAACCTAAGATCATCATTTATCTAGATAATAATAGGAGTAATTTACACATGGTAATTAATATTCATTCTCTGTGGGATCGACCCTGCTTGTAACTTTATTACTAGTAATTGTATTAAGTAGGTAATTATTATTTGACTAGTGTGACGATAGTTTGTCAAATTTGGTTCACCCAACAGCCATCACAAAATTCTTTCTTTTCAACATAAGTATCTGCCCGAAAATTCTCCGTTTTCAATTAATTTGTTTCTTGGAAGAAAATTCTAATTTCTGATTTGAATGCGAGACTGAAAAAAGGGACAGCTAGAATTGTCATTTCTCTTTCGCAAAATACTCTTGGGGAGCTGGTAAATTCAATCCTGTTCTGTTTGTCTTTCTTGTAGGCCTTAATTACCGATTACTGATTCATTATTGATCACTGAATCTTTTATATTTGGAGATGTTGCTAGTATCTGGATGGATAGTGAGATCACTGAATTTTCAGGATTAAATTAGTGCAAGTTTCAGGGATGACTAAACTATCCATCTTTTTAATTAAGTTGTTCCATTTAACGCGACGAATTAGCGTTAAAAATTCTATCTTTCAAAATGACAACATGAAAATGAAATAAAATTTTGAAATCAGATATTTTAAAGGGAAATGTAAGATGGGAAATGAAAAATAGACATTAAAAACAACAGTAAATTATTGCAAAGGGTGCGGGTTTACTCATTTCGGGTTTGGTTTCCAGCGTTAACAAAAAAAAAAAAAAGGAAAAAGAAAAAGAAACTATTGAAACAAACTTTCAAAATTAAGCATATTACCGTACGAATTCTGACCTTTTATATGAATTAGATAAACAAAAAAATTATAGACCAGCAGCTACATTTTGGCCTTGAAAAAAGGAAGTCATACGATGAACTTTTCTAATGAAATTGTGTTTGAAAAAGAAATTGAAGGTGTTCCATAAAGGAGTATTTTAATCAGATCAATTAAGCTTTAACACACATTTGGTTTAATCATACTTATCAGTTTGCTCATGACTACCAAAATGCCATATATTAAGTTAATTTGAATTTCAAAAACAATATGGTTACCGGATTATCCAATGAATTAAAGGGTTGAAGTAATCTAGTAGAAATCCTTAAATAGTAATTTAACTGATTAACGGTTTAACTATTTTTTTAACTGATTAATGACCAACCAATTAAAAAAGAACACTTGTTAGTTAAATCAATTGATCAGCTCTTTGGTGACACCTGTCAATTCATCTTCTTTCCCGCACTTTGTGCGGGTTATCAAAAAATAACATCAATGACTTAAGTTGTATTGCATAATTTTTAATATCAACGTGTTTTGTTATTTTAAGTACATAAGAATAATTTTTAATGTAACTTATTGTTCATCTTTTTTCCGTTTTGCTGATCTATGGTTTTATATCTTTAAAAGTATTTTCTTAATTTTTCATCATGATCTCTCTAAATATTTTTACCCGTCATATCTTTTAAACTCTTCCGCTAACAAATTTTTGTTTCATCTCTCTATATACATTATGCAACCTTTCTTTAGAAGTTTGTTCGTTTATTTTTCCTATAATATAGTGTTTACTTCATTTTTTTTTTTGGAAAGGAAAACCTTACTTCATTTTTTTCCTGCTTGCTTAATCTTTTCTTTTTCCCCTTAATTTGATGACTTCTCTTTAACGCTTCATTCTTGAATTTTTTTTAAATGTTTCATTTTCAATGTTATCTCAATTTTTTTTTCATATTTTTGTATTCTCTAATAATTGTTTTCTCCATGTAATTATTTTTCCATTTCTCAAAACCAATAGGCATTACTATTTTTTAATATTATTTTTTCAATTTTTCTAAAAGTATATTTCTATTTAAATAATTTATACTCGAAGCACCACTAACTAAAATAAAAACCAACACATTAACTAATAAAAAAGAAAAAAAAAACGAATGAGTTAATACAATTAGCCGATTTGTTTTTCTATATTAAAGTGTCAGTTGGTTTTTAGGCAGAGCAATACCAATGCTGTGTTGGCAATCTTACATATATATAAAAAGAATTTTTCGCCCAAGACACATGTCGCTTCATTAGGATATCTATTGGTTTGACAGTAAAATTTTAAAGTAAAATACTTAATGTTATAACTTTATTCTTTATAACAATTCATTTTCATCTTTTACCTCGGATAAATATCATGTTAAATCTTTGTCCAAAAAACTGACAGATTAGCCTAATCGGAAATGCTAATTCCACCGGCCAGCATTGTATTCATTAGTGTCTTCAAACCATAATCTATGTTTCTGCCGGCGTTTAATCTCTTACGTCGTAAGTATCTTTGAACTATATTTACGCCGACGCCTCCTGTCTTCGGAGACAAATTTAATCCGACCTTCTTCCTTTTCCGACGGCCAATTTGCATCAATTTGGAAGATTGTTCTCGATGGAATTGAGATTTAATTCGTCAATCTTCCTTCTACGACGGCCAATTTGCATAAATCGGGAGATTGTTCTCGATGGAACTGAGATTTAATCTAGCCATCTTTCTTTTCCAACGGCCAATTTGCAGCAATCAGGAAGATTGTTCTCGATGGAATTGGATTCTTCTTTCGTATATACAAATAACCCCTATAAGAAAAATGACGGTGTTGATTACCTGATTTCCATAAATTCCGCCGGTGTTTTTATGATAACTTCCATTGAAATGATTGTGGGATGAAGGGAGTATTACTTAAATTTCAAAAAATCCCCACAATTAACTTTCAAAAATATACATTCCCAATCTTATTCCGTAACCGAAGGTAATTATCACCCCCAAAAATAATTCCCGATTATTTTAATTCACTTAACCCAGTTATTCTGCTAATTCCGCATTACTAATAACCCTTCTTTTGATTCCGAATTACTAATTACCCTTGCCACTCCCGTTCATGTAAGATATGCACTCTCCCCGAAAGAAATTTGTTCAAATCGCATTGACACCAATTTTAGTAATAATTATAATCCTTTGGCTAATTAATAAAATATAATGAAGCCGTTGATTGTGGGTTTGTTCATTTTTTTTCTCCCCATTCCATTAGATTTTGTACTTTTTTTGGTCCACCTTACACCCTTTCAATGGTTCAAACTAGAATATTGTACTCTCTCTGTCTTAAAATTATTGTCCACTTTGAAGTTTCATTTTTAGCGTAATTTGAACGAGAAATAAAAACCCAAACTTGGCAATAATTATGGGCCATAAAGAGTAGTTTTTTTAGAAGGTACGCTAGAATAGTAGTAAGGTTAACAAAAAGTGAATAGATTGGCCTTTTTCGTACGGAAAAATTATTGAGGGGATAGTATTTCAATGAAAAGATAATAAAAATAAAAAATTAAACGTGATTTTTTTTTATACTCTATCAATATCTTAAAGTATATGATTAAAAGGGGCACAATATTTTTAATATCTCAAGGATTTTTTAGTCAGCCATGGTTTTTTTTTCCCTTTTTTAAAGCACACAGCCATTGTTAGTGCCCCAGTTTTACGACTTTTGGGTTATACTTTAAAGTAATTAGATCAGGTTATTAATTCAAAACATCAATTTTCTTGAGAAATTATCCTCACATGTCTCACACATTTAATGATTGGATAAATTTCATTAAACAGACGGTAGAAAATGAATACATTTCGGTAAGTCATCCACTCAAATTTGAAGCTTCCCCTTATCACATCGGCGGCTTCACAAACTAAACCCTAATAAGGAAATGAATTGGCACATTATAAAACTCACGCAATCACACACACACATACACATGCGTACAATCGCCCATCAATCATTTTGTCTTCATAATTTTCTTAATTTATGACTCTATGCGTGTCAATTGAACAGTAAACATGGTTGGGGATGCATAATCAACGTGAAGCTTCTTGGAATAATCATGACCCAGTCGATCGTACGTTTCTTAAGGATGACATAGAATATTGTACAGGGCGGGCCAAATTCAAATCCATGATTCGAGCAACAGAAAATTAAACTCGGCCCCAGTCTTTGTGCACAAGGTAATTGTATCATCTTTCCATCTAAATTCGAACTCATATCATTTTGCATCGTATCTTTCAATATTATGAAACTAATTAACCATTGCGGTTTTTTTTTCTCTCTCACGAATCTGCTGCTATGGGGATTAGGGATTGAGGAGAAGAGTGTCATTGAGACTTCTGATTGCATGAACCTTTTCTATTGGAACCCCGCCAATGACATCGCAGTGATCGAGGTACAATCATAGAATTTGATTCTTAGTCACCGTGGACGATGGAGTCATTTTGGCTTGCTTCACTTTTCGAATGTCCAACTAGTGGCATTTTCAGTTTTTTTTCCCATATTTTAATAATAGGTTTAAATTATTATCGTGAGACCAGTTGAAAACAAAATATCTCAATGCGAATTCAACTAATACTAAAACCTTTCTTTCTTTATTTTGGTCCTCTGCTGAATTTCTTTTGATTACTAATTATATGTATTTTACTTATTGCTCCATTTTTAAGTGTCCCATGACTTACGATATGGTTCAAATCATATGGGGGTGTTTGATTGGTCCGTTGAACAGATGGGCTGTTTGGTCGAGTATTCTAGCGATGGTTTTGGAAAGTAATTATGGAAATTGCCCTGCAAGACAATACCGGTTGAATATTCCATTATTAATTTTAAGGTATTTTAAGGTATATATATATATATATATTTGATAGTAATTAGATTAGGTTTTTTTTGAGATTTCTCTTTTAATTTTTTGTTGTGTTCAGTAGACTATTTGTTATTTGAAAAAATTACATCCTCTTGATCACTGACTTTGTTCCCCTAATTATCTCATTGTTGGCTCTCTCGATATGGTATGGAGCTTCATTTTGATGTGGAGCTCTTTCTTGAAATTTTTAACAGCTCTTGGCATTTTATCAGGCCAACATAGTTCCTAAATTTTCTCATGGTGTTTAGGATTTTTTTTTTAATTTTTATGAAATGGGAAATTTTCAAGCTCCAGTACCTCATTAAATGGTGCTATATCAAACATATTAGGAGCTTGCTTTCATTTCTGATTTTTGGTCTTTTATTGGAACTGTTGTAGTTCAAAAGTAGTGGTGGCTAACGCTCTATATCATTTCAGTTTTTTGGTTGTTTGTGTCAGACTGAATGAGAAAAAAGGGGCAATGGCCGTCGAGCTGAATGACATGAGATTAAAAGATATGGAAGATGAAGCGGCTGCTCCCCATGAAATGCATGCCAAACACGAGAAAGAGATCATGCGGAATTGTCAATAGGGCAGCGATTCGAACTAATAAATAGGGCCAACCGAAGGGATATGCTTATATATATATATCGAATGTCTTAAAGTAGACGTTGTATAAGAGTCTCTAATGAGTCTGAGCTTAATAAGTAGATATTGATTTTGGTTCAACTGTAAGAGGCTCAACTGCTTGTGCAGTATTCTCTAATACGTTCATATTGATTTTGGTTTTGACATTCTTTGAGGTTCTATCAAAATGATCTTTTTGTTTATTTGTCATATTATCAAGTCATTTCAAAGGAAAAAAATTCAAGAACAATGACTCACCGTGCAAAACGCGAACATAATACTAGATAGCAAAAGGAAATAAGTTTACCTTTTTTTTTTCTTTCTTTAATTTTTAACTAATTTTGTTTTTGATCTATACATTTACAGTTTTATATTAAAAAATTATTATTAAATGATGGAGTGAGAGAGTTGCGACATGTAGACTTGGCTCTCTAATTTTTTACCACATGGATTAGACTATTTAATTTTGCGCACATATATCCGATTGAAAATTCTCCTTTAATATACATAAAGATATAGGATTATATAGATAAGTTTATTTATATATATAATTAAATATTGGGCGAACTACATTTTACAACCCAAGTTTTGGCCGCTTAACCATATCCCCCTCGAGTTTCCTCCGTAATACTACCAATACCTCCTTTGACAGGGTGAAAAGATAAGTCAATGCCGGCATTGTGTTAAATGACCAAAAAACTAATACTAATTCGGGCGAAAATTTGAAGGACTGAACACTAAAAAATATTTCTATTGTTTGCAATTTATTTATATTAATCCTCCTATTAGATCATCCATTATTTTCTCCCTTATCCACCCACCCCTCCTCTCTTTGCCTTATCAGCTCCATTTTTTTTCTCCCTTATCTCCACCCCTAACCACTTCATCCTCTCTGCATTGCCACCCACCATCGTAGAAGCCTTGCAGATTCACTACCACATCCCCATCAAAGCCTACATCTTCTTTTTCGTAGTGTTCCATTTGAATTAGTGGACAATTAGATCCATGGCGGTGAATGCTCATAATATCCAATTGAAGTTTCTCTTTTCGTTCTTCTGCGTACTTTTTGTTTTTGGAGTAGATTTGTGGAGTTTATGGTTGATACAGTGGAGAAAAATCGGAATTTTTCCCTGATTCTTAAAACATTGATGGCTTTTTCTTTCTGATTTAAAAGTTTTCGTTCCTCAAAAGAAAATTTTATTAGCGGAATTTGTGAAATTTTTACAAATGATTAGTTGGATCGTTAAGTAAGCTAAATGTTTTACTTTTTTGTAAAAAATTGGTTTTTAGTAAAAAATTATTATTCTTTAAATTGAAAAAAGGATTAAAAAAACTAATATCATTATTATAAAGTTATATTATTAAAAAATTAATATGATTATGTAAATCAACCATGAGTTACAAATATATATCTATAAATTTGCACAGTAGTATATAAAAATAAATAGTTTTTTTTAAAGATCATATAATATATTTTTATAGTTATGAAAAATAATAAAAATAAATAGAAAATAGAAAAAATTAAATAAAAAGTGTAAAAATACTGTTTGGTTATTTTTACAAATTTATAGGGTCATTTTTATAATTTTTAAAATTATTAGGGTATTTTTTATAATTAAAACTAACAGAGTTCCGTTAATTTAAACGGAAATTGGCCGATTGGACAAAATGGGCTAATGGTGGAAACGTTTAGAGTAATATTGGCTAACCGAAAAAGAATAAGGTGAAATTGACAATGCATGTCAACCTTTAGGTAGATCGGCCAATTTTTCCAATGTAGTATACGGTCTGGGATTATTGTTAACGTTATGGTTCTAGAATCCTTCAACTGTTAGAGAAGGTTTAATTTCTTTCTCTCTGTTAAAATCAATCCAAATAAGAACCTTAAATTGTAGATCTATAAGAGTTATAAATAGATGCAAAATCCAGCATTTTAATTTCACGTCTAATCCCAAAAATATTCTCATTTATCCTTCCATGTTCATTGTTCTTTATGTTGCGTCATTATTTGAAATCTTCTTTTTCTAGTCAGTCAGCCGAGAGAAGACCAACATAAGTAACCATAGATGTCGTCACAAGAGTTTCGTGATTGAGAGGGCTGACCAAGAAGCAAGGCGGAACCGGCAGATTCCTTACTGGATTTGGATAAGAACCGACGACACTGTCTGTTGCAACGCCAATCATTGATGACACCCCACCTAGCTTGGACTTCAGTTATTTGCCTTCATCAATGTTACATGTCTTTCATTATATCGTTGCTTAAATTTTGATTTTGATAGCTACGTACTGGGATGCCTAAGGTTTTAATCTATGATGGTGTTTCAATTTTGGAGCTGCAGTTTCATTTTCTTTTGTAGAGTTCTGACGGTTCTCATTCTTATGAAGTCGTAGATATTATAACTTTTAGGGATGGAAAAGGATTGATCGATTCAGAACCGGAGTCTAATGTGAACCTTTGTGGCGAAAGCAAGTGGAATCAGATAAGTGGACAAAATCTTTTCGATTTTTTTTCTAACCGGCGTCATAAGCGGATACCAAGCTAACATGTGAGTTTAAGATTTGGTTTTGTACATAAAACTATCACATAGTAAACCTATTTCGCTCTTTAACAATTCTCGTCAAGTCGATAATGTCTTATGTTGGTGCCGGGATATATATATATATATATATTTTTTTTTTTTTTTTTTTCTGAGAAAAATTCTTCTGCCTAATATCCAAAGGTGGAGGACCTAAATCTTTACTTTTAAGGATGAGAATTCCATTTTTCTGAGTGGTTAGTTAATTAGTTCATGAAACTTTTCACTCTTTCATCCACTGGCGGTTTTTCGTTTTTTTTTTTTTTTTTGTGTATTTTTTGATTTTGGACTCAAATTGCACAAGGTATAGCTTTTCCGCTTCAGTCCTGCATTGCGTTCTGGATTTAGTAATCTCTTATGTTTCTTTTTTTGGGTGGTGGAAAAGTCCCTTTTTTTAATTTTGGACTCAAAACAAAGGATTATACATTTTTAGGTCCAGCTTCGTCGAGAGAGTCATGCTCATGCATCCTCTCTGAGAGAGTCATGAAGCTATTTGATTTTCAACTTACAGGTCAATATGGTGTCTGTAATTTTTCATGTGGTTGTTTCTTTGTTTGGAATCAGGCATTATAACAAGTTTGTAGTAAATTATGTAAATAGCTCTCTATGTCATTCATAGTCGTGTTTTTTTCCTTTGAGAAATAGATTGATGGGTCAGCCATTTTGAGAAGCTAAGCATCCTCTGATCTATTTCCTTCCACGGGGTCACTTGATTGAGAAAAACACTGTGTGGGGATGTGAGGTATTTGAGTGGCGGCATCATAATTTTTGAGGCAACAAATAAAAATAGCGATGAAGAAAAAAGCTTCACATCCTTTGAACACTTGCCAACTCCAAATCAGCGTGACGCACTTCGGCATTTTCATTTCTTCGAGTTATTGATAATGGACATGTATTTTACTCTAACTTGAAATTATTTCTTTGCCTTTTTTTTTTAGGTGATGGTGAATAAGAGCACAATCGTCACGAATGCTTTCCTTTACATCTTGAATCTGAAGCTCCAACTAGATGCCATCAGTACAGAATACCAAAACCTCATAACCCACATCCAAGGAAGCCAAAAGTTCATTTGGGTGCGTGGGTGTGTGTGTTTCTTTGGGAGGGTAAGAAGGTGGTTAGGTCAGAGATTCATAACTGCGATATTATGATGCCAAACAATGTTGTTAGAATTTAAAGAAAGAAGGATGATGTAATACCTATATCTTTACTTTATTATCTGAACAACAACAGGAAGTGAAAGTTGAGAAGTTTGGGACAAGATTCTTAGTAAGGGTGACTTGCAAGAAGAGAGGACACTTGCTGGTGTCAATTATTGAGTCCTTAAAAAGAATTGAATCTCAATGTTTTGCAAGCCACATCTACATATAAGCATTTCTTTTTCATGGAGGCAATTGTGGAAGAAGAACATCAAACTTCGGATGTGAAAGAGGTACCACATGCCGTTACCATGGCCATCACCAAGTAGCTAGCTAGCTAGAACTAAGTCAATATGATCAATCAATACATGTAATGCTACCAGTTTGGAAGCTTGAAAGGGCAACCAACTAGAGGTGACTAACGATTTTTGTATTTCTTGATGGTTGATTTCCCATTTTGATACTCCCTCAATGTCGATTCTGATTTTATGAATTACTTTTTGATACACCGGATGGAATTAAAAGATTCTAGTTATAAGAGACGAATACTTACAGGGAAGAGATACCAAAACGCCTAAGGCCAGGAATATTACAATCTAACGGATCCATAAGTTTAAGTTTGTTCGTGATGATCACGGGGGAGATGAACCTGAAGCTCAAGATGATGCAACTAATGATGAGGCTCCTGTTAATGAAAATTTGGATCAACAAGCACAAGCTGAACAGGTACCTCCACCACCCAATTGACCTCCACATCAGCGAAGACCTCCAATTCTGGATAACATTTCCCGCTCCTCGGATCGTACCACGGCTCTGGAAAACCACATAAAGGAAAATTGGAACCTTCTCTTTTTTAAAAATTGCCATTCTTTTGGAATATGGGGGCAAACCCTCTTCTCTCTTTCGCCCATCTACCTAGGCAGCCTTACACATTTATAATTAATTAAAAAATTTTAAAAATATTTCATAACAATCAAGAGAACACAACGAATATGAAAATTTATTTTTAAAGGGGTTTTTCTTTTTTTGAAAATTCAATTGAAACTGTATTTTTAATGTTTTTTCACCGAATTTGAAACTTATGACAAATGAAAATGTAGTATATTAAAGACGCAAAGAAAGTAAAATTTTATTGGATGGTAATGAGACGCTCCTTCTCCCAGGGGCAGGAAAAGTTGAATTATGAAATAGCGAAACCAAAAAAGAGCATGTCAAAAGCATAAAAAAGGAAATAAAATACCTCTATCTTTGATAAGGCAAAACTAGACGTTAGATTTGATAGATTGTTATTATACAGGAATTGATTTGATAACTGATAAAATAACTTCGTAACGACCCCGGATACAATTTAATTGTCGATTTAATTCTGGTGAAGTTTCATTATTAGGGAGACGCCAAGTGCATTTGTAATAATCATCCCCACCATAATTGACATATTCTAGTGTTTCCTTTTTGTGCAAATATTTCCAATAACTGAGTGCCGTTTTAAAATCACTAGCTGCTTCATCAAGCCGAGGCAAACAATATTCTGCTGCATCTCGAAGTACGCCTGCAGCATAACTCTCATATGATATATAAGAACATAGATTATAACAATATCTTAATTGATCAAATCTAAATTAATCAATTCAATCACACGGTTTTAGATTTTCAAGCTTTACCAACGAAATTAATCTTGTCCATTGAATTTTCACTTGTTAAGAGTTTCTCCGTATGGAATTAAAACATAATTATATATGATGGTGTTATGGTGTGGTTGGTGTTGTCTACAACGTAACGTAATTAAGCATGGCGTTATTTTGAGTATGCAACCAATGTGTGTGTGTGTGTGTTGGAAGAAATACCAAAATTAAATAAACGACACAGTTGTTGTGTACAAAATCTACCTGAAGAGTTTTTGGCCAAATCCTGGAGGGATTTGCGAGCAATTGAAACAGAACGCTGAGCGCAAGAAATTGTATCGCTGCCTAATTCGTTCATGTCCTCGTGGCCGGTTTTCTCCAAGCAATGGATGCAAAAGAGGAAATTGTCACCAGCTTGATTGCATAGTGTTTCCATTACTGAAGAAGCTTTGGAAACTTCATGATCAGCCATCAAACTTCCCAACAACAAAAGCAAAGCTGAAAGTAAAAATGAAACTCTTGTTTTAAGAGAACCCATAGCCACACAGATTTTTTAATATTGAACAAAGAATATAAGATTGATCTCGGGTCTTAATATAAAAAATTGATTTCCAGTCAACGAACTTTTTTCCTAAGGCACATTAATTATTATATTCAGAGATGTTTGACAAATGTCAAATTTCAATTTAATGCGAGTGAAGTTGGAAGTTCACCGATTAAATGTAATTTCACGAATTCAACAGTTCACTCCTTGATGTCGTTAGACTGTCTCGAATTTAATGATCCGTAAATTCTGTTAAAAAGTTAGATCTTGGTCTAGATTGAATAAAATTATGGCCAAAATGCTAACTCGGAAAATAATAGTCCACTAAGTCGTGCTAAAAGAAACATTAACTTAAAAAACAACGATTTTCCAAAAAAAAAAAAAAAAAAATTAAAAAACAACTAGTATGGTATCAGAATAATATCCACTGTCCTATCTTTCAAATATGGACTACCTTTATACTGAACGGCCCAATATAGTGATTCCGCAGACAAGAAACGGGCCGATCAAGCAAATAGAAACTTTATCTTCCTACTCATCCATTAATTCTGTCCTCGAGCAAATAATCTTAGGTTATGTTCTCTTTATTTCATCTCACATGTAGAGTGTAGACTAACCCATTGCACTAGTCAAGTGTTAGTGTTGGCATATATTGGTGTGTCCAAATCTCAAAAAGCTGAAAATGGAAAATCGGCGAGTCTACTAATTAGTAATTACAATTTGTATCAACTTAGTACTGATGTCCTCCGTCTATTAATATTTTTTCGTTATTATTTGAATACTCTTGAAGGTCCAAATATAAGGCCATATATAGTTTCATCTTAAAATCAATTGATGATAAGAGGAGTAGCATATGTGGTTATATATTAATTTCAAGAGTCTACCGTTTCCAATGTGGGACAAAAGAACTTGGGCAATTCCCGATATGTAATATTCTCAACACCCCCCTTTCAAGCCCGAAGGGGTTGGACAAACCGAATAAACTGTCGGATCAGTAAAGACCCAGATATAATTGGGTAACTAGAAAAAGTAGAAATAGAAGCCTCAAATTCGGGTAGTTAGAAGAAGTAGAAATAGAAGGCCCAAATGGATAAGTAAATCAGACCCCGGATATAACTGTCGGGTCAGTCAAAGCCCGTCCTACAAGTAACACAGGTCCGCTGATAAAACCCGCTCTGATACCATCTTGAAGGTCCAAATATAGGTCCACATGTGGTTCTCACTGTCACAATACTGGGGGTTATTTTGTTATTTTCATTAGCATGGGGGAAATACTATGAATAGCCTGGGGTAATAATTGTATTTTAGTCAATCAGTGGGCTTTAGTGCAATTACTGAATTAGCAACCATTTCTGTTTACGAGAGATTGGGTATTAATTAGGAAATGATTGGCTGTAATGGGAGACATTAATCACAGGTTTGGATTATTCCAGAAACTCTTTCTTTGCCTCGATTGTTCTCTCTCTTTTCTTCACCCTCGATTATTCTCCGATTGATTATTCCGGCCGGAATCTTCTATTAATTCCGACGGGACCCCTATATGTGACAAATTGGTATCCAGAGCCACCGTTCGTTGGCCGTACTTCCGATTCTCATGGCGTAGACTCGTTTGCAGAAGGAGAATGAAGATCCTAACCGTCGAACAGAGTAGAAGTTGATGGACGTCGCTAAAGAACCCAGAGCTGAGGCAGAGGTCACAAAGGCTCAATTTGAAGCTAAGTTTGCTCGGAATGATAAGGATTTAGCAGAAATCAAAGAACAATTGAAGATCTTGATTGCGGCTACAATTCTAAGAACGGGACTTCTTGGATCCGGAGAAAAAGAGAATCAACCAAGTTCTTCGACAGATCCACCTCAGGAAAGGGTTACTATTGACATCTCACCAACAAGAAATGCTGAAATTCAAGAAAAAGGTAAGGAAAAGAATAACTGTATACCACTGCATTCCCAGCCTCGATTAGAAATGTCTATATTCACCGGGAATAAACAGTTATTCACCGGGAAATGTCTATATTCACCGGCCCTTCCACCCGGCACCGTCGGATCACTAAGGCCGACTTTCGTCCCTGCTCGACGGGTGGGTCTTGCAGTCAAGCTCCCTTCTGCCTTTGCACTCGAGGGCCAATCTCCGTCCGGCCCGAGGAAACCTTTGCACGCCTCCGTTACCTTTTGGGAGGCCTACGCCCCATAGAAAGCTGTCTACGAGGCTGTCCCTTGGCCCGTAGGTCGACACAAGGTTAAAATTCTAGCCCTTCCAGTGGTATCTCACGATGGCTCGGGCCCCGGAAGGAGGCCTTCTTCGCCTTCCACCTAAGCTGCGCAGGAAAGGCCCAAAGCCAATCCCAGGGAACAGTGAAGCTTCATAGGGTCTTTCTGTCCAGGTGCAGGTAGTCCGCATCTTCACAGACATGTTTATTTCACCGAGCCTCTCTCCGAGACAGTGCCCAGATCGTTACGCTATTCTTTACATTGTATCAAGTATCAGATTGCCAAAAGGTTGAATACGTGGAGTTGTACCTTGAGGATGAAGCTAATTCTTGGTATCAGTCAATTAGGGTTATTCATCCGCATATTTTTTGGAAGGAATTCAGTGAAGAATTGTTGTCAAGATTCGTGGATATATCAGAGACTAATCCTGTGGAGGAATTTAATAAATTGACACAGGCAGGAACAGTACAGGTATATCAGGCAAGGCTTGAAGAAATAAGGGCAAGAATGTTGACTATGGATGTCAATTTATCTGAAAACTACTTCATTTACAGCTTCTTGAGTGGACTAAAAGAGGAGATCCGAACTGCTGTTCGGATGTTTGAACCTTCAACATTGGTTGCTGCTTTCAAATTGGCTAGGTTACAGGAAAGAAATGTTGAAACAACTCTGAGGAAGCAAAGGGGGACAGCAATACAGGTAAACAGACCAACTCCTCCTTATAATCGTTCCATTGGTGTGCCTAAGACTGCTGATAAGTCCAACAAACCCCTTAATCCTAATTTGATCAAGAGATTAAGCCTTGAGGAATACCAATATAGAGCCAACAACCTTCGAAGTTTCAAATGTGGTGAAAAATTTGGTCCTGCCCATGTATGCAAATATAAGAGTTTCAATATTATGATTATGCATGAAAATGATGAGGTTGATAGCAGAGAGGGATTAGATGCTCCTGAACTCTTAATTGATGATGGAATAGACTTAAATGTTTTAACTATTGAAGAGGGGTCGATGCATGTGCTATCAGTGGATACTGTGAAACAAACCATTGTGTTGGTGGGAAACATTAATGGGAAGAACATCAGGATTTTAGTTGATACTGGCAGTACGGATAGCTTTGTGGATTTACAGTTGGTTAAGGATTTGAAGTTGACTTACAAGGAGATTAAAGAGTTTACCGTTACTGTTGGAATGGAAATAAGGTCTGTGAAAATCTGATCTGCCCAAACTTACACTGGAACATCAAAGAATATAAGTTCAGTTACAATTTGAAGATTGTGAAATTAGGAAGCTATGACATGATTCTGGGAGTAGATTGGATGAAGCACTTCAGTCCTATTACGTTCGACTTTGATGAGATGAATGTGAGACTGAGTAAACATGGGAGGCAGTACATTTTGCAAGGCAGTGGTAGTGTTGCCAGTTTGATCTGGTAAGGGACATGGATTGTTATGAATTTACAGAAGAAAGAAGGGAGAAATTGATGACAATGCAGTTGAATTCTATCAGTTCCATAGAAGAAGAATCACACATGGTGGAGATCCCTTTACCTAAAGCTGTGGGTGAGCTATTGGATAAATATTACAAGATCTTTGAAAGTCCAGTTTCACTTCCTCCTGAGAGAGCCATTGACCATCAGATTACCTTGAAGCCGGGGGCTCAGCCATTTAAAATTCCACCATATAGATGTTCACATGCCCACAAGGAAGAAATTGAGAAGCAGGTGTCAGAACTGCTACAACAAGGTATTGCACAAGTAAAAGTCCCTATGCCTCACCAGTAATCTTGGTCAAGGAGAAAGATGGGAATTGGAGGATGTGCGTGGATTACAGGAGACTGAATGATTTAACTGTAAAAGATAAATTTCCCATTCCAATCATTGAAGAATCGCCGGATGAATTATTTGGAGCTACCATTTTCTCGAAACTGGACTTAAGGTCAGGTTATCACCAAATCCTGGTCAACAAGGATGATGTTCCAAAGACTGCCTTCCAGACTCATCAAGGCCACTATGAATTTCTGGTCATGCCTTTTGGTCTTACAAACGCTCCAGTAACATTTCAATCCCTTATGAACCAGGTATTTCAACACCAACTCAGGAAATTGTATTGGGGTTTTTTGATGATATACTGGTTTACAGTTCTTCCCTGGGAGAACATCTTGTTCATTTGGAAACTGTTTTAAGCATTCTACAAGAAAATCAGTTGTATGCAAAAAGGAACAAGTGTGCTTTTGCACAGGAATCAGTAGAATATTTGGGGCATTCAATTTCAGCTAAGGGTGTTAGCATGGATCAACAAAAGGTAGAATGCATTTCTAAATGGGCAGTACCTTCAACAGTTAAAGCTCTAAGGGGATTTTTGGGGTTAATAGGTTACTACAAAAGGTTTATTAAGGGATATGGGTTGATCTGTAAACCTCTCACAAATTTGTTGAAGAAGGATAACTTCTGTTGGAACAGTGAAGCTCAGTTGGCTTTTTAGAATTTGAAGTCATGTATGACATCTACTCCTTTGTTAAGGTTGCCTGATTTTTTAAAGCATTTTGTTGTGGAAACTGATGCTAGTGACATTGGAATGGGGGTTGTGTTGATGCAAGAGGAACAACCGGTAGCATACATTAGCAAAGCCTTTAGCCAACAAAGTAAGGGTTTCTCTGTATATGAAAAGGAGTTAATGGCATTGGTGCTTGCTATAACCAGATGGAGGCATTATTTGTTGGCGAATCACTTCATAATAAAAACTGATCATCAATCCCTCAAGTTTTTACTGGAGCAGAAGGTTATCAATAATTCCAGGCAGCATAAGTGGCTCATCAAAATTCTTGGGTATGATTATGAGATCTGGTATAAAAAGGGAACTGAAAATGGAGCAGTTGATGCACTTTCAGGAAGAGAGCAGTATTGTCTAAATTCAAAAGGAGAATTAAAAGCTATTTCTTCATTGCAGCCAGAATGGATGCAACAAATCATCAACAGTTATGATCAGGATCAGGAAGTGATGGATATCATTACTACAGTTTCCTTACAAACTGATGCCAAGGCTGATTTTCAATACGTACAGGGAATTTTGAGGAGGAAGGGCAAAATCTATGTTGGTAATAATCAGGAGCTGAGGAAAGAATTGTTAAAAGCATTCCATTCATCTCCTCTGAGAGGACATTCTGGACAGATGGTGACACTTCAGAATCTCAAGTCTTTTTTCCAATTGGCCTAGCATGAAGCAGGATGTGATCCAGTTTGTTAAGACCTGTGATAGTTGCCAAAGAAACAAGCATGAAAATGTTCCTTACCCTGGGTTGTTGCAGCCAAATCCAATTCCTCAACATGCTTGGAGAAGCATCTCTATGGACTTCATAGTTAAATTGTCACCTTCCAATAACTATGATACCATTCTGGTGGTGGTGGATAGACTCACCAAATACGGCCATTTCATTCTATTGGAGCCACCAGTTAATGCAGTCAAGGTTGTTGAGGTGTTTTTCAAGGAGATATTCAAGCTACACGGTCTACCAGATGATATCATAACTGATAGGGATTCCATTTTTCTTAGTCATTTCTGGCAGGAGTTATTCAGGTTGTTTGGAACCAAGTTGAAGTTCAGTACGGCCTACCACCCACAGACGGATGGTCAAACTGAAAGAGTAAATCAATGTTTGGAGAGTTATTTGAGGTTTTTTTGTTGTGACAAACCCTCAACTTGGAGCAGGTGGATCACTTTAGCTGGGTGGTGTTATAACTCAGTTTATCATTCTAGTATTAAAATGTCTCCTTATGAAGCTTTGTATGGGGAGAAACCACTTCCTTACCCTTTGGGGCCTTTTACTGACAGCATTATACCAGTTGTTTCAATGGAAGTACAACAAAGGGCCAATATACTTAAGTTGTTACAGGGGAATTTGGAAAAAGACAAGGAGAGAATGAAGCATTTTGCTTATTTGCATAGATTAGACAGGTCCTTTTCAGTAGGGGAATGGGTTTATCTTAAACTGCACCCATACAAACAGACCACCTTAGCTATCAATGCTCATTCCAAGTTATCCTCCAGGTTTTATGGACCATTTGAAGTAATTGCCAAGATTGGATCAGTTGCTTATCAACTCAGGTTGCTTGATCAAGTCCGCATTCATCCTATATTCCATGTTTCCTTGCTCAAGAAGTTTCATGGCAATCAAGTGGTGGCCGGACCTCTTCCTGACATGACTATCCTTGAAGATGGAGCACTACAACCAGAGGAAATCATTCAGAGGCGTTTCATAACAAGGAATGGATCACAGGTCGTGCAAATGGAAGGGGATGGAGCTTGTCGATTCATCCTGGGAAGATCAGAACTTCATTTCTCAACAGTTTCCAGGTTTCAGACCTTGAGGACAAGGTCTTGGTTAAGGGGAAGGGATTGTCACAATACTGGGGGTTATTTTGTTATTTTCATTAGCATGGGGGAAATACTATAAATAGCATGGGGTAATAATTGTATTTTAGTCAATCAGTGGGCTTTAGTGCAATTATTGAATTAGCCGCCATTTTTGTTTATGAGAGATTGGGTATTAATTAGGAAATGATTGGCTGTAATGGGAGACATTAATCACAGATTTGGATTATTCCAGAAACTCTCTCTTTGCCTCGATTGTTCTCTCTCTTTTCTTCACCCCCGATTATTCTCCGATTGACTATTCCGGCTGGAATCTTCCATTAATTCCGACGGGACCCCTATATGTGACATCCACCTTAAAACCGATTGATAATAAGGAGAGTAGCACATGTGATTATATTATATATATTGGTTTCAAGACTCTATCATTTCCAATGTGGGACAAGGGAAGTTGAGCAATTCTCAATATGCAATATTCTCAACAAATTCGGACTCAAAATTTAGGTAATAGGGAATTGTTAACAAATTTCTGCATGAAACAGTAGGATATATCAATATGTTATTGTTCTGAGACAGTAAACATTGCAAAAGATGGTTTTCATAGTGACACAACCTCACATCTTTTAACCATATTACTCAGTATCTATGGAAATGGAATAGATCCACAAGAAATGGAGAGCTGAAACTGAAAATGAACTTCTCAACGATAGCGGACAAAGAAGTTCGATGAATATGCATAACATTTTCCTAGTTTCTTTCTCCCATGTTCATAAAAGATGCGGAGGACTGATGGGGTGTCAAGCCATACAAATAAATTAACCTACTTCAAACTACATAGTATAGAGAAATAAGGTCGTCTCCTCAGGGAACGATGGATTATTTCCTTTAAATTAATGGAAAGATGGATTTTTGGATTGTTGTTCTAAATGTATGATAATAAAATTCAAATAACAAAAAACTAAATAAATGAAAAGAAATCAAAGTAACAAACTTCTGACTCAAGGGACGGATAACTGAATTATTTCATTAATCACAGGCTACTAAAACTACTCTTGCAATTTAAGCATTCAACCAAAGATAGGATAGCCGTAATAAATCAATTAATCTCCCTAAATTAACTAACCAAACCTAGCACTCAATTAGTCCTTATCATAATTCGGCTGGGCACGATAGTGTTCCATACCAAATAATGACAGCATAAATACCAAAAAAATATAGTTGAATCAAAATCTAAACAATTGAGATAACTGCAACTAGTCAGACTTTGCCTCATTAATTTCACATTTAAACTAACATGCATATTCAATGTCTCATCAATACACATGCTTTGTCTAATTGCTACTCAGTACCGCCGGTTCGTATCTATTACGTGATATTCAACTAGCAGATAGCACTAAAAACTAAATAGCAAATCAAGTTGTCAATTTGAATGATATCTACTTTCATAACTCAATACAAGAATAATAAATACTTAAATCATAGGCAAAAACAATAAATTAAGAACAAAACCTCATAATGAAATAATTTAATAAATTCCCTGAATTAGTAATAATAGGTTTAGCTACTCATGGATGAAAGTATGACGACTTTATTCTCCATAGAAAACGAAGTCTAGAAATTTGAGAAAAACAAAATGGCGGAGGCTCTAGCTTTGCCTCACGTACGCCTGCCAAAACCGTGGCCAAAATCAAGAAGAAAAGGCCCGCCAAAATAAAACCCACGGCTGTCTTATAAAGAAATTAGGTCAGCCCCACTAAACAAGAAGTTAGGCAAAAATTGCAGCATTAGTTCTTTCACTTTTCAACTTTTTCATTTTTACCCTAAAATTTCTTTCATTTTGCAATGAGATGTCTAATCGTTCAAAATAGTCTAAAACAGCTTTAATCTTTTATTTCTAGCTCATAACATGAAATAATAAAAAAAATGAATTAAATCCATTCGAGTCCATAAACTAATAAAAATATCAATAATTAAAACACAATTTATGTATTTTATCTAGGACTTTAAGGATGATACATTTAACTGGCAAACTCTAGTTCATGTTATTGTTTTTTAGATCTTTTATGAACATACGTGATGGCTAAGATTTGTTTTTGGGTACTTGACACAACGTTTGAGTAATATTATGAAAATTTGGCACTATAAAACAAAAATCCTTTATATTCTCCTTCCTTGGCTTCTATATACTCTCGCTTAAAAAATCCTACATAATCTCCTTCCTTGGCTTCTACATCCTTTCGCTGATTAAATTACAACCTAGTAGATTCCTTGGCTTCTATATCATTCCTCTTACTTATATCGAAGCAGTGCCTTTTTTCTTTGGACAAATATCCCTATGGCTCCCGCACCTGATCAGGCGAGAAGAATATTAAGGGCTGTGATGACAGCTTCCCTGGCGATTTCCACCGGCACGTTGATGATTGGCGGGGTCATTTTGGCCCGCCAGGCCAGGGTGCATTGCATTCCACTACAGGGAACGAAAGTCGGTTGTCCCCTTTCTAGACACAGTTGTACTGACATTCCTGTTGTCTAACCTCTTCATGTTAGCTATAATATTTCATTTGTTAATGTTTACTGTAAAAATTTAAAATTACTGCCTCTTAGGCTACACTCTTAAGGTAAGAATAACTGAAGGAAATAGAAATTTTAACTTTTATTTCCAGTACAGTGCCACCATCTCACTTTATTGACCAATTCATCACAATCATATAATTTGATTAAGCAACAACCGTCTGAGCAACAATTGTAAGGGAAAATTCATGTTTTTCAGTTGTTGTCTTTAAGAAATTGATCACATGAAAAAAAAACGGAAATGTTTAATAACACATAAGGGAAGCAATGGTGATTCGTTAGAAAGAGTAGAGGTGCCAATTCGAGCAGTCTCATATGGAAACAGTGATATATGTTATCTATATAACATACATGGTATGTGATTATGTTTTATGCACATAATCCTAACTCTAGCAAGATAATGTGTTCTTTCATAATGATTAGTAAGTATATACAAAACAAAACGTTCGCCAATTCAAAAATAGTTTACGCTCGATTATAACTATTAAACAAAAATATATCAGGCAAATCAATATGAAAGAAGTTAACTTAGAAAATAGTGGTCTATCACAAATAAAAAAGTGACATTAAGTTCCTATTATTATGATATAAAAGTGTTGCATCCCTTATTACATGTTGTCTGTTCATAATGCACCCTCCGTCCCAAAATTATGACAATTTTAGTTCAATAATATGACAAGTTTTTTATATGACAATAGATATGTTTTTTTGTCTCTAATACATAAAGTGATAACATCAAGTCTTCAACTGTGTAAATTCACAAATTTTTCTCATTTAACTTCTCGCTTGCACCGAAAAAAAAAGAAAAACAATTTACGTGCAAATTATGTGCAAGTACGCATAATCTATATATATTAAATTAGAATTTTTAATCGATACATGCCGTTCAATGAGTTAGTTTAGGACAATTGTGACACGTGTCATCTCTACAACTTTCCTTTATTAAACTGTAGAAAAATATTTAGTTAAATTAAAATTTTTATTACTTTAGTGTTAGAAATAATTACCCTATTCTATCATTGCATAATTTAATTTACAAGAACCATAAATCTATCTAAACAAAATCATCACAATAATTAATCTATATAAGGAATTTATTTACACAATCAACAAATTTCAAATCTAATTAAAACAATACCAAAAACACAACAAGATGAATTAATCATATTCTTATCAGCAAATTAAATAAGGAATATATTTACAGAATAACTAATTATTAATAATTAGATAATTAGTAATCGTATTGTGAATATAATTGTAAATATCTAAGTATTTTATGCACATGATATGTTGAGAGAACTTCTATTAGATTGGGAGTAATTTTTTTTAGAATACCATATTTAGATTAAAATACTCAAATAGTTTTTTACATTTGCTAAAAAAACTCAATTTGGTCATTTACATTTTCAGTGATTTGGTCCATTATATTTGTCTTTTACAGTAATTTAGTCATTTTTACTTTTTTTGACACTTTACATTTGGTGGCTATAAGTTTGACCATATCTTGGTCAAGTCAACATGGATATCTTCACTAATATCTAATTTTCAAAAATATAAAAAATCCATTAAAGTTATATTAATCATATAAATTAATTTATAATTAAAAATATAAAAATTCGAAAAAGAAAAAAAAATCCAAAATTTTTTGGGCCCGACATCCAGGTTCTTATCATTGACCTTATCTTTTAACTTTTTTATCCGTATCCAGGAGGGGGTTTGGAAATAGGAAAGTATTTGACAGGAGAAAATGGAAAAAAAGAATAAGGTCAATAATAAGATCTTGGATATGGGGCCTTGGGGTTAATAAAAATCTGAGTTAAAAAAATAAATAGTGAATAACAAATTATAATATAAATTATCATTGATTAATAATTTGAAAATGACATAAAATATTTTAAAACCCGTGCAATGCACGGGAACAGTACTAGTTTTATAAACCAAAGTGCAATTACATATAAACTTGTGTGCAAAACTAAAGAAATTAATTAAGAATTTATGAGAATGTTTACTATATCAAAATTTAAATTTTTTAAAATAATTTTTTATTTATTTGGTAAGTTGACATGTGCTATTTAGTAAGCTTATCGAAATTTATGATATTATTATTAATTAAATGTGGACGGGACTATATCCTTAGTATTCATAACAGGACCTAGAGTTTTTTCCAAAAATGAAATTCATTCTTTAAACTTTATCTTATGATCATTGTACAGTTTTTAAATAATTTTATTTCACCCGAATATGACTATCTTATAGTTTTAGGATTAGTCATTAAATGACTTCCTTGGAGTTATGAAATAAGTCTATCATCATGTTGGGGGTAATTTTTTTAATATATATACTACATCCGGTTCTTAATATAAGGCATTTTGATTTTATCTAGGTTTCACCTAGTACGTATTTTTAATTGACAAAAAAACTTTTAAAATATATTTTCTCGTTCGTTATGTTCTCTTAATTATTATGAAATTTTTTAAGATTTTTATTCCAAGTAAAATTACATACAAGATCAAACTTAGGATAAATCAAAATGTCTTATATTAAGGATCGGAGGAAGTATTATTTTTTAATATGTATATATTATTACTTAGTATTGTTTTTTTTGGTGAGTAGTGTGTGTCTCAATCTATTCAAGAATGCTTGCCATTTAATGCACTTAACCATAATTTTGAGTGAGATTTAAGCTTTTGATAACAGAGAAATGATTCAGTACAGATGTTGTACTATGTAGGATTATGCAGCCAAACACAATAATAGAGTAAAGTAGTAATTTTGGAGGGGATGGAGATAATTTCTACGAGGTTAAACCACCAAAATAAGGGGTGTTAGTACTTGTTGCTAAAAACCAAAATAATTTTTCTTGATAACAACCTTTTCATCATGTTTTTAATTTTTTTCCGCAAAATCTTCTCTATATCATTTCGGATAACTAATCTCTTTAAAAAATTGAAATAACATATTTTGGGCTTGATATTGGTTAAAAAGAATTTAAAATATAGGTCTATGAATTGCACTTAATTAGGGTGAATTCTTCCCATATTAAGAACATCATCTAATATTGCTTTATTTGTTGCTTTTTTTTTAATATTTATTCATCAATGATTTCTTTTTTTAAAAAAAAACATCAAAACATTATTCCCTTGGACCGATATGATGAGTTGTGAAATGTGAAATACCTCTAAATATGATAACGAAAGAAGTGGACGGAATCTGTCATCTTCTTCTCCCTTCCCTTTCCACAGTCCACACACAGTCACACAGTGGGTCCTGGATTGCTAAGTCTAAAACAAAAGCTTAACAAAGGAAGAGCAGTGGTTTTGGTTGTACCATTTTCTTGAAATCTACTGGAAATGGAGAAAGCTCTGACAAAAGTTGGGAGCTTGAAAGCTAGTACATTCTGGGTATCCAAGAAAGCCAAGGAAGAGATCTCCAATATTTCTCAGGACCTCTCGGTATATCCCGTTTCTTCTTCCCTTTTCCATTTCTTAGGCTGTTCTATGTTTTTTTTTCCCCCCTTTTTGTCTGCAATTGTGATCTGTATTCTGTTTGCTGAATGGAAATTGGCCCCCTATCCCTTGCGATTCAAAGATCTGCATGATTAAACATTAGGGAATTGAGAATAATTTTAGAATATGCCGGGGAGGATTTATGGGACACTGTTTTTGTTAAAATTTGTTATTAGTATGAGGAGAGCATTGAATGGCTTATTGTTTCCATGTAGACTTAGATTTTGTGAATATAAGGTAATTATGAAGTTGAAAATTCATGTTCAGCCGCCTTTTTCGATGGTTTTGCATTTAAAATGTGGATTGTTGAAGTATTTTTTTACCTTTGATATTTTGGAATTTGTCAAAGTTTTCTTAGGTATTGTATCTCTTTTTACCTTGTAGCAAAATCTTAAGTGATTGTAGATAGGATGGATTCTGAGTTCTTCATTGGTAAAGCTTAGCAACAAAATGTAGGAAACTACTTTTTTGCAGCTTGCATGATCTCTCTTTAATGCATCTGGCTTCTTACGGAACTTGATCAGATATGTATGAATTTCACGTCATTGGCATGACAATCGATGCTCAAATAGATTCAAGTCCAACAGGAATGTGCTTGTCAGTTTGAAAGAGTTTTCTAGTCAACTTTGTGATTTCAATTTCTATCTGTCAATGCATCTGCAAGTTATATAATCTGCAGAGCTTTGTTATCATCATGTGGTGTACTGCATTGTGTATTATGAATATCTTGATTAAACTGGTCTAGCAAGAATGTTTATTGAATTATTGGTCATCTGCTGACTATGAATCATGGCTTCTCCCAACTGTACGGAAGAATTGTTCAGCGTGTCATTCTAGCTTAGCTTTCAATCAAACTTGAATATTGCCCTTTTTGCTTGGCCTTTTATCTTTCAGATGAGGCAAACAGTCCAGACGAAGCAAACTTGAAGTGTTTGTTGGTGACCTTATTCACCATCCATTCTTTCATTTTGGACTTATATTGCCTGTGTGCTAAAATACAAGAGTGAATATATTATAATTCGCTTCTCAAATGTGGATGCATAGCTTATATTTATTGCAATTACTAACTCTGCATTTATTGTTGCATTAAGCCTGCTACTCGTTGGCACAACTCTTCCAGACTTAGAGAATTCTCCTATGAATTTTTTAGTATGGAAAATTTTGTTTCTACTACTTTCTCTCAACTTTTGTTTTATTTCCTTTTATTCTTTTCAAATATTTGAGTTTCTTCTTTTTCTTTAGCATACGTGCCCAACTCATACTCTTTAATTGACCTTGGATTATTCTTTCAGACTTTCTCTAACACTGTTGAAGAGAAGGCAAAATGGATTTTCAACAAGCTAAAAGGTAATGAAGCCAACCTTCGATGCAGTGTAGATCCACCTATTCATTTTTCGCACTTTATGTTCCGGTAAAAGCTTCAAGATGACAGTATGTGATATTGGGTAAATCCTACCATTAAATTCTGCAATTTTAAAATGTTCAGATATAAAAAACTACAACATTATGGTTTCACTATCGATTGGAACAGAAGCACTCAAGGTTGTCACAACTAGCTTGTCTTTGATGATTATTGGCACCTGCTATTTGTCTGCTGTTGTAACCTCGATATTCTGAAACAAAGTCGTGTATCACACCCTTCTAATTATCTACCATTCTGCTCAGGCAAGCCACTGAAATCCTTGCCAGACCTCCTGCGAGAGTTCAACCTCCCTCCTGGCCTCTTTCCACAGAACATTACCTGTTATGAATTTGATGAATTAAAGGGCAAGCTCATTGTTTACTTACCATCTGCCTCTGAAGTTTGCTTCAAGGACTCTTCTGTCATGAGATATGCTACCCGCATCAAAGCAACTTTATCAAGAGGAAAACTCAGCGGAATTGAAGGAATGAAGACTAAAGTCTTGGTATGGGTCAAAGTTACCTGTATCAGTGTTGAGGGTTACAAGTCCGACAAGGTGTGGTTCACTGCAGGGGTAAAGAAATCCAGGCCTAAAGATGCATATGAATTTCCCCGTGAGGCCATCAAAGTAGAAGAATTTTGAACATGGAAAGAGATTAAAATTCTTTGCTATATATGTGTTAATAATGCTTTTAGATGCATGACCGTATTCATTCATGTATTCTTTATTCTTTATTGGAGTTGCATTTCATTTGGTTGCTAAGTCCGAAGAACTTTCCTCTGAATTATAGGAAATTTACTTGTGATAAGATGTTGCCATAATAACAACTAGATGCTTGGCCCGGACAGATGCCCGGGCGCCCCCTCTCAATTACTATTTTATTAAAATTTAATTGAATTACTATTTTTTTGAGGAATTAATTTGGTGTATATATCATTTATGCTATGGTTTGGGGCTTAAAAAAATATACCTATAAATCTGAGGTTATAAGGGAATAATAAATAATTAGTTTATAAGGCATTATTCTTAATTGTTGAATTTAGGTATTTTTATTTTTTGTTTATATTAAGTCTGCAAAACTATACGATTGGACATTTGAATTTGAATTAATATATCCATTCGTTTGAAATGTAACTGATCCTTATTTGTAGTAAAACATGTGTTTTTTTTTAAAAAAAAATTATATAGCTTCTAATTAAAAGAAACTTACACGTGACAAAAAAAACTTGAAATATGGTGCATTGGAGCCAAAACAGATGCATACGTAGTTGCCACATAAGTTTCATGTCTTCTGTTTTAATAGGATATATATATATATATATATATATATATATATATATAAAAGGGATAAAAGGGATTATGAATAGCTGATATGTCATAATAGGCTCATAAGAAAAGTCCGAAAATAACTGAGTTGGCGTTTTAGTCGCTTTGATGAGATCTATCCATTCCCAGGGTTCTTTTTTTTTTTTTTTTCTGTCCGAAAAACTGAAAGACAAGGCCAACTTGGAAGTCTTAATCATCTCGTCGCTGGTGAATCCCTTTTAAGAAAAAGCCAATACTGTGTGTCCTCCACTTGATCATGTCACTTAACTATTGGGCTCCTTTCCGATAACATTATCTCTTCTGCCTGTAAAAAGGCAGTGTTGCTGGCCCTAGTGGCGATTACAATATTTGATAATGTGACAGTACTTTTCTTTTTTCACTAATGGATTCTGCAAAGACTATTTTTTTTTCTCTCACTACTTCTGTCATAATCTCTTCTGGACTACAGCTAAAACCAAAACTGAAAAACCAGTGTTTTCTTTCTTGGTCTATACTTTGATTGAATTAGTAATAGCAAGTTGTTCTCATACTTTGTTACTGCTTTGTTTCATTTGTAAAAGTGTTAACAAGGTTGGAGATGCCTTCTAGTTGTGATAACCTATATGCTATCTTAAATCAGCTCCATCCTGACTTGGTGAATGCAAGACACAGATTCAGGCCTGACTTCCATGCTGGTCAGAGGCCGTTGTTGGCACGGTTCTTCAGACGGTCATCTCAGAAGCCTAGTTCTGTCCTGGGGGACGAACAGTTGTACTTGTCCTTGCAATCGACCATCAAGGATATTGAGGATGACAACAGTTTTTTCACAACCTTTCTGAATTCCATTGGCAGGTGGACTGATGCAGTTGCTGTTATGCCCGGATTGGAATCATTTGCTGAAGAAATTGAAGCTGTTATTGGTGAGATCTCGTATGACCTTGCTTTACATACTGAAAACAAGTTCATTTTAATGAACCCTCTGAAAATGCTTCAAATTCTTGAGGAATCTAGAGAAAGAATTGAGTTTTTGAAGCTGCGAATGGGGACATTACCGACAGGTTTAGAAGGCTGCTCTGTAAGACATCATTTTTCGTCCAATGAATATTCTGTTTGGCAGGAATTTGAGAAATCTGTTCAACAGAATCTTAGATTTATAATCAAAGAAAAAGTTGATGATGAATGTCCTAATCTTGGTGAGAAATTGGCTGCTTTTATTCACAAGCTAAAGTTTTTGCAAACTTTTCTTGGGCATGCAGTCAGAATTATGGGTTTTTGGCATCGTGTTACGGAAAAATTCTTCAATCTTGCTGCTTATGTGGTTGTAAGGGCAGGATATCAGTCTTGTCATTGCTGGTTCACAAAAGACCCTATCATGGCGAGGGGGAGGATTACTGCTCTTCTGGATACACAACATGAGATTGATCTTACTAATCCTGAATTCTTAGAGTTCATCCTCCAATTCATGTCTGCAACTCGCAAAGCCGACCATAACCAACTGGTGCGTTCATTTCTTAATTACCTTCTGAAATGGGGAAATGATCTCGAGAAGCATTTGATGCCCCTGTTGACTTATGCGATCAGTACCCAAGAGGAGTCCCGGGATGATGGGCCCGGACTCATCTCTGAGATAAAAGCAATGCTGTTAGGGGTGGGATTTCTGCATGATCCGGTCCCAATAGGAGGTAGAATTGATCCTTCTCTATATTCTGAATTGCTCGTGAAGATTGGTTTTCTCAAGGCAGAAGCTTTCCTTATGGAGAAACTCAATTCACTGTCACCCATTCGCTATGCCAGAACAAAAATTGGTGAACTTCATGAGGTTCTGGATGCATTACCTGAGGAGAAGACCGAATATGAGAAACAGGCCATGGAACTAATCGATGAAGTGACAATGGAGGTGCCATTGATTCTTCATGCCTTTCAAGCCAATACAATCACAACTAATGGGGCCAAGATGTCTCTTCTCCTGTTGCTTGTCAGGATTGTGCTATTCAAGTCAGAGGCATTTTTGATGGAGTTACCAAATCTCGGTGCGGCTTCTGTATATAATGGGAAAGGCCTAATTGAAGCTCTTCTTTTAAATCTTAAACTCTTTTCATCTACTGTCGGAAGAAGTAGGAATGTGGAGAGTGATGAGCGTGTGGAAAATATCTTCTTTAGTATTGAAGCAGTTGCTCGGAGATTAACTGCATTTTCTTACGTATTTGTTGCCAATGAAATGACAGAAAATATGATGAAGAAAATGATTCTTTTTTTTACTGATTCCCTTGATAGAGTGAAACTTGTCAAGACAAAGGTGAAGGAGATCTGCCCAGAATTTCCAGTATCCCATTTCCCGAAGACCAATGAAATTGGCTTTCTTGATTTTCTATTGCAAAACCTGTCAGAGCTGATCACTTGCAACTCCAATTTGATCGCACCTGTCAAGCATCACATCATAGAGATTCAGTCACATCTGGAGTTTTCTAGACCAAACCTGAGTCATTTATTGAATTCAGATACTCCAGAGTTGAAATATCTGGGTGATCAAGTCATACATGTGGCATATAGATTGGACTATGTCATAGACATGATTGAGATTGGTGCTAATTTCCAACACTTCTGGTGGTTTTATGATCTCCTTGATGAAATGAGGGACATTAAGTTGCAGGCCAATAGAATTCATGAGAAGATTTCTGATGCCGAAGTTCACAATGTGCGGCTGATTTCAAGCCCTAGGATTTCACTGGCCAGTTCTCCAGTAGTTGGTGAAACAGTAAGTCTTAATGATGAGGAAGATGATCTTAAAAATCGTCTTTTGGGAGGGTCAATCAAAAGAGATATCGTCTCTATTGTTGGCATGGCTGGGATTGGCAAGACAACTCTCGCAAAGAAGTTGTACAATGATCCTAATGTTGCACATTACTTTCACCGCCGTGCATGGTGTTATGTTTCACAGGTGTATAGTAAAAGGGAATTGCTGCTCAAAATTATAAATGATGTCCAGGGCCTTACTGATGAGGAGATTCATCAAATGACAGATGCAGATCTTGAGTTAAAATTATATAGGCAATTGAAAAGAATCAGATATCTTATAGTTATGGATGATATGTGGGATACTGAGGCATTGAAGGACTTGGATAAGTCATTTCCTGATGATGGAGCTGGAAGTAGGATCTTGATAACAAGTAGAAAACATGATGTGGCATTGAAAGCTGAACCCGATAGCAAACCTCATGAGCTTCGTCCACTATCTGATGATGAGAGTTGGAGCTTGTTAAAGATGAAGTCGTTTCCTAAAGGATGTGGATGTCCAGAGGAACTGGTGGATATCGGAAAGGAAATTGCTGGTCAATGCAAGGGATTACCACTTGCAATTGTGGCAATTGCTGGTATCCTTGAAAGAGCTGAAAAGAAACAAGATCACTGGGAAAACATTGCAGCAAATTTAAACTCAAGGATTATTTCTGATCCAGAAACACGGTGCAAAGAAATCTTAGAAATGAGCTACATGTATTTACCTTGTCATTTAAAAGCATGTTTTCTGTATTTTGGATCATTTTCAGAGGACAAAGAAGTTCCTGTCACCAAATTGATTCGCTTATGGATAGCTGAGGGGTTTATTGAGAACAATGGGGCAAAGAGCTTAGAAGATGTATCAGAGGATTACTTGATGGATCTAATAGACAGAAGCCTAGTGATGATTTCCAAAAGAAAATCGAATGGAAGGGTCAAAGCATGTAGCATGCATGATCTATTTCGTGATTTGTGCCTTTCAAAAGCAAAACAGGATAACTTTCTGCAGCTGATAACTAGGTACCATGAACCGTTTGCTTCATTTGATCGCTCTGATTATGGTTTTGATTTTTATGATTTCTATCCTTCGGATTCTATAACATATGAGTGCCACCGGCTCTGCATTTGCTTGAAAAGAAAGCATTTTGTTTATTCAAAACCATCCGGCCCATACACCCGCTCTTTAATATTCTCTGCCCATAGCGATACGTACCCCAGACGCCCCTTCAATGTCTCATTCATATGTCAGAACTTCAAACTACTTAGGGTGCTAGATTTGGAATGCATCAACATGGGTATGTCCTTTCCTGCTGAAATCGAAGTCCTGATTCAACTCAGATATTTAGCAGTTAGTGGGGATATGGACTGTATTCCTGGATCAATAAACAAGCTAAGGAAGCTGGAAACCTTTATTTTGAAGGGACTGAGTGGGAAGGTTGTATTGCCTGATACAATATGGTCCATGACAAGGTTAAGGCACCTCCATGTAAATCATTATGCTGTTTTCAGCTTGCAAGATGGAAAATCTCGAAGCATCTCTCAGCTTAATAATTTGGTTAGCTTATCCTTGCTGTGTCTTAGTCATGGAAAAGATGCAGGGAAGATAATTAAACAGCTGCCAAATCTAAGTAAATTGAGTTGCATATTTCATGAATCATGGGACTCCTCTAAGAAGTGCAATCAGTTTCCAAGGTTAGAAAGTTTAACCAAGTTGGAGTCGCTCAAGATTATTTACTTCGGCGAGGCACTGAGTCCTGTTGCATTCAGTTTCCCTTCAAAGCTGAAGAAACTGACTCTCTCGAATTTCCGCTTGCCATGGGATCAAATTTGTGCTATTGGGGCATTACCAAACCTTGAGGTTCTCAAATTACTCTTTGGAGCATTCGAGGGGAAAACCTGGGAGATGAAGAATGAAGATGAATTTCGCAAACTCAAGTATTTGAAGCTTGACACGTTGAACTTTGCTGAATGGAATGCCTCTTATGACGACCTCCCTCAACTTCAGCACCTCGTGTTACGAAATTGTAAGAACCTTGAGGAAGTTCCAAGTGAGTTTGCTTACAGCTCCACATTAGAGATGATTGAAGTACAAGGATGCAAACCAACTCTTGAGGAATCAGTCCGGATAATAGGAGGAACTGAGGGAATCAAAGTCGTCATCAGTTAAACATACTTCCTTCAATTTATCTGCAGTACAATTCTTATCACTTGTAAGTAAAATTCAAGAATTCTGACTTACAGTTTCAGAATGTTTTGAAGTAAGTTTACTTAAAATACTTTGAACTCTATTCCATCACCAGATTGTGGAAAGCAGATGAGGAACATAAGAACGACATCAGGCCGTAGGAACCCTGAACTACATATCTTGGAGAACAAAAGGTATTTTCTATTTTTCGCAATAAAATTTGATATCTGTTTATTACTAGAACAATGGAAAGTGTATTTCCTCTGCAGGAGAAATATCAATTTTAAAAGATTAGCTTAACATTAAAATAGCAGCATTCCTTCTTCTCTGTTCTGCTGTAGACCATCATGCTGGTGTTCAACACCAGAACTAAAGTATCTGTAATGTAACGTGTGAAGGGATTACTCCAAAGAGCAGCTGCTTAGCACACCATCGTCCAGCATTTGTTTTCTGATCAGCTTCAAGAGTAAGTTCCTTATTTTGAAACCAGGGTTCTTCTTCATCAATAGAAAAGAAATTCAATCTGAAACGTGGATTCACAATTATCTTCTCAAGGGAAATTGCATTTCCAAGGAAGTACTTCACAAGTTGCAATTCATCAGTATGGCCACGGTAGCCAGATATCTCGGCAACCCTAAGATGTTGAAGAGGGTAATTTACAACATTCTCTGTCTCTCCGCATCTGCTAGTAACCTTTGCAGAGATGTAAACGAAGTACTGCACTTCTCCAGGTTCGGCGATGCCCTAAAGAAGTCGGTCAATCTAGACATATTGCTCTCTTCTCTGAGCAAAACAAGTCTTACATACAACTGCTTCAATGCAGATAGCTGAGGAAGCTTCCCTGGATACTCCCTCATGCTCTTAGCAGTCACAGTTAAGGAAAAAAACTTCAGGTTTGAAAAGCAACATGAAAGCCGAGGAACAAGATCCTTAAAAGGATTGTAATTAGAAGAGGAAATGTGAAGATCAATGAGCCGGGGGACATTGTTAAGCACTAGTTCTTCTCGTGGCCCATCAGACTTAAGCGAGATAAATTATAAGCATTGCGCACGATGAGGCCGTTAAACACACAATGTCGAACATCCAGATGCTGAAGTGCCAGAGACGGACCGACAACTTCCAAAGTGGTAAAGTTTTTTTTTTTTTTTTTTTTGAAACGGTATCTGTATTAATTAAGAAGTACCTAAGCTATTACATCGCCTTTTTGCATAACTTAAATTATGTAGATCATTAACGTCAGCCCTGCTAACTTTAATTAGAGAGCAAGTCTGAAAAGTGGCCATTAAGGTACGAATATTAGCAATTAACTCCTGAGCTTCACTAGGAAACTGAGGAATATCTTAATCGGAGGTCAGGATTTCACAGTCTGTGTTTTACTCTGTCGATCCCCAAAGTGGAGGCATCTTATAAAGCCTTTAAACAGGTGGTTGCTCTGCCTGGAAAGGCGACAGGGCATTTATAGAGGCTGATTTGATCTGCATTAGCATTCCAGAGGGTGAGATAATCCTCCAAGCACCCACTGCCATCCTATTGTGTGGATTGAAGGATGCATCAAAGGTAATTTCTGTCATTGGTTCCAGATTCCTCGTAGCAGGAAGAGGAGATTGTATGGGAGCCGTATGCAACCTTGTTCTGGACAGCAATTCCTTGTTTTGTTTGAGGTCCTATTGGATTAATCTTCATGAGTTAACAGGATCAATTGTGTGATTCCTCCACACTTTGTCATTTCTATCTAACCAAATACGCCAGAAGATGAAGAGGAATAGATCAATGTCTTCTGAAGACGGTTGAGACTGGATCCAGGTTGTAAGCCATTCAAATATGGATTGCACAGAGCCATTCAGAATTGATTGAAATTTAGGATATGCAAAATTCCAAACTGCTTGAGAAATCGGACAGTTGAAGAAGAGGTGAAGATTATCCTCCAAACCTGTGAAACACCTTGGACATGTAGTGTCAACCCGTATTCCTCTTCTCATGAGACCTTGTTTAGATGGTAATGCGTTTAGCGCCGCCCTCAAAAACAGAAATTTATGCTTGGATTGCACTTTGGCATTCCACAATTTTTTCCATGACAAGCTTTCTGTTTGTGGAGGAGCCTGTTGATGTGTATGAGAAGGAGAGATGAGATGATCACGATTTAAAGCCTCATGATAACTTGATTGCACCGTATAGGAGCCATATTCTGTCTTCTGCCATAAGAGTACATCCTGATGCAAGTGTCGTGCCAGATCCACATATATACCAGTGATATAAGGTATATACTGATCAGGAAAAAAAGTTCGTGGGAGAGGTAGTTTCCGTTGTCAATTTGGCCGAAGTGAATCACTGACCATTAGATTAGAATGTTGAGCCAAGAAGGAATTGCTATGAATGAGATTGGTGACACCTGGGATCCAGTTACTGGCAATTGGGATATCTTTGCCACTGATGACCTTCCACTTGATGTTATTTTGGAGAAGTTTAGCTCCCCAAAGGACACTCTTATAACCCCATGTGGCATGTTAGGTGTATTTTGTTGCGGGAAGTTCTCCGTGGAGCAGTATTTTGCTCTATATATCCTGGATAAAAGGGAGTTTGGTTGGGCCAAGATTTTCCAAGCATGCTTAGCGACCAATGAACCAGCAAACTTTCAAGTAATTTACAGTTTCGCAAAAGCAATGTAACATCTTTCCCGGAGAGATGGACACACTTCAAGATCAATACTTTAAGACATTCCCAACTCCTCTGCATTTGTACAGTGGAATTTGCAGAAGGAAACACATACTTTCCAAAGCCCTGAGCATGCTTGCAAAAGTTGAATTCCAGCCTTTCAACTCCTTTATCAAAGGCATACCGGACCCACTTATTGAAATCAGCCGCAATGGAATCATCCGAATCAATACAAATTCTGAATTTCCTCAATGCCACTGTTTCATTACGGGACTCAAGCACCTTGTTTACCCATTTTACAAACTTGGGCCTTTCCCTTCGAAGGAAATTCATGTACTCTTGATCGGTTTCAGCCTCAAATAATTTTGGGATTGCATCAAAATCAAGCTCGGCAACATACTTCCACACATGCTCCCACTTTTAGACAGAACACTTGTTCTGCCGGCTTTTTTAGGGTTACAAACGGTAGGATACAACATAGGATATCGTCTGGAAGCTCACTGATCCGATCTTTATGTATCTGTTCCTCCTGCTGTCTGAAATCCCCCATCACGTCCTGATTGATTAAAATTCGATCAGGCTTTGTGCTTTTGGTTCTGTTTTATGGCTTAGGGTTTTTGTACCCTTGGAAGGAACAAACCAATCTATTTCCCAATTTATAGTGCCTTGCTCCTTTTTTTTTTTTTAAAAAAAACAAATTAGTCCATTTTTTTTTATCTAGAACAACACAGCAGAGTGAATTACTTTTCCGAGATGGAGGGAACTTGAAACTAACAAAATCATACTCAACGATTGTCTAATTTTGATTTTCTTAACTAATATTTCGGCACGAAAAAGTATAATACCCACATCAAAAAAAAAAAAGTGCCAATTTGAGTTATGGGAACAAAATTGAATATTGCCTCCGTTTAACTCAGATTATGGCATTGATAATGCACCGGAAAATTCAGAGTTATGGTGATGTGATATAGTTATATAAGGCTCCTTCGGTTTGATAATTTGAATGGTGTAATTCATTAAGCATTAGCCAGAGGCGAAACTATAGTCCTCTTTTAACCTTGTACAGTACATAAATAATCGGAGATACTGGTAAGAAAATTATTCTTGATCATCCCCGTCTTCGTCATTTTGATTCTGTCTTGAAGGAGATTGGACGCCATCTTCAGGAATTCTTCGGAATAATTCGGATTCTAATAATATTGAACTCTTGGGTGTGGAACTAAAGCTTTCTGTAAAAATTTCTGTCTTCAGCAAAAAAACCACAATAATGATGATGGTGTCGTAAGGATGCTAATATGAAAGCTGGAATCAGTTCAGAGATGCTACTTCCAAGCAAAAGATTGAAAGATCCAGGTGGCAAGTTTTGGATGCTGCGATTTCGAGGTTGCAACAGAAGTTCAGGATTTGGAGGCCTCTGATCACTTGAAGAAGCTGTTCTCTAATACTACCTTTCACACAAAATAATTAAATAAGTCAACTCTCACAGCCATTCAACCTTTTGCTAGCCAAGTTGTTATAAAGATCAAAATTGTCAGAATTGGTCAGAATTGAAGTACTGGTGAATTTGCATACATTATTATAAGAAGGAAAAAAATATTTTCCATGCCCCAAGTAACAAAGAAACTACATAATCGCAGAGCTTAATATCAAAAGAAAATAACACCTTATCATAACATTATTATTTATGTTAGCGTGTATATATGTTTATATGTAAAAAGGGGTATATTAGTAATTGAGTTTGTAAATTAGGGTTTTACCGTAAACCCTAACCCTTGTGTCTTTGCCTATTTAGGCTCATAATTAAACTCTTGTGAGCCGTATCAATAAACCCAAATTGTATGGCCGATATTAATCTCTGTCGTGTCATAGTATCAGGCTTTTCTCCCCTCAGCCGTGGTTCGTAACTCTTCTCTTTAAACTTTCTTCTCTATTAAGCTTGAAATTCCACCTGCTTGCTTTTGCTTCTACCGTGTATAGCTCCTGCATGCTTCTTTCTTTACCCATTAATTAATTAAGTGGACAGCTCCTTGCTTCTGTTTGGTACGAGAAGCAATTAATCAATTTGGGTTGTTGCTGCTTCTTTGTTGTTTTCCTCCCCAACCTTTTGCTTTGTGACCGCGTCTGGTCCAAGCTTCATACCAGTTGTCTTTTTCTCCATCAATTGTCTTGACGTTGCTGTGTTGTCGATCTTGCTTGCTACGGATCGTTTTTGTGTTGTGCGTTGTTCGTGACGTTGTCTAGTTCAAGCTACTTGCGGCGGATCGTTGTTGCTTGCTGTGGTTGTGCGGTTGTTGTCATTCTTTTGTTTTTGTCCGTCATTTGCGTCCTTGCTGACTGCGGCTGTTGTTGTTCTCTTTCTCCGTCAGTATGGCAATTGGAGACACTCCGGTTGATCCTCCCCAACAAACACCAACTGATCTCTCTCGGACGTCTGGCTCTGGGGTTCTTGTTGATCCTCCTCGACGTAAAACTATTAATCCTTATGACTTGTCTTCAACCGACGATCCTGGACGCCTCATCACACAGGTGTTGCTCAAACATGACAACTACAATGAGTGGAGTTGTGCCGTCCGTACCCCGCTCCATGCTCGGGAAAAATTTGGGTCATCGACAGTTCTATCTCCCAGCCGCCGGCAACCTCTCCGGACCTTGAAGATTGGTGGATCAATAATTCTTTGTCGGTCTCATGGTTGAAAAACGCTATGGATCCTGCCATTCGATCCACTGTTCCTCATCGGGAAGTCGCCGCTACTCTTTGGTCTGATCTCTGGGAGCGATTTAGCATCGTTAATGGTCCCCGGATTCAACAATTGAAGGCTGATTTGGCCAACTGTAAGCAAAAGGGGATGAGTATGTCATCCTACTATGGTCGTTTGTAACTTTTGTGGGAAGAGCTTCATAATTATGAGCGCTGCAATCTTGTACGTGTGGCTCAATGGCTGTCCATGACGAATCCGAAAAGCGACGTGAGTCGGAGAAGCTTCATCGATTGTTGATGGGTTTGGACGCGTCTCTGTATGGTACCTTACGTTCAAGCCTTCTCTCCCAAGATCCTCTTCCGATTGTGAATCATGCATACTCGCTGCTTGTACAAGAGGAACGTCTTCGGTCTCTGTCCATTTCTTCTGATGACACTGCTAGTGAGGTGATGAGTTTTGCCGTTCAGGCAGCTCGACCAGCTTTGCTTCCCACCTCCGGTCCTTGTTTTGATTCCAAAACTACAGACTCCAAAGATAAATCAGTCATGTGTTCGCACTACTCCAAACCTGGTCATGAGGTCTTGAGTTGTTTTGATTTAATTAGCTACCCGGATTGGTGGCATGGTTCCCGTCACGGTTCATCTGGGCGCGGTTCTAGTTCTCGTGGTGACAGTCGTAGTACGACCGGTCGTGGAGCTGCTTCTGGCCGTGGTATAGGCGGTTCGACTAGTCGTGCTAATGTGGCAGTTTTTCTGGATCTCATTTTGTTGGTACTGCCGTGACTGATAGTGACAAGTCTGCTGTTACGGGTCTTTCTCCTGATCAATGGCAGACCCTTCTCACTATGATTAATAATAATAAGAGTGGTGGTTCTCTTTCTGGTAAACCTCTGTCTTATGATTGGATGTATGATTGTGGCGCTTCTCACCATATGACAGGTTTTCTCCATTTTTTAACAGATTTGGAGGCCTATTTCGCCTCGTCCTGTTCAATTACCTGATGGTTCTCTCACTTATGCATCTCAGGTGGGCACGATTCACTTGAGTGATTTTGTGACTTTACACAATGTGTTGTTTGTTTCTAGCTGGAAATGTAGTCTGATTTCTTTATATCACCTACTGGATGATTCTCATTGTGTTGCTCAGTTTACTCATAAATTCTGTGTTATTCAAGACCACACCTCAAGGACTCTGATTGGCGCGGGTGAGCAGTTGTGAGGTCTCTACATCTTTCGTGGGCCGGTTGGTGTTGGAGCAGTTCGTGCTTCGCTTGAAGTCTTGGCTTCCTTGTGGCATCAACGGTTGGGCCATCCTTCCTCCAAGGTCTTACAACAGTTATCTCTTTCAGATTCCAGTACTTTTGGTGATGTTTTCAATCAAGATTGTGATATTTGTCTTCCAGCCAAACGATCTCGTGATAGTTTTCCTATTAGCACTAGTAAAAATAATGAACTCTTTTCTTTAATTCATTGTGATTTATGTGGGCCGTATCGCATTCCTGCTCTTTCTGGTGCAAGATATTTTTTGACTATTCTTGATGGTTTTTCGCAAAGTATTTGGATTTATCTTCTTGAGGATAAGACATTTGTTTCTGCTCGTCTTCGTAATTTCTTTGCCATGATTCTTCGTCAATTTCAAAAGTTGGTTAAAATCGTTCGTAGTGACAATGGGTCTGAGTTCTTATCTATGGGTGACTATTTACGCCAACTCGGCATTTTACACGAAACTTCTTGTGTTGGCACGCCTCAACAAAATGGGCGTGTCGAACGTAAACATCAACATATTCTTAATGTGGCTCACTCTTTGCTTTTTTAAGCTCATCTTCCCATAGAGTTTTGGGGTAATTTTGTCTTAACTGCGGCTCATTTGATTAATCGGACCCCCTCCTCTGTTTTAAATGGGAAAACCCCGTTCGAGTATTTATATGGCAAGTCTCCTTCTCTTCAGCACTTACGTGTCTTTGGTTGTCTTTGTTATGTCTATAACCAAGCCAGGGGGATGATAAGTTTGCTTCTCGTAGTTGTAAATGTGTCTTCATAGGCTATGCCTTTGGTAAGAAAGGTTGGCTTGTATATGATCTTGAGTTACAGAAGATTTTCTTCTCTCGAGATGTTGTCTTTTGTGAGAATCAGTTTCCTTATGCTGATCTCTCTTCTAGTTCGTCAGACTCTTCTCCATCTATTCAAGTGAGTTTTCCCGTTTTGGACGATGGTGATGATAGTGTGGTTCCCGATGATGTTTCCCTTGTTTCTGTAACCCTGGCTCCACTAGTTGATCTTTCGGCATCTCCTGAGGATCCTTCTTCTCCGACTGTTAACTCGTCCCCTAAAGGGGGGGAGGGGGTTTCGCCTCTACCGATTGAGTTTCTAGAATTATTGGGTCGTGGTCATCATACTAAGTTTCCTTCTACTCAGCTTCATGATTATGCCCGACACATTGCCCCCCCACTTCCAACAGCTTCGCCTACTCCGTCTGTGTCCTCAGGTACTCCTTATCCTATAACACATTATGTACATTGTGTTTCTTTTTCACCCTCGCATCGAGGTTTCTTGCCAGCTCTTACTGCAGGTGTTGAGCCTCATTCGTTTCTTGAGGCCATGCGAGATGAAAAGTGGCGCTTTCCTATGCGTGACGAAATTCGCGCTTTGGAGCGTAATAACACTTGGGAAATTATGTTTTTACCCCCTGACATACGTGCCATTGGTTGTAAATGGGTTTTCATTGGTACAAGGCATGTCTTGTTGTTTTAGGCAATAATCAGGTTACGGGTATTGATTATCAGGAAACTTTTGCGCCTGTGGTCAAAATGGTCACCGTGCGCACTTTTTTGGCCGTTGCTGCGACTAAGAACTAGGAATTGCATCAGATGGACGTGCACAATGCTTTTCTTCATGGTGATTTGCATGAAGAGGTGTATATGAAATTTCCACCTGGTTTTCATTCTGGTACTCATGATTAGGTTTCTCGTCTTCGTCGTTCTTTGTATGGTCTTAAGCAAGTTCCTCGTTGCTGGTTTGCTAAGCTTGCTCGTGCATTGAAGCAATATGGTTTTGTGCAGTCTTCCGCTGACTACTCTTTGTTTACTCTTCATCGTGGTCATATTTCTCTGGGTCTTTTGGTCTATGTGGATGATCTTGTTATTAGTGGCAATGACAGTTTTGCTATTTCCAAGTTCAAGCAGTATTTGAGCAGTTGTTTTTATATGAAAGATCTGGGCTCTCTTAAGTATTTCTTGGGTCTGAAAGTGTCTCGTAATTTGTATGACACTTTTATTTGTCAGCATAAGTATATTCTTGATATTCTCTCTGAGATCGGTTTGTTGGTGGTAAACCTGCTTTATTTCCCATGGACCAGAATCATCATCTTCCGCTGGCTGAGGGATCCTCGTACTCTGATCCTGAGCAGTATCGTCGACTAGTTGGTCGATTGATTTATCTGACTGTCACTCGTCCTGATCTTTCTTATTCTGTCCATATGTTAGCACAGTTTATGCAGTCTCCTCTGCACGCTCACTGAGATGCGCCGGTTGTGGTTCGGTATTTGAAACATAACCCTGGTCAGGGTATCTTTCTTCGTGTTTATAGTGATCTTCAGCTTTATGGTTTGTGTGACTCTCATTGGGCTGCTTGTCCCCTATCTCGTTGCTCTCTTACTGGCTGGTTTATAACTCTTGGTTTGTCTCCTGTTTTCTGGCGTGCTAAGAAGGAGCAGGTTGTCTCCCATTCTTCTGTTGAAACTGAGTATCGGGTCATGGCTAATACTGTTTGTGAGCTTAAGTGGTTGAAAGCTCTGCTGCTTAGTCTTGGTATTCGACATTCCCAACCCATGCATCTTCATTGTGATGGTCAATCGGCTCTCCATCTTGTTGCTAATCCTGTTTTCCACGAGCGTGCTAAGCACATTGAGGTGGACTATTATTTTTTACGTGATGCTTTTGTCCAGGGTGTTATCTCTCCCCAAGTATGTTTCTATACATTCGCAACTTACTGATATTTTTACCAAGGCTTTGGGAGAACGCCAGTTTGCTTATTTCTTGTCCAAGTTGGGCATTTGTGATCCGCATGCTCCAGCTTGAGAGGGGTGTTAACGTATATATATGTTTATATGTATAGAGGGGTATATTAGTAATTAAGTTTGTAAATTAGGGTTTTACCGTAAACCCTAACCCTTGTATCTTTGCTTATTTAAGCTCTTATGAGCCGTATCAATAAACCCAAGTTGTATGACCGATATTATTCTCTGTCGTGTCAATTTATTCCTTCTACGACTTGATCAACCCTGTGGAAATGGTGTTGCGAGCTAAAGTAACAACAGTGTGACACGTGAGGGTATTCTTCTCGAGAGTTGTTGCTCCGCACACTTTCTCCCACGCTTTATAATCCGATCAAGTTCTTTCTTATCATGAAGCCATGGTTCTCCACCAAATGACAGGCGTCCATAACACGGATCGACAATAATCTTCTCGAGGGAACTTGTGTTTCCAAGAAAGTACTTCACAAGTTGCAATTCAGCTGTACGGCCACGATATCCAGATATCTTGACCATTCTAAGATGCCGATGAGGGTGATTTTTGATATTCTTCTCTGTCTCATTACGGAACCTTCTACTAACTTCTTCTTCGTATGAGTAAATCATGTCTACAACGATCCTGTCCGCGTTGAGTGATACCCTGAAGAAGTCGGTCCATCCGCGCATGCTCTCTTCTTTGAACAAAAGAATTCGTACACGTTACTGCTTCAATGCAGATAGCTAAGGAAGTTTCGCTCCATAATCTTTAGTAGTATTAAGATCCACGGATATGAAAGGACACATGAAAGCCCCTGAACAACTTTCTTAAGTTTGTAAATAAAACCGCAGATTTTAACATCAATGAGCCGGGGAACAATGTACAGCACTAGTTCTTTATGCGGGTGGTTGATCTTAAGCCAGATAAGATTATAAGCATTGCGCACAATGAGGGTGTTCAACGGAGAAGAGTGAAGATCCAGATGCCAAAGCGCCAGAGACGGGCCGCAGACTTGCAAAGTTTTCAATTTGATAGTCTTGTTTACCTGCAACTTTTCCAGGAATTTTTAGTTGTGCAGAAACAATTCGATATCGTCACTGAAGACAATGACATTCTTCAAGATCAATACTTTAAGACAATCCCAACTCCTCTGTATAACCATCAAACACATTGTAGTCACATGAACCATGGAGGCACAGGTTCACTTCCAGCATTTCAACACCTTTATCAAAGGCGAACTGAACCCACTTTTCAAATTAGCCGCAATGGAATCATCTGAATCAATATGAATCCTGAATTTGTTCAACGCCGTTGTCGGATGATGAGACTCCAGCACCTTGTTTACCCAGTTAACAAGCTTTAGGGTTTCCTTTTAAGTAAAAATATGTACTCCACGTCGGTTTTTGCCTCCAATAAGATTGGGATCGCATCAAAATCCAGTTCGGTAACAAGTTTCCAAACATGCTCCCATTTTTTTGACAGAGCACTAGTTCTGCCGGCTTCTTTTAGCATTAGAAACGACAAGATACAACTTAAGAGATCGTTTGGAAGCTCACTGATCCGATCTTCATGTATCTAATCCTCCTGCTGTCTGAAATCCCCCATCACGTTCGGATTGATTAAAATTAGATCAGGCCTTGTGCGGGGAACGCAATGTGCCGCCCTTAGGGTTTCGTTATATGATCATTAAAATTCGGAAAATCTAAAAATTAGTCCAGTTTGTTAGAACTAAGACAGGTTTTTTTATTATTATTATTTTTTTTGGACAAAAATGGACTTGAGACTGAAAAAACATATGAATAACCCCCCAAAAGTGTCAACTTGAGTTATGGCATCAAAATGAAGATTGGGTCAATCACTTCGTATTGTCTTAGTTTGATAGTACCTAGGAAAAGTAACTCATGGGAAAATTCAGAGATGTTGTAATGTGATAATTAAATACAACTCGGTAGTTTCGATATATTAGATAGTGAAATCTGGCGTCCCTGGTTCCTAATGTGAAAACCTGGATCCATTTCGGAGATCCAATTCGTGTCATTCCTCTGCATGTCAAAGACGGGGTTTCAAAGAAATGTTGGCAGTAATCGGGATCCACATATGGACACAAGATAATCTGCAATGAAATTCTTGTGTCTCAAAAAACATAATTCATCGTGTAATCTGTGAATCGTACTGTCTTTAGTATAATTTACAAGTTATATGTAATCGGAATGATCATTACATTTGTTTGCAAATAGCATGCGTTTAGTATCATGTGAATGGGCTGGTCCCATTGATTCCAAAACCGTGAACCCATCAGCAGTGAATTCAGATTCAGATGTCAATTTTAGCTATTAGTAATTTGGATGGAGAATTTCATGTCAAGGGAATGAAAAAGAAACTTGAAACCGTTTCGAGGCAGTTGGAAATCGAAATCCTTGAGACAGGGCAACCCTGGATGAATTTCGAATTCTGCTGAAGAGTTTTGTAAATCTGGAAATTAAAGCCGGGAGAGATTGGAAAAAAGAACCAATCTTCTGAGTATCATAATTTTCGTCATCTTGATTTTCATATTGCATCATCTCCAGGATTTCGTTAAAGTCTTCTGGTTCTAATATTGACGTCTTGGGTTGCGGAACTAAGCTTCCTGAGAACATTTCTGCTGTAAGCAGTGAGGAAGTTCCGAGACATTTTGCATAGATCTTTCCACGTTACAAAGAATCGAAGTAATAGGTTGCAAAAGGGATATGCGTTTTATTTAATACTACTTCCCTCCCGACAATTTGTATTAAAAATAAGATTTTAAAACCGGGCAATCACTTCCGGACAGAAGTAGCATTAGGAAACACTGGAAAGTGTACCTCCCCTTCCAGGAGTAACCGAAAAACTAATAATAGAGCTTAAAACATTTAACAGCTTCTCATGTCAATATTTTCTTCTAGAATAAGTGCCTTATTTTGAAACTAGGGTTCTTCTTCACCAATTGAAAAGAACTTGAGACGTGGATCAACAATTATCTTCTCAAGGGAAATCGCATTTCCGAGAAAGTACTTCACAAGTTGTATTCTACTGTAGGGTCATGATATCCAGATATCTCGACAACTCTAAGATGTTGAAGAGGGTAATTTACGAAAATCTCTGTCTCGTCGCTGTTGCCACTAACTTTTTCGAATATGTAAATTTTGTCTATAATGCAACTCTCCAGGTTCGATGATTCCCTAAAGAAGTCGGTCAATCCACACATACTCTCTTCTTTGTTAAAAAACCAAGTTCTACACATAACTCAGGAAGTTTCCCTACATGGTCTTTAGCCCTCTCAGGATCCAGGGATAACGAAAGAATCTCCAAGTTTGAGAAGCAACATGAAAGCCACTTAACATAGGATATCAATTGGAAGCTTTTTTTTTTTTTTTCTTTTTCAAAACAGATCAAATGGAAGCTGACTGATCCGATCTTCATGTAACCCCCATCACCTCTATCTGTATTAGTTCTAATCAATTCCACATCGCGAGTGAAAAACTCATTTAAATCTCGATAAAATTCATCTGAAATCAGTTTGTCGTTTTAACAGTTATGTATTCACTTTATTTCTTTCTTGTCACTCTGGATTGTCAATAGTTACTAACTATATTTGTAATATCATGGTCCTTTAAGGATTTGATGAGCTAGGGTAATGGACACAAGACGATGAATGGATCCTTCTGGTGGTGGAGGTGATCCTCGAAAACTTTAACCCTCTGAATATAGTGTGACTCCATTTCCACGGAAAAAATATTGTTTTAATCTAGTGAGGCTGGACTAAATGTAACAATTGAAGAAGGTGATAATACACACACACACACACACACACACACACACACACACACACACACATATATATGTATATATATATATTCAGTTTTAGACTCTTACTATTTACACAAATCAGTATTCCCAAGTTGTATAATATTAAGATAATAAGATCTTCAGTACACAACAAACAATTGAAGGGCAAGGTTTCAAATGGATATGTAGTTATTACCACTAGAAAACAATACCGGGACAAATGGATATGTAGTTATTACCACTAGAAAACATTACCGGGAAGGGTATCTCCAAGTAACAGAGAAACTAACAGCAGAGCTTAAAAAAATAACAGCGCTTATGATGACATTATTATTCCTTCTACGACTTGATCCACCCACTGAGAAAATGGTGTTCAGAGTGCTGAAGTATCTGTAATGTGACATGTGGAGGCATTATTCTCAAGAGTTGCTGCTCAGAAAACCTTCCCCAACACTTTGTCATCCTATCAAATCTTGTCTTATCTTGAAACAGGGGTTCTTCGGTTAATACCATGTGTAGGCGACGTGGAGCCACAATTATCTTCTCCAGGGAACTCGCATTTCCAAGGAAATACTTTACAAGTTGCAATTCAACTGCACGGCCGCAACAACCAGATATCTCCACCACTCTAAGATGTCGAAGAGGGTAATTTTCAACATTCGCTTTCTCAACGCTGTCACCGTGAACACTAACTTCTTCATCTCGGTGTAAGTACAGCACGTCTATAATGCATTGCTCTAGGTTGGGTGATGCCCTGAACAAGTCGGTCAATCCACGCAGGCTCTTCATGTCTTTGCGAAAAAAAAGTCGTACTCGTAACTGCTTCAGTGTAGGTAATTGAGGAAATTTCCCGACGTACTCTTTATTCATCTCAGCCTCCATCAATATGACAAGAATCTCCAGAGTGGAAAAAGCACATGAAAGCCGCCGAACAAGATCCTTCGCATAGTAACTAAGAATACAAATGTGAGTATCCACGAGCCGGGGTACATTGTTAAGCACGAGTTCTTGTCGCGGCAAGCCGGATTTCAACGAGACAAGATTATAAGCATTGCACACAATGAGGGAATTCAAGGAGCAATGGCGAACATCCAAATGCCGAATTGCCAAAGACGGACCACGAACTTGCAAAGCATTCAAAGTACTAGACCAATGCACCCGCAAAGTTTCAAGTAATTTGCAGTTGTGCAATAAAAAATCAAGATCGTCACCGGAGACAGCGACACGCTTCATGATCATGACTTTAAGACAATCCCAACTCCTCTGTCTCTGTGCGGCGGCGAAAATTGCAGAGGGAAAAACATAATGAGTTTTAAAGCCACAGGGACCGTGCCATGACAGGTTGACTTCCAGCCGTTCAACACCTTTATCAAAGGCGAACTGAAGCCACTTATTCAATTCAGCCCCAATGGAATCATCCGAATGAATACGAATTCTAAATTTCCTCAATGCCACTGTTTGATTACGGGATGCAAGCACCTTGTGAACCCAGTCAACAAACTTTGGCATTTCTCTTTTGAGTGAAATTCTGTACTCCTCATCGGTTTCGGCCTCAAATAATGTTGGGATTGCATCAAAATCAAGATCGGTAACAAACTTCCACACATTCTCCCATCTTTTGGACAGAGCACTTGTTCTGCCGGCTTCTTTTAGCGTTACAAACGACAGGATACAACATAGGATATCGTCTGGAAGCCCACTAATCCAATCTTCAGTTACTGGTTTCCGCCGTCCGAAATCCCCCATCATGATTAATGATATTCCATCAGACCTCAATTCGCAGGGGGAATGTGTCCGCCTCTTCTTTATTAGGAGTTTTGTATAAGCTTAGGGTTTGAGTGACCCAGTATCGATCATCACATAAAGAACAAGTTATATCCTAGTATTTTAAAATTGTTCGAAATAATCCTTGTGTATATACATCGATAATAATACAAATAAAAATTTACATACAATGTTTTTTTTTTTTGGGTTTAACACTCATACGATGTTTAAAAATAAATAAATAAATAACAAATACTCCCTCTGCCTCCCACATAACTATCCGACTTAATAAATTTAAATGGTCAACTATACACACGAAAACATGATAATCGTTTTGGGACTAAAAAAGTAATAAAATATAATGATCAATATTAGTTTAACTTACAAAATAAAGTATACTTTGAAGATATGAAAAAGCTATAAGTATAAACATTTTAAAACTTTAGAAGTTTATGTATGACCTTCCATTGTGAATCCTCCTCCGAAACAATTAGGCTATAAGTACTAACGCAAAATAAAAACCCTAGTCGTGTGAAACTATTCCAAATGTATTAATTATGGATCTCTTCTTTTGACTTGAATCAAATTTTACCCAAACATACTAAGTGAAAATAACAATAAAAAATAAATAATTCACACCAAGTGAGGGCGAAACTTTATCTCTACTTGTCAATTTAGTAAAAAAAAAAATTATCACGAACCAAGTTAAAATCTTCATCATGCATATGGGCTGGTCCCATTGAATTTATGCTCCAAAAAGAAGTAGATGAACTTTAAAACTCTTATCAGCAAGAAAGGATCACTCTTTCGGTCCCAAAAAATAAAAAATAAAAAATAAAAAATAAATCAATCTCTTGGTCATATGCATGCGCACGTAATGTGTTGAAATAGAATAAATTAGCGTGTAACACAATGTGTTGTAATAAAATATGTTCTTAATATAAACAGGACCTTCCTAAAAAAAATAAAAAATTAATGGCTCTAATCAAAATATTAAAATCAATCGTTGAAATCAGTTCATAATTCGTAGACGGGTTTTATGTGTGTGTGCTTTGGGTGTCATGAATTGGTAGAAAAGTGAACAAATAGAATGAACAGTCACAGAGCAGCATGCAGACAGATAAGATGATCCTTGAAAACAAACTTCAATCCTCTGAATAGTTTGACTCCATTTCCATGGAAAAGTCCTGTTTCATTCTATTGAGGCTGTTCTAATATGTTTATTCAATTTTAGTTTTACTATTCAAACAAATTACTATTCCCAGGTTGTCAAAAATTAAGATTGTCAGTGCAGATATAAACACGGAGTTGAAGTACAGGTGAGTTTGCATACATCTCCACATTACAAACAACTGAAGGACAAGGTTTCAAACGGATGTATGTATTTATAGTACTATGCAAACAGAGAAACTAACAACAGAGCTTTATTATTAAAAGACTAGATCAACCGTACGTGGAGATGGAGTTGAGAGCTAAAGTATGTGTAATGTGACATGTGAAGGCATTATTCCCAAGAGTTGCTGCTCAGCACACCTTCTCCCACTCTTTATAATCAGATCAAATTTCGTCGTATCTTGAAACCAAGGTTCTTGGTCTAATAACATGCGCCGATAATGTGGATTGATAATTATCTTCTCGAGTGAAATCGCATTTCCAAGGAAGTACTTCACAAGTTGCAATTCAAATGTACGGCCGCGATATCCAGATATCTCGACCACTCTAAGACGTCGAAGAGGGCAATTTTCGACATTCTCTGTCTCATCGTTGTCGCTGTGGACACTATCTTCTTCTTCTTTGTGGTATAAGTAACGCACGTCTACAATGCATTGCTCCAGGTTGGGGGCGATGCCCTAAAGAAGTCGCTCAATCCACACAGGCTCTTTTCTTTACCAGGACAAAGTTGTACACATAGCTGCTTCAATGCAGATAGCTGAGGAAGTTTTCTAAAATAGTCTTTTCTTTTAAGATCCATGCATAAGGAAAGAATCTCCAGTTGTGAAAGGACACATGAAAGCCCCTGAAGAAGATCCTTAAGTTTGTAAATAAAAGTGCAAAATTTGAGATCAATGAGCCGGGGAACATTCTTAAGCACTAGTCCTTGTTCTGGCATGTTGATCTTAAGCGAGATTAGATTATAAGCATTGCACACAATAAGGGTTTCCAGGAGACAATATCCAAGGTCCAGATGCCGAAGCGCCAGAGACGGACCACAGACTTGCAAAGTCTTTAAATTGACAGAAGTCCCGTTTACCTGCAATTTTTTCAGGAATTTGAAGTTGCGCAAAAAAAAATTCAAGATCAATACTTCAAGACAATCCCAACTCCTCTGTCCCCGTGCGGCAAAAATTGCAGAGGGAAACATATAACAAATTTTGAAGCCACAGGGACCATGCTGGCACAGGTTGACTTCCAGCTCGTCAACACCTTTATCAGAGGCGAACTGAACCCAGTTATTCATTTCTGCCCCAATGGAATCATCCGAATTAATACGAACTTTGAATTTCCTCAACGCCACTGTTTGATTACGGGACTCAAGCACCTTGTTTACCCATTTTACAAATTTGTTTTGATTAGTGTATGTTGAAAGAATTATTGTGTGTGTTATTCACATGATACATTGTGGTATTTATAGTACAATAGCATAACAACCCTAGCCATCTAAATAGGAAACCCTAATTAGGGTTTTGATTAATTTCCTATTCTATCATCCCCACAATCGTAGCAGGAGAAGTAATCATGCCTAGATTGGTTCTAAACAAATACAATTTATCCTTAGGTAAAGATTTGGTAAAGGCATCTGCAAGCTGGGATTGTGAGGAAATATGAAGGACCCGAAAAAGACCAGCAGCAACACGTTCACGAACAAAATGAATGTCTAGACCAATATGTTTGGTGCGAGCATGATTAACTGGATTTGCAGCGAGGTATGTAGCAGAAACATTATCACACAAGATGACCTGGCGATGTGAGAGTTTGACTTGAAGTTCAAAGAGAAGATTCTCCAACCAGACGGATTCAGCCAACGCAAAGGCAACAGCACGATACTCAGACTCAGCAGAAGATCGAGACATGGTGGATTGTTTCTTGGAAGACCAGAAAACTAGGGAGGAACCCAGAAAAACACAAAATCCAGTCGTAGAGCGGCGAGTAGTAGGGCATCCAGCCCAATCCGCATTGGAATATGTAATAAGGCGATCAAGGGGGCCAGCACGGAGATGTGTACCATAGTGAAGTGTGCCCTTAATGTAACGGAGAATGCGTTTGACCGCCTGAAAGTGCTGCTCACGAGGATCATGCATATGTTGACAGACAAGATTAACCGCATACTGAATATCCGGTCTGGTGAAAGTAAGATACTGTAATGCACCCACGAAGCTCCGATAGAGAGTCGGATTATGAAAAGGCAGAGACTCATCAACCAAAAATTGAAAAGCCGGAGCAAGTGGGGTTGCAACTGGATTGGCATCGGTGAGATGACTGCGAGCAAGCAACTCTTCAGCATACTTGCGTTGGTGTAAAAACCAAGCACCAGAGTGAGGAGCAACAGAAATACCAAGGAAATAGCGGATTGGACCAAGATCCGTCATTCCGAAAGCTCCTTTCAGCGAATGAACAATAGTAGTGAGGAGATGATTGTTCGAAGCTGTCAAGAGAATGTCATTAACATAAAGTAACAAAACAGCCATATCCGATCCAAAAGAGTACACAAACATGGAAGTGTCCGAGCGACTGCCTTTAAAACCCTGTGTGAGCAAAAAAGCAGTGAAACGATGAAACCAAGCTCTGGGAGCTTGCTTTAAGCCATAAAGAGCTTTGTTCAACCGACAGACATAGTGAGGATGGTCTGGATGAACAAAACCAGTAGGTTGTTTCATATAGACAATTTCATTAAGATGACCATGCAAAAACGCATTTTTAACGTCCAACTGATGAACGGGCCATTTTTGAGAGGCAGCAATACTTAGGACAGTCCAAATCGTCACAGGTTTAACCACCAGACTAAACGTTTGGTCATAATCAAGTCCAGGCTGCTGATTGTAGCCTTGAGCGACCAAACGTGCCTTACATCGATCAAGAGAGCCATCAGATTTTAACTTGACTCGAAAAATCCATTTGGAGCCGATAATATTGGCAGAAGCAGGGGGAGGGACTAAGTCTCATGTATGATTAGTGAGGAGAGCATTAAATTCGTCATTCATAGCGGCATGCCATTCAGGGTATTTATTCGCTTCAGTAAAGGATTTTGGTTCAATAGGGAGGGAAGAGGATGTAGAGGTAGCAGTAAGAGAGAGTATCTGTTTGGGTTTACGAGTACCATCACGAGTTCTAGTGACCATATGATGAATAGGGGGATTCGAAGTATGTGACGACGAAATGGAAGGTGTGGGTGCAGATACTAAAGGAACGGATGACACATGTTTTTGTGAAGGAGAAGCAACCAATGGAGAGGATTCTGATGAAGGGATGGATCGTGAAATAAGGAACGAGGGATTTTTAAAAGGAGATTGGGGAGGGTTGTTTTGGGGAACCGAAGAGAGTTGAGGAAATGGAAAAGAGGTTTCATCAAAAACGACATGAAGGGAAGTGTAGTGTAGACTTTCTTAGAAACGGGATCAAAACAATGATAGCCCTTATAAGATTCAGGATAACCAAGAAAGACACATGGAGCGGAGCGAGGATGGACCTTATGAGAAGCTAAATGCGAAAGATTGGGAAAACAGGAACACCCAAACACCCTTAAGGAACTATAGTTAGGTGGATGACCAAAAAGAAGGGAGAAAAGAATGGCCCCATTTGTAGATTTAGTAGGTAAACGATTTAACAGATAGACACTAGTATATAAAGCCTCTACCCAGAATGCATGGGGTAAGTGAGCTTGATGCAGAAGCGTGCGGATCATATTGATTAGTGTTTTATTCATGCGCTCAGCCTTGCCATTTTGCTGAGGAGTGTACGGACAAGAGATACGCATTGTAATCCCCTTAGATTTAAGAAAAGACTGAAGATAATGAGAATGAACATATTCAGCTACACCGTCAGACTGAAGAGTTTTGATAGAAGCATTGAATTGAGTTTGAACAAGAGTATAAAATTCAACAAACTTTTGAGGAATCTCGGATTTATTTTTAGAGGATACACCCATAAATAATGAGTGAAATCATCAAGAAAGAGTACAAAATACTTGAGACCATTGAAGGAATAACACGGAGAGGTCCAAACATCTGTATGTATAAGATCAAAAGCACTAAAAGTAACCGAAGAAGAAGGCATAAAAGGGAGCTTATGATGCTTCCCAATTTGACGAGCCTGGCAAAGATTAAGTTTGTTTGAAGAGATGATGGAGCCAGGAAGGCTTCGACTAGACACTAAACTGGACAAAACGGAGGCATTCGGGTGACCAAGGCGTTGATGCCATAATTGAGAAGAAACAGAAGCAGCAAACATCGGACAAGACGGAGAAGACGGTGCACGGGATGGATGGAGCAGTGAGGGCAGAAATGTATAAAGGGAACCAGTAGTATTGCAACGTAGACGAGTGGTCCTCGTCCAAAGATCCTTCACAGAAAAACCAAAAGGGTCAAACTCAACAGAGCATTGATTTTCAGTGGAAAATTGACGCACAGAGATTATATTTTTTGTAAGTGAAGGAACATGGTAAACATTAGGTAAACGAAACTGAGAACAAGAGAGTTGACCAACGGAGTGAATAGGTAAGACCATTACCAATAACGACTCGAGTAGAACCATTATAAGGTTTTGAATTAGTGAGAGTACCTTGAGAGGGAGTCATAGTGTTACCACAAGCAGTGTCCATATACCAGGAGGAATCAGCAGATGGGAGAATAGAAAGGCGATTATTGTGACCCCCAAAGTAAGCGGGCTGTTGAAATTGATAACAATCTCGAGCAGAGTGATTGAATTGATTGCACAATTGGCAACTAACAGCAGTGGGATTGGACTGAAAAGAGGGAGCCGGACCAAGAAGAGAGGGAGCACGTTGCCTAGAAGTAAACATAGGAGCTGTATAAGAGTTAAAAGGTGCAGAAAACGAGGAGGGATACTGACCAAAAAATTGGTTACGTCCACGCTCACGGCCACGGCCCCGATTAGAAGACGGCTGCTGTTGAGAAGGGGTATTGGACTGCTGCTGTGGAAGGTCAGTGGAAGATGCCGCGACCAGAGCGTTGGTAGCCGTGGAGAGGGAAGAAGGAGCAGTGTGCTGAAGTTGCACTTCATGCAGGAAGAGCATTGATCGAGCTTCAACAAAGTTGAGTAAAGGAACACGATGGCTAATGGTAGTAGAGACAGACTGGTAGGTCGAAGGAAGGCCAGCCAGAATTTGAAGCACCAAGTCATCGTCAGAGATGGGAGAACCAACGGCTGTTAATGAATCAGCCAACATCTTAAGCTTGGTAACATACTCATTAATGGTTAATTCCCCTTTCTTTAAGCTATGAAACTCCAATTTCAATTGGAGAAGGCGGGAACCAAGCTGATCGTGGAAGAGTTTCTCAATGGTGAGCCACGCATCGCGGGCAGTAAGGGAAGAATTGGGCCGAACTATGGCTTGCAAAATTTCGGTGGAAACAGTGGCTTGGATCCAAGAGAGGACAATGGAGTCAATTTGGGTCCAAGTTCGAAAAGCAGGATTTGGAGTTGATGAGGAAGTGCCGTCCGAGGCAGCGAGAATTGATGGAGGACAAGGATCGGAGCCATCGATATGACCAATCACGGCATGTCCGCAAAAGACAGGAAGAAAAAGCTCTTTCCATAACATGTAGTTTGTGAAATCCAGAACGGGAGTCACATAACTCTTGATGTTAGAGAGACCAATAGCCGCATGAGAAGGTGGTGTCGGAAAAGAATTGTGTGGCATGGCCTCGGTTGATTGAAGATTAGTTTGCTGTGAGACAGCAGAGGTCACGGCAGAGTTTGTCATGGTGATAAGGAGGCAAAGGCGAAGAAAAGAAGCAGCAAGTTTTTTTTTTATTTTTTTTTTATTTTTTTTTTAAACTAAGGAAACAATTGAGGCAGCAAAAAGGTCGGACACCGGGAATTAGCGTAGTGGATTAGCGCATTTGACTTCGGATAAAAAAAAAAGTCGTGTGTGGGTGCCGGATGGAAAAGGACGGCGCCGACAGGAATAACAATAAAGACCGGATGATGATGATGATGAACCGCAGCAGCAGACGAGCAAAGAAAGATTTGAACTAACAAAGACCGCCGCCGACGAGCAACACACCTACTGCAACAAATCCACCGGTAGGGAAGAAGAGAAGTGATATTTGAGACAATGATGGAGATCCGCCGGAAAATTAGATGAACAGGGGAAGAACAGGGGAAGTTTGATGAAGATGATTGTTGATTTCTGATTGCTGATTTCGGATAAAAAAGAAAGCGGACGGCCGTAAAAAAAAAAAGATGATGATTGTGTGTGAACGGATAGGAATGTTCGTCGGCGGTTCGGCAGAGAAGAAAAGAATGCAGACGGCGGTGTAAAAAAATAACGGCAGAAACCCTAAAAAAAATTAAGAGTCCAGGAAAGAAGGATGATACCATGAAAGAATTATTGTGTGTGTTATTCACATGATACATTGTGGTATTTATAGTACAATAGTGTAACAACCCTAGCCGTCTAAATGGGAAACCTTAATTAGGGTTTTGATTAATTTCCTATTCTATCAGATGTTTCACTGGTTGATGTGTCCTCTAAATTTGTTTCACTTAAAACCACTCAAGGTCAGAATCTGATGCTTAAGAATGTTCCTATGCTTGTGGATGTTTTGATTGGCGGATTCATTTGGCAGAACATGCCAAATATGCAAACTGGGGTTGATTGTGTTATTTACTCACTTTCTTGCTGCTCGTCTAAATTGGAGGTTCTCACCTTAAAAATTACGCGCCACCAATTGAGGATGGGTAGAGATGTAGCACTTCCTCAATTAACTCGGTTGAAGCATTTAACTTTTTTTGTGTCAGATCCAAAGAACAATAGCCTGCTTCTATTTACCTCCCTGATGAAGGCATCCCCCAAACTTGGAGAAGTTCGTCCTTAAGCGACATGGTGATGTTTGGGACAAGATAAATACATGTTCTAAGATATCTAAGGAAGGAATAGCAATTCCTCTTAAACATGTTAAAGTTGTGGAGTTATGGGGATACATTGGAAGCATTACAGAACTTGAACTTCTTGAGTATTTCGTAAAAAATGGGGTTGCCCTGGAAAGAGTAGTTGTTGAATCTCGTGATGTGTCATATAAAAGTCTTCCTCATGATAATTTGGAGAAAGATGCTATCTATAGAGGGTGTGTTCACATTGCCAAGGAACAACTTAGTGGATTGCTGCCTCAAAATATTGAATTGGTGATTCTTTAATTAGTTGGGGGGAGAATAATCATTATCATCAATATCACCTGATGATGCATCATCATGTATCTTACTATTTTTTTCACTACAAATAATGATATATGTTTGATATATCTCTTTTGGAACATCTCATCTTATATATGTTGGGAATATTAGTGTATACATCCCAACGTTTATACCGTACTTGCAAATTCATCCCAAAATTTTAGAATTGGTTAATTACGTCCCAAAGTTATCAAAATTGAGCAGATCCATCCCATGACCTGCAAACCAACAAAAGTGACCTGATATAACAGGTAAAATCATTTGGATCCCATATTTAACATTTTTACTTTTGTTTTTTTGAATTTTATAAACTTCTTTTAGTTTATTGAAACAAAAACAACATTTATAAATGGAGAAACTAAAAACCTTAATTTATTTTTAATGAATCTAATGTATTTATAATCATATTCATCTTAATTTTTCGATAAAACTTGAAGAAACTTTCCAAAAAAATTTCTTTATTTTGAGCGAAAAAATAATGATTATGCTTTCACATAAACACACACACACACACACACACACTCACACACACACACAGATATATATATATATATATATATATATATCGTGTATTCAAAAATTAATTAATTTTGAGTTTATCCAAAATTATAAATTATTTTATTTGTGATGCATAAATTATTTTGATTAATTAAGTAAGTTTTTTCGAGTTTTTTTAATATAGAAATTTTGTTTGTTTTTTAATGAACTAAAAAATGACCAAAAAAAATCAGAAAAAAAAGAATAAATATGAGATCCAATAGATTTTTACCTGTTATATCAGGTCATTTTTTATGTTTTGCAGGTCATGGGATGTATCTGCTCAATTTTGATAACCTTGGGACGTAATTGATCAATTTTAAAGCATTGGGATGAATTAGCACACTGGAGTAAACGTTGGGATGTATACACTCATTCACCCTATATATGTTTGTGAAATAGCAGATAGTCTGTTGAGTCTTTTCTTTTTTAAGTTATTCTATGATAATGTAAAAGAGTAACAAATATGCGTGGTATTTTATGCATTATACTTGATTTGTTGATGGACCAAAAAAAAAAAAGACTTCTTAGAGCAGGAGGGAAATTGAAAAAGTTCTTAGGATAGAAAATCATGTATATTAAAAAGACAATCTGGAATGTTCTTGTTGGTCCTTTCTCTTTGTCGTGGCAGAAAGAGTATAAACACAACACACTACGGAAGCGAACCCCAAGAAAATCTCCTTTCATACTACCAATAAAATAGGACAACCAAACAAGCAAAATAATCAAGAACCGATAAAATAAAGGAGGCACACGAATTTACGTGGAAACCCAAATCGGGAAAAACCACGAGACTGTAACAACAGTCAAATCTCCACTATCACAATAATGGGAAAAAATATTCACCAACCGGTGGATACACAAGACTTTACCTAAAGGTGGATTACAATAATACTCTTCCACACACACTTATCAGAAAGTAGGACCGGAAGGATCTAACCAAAAGAGAGTTAAACCGAAAACTAAACCCTAGTTTTCTTTCTTTTTCTCTCGCACAAAACCCTTGCACGGCTGCCCTAATTCTCCTTCTCTCTCGGCTGAAAAACATGCGTCCAAAAGCACACATAAAAACCAAGGAAGCCAAGACTTTATATAAGCCACAGCCAAACCCAAAAAAACCAATCCAAGGTGGACTCATGTTTTCTTTCTTTCCTTCGGTCAAGCCAAAAACCAAAACCAATTGGTTTTTGGTTTCAAGCACTGTTGGGCCCAATTGTGGGGAACCCGGGCTCAAAAATCTCCCCCTTCACCTCAATTGGGGGGTAAGACCAAACCCACTTCCTGTCTGCAAAACAGGAGTTTGTCTCTACTCACAGTCTTTGTCAACATATGTCATCTGTATGGATCTTCTCAAGATACAACGCCTTAGACTCCAACACATCCCGAATCCGATGATATCTCACATCAATATGTTTAGACCGCGAATGGAATGTGGAATTTTTCACCAAGTGAATAGCGTCCTGGCTATCACAATACACCACATACCTCTCTTGCTTCATGCCAAGCTCCTGTAGAAGCTTCTGCAACCAAAGTGCTTCCTTACAAGATTCAGTAGCTGCGATAAACTCTGCCTCTATAGTAGACAAAGCAACACACTTCTGCAACCTACTCTGCCTTGAAACTGCTCCCCCTCTATAAGTCATCAAGTATCCAGAAGTAGACTTCCGACCATCAAGGTCACCCGCCATGTCAGTATCTGTATATCCATCCAACATGGTCTTCCCATTGCCAAAGCAAAGACTCAATCTGGAAGTACCCCTAAGATACCTGAGAATCCATTTCACAGCATTCCAATACCCTTTACTAGGATTGGAGAGAAACGATTAACAACACCAACTGCATGAGCTATGTCTGGCCTTGTGCAAACCATCGCAGACATCAGGTTTTCAACTGCCGAAGCATAAGGAACCTTTTTCATCTCTTCCTTATCTTTCTCACTTTTAGGACACTGCATTTTGCTTAGATTAAAATGTCCCGCAAGTGGAGTCGAGACTTCCTTAGCACCATTCATGTTAAACCTATCAACAACCTTCTCGATATACTTCTCTTAAGATACCCAAAGCTTCTCATTCTGTTTGTCACAAGAAATCTTCATCCCAAGGATCTGTCTAGTCGAACCCAAATCCTTCATCGCAAAGGACTTATTCAACTCCTTGTTCAACCTGACAATCTTTGCAGTATCATCACCAACAATCAACGTGTCATCGACATAAAGCAAAAGCATTATAAAATCACCATCAGAGAATTTCTTCACAAACACAAAGTGATCGGCTGTAGTCTTTTGGTATCTCTGTCCTATCATAAAGGCATCAAACTTCTTGTACCACTGCCTCGGAGCTTGCTTCAACCCATACAAGCTTTTGTTGAGACGACATACAAGCTTTTGTTTCCCCTTCTCCTGAAACCCATATGGTTGCTCCATATAAATCTCTTCTTCCAAATCACCATGTAGGAAGGCTATTTTCACATCAAGCTGTTCAATCTCAAAATTCAAACTGGCTGCTATCCCAAGCACAACTCGAATAGAAGACATCTTTACAACAAAAGAGAATATCCCATCAAAGTCTACGCCCTTTCTCTGATTGAAATTCTTCACAACTAATCTAGCTTTGTACCTCGGTTGTGAGCTGTTCTCACTCGTCTTCAGTCTGAACACCCATTTATTCTTGAGTGCTCTCTTGCCCTCAGGCAGCGTCACCAGGTCATACGTGTTATTCTCATGTAAGGATTTGATCTCATCTTGCATGGCTGCTAACCACTGATCTTTCTACTCATGACTAAGAACCTCTTCATACGACTGTGGTTCTCTCCCATCAGTAAGCAACAAATACTCATGAGCACTGTACCTGGTGGAAGGTTTCTTGTCTCTGGTGGACCTCCTTGACTGGACAGGAGAAGATGAAACCGGTGGTGTCTCTGTTTCAGAAGTAGGATCATCATCAAACTCACCATTCTGCTCTGTCTCAGCTCTCCCTTCAGGAGAATCATCTGATTGTGGAGGAACTAGATCTAGATCAACAGGAATCTCAGGTGAAGATTCTGGCATCTGGCCCTTTCTCATATCATCAATGGTCTGGTCTTCAAAGAAGATCACATCTCTACTTCTGAAAACTTTCTTCTCTACAGGATCCCAAAGTCTGTACCCAAAATCATCATTGCCATACCCCAAGAATACACACTGCTTGGATTTGTCATCAAGCTTCGACCTTTCGTCTTTAGGAATATGAACAAAGGCACGACAACCAAAAACTCGCAAATGTCCAAATGAGACATCTTTCCCAATTCAAACTCGCTGTGGTAGATCACCATCCAACGGAACTGAGGGAGATAGGTTGATCAAATCAACTATTGTCTGCATGACTTCACCCCAAAAAGATTTAGGCAGCTTTGAATTCAAGAGTATACACCTAACCTTTTCGGTGATAGTTCTGTTCATTCTTTCTGCCACGCCATTCTGCTGTGGAGTCTTTGGAATACTCTTCTGAAATTTAATGCCATGGTCTCGACAATACTTTTCAAACGGACCCATGTACTCATGGTGGGTTGTCGAAGCCCCCAAAATAATTTACCAACTTAAACTGTAGATAGGATAAGTCAGGTCGATCCCACAGGGACGGTTAAACTTCAAATAACCGGAACACAAAATTGGACAAACAAGAAAAAAAGTTGCAGAGTGTCACTCACTTGCACGAGTGGGTAAAGTCACTCAGGCAAGTGACTCTGCAGAAGTAAAGACAAAGAAAGACAAATGGAACCTCACTCACGGGAGTGAGAATTCCGACTCAAGGGACTGACTCAACAAACTGGATATTCATTCTCTTTTCCCTATGTAATCAAGTTGTAATCTTGCACTCTTTTGGTATGAATTCATGCTCATTCAGGCACTTATATATCTCTAAGTCACTTCTGATTTTTCCTAGAGGTATCTTTATCAACTCAATTAAACTATTTTCCAATGATTAATCAAGTCATAAAGTCATGAAGTTTTTCAAGCCTTATATGAATGCTTATGCTAACCAAGTATATTCCTATCTCAATTAGAACCTTGGACTGTTACCTCCAAGTCATAAGTTGAAGCTAAATGATTCGAACCTTGTTTACCCTTCCGGATTCACTTAGTTCGTGCACAATCAATCAAATGGCCAATTTAATCAAGAGGTAGATGAAAGCTTTAACTTCAAAACACAAAATCATCCGAATGCATTCACAAACTTAAACTACATAGGTTCCAGAGAATGAAATCTAATTAACTACACATACAAACTACAGAAAATACAAGAAAAGAAGGAAATCATTGAAAAGAAGCAAATCTGGATGGCTGAGCAACAGGTCACTCGCCTGAGTGACAAAGGTCACTCAGGCGAGTGAGGTCTGGTACTCCTCTTTTTCTGTTACTGGACTTCTTCTTCCTTTGGAGTTTTCTCCCCTCTCTGCTCTCTTCTTCTCTCTCTGTGGTGTTTTGTGTGTTGTATGTCCTATCAAATGTATCTGTTCATGTTGGGAATGTAGCTCCTTTTATAGAGCTTTGAAGCCGGTTCTTCTTCCAAGATAGCCTCCCCATGCTTGAAGTTGTTTAATCCTCCCAATGTCTTGAGCCAACAATCCAACTTGGCTGTTCTTCTTTTCTTCTTCTAGCAGTGGCAGCATTGCTCTCATTGATCTGCAGAGGTGGCTGAGATTGCAGCTGGGGGACAAGCATGCCTCTTTGAGGAGACATAGTCATTAATGACAAGATGCTTCTTGTCTAAGGGGCTGCTTCTTCGTCCAGCTCAGCAACATTACCTCAGCAGCCCATAAATTATCCCTTGGCCTCCAATTTTCAGCAATTATGCAATCCAGCCCTTACCTAACAAAAACACAAAGACGAGTTAAGTAAAATGCACTAATGCTAGGAAATACCCCCCAATTTCCTACTAAATACAGAGTTAATTGTGATGCTTTTATGTAACAATTTGACCGTTATCAACTCACCACCATTATCTGCTCGAACACACTTCAACTTCTTGCCAATCTCTCATTCAACTCTAAGGTAAAAGTCTTTGAACACATCTAACACCTGATCTTTAGATTTCAAAGAAAAACACCAAACCTTTCGAGCATAATCATCAATGAAAGTAACAAAGTACAATGCACCACCCAGCGACCTATTTTTCATGTAACATACATCTGTATAAACTAACTCTAGAGGACTGGACTTTCTAGATGGAGGAGAATTTTAAAAAGAAACCCTATGCTGTTTACCATAGATACAGTCAACACAAGGTTTTAGAGCAGTACCTTTCACCTCAAGGAGAAATTGCTTCTTACCAAGAATCTGGAGCCCCTTGACACTAATGTGTCCAAGCCTTCTGTGTCAGAGATCAATGGGGGCATTGTGAGTTGCATTCACCTCTCCTTTCTTCAACTTTGCATGCAACACATACAAAGAGTTCAACTTTTTTCCTCTAGGAATAACAAGATTCCCTCTGGTAATTGTCCAACGGCCACCACCTTCAGTGCTATGATAACTCCCATCATCAAGTTTTTCAACGGAAATAAGGTTCAGACGCATATCTGGAACATGTTTGACATTCTTCAAGACAAGAGTACAACCTGTATTCGTTACCAATGATACCTCTCCCATGCCGACAACATCACATGAGGCTTGATTGCCCATTCTTACATGGCCAAAATCTCTAGGTGTGTAAGAGGTAAAGAAGTGTCTATGAGGCGTCACATCATAAGACGCACCTGAATCACCGAACTAATCACTGTCGGGACTCCCAACACTAATTGTATCATCATCACAGTACACAAATACATCACTGGTAGTTACTACTGCAGTAGTGTCATCATCACTTGGTTCATCCTTCTTGCCTTTACCTTTTTCTCGCTGCTAGTTCTCTCTAGAGAACCCTGCACTCCCTCTTAAAGTGCCCATCCCCTTGACAATGGTAGCACACGGCATCTTTCTTGGATTTAGACCATCCTCTGGACTTGTCATTCCGATCACGTGGCCCTCTGCTTTTACTTCTCCCTCTTCTATCTGACTTTTCTATCACCAGAGCCTGCGACTCAGACTCAATACTCTGCTCTTTTCTTCTGACTTCTTCATTCATCAAAGCCTCTTTGATCTGATCCAAGGTCAAGACACCATCCTGGGTTGAATTACTGATTGACACTACCAAAGTGTCCCAACTGTCTGGAACAGAACTAAACAATAACAAAGTTTGCACCTCATCATCCAACTTTAAACCTACATTCACTGTCTGGTTCAACAAACCCTGAAACAAACTCAAGTGCTCATTCATGCTAGCACCATCTTTGTACTTCAACCTGGTAATCTGTTCAGCGCAAATGACTTATTGATGTCGAACTTCTTTCAGTACATATTCTGGATTTTCTCCCAAAGTTCATCAGCTTTTGTTTCTCCCAAAAAGTGATGAAACACACTTTGATCAATCCACTGTCGAATATTACCAACAGTCTTCCTGTGCATATCAGCCTTTTTTTTTATCAGTCACATCACTTGGCCTACCTTCATCCCCTAGAACAGGATCAAACAAATCTTTGCAATACAATAAATCTTCCATTTTAGGCTTCCACATATGATAATTAAATGAAATCAATTTAATCATCGTACCAGCACCCGATGACTCTTCCATTTTATTGGTGTAACACCTCAATTATCGAACCGTAGCTCTTCTGATACCACTGTTGTGGCGGAAAGGACATAAACACAACACACTATGGAAGCGAACTCGAAGAAAATCTCCTTTCCTACTACCAATAAAATAGGACAACCAAACAAGCAAAATAATTCAAGAACTGATAAAATAAAGGAGGCACACGAATTTACGTGGAAACTCAAATTGAAAAAACCCACGGGACTGTAACAACAGTCAAATCTCCACTATCACAATAATGGGAAACAATTTTCACTAATCGGTGGATACACAGGACTTCACCCAAAGGTGGATTACAATAATACTCTTCCACACACACCTATCAAAAAGTAGGACCGAAAGGATCTAATCAAAAGAGAGTTAAACCGAAAACTAAACCCTAGTTTTCTTTCTTTTTTCTCTCACACAAAACCCTTGCACGGCTGCCTTAATTCGTCTTTTCTCTAGGCTGAAAAACATGCGTCCAAAAACACACATAAAAACCAAGGAAGCCAAGGCTTTATACAACCAAACCCAAAAAAATCTATCCAAGGTGGACTTGGTTTTCTTTCTTTCCTTCGGTCAAGCCCAAAACGAAAACCAATTGGCTTTTGGTTTCAAGCACTGTTGGGCCCAATTGTTGGGAACCCGGGCCCAAAACTCAGAAGACAATTCATGTACTCCTTATTTGTTTCGGCCTCAAATTAAGTTGGGACTAATGATATTCGATCCAACCTCAATTTGCAGGGGAATGTGTCGCCTCTTCTTAATTAGAGCTTTTGTTTTATAGCTTAGGGAGTAAGTCAGTGCTTTTGTTTATAGCTTAGGGAGTGAATCAGTATCAATCATCACATAAGGAACATGTTATTTCCTATTTTATAATTGTTCGAAACACTAGCTCCTTATCTCAAACTTATTACGGATGAAAAGTCCATGATCTATATCAGTACAAGTTGAAGTGATAAGATTATTTTATGTCATTTTATAAAAATGTAAGTATTACGCTTTTTTCATGTATTTTTCCGCTTATAGTTCACTTAATTGAGCTGAAAATAATACAATGAAGAGAATTAGGCTAGAGGGAGTATGTATCTCTGCTGTACACAAAAGTAGACCAAATAGAAAATAGAAATACTACTCTTATGTATGTACATACATCGAAACACAAATTAAAATTACATAAATGTTTCAAACATAAATAAATAACAAATACTCCCTCTGCCTCAAAATGACTATCCAATTTATATTATTCGGTGTACGTATTAAAACATGACAATCAATTTGGGACAGAAAAATAGTAGTGTGAAATGATCAATATTAGTTTAACTTATAAAACAAAAGATAGTACTTAAAAGATTATAAATAAAAAAGTTATGGGAAAAATATTTTGAAACTTCAGAAGATTATGTAAAATTAGTTTAAAACTTTATGGAATTGGAAAACAATCAAGAGAAAAAGAAAGAATCGGGATTGATCAACAGATTTCTCGAAACAAAAAGAAAGATAAAACATAAGTCATGGATCAACTAAGCCTTCCCGGGAACTATAGTGCCCTGTTGTGAATCCTCCTCCTCCGAACTGTTGGGAAAAAACAATTAGACTAAAAGTTCTAACGCAAATTAAAACTTGAGTGGTATATGAAACTATTCCAAATGTATTTTATGGATTTCTTCTTTTTACTTGTATCGAATTTTACCCAAACATACGAGTGAAAAATGACAACCAAGTGAGATCGAGACTTTATATTTACTTGTCAATTTAGTAAAATAAATTTTTTTTTTTTTTTTAAAAAAAATCTCGTTGGAATATTGTTGATTGTAACAGGCACATCGCTGGATTTTGTTTGCAAATTGCACGCATTAAGTGTCATGCATATGGGCTGGTCCCATTGAATTTACACTCCAAAAAGAAGTAGATGAACTATAAAACTCTTGTCAGCAAGAAGGAATTGTTTTAGGAGTGATGATCTGGTGACAGAGCCCGTACAGGATAGATTCTGGATTTTTCCTAGTTACTGAAAAATAGATATGGAAAGGATTAGAGGGATGGGTAAAAAATTGGATCTGGATCTTCGACTTTATGAACTTCATTCTCTATTGAAGGAGATTGACAACGCCTCCAGGAATTCGTCGTCAAACCCTTCTGGTTCTGATGATGATATTGGCAACTTGGGGGTGGAATTGAGGTTCCTGAAAACATTTATTGTGTTATTATCAAAGAACCAAAATAATGGTTATCCCGAGGCCAAGATGATGGCGTCCCAGGTTTCTGCTGGATTCAAAGAGTCGAAATGGGATTTCAGAAATGCTAATTCCATGAATCTGGATCCTGCGATTTCCAGGTTGCGAGAGAAGTTCACGATTTGGAGGCCACAGGTCAAAGCAGCTTATGATTTTTATGAATCCCGCTTGGATTTTCAACATGATGATGTTACCTGGATATATTTTGCAAATTCACTGGAACAGAATATGCAGGATCTCCTTTCCTGGAATAATGGCAGAATTCCTTCAGTCGTCGTCCCCAAACTCGAAGCCCTGAAAGAGATGCTTGGGAGCCTCAGGTGTTTCGTTCAGGTTGTTCTACGTCTGAGTCTCCAACAAGGCAAATTTAGAAACCATTTGACTGTTTTTGGAGCTGGACTTGTCCGAGCAGCACGTGTTTGTTATATTTCCTGGGTGGATATTAACCATTTAGATGAAAGAATGGCTGTTCTGCTTAGTGATCTGATCATGAACAACTTCAAGCCCAGAACCCCTGTAGTCATTGAGGGGTGTCTGGAAGCACTTATGGTGTTCACCTCTAAAGCCGAAGCATTGTTACACAATTGTCTCGTTCCACGTGAATTGTGGTCCCATGTTGCAAGTGCAAGTGTGAGCGGTTTATTGGTACAGCTCTTGGGTGCCATGACGATGTTTGCACCAAAGGTGCTATCCCAAGAGTACACATATTTTAGTATGGCATTCGTCTGCTTTTGTCGATTTCTCTGTCCAGAGAAGTATCAAGTTGAAACTCTTCACCATGGGCTAACACACCTTTTACTGTTCGTCTGGCATTTGTATTTTGGCAACAAAAGCGATGCAATCAGGCTGCTTTTGGTTGACATTGTAGCGGCATTTGATGAGCTAGGATCTCATTTGTGTAATGGACACGCGACGACCAGTGGAGAGATTGATCCTTCACTCAATAAGTTGCTTCAAAAGATAATGCTTCTGGTGGTTGAGGTGATCCTCGAAACCTTCAATCCCCTTAACAGTGTCTCCATATCCATGGAACAATCTCAATTTGATTCTATTGAAGATGGACTACTCTGTTTGTGCAAATTTTTGGGAGATGAGATTCCTCCATCGTGGACATTTATTCTTCATCTTGTTTCAACTGCTAGATCAGTCTCCGACAGGGAAGGCAAATCTTGCACCATTTATGAAGGGCATCCCAGTGTTGTTAGTGCGCAGCTGTTTAGTGAGCATATTCTCACTGTTAGAATTCTTAAGATGGAGATAATGTTAAAAGAGTTTCTTGACAGATTTCAAAATCGTCTACTGCCTGATGTCAAGAAACAAATAGAAAGGCTTCATGAGGAGCTAATGATTGTCACATTTTTTCTGGCAGCAAATCGAGGATCAAAGGAAACACTTGAGGAAGCCGTTCTAATACATGTATTTTCAACTTTGAACTCTTTTCTTTCAAACAAAATAAGTGCGGACTCATTGAGGTCTTTCAGCTTATCGCTTCGTGAGTTGTTAGAAAGGGTTGAGCTTATCAGCACAGAGATCAAAGGGAGATATCTAAATGATCGAAACTCTTTGCCACTCTATTCCTCCACAACTCCAGAATTGGGATCCCTGGATTTCCTTGTAAGAGATTTACAGGAGCTGCTAAACTCAAATGATTTTCAGTTCACTAAGCAATTTCAAGTTATTCACGGAGAAAGAAGTCCTTGAGATCATTCCTTAAGGATTTGGAAGACAAGCTCTATGACTGCGAGCATGCAGATTTGAGAACTCTTATTTCAGACATTGTAGGAGTGGCATCGCAGGTAGAGCTTTTCGTTAGTTTGTTTTCTGAGATTATATTAGTAGCTTTACTGATTACAGAAGCTTTAATTTTTATTTTATGTGATCTCAGGTGGAATATATTAGTGATTCATTGTTAAGGAAAGATGATGTTCCATGGTACTATTTCCTATGGCTTTCTGATCTCATAGAAGACATGAAACTTATTAAGGTTCAGATCTCCAAATTCTCTGAGAAGGAGCGTAACGTCAGCATTAATAATGTTCTCCAGGCCTCAACCCCAACGAATATTTCCCAAATTGATGAAGTCGTGGTTGACCTTGTTGATGAACACAAATGGGTGATTGATAGGCTCACGAGAGGATCATCTTTGCAGCTAGATGTCACTTCCATTGTTGGGATGGGGGGAATAGGTAAAACAACTCTTGCCAGGAAGGTATATAACGATCCTGCAGTCACCTATCACTTCCATCAACGTGCATGGTGTTGTGTTACCCAATTTTATCAAAAAAGAAAACTATTGCTTGAAATTTTGGGTGGGATGATGGAACTTACTACCAAAATACTAGAAATGAATTATCATGAGTTTGCGGAGATGCTATACAGATGCCTGAAGGGAAAAAGATATTTAATAGTTCTTGATGACATATGGAGCATTGAGGCTTGGAATGACTTGCAAAAATCATTCCGAGATGACAAAAGGGGAAGCAGAATTTTGATAACCAGTCGTCTGCATGATGTGGCTGCTGAGATTAAAGGTGATAGCATTCTCTCGCTTCGCCTACTCTCTGTAGATCAGAGTTGGGAACTGTTGCAGAGGAAGTTGTTCCAAGCAAAAGGTTGTCCTGAGGACCTCCAGGATCTGGGAAAGGAAATTGCGCGAAGTTGTCAAGGGCTCCCTCTCGCCCTTGTTGCAATATCTGGTCTCCTCCAAAGAACTGACATGACGTCACATAGCTGGAATCAAGTTGGTGAAACTGTCATCTCACTCATTGCCAATTCCACGGAATCAATGTGTATGGGCATCTTAAAGCTAAGCTTCAAACATTTACCTAACCGTTTAAAGCTTTGCTTTCTTTATCTTGGAGCATTTATGGAGGACAAAGAAATTACGGTTTGCAAGTTGATACGGCTATGGACAGCTGAAGGTTTTATCCAACACACAGGGGCACAGAGCATTGAGGGTGTTGCAGAGGAATACTTATCTGATTTAATAGGTAGAAACTTAGTTATGGCTTCCAAAAGAAAATCGAACGGAAGAGTCAAAACTTGCCGTGTCCATGACATGGTACGTTCATTATGCTCCCTGATATGCAAAGAGGAATCCTTTTTGCAACAGGTAACATCTCGCGATGAAGCTTTTTCTTCATATCCTGAGAATTTATTCTTACTTCCTTGCAACTATAGCCATCCTGAAGATCCTGTGACATGTCAAAAACGGCGAGTGTCCTTTCATACCAAGAGAAAACATTTTGTCATGTCAAGACCAGTAGGGCCACATGTTCATTCTCTACTGTGCTTTGCCACGAGTGATTTGCGTCCAACGAGCCCCTACGAGATCTCCTTCATTCCTGAAAGTTTTAAACGTCTTAGAGTGCTGGATTTAGAATGCATCAACATGGGTCAGAGTTTCCTCATTGGAATAGGAGTTTGGGTTTGTTTGAGGTATTTAGCACTTTCTGGTGATGTTGACCGTATTCCGGACTCACTAGCCAACCTCAGGAATTTGCAAACTTTTGTATTTGTTGGATTAAAAGGTATATTAGAACTGCCAGCTACCCTTTGGAGCATGGAAAAGTTGCAACATCTACATGTTAAGCCAGGTGCACAAATGAAACGTTCTGCCCAGTTACTTAATTTGGTCAGTCTTTCGTCTCTTTTCCTATCTAGTGGTCAAGAGGCGGAAAACATTTTGGGAAGGTTACCCAAACTTCAAAGGCTCACATTCATTATTCCAGATTTTGGAGGTGTAGATGGTGGGAACTGGGATCAGTTTCCAGAGCTGGAATTTCTGAATGATCTGGAGTCACTCAAGGTACTCTATTCTGGCAGGAAGTTTTGTCCTCGTAAATTTGATTTCCCATTAACTCTTAGAAAATTGACCCTGTCAGAATTTCACCTACAATGGGATTGTGTTTCTGAAATTGGGAAGCTACCCAACATTGAGGTTTTAAAATTACATGCTATAGATTTTGATGAGAAAATATGGGACATGGAAGATGTGGAGTTCTCGAAACTGACATTTCTGAAACTTGACACTCTAAACATTGTTCAATGGAATGCATGTGCTGACAATCTTCCCAGGCTTCGATGCCTTGTTGTGCAAAATTGTAGACAGCTTGAGGAGGTCCCTTCAGGTCTCGGATACATTCCAACTTTAGAGGTGATCGAGGTACAAATGTGTCAAGCCTCTGTTGAAGAGTCAGTTAAAAAACTGAAGCAGGAACAGCAGGAATGGGGAAATGAAGAGCTGGAGATTATAATCAATCATTCGCATTGTGATTCTGATTGCGTCAATGATCTCCCATGAGCTGCTGGATTATCATCATGTTTACAGGTTGCTTATCCCCCTCAAAAATCTGTTTTATATCTGCATCACTTCCACCCCCCAAACACCCCCCCCCCCGGATTGTTATAAAATGATTATCTGCATGCATTTTTTCCCATAATTCTTATGGATTGAAATTGCCATCTGAATCCTTCCACTGGCCAATATAACTTCAACTGTAGCGTGGTTCATTAGAAAGAATGTGAATGCCACTGATTGCTCTTTAGTATTACTGACGTTAGTTTAATTGCATTGTTGTTTGTATAAACCGTGTGATAGTATATGGTTCCATTCACGCATCTAAAGTTGCAATATTTCTCAGTTTCCAGTTAGTTGCTTTTCCCCTTAAACCCTCACATCCAGTCGTAATTGTATTGAGTGGTTGGCAAATGTGTCTAGTGCTTAAGTATCATCCTAATGTGAAAACAACTTCAATACGTAATAGGTCACCAAGGAAATGACAAGGCGGACCTGTCTGACGTCTGTGAAAGGTTGAACACAAACAGACGGTGTTGAATGTGAAAGAACAAGAGGCACTGGACATCCCAACATCATGAAATTCCTGGTTCTTCCCACTGCGGCTTCTCTTTTGTACAGTGTACAGATTTGATGTATTTAAGTTCTGCTTGCCTTTCGATCTATCAGGCGTGCCATTCATGGAAACAAAATGGTTTGAGTGATTTTTATTTCCAAGATCTTTATATATAATGTGCTGATTTGGATATTGAAGACTCAATGATTGCTCCCTTGGAAGCAGTCCTGCTTCAGTATCAGCAGAATAATCATTTTCCATTATGCATATCCCGCAAAAAACCAGTTAATTGCATGGGTGTTTTTGTGCGTTTATAGAAAAACTTTACTCTCTTTCCTCCTATTGTTTACATTGTGCTCACTGGTACCACAGCGTTACACGATCAATTTGTTATCTGGCATGAACACCTAAATTTTATAACTAAGACTTTGGTCTCAGTTATAAGGATAACAAACATACAGATCTGAGGTCCTTAGAACAGTGGCCTTGCCGTAAAGGGAAATTAAATAATTGATCGAAGCAAAGAAGACAGTTTCTCAGTGTCCGACACTCAAATACCAAGATCTGAAATGTCAAAAAGGACCAAGGTCAGGTTGGGTAAGTCAAAGGGAGATGAAGATGAATAGTATTAACGACACTGAATAGTCCCTCTAGATCTTCATCATCCTGGTTTGTTCGATTGTGAACCTATGGTAAATGCGCCATCGAGGAAATCTAAAGATCTGTGTTCTTTAGAGGTGGCGATAACATTCCTTGAAAATCAATCTCGCTGTTTGATCCAATTGAGCCTACATTGTTCATGAATTTTGTTGCGACTTCCGAGTATCTCCATGCTCATTTCATGAAAATTTCTGGCCTATATTGCCTACATTCCTGGCTTATTTTCTTGTCTGATGTAAAATTTCCATGATATCAAAACTTCATTCATCGGAGCACTATTTTTCTAAACAACAAGCAGATTACATCATACAACAGGTTGCTCAAATATTTTGACTTATGGATGCTGCCCTATTAAACTGTCAAGACGATAAAACAAGCAGGCGTACAGGTACAGCTCCTGTCTTATCTTAAAGACTACTTTTAAATGTTGAAAGTGCTACTCATTTCGGCCGGTTCAGCGTTTTTTATTTCTAGGGGCTGGCTGATGTTAGAAGATCATTACTGAAAATGATGTTTCTAATAGAAAGGCATTGCTGATAAATAGGTACCGTGCAAACAGATTCAGACAAGATCCTGGCTTGACAATGGATCTGGATTAGATGATTGGAAGTCCATATGTTTTCTGCAGTTGCCATATTCTATGATCATAGTGATGAACACTGTTTGGGTACACTGAAAATACGCATATCTTCCAGAAAACCAAGGAATTACTTCCTTCTGAAATGATGTTCAAGTTTCCTTTTTACTATGTTTAGTTCCATAAACAGGAGTTACAGGATACTAGTTTTGCAACTGAGGAAATATGTGGATTTTCTTAAAACTGATTAACAATATGTATATACATATTATGATGATTGATGACTGTGCAAGATACATGGAAGGAATTGAAAATTAGTCCCTCAGCCCTGGAGATTGAAGTGCCAGATCTTGTAGTAATAAGCATTATTAATAGTAAAATGGTTAGGTATAAACTATAAAGACATGGTTACAACAATGATATCGTTGGTGTTTCTTACCAACGTCAAGTAATAATTTAGACTACTAGGCTTTAAGATTCCTTCCATTGTACCAAAAAAAAAAAAAAAAGTTAGAAGCCACCCAAAAATCACTATTCATTTTACAATTATCAGTTTTTTTTTTTTTAATTAATTTTGGAGAACAGACGTTGACTTCATCATTTTTAGCTTCTTCTGTTCCCAACATTTTTCTTGCAGAAACAATCTGCTAAGCTTCCGTGCATGATTGAATTTCAGAAGCTCAGGGACCTTATCTTTTCGGGATCATCAGCAGCCGCCGGCCAGCGGTGGTGAGATTGGGAAGAAGAGCTAGAATTTCGAATTTTAAGTGGTAGTACTGGCTTTCTTCAATGGCGCTGTTTAGACGACTGTTTTATCGGAAGCCACCTGATCGGCTTCTCGAGATCTCTGAGCGGACATTTGGTAAATTTTTGCTTCACTTTGACCTCTGATTTTGGTTTAATTTTTCCCGAAATTTTTTGAATTATATTGCTCAATGTAAATCGGTGGTAACTTGCTAAATGTAAAGATTCCTATTTTCTTCCTCGGCCCTAACAAGGTTTAACTGGATAAATATTAGTCTTGTCTGGTTAGGTAACAGACCCAGTTGAAATGATTGTATGATTTTGATAGTGGTGAAATCATTCTAGCTCAGTTTCATCTTAATTGCCATCCATATTATTAGCTCTTCCCATTTTATTGACCCAGAAAGAATGTGGTAAAATGCTCCATGATGTAGTTGAAATGCATAGATACGTTCAAACTGGAATACTCCATTGCAGGGGAAAAAAACTGTATTATGTAATTGTTTGTTTAGAGTGCATGTTGATTGCTTGTAAAGCTATGGTAATGACTATAAATGTAGCTTATTGGCTCTTTCTGTTTGATTTGGACTACTCTACTGTATCTGATGTTGTGAACTCTAGGAGAAGCTGCATTGAAGAATGTTCCTTATGTTAATCTCCTCTTTGATGATGCGATTCTTTCTTTTTTGTGTCATCTGTAGTGTTTGACAGCTGCTTCTCTACGGATAGCCTTGATGATGACGAACTTGGAACCTACTTTGGTGGAGTTGTGGCTCAGTTACAGAATTACTACCCTGATGCTTCTTTCATGGTTTTCAATTTTAGAGAGGGAACCAGGAGGAGCCAAATACATGACATATTGTCCCAGTACGACATGACGGTCATGGAATACCCGCAGCTATATGAGGGTTGTCAGGTGTTGCCTTTGGAAATGATGAACCATTTCTTGCGCTCTTGTGAGTCCTGGCTGTCACTGGGACAACAGAACGTGCTTTTGATGCATTGCGAGGGGGGAGGATGGCCTGTTCTTGCTTTCATGCTTGCTGGTCTTCTTTTGTACAGAAGACATTACACTGGTGAGCAGAAGACCCTTGAAATGATATATAAGCAAGCACCTCTGGAACTTCTTCATCTCTCATCTCCCTTAAATCCTCAGCCTTCCCAGCTAAGGTATCTGCGATATATTTCGAGGAGAAACACTGCTTATAGTTGGCCACCATCAGACAATTATTTAGCTTTAGAATGTATTATACTTAGATTCCTACCGCAATTTGATGATGGGAAGGGATGTAGGCCACTAATTCGCCTATATGGTCAGGACCCTTCAGAAACTTCTAGTAGGAGCTCTAAACTTTTGTTTTCAACTTCGGGATTAAATAAGCCCTCCCACCTGTACAGACCGGTAATATGATATCTTACCTTCAAGAATTAATATGATAGTTACTTAACCACCATTTGAAGCATTTTTACTTCCTACTGCAGGAAGAGTGTGCTCTGGTAAAAATAGACATTCACCGGAACGTTCAAGGGGATGTTGTGCTTGAATGTCTTCATGTAAATGATGATTTGGGGGAGGAAATGATGTTCAGAGTTATGTTTCACACCTCATTCATCCGGTCTGATGTATTGATGCTGACTCGTGATGAACTGGATGTTTTGTGGAATGCAAAAGATATACTCCCCGGGGACTTTAGAGCAGAGGTGGGTTCATGATTTTTGTGATTTCTTATTTCCTTTAATGCTTCTAGTTGTTGAAGCATAATCATATCTGTATCAGGTACTCTTTTCTGGTGTTGATACTGAACCGCCTATGACAGCCACAGAGGTGGCAAGTGAAGATGCAACTGCTGAAAATTTCTCATATGAGGAGTTTTTTGACAGGGAAGAGATCTTCGCCATAGCAGTAGATTCACCAAATGGAGAGCATACACTGGAGGGATGCAGTAATTTGCCTTCTCCTTCAATATCAGCATCAATTTCCACATCAGATCATCATTTAACGGGCTTGGATTCAGAGGTAGGCTCTTGTTTTCTTTGAGATTAGTCTTATCCCTCAAGCTTTTGGAACTAAAAGCAAACTTACTTCGTATCAGGTTCATTTTCTCAAGGCTGATGCTGTTCCGTCTATTATCATCACGGAAGTGGAAAGTGAGGATGGGAGAGTGACTAAAAGTGCATCACTAGAGGATGAAATTTTAAGCAATTCCATAGATGAGAAATGTGACAATATCTCACATGTTCCGATTCAGAGGATATCAGTGCCTGGTTTTCAAGACATTGGTGAGATGCTGGTGACTTTAACTGATGAGGAAGAAGTCATAAGAAGACAGCTTATGAGAGGATCATCTCGAAGAGATATTGTCTCTATTGTGGGCATGCCTGGAATTGGCAAGACTACTCTAGCCAAGAAGGTGTACAGTGATCCTGAAGTTGCACATCATTTCCATCGTCGTGCTTGGTGTTCAGTTTCACAAGTGTATGGAAAAAGGGAACTGTTGCTTGACATTATCAAAGACATTCAGGGCCTTCCTGATGAGATGTATCAAATGACTGATGCAGATCTGGAATTAAAGCTGTTTCAAAAATTGAAGAAAATTAGGTATCTTATAGTTATGGATGATGTGTGGGACGTTCAGGCATTTTATGATTTGGAAAGGTCATTTCCAGATGATGCAGTTGGGAGTAGAATTTTAATAACAAGTCGTTTTCACAATGTGGCTTTGGAAGCTAGACCTGGTAGCGAGCCTCATATGCTTCGTCCGCTATCTGATGATGAAAGTTGGAATTTATTGGAAAAGAAATCATTTCCTACAGGCGGCTGTCCTGAGGAACTGGAAGAAGTTGGGAAGGAGATTGCTCGTCAATGTAAAGGGTTACCTCTTGCTGTTGTTGCAGTGGCTGGTATCCTTCGAAGGACACAAGACACTGATAACCACTGGATAAAGATTGCAGAAAGTCTAAGCTCAAGGATAAATGCAGATCCAGAAACTCGGTGCAAAGCAATCTTAGAATTAAGCTACATGCACTTACCTAGTCACTTAAAGGCATGCTTTCTGTATCTTGGAGCATTTTCCGAAGACAAAGATGTTCCTGTCAGCAAGTTGATCCGATTGTGGATTGCTGAGGGATTCATTGAATGCAATGAGGCCACGAGCTTAGAAGCTATTGCAGAGGACTACCTGATGGATCTAATCAACGGAAGCCTAGTAATGATTTCAAAACGAAGATCTAATGGGAAGGTCAAGGCGTGCTGTATTCATGGATTGCTGCGTGATTTGTGCCTGTCAAAAGCGCAGGAAGATAACTTTTTGCAGCTAATTTCTAGGAATGATGAACCATATGCATCGTATGATGTATATGATTATGGTTCTGATTTTTATGATTTTTATCCCTCAGATCCTGTGACATACGAGTGTCAGCGTGTCTGCATATATTTGAAGCGGAAGCACTTCATTCACTCAAGACCATCTGGTCCCTCCACCAGTTCTTTGATTTTCTCGGCATTTAGTGATTCGTACCCCAGGCGGCCCTACAGTGTAACATTCATTTGTCACCACTTCAAATTACTTAGGGTGTTGGATTTGGAATGCATCAATATGGGATCATTCTTTCCCTCTGAAATAGAATTGCTTGCTCAATTGAGATATTTGGCTGTTAGTGGGGACATGGAGTCTATTCCAGGGTCAATATCCAATCTCAGGCTGCTGAAAACTCTTATCGTGAAGGGACTAGTTGGCAAGATCACATTGCCAGATAGCATTTGGCGCATGGCTAGTTTAAGGCATCTTCATATAAATAGCTATGCTGTTTTTAGCTTACCTGATGACCAGACGGACAGCTCTCTCCTCCTTGATAATTTGTTCAGCCTATCTGTGCTCTCTCTTTGCCATGTAAAAGACGCAGAGAAGATACTAAGACGGATGCCACAACTTCATAAGCTTATATGCATCTTTCGGGAATCATGGAATTCCTCCATGAACTGCAACGAGTTCCCAGCATTGGATTTCTTGACTCGTTTGGAGTCGCTTGATATTTTTTATTTTGGTAGGGATCTCAATCCAGGTGAGTTCACTTTCCCTCTGAATCTGAAGAAATTGACTCTATCACATTTTCGCTTACCATGGCATCGAACTTCTTCCATCGGGAGGTTGCCAAATCTGGAAGTTCTCAAATTGTGTTATGGAGCCTTTGTGGGGGAAATGTGGGAGATGACAGAGGATGAATTTACCAAGCTCATGTTCTTGAAATTTGACACCCTAAACATTGCTCAATGGGATGCTTCCTATGAACACCTCCCAGTACTTCAACACCTGGTGATACATAATTGTAAAAACCTGGAGGAAGTCCCTTTCGACTTTTATGGAATTCCCACATTGCAGATGATTGAAGTACAAAGCTGCAAACATTCTGTTGAAGCATCAGTTCGGAAAATCGCTGAAGAAACTGAGGGAATCAAAGTTATCATCAGCTGATCAAAATCGCCCCGTGTAACATATCAACACTACATTACACCCTGCACCTCATCATTCCATCTCCTGAAATTTTCACCGATCATCTTCTGTAAGTTAAATTTGCTGATGGTCACATTTTGTTTATCTTGTATCGACATACTTTTACTTTATGCTTAGGGATAAAATTACAAGCTATGTTTTTGTCATTCTAGTTTTGAAGTTTAATTTTCTAGGTCTTGCATGTTCTAATAACAATTACTCCCTCCATCTCGAAATTATTGTTAATTTCGGAACAAAATGAACAATAATTTACGCACGATTTTGCACATTTTCTTTAAGAAGAATCATCCATCTTTCTTGTGAACGATATCAAATGGCTATATATAGCTTTGTTCACTTAGTTGATTGATGATACTAGACTACGACGTTAGTACCACCACCGTGTTAGAATAATTTCTGTGATGAAGGGATTAGAAGAATCTCTGTCAATGAGTTTGATAATTCATAGTGTAACATAAGATATTTTAGTAGTAATACATTTCTCTCCCTGAGAATTTTAAAATTATAATCACTTTCAACGTATGGTTTAAACGATGAAATGAACAATTTTTTACTATATTTTTTTCTTAGAACTACTTTTTTTTTGCTATATTTTCTCTTATTTTATAATTTAAATAAATAATATAAATTGAAAAATACTTTAGTTGGGACGATAAGATATTTAACATAGCAAATGTCAGCGGACAGGCTTTAATAACTACAAGAAATTATTAAATCATAAAGAATAATGATAAGTAACTCATCTAAATAATTCACCTTATCATCTCACCTTACATGGTATCTACTGATTGGGTAATGTATTTATTATTTAAATTTATATAATTTAATTAAAATATAAATATATTTCTTATTAATATTCGGCCTACTGATTATATTTTGTTTAGTTATAATTTTACCCTAAAGGGTTTACTTTTTTAGGGGTTAGGGTCTATTTATTGTGAAATTTTAGATATAAAAGTATTCAAAAAATAGATGAATCTAACAAAAAAAGAATTATATTAACTTATTATATTTTATCTAATAATTAATTAGATTATTATATTTCATCCAATAACTAAATGCTATGTAAGGTGAGATGGGAAGGTGAGATAAATTAGGTGAGTTGTGTATCATCATTCAATCATAAATACAAGAAATCATTAAATTATAAAAAATATATGAAAAGTAATGCACCTAAAAATAAAAAATCTTTACGAAAAGAGAAAAAATTGAAAATACCAAATTTGTAAATGTTAATATTACTCGTTTAAGGCATGTTTGACGTGTAAAGATAGACACCCACAGCTTTACGGATATATCTGACACCACAACTCTGACCCGATTCCACCTGGATTTTCTAACCCGCGTTAGATTCGAAACCGACTTTCCTATAACCGACATAGTCAACAGATAAAGATCTCTCCTCAACCGTCCAGATTAATCCTCACCGCTTAATCCTGACCGCACATTAACCCATCCATCTCTTATAAATACTCCAAACCTTCCGTATTTCATTGTTGTGTCTCGTTGTTCGTTCATGTTGTTCTGTTCTTTTCTTGTTCGGCCGCGGGGGTTTTAGTTTGATGTTTTTTAACGTCATGAATTTGTTTGAATTGGTTTCTTCTTGTTGATTGATTGATGAGAGGATGATTTTTTGCTTGGTGTATTTGTCCGATTGTGTTAGGGCACATCATGAATTTGTTTGAATTGGTTTCTTCTTGTTGATTGATTGATGAGAGGATGATTTTTTGCTTGGTGTATTTGTCCGATTGTGTTAGGGCTTGTCTCATGAGATAATACATGTTTGAGGGATCTTCCGGCGAGAGGAAGAGGAAGCTTCTGATGATGAATAAGTTTTCTCTTGGCTCTTTTCTCGTTTAATTAATTAGATCATCTTCTTTGTTCCCTGGTTTCCCGGTTCGTCGTTGTAGATCGGATCAGTTTGGTTTTGAACGTGGAGGTCAGCCTCTTTCGACTGTTGATTTGGATGTGGTGATTAAGTTCTTCTCTTGGCTCTTCATGCTACGTTTTTGGTTCAATTAGATTATCTCTTTGTTCTCTTCTTTCCCGGTCGATGTTGTTTTTTTGTTGTAGATCGGATCGGTTTCCTTTTGGAGGTGGACCTTAGCCTGGTCGATTGTTGATTTGGACAGATTTAGGGGGTTCTTGATGCTCTTTGTTGGTTTGTTTAATCTTGGCTTCTCTGCTTCCCGACAAGGATTTATTGGATGCTTTGTTTTGGTTTTTTAGGAGCCCTTGCTTTCAAGATTATCCTGTCAACGAGGAAGTTGATATTTCCGCCCTGCTTTGGAGAAGTTTCTATTATCCTTGCTTCATCTGCTCATCTGCTTGTTTTATTTAGCACTTCAAGTATTCCGGGAACAGCATGGAAATTTTTTTGTTGTAGGAGATGGATACATATCGGATGGGTTGTAGTTATGATGCACAAGGAGGAATTTTAGATCTTTTTAACTGGGAGTCTTAATTGATTTTTATTTTCTCAATTGTTTTTATTTTCTCAACTGTCCTTTCTTCTTATTTGATTTTCCGTCCTTGCTGTGCACATTGTCCATCTTTTCCCCTAATTGAGAGTCTAGATTGGTTGTTTTATCTTCTCGACTGTTTTTATTTTTTCAACAATTTTGGCCTTAATTTGTTGTCCTTGCTGTTAAGCCTGAGCGGATTGAAAACCCCTTATGAACAAATGATTTTCAGGAGAATTGAATTTTTTTCATAATTTCTTCTTTCCTTGTCTTTTTTTCCTGAGGATATTTGCGGTCTGTTCTTGGGTGATAAAGTTTAGCCGATGTGTCCACAACTTGGGAGAGATTTTCTTCCTTGACCCTTTTTTCCTCTTACTAGGTAGGCGAATTTATGGATGTATGGGATGATGATAGTGTTGATGTTACAATTTCTGTTGTAGGGTCCTTTGGATTCATGACGAGTAGAAGGGTGCTTGCTTCAATCATGGGAGGATTAGTTTGTCGGGAGATGGGAGGCTCTGATCATGAATAAGTTTCTCTCCTAGCTATTCACACTAGTTTTTGGTTTAATTAGGTCATCTTCTTTGCTATCTTGGTCCCCGGTTGGTTGTGGTTGGTTGTAGATTGGATCGGTTCAGTTGGTTTAGTTGTTCAGATATCAGTCGGCCTGTTCGCCTGTTGATTTGGGTGTCGTGATGAATTTCTTCTCCTCGCTCTTCCTTTTGGTTCAATTAGATTATATTCTTTGCTTTCTTCTTCCCGGTCTGCTTTTGTTTACTGTTTTATATGTTGTAGAGTGGATCGCTTTCGCTTTGGAGAGGTGGATATCAGTCTGCTCAATTATTGATTTTGATGGATTTAGGGGGTTTCTTGATGCTCTTTGTTTGTTTGTTTAATCTTGGCTCTTTGTTCCCGAGGATTTATTGGATGCTCTGTTTTGATTTTTAGGCGCCCTAGCTTACAAGCTCATCCTGCCATTGAGGAAGTTTATGTATCAGCCCTTAGTTTGGAGATGTTTCTTCTATCCTCTGTCATCTGCGTGTTTTCCTTGGGAGTCCAAAGTGTTCTGGAAACCTTCTTAACGTAAATTTTTTTTGTTGTAGATATCAGGTTTTCTTTAGCAGGAAGGGTTGTAGCTATGATGCACAATGAGGAGTTTGTAGATCTCTCTCACTAATTGAGTCTCTAAATTGATTTTTATTTTGCCCTTGATATGCTGTCCTTGTTGTTGAGCCTCCGCAGATGTCACATCCTTGCTGCGTTTAAAAATTAGGATCACTACCAAGTTTTGAGATCAGGAGAACATATGATCTTCAGGAGAATGAAGTTTTGTCATGATTTCTTCTGATTTTTCCTTGATGGTTTTTTTGTGACGATATTTATCTTGTGGTGTGTTGTCCCGTGTGTTATTAGGTGACAGTTTAGGCGACAAAGTTTGCATCCACAATCGTGTGCGGGAGAAATTTTTTTTCCTTAACCTTTTCTTCTTTCTTTAGACCCTTTCTCCTCTTACTAAATAGGGAATTTATGGGAGACTTGTTGATGTTACTATGTGATTTCTGTCATAGGGTCCTTTGGTTTCCTGAAGAGTAGAAGGGTGCTTTGTTTCATCATGGGACTCGGGATAATGGAGGCTCTGATGATGAATAAGTTTTTCTCTTGGCTAGTTTCTGGTTTAATAATTAGGTTATTTTCTTTGTTCTCTTGTTTCCCAGTCGGTTGTGCTTTGGTGCAGATTGGATCTTTTCAACGTGGATATCAGCCTGTTCGACTGTTGATTTGTCTGTGGTGATGAATAAGTTCTCTACTCACTTTTCATGCTACGCTTTTGGTTCAAGTGTTTTTTCTCTTGTTTCCCAGTTGGTTGTGGTTTGTTGTTGTAGATTGGATCTGTTCAAGGTGGATATCAGCCTGTTTTGACTGTTGAATTAGGCGTGGTGATGAATAAGTTCTCTCCTCGCTTTTCACGCTACGCTTTTGGTTCAATTAGATTATCTACTTTGCTCTCCTTTCCCCGTCGATGTTTGTTGGAGGTGGATATTTAGATTATCTACTTTGCTCTCCTTTCCCCGTCGATGTTTGTTTTTGTAGATCATCGTCTTGGAGGTGGATATCAGCTTTGCTCGATTATTGATTTTGATGGATCTAGTGGTTTCTTGATGATGCTCTTTGTTAGTTTTTTTAATCTGGGCTTTTCTGGTTCCCAACAAGGATTCATTGGATTTTTAGGAGCCATAGCTTTCAAGATTTTCCTATCGAGGGAGTTGATGTTTTGGCCATTGGTTTGAGGAACTTCCTTTCGTCGTCGTTTCGTCCGTCAGATGGGTAGATATCAGGTTTCCTTCACCTGTGTTTCTTTCTTCTCAACTGTTTTTGCCCTTGATTTGCTGCCTGCGTTGGATTTGGAGGAATAAATTGTCGAAGTGGTTGATTTTTGTTGTTCATTTGCTGAGGATGATGTCTTTCTTCTTGTAATCCTTGAGGATAGATTACATTTGCCTGGTGCTGTTTAATAAGGTTAAGGTTCTTTATTCCATCATCTGCTGGATGGCGTCTTTTTATACAACTTCAGAATCTGGTTGGATCGATTGGATTGTCTTCTTTCTTCTACTGCTTCAGTGTAGCTAATTGCTGTGGGTTTAATGGGGATCAGTGATTTATACATTTTGGTGTATGTTCAGAGTCTGCTGCTGATTCTCTGGTGTAATTGTATAGAGTTTAGGTAGCATGGATGTTTCAGCTTTTAGATGTATATTTGCCATTCTTCCATTAGTTTATTACTAAGGAATCGCTTGTATCAAGCTTACAACTTTACTGAAAACATTTAATTGAATTTAAGAATCGTTTGTAACAAGTTTACAACTCTACTAAATATTCCTAGTTGATTATTAGTTTATTACTTAAGAATCATTTGTATCAAGTTTACTACGTTACTGAAGATTTCTAATTGGTGTAAACTTCTCGTTTGGTGCACTTTTCAGTTTCTTCTGTATGGGGGGTGGATGTTTCCCTGTTATGGCAGCATACAGTTGCTTTAGTTTAAGTGGATCTTTACTGTTATTGGAGCTTGTGATGAAGTTGTATGAATGTAATGGCTGTCTTCCGCTCACTTGATGTCTTGCTATCTTCATTTGTTGTTTTTGCATAGTTGTTACTTTCTGATGGTCTCTGAATTGGGTTGTTGCGCTTGGAACAATACACATTTCACCTTACATGTGCCTATGTCTTGATGATGTGTGGATTTAAGTTGTGACTTGGGCCCACTTCACCCGGCATGTGCTTATATCTGTCAAATGGGTTGTTAGAGCCGGGAAAACACTTTCAACTCTGCCTTTGTATATGTCTGCATCATGTGTGGATCATTTTGTAAGGCGTCTGCTTATATTCATTGGATGCTCTTTGTAAGGCGTCTGTAGATCTTTTTAATTGGGAGTCAATTGATTCCTCAACTGATCTTTCCCTTGATTTTCCGTCCTTGGCGAGCACAATGAAGAGGTTTTAGATCATCTCCCCTAATTGAGAGTTTCAATTGATTTTTTATAATAACTGTTGTAATTTACCAACCATTTTTGCCCTTGATTTGCTGTCCTTTTGCTGTTGAGCCTCCGCAGATCGAAAATTTCTTATGAACGTATGATTTTCAGGAGAATCACTTCACAGTTTCTTCTGATATCCTTGGATTTTTTTGGTGAGGATATTTGCGTCTGTTCTTTAGGCCATGTGTCCACAATTCGGGAGAAATTTCCTTCCTTGACCCTATTCCCCTCTTTACTAAATAGGCAATTTATAGGATAACGATCTTGTTGATGTTACCATTTCTGTTGTAGGGTCCTCTGGATTCCTGAAGAGTAGAAGGGTGTTTCCTTTAATCATGGGAGGATTAGTTTGTCGGGAGAAGGGAGGCTCTGATGATGAATAAGTTTCTCTCTTGGCTATTCACGCTAGTTTCTGGTTAATTAAATTTTCTTTGTTCTCTTGTTCCCGGCTGGTTGTGGTTTGTTGTACATCGGGTCGGTGCAGATATCAGTCTGTTTGCCTGTTGATTCGTGATGAATAAGTTGTTCTTCTGGCTCTTCATGCTATGCTTTTGGTTCAATTAGTTTATCTTCTTTGCTCTCTTCATTCCCTGTCTGCGATTGTTGTTGTAGATGATGTAGATTGGATCGCTTTCGTTTTGGAGGAGGTGAATATGAGCCTGTTCATTGTTTTTCATGGATGTTGGGGGGCATGCTTGTGTTAGTTTGGTTAATCTTGGCTTCCCTGGTTCCGTAGAAGGATTTGTTGGATGCTCTGTTTTGAATTGTTAGGGGCTCTAGCTTTCAATGTCATTTGAGGTTATTTGGCCCTTGTTTTGAAGATGTTTCTTCTATCCTTGTTTCGTCTGCTTGTTTTACTTGGCAGTCAAGTGGTCTGGAAACGTTGTATGTAAATTTTTTTTGTTGTAGGGGAATCGTACTTTGGACGGGTAGATATCGGGTTTCCTTTTCCAGGATGGGCTGTAGTTATGATGCACAATGAGGAGTTTGTAGATCTCTCTCGCTAATTGAAAGTAAATTGATTTTTATCTTCTCAATTGTTTTTATTTCCTCAACTGCTTTTGCCTTTGTTTTGCTGTCTTGGCTTCCCTGGTTCCGTAGAAGGATTCGTTGGATGCTCTGTTTTGAATTGTTAGGGGCTCTAGCTTTCAATGTCATTGAGGTTATTTTTGCCCTTGTTTTGAAGATGTTTCTTCTATCCTTGTTTCGTCTGCTTGTTTTATTTGGCAGTCAAGTGGTCCGTAAACGTTGTATGTAAATTTTTTTTGTTGTAGGGGAATCGTACTTTGGACGGGTAGATATCGGGTTTCCTTTTCCAGGATGGGCTGTAGTTATGATGCACAATGAGGAGTTTGTAGATCTCTCTCGCTAATTGAAAGTAAATTGATTTTTATCTTCGCAATTGTTTTTATTTACTCAACTGCTTTTGCCTTTGATTTGCTGTCCTCCTTGTTGAACCTCCGCAGATGTTAAATACTAGCTGCGTTTCGAAATAAGATCACCACCGAGTTTTGCGATCAGGAGAACATATGATTTTCAGGAGAATCAAGTTTTGTCATGATTTCTTCTGATTTCTGCATGATGGTTTTTTTGTGAGAATATTTTATCTGGTTATGTCTTGTCCCGTGTGTTCTTAGGTTCCAGAGTTCCGGCGACAAAGTTTGTTGCATCTACAATAGTTGCGTCCAGAATGCAGGGGAAATTTCTTTCCTTGACCCTCTTTTCTTCCTTGACCCTTTTTCCTCTTATATAGGCAATTTATGGGATGATGATTTTTGTCAATGTTACTATATAATCTGTGTCATAGGGGCCTTCGGTTTCCTGAAGAGTAGAAGGGTGCTTTCTTTCATCATGGGACGATAGTTGGGGAATGAAGGCTCTGATGATGAATAAGTTTTTCTCTTGGCTATTCACGCTAGTTTTTGCCTTAATTCGTTGTCTTCTTTATTCTCTTGTTTTCCGGCTTGCTGTTGATCGGATCGGTTTGGTTTTGAACATGGATATCGGCCTGCTTGACTGTTGAGTGGGGTGGGGCTTTTCTCCTGGCTCTTCATGTGATGCTTTTGGTTTAATTAGATTATCTTGTTTGCTCTCCTTTCCCGATCGATTTTTGTTGTTGCAGATCGGGTTGGTTTCATTTTGAAGGTGGATATCGGCCTGCATGATTATTGATTTTGATGGATCTAGGGGGTTTTTTTATGCTTTTTGTTGGTTTGTTTTATCTTGGCTTCTGTGTTCCCATGAAGGATTCATTAGATGCTTTGTTTTGAATTTTTAGGAGCCCTAGCTTTTGAGATTATCCTGCGTTCAACGAAGTTGATATTTTGGCCTTGCTTTGGAGAAGTTCCCTCTACCCTTGTTTCATCTGTTTGTTTACTTAGCAGTTAAGTATTCCAGAAACATTTCAGCATGTAAAGTTTGTTGTTGTGTGATCCCTGTACACCATATGGGCACATTTCTGGTTTCTTTCATCAGGATGGGCTATAGTTATGATGCACAATGAGGAGTTTGTAGATCTTTTTCCTGATTTGAGAGTCTAAATTGATTTTTATATTGTCACCTATTTTTATTTACTCACCGTTTTTGCCGATGATCTTCTGATGTTGCTGTTCAGCCCCTGCAGATTACAAATCCATTCTGCGTTTCTTACTTAGGATCACTTACGAGTTTTGAAATCAAGAGAACATATGATTTTCAGGAGAAGTAATCTTTTCATAATCTGAATTGAATTTTTTCGTGATTCTTTCTGATTTCTACTTGATGGTTTATTGTGAGAACATTCATCTCGTCTTCACCTGTTGTTCTAGTTGTCGAAGTTCAGGCGATAAAGTTTGTTGCACCCACTATAGTTGTGTCTTGGGGGAAATTTCTTACCTTGACCCTTTTTCCTCTTAATTAGGCAATTTATGGGATGATGATCTTGTTGATGTTACTATTTCGTCGTAGGGCCCTTTGGAATCCCCAAGAGCGAGTAGAAGAGTGATTCCTTTCATCATGGAACGATAGTTTGTCAGGAGAAGGCTCTGATGATGAATAAGTCTCTCTCTCTTGGCTAGTTTCTGGTTTAATAATTAGATTTTTTGTATTCTCTTGTATCCTGGTTTGTTGTGGTTTGTTGTTGTAGATCGGATCTGTATATCAGCCTGTTCCATTGTTGATTTGGTGTGGTGATGAATAAGTTCTCTCCTCGCTTTTCACGCTACACTATGGTTCAATTAGATTATTTTCTTTGCTCTGCTTTCTCGGTCGATGTTTGTTTTTGTAGGTTTCATCTTGGAGGTGGATGTCAGCCTACTCGATTATTGATTTTGATGGATTTAGGGGGTTTCTTGATGCTCTTTGTTGGTTTGTTTAATCTTGGCTTTTCTGGTTCCCGACAATGATTCATTGGATGCTTTGTTTTTGAATTTTTAGGAGTTCTAGCTTTCAAGATTTTACTACCTTTTGAGGGAGTTGATGTTCTGATCCTCTACTTTTTCATGTTGTAGGGTGTATTGTACTGATATGAATGAGATATTGTGAAAGGCACATTTGAGGGAGTTTTAAGCTCTTTTTCTTTTTTGTTTTTGTTCTCTCTTGTTGGATCCCTTTCGTTGTGTTAATTGGTAATTGTGTTATATTCGTGATTTACCAGGAAGCAAAAAATCATGTAACTAAACCAGCTGTACGTGGAGACTAAAACCATCACACATTATGGCTGAGAAATCCTTTCCCTGAACACATCTTCTTTTTCCTTTGTAACATGTGAACTTGTCGTTGAAATCATGACGGTGATCTGTGCATTATAGGGTCTTGGTCCACTGGATTCTTGGAAGGGAGGAGATCATATTGTAAATGAGGTTTTTGTGAATTTCTCTTGACTAATTGGATGATTATATTGTGTGTTTTGTGGTTTGAGCATTGTTCTTTTTTCTATTATCTTGTATTTTTGTAGAGATTGGAGTTCTGGGGGGCTGGTTGGTGGATACTTTGGGAATTGCAAAATTGTTGTGGCAAGGTGAGGGGGTCTTTTCAATTCTCATTATTCTTGGTTGACACTTCTTTAACCTCAAGACCTTAGGAGTGATTTGTCTTTCTTTCAGTATAAAGCATGCTGTTGAGCATGGCATCTATATCAGTTTGAGGATTGTCAATTTTTGTTCCACTTACATTGAGTTCTCGGAGTTTGCTCTTACCTACTTTGTTCTCCCCCCTCCCCCAACAAGTCATCTTTTGGAGTTATCTATTAGTTCTTTGATCTGTGAGTACAGGTTTAGCTCAAGGAGGGTCTGTTTTTCTTTGTAACTGCTGCTGCGGCATGCAAGTATTTGCTCGTCATGTGATTGGGGTGGTTTTTGCTAGTTCTCTTGGTGGCCCATGGGGTGTGCTCCCATTTGGTTATAGCTTATTCCCGAGAGTATGATGATCATTGGCATTAAATTTGGAGGAATAAATGGTTGAAGTAGACGATTTCTTTTGTTCATTATTTGCTGAAGATGACGTCTTTCTTGTAATCCTGGAGGATGGGTTTCGTTTGCCTGGTGCTGTTTAAGAAGGTTAAGGTTCTTTATTCAGTATTTGCTGGATGGTGTCTCTCTTATACAACTCCAGAATCTGGTTTGATTGATTTGCATTGTCCTCTTTCTTCTTCTGCTTCAGTGTGGCTAATTGTTGTTGGGTTTAACGGGGATCAGTGATTAAAGTATGAAGTATACATTTGGGTACATTTGCAGTGTGTCTGCTGCTGGTTATTCTCTGGTGTACTTGTACCGAGCTTATTTAGCATGGATGTTTCAGCTTTTAGATGTATATTGCTATCTTTCATTAGTTTATTACTTGAGAATTGTTTTTATCAAGTTTACAACTTCACTGAAGATTTTTAATTGGTTATTAGTTGAGAATTATTTGTATCAAGTTTACCTCTTCACTGAAGATTTTTAATTGGTGTTAACTTCTCGCTTGGTGCACTTTTCAGTTACTTCCGTAATGGGGTGATGTTTTTACTGTTATGGCAGCACCCAGTTACTTTTGTGTAAGGGTTAATATCTTCACTGTTATTGAAGCTTGTGGTGGTGTGGAATGAATGTAATGGTGGTAAAATACGGTACTTTCTTGCGCTCCTTCGAGTATCAGGCACGTATGTCTTGTTATATCTTCGTTTGTTGTTTTTGCATAGTAGTTTCGTCTTGAGTGTCTGGATTGGGCCATGTTTGGAATAACACATTTCACCCTGCATGTGTATATATGTCTTAATATGGATATGGATTCAAGTTGTGGTTGGGACACACTTCACCCTGCATGTGCTTATATATTTCGATGAAGTGTGCATTTGGTTTGAGCTGGAAAAACACTTTTAAGCTCTGTATATTTCTGGATCGTGTGTGCATTTGGTTGTTCCTGAAACACTCTGGACCCTGCCTGTGTACATTTTGAGAAGGTTTGTGCTTGCAAAACACTTTTTAACTCCGCCTGTGTGTAAGATACACAGCCGGTCCCAAGCCCGAATAAAGGAAGAGGGAGAAGTGTTTTGTATTATGGCTGTTTATGTCTGCAAGGAACTAGCATTTTGGCACATGACTTGGAATGTTTTGTTTCTTTTGCAACTATCTAAGAATAATTATGGTGTGCTTTTCACTTGTTCACTGCAACTATCTAGAATAATGATTTTTGGATTGTTGTTTAATTCTAAGATTCTTTCTTGAACATTTATTGGCTCCTTGGTCTGTGTAGACTTGCTGCTTTTAGAATGTCTCTTTATTTTGTGCTGTGTTGGGCATCTGTTTATGCTTTGGAATCGTAGTGTTGTATGTTTCGGATGAGTCAAGCTATCTCTACTGAGTACATGTATTCGCACGGAAATTTCCATCCTTAATCCCTTCAATTTGGAATGTGTGCCATTTTTGTTCTCAGTATTATTATGTGCACCTTCAATTGTTCTAATGACAGTAGAACAACGGGATAAGAGACGTAAATTTTGGCCACATTAGGAGATATAGAAATGACATCCAAGTGGTGGAGGTCTTTTGGGCTGCACGGAAAGGATTAGATGGACTGTGTATTTTGTGTAATATGGTTGTTCTTGTTGCGCATTTTGATTAGTTGAGTTTTCCTTTTGGAATCATCAGCTGTTTTGATCTTCTTTTTATACTCGATCTGAGCGATAATAACTTTCTTACAGCTAATTACTTACTGTATCCTGAAACAAAAAACAAACTTCCTATCAAAACACCCAGTATTTTTAATCTGAATATATATCATCAAACCTCTATTCTATTACGTACGACCATTCTTTTTTTATTAAATAATATCTTAAGGATTCAAATGAATATTGTTACGGGAAAAGGTAGTTGAATATTGAGACACATGTATTCCCTCTATTCTATAATTATTGTCCAGTTTTATTAAAATGAAAGATTTATTCTTGATCAAACTTAATTATATTTTACCTTAAATAATTGGATATATCTTTACATAAGTAATTGTTTAATTACTAAGATTTTATGGATAATGTTTTTTATTAAGGACAAATGTAACTTTATTCATAAAAAGTCAAATTAGACAATAATTTTGGGACAAAATTTTTGGGGTAAAGTGGACAATAATTATGGGACGGAGGGAGTATATTGCATCGGATGGAAAAATTATAACCCAAAAAGAAAATAAAAATTTTACCCTAAAAAGTCCTGCTAATGCCTGCCCGGTGCTTACCTTTTTTTTTTTGAAAGTAAGACTTCAGGAAATGAAATTAAAATAGAAAAGTTTGTTGTTGACTGGATATTGCTTGTAAATCTGAATAAATAAAATTATTCCCTCTTGTCCTTATTAAAATATATTCGGATTTTTGTTAAGTTTCATTTATCAAGTTGTGTATTTTTAATTAAAAATAAAATATTAATAATCATTTATAATTATTAAAAAATCATAATGAGTGTGAAAATATATTTTTAAGATTTTATTTTTAATAATTACAAAAATATAGTAAATATATGTATATATTATACATGACATAGGAAAATTAAAAATTAATTTCCCTACCTCATGTAAGATTTAATCTTAAGTGGCTTTTTAAGACATTTTTCTCTTTAGAAAATTTTTGTGGCATATTATCTTTATCAAATTTCCTACAAATCTTCAAACGTGATCATGGAAATCAGTTCTTAACAAGAAATTAACAAAAAGCAGATTTGTATTTGAAAGATATAATAGATTTTTAGAGTTAGATATACATATTATTGGGAATAATGATATATTTTTTCCAAATCTTTTTTTTTTGATAAACCCAAATCTTATTTTAAATTAAAAATATAACCAACCACGGAAAACAACCTAATTTATGATTGCTCCTACACAACTAACTTCGAGCGGGTACGTTCCTATCTCATATCAATGTATAAAATTTTTTGATGCAAAAAAATATGATCATGTGGGATGCAGTTATCTCTTCTATGACCTACTTTCAAGATTAATTATCATGTGATTAATACAAATAAGGTTTAAATTTATTCAATCAGGTGTCCCACGCGGAGACCATGGTGTTCTATGAGAAGATTTACATTTGTTTAAAATCTTCTCATATTCGCTTTAAATTTTCTTAAAAATTCATACTCATCGAAGATTTCCTCAAACAGATGAAAAAAGAGAAGGCGAAGAACAACAAGAGGATGTCGGCAGTTGAGATTCCACGAGACGTGGTCGTCGAGGCACTTTCCAAGCTACCCATACGAACCATTTATGATTTAAATGTATGCAAACTGTGAAACTCCCTAATTTTTGCTCATAATTTTGTTCTGAGCACTTTCTCCAGGATTAAATTGTGGAGAATCTGCTTATAGAACGGTCATATGCAATGTGAAAGTAAGACATAAATCTTCCCTATTTTGAACTTTAGCTCTTAAAAAATACATTTGTATTCATTAAAGCCGCTGAAGTATTACCGCAATGACTATCTTAATCATTGTCTGAATTTCTTTTCCAACATGTTCTGTCCTGGGTCCGCTTTAACTTACACATTAGTGGAGTCTTTGTCTGATACATTCAAACTTGATTTGGCTTTTGACTTATCCCTGTCAGCGTTGCTTGGAGATAACACTTATAATGGCTTTACTCGATTCTTGAAGCATTCAAACTTTGATTATTTAGTGCAATATCTGGAATTACATAATATTCATCGAGGTGATCTCAGGTGCGCACAGAACGAGAAAAATTTCTGAAGAAGATGAACATCTTCTGTTTAATGGGAATTATTTTCACCTGCGGAGGAGAGAACTCTCCCGTTAAGTGTACATTGCTGCCAAACTTTCTAGAAGAGGTAGAGTACCTTCTCATGAAGAGCCTTTCTCGGTTCATTTGATTAAGGGAATGATTGATCAAGTTACTTGGCACTTTTCATATTTCGTGGGTCCAGGCGTATTATGTAGAGCCGCAGAGATCAAGTCTTTCCGGGATCGGCTATTCGGCTTGATGGTTGGATGGAAAAAATTCACACCACTCTGGTTTTTGTTGAGGCAGAGACGCCCGATTTAGAGTGATATTGTGATTCAATTGGGAATGGCACTAAGATAATGTTGAATTTTATTTCTTATTTGGTTTTGTTTCCATGATTTGTACCCCGTATATATGGGTGTACTAAGGTTCAAGTTATAATCCAGTATTCGTATCTATTATTCACAATGCAATTTTGAATGTAATTAGATGTCTTTTATATTAGATTTTTTATTTTATTAATTTTTTCTGGCATTATGGTGACATGATTATTTTTCCTACCTCTGAGAAGAAAAATGTCGATCATTATTTTAACTTGAATTAGTAGTGCGTTCTTAATCTATTTTTAAAACTTCATAAGAACGCATCTGTTATACTCATTGATGTTTGTAAGGATATGCTTGGTCAAACTATTGGCAATAATGGATTGAAATTGAGGAAGACCGAAATTTTCAGTGGGAGCTGGAAGACAATTTCGAAGGCATCATGACAATTTTTTTTTCAAGCGTAAATCTTCCAAGTCATAATGATTCGTCCGTTGTGTTCTTTAATATTGAATTACAATAAAAAAATTATTTATATGAATTGTGGATTATGATTTCTGTTTTGAGAATTAAGATAGCCTTTGTTTGGGACTTGCCAATTCACATCTTAGACTCTTGAGTCCGAGACTAAAATCAATTAAATTTCTGATTGTTGAAATGGTACAAATCAAAACAACAAATTTTGAATCACTCAATAATATAATTAATATTAGTAAAAATTGATGAAAGTTATTATCATTATTATTTGGCGATTGACGTTTATTAAATTTGTCAAGTTTTATTGAACTTTTAGATGTTAGTAGATTAGTATTATGTAGAGCCAACTTTTAATTTTATTTTTAATTATTTTTATCCTATAGTGGTACTCTTTCCCGCTTCTTTTCTCCTTTTTTTTTTTTTCCCTTTTGAGAAGTGGAAGTTGCAAAAGTATTTTATGAGGGGGAAGAAAAATTCCCATCACTGCAGAAAATTATTCTAGGCACTTGGTGTTTAGTACATTTGAAAATAAGAAAATCTTAAAATGGCTATAATTAAGAAGAAATAAATGATTGAATGGAAAATATACAATAATTGTACAGTTAGTTAAAAAAGCAACTTATTCATATTAAAAAATTTGAGAATTGGTATCATATCCATATAAAAAAATTTGAGAATCCATGATACAAGTTAAATAAATATTATTAAGGGGAGAAAGATAGTAACACAATACATTTTCAATCATAAATCTTTGCGTACTTCAGAGTTTAGGCGAATTGATTATAATAAATTGAAAAAATAAAAATCATTTAATTAAATAAATAAATAAAAGGAAAATAACTAAAAATATAGTCCCTCCCCTCACACACAAAAAAACATAGTTTAATTTAGAAATTCAATTTTGCTCTAGAAAAATAGTTCCATCTGAAAAAAGAGAAAAATCAAAACTACACTTCATAAAACAACTGAAACGTCCATAATACAAACCATCAAATAAAAAAGTTACGATTTTTTTTTTGGTTTGAAAACCCACAGAGCCCATCAAAATATGTACTAAAAAAAGATAAAAAAAAAAAAAAAACACGTAGCCTACAAGAATTTTCAAATTATCTGGTATCAAAAACAAACTAGCCAATGATTTGTTATTCAAAGTGTTTGAATTCTCTTTAATTTACTGATTGTCTATCCCAATGCTTGGCAGAATTGACAACTAGAGACAATATAGGTTGAGATAATAACAAAAATCAATGTACACGAGCAATTAAAACAATTAAAATAAATGGTGAAAAGTTTGAATTTAAATTGTAAACAAAATTTGACTGTCATATTTAAGGAGCAAATAAATCATTCTATTAACAGAACATCACAATTGAAATTTGGTTAAAATTCTGATTCTATAAAATCTCTTGAATCACTGAGATCTCTCATAGATAGTTGAACGCTTGTCATAAATTTTTCTCATCTCATTCCTCTTCTTGGACAGGAACTAGGTAACATTATTATTTATGTGGAGCAATTTCATGTATTTTTTTATTATTTTTTTAAAAAATAAAGTAATTTAAGGTGCAGGGTTGCAAGTAGAGAAATCGAGAGTTTTTCTACTTTAAGCTGCCAAGAATTCTTATTGAGTCCATGTACATGTTTCAAGGTCTGATTATATTTTTCAATCACTTGAATACTTTGCACGTTTGTATAATAGTTTTATTATCTTAATTTAAAGTCGTGATATTTAAATTTCTTATTTGATTCATGATTAAAGATTCTTGACCACAGGATAATGGAGTCGCATGACATCTTTACAATCAGAAAAACCATTCGCAAAAACAAGTTTGTAAGTATATCATAGGAATAATAAAGTGTGATTTTTTTCTAAATAAAAATTTCAATATAACAAGTTGCAATCTATTGTTCGTGAAAATCATGCGATAGTGTTAAGAGATGATAGGGTCGTACAACTATTTGAATATATGTACGATTAAAAGTTGTGGAAAGATCCATTTTGTGAATTGGGAGCATGAAAGAAATTTTCTCGTGTGCCTATTAGTCGTTTTGAGAGATGAACAGTCGATATTTTGAAATTTGGCACTGGAATTTTGAAAAGTCACTTAAATTTAATACTTATGTATAGAATATACACATTTTGATTCTTCAAACATGATTAAAAATAGTTTCTACTTCAAATTTCAATCACTTATATCACAATGTATTTCTTTTAATTGAATCACATGTGATTTAACTATAGACATTTCCTGAATCAGGTAATATTATTTAATCACATGTAAAGGAACTACAAATATAGAGGGTACATCAACCAATGATACGGAGCTATGAGGTTATATGAAGGGTATTTGACGGTATGAAATTTGGGAGAAGGAAAAGTAATCTCGAAAGTTGACAAGATTGTAGTGAATCTGGTGAAGACATGAGGGGAATAACCGAATGCTCACTCAGGATAAGAGGGTAGAATTCGAGAACTATCACAATAGAATTGAAACTTACTTCATTTGTCTGGAGAAGCAAATAAGGATGGGATTCCATAAATACACAACTTCTCCATGGTGGGCTTTGAAAAAGTTACTTTTTTTAAAAAAAAATTATTGTAATTATAATTTTTTGTAGAATTTACTTTCTAACTATTCGTGTATAAAACTTTTTTGAAAAAAGTTGTGTATAGAACTAGCAATAAATAATTTGCAAAATAAAATACTGAAAAAGTACAGTGTTAGATTTTACTTCATCGAGAGTAGAAATTTAAAATTCTCATTTATAGCAGTGGAACGTTGGGCCACCCTCAATATTTATCTAAAGGTTCCAATTGTCTATATAAGAACATTCCGTAGTATTATAAAATTTATGTTGTTATAAAAAAGTTCAATGGATAAAATTCTTTTTTCAAATTAAAGATATTATCATTTCAATAAAATGTCCAAAATATAGTTGGACTCATTTAATTTTTATAAGATGAGTTTGAAACCCTAGCCTTATGCTAATTAGCGGGTTAGCTTGGATGCTAAACAACCATCTCTTTCATAAGTTAAACTAAATGTGAGAAAATTGATATAGGATTAAGACAAAACTAATTAAATAATGATTGCAATATTACTAAACAAAATAAAATAATTGTTTTTTTTAGATGTACCAGGGCGGTACTTGGCGAGCATCCCCCAATTTTATTGATAATAAAAGAAAAATTACACAGGCAGTGCTTAAAACTTACCCAAATAAAAAGAGTCTGTCGTATAAAAATTTACTAAAATCTCATGACAGCTCTATGTTTTAGTAACTAAGACGATGTCTTACAAAGATTTATCAAAAATCCCATAGCATCTCATTTTTTGAAAGCATAAAAGAAAATAAACTAAGAAAGTGTCTTATAAAGGTTTAACATGAACCCTATGACACCTCTTTTTTCCTCTAGAAGGAAACTTATAATTAGCTAAGCTAATCTAATTTCCTAGCTATTTGACTATTAATATTAGATAGAGCGCAAATGCTATTTAACCCTTAGATAGGGAAAAGAGCATTTGTCAAGGAACCATTTACCTCTTAGTGTAAGTGGGAGGTCATCTTGATGAAGATATTGCTAAAACAACTATAGGACCAAATTTTGAAAATATTTTTATTAAAAAAATCAAACTTTAATCCGAAAAAAATGAGCAGGATGGCTTGACACTAGATAAATGTCCAAAAAAATATTAATGGAACAAAAATAGTTGACTTTAACGAGTAAAAAGACACTCCTATCATCAAAAATAAAATATTTCTGACAATGGGTAAGTTAAAGTAAAAATAAATTATTAGATAGATAATGAGAAATAATTAAATCAAATGAACAAACGGGTTGAAAAATAAAAAATGAAATAAGGTGAGAATGTATCGTATGTGAAAAAAAAAAAAGCAGAAGAATTGTACTGAAAATAAGAATTATTTTGAGACAAGAAATAAAGATCCTGATATGTGATTAAAATATTAGTGATATCAATTGCAGAACTATGTATGTAGTGTAAAAAACCAATATTGCATGATATTTAACTTTTCAATATGAAGTTCATTATTTTTTATTTTATATATATATTTTATTTCTTAACAATTTTCTTTGCATTAAGTAAATTATCAATATATATATTCATATGGTAAAGTGTTGTTGATGTTTGTGATTTATTTTTTCCAATTAAATCATTATACATTCTACAAAATCTATAAATAAAATATTAATATTTTTTTATTCGCTTGTTTGTGATGTCTATATGTATATGTCTTTTCCGTCTCCGTTCATCGGACGGGTCTAACACCTACTTAAATTTAAGAAAGATCATAATGACTTATAATAAATGGGAAAATATACTTCTCTTTCGAATTGGAATTAATTTTCTCTTCACTTGTATGTTAGGCAAAATAGATTAAGCTAATTATCTTAAAAAGGGGTTAAACTGGTCATTAACACATTGAATGAAACTGTGATTACTCGTTAGCCCGCTTACACAGTTACACAGCGTTGTTTAAAAAGTGAACCACAAAGTAAACCAGAGAAGAAAGATATTGAAAGGAGTATGAGTAGTTCAGAGGGTCCATCATCATCACCGGACAGAAGAGAAAGAGAAAAAGTAAAAGATGGGAGGCCAAGGCAGTTTGATTCAAAGGCAAAGGCTCTCTGCTGGGCCAGTGCTGATATCGTACCTGGCCGCCATCCTGAGCGGTGGCGGAAAGATATCGCCGGAAACATTGTCTGCAAGCGATTCTTCAACTGTTCTGGCTGCCTATGCTATGAATATGACCATGTTATTCCCTTCTCCAAAGGTATCCTCTGGATTGTACACTTTCAATGTAATAATTCATTTATAAACTACAAGAAATATGATGTTTTTCCATCTGGGTTCTGCATCCTGCCATGGTTTTTTGTTTTGTCCGATGAATATAGCTTCCTTGGTTGAGCTGAATTTCCAATTGGGTTTTTGTTTTTTCTAGTTAAGGATTTGTTCTTTTTGCCCCCTTTTTCTGGCGGAGGTAAAGAATTTCAATTCTTTAGCTACTGCACTTCTTTAAGGTGATATATTTCTGATCTTTCATTTCTAGGGTAATTCTGCAAAATTAATGGTTTTTTTTTTTTCCTAAATTTAGGTTTGTTTGGGTTTGTGTGGAACATTGGGTTGTATTGTAAGGTTTTGCTCATATTGTAGGTGGTGATTCTGTGGCTGATAACTGCCAGATACTTCAAACAAGAGTGAACCGATTAAAATCAGATAAAGATGAAATTGACAAAACTAAGTTGAAAGATTACTCTTGTGATATTGCTTTTACTGGTAAGTTATGCTTTGCTAACTCTGTTTCGTCACGCAATGTAAGTATTCAATTCAGTCTACTTTTGTTTAATTGCAGTTAGTTCCTTCTATATTCATCCTAGTGATTCACACAATGCTTTGGGAGCTCATTTCATTACAGTTGATATATTGACTTAATTCATTTGTTAACATGTTGATAATGTTGGTAAAGATTTAGATGATTCTTGCTTAGAAACATATAGTGTAATGAATAGATTCTTACCTCACCAATTTAATCTGTTTGTGCCAATTTATTGGTGTTGCTTGTTTGCTTTTCAGCTTATCAGCACTGAGATTATTTGGTTCTGCTTTGATCCTTTCCGAAAGTTCTGCTTCGTTGTCTTCCCCACATGCTTATCCTTTCCAACAGTACCGTCTGTAACATTGTCAAATGTTATCAATTTGATATCTGCTATGACTCCATCTGTTAATCATTGTGATGGGTTGGCTCCCCTGGTTGACAACTTGACATACATTGTCATCTCACTAATGCAATCATGGCTTTATTGTCAAACGGGCTTCCTTTTGTTTTTCTCACACCGTTCTGCATATAATAGTTGTTATTACTATATGTATGTATACACTTTTAAGAAAAAAAGACAGTATGCTATTGTCTTTTCAATGCACATCTTTGTTTTACACAGATCAAAACAATCCTCTTAACCGTTTATGAATGGGTAATAGTCCATTATGTCTTGAACCTCATCAAGGCCAATGAGTCGAGTTGTGGCAGTATTCCTGATAACCATCAGTCTTTACAAGCATAGTTCTATTTAAGCTTCTTAGATCTTTTCGGTCCCACCATGCTAATTATGGCTGAAGTATAGAGTGAGCTGAACTTCTTTTCTCAGTCACTCCATGGTTTATCAAAAAATGACATCAGCGTGGAAAGATATTGTGAGATTTATTTGAATGCAAAAGTGGTTTCATAATGTCATTTGCATCTAACATATCAGAGCGCGAAGATGCTTATTTAGCCTCTGGAAGAGCTGCTTCTCTTTTATCTGATATTGAAGATCCTTGTTTGGCTGCATTAGGGACAATTGTTTTCTTTACCATATAGCAGGGGAGACCTTGCCTTAATATATAGAACGGAGATTTTGTCAGCATCCATCTAATCCATGCTTCTATCCACGCACCTGAAGTCATTCTTTCAGTTATGTTGTGCTTTGCTTTGTTCTGCGTGGAATACCAACCCGTTTTTGCCTCCATATCTTATTTATATTGGAACAGTTTTAGAGAGATGCTTGGTATTTGTTTTTCATGAGTGCAGCGTCAGTTGTTATTAATTTCTTGTATTTCCTTTTCCTTTCTTTCTGCCAGTTTCTCCAAGAGAATGACGATCTTTATTTATTTCCCCATCTGATGTGGGATGTTGTTCTCTTTGTACTAATGAATCTCAGAAAAAATGCTTAGTATTGGATTCTCCTGATATTGCAGATAGGGAGCTTGATCTTTTTGAGATGGCTGTTTATGGTGATGTCATCCGGCCTGGAAAAGAATGCCGCTGCAGAACTGTAGCTGAAATGCTTGGAAAGTACAAGGCAAAAGACAGCAGACCTGCATGCGAGTTGCCCAAGTCATAACCCATTCCATTTCACGCTATTTGATAAATACAAACTATTTATGCAATGAAACTGATTTCTCAGAGGTACAGCCCACCTTGATTTCTAAAATTAAGATTGATTATTGACATCATTGGAAGGCGATTTTTGGATAACAAGATGTATCATTGAGACTTCCGGTAAGATCCAGAATTTATTTTCTTGTCGATATATGTACAACAAGAAGACTGTTAGGTTGTTGCTGAACCAAATCATGAAGCTGATCTCTTCTGGCTTTCCCCAAGCATTGTTAAACTAGGCAGAACTGGTCATCACTTGTTTGGCATTCTTTCCGTCCATTTAAATCCCAGAGCTGGATATTTAGTCGAAGCGAATCCCAGCAAAATATATGGGATCTTGTTCATGAACTTCAATATCTTGTGCAATAGCTACTACAATAGTGGTTCTAGTGCGCTATTTTCTCTGGTATCAATTCTTTTGGTGAGTTTCAGTAGCAAGGATGTAATTAATAGCCCAAGCTTGATTAGCCAATTGATTTTTTTGCTTTATTCTTTGTACCAGAATGAGTTAGATTCTTTGGCAGATTCTTTAGCCTTTCTAGTCGATCTTTTCTTATGAACATGGAACTAAAAGAATTATAACTTGTGTGAGAATTAAGACTCAGAACACCTAATCATCCAACTAACCTATTAATTAACAATGACTTCTTTTTTATTCCTCTGAGAGGTTTGATTATATAGATCATCTTTCATTATTGTACTTCGGACACATATTTTCAGTTAAAGTCATCCAACTAACTCGCTGTTGAAAGCAATTTGTTAATGGCATCCAACTGAACTTGTATAAGCTATTTGTAAGCGTCCGAAAAATTATCTATGCGGATGCCAAGTTCTATCGAGAGACATACGACAGTTTGGACCTTAATATAAGTAGTTAAAAATACATCAGTTTGATATTTATAATAATAATAAAAATCAATAGGAAGGGCCAAAAAGATTTTTTTAGGGAAAAAAAAAATCGAGTGGTCACTATGAAAAGATGGTACGATACAACGTTAGTATCAAACCGACCTTAGCTCAGTTGGTAGAGCGGAGGACTGTAGTAGTGAGCTGTCATCCTTAGGTCGCTGGTTCGAATCCGGCAGGTCGGATTTTTTGTTTTATTTTTGCTGACATTTCCAAATGGGCTGGTCTACCAATGAGCTGCACTTTTTTTTCTTTTTGCTTTCTTCAATGGACTAGGCCTTTAAATTCTTGTGTGTTGAATTCAGCTGTTCCTTTAATGTACTTCATCCTGTCCGAAATATATAAAAAGATAATGCATCCATTTTTCCTTTTTTATATTTTGCTAGATTAGTTTGGCATTATGATGTAATTTAGCATTTTATGCCTCCTTAATATGTTTAAAAAAAAATGAAAGCATTGTTCATTGTAATGATAATGCTAAAGTATTATACTTTGGAAGAATAATTCTAAAATTGTAATCGTCAAACTCGTTCGAGATTGAATTATATAACCCCTAGCAGGCCCTTCTGTTCATTATGCCTTGAGATTTGTCCTCCCAATACTTGTGAAGAATGTCCCCTTTCCTAAGTGGCCAACTCAATGCTGCATAACACAAGAAAACAAGCACACACACACACACACAAGGGTCACCCCGGAGTGACGATTGAGGTTCTCAAAACTCGTTTAGATGAAGCTATTCTGAAGAAAGATGTTAGGACGAGGGTGCATGATAATGGAGATGAACCTGGTCTTAGCTTAACTTCCAAAAAAAACCATTTTACAAATGCATGTTTAGTTACCATTTGGTTGGTTTGTGGAGGGTGTTATGGATGTTGGAATGTTATATATATTTCTTCCATCTCGAAATGATTGTCTTCTTTTAAACATACTGAATATAAAAATTTAGACTAAAATGACTGTCTAGTTAATTAAAATTGGGCCACAGTCCAATTTTTAAGGCAGCGAATATAATCCGCACCTCTAACTTCAATTCCTTTATATTTATTTACTAGGTGTTAGACCCGTCCGATGGACGGAAGGCATACACATTTAGACATTTTTACATAAATTTTGTATTTTTATAAAATATGTAATGATTTCAGTTTTAAACATGATTACTTCTGGATTTATAGGAATTTGTTTTTTTTAAATGACATTTTAAATTCACTGGTGATAAGATTTATGCAGATCTCTCTAAAATTTGTTAGGATTTGGTACTCTCTCCAATCAATCCATGTGTTAGGATTTGGTTCATGAAAATAAGGGTTTAGTTTTTATTATTTTCTTTAAAAAAAAAATTATTTGAGTTGCATTTTTTGTTTATTATTTTATTTTGTGCATTTTTAAGTCTAATAAATTAAGAAAATGCCACGTAGGATTAAATCCTATATGGCATGTGCTCCGTGCCTTTAGTTTTCTCTCTCTGATTTCTGCCTTAGTATAGTATATAGATATAGATTTTTTCTTTGGATTTTATTATTTATTAAATTACAAGATTCCATTAAATTATACACGTAACCTAATAAATTCCAAAGAGATTTTTGCCACAAAATAGTGGACATTAATGCCAATTTCTACCATCATGTTTATTTCATTGTATTGAATCGGACTATCAGCTATATCGCCTATGCTATATCTAGACTTTTTATTAATTTACATGCAAGTTCAATTGATGCTTTCACCAACTAAATTGAATAGCTTTACCAAAAGGTTCTTCTTCATCCTTCTAAAATCTAAATTCTATCCTATCCACTTTAACCTAGCTAGCTACCTGCTCTCATCTCTTCTGATTTATGTTTTACGAAATTGCTTTAACCGTCAACAAGAATTCTAGTTGTAAAAAAAAATTAATGAAGGACACAGAATTACACTGATTAAGATTATACTCCCTCCGTCCCATAATTATTGTCCAGTTTGAATTTTCATTTTTAGTTCAAATTGTACTAAAAGTGAAATCTCAAACTGGACAATAATTTTAGGACAGAGGGAGTAATAAGATAAAGTATAGCGTTTTCGGGGTGTAAACATTAATTAAACGTTAAATTACAGATTTACTATAATAAGGGAAAACGTGAAGAGTTAATTAGTGCTCGTGCGATTTTGTAGCCAATTGTGTAAGGAAAACCAAAGCATCACCAAATTGGCGTTCATACCCAAAATTTTGGGGTCATCGTCAATTATACCTTATTAATTTTTGATTAGTCAATTTTATCCTAATTGTTTGAAATTTTTGTCAATTCCGCTCAATTGGCCCAATTTTCGTTAAACTTAACGGATTTTCGTTCGTTTTTAACCTAAAATACCCCGATAGATTCAAAAAATTATAAAAATAACTTCTAAAAAATAAAAATAAAAAACAAAATAGTTTCCTTTTATTCATTTTTTTTAATTTCATTTTATTTCTCTTTATTACTTTTCATAACGATCAAAATATACTATATGATCTTTTAAAAAATAAATATTTATTTTAAAAATCTATTTTTCATGTGCAACACATGTAATTTGGTTTGAGGGGTAATTTTGTCATTTTAAATTTTTAAAATTTTTAGTTTATTTTTTTATTCGTTATTTTTTGAGATTATTTTTCTTATATTTCCTGACTTGTATTTATTGATACTAGTATAATTATTAAATTTTAATAATTAATTTACCTTTTTATTTCATAGATTATAAAAAAAATTACCATAAAGAAAATGAGGAAGAAAAAATTAAGTTGAAATAAATATAAAAATTAATAGTTTATCATGCTAAACAAAAATCGAAAAAATCTTTGAAAAAAGAGATCTGCAAAGAAAAGTATTTCCTTCCTGACTTCCTCTAATACATAGGTGAGTTATAAAACATAAATTTTACTTGATCTAGCCTAAAATAATTATTTTGTTTGTTGTAATAAAAATAATATAAAAATTAGACAATCATTTGAAACATGAAAAGGTACTAATTTAATTAGTCCACAACGATGAATTTCTATAAATTTGGTTAACACTATTTTTATTCTTTTTTAATAATTTTTTTGGCCGATTGGCAGTTGCTAAACTACAAAAGTAATTATTGAATTTAATGAAAAAGATAAATCCATTTATTTTTTAGCAAAATAATTACTTAATTATACTACTTGACTTGTATTATTTTTATTACAAAGAACAAAATAATTATTTTAGGCTAGATCAAGTTAAATTTATGTTTCGTAACTTACCTATGAAATAGAGGAAGTTAAGGAGAAAAGACTTGCCTTTGCAGATTTTTTAAAGGTTTTTTTTGGTTTTTTTTTAGAATGATAAACTATTAATTTTCATGTTTATTTCAAATTAAGTTATTCTTCCTCATTTTCTTTATAATATAGTTTTTATAATCTATTAAATAGATCGGTAATTAATTACTAAAATTCAATAATTATTTTAGTATCAATATATACAAGTCAGGAAATATAAGAAAAAGAATCTCAAAAAAAGACGAATAAAAAAAAGAAAAGAAAATTTTAAAAAATTAAAATGATAAAATTACCCCTGAATCTAAATCACATACGTTGCACATGAAAAAATAGATTTTGAAAATAAATAATTATTTTTTTTAAAGATCATATAGTATATTGTGATAGCTATGAAAAAAAATAAAGAGAAATGGAAAAAATGAATAAAAAGAGACTATTTTGTTATTCTTATATTTTTTATAGTTATTTTTACAATTTTCTAAAACTATCAGGATATTATTGGTTAAAAAATAACGGAAATCCGTTAAGTTTAACGGAAATTGGGCAATTAGGCGGAATTGACAAAAATTTCAAACAGTAAGGACAAAATTGACTGATCAAAAATCAATAGGGTATAATTGACGATGGACTCAAAATTTAGGGTATGAATGCCAATTTTTCCTGATAAATGATCATACATTCAATCATATTCATGGGATTCAAATTTCGTAATTTCTATATGCTGTTTCCATTAGAATTGGATTGTTATTAATTGGAGTACACGAATTCGGGCTAGCTTCCTAATAAATTCCAACAATGTGCATGATCATGATAATTCACATTTAATAGCAATATAATAATAATTGTATTCAATCGTCAGTTCACTTGTCAGTTCACATGAGCTCTATTTAATGCAAATAAATGTTTCTTCTTTAGCCCAAAAAATAAAAAAAATAAAAAAGAGAGAGAGAGAGAGAGAGAGAGAGAGAGAGAGAGAGAGAGAGAGAGAGAGACTAGAGAGTAGTAGACGTACGTGTTGGTGAATACAAAGTGTTGTCTTTGTCAATCTCCAAATTGAATCTGTTTCGCCATGTATAATGCATGGAATGCTTTGAAAATAATCCAAACTTATAGCATCATGAAATGAAAATCTTACCTTTGACTAATGTTACTTGTGTACCTCAATATTCAAATGGAATGAATGTTAATATCATTACAGTTTAAACTTTAAAGTATATTTCTATATTAATTGGTTACACTTCATGTAACATAATTTAAGAAAGTAACGAAGACCTTGTTATTTTTAATTCATTGGTCAACGATAAGGTGAAAAAAAATAAAAGTGATAAACATTACAAAGAATTGAATAAGCATAGTAACAATTCCCCCAAAAGTAAAAAAATAATAATAATAACAAATTGTGAACTTGATTAATTTGTTGTTGGAGAGAATTATATTGGAGTTTGGTGAGTAGTACAAGAACACATCACATGCAAAGACATAAACCTATTATAGCTACATTATGATTTTGTTCCCATGATTTCAGTTATTAATAGAGCCAGGGCATTTGTCGTCCTTTTAGAGAGTGGAAAGACTTTTCAAGAGGGAACCCTAGGAAAAATTATACTTGTGATACTTATAAGTTATAATTGCATCTTTTAGACTTTAAGATGAAAGAATAATTTATTTATCATCACTTTTTGACCACTCTCATTAGCATGAGATGTTTTTGTTTCCATTCATTCTAATTACCCAATCTAAATTATTATTAGGAGTTGTTTCTTGACTTCAACGTGACAATATTTGGGTGACTTACTCCCGAAATGCAGTAATTTGATGTATCATTTTGTATCTCTTTTTATTAACAATTCTGGAAATTACAAGATATTTATTTCTTATTTTCTAGTTTCTATATCTCTATTCTATAGAAGTCCATAGAGTTCCACCTCAAAACCAATTGAAATGAGGGAAGTAGCTCATAGTGCTTATATACTGATACAACTTATCTCCAGACGTCAATATGTGATAAATACTTCAATACTCCCCCTCAAACCTAATGGGTTTGGACTAAATCACCAAGGTCAAGAAATAAACCGTGGAATAATATCACGGGCCTCGGAATAACATTGCCAACTTAAATTGGATCACAGAATAACATCGTAAACTTAAAATCACCACAAACAAAGCCCGCTCTAATATCATATAGAAGCCCATAGAATTCTACCTCAACACCAATTGACAATGAGGAGAATAATCCATGTAGCTTATATACTGATATAAAGTGTCTCCAGACACCGATGGGAGATAAATACTTTAATATATTCTATGGTGGTTTTCAATATTATAAACTACCTGAATCAAGGATTAGGGGCTCAAAGTAAAAATTACTCCCTCTGTCTCATAAAAATAGTCCATATTGAGTTTTGAGTTTTGTACTGTTTTTAATACAAATTTAAAAACTCAATATGGACTATTTTTTTGGGACGGAAGTAGCAGTTTTTAGAACCCACAGGTCACAACTTCTAGCCTGTAACATACTAATTAGGGGGTTTAAAAGTTGATTACGTGAGAATAGATAGATTTCTTGCAAGAATCGTATTATGAATTTATATTTCAACCCACAGGCCACAAAGCGAGATTAGTATTTCAACACATTTAATTTTTTTTGAAATATATAAAGAGTTAACTATGAACATACTTAGAAAAAATTTTGAAGATATTTATCAACAAGAATAAACATGTTAATTTCTCGCAATTTCAGGGGAAAAAAAAGATAGTGAAAATGGAAATGATTACCACAAATAAAAACTATTTAGGACTTCAAAAGGAGTCCATTTCAAGAAGGTTTCAACAAAGAGCAATGATACTCTCAACGAAATTTTTCAACGAATCCCCCACGAATCCCATATGGCACATTGAGCTGGTGCTTAGTTGTCCCACTTTATTTGCAATTCATTTCTTTTTTATTTTCAATTTTTCTTTTTCATTTTCATCTCCAATACTTGTATGTCCTCTCCGGTGTTTGAATTCAGAATTTTCTCTCTGATAAGTGTGGCAAACCGGAGAAATTTCTTTTTTCATCAAGTATCCTACAGTTTTTCGCCATGAGTATTAATGTTTTCAATTTCTTTGTATTGCAAGGTTGTAGGCTTGAATTCAAACTGAAAGAAAAGATTGGGATTTGTGAGATTTGTAGGAAGATTACATTTGAATTATTGACAATAACCCCAATTGATTTGGAACTTTTAGAATGCTTGGGGCTACCATGAAATACCTTCATTAAGCATTGCTTCATTAAGAACCAATGCTTGTAGAATGTCTTTATTTTCAAATGCAGAACTAAAGACCCAAGCAACGAAGGAGTAACCTTCAAATCTATTTAAAACACTTACTAGGAGCAATATGCCAAATAAAATTTGTAGCTTTAACTTCATATCTTCTACCTTTTTGATAATTGAACAATTCATCATAAGCCCACGCAACGTCAAGTTCATCATTAGCATCTTAACAAGACATGATAATTCATTTATTTTACGAGAGCCCAAAAATCATCGATCCATTTTTTAGGTCAAAATTTGAAATGTCGTGAGCATAATCAAATCTGGAAGTATCGTTCTCACAACAACTTTCTTCAAATGTGTTATCAAACGACAATGATCAATATCAGATCTAGAACACTAAATTGTAGAATAAAGACATAAATGTGCAAAGATTTAGAGGATGTTTGATGGCAAATCTGGTTGTCGAAATTTCCGTTTTGGAGGAGTTTTTGAAAAGGAGTAATTCCAAATTAAGGGATGGAGATAGATGCGGAGGATTGCGGTAAAATGAAGAATGAGAAAGGAGGAATGCAACAGATGATTGAATTGTAAAATGGAACTTCAAAATAGAAAGGAGAGAGAGAAGGAAGTAGCTGGATACCAGCTCAACTTGCCACATCGGATTCGTGAAAAATTCTTGAAAAGGTGTCGTTAAGAGAATCATTTTCCTAACAAGAAGAGCATGCAATAAACTGTGGTCGTTTTGGTAAATTGCATTTCCCGAAGGTCCACACACAAGAAGAGCATGCAATAGTATATGGTCCCAACTCTAGCATGACCGTGAAAATGTCCATTCATAATTCATTTTAAGCATTACTTGAATACTTGAGACTGATGAATTTTTTAAGCATTCATAATTAACTCAACTTTTTTTATTAAACTCAACTCTTTTACTTACTCCGCTTTTATTTTATATTTTTTTATATCGATTTAAAATTACACCACAAAGTGGATCAATTAGAACAGACAAGGTATTATTTATATTTTCCCTCTCAAATATGTAAAAAGAAAAATACAATCATAAAGCTTGGGAGCTTCATCAGACTGAAAAATGGGTCTTAATACGTGAGTGAAATATTGTAATTGATTATTTGTTAATCTCTTGTTAAAATGCTAATTTACAATAATGTGTAATCATCATAAATACCATGCCAGTTCTTATTAGGACTTCCACTTATATGATCAAAGTCATTTTTTCTTTAATGATCCCTTCCCATGAAAGCAAAAACACTAATGTTTTAATCTATTTCTCAAATTTTTATGTCTTGGATCGATTTAATTCCAAGACACAAATTGAAAAATATTACCTCTATTTTTTTTATTTGTCGTTTTAGCGTAAATCCAATTATTTTTATCGCACTTCATTTCTAATGCAGCATTTGATACAGTTTTTCCAATTTCACCCTTATCCCTCACTACTTTTAATAACATATATTCCCTCCATTTCAAAATGTAGGTCATTTTAGGTTTGGAGAAATTTTTCAAAATGTAGATCGTTTTACAAATTCTAGGCAAATTAATGACTATTTTCCAACTTTATCCTCAATAAATGATGCTAATATACTATTATTTAGTCTTGTTTATAGTTTCAATGTAATTAATGAGGAGTAAAAAAATATTTAACACATAAATTAATTATTGGATGATTGTCTCTTTAGTTTACGTGCCAAGTCTAAAAAGACTTATATTTTGAAATGGAGAGAGTATTAATGACAACTAACTATTCTTCTTTTTCAATTTCAAATTTTGTATAATTACAATACTTTTAATTAGGACAAGAAAAGTATTATACTTAAAATTAAATTATTAATTATTTCTTTCTTAATACATGTATAAACTCTTAAGCGACAGATAAAAAAAATGGAATCAGACGTTAACTTACCCATGATCACAAATATCTCTTCAGTAATTTTTTAAGAACTGTACTTGTGATGAGGTGTCCATCAATCTTGTGATTACAATCTCTCATCTTTATCTTACACATATACATGAAAAGAATTTTTATCCAAGACATGTGTTGATTTATTAGGATCCTAATTGGTTTGAAAGTAAATTTATTATGTAAAATGGTTAATATTTTAAAATTACATTTATCATTCATTTATTTTTATTATTTAACCGCGGGTGAGTATCACATCTGTATGTCAATTTTATCCAGAAATTAAATGACATATATATAATATCGGATATATTGAGCCGGCGTTGAACCTATTCCGACCTAAACAACTTCAAATAATACTGCGCCGCCGCTGACCATGTTCCGGCCTAAGCAGAGTTTTGATCCCAAATATTCCGGCCGCTGAATCCTCATTTTTTCACCTATACTTTGTACACTGCGACCAAGTTCTATGCCCCGTATATTCCCTCGCCGGCGGATGTGCGATATTCCATCCTGAATGTAATCCAGCCATATTCCCTCGCCGGATTCTATGCCCCGCTATTATTGTTGCTGAATGTTCCCTTAAGTTGTGTGTTGCTGTAATCATCTCCGATTGGTTGCCTGATGTGCACCAACTGTTGTGTTTCATACGGATGCTGCCGCAACGTTTGAATTGAGATTCCTCTTCATGCGTGTATACGAATTATTGCTATAAGAATAATGATGGTATTGAGGGAATAATTTCCCTAATTTTCTTAACGAATTATTATTACCAATCATGGACATTCCCAAATGATCCGAATATTGAATTTAACCGAAAGTAATTATCTCAACCGATTTTAATTCCCGGATTTTTTTTGGTCCCTTAATTTGCTTAGACTAAACAAAAAATGCAAGGTCTATGATAAATCTATAATTTTAATATTCGGTTGAGGTAAATATTAAAAACGCGTGTATATATATATATATATATATATATATATATATATATCCCCCAACCTAAATAATCGGAGTTCGATGCTGATGGATTCTTCATTTCCCCTTCTGCTTCTGAACTAAAATCTTTGAAATATTAGTGATGAACTTCTGCCCATGTTTTCTTGAAAAATATTTTGATTTATGTTGTCAATTTCTTTGAAATCAAATTCCACGTCCGTTGGGGGGAAACATACTCAAACAGCTTATGGGAAAAAGATTTTATTTATTTGACCAAAAAAAAAAATTAAATGGAGCTGCACAAATTGATGCAGATTTTGAAAACAACGGTATGAATTTATTCCTTTAGTTTAAAAATTCTGTTTTGTGCTATCTCCTAAATTTTGTAAAAATAGTTGTCTTTACTCATTATGTTTTCTTATGAGCCTACGCATTGAATATAAGGAATAGATTTAATGTGTAATTTTGAGTAGGAAGAAGAGGCACTTCTTCAAATACAAAAGCAAACTCGATTATTTAGTTCAATTTTCTAAGTCAAATTTTGCCTCAATTTCTTGTTCTCGGTTCATTAAAAAAATTGTGGATTTGTGTTTCAGATTCAAAGGAAACTTTACGGGTTTGTTGATATGAGGATGATCATTTCTTTTGATGATTTTTAAATTAGTATTAATCTTGACGTGTTTTACCTTATATAATGCGTCCTCTGTCTTAAAATGATTGTCCAGCTTGGATTTTTACGTTTAGTTCAGTTTTGGAGTCTATCTCTAGTGTACCCAGGTATACCGTATACCCCCACCAAACACACGCACTACACGCGCTCAACATTTTTCACATTTACATTAAATGAACAAACAAAATTGTTTTCATCCATTTCTTGTTTTCATCCTCACGTACAAACACACACAATTCTTTGGTTATCCATAATTTATCCACAAGTTGTAAGCGGTTATCTAGAAGGGTAAACTGATTATCCGAAGGTGTAAGCGGTTATCCACAAGGCGTAAGCGGTTATCCGGAAGGTGTAAGCGGTTATCCACAAGTTATAAGCTGGTTATCCGGAAGGTGTAAACTGGTTATCCAGAAGGTGTAAACTGGTTATCCACAAGTCGTAAGCTGGTTATCCAGAAGGTGTAAACTGGTTATCCAGAAGGTAAAGAAGCAAACGACATGTTAATTGGGGGGCTTCACCCCCTATGATAAACTAAACGACTCCCGCGGCTACCGGAATCTTTGGTCACCAACCTGCCCCGGCTACGCTGCCCCACCGAACACGCCAATGTAGCTAAGGTAATCTTTTTTTCGTGTGTGTGTAAGGAGAGTGTGTTATTGCGTTAAGAGGTGACACAAATTACTTGTATAAATCCCCCCGTGATAAACTAAACGACCCGGCTGCGCCGGTGCCCGCGGCTGTGCCGCCCCCCTTGCCGAACACGACAAATTTCATAAATAGTATTTAATTGAATAAGGGGCATTTTGCTAAATGATGGAGAACAAAAAATGAATGAGGGGCAGTTTGCCAAATGATGGAAATAAGGTACATTCAATTGTGTATAACTAATTATCCATATTGTCAATATTGGTTATCCAATTGTGTATAACTAATTATCTATAGTGCCAACACTGGTTATCCACATTGTGAACAATGGTTGTCCATAGTGTGTAGCTGGTTATCTATAGTGTGCACACTGGTTATCCAGCTATGTTTAAAGTGTACACCCTGATTATCCACAGTGTCAATTATCCATATTGTCAATACTGGTTATCCAACTGTATATAACTAATTATCCATATTGCCAAGACTGGTTATCCATATTGTGAACACTGGTTGTCCATAGTGTGTAGATGGTTATCCATAGTGTGCACACTGATTATCCAGCTATATTTAACTAGTTATCCATAGTATGCACACTGGTTATCCACAGTATCAATACTGGCATAGTAAGTTTTCAAAATTTGAATGAATTCGGTAATTTATATATGCCGCGTTTAAAAAAAAAGAAAAAGAAAGCTGAATTATCTAGCGAACTCACACTATTCTAAGAGAGTAAAGTACACGCGTAGGGGGGTACACGGTTCCCCCGGGTGTACCAAATAATTTGCCCAGTTTTGTGCTAAAAATGAAAATCCAAACTAGATAATAATTTTGGGACGGAAATAGTATATCTATATTCTATATACTATACTAAGGCAAAAACCAGAGAGAGAAAACTAAAGGCATGGAGCACATGCCACATAGGATTTAATCCTATGTGGCATTTTCTTAATTTCTTAGACTTACAAATGCACAAAATAAAATAATAAAACCAAAAAAAAAAAAGTAACTAAAATAATTTTTAAAAAAACAAAATAATAAAAACCGAACCCTTATTTTCATGAACGAAATCCTAACATAAAGATTGATTGGAGAGAGTACCAAATCCTAACAATTTTTAGAGAGATTTGCATAAACCTTATCACCAGTGAATTTAAAATGTCATTTAAAAAAAATAAATTCCTGTAAATCCAAAGGTAATCATGTTTAAAACTGAAATCATTACATATTTTATAAAAATATAAAATTTATGTAAAAATGTCTAAATGTGTATGCCTTCCCCGTCCGATGGACGGGTCTAACACCTAGTATCATTAGTTCGTTTTCAAACACTGACTCACGGACTTAGTCACCTGTGTTGTGTCTTTGTGATCAATTAATCTATCGGTTAAACTGAATGTATTTGAAAATTATGTACAATCAATCTCTCCCGTTGAACTAATTAATACGGGATAAATTAATTTACGTTCAAATAAAAATCTCATCCATTAAAGAAAAAAATTTAAATTGAATATCAACTCTGAAGATTGAAATATAATTGAATGATATAGGAAAAATATATATATTAAATTTTGTTTTTACACTGAAAGAGGAAAGAATATTCTACGCACTTGTGTATCTAAACTTTTTTTAACAACAAATCAATCATAATAAAAATAAATAGTTAATCATTTCTTCTTTTGCCTCTCGTGAATTTTAAATCAACTTTCCTACTCCCCAAAAGTGTATATTGTATATGCGTACAAGGTTAGTGATATTTCACATTACGGAACCCAAATACAATAAATTATAACGCTTCGTGAGTATGAAACACGGATGAAGTCGTATTTCAACCGTTGTCGAACCTTTGCCGGCAGACTAAACAATGGTTGATACCCTCCTGGGCCACGAGAAACTAAATTCAGGATACAATCAACAAATTTAACTTCTCTATAAACTTGCCTCAACTATGGAATCCCATTTTAAAATTAATCCCGAAAAAAATATACAATCTATCAAAATTTTTCCATAATTGATAAGCCGCGCTAAGCGCGGACATAGTATTAGTTTCCTAACAAACCAATTATTTATTTCTATCCTAAAAGTATATTATAGCTAGCTTTTGATTATGTTTATGAAGCATGACTAATCAATTGAGGTACTTTCATAGCAGAACTTCATAAAAATTTTCAAAGGAAAATGCTTGCATGAATAAAGGATTTTTAATTAGTTTTCTTAATATAGCGCATCAGGACATATTGCTTAATCTCTTCGCTATAGTTACCCTGATTATTTTTTAAAAAGACATCTTAGGTATTTCAGGTATAGATTTAATAGTTTCTTAGGCAACCAGCCAGCAAAAAGCTGAATAGGAAAATATTTGTGGGCCATTTCCTGTAAAATAATAGCATGATACGTTTCCCCATTCATTATGGAAATCAACCCAAAACAACGTCTCTCTCTCTCTCTCTCTCTCTCTCTCTCTCTCTCTCTCTCTCTCTCTATATATATATATATATATTATGTTATGCCTCCTTCCTTAAGGTACAAGGTTTTTAATCAAGAGCCTTGTTACACTGGAAGTGTAGGTACAATATTCTTCTCTGTATTGTTTCAAACTAGCTAGATTAGAGAAATTACTAAATACCATGGATAGTTTGCTATACCATATAAATGCAAAGTGTTATGTTATAAATCAGAAACCAAATACCATACTAAATACCATGGCTAGTTTGCTATACCATATAAATGCAAAGTGTTATGTTATAAATCAGAAACCAAATAATGGTATAGCAAACTATTCATGGTATTTAGTAATTTCTCTAATCTAGCTAGTTTGAAACAATACAGAGAAGAATATTGTACCTACACTTCCAGTGTAACAAGGCTCTTGATTAAAACCCTTGTACCTTAAGGAAGGAGGCATAACATAAGAATGGAGAAGCGTTAATTGAGATAAAAAACAAACCATATATCAATTGCCAATATTCTTTATAAATCCTTTAATGCAACAACTTGAGGGCCGAAATAAGTAAATAACCTTAACTAATCAAGCAACTTGTGGTGGTGTGCTTAGCCTGGCCATTTGGATGAAAAAAATTTGCATGCGCATGATCGTCTTGTGTTTTAATTTAAACTAGATGCTTGGCCCGGGCGGATGTCCGGGCGATCTCTTAGAATTTATATTTGTAATAAAATATATTGATATTAGTATAATAATAACTTATCTCATACGAATACCCCGGCAAGCTTGCTCAATAAAATAATGTATAACTAAAAAGAATATATTGCATTGGAATAAAAAGCAAATAATAAAAAACCTCACGTTATATATTTTATTATCATAACTAACAATAGATACTTGGCCCGGGCGGAAGACCGGGCTCGCCTGTAAAAATTATGTTTATTAACACGTTTATTTTATACTTTTATTATTTAATGTAGAGTCTTAAAAAAAATACGCATGGATAACAGATACTTATTAAAATATGGTAAGGCATATATGTAATATCTGAAATTGAAATAGTTAATAAAACATTATAAATAGAAATACAGTTTATTGTTGCACTAAAATCCAAGTTCTCATTAGATCATGTCATCCATAAGAATTTTAGGTTATTAACATTGTAATGGTTATTATTATAATTCAAGTATTATTAAAGAATTATTGAAGGGACATTTCTGCAAATTTGATATATTCATCATTTGAAGGTACATTTGTCAAGTTTTATAAATTTTGGGGTTGGAATATAAGTATAATGGTATAATGAGGTTTAAAAGTAAAACTGCTAAATTAAACAGTATACTTTCCATTTCGCATCAGTCATTAACTTTCCATATCTTTTGTGTTCGAAACAGATCTAGAAAGCTCCGCCTTGCTGGACTATCCCAAATTTTCATTCTTTCATCAGATTTTAGTCTTTCAAAATGTGAGCTAGATGTATGATTGGAATTTTTCAAGGAAGGCAACAATTTTAATCCGATTGGCAAACACTTTCCTCAATTTCTGTTTGTTAATCTTATTAGAAACCCATATGGAGGTTTGAATTTTTCTGCTTCAATCCAACAGATCTAGTTCAAATTGGAGACCATCGATTATCCGTCAAACCGATTTCCTACGATTCGAGTTTTGGTTGGGAATGTAGATACAGTTTCAATAAATGGTGATATAGGTCGTGGGTTTTGTTTCGAAACTTGCTGACGAATGATTTCTGAAAGGTTTGAAGATTCTTTTGGAAGTATTGAAGATTATCATTTCTTCAATCCTTAAACAGGTATGTGTCGACTTTAATTTGTACTAATTGCTTATAATTTTTTAATGTATCTGTATAATTTGACTGAAAAAATATCTTACATTTAACTAATCCGGCAATTCTGTGTAATATAGAATGTCGTTGAAGAAGGATGCATTTGAAAGTACGATTATGGAATATAAATCATCTTCCATTCCGATAATCTGAAGAAGCAGCTTTTTTGAGGAGGTAAGTTACCATACATAGCACTTTACTTTGAATCAGTATTGAGATTGCAATACATTTAATTTGTTTTTTTTTATTGTAATGACTTCTGTTTATAATGTGTAATTGGAATTATGTTTTTATGATAACAATGATTTACTGAAAGAAATAATCATAAGGGATGAAGTATTGATACAAACCTAATTGTATAATAACAGTAGATGTTATATGTTCTAGCTAACAGTCGCACTTTTCATAATGTGTAACTGGAAATAAAAATCATAAACCAAAAGCCATCAATGGGGAAAATTTTATCATAACCATGGTTAATCTGAAGAATAATAAAGTTTAATATGGTGTAAAATAAGATGAAATAAAAATAAAATTCTAACTAACATTGCGAAGAGCTTCCTTGTAGACAACATTCATAGTTCTGTTTGATCTTGTGCCATCACATTAACACATTGTATATGGTTAAAAAAGAGGTCATGAAATTCTTCCCACATTCTTCCTTCAAAACCTATAGGATGGTCATGCTGTGTATATATCTGGAATTTCCACTGTTTGTGATTATCATCAATCACCATTGAAACAGTTTGATCAGAAGGCCAACCTATAGCTCTAAAGTATTAGGTGTTAATAACCTACAATTGAAAACCATATATCATTTCCACAATCAATTTAATTATGTTTTCAAAATACAAATGAGAAAAAGCAATTACAATTATATAAGTTATACTTACACATCGACTGGAATTGTTAGGGTTTAACTCCATAAGGTACCGATGACCATAGTTTGCAGTTAGTTCTGATGAAAGTCGTTGGAATCCGATGTGATCAAACAGTAAAAAATGCAGCATATTACCAGCTTTATGATAGACGATATGAATCTTACATCCAGGAGATACACCAGTGGATGAAAAGAATTGCTCTAGTGCAGATCCATATAATTGACATCTGTTTTTCCTATTAATATGCATGTTTGCATAAAAATTCCGGATTCCAGGAGCTTCAATCCTGATTTGTTGGCCAACATGTCTCAAATTCGCGGTGAGATTACTGCTAAGTATCTACAGGAATCTAAAAATTACAAAACCATATGTATGATTGTAATTAAAAACTATTTTGGATGTTATTATACACTTACCAAACCTTTAATCCGGATGGTTGCTGGAACCTTCACCAATTGATCATACCCATATTCCATCACGTCCCCTGAGATTGAACCTGTTATCCTTATGAAAACTATTGACCTGTTACTTGATTATTTATTTTTGACGAATAAGATTGGGGTATATGTGAATATGAGTGCTTATCCTGTACTTATATCTTTTCAATTCCCCTATTAGTTAGGAGTCTATTAGACTACTTCGTTTTGGACTGAATCTCTGTATATACATCCACTTTAAAGGAAATTATACATCTTCAAATTAAGGATTCAATTTAGCAAACTTTTAGGGATCATTTTTTAAAGGCAACTATACATCTTCCATGTAAAAAGTGATGATTAGCATATTTTTTGGAATCAACACTTTCAGTTATCTGTGATTTTAAGTAATTGATTGTAAATATAACCCATTCATGAAACTGTATTTACAGTTTCAATTATTTACGTCTTACAAGCTACCAATCAACCCCTATCTCATATCATTTTTTCAGGATATGAGATTTGATTGGCATGAATTTGTACACAGTAATGTTGGAAATGTTTGTGGAAATAAATTAATTTTTACTAATGTGGGTCAATAGTTAACAATTTACTTTATATATAGAGTTTGAAAACAATTTAGTTGATTTCAACTTAGATTTAATAATATAACAAAGAAAAATTGAAAGAATTTCAAATAACAGGATGGAACATCCCTCAAATGTATCATAACAATTTCATCATAACATGTGTTTAAAATGATAAAGACTGAAACTAACAATGTATTTAAACACTTTTAATAAGGTGTTCCATTTCAGTATATATGGAATGATGATAAGGTGACCACTAAACTCTACATATCTTTCCTTTGTTGTGAAACCATGAATATGATGTACTTTTTTCTTTTCCAAAGCTTCGTGGCAGAATTCCCGGAATGAGACTTCACACTTTCTTCACCACAATGTGCAGGTGTAGAGTTGTTTGCAAAAGGGCTGTCAGGTGATTCATGTCCAGGTAATCTTAAATCTGTTACGTCAGCACATTCAATACAATAAAGACAACATATATTTATTCAAATTGCTGGATGGAAAAAAATTCCAATGTATCATAACACCTGCATCATAAGACATGTCTTACGAAAAGCTGACAATAATCAAAGTTCATAAACCTAAAAAGAAACTGTTCCAAGAAAATCACAAAGAAAACATGATAAGTTCTAAAAATAATGTATATTCTGAAAATGGAAACATCTAAACTCCAATGATGAATCCTTTATTTTGAAAACAGAAAATTGATGATTTCTCAGTTTGATCAGAGCTTCCTGGCACGCTTGCTGGGACAAGACTTCACACTTTCTTCACCATAATGTGCAGATGTAGACTTTTTTGGAGGAGGGCTATCAACTGATTCATCTCCAGGTAATCCCAACTCAGTTTCGTCAGTGCACGAAATAGCTGTCTGAAATTATTTATAATAATAAGTAATCAACAAATGTGAAAATACTTTTTATGATAGACTTCGTGTTAAATATGTAGGAAATAAACATAAAAAATACCTTAGCAGTGCTATACTGAGTTGGTGTAACATTGGGATAGAATTCTGAACTTAAATCTGGATCAATTTCCTGGAACATAAAAAAATGATGTCACCAAACTATAATTCCAACATTGCAAATCGATTATATTATTATACTTGTATAGATTACCTGATCATCAGAAACAACATCAAGATATTTCTTGATTATTTCTGCATCAGTAGTAACTCTGGCAACAGATATCTCACTGGTGATGTTCCTAATATTGTAATTAGATACATCCAGCCTAAATAAACATTTTTTTCCAACTATCTCTTCCAGAATCTCAGGGTAATCATCAGTTCCCTATTAAAATAAAAAATATAAATCCCATAACAGTAGACAACAACTGGTTTTTCTGATTATAAATGCAATACATTTGACAATTAACTAAGCTTTGTTGTGTAATTTAAAGTATACATGTTCACGTAGTTCGGTAGCAGTTTTGTTTATGAAATAATAAACCATTCTGTCCCAAAGTGTAGCAACCCTGCTACATGATCCATCAACTACGTATACCTGTAGTTTGAATCTGAAGTAGATTCATCAGGATATGTTTTTAAAGTTGTGTAATAAATCAATTTCAAAAAAATTGTAAGTAAAACCCATAATCAATATAAAATCTTTAGTCGTGTTTTTTTTTTTACTTTGGGGCAACAGCCGAAACCGGTCCATGATTACTGCACATCCATTTTTTGTCACATCCAATAGCCTTTCTAGTATCTGTCTTTCTACCCTTGCCAAGAGGTGTCTTTTTATTCCCTCCACCACTGTTGAACTTGTCAGCATTTTCAATCTCAAAACCTTCTTGTTACAAATATTACAACTTGTATATGACCAGCCATGTTCCTTTGCTAAACCACTTATCTTACCAAATACCACAACGTTGCAAGCCTGTAAAAATAAAAGGCGAATATATTAATTAATGTATATATATTATTTTGTTACATAATACGGTATACAAACAACATATTACCTGGTCCAATTCAGAAATCCCAGACAAAGTTAACATCTCAGCATCATGGACAAAGTCCTCAAATGATGTATACCCTGAAATGGATGAGAGCAGTGAAATCTTGTTGATACTGGCACCCTTGATCTCATCTTGTTCCATCCTACAAAATTAATAATATTTAAAAATAATACTGGACATTAATAAATTATACTAAGCATGTTTTAGGAGGTCAGCATTTTTAAACTGTTATATGTATTTTCAGAAAATTTAAGTTTACTTGTGTTTGTACTCGTATATATCAGGAATGGTCATATCATTGAGATATATCCTACCATTGTAAAGATTCGTTGTAGCCGAAACCTTAGCTGTAGGTAAACAGAAAGGGGTTTTAATCATAAAAATCTCGATTTGCCATAATAGCTAACATAATAGCTAAAATCTATGAGTATGTATTTTTTTAAGAAACTTACAATAGTATTTTTTGCACTTTACATACTGCACAATCATGACCACAGGATATTCAGGGTTATTATTCATACAGTTGAGAACACGATCAGCGTCTTCATCCCACAAAGTAACCTTCAATGTATCAGCTCTGTAAATATACATACAATTTTATTACATTCATATATGTATGTAATATACTGGAAATTGGTAAAACACTCAAAAATATATCTTAAGTACCCATGTAGTAATGATTAACTTTCATCTTCTAGTTCAACAGAGATTCTTTTTTTCCCATTTTCAATAATAGGATCATTGAAACCAATGATGTGTCCTATCAAATCTGAAAGTAGATTTTACATGTTAATCCATTAGTTGTTATGAAACATACATAATTCACATATATATAACCAACGGAAATATATGCCTAAAGCATATAATAATGTATCCTTACCAAAACAGTAGTCAAAGTTTGCTACGAAATTTGTGATTTCTGCAAATGGAGTGTATTCAAAAACATGATTAGGGATTTCTAAATCAACAGCTGATTCAACCAGTGTGTCAGATCCAAACACAATTTTATACTCGTGTTTGGAGCAACGGTAACCTCCACTTATATTAAGTCCGTGATCAAAGCGCGATAGCCTCCTGCAAACACCTTCATCTTTGAAATATTTCATAAAATCCTTCATCATTCTACCAGGTATAGTAGCCTGAATTTTTGATCCCTGTATGACAAATATATGAACTCATTTAATGTAATTAATTTAAATGTAATTATAGAGTAATGTATTCACGAATAAATTTTTAAATCATAAAAACGACAACAATACCTGAGCATCAATCAAAGCCAACTCAACAGATCTGACATTTTTCTTTTCCTTTGTTTCGTACATTTTCCAGATGGTCATCACATGAACGACGATGTTGAAATGGGTGCTTTTGGTTGGAATCAACCCATTGATGTCCGCAATATACCTTTGTGCAGCAACAATAGGGACATGAGGAGCAACAACAGTAGTTGTCACCTTCAGCAATTTGGTTTCCAGCAGGAGTCTTCTCATGAGGTTGGACCACAGAGGTGACTGATCCCTCCACAAATGCGGCAACATCAGTTGCATATGTTTCAAGTTCATGATCTGTATAAACAGGATCATGAGTACCAATCATGGCACTTTCATAGACAGGGGTATTTGTTTTGTGTGCTGCAGACATGGGTTGGGTTTTCTGAGATATGGTATTTTGGTTAACCACATCCTGTTTTGTTTTCTGTGCTGCATACATGATTAGGGTTTTCTGAGTGATGGTATTTTCTGCTTGCTCTATTGGATATTGGAAAAAGGTTTTGATGGAGATGATAGAATCCTTGTGAACGTATTTATATAGATAATGTATGGCACTAAGACATGGGTTGGGTTTTCTGAGATGTGGTATTTTGGTTGTCCACTGGTTCATTTGTTTTCTGTGCTACATACATGATTAGGGTTTTCTGAGTGATGGTATTTTCTGCCTGCTCTATTGGATATTGAAAAAAGGTTTTGGTGGAGATGATAGAATCCTTGTGCACGTATTTAGAAAAAGGTAAGTATATCTCATTGATTTTGAAGGTTCCTGCAAAACTGGAGGTAAGATATACATACAGTCTGTTTTACAGATATTGATAAATAAATCAATCATCAAATGTAGCCATAATTATCTTCATGATTTGAATATCATTGATTGTTTTTTGAAATATTGATTTCCAAATCATATCATTGCTTTTTCTGAACTCTGATTACAGGAATTAGATTTAACGACAGCGTAAAACTGTAAGATTTTAGGGAATGGATCATGGACGTCATTGTAAAGTGGTCATTTTGCATTGTCCAGTATTGTAATAAATAGTAATTTATGTAATATTACTTATTTTACTATTATGAAATTAACTTTTCGGTAAATACGTTTGTATATATCCATAGGATAATTTTGATTCAGTAAACTGCAAATTAGAAGGGATGCGTGATTACATCCCTTATTTAGTGGTTCAATTGCGAAATACATGGGATGCATGTTTATATCCCTAATTGATTGGTACAAATTAACTGCACATGGATTTCCAGCATAAATATATATATATATATAAATTTTTATGCAAATTTTATAATTGCTTACATCTTATTTTTTATGAAAATCTAGAGCGCCACTTGTCAGTTTTCATTTTGTACTAAAAAAGCCTTTTGGAGGGAAAATTTTCATTGTAGAGCTGACATGTGTTCTTTTTGTTTGCTGCTTTAATTAAGTACTATGGATGTTTACTGAAGCAGTAGCTTTCCTGGGCTCAACGTTCCATTCTTTGTGGCACAAGAAAATCCAACATATCATTACTTATCAAATGTCTTCTTCTTTTCTTTTCCTTTGTCCTAAAAGACTTTTCTTGTTATGAATAATGTGAATGACAAAATTTTACTTAAAATATGAGTATGCATCAAGCAAGGGAAACTATCCATGTATAGTATTTTGATTTGATAACTACTACTTATTTACAAAATTGCCACTAGATGATGGCTATAAATAAGAGGTATACGTAGTAGTAAAACTTGCACAAAAAAAAAAAAGAAAAATTATATACAAAGTTTTAGCCTATTTCTTTTCCCGTATTTCTCCCTCATTATGCAAATCATATTGGTAAATCTTCTCTTAGTTTTTTAGCCTTCATTTCTTTTCTTAAAGTTTGAACTATTATTGAATTATTATATTAAAGTCTCTAGTAGAGAAGTTATATAAATAAAATACATCATCTCCTAATAATTTATTGGAACCTTTGCTTGGAACATTGTACTGAACATTAGTTTTTGAACACGTTATCAGCACGAATGCTCAATGGTCAGCGAAGGTAAAATTTCTCTACTTAATCTTAATTTTATTATGGATGGATTTTTTCCCATATAATCATTTATGTTTATTGTTATTGTGGGATGGATTTTTCGCCTACGTAGCTATTTAATTCTCATTTAATTTTGTTGTGGATGGATTTTTCCCCACATAATCGTTTATGTTTATTGCTATTGTGGGATGGATTTAATTTTACTGTGTGGATTGGTTTTCACCCCGCATAGTTATTCTTACTATGGATCGGTTTTCACCCGACACAATTACTTATTATTATTGCTAACATGGAAAGGTTTTCACCCCATGAAATTATTTATTGCTACTGTGGATGGAATTTTACCCCACGTAAGTATTCATTTTTATTATTGAAAGGAAGTTTATTTTAGTCACAAATTTATCATATAATATGAAAACTTTAGACTACTTGCATATTTATAGTCTATGATTTAACTCACGACATGATTTTATATATTTTCTACATTTTCAAACTGCTTAATTAATTTATTTTTCAAAAGTGGTTTTTCACAACGATTATATACGTATAATATATGTATGTATATAACGGCTATATTCAACGAAAATTAACGGATACATAACGACTCAATTCTAAAATTTTTCCTATAAATACCTCATTTCTAAATCTCATTTACACACCTTCACAATATTCTCCTTCTTTTTCTTCTTAATTTCTTAAAGAAAAATACATGTCTTTCCTTTCTCTCTTTTTCATATTATTAATTTGTATACATACCTTTTTTGTATTTAATTTAGAAGGCATAGATTTTACTTTCCATTTAGGGTACTTATAATATGTATTTTACCCCTGTTGTTCATTGCTATATTTACTGAAAATTGTTAGTTTTCTTTATTGATTTATGGAATAAAACTTTAATTATATTCTCTTTTGTTAACTAGAGAACTATGTCTTCAAACTTGTCAAAGCTTGAATTCAATGCTCTCACTTACACTGGAGACAACTACATATCCTGGAAACTTGACTTATTAATGCATCTTGAATCATTGGGTCTTCTGAGAACGATAGCAGAAGATGATGCCACTGCCCAAGAAAAGGCAAGGGCATTGATCTTTATTCGAAAACATCTTGATGATTTTCTTAAAAGTGAATGTCTATCAGTCAAAGATCCCAAAATTTTATGGAAGGATCTTGAAGAAAGATTTGATCACCAACTTGAGGTGATGCTTCCAACCCTCAAAGAAGAATGGAATGCATTACGATTCTAGGACTTCAAAAGGATCACTGACTATCATTCGGCACCGTTCCGGATAGTCTCTCGGTTGAGATACTGTGGAGAAACAGTCACTGATGCAGACATAATTGAGAAAATATTATCCACATTTCATGCTTCTAATGTTGTTTTGCAGCACCAATACAGATTAATGAATGTTAAAAGGTATTATGAACTCATTTCTAAACTTATGGTTGCTGAAAAGAATAATGAAATATTAATGAGAAACCATCAATCTCGTCCTACGGGGTCAATAGTATTTCCTGAAGCAAATGCTGTTGGGCCAAGTAATTTTGGAAAATACAATAACTGTGGCTGTGGTTGTGGCCATGGCCGCGGTCGTGGACATGGAAGAAACTATAATTTTGGTCGTAATCATGCAAAAGGTTATGTTCCACAAGAAACACAGGCCCAATTCCAGAAAAAGAAAGTGAATAAAGGAAATATTCTTGAGAAGCAGAAGAAGGTTGAGACCAAATGTTTCTGATATGGTAGTACAGGACATTGGGCACGTGTTTGCTGAATAACACCACATCTTTGCCAACTCTATAGCTAATCAAAGGGAAAAGAGAAGGAAACAAACCTTATTGAACAAGTGGATAATGCTACAAACTTGAATGCATTGGATTTCAATGAAGACTTTGCTGGGCAAATAGTTGTCCCACCAGTATGAAGTTAAAATTATGTATGACTCTTAATGTTGTAATAATAATGGATCGATGTATGATCCTTATTTCTAAGTGTGTGATATTGATGCTGTAATAATAATGGATCGGTGTATGATCCTTGTGCAAAGTGTATGGTATAAATGTATGAGTGTATGTTTGAATGAGTAGTCTTGATATTGCAATCATAATAATGATCATTGTATGGTCTTATAATGTTATGAATCAATGTATGACATTATGTTTTTGAGAGTATGAACTTGATAATTGTGATAATATTTATGTTTTAATTTGTGACTTTTAATTTTAATGTTTTCTACTTAATAATAACTGATTGATTGTTTTTTTGTTTGAAGTTTTGACATGGAAATTCGACAGAAAAGCAATGTTGGAGATTTTTGTATTGCAGACAGTGGCACTACACATACTATTCTGAAAAACAGAGAATATTTTTTAGAGTTAAAGCCAACAAAGGCGATTGTGTATACAATATCAGGTCCAACAGATTTGATTGAAGGGATTGGTAAAGCCAATATCACATCGCCAAAAGGAACACAAGTTGTGATTAATGAAATCCTGTTTTCACCAAATTCAACAAGAAATTTATTGAGTTTTGATGATATATATCGAAATGGGTATGACACCCAATCAATGACTGTTGACAATGTGACATATTTGAATATCATTATTTATGAATTGGGAAAGGCAAGAATATTGGAGAGATTGTCACTTTCTAATGGTCTGCATTATACATGTATAAATGTGATTGAATCACGTATGGCAATGAAAGAAAAATTCTTCGATCATTCTGTAATGAATTTGTGGCTTGAAAGATTAGGCCACCCGGGATATATAATGATGCGAAGAATTATTGAAATACACATGGTCATCCCTTAAAGGGACAAAGGATCCCTCAGAGTAATAGAATTCCATGTGAAGCTTGTTCTCTTGGAAAATTGATAATGAGACCATCACCATTAAAGATTCCGAATGAATCACCTATGTTTCTTGAAAAGATTCAAGGTGATATATATGGACCGATACATTCACCATGTGGACCATTCAGATATTTTATGGTATTAATAGATGCATCTAATAGGTGGTCACATGTGTGTTTACTGTCAACCTGGAATGTTGCATTTACAAAATTTCTGGCGCAAATTATAAAATTACGAGCTCAATTTCCTGATTATGCAACCAAAAGGGTTAGACTCGACAATGCTGGTGAATTTACGTCTCAAGCATTTAATGATTATTGTATGTCTACTGGAATTACTGTTGAGCACCCTGTTGCTCACGTACATACACAAAATGGTTTAGCAGAATCATTAATTAAAAGACTGCAGCTCATTGCTAGAGCATTAATCATGAGAACAAAACTATCAATTTGTGTTTGGGGCCATGCGATATTACACGCTGCTTCTTTAATTCGCATAAGGCCAAGTGCAGATGCAATTTGCTTTGGGATATAAACCAAATATTTCGCACCTTAGAGTTTTTGGTTGTACAGTATATGTACTCATTTCACCTCCACAACGTACAAAAATGGGTTCTCAAAGGAGATTAGGGATATATGTTGATCTTAAATCAGCTAGTATCATCAAATATCTTGAGCCCTTAACAAGCGATGTTTTTACTGCACGTTTTACCGATTGCCATTTTAATAAAATTATTTTCCCAACATTAAGGGGAGTAAAGAAAGAATTGGCAAAAGATATTACATGGAATCAACCAACTCTTTTACATCTTGATCCTCGCACAAAGCAATGTGAGACAGAAGTTCAGAAGATTGTACATTCACTTTGAGATCCCCAAAGTGAAAATCGATGATAAAGTCACTAATGAGTCTAAACCACGACTGAAGCGCGGTAGACAATGGGTTCAAAAGACAAAAATCCTCGAAAAAGAAAGAGAACTGTGAATAACATTGATGTTGAGAAAATATCTCCTGAAATAATAAAGAATAAAGAAAGTTCCCAAGAAGATGATACAAAAGAGATAAATGAAGAAATCTCAATCAACTATAACAGTACAAATATACTGTTAATAGAGATGAAGTTGAATGTGACAATGAGATTTTTTGTTTCACAGTTGCAAATAAAATTATGAATGGAAATGATGATCCTGAACCAAAATCAGTTAATGAGTGTCAAAATAGATAAGATTGGATAAAATGGAAAGACACTATGCAGGCTGAATTAGATTCACTTAATAAGCAAAATATTTTCGGGCTAATTGTTCTTACTCCAAAGGCTGTAAAAGCCGGTAGGATATATGTGGATTTTTATACGAAAAAGAAAATGTGAAAAACGAGATTATAAAATACAAGGCTAGATTGGTAGCACAAGGTTTTACTCAAAGACCTGGAATAGATTATGACGAGACATATTCTCCCGTTATGGATACAATTACTTTTAGGTTTTTAAATCAGCCTTGCAGTTTCTGAAAAATTAGAAATGCGTCTTATGGATGTTGTTACTGCTTATTTGTATGGATCACTTGATAGTGATATTTATATGAAAATCCCCGAGGGATTTCAAATGACAAAAACTTTAAGTGCAGAACCCAAAGAGATGTATACTACAAATTCTAACGATCATTATATGGGTTAAAGCATTCTGGACGCATGTGGTATAATCGATTAAGCAATTATTTGATAAACTAGGAATATACAAATAATGTCCTGTGTCCATGCGTTTTTATCAAGAAAACAACATCCGGATTTGCCATTATAGTTGTCTATGTGGATGATTTAAATATTATCGGAACATTAAAGGAAATTAATGAGGTGGTTGGATATTTAAAGGGGGAATCTCTTTACACTTCATGAAAGCAAATGACATTTAGGACACGTGTCAGCTTCACATAAATTTTTTTCCCGCTTATACCAAAAAAAATACATCTTTTGCAAAAAAATGATGCCATGTGTCCTATCTTAAAAAAAAGAACAAAATAGAAATTGGAGCTTGACGAAATTGGTGTTGTTCCGATATTGACGAAATTGGTTGAGAAAAGGTTGTTTTTTTGGAGCTTGAGGACTAGGGTTTTCTGGATTTTGATTAATCTTTGTTTTGTTTGAATCAACTATGAATTTATTTTTCAAGATTTCACCGTTAATTTTTTTTCTTTTTGGTTTGACAGATTATGAAGAGATACCCAACCGACGCATAATTCGGTTTGATACGGTTAACATCGGCGATGGTTAAAAAAACAGGTGAAAAAAAATTGTACTTTTGATGTTCTCTTAATTTTTTTGTGTTTGATTTTTATTCAACAACATCAAATCAACAAATTTTGCATGACGAGATTTCTCCAAATAGTCACTTTGATTCAAATTTATTTTCAAGACTCCACCGTTATATTCCATTGATCTAGAGGGAAGCTTTTGTTTTGTTGTTTTTTATAACAAGGCTATAATGTCTTTGCTACCCTGTTTTGTGTATATAACAGTAATTAGCAATTGTGAGTTTGATGTTCTCCCTTTGTAATTTTAGATTCGATTCACCATTGGGGTGTTATATTTGCTCTACTACTGGGGCTTTTTAATTGCTTAAAAATTCTCGTGACAATTTCATTTCGGCCAAAAAAATGGGACTAATTTGAAAGTGATGAAAAATATAATGGATGAACCAAATCTAAAATTACAATAGGAGAACATCAAACTCATAGTTGTTAAATTTGAGTTTGCCACCATTCTTATTAGACCCAATTTGCAGATCAATTATTGATACGGGGTCGTTATATATTTTGCAGGGGAAGAATAGGCAAAAGGCAACTTTGGCGATTCCTTTACTCTCAAAGAACATAGTGAAAAAAGAGGGCCAAGAAGTTTAAGAAGTCTCAGATTAACAGTAAAATCTCTGTCAAGGTATGCTCTACAAACCTACGGGCAGCATCAATAAGGATTGACAGATGCATGTAATTTGAAATCCACATCTCAATCATGCTCATGTTTGTTTTGCTTCAATTTCAAACAAATTTAGATTATTTATCAAAATATCATATCATGGACATTCATTCCCATCTTAAAAGGTAAAGATTGAATTTTAGTTTTTTCTTTTGGATCCGTAAAACTGAATTTGGTCTTATAACACTGAACATGATCGGAACATGATCCATATTGTGTTTTCTTCACTGCAGCTATAAGAGACTCAGAGAAAACTCATGTGCATGTAGATGTATGGCTGTTACTTTTTTTTAAGTGGTTCCTAGAAATAATTACCCTTTCATTTGATCCACTGTTCGATCTTATATAAGTCAGGGCTCAACAATATTATACAGCACGCATGCTACCCCGGGTTAGTTTGATCTTTATTTTTTTTTTATTTTTTTTGTGCATTTATAGGTTGTGACCTGCTTTGTAAATTCTCTGGTTGTTTAGATCATTATCCCTTTCTTGGTTTGTGTAGAATCGTATAGTATAAGACCGGTAGACAGAATGTTGGGTGTTTAGGATTGATGGAATTATCCTTCTTTTAGTTGCAACATATGGATGAGTTTAGAAAGTGTTATGTTTGTGACTATTTCTCCGTGAAATACATTTCCTTTTTCTCATGTTGATTGGTTAGAAATGAATGAAGGCATAGATAATGTTAATATTTTAATTGAGGTGGGGTGTCTCAGGACCTGTTGGAAAATTGTTTTCAGCTTAAAATGAAGTAGTTATAGTGGTGAGTTATCTATAATGAATATTCCACGTGTACAGATTTTGCATTAGGAAGGGATCATCAGTATGTAATTGTGAAGTTCAAAGTTTTGAGATAATTAAAGCAGTTAAGTAAGATCTATCGGAAGATTATTTAGCACTTCCTTTGTCTCACAACGATAATCCAGTTTGGATTATCATTTTCAGTACAATTTGTAATATAGTGAAAATCTAAACTCGAGAATCCTTTTTGGGACGACAGAAGTATTAGCTAGCCATAGAAAATTAAATTAATGGTTGTAAGATGCATTTCATAGTCTTTCACCCTCTTAGGTAGAGGTAGAAGGAGAAAAAGAAATCTTATGCACAATAAATTTGATATGTATGAATCATCTTTTAGAATTCCAGCGGACCTATGTTCTACTGGTTAGATTAATAATGCATATGATTTTCAGTTTTGGGATGATTATTTATTGGACAAGTTTTATGATTTGGAGCATTTGTTATAGATCTCTTTCGAGCATGGTGCCAACAGTTTGACCAAGTAAAATGCGGGGACCTTTGTTGTTGTAGAAAGATGGAGATTTTGTAATTTATGTTCTGTTTTTAACAACTGCCTAATGGTTCTGAGAGAGCATGCATGGCAGGAGTTTGTTGAGAAGCTATCACTTGAGATGCAGCCCTAGGGAATCCAAAGGAGACATCGCCTACGGAGAAGGGGTTTTATTGGTCAACAACAATTTTTAGCATTTCCATTAATTTGAAGCAATCACATATAAATGTATATCTGTATATCTTTGCGAGCCGGGCATTCACCCCTTTTAAGAATTCTTTCTTATTTTATATTATATAATGATAAAATATATTAATTTAATCGTGTGATTTTTTTTTCTCATTTAACCAATTTAATAAATAAATTTAACAAATTATAATACAAATTTAATTTTAACATATGATTCTATGACTCTATAATCGACATATATTTTTCATTAAAATAAAAATGCCGGGACATATAATTTTTTAATATATTGATAATTCCAATAACATATAGTAACAATTGAATTCTTAAATATTCATAATTAATATTATGGCAGTAAAAAATAAAGTGCTTACAAATTTTCATAACTTATTTATATATATAATTTTAATTCAAAATACAAAACAAAATTAATAAACGGGGGCCGTCCGGGGGATGCCCGGGCCAAGCATCTAGTTTGAGATAAAAGACCTTGGTAAAACTAAGTATTGTCTTGGTTTACAAATTGAGCATATGTACAATGAAATATTTGTGCATCAGTCAAATTACACAGAAAAGGTCTTAAAACATATTAATATAGATAAAGCAAACCCTTTAAGTACTCTAATGATTGTCTGAACACTCAAAACTGAAAAGGATCCATTTCGCCCCCTGACAAAGATGAAGAGATTCTTGGTGCCGAAGTACTATACCTCAGTGCAATTGGAGCTCTTATGTATCTTGCTAACTGTACTAGACCTGACATTTCTTTTGCAGTTAATTTATTAGCAAAACACAACTCATCACCAACAAGAAGGCATTGGAACAGGATTCAAGTACATATTTCGTTATCTTCGAGAAAGTATTGATTTAGGCTTATTTTATCCTAATGACTCGAAACAAGATTCGGTTAGTTATGCAGATGCGGGTTATTTATCTGATCCTTACAATGAAAAATTTCAGACTGGATATGTATTCACATATGGAGGAACTGCAATATCTTGTCATTCACAGAAGCAAACATTGGTTTCTACTTCTTCAAATCATGCAGAAATAATTGCATTGCACGAAACTAGTAGAAACTGTGTTTGGCTAAGGTCGATGATACAGCGCATCAAAACGTCGTGTGGTCTACCAGTCGAGAAAAGTCCAACCATCTTATACGAATATAATTCCGCATGTCTTCAAAAGTTAAAAGAAGGATATGTCAAGAATGACCGGACGAAGCATATACCTCCAAAATTCTTCGCATATACTCAAGAGCTCATCAAGAAAAATAACATTGATGTTCAATATGTCATGTCAAATATTAATTCAGTTGATCTCTTCCCGAAGGCACTTCCTACTTCAACATTTAGAAAGCATGTCCATAACATCGGTATGCGACACCTACACAACATGAGAAGAATTATCGATGCTATTATTAGGGGGAGAAAATTACGCACTGTACTCTTTTTTCCTTAGCCAAAGTTTTTTTTCCCACTGGGTTTTTCTTTAGCAAGGTTTTTAACGAGTATCTTAAGCGTAATTAAAACAACTATTTCGCCATGCAAGGTGGAGTGTTATGAATAGTGTGATTGACAAAATTTTACTTAAAATATGAGCATGCATCAAGCTAGGGAAACTATCCATGTATAGTATTTTGATTTGATAACTACTACTTATTTACAAAATTGCCACTAGATGATCACTATAAATAGGAGTTATATGTAGTAGTAAAACTTGCACCAAAAAAAAAAAGAAAATTTATATACAAAGTTTTAGCCTATTTCTTCTCCCGTATTTCTCCCTCTTTATACAAATCATATTAGTAAATCTTTCTCTTAGTTTTTAAGCTTAATTTCTTTTCTTAAAGTTTGAACTATTATTGAGTTATTATATTAAAGTCTCTAGTAGAGAAGGTATATAAATAAAATACATCACCTCTTAATAATTTACTAGAATCTTTGCTTGGAACATTGTACTTGACATTAGTTTTTGAATATTTCTAAATTTTTCCATATCACAAAGTTGACTTTTATAATTGCAGTGTTGTAGTAGTCTGTTCGATTTTCTCGTCAATTTTGGTCATCACCGTTAAGGGTTAGAAAGCCTTTCTGGAACTAATCCGCTAGATGGACTTAGATCTTCTCTTTGAAAGTTTAAATATGAGGATAAAAAAAAAGAGTAATGAAACTTCACCGAGATCAAGAACTTTTGTTTATGCTAGATGTGATAATTGTGATAGTAAATTATTTGCTAAATTTATAATCTTACTCCGCTTATTCTAACTAATCATATATCTCTATCTTTGATCTATCTCTCCATTCTCGGAGAGGTTGTGCTAAACGCCCATTAAAGTTAAACATGTTTAGATTGAATTATGGTTTTTGGTATTTTAGTTTTTCTTCTGATTATAATTTTGTAGAATTTTATAATTGTAAAAGATTTATCTTATGGTTATATTTCATCCTCATACTGCGTAATGGATTGATTTAATCCATTTTGTTTTTCTTTTTTACTGCAAATCAAACCACTTAAATATTACAACCGCAACCTCAACTTTACTATGTTATGTATGAAGAGGCAGGATGCTTTTTTATATTCAAAAAGATCTTGCACGTTTTTTTCCAGTTGTAGCTGCTGTATCAAATGGAATACATCCTTGAATTTTGCAATCTTGTATGTGGAGATCGTACTGGATATTTGGCGATGGATGTTCAAATCCCCAGCTTGCACCTTTAGTCCAAGATGTGTTGTTGCTCTAGTTTATATGTACTTTACATTTTTTCAAACGTATCTATTATGTAATGATTCTTGAGTAATTTATTACATGATGATTGTGGTTCAGTTTTTCGACTTTCTGCTATATTTTTTTTTCGGTTATATTTGCTAGTGCATCAGTTGTAGAACTGTTTCTGTAAATGTTTGTCATACACTAATTATGAAGACTTATTTTCAAGACCTTCTATTTTGTTTTGTGCAATAACATATTTTCATTAGTTTCTTTAGGAACAAAACGCAATTTTGGTTCCTGAACTAAAAGGGATCACAACTTTTGGTCACCATTAAGTTTTTGCTGACAATATTAGTCACATGTTTCTCGGTTATTCATCATCATTGATCCACCTAACGGAATTTTAGAACAATTAACGGTTGAATCATTTTCCGTCAATTCCATCTCTTTTTTATTAATTTTATTTAGACATGGGCTCCACTTGCATTTTACTTTTTTTTTCAATCTAAAAAAACAAACGAAATAAAAAAACACCACCGTCCTCCATCAACACCACCTCCAAAACCACTTCTACCACCACTTCCAGCCCTTTAACATCCGACTTCACCACCGACACCTCCATCACCACTCAACAATTCAACAATTCATTTTTAGTTCACGGAGTTCTAGAAAGAAGTATCGATCCAGGACAAATTCTTTAAGGCAGTTCCAGAAAGTCGGATCCATTTATAAAAAGCTAAAATGTATCATAGACAGTAATTTGTTTACTACTCAAGAATATTACAATAATCACTTCTTGAACTGGTTCTGATAGTATAAATACAGAGATCATGACATGAGATGACGATACTCCAGACAAATTTAGAAAAAGACTAAAAAAAATTAAAAGGGTAACAGAAGAACATTATCTTAAATTGAAATAAGCTCTCCCTGCTAGATAATCAATAAGCACACAGAAAGCAAAGAAGCAGCCTGTCAATGACAAAAGCCTAAAGATATAGAGCTTTAGTCCCTAAAGAGAGGCCAAGATCCGCAACCAAAACCAGTTGTTGGTACCAAAATTTCTGCAAAAATCATGCAATTAACTGTGCATCATGACCAAGATTTTAACCATTTCCAATAAGCTGGCCGAATCAGGGTTTTGTTTGGCACAAAATTTAACTCAACTAGATCCCTTGAACAAATATCTCAACAGATTCAGTGCCTGAATTAATCCTTTTAGAGGCCGGCCTTACCAATTCTAATCACAGTACATATTCGAAAACCACTCAACAGCAAAAAATATACACAGTCGTAAAACAATCAACTGACGAAAATTAAAGAAAAAGAAACCTGGAGATGGTAACCGCAGGTCGCTCCGAAATTAAATCTGGCGATGAGTCGGAATTTTCCTCATCAGAAATCAAGATCTGAGAAGTTTCTGCAAAAAAACAAAGTAAAAATGAGTTTCTTCAATTTTGATCCTCGAACTAAGGGGAGTCACAACTAAAAATGAATTGTTGAATTGTTGAATGGTGATGGAGGTATCGGTGGTGGAGTCGGAGGTTAAGGGGCTGGAAGTAGCCGTGGAAGTGATTTTGGAGGTGGTGTTGGTGGAGGACGGAGAAGGACGGCAGCGGTGGTGTTTTTTTATTTCGTTTGTTTTTTCTTAGATTAAAAAAAAGTCAAATGCAAGTGGGCCCCACGTCAGAAAAAATTAATAAAAAAAGATAAAATTGACGGAAAAATGATTCAACCATTAATTTTTCAAAAATTTCGTTAAGTGGATAAATGATGATAAATAAATGAGAGAAGCATGTGACTAATATTATCAGCAAAACTTAATGGTAACCAAAAGATGTGACCTCTCTTAGTTCATGGACCAAAAGTGCATTTTGTCCTTTTTTAAAAATTATTTTTCATTAAAAAAACTTGAGCTTCTATGGAACCAACGAATATACCAACTTAATTAACCCATTATAAATTATTCTCTTAAGGCATAATCATTGTACAATTTAAATTTTACCATTAATCTTTTTAAATTTCGCATGGAGAAAAGATGTATTTGTAACTCGAATAAAACTCGACACGAAGAGAGAGAACAATTTTCCATTGTATGAAATTGAGGAGCTTCCAGGTACAATTCATATATTATGGAACTAAGGAGCTCCCTATATACGTTTAGCTTTTTAACGAACAAAAAAAAAATTAAAATAAAAACATTTAATCCACCACCGTAATGTTTGAGTAAGTAAAGTATAAAAGTTGAGAAGCTCAAATGGTTTAGTTGTTAAACAGAGCTGGGTCCCATTATCAATGTCATCTAAAGATTCTAAGCTAAAAACATTTGTTTTCAATGCGCATGATACAATTCTTTGGGAAAATTGACTGATCTATCCAAAACTTTACATGCATTGTCAATTTTATTCTATTTTTTTTCGATTAGCCAATATTATCCTAAACTATCCAACCGTTAGCTGATTTTGTCCATTCTGCTAATTTTCATCTAAATTAACAGAATTCTATTTGTTTTAATTATAAAAACACCCTACTAGTTTTAAAACTTTATAAAAATAACCCCAAAAATTTATAAAAATAATAAAATAGTCTCTTTTTAGTTTTTATTTAAATTTTTATGTTTTTAATTTCTTTTTAATATTTTTCATAATTATAAAAATAAACTCTATGATCTTTAAAAAAAAATATTTATTTTTTTAACTCTAATGTATAAATTAATAATTACATATTTGTAAGCCATGTTTGATTTACATAAGCATATTAATTTTTTAATAATATGGTTTAACAGTAATGATACTATTTTTTTAATCCATTTTTTTCAATCTAAAGAGTAAGATTATTTAACTAATACTAATTTTGCACAAAAAATTAAACAATTAGCATAGATTAAAAAAGAACCTATTGGTATACTTTAATGTATTACAAATAATTCAACAGACTTTACATTGTATTATAAAATTTAAAAAGTAATTAAAACTAAAATATAAATTTCCTTTAAAATGCCAACTACGAACAGAAAGTAAAAAAAAAAAAAAAACTATTTCGTTTCTACATTTTCCCAACACAAGAATATAGTGTCGTGGCATTTACAAAAAATAGAACAAAAAATTTTATAAAAAAATATGTATGTTTATTGCTGCGAGGGTTTAACATCTTGTGATAATGTTTTGAGATATTAATATATCTAACTTAAGCAGGAAGTCATTTTTAAAAAAAAAATACAAAAAATCTACTCCAGTACTGGACCTCACCTTTTTTATATATAAAAATTAGACTACCCCAGTGAGAATCGAGACCTCCAGCACAGTTTTAATCATCTCATATCTTAAATCACCTGACCATCCAACTCAACTCTCTTACCTTTAGTGGACCCCACTTAAACGTGGGTAAAATCACTCTTCACGTTAGAAATCTTTTGGTGAGAATTAATCTTATATCTACTCTCATGAACCCTAAACACTAGACAGTATCCTATATTTTAATTTAATAATTATTTTAATTGGATAATACAATCTATAGTCTGTTTATTTAATTTGTAATAAATTAAAATATAATAATATATTATTTTTTTTATCTATGCTAATGTTTTAATTTTTTTTGGTAAAAAAAAATTAGTTTCAGTCAAAAAAATATTATTCTTTAAATTGAAAAAAATAGATTAAAAAATAATATCATTATTGTCTAGCCATATTATTAAAAAAATTAATATGTTTATGTAAATCAACCATGAGTTACAAAATGTATATCTATAAATTCGTACAGTAGTGTTTAGAAATAAATTATTTATTTAAAAGATTAGTGTATTTTATGGTTATGAAAAATAGTAAAAAGAAATAAAAAACAGAAAAATTTAAATTAAAACTGAAAAGAGACTATTTTGTTATTTTTATAAATTTTTGGGATTATTTTTATAAATTTTAAAATTAGTAGGGTATATTTGTAATTAAAACAAATAGAATTCCATTAATTCAGACGGAAATTAGCAAATTGGACAAAATCGGCTAGCGATTGGATAGTTAAGGGTAATATTGACTAACTGAAAAAGAATATGGTAGAATTGACAACGCATGTAAAGTTATGGGTAGATCAGCCAATTTTTCTCAATTCTTTGTATTTGTGTCATTGTGTGCATAATCAGACAGGGATAGTTAATAGATTCTGAATTTTCAGCCTTTAGTGTAAAAAGATAAGATTTGATTAGATGTGCAGACAATAAGATGTCAATGTATGAGTATGAACTCAGAAATTAATTAGAATCTCATTCAATATATGTTGACGTCGGCCTTGGTTTATTCTCTTTTAGTTCCTTTTTTCTTTGTGCTGACAATTTTTCTCTTGCAAATGTACATACATAATTAAACACAGAAAAAGCTAGGTCCGTGATCAGCCATTTTGGGACACACTTTGGAGGCATTACATCACTTTGTTGACTCATTTTGGTATGAAATAATTCCAGACAAAATCGGGATGTAAAGTCTTGTAACACATGATATCATCCATATTTGGGACAATTGATGTGATTTACATCGTTTAGCTTCATATTTATTGAAGTAGAGTTTCTCCCAAGAAAAGGAAATGCAATGAAATGACTTAGTTTACAAATAAATTATTAATTCCGAAGGAGTTTCCATCGGAGGGAATTTCATTTTATACTTTACTCGTAAGTTGTAAGAAAATAGAATGTTCTCATGTTCTTTCGTAATTAATTAACTGAAAAATTAATTTATTAAATGAAAATAATATAACCAAGCAAAACTTTTAAAATAAGTTAATAAGAGTATCCAATTTTGTCAGTAATATGCAAGTGCATGCAAGGAGTGAAATTGATATGAATTAGGATTAATTGTTTGGAAACTATTATTTTATCCACAGTTCCCATACTCTACAAAGTAAAATGTTCCTCCGTTCTAAAATTATTATTTATTTAATTTTTTATTTTTAATATAATTCATGTTAAAAATAAAAATTTAAACTAGACAATCCTGTCAGGATGTAACGATTATTATCGTTAGCATACATTTTGTTTCATTTATAGTTTAGTTGTTAAAGCAATGGCTTTAATTGTTTTTTCTTTTCATTTTTTCCCCAATTTAGCAAACGTTTATATGTATCGTTAACCACAAATGAAATCCATCACCTGGGATTCTTTTCTAGTGGGATCTAAAACAGTAGACAGAAATGAAAGTTGGTAGTGAGAAGTGGAAAAGGGTAACATAGAAAAAGAATGGGTGAAAGGGAAAAGAGACATCCAATGTCTCCCCTCTACTCTATAAAATAAAAATTCTCACTTTTACTTTCTTTTCTTTCAATAAAAAATTAACATTGTCTTTCTTTTCTTCTGAGTTAATAATGTATCTTTTCCTTTCGCTCTCTTTTCTTCCCTCTCCAATTCTCTAGACTCCACCACTTATTTTCAATCTTTGTTTTATAACGCCAAAATCTCAACCAGAAATCAATAAAAAATATCTCTAATCTTTTCAAGTCTGGTAATTTGAGTTTAACATTTTTAAGCATTTTCGTTTTGCGAAAACAATGAACAAAATTTTTCTACTCTTTCCGGACCAAAATTAGTATTCAGTTTGGATGTTCATTTAAGTTTCTATTGTACTGAAAATAAAATTGTAAAATTGGACAATAATTTTGAAACCACGGAAATAGTAATTCCTAATCTTAATTGGTTAGATCTCTTACGGTTGCTCTAGGAACAATGTGATTTACATGCACAAACATTTTAACACTTTTCCGATAGGGTCTATCCAAGTTTTTGTTGACTAGCCTAAAAAACATTGCCATTCTTTTCTCTGACTTAATGATCTCTCGGTGTATTTCCCTTTCAATCCATTCCCTTATTTTTCTCCCCCAATCTTCCAACTCCACTTGATTAAACTATGTTTATTATCAACTAAACAAAATCTAAACGCTGAAAACAATAGTCAACACCAACCCCAAACAAAAACACAACATGTTGTCCCAAAAATCTTTTAAGTAAACCAACTACACCACGCGCTTCATTATTGCCATTCATTTCACTCCATTACACATTATTACTTCCCTTCCCCCTACCCTCTTTTTCTATTGTTTCATTTTAAATAAATAAAAAAAATGACTATTATTCCAATTTGCCAGCCTTATTTGATTGTCAGATTCTGCTCCAATCCCAAATTTGAACACTCCAATACATCATAGAAGCCTTAAGATAGGGATTTGAGCTTTGAAACTTTCAAGTGTGAACATTGAACATTGTTTTAGTTCATATAATGTACTTACAAAATACTGTAACAGCATTAGAGAATTGGCATTATTTTAAGATCCCAACTAGACAAATTCTCTCATCTTCAAAGTCAAAGTTGTCCTGCAAGATTTGACTCGTAGCTCGTACTTCCCACGTCAAAACTGCCATTTCCATTGCTTTCTTTCTAGTGGATGAGTTGTGTTTCTACTACATAAATCATGAAGCGATTTTAAGTAAATACATATCATATCTAAACATACACTATTTGGCCAAAGTGATAAAGTATTTTGGTTTTTTTAAGCGAAATCTCCGGTGAAAAGATTAATATTGGTAAAGCTTTCTTCCAAAAAAAGACCGACCTCACTCGGTGTGAATTAGTCAGAATGTAATGCACTTCAGACATCGTATGCGGTATGCTAAAAAAAAAAATTATATCTAAACATATTTATTCCTTTCATCCTGGAATTATTGTCGAATTTAAATTTTTCATTTTTAGTATAAATTAAAGTTAAAGTAACAATTCGAACTGGATAAAATTTTAGAACGGAGGAACATCTAGTTACATTTGTTCTTTTGACAAATATTTTATTATCATTTGCCCATGAACAAAATACAGGTCTCGAGCTGAAGACATGTATACAAGGAGACATGTCACTCGATACTAAAAATCGTTGGTTTCTTTGATTTTAAGTTTTTACAAGAAATTGACAAAATACATTAATAAGTACAACATGCAAGTGATGTAACACAGAGAAAGTTCCAAAATGGACCACTAACGTTAATGTAAAAATATGGTACAAAAAACAGAATAAATAGAAAAACGTTGAAAATCATCCATGGAAGCCCACAACACAAACAGAAAGAAGTCTGAAGTCATCTCCATTCCCCTGTTTTCTTCATTCCGTTAATTTCGCATGAACTCATTCTTTCTTTTTTCGAGTTTTACTGATCTCTTGTGATCTCTCTCTCTCTCTCTTTTCTTTTTCATTTTGGCTGCCCCATTAAACACGAAGGTGGACTCACGCATCCACACGACACATAGAGCAGCCGTACTGTTTTCTTTCTCATTATTAATCTCCCGTAATTGCCGCATTAAAAACAGAGCAAATAGAGATAGTGACGCCATAAAGAACTTTCTTTTTTATTCCTTTGATTTATACTCAGCGTCACAATATGCAGAATTCGCAACAATTCGAAAAAGTAAGCTTGACCCGGGTCAAGATTCTCAAGAAAATGAGGTGGGTTGAGTTCAGTTTACAGTGAAGAATCAGAACCACTCCCAAATGGTGGCGGGGTTTTGACATTTTTTTCAGGTAAGCGAAAACATGGGTTGTGTGACTTCTAAGCAGGCGGTGACGGTAACTCCGGCGATTGATCACTCCGGCACGCTCCGGGACAATGCCGGAATCGGTTCGGGTCGGAGCAGGGTTGGGAGTGGCGGGTTGGGTCTTGGGTTTGAGATGGATTTGAAGAAAGTGAAGAAGAGAGGGAGCGATTCTGGGCTGAGTGGAGGGAGCGAGTTGGGTGAGTCAGGGAGAGCGAGTTCCAATGGTGGTAATGGCGGTGGGACCGGCACTGGTAGTGAGTCAGTGAGTTTTAGGTTAGGGAATTTGCAGAAGTATATTGAAGGTGAACAAGTTGCAGCTGGATGGCCAGCTTGGCTTAGTGCTGTGGCTGGTGAAGCTATTCAAGGCTGGGTTCCCCTTAAAGCAGAGTCTTATGAAAAGCTTGAAAAGGTTTCTAATTCTGATTCCCTTTATCACAATTTTGCATTTTTCACGTTTTAACATTTGTGAATTTCCCAGAAAAACTGTAACTTTGGAGAGGTGCTCTTCTGAAAATGGAACATGTCATGTGTGCCTTTTTTTTTTTGTCGCATTTTAGGTATAAATTGGAGTTTGATGAAGATGTCCTTTTTGCATGTTTTGTGATTATTCCTTCTTCCCTTTCAAGTTGTAAGGAATGTCTCTTCTTGTTTTGTTCTGGAGGCAGAGAAGATTGAAGGGTAGTTTAGTGGTTGGAAAAAATCGATTTTTTTTGTCAGTTTGCATAAACGTTTGAAGACTTGTGAGCAAACTTTGAATTTTAGTTCTTTTTCTTTGTTTGATGGCATTATCGCCAAATTTATTCATGATGCTCTTCGAAATTGAATGTTGTTAGCCATGAATGTAAATTCCACTTTGCTGACAAGATTTGTCTTTTTCTTTCCCAAATTTTTTGTCTGGCAAAATTTTCTCGTTATTCTGTTCTTTGTTTTTACCTTTTAGAGAATCCTGTTCACATGGATAGAATTATCACATATTGCCAAAGATTTTACTATGATTCTGATAGTCCAGGGTTGGACCAGAAAGTGTTATTTTGAGCCCCAACTCAAATATTATGCTAATTCTCACTTCATTATCTGGTATTTTATGAATTTGCTGACTTGTCTTGTACACTTGCTACATAACAGTGAACATATTAGCCATCTGTTCAAATTTTGTGATTAGTTGTCAATCTAATGGGACTTTTGTACATTTTCTTTGCTTTGAACAGATAGGTCAAGGTACTTATAGCAGTGTGTTTCGGGCACGTGATCTCGAAACAGGAATGATTTTCGCTCTGAAGAAGGTTCGGTTTGACAATTTTGAACCTGAAAGTGTCCGGTTTATGGCTCGGGAAATAATGATCCTTCGCAGGCTTGACCATCCAAATGTCATAAAGTTGGAGGGAATAATTACTTCTCGATTGTCATGTAGTATCTATCTTGTCTTTGAGTACATGGAACATGACATATCAGGATTACTGTCCAATCCTGATATCAAATTCAGTGAAGCTCAGGTTTGCTTCTTGATCTCAGCCGTTGTGATTTTGGCATGCTAATTAATGTATCTTTGGGTTACCTGCAAAATATTGTGTATATGAAGTAGTGGTCACCTGCCTTGTCTTAGAATAAGCATAATCTATCTAGTTACTGCAGAAGTGTGGGCAAACTTCTGTTCACTGAGTTTTAAGCATGGGATAGCTCTCAATTTTCCTAGAATGCTTACTCCTCTGCTGCATTGATTCATTTCTGCTTGCAACTTTACTGAACATCCAGAAGTATTATTCGACAGGTTAAGTGCTATGTGAAGCAACTTTTATCCGGATTAGAACACTGTCATTCACGTGGAGTAATGCACAGGGACATCAAAGGTGCTAATCTCTTGGTAAGTAATGATGGAGTTCTAAAAGTTGCTGACTTTGGGCTCGCAAACTTCTGCAATGTTGGCCAAAAGCAACCTCTTACTAGTAGAGTTGTCACACTGTGGTATCGTCCTCCTGAGCTTCTGTTGGGATCTACGGACTATGGAGCTTGGGTTGATCTCTGGAGTGTTGGTTGTGTATTTGCTGAGCTTCTCATTGGCAAACCCATCTTACAGGGCCGAACTGAGGTAACAAATCTTTCAGACATGATAATTTGACTGTCTGGTCCAACTTTTTAGGAAACTAATAATTAAAGAATCTAATACCCCTTTACATACTTCCACTGGGTTTCTGATTTTCATTGCCTTGTTTTCCGGAAGACTACAATGAATCATGAGGTTCTGCATTCGTAATCTTCTCTACAGTATTAATATCTTAAGTACGTGTAACAAAGAACTGTTATATCAAGTTCCCATCTGAAGAATATTTCTTTAAACTACTAAATACACCTATCCTTTTGGTAGTTCGAAGTTTCTATAACATGCTTGATGCACATAGATTATCACCATATCAATTTGTATGAAAACTGTATTGCACTCTATTATATTTCTGATAATGACGGCAAATTGTCCTCATCATACTACAGGTTGAACAGTTGCACAAAATTTTCAAGCTCTGTGGTTCACCTCCAGATGATTACTGGAAGAAATCTAAACTTCCTCATGCTACTCTATTTAAACCGCAACAACCTTACGAGAGCAGTCTATGGGAGACCCTTAAAGATCTCCCGAAACCTGCAGTAACACTCATAGAAACTTTACTTTCGGTAGAGCCTCACAAGCGGGGTACTGCTTCCTCCGCCCTTGCAGCTGAGGTACATTTGATTCAAACGTGGCCCCGACATAAAAATATTGTCTACTTTTTAGAATAGAAAATCATTGACTCTGTTGCTTCATGTGACTTAGCTTAAATAATTTGAAGTAATCATTAGATGTGATGTGCTACTTATGAATTTGCTTCTGTCTTAGTTCTTCCCCATCCCATCACGCGAATTAGTTGTTGCAGTCTTTGGTCTGTAATTACTTGCACATCTAACTGTTAAATCAAATTGAATTTTGTCATTGATTTTTTTTATTCACTCACTAAGCTTTCATTATGTTTTGATTTTCAGTACTTCAAGACAAAGCCTTATGCATGCGATCCTTCAAGCTTGCCAAAGTATCCTCCAAGTAAAGAGATTGATGCCAAACATCGTGAGGACAACCGAAGGTAAGATTCTTTTATAGCTGCATTGTATTGCAGCCAATCACGCTAGTTTTGCTTATGGAAACTGTAAATGGCCTTCAAATGCGATGTCTTCAGGTAGCGACTGATGCACTCTTGAAATAACGATATAATGTTAAATTTGACTATCTTTGTCAACTTATCGTTGTTTACTTCACTGGTCTATCATTGTGTTTGGATTAGTTGGGAATTCCGTGTATTAAGTTAGAGAAGTCCTCTTCAACATGGTGGAATGTGAAGATAAATTTTGAAAACCATCTACAACCAATAGAAAACATTATGTCGTTGCTGGGAGAAAGGAGTAATGCCATCTTGTGGACTGTTGAACCCTGATTGACTGGACTTTGCATTAGCTCAATATGATGGCTTCACATTTTGGGGAATACTTTTGTTTGAATATATTTGTTATAAGAGTTAAACTACTTGCGAGAATCTTTAGTTAGGTAATAGCTGTTCATCGCTTATGAACTCATTCGCGTGAAAAAAGTTGAAGACTTGCAGGCTCGCGTCCTAATTTTCTTTGCTTCATATTCTGTATTACTAGTTTGTGGAAATGCAATCATCCACTGGTTTCTTGAAGTAAACCCTTCTCTTTTCAATGACATTTCTTTATGTTTTGGTAGTTGCATGACATTATTGCCATAAATGTTATATAATGTCTTTATTTATTTATTTATTTTTTTGGTTAAAATAATGTCTTTAATTTAAGTAAGCTTTATATAAATTTTTCAGGAAGAAGCCTACTGGAAGAGCTCGTGGACCTGAACCAGTGAAAAAGCTTGCTAGGAAACAGAATGGAGCAAGCAAATTGGCCCCGGAAGAGGTCTGTCTCTCTCTCCCTCTCTCTCTCTCTCTTCCATCCTAGCCAAACACATACACATATGCATGGATACCACGGCTGTTCATCACTTCATCCCATAACTAATAAGATGAGCATGCATTTTATTTTATTTGAGGGATGCTTCTGGTTTTTAACATTTTTGTGTCATTTCTCCTGGCAGAATTTGCCTGTTCAACCTAAAGGTGCACACAAAATTAATGGCCATAGTGATAGTATCAGTAAAGAAGGTGATCTTGTTCTCGGGTTGGAGCCACCTAAGCCACCAAATGATTTAAGGGAAGAGGCATCTCATGTGAAACATGCATCTCAAGGCGATGTCCCCTTTTCAGGTCCTTTACAAGTGTCAGGATCAAGTGGTTTTGCATGGGCAAGAAGGCGGATAGATGATTCCGTCAGATCGCGGAGTAGATCTAGTTCCAGAAGTCTTATTTTTGAACCTTCTGGTGCATTAAATTTAAGGAATAATATGGAGTTGAAAAAGAATGAAAATGGAGAAACTTTAATTGGACAAAGAACCAATTCTAAAGGTCATGAATCTGGTGAAAGGTTCAACCACTACACGGTCAAAGGTTGGGGTCAATTGGAACCAGATTCTTTTGATGGTTCTGATGGATACCACTCGCAAGAATTGTCGCTAGCATTATATCAAAAAGAAGACTTAGCTATCAAAAGAATCAGCTTGGTAAGTTCCGTTGTCTCAACTATTATGACCTACATGGCTTTCTCTTTACTAGTGTGCTCTTGGTGGTTAGTCAACTGCTACTAATGGTCGAATTTGACGACATCGTAGAGTACTGGCTAAGTCTTATAAAATTTTTATTTTGTTAATATGAACAAGCTGATGTACTATCTGCACAAGTTAAGATCATTGAAGAAATGAAATAGCCGAAGGCAATGGCATGATTTGCCCATTTTAGCTGGTTTTGGAAAGTCCTAATTAGATAGAGTCTATACTTTTTGGGGTTTTCTCTAATCGATACAATAAGTTTATGAGCTGTTAGATGTCTTCATTAAGCTTGGTAGCAAAATAGGGAGACCTCACATAGTGGATAAAGGCTTAGTTGTTCTGTTTAGCTTATTTGAGATGAAAGTTTTATCATTAAACATAAAAGTGAACAGAACTTGTTACAGGGATAAGGTTTTCCTCTAAAAAGGGTAACTTAATGTTGAATAGTAATTTTTACTATCTGCAGCTGTCTTACATGAAATAGTCACCTGAATGCTATTGCAACCCACAAAGGAGGAGTTTTATGAATATGATACAAGTTTTTCAGTTGAACTCAGAATAATCCATTTCAATTTGGACTTGGAGCAGGTATATCAGGACCAAGGGGACAAGGTGGAATTTTCGGGTCCGTTGCTGTCTCAATCAAAAAGAGTTGATGAACTCTTGGAGAAGCATGAGCGTCAGATACGCCAGGCTGTTCGAAGATCATGGTTTCAAAAAGGTAAAAACTTGTTTCTGTGATTGCTCATTGGGAGACATATCATATGATAGGGACTTGAGCATTATCATTAAACCACCTTATCTTCCCTACTTTCCTTTTGGCCTGAAGCAATGCATGATTTCTCTTTTTCTTCATATTTTCACTTGTCATGATCTAAGGAAAAGAGGAAACTAACCTGTACCAGCCATATCTGTTACAACTTAGAAGATTTCATCTCCTTTATTCTTTTCTTTGGCGCCTTATATCTTTTGAGATCAACTTGAAATGATGTTACAAGACCTTTTAGACCACTATGCAAAACATTGTTTAAGATGTGTTTGTCTATGAAATCAATTTCACCATTAGATGAACAAATACTTGTTCAAATGAGTAGAAAACTTTGATCTAACTCTTTTTTTTTTGGGGGGGCTCATAATGCAGTTAAGAAACACGAAAAGTAATGACATAGGGTACCGGATGCTAAGTCTGCAAGAATGCAGTGGCAGGGGTGAGTGACAAAGAACATAAGCTCTTGGATAACTGGGGACCTAAAATAGAAAGGAATCCACCAGACCTCCTGCAATGCACATGACCAAATGGAAGGATTCAGCTGCTAATTATAGCAATTCTCTTCCCTAGCTTACTGCACAAGAAGTTCCAAGCTGCCCTGGCCTTAAGAAGATTTCATCATCTTCTTGATAGGCAGGCAATGCGATCAAGTCGTGGTTTATTGCAGATGATGTCGAATCTTTTGACTGATGTATAGGTAATCTTTTTGGTGGTTCCACTGTAGCAGGTGTAAATGTTGAGTTGTTAAGATGCAACCAATACGACATCTCTTTAGCTCCCTTTTCGCTTTGTAATCTCATAATCAAGTTCCTTTCAATTCATCAAAGAAATCAGCAGTTCGTGCTATTCCTTTTGAATTTGAAAAAGAGCCTTAATTGTTTGTGAAAGAAATCGGGGATGGAAACAAAAGAAACAACACAATATGAACCAAAAAATAAAGATGGAGAAAAGAAACTTTATTGATGGAATCTGAAATTCTACAATTAAAGGAAATTCATAAAGAATTGAAAATGTTTTAAGCGTGTCAAACACTGCTCTTAAGACAATATTTGTCCCCACTAGATTGCAAACATGGTTGAATGCCAATTTGCCTCTAGGACTTAAGAACATAAGAACATGAAATTTGCAACTTATTGAATGTTTTTCAGAATTTTGGAATGCAAAAGTTAAAATGAATTCATGTATTAGTTCACCTATTTATAGGTAACATTTGCAGAAATAAAATGATACAAAATAAGTACACAACCCTTGGCTTATAGGAAATAATCACCAAGCATGTGAAGGGTTGCCAATTTAATTTTATCCTTCAATTTTAAATTAATTATTTTATTTTACAAACTAAAATTTCCAACATTCCCCCACTTAGTTTGTAATATAAAATAATTACACAATCATGAGAATCGCGCTTAAGAGGTGGTGACTTTCGTCTTAAACCACATCGTAGTGAAATTAAGTCACCTAACTAGCTAAGTTATTGGTGGCTCATTGCTTAAACCAATAACCGATCTAATATAGACTTAATAGTTCACGCGCAAACACTCATAGCATTCCTTGTGATCCACATTACCATTTAGCACTATTATCGGCCATGTGTTCATCCTAGATTTTTGACCATGTACAAGAGATAACCTCAAACTCTTGCTAGAAGCAGTACCACTTCTATGGTCAAATAGGTGAAATTTATTCAAATTCATTACTTTACCGTAATTGAATAATCATGAATAATTTCATTAAGAGATTGCTCTCAACCTGCTCACTTAAGAGTAACATAATGCACCAATACTTTGGAATGGTATATACACTGATTTGGTGCCCCAATTACTAAACAGCTTATTATTACCCTTTAAACCTTTCAATCTAGGGGTAGTACTAGAAGAAGGTTGGGTTTCCATTGTTAGTAATTTTAGATACAAGGTTTTAAACCCATTCCGGATGTTGTCGAAACCACTAACTCTCTCGCAAGAGGTTTAGTCAACGGATCAGCCAAGTTTTTGTGTATTCTAACAAACACAATTGAGACAACATCATTGTTCAGCATTTCTCTGACATATTTATGTCTTATACTGATATGTCTAGATTTACCATTGTACACTTTGTTCAATACTCTAGACATTGTTGCTTCACTATCACAATGTAAGGTTATCGGCGGCATAGGTTTTGGCCAAATTTCTAGATCTAACAAAAGATCTCTCAACCATTCTGCCTCCTTATAAGCTGAGGATAGAGCTACAAACTCGGATTTCACAGTGGAATGAGTTATAAGCGTTTGCTTTTTTTGATGCCCAAGAAATAGGACCACCGCCAAGTAAAAACAACCAACCACTGGTGGAGTTCTTCTCATTACTTCCAGATATCCAACTGGCAGCAGAATAACCCTCAAGAACACTAGGAAATCGGCTATAATAGAGTCCCAAATCTTTGGTTCTTTTAAGATATCCCAAGACTCTATTGATAACTTTCCAATGTTCTATACCAGGGCAATGAGTAAACCTTGCAAGGTAACATACTGCATAAGAGATATCTGGTTTTGTACAACTCATAACATACATAAGGCTTCCAATCACACTAGCATAGTCTAGTTGCGCAATTGGTTTATCCTTATTTACAAAAAGTTTCATGCTACGATCATAAGGAGAAGATGCTTCCTTCACATTCAAGTGTTGATACTTTGTTAGTATCTTGTCCACATAATGTGATTGAGAGAGTACAAAACCTTCACTATGCTTCTTAACCTTAATTCCTACGATAGTAAAACAGATTCAAATTTCTCATGCCATTGTTTCGGGGCTTGTTTAAGTCCATATAATGACTTAACCAACTTACACAACTTGTTTTCATGACCCAGTAGCACAAAGCCTTCCGGTTGCTCCATGTACAAATCTTCATCCAAATCACCATTTAAGAATGTTGTCTTAACATCCATTTGATGAACTGGTAAGTCGTAAATGGAAGCCTAGGCTAATCCTTGCCACTGGTGCATAAGTATCAAAATAGTCAATTCCTTCTTTTTGCCTAAATCCTTTTGCTACTAGTCTTGCCTTATAAGTAAGTATAGTTCCATTTGTGGCATATTTCCTTCGAAATACCCATTTACACCCAATTGGCTTAGAGCCTTGAGGCAATTCAACCAGAACCCAAGTATTATTAGATAATATTGAATCCATTTCATCATTGACTGCTTCTTTCCAAAATGTGACATCTCTTGAATTCATAGCTTCTCTAAAGATTTTTGGATCTTCTTCCACACTAAGCAAAATTGGAGTTTTGCTAAGTACAGAATCCCTATTGCCTTCAACTAAGAAAACAATAGCCTGAGAAGATATAAAGTCCAAAGGCAATTGTTTTTCTTTCCTTTGCCTTCCACTTCTCCTTGGTTCCATAGGAGAATCATTTTCTTTCCTTTTGAGCTTACTAGAAGAACTACTTGGAATTACCATATTTTGAGTAGTGTTAGGCACATAAAAAGGATCACTACTTACTTTTGAATATTTGAGAAACAAATTCTCAAAAAATTGCACTTCTCTTGATTCTACAATAACATTAGAATCAACATCTAGTAGCCTATTGGCTTTAGAATTTTCAGCGTAACCCACAAATACACTTTTGAGTGCTCTAGGTCCCAACTTTGTTTTTTTGTTATCCGGGACACGATAATAGGCCACACAACCCCAAACCTTCACATAATTCAGATTTGGTTTTCTTCCCTTCTATATTTCATATGGTGACATTTTAGTCTTAAGGGACGGAATTCTATTGTGCAAATGACATGCAGTCGATAAAGCTTCACCCCACAAATTATTTGGCAATCCAGAACTCACTAACATAGCATTTACCATGTCACATAGAGTTTTATTTTTTTTTTTTTCAGCCAAACCATCATTTTGTTGTGGTGTATAAGGTGCACTAGTTTGATGCACAATACCATTATCTTCACAAAATTTTGAGAATTCATTCGAGAAGTATTCACCTCCTTTATCACTTCTCAAAATTTTTATTTTCTTGCTTAATTGATTCTCAACTAGGGACTTGTAAACTTTAAACATATCAAATACTTCATCTTTTGTTTTCATTAGATAAACTTGCACAAATCTTGAACAATCATCTATGAAAGTCACAAAGTATTTGTTACCTCCCCTAGTTAGAAATCCATTAAGTTCACATACATCCGAATGCACCAATTCAAGCAAAGATGTATTTCTTTCAACTTTAGGAAATGGTAACTTTGTTATTTTGGCTTTCACACAAGTTTCACATTTCTTATTTTCCAAGTCACTTAAATTGATTAGGCCATTTTTAGACATAAAAGAAACAACTTTATGGCTCACATGTCCTAATCTACCATGCCAAAGAGAATAAGAAGACTCAATCGAATAAATAGAAACATCATTCATCTTATTGATACTCAACTTGAACATGCCATTACAAGAGTACATCTTTGCTACAAACACCCCATTCTTTGACAAGATTACATTGTCAAATTCAATGACTGCCTTCAATCCCTTTTTATTAAGGATGTCGGCTGATACAAGGTTCTTAACAAGACTAGAAACATGAAGTACATTAGTTAGGACTAGTTTCTTTCCCGAGGTGAATTGCAAATGCATTTCTCCTTTGCCTTTGAACTTGAGCCCTGACACCATTTGCCATTACAACTTCATGTCCTTCAAGAACAACGTAGTTCTTAAACTGATCCTTGTCGTTACCCACGTGAATTCCAGCCCCAGAATCATACCACCAATCCTTGGAAGGAAGTGGTGTTGCCATGTTCAACTCGGTCACGGTTCCAAGCGAGATAACCGCCATAACCGGTGCACTATCTTCAACAAGATTTGTACTTTGGATGTTATTTCCCTTCTGCTTCTTGTTTAGACTTGCAATCGGCCTTAAAATGACCCTTTACACCATAGTTGAAACATTTTTTTTTTCTTTTTTCTTGTCATTAGAATTTTCAGGTTTCTTCCTCTTATTTTTGTTAGCCCCATTTTCAGCCACAAAATTCACTTTATTAGAATTTTCTCCAATTTCTAAGTTTTGAAGAAGTCTTGCCCCTTCTTCAATTCTCAAGTGTTTCAAAACATTAGACACAGTCAAATTCTCAGAAGTGTGCAACAGTTTCTTTTGATAATCATTCCAAGCATGAGGCAACTTGGCAATAATTGCCCCAACTTGCAAAAGATTCTGAGATTTCAACACCAATGTTTTTTAGTTTTGATACTATAACTTGGAGATTGTGAATTTGATCCATAAGAGGAGAATTAGCAAGTAACTTAAATTCAAAGTAGTTTTTAATGAGAAACTTATCTGCCCCTTGTTTCTGATTTGCATACTCCCTTTCAATGGCAGCCCAAATCTCTCTTGGGTTTTTCAAATTTGAGAAGAGATCATAAATCGAATCTGACATGTTGTTGAGGATGTGACCACGATAAATGATCTCATCTTCCTCACGTTGTGCACGATTCTTCTTGATTGCATCAGACTCTCCTTTCGCAGGCGGTGGGATCTCCTTCGAATTCGGGCTTAGAACATAAGCCACTTTCAAGGCCGTGAGAAAGAACATTAACTTGTCCTTCCAACGGTTAAAGTTAGTGCCAGATCCATCAAGACGATCCAACTTAACAAAGTCTTGATTCATCACTTTCATGGCAGACTCTTGTGTTGATTCCATGATAAATATTGTCTTAAGATTGAAAGAAATCGGAGGATGGAAACAAAAGAAACAACACAATATGAACCAAAGAACAAAGATGGAGAAAAGAAACTTTATTAATGGAATCTGAAATTCAACAACTAAAGGAAATTCACAAAGAATTGAAAATGTTCTAAGCGTGTCAAACACTGCCCTTAAGACAATATTTGCCCTCACTAGATTGCAAACAGGGTTGAATGGCAATTTACCTCTAGGACTTAAGAACACAAGAACATGCAATTTGCAACTTATTGAATGTTTTTCAGAATTTTGGAATGCAAAAGTTAAAATGAATTCCTGCACTAGTTCACCTATTTATAGGCAACATTCGTAGAAATAAAAGAATAAATAAGTACACAACCCTTGACTTGTAGAAAATAACCACCAAGCATGTGAAGGGTTGCCAATTTAATTTTATCCTTCAATTTTAAATTAATTATTTTATTTTACAAACTAAAATTTCCAACGGTTAGTTTCAAAAAAAAAAAAGAAGACACATTTTCCCTGGTTGAAAACTTGAAGGTGAAAGCCTCTCTTGTTGATTAATTTTGGTTAGATAACCAATAATGGGTAAACCCCCACGCAAGAAACAAAAAATAAAACCAATCATCAGGTAACCTAAACATTAAGCTATATCTCCTCCTCCTAGCTAAGTGGTCTTAATATTTGAACTTGTAAAGGAGCAAGAATTGTGCATGATTCCTGACTGATGGTGAAAATAATTCTCCTGTTCATGAACCTAAGCTACTGCAAAAGATGTAGGATAAATGCGCCGTACAGGTGTGTAAGATCATTGATGAATGTATCAAAATAACATGCTCTTTCCACATCCTTGTTATAAAGTAGACTGCTAAAAAAGGAAACGAAAAGAGTATATAAACGCTTATATGTTGTAGGTTAGGCTGAAAGGGTTTTAGAATTTCTTTTGGAATTTTCACAAATCATGAGAGAGAGGTTGATGTAATTCACCCAAAAACTTTTTGTCAAATGATATGCCAAAGACCTTTTTCTTCCCTAACCATGATGGTGTAAAAATATTATTATTTTATTTAAAATATTACCCAAATAATTTTTTAAATTTTATTTCAAAATACATTTTAAATTACTTTCAAAACCAAATAAAAAACTAAAACAAAAATAAAAATAAAATGTTGGCCAAAGAAGCCCATAGTTAGTAGAGTTTGTACATATAAAACTAGATATAGTAGTATTATCGATAGAATAATGAAACAAGACATAAATTAAATATATCAATCATTAAAAAAAGAAGAAGAAAAGGTGTGGCTCTAAAATAGCTTCCTAATGTATAGGCATTTGTCTCTTGATGTTGTCTAAACTCTAAAGCAGCAGACATTGCACATTCAGGAGTGTTGTCTCTCAAGGATAGCTCCATAGAGAGTGGTTTCTTATCAGTTGTCAATTGTCATGGTCGAAGTTCTGTGTAGGAAGGAAACCTCTCTCTGTAGATTTGGATGACATTATGTCGTCGTATAAAACAGAAACATTTAATTGCATGGCAAACCATATTCCAATTTTGCAACTAATTTTCCAGTTTGCCATCTTTTGCTAATGATTGTCCCGAACATTTCTAATTAGACGAGTTAGATTATTGACCTTAATGTTACATAGTTCAAAGGGGCAAAAAGTTTATATAATAATAAGTTGTAATAACTATAGATGGAATATAGATTTAGAAGTCTGCGCACGGTTTGTGTTTTCTTGGTATAAAAAGAAAGAAATAAAACCAACACCTTATTTGGATGTATTATCATCAACAAATTTTAACTCATCATAAACCTGCATCAACTCCATTACCACGGTTATAATTCTCTAATTTCTCTAATCAAGCTATTTTTCAGTATAAAATTCGGCGTGAACTATTTTTTTGGGATAAATAGAGTAATACTTTTCTATATTCAACTGTTATATATCATCCTTATATATCATCCTTATTCGGCATGGCTATGTTTGTTTGCTTTTTTTGATTTTTTTTAGTATATTTTATTAATAACTGTCCCATCCTAGCATACTTTTTTACATTTCTAACACACGTTTTTACATTCTCAATACAAAAAACACCTAAAAACACACACTAAAAAAACGAACCAAACATAGGGATCAAGGAGAAAACTAATGACCGCTAGCTAGAGTACCTTGATCGGTTTCAGATTGCATTATAAACATAGATTGACAAATGCAGTCATAAAACAATTCTTCAAAGAGGTAAAGGAAGATTTTTGGTAGACGGAAAATACAGATCCTTATAACAATTCATAAAATCTTATGAATTTCTTTATATTTTCTTTCTATTACGAGATAATGTAGACAGAGTTAGGACCACAATCGATCCAATTGACAGAAATGATGGTACCAAATTATGATAAGGAATTCTTTCATAATTTTGGAGTTTTTGTTTTGATGAGTCTTTGCTGGAATCTTGTTGGGCAAGGGGCCAATTTCAGCTGATGTGACTCGAAAAGAAATTAAAGAAATTATCATTTATTTCTTTTTTTATGCATCTATTTATTTATTTATTTTGTACTTCTTTAAATTCATAAATTGGATTTAGTTTTTTTTACTTTTTTCCCCCTTTAGATTTTCTTAATCGTTCCTTTTCGCGACTAATAGGCAAAATTAATAGTGCACATATCTGTCAATTTCTTAGGCTTTATGCCTCTTTCTTTTTAAAAAAGGAAAGAAAATCAGTTTCCAGTTTCATTAGTGATAATATCAATTATTTATTTACCACAGTAAAAACCCCTTACTTTTTTTTTGGAAATTTTTTTTTTAAAAAAACCCTTACTCAATTTAAAAACCCCTTACTCAATTCGGTTGATGATGCTTGATTATTGCGGAAAAGGTACTTTCATGTGGTGGGATCATTGAATTTGTGGACATGTTTACGCATGGCCACCAAACTATTTTTAATACTACTAAAAAATGATTAACAAATGTTTCCACTGCAACTCACGTGAACTCTCATGGCTTAAACAAACAATTTATAGTTCTTCAAAAAGCATATTCTCTTTTATCTTTGACTGATCTCCCCCAGAAAAATAGTCCGTACTGAATTTTTAAATTTATATTATTTTTAATACAAAATTTAAAAATTAATGTGAAGAATTTTTTTTTTTTGAGACAGAATAGTGTTAATTATTAAGAAAATTCAATATTATTTGGGAGATCCATGCACATAAATAGTAAAGCAGAACTAGGTATATTTGCATTAATTTTTCCAATGTGGCAATTAGCGAGTTATGATTTTTCCAACACCACTCTCATAGGCTATCTTCTTCGCTTTACAAGAAAAGAGGTGTCCACCAAAATGGAAATTTTCAAAATTAGGAGGAGGAAGACGAGGAGTTAAGTTGGTGATGCTAACTTAAGAACCTTTTCCCACCTTTAATGTAAATCTCGAATTTGTATTCTGTCTTATTTATCAGTCGATTGATAATGTTTAACATCAATTGTTGATTTGATAACCCTAATCTTTTTAATCATTGTGTGCTCGTCCCATAAATGTAATATTTTTCTTCCTACAAAAATAACTTGCATTCTAAATGCAAATTATATAGAAAATAGTATTATTGATACTTTACAATGTAATTTTTTCTCCTTTTGAGATAGAGGAAATATATATTTTTGAAGTAAAATAGAATACAAAAAATAGGCTATTCAATTTATAAACAAAACATAATTAAAAAAACAAAACTATCTTTTCGAGGCGGATGATTTTTGAACTAAAACAGAATTTAAAGAATAGAGATTATTAAACTGAAATGAAGTAAATACGTTTTACGAGTTAATTTATATATGGCTTCAACTTTGAAGCATATTTTTATGTGAAAATTTTAATGATCGGTGGTTTATGCATGTCTCTGTTCCTTGAATGTCAAGGCACCCATGACAATAACAAAAACAAGGTCAATTTTTTTGTTGACTAACAGTGGTTTTTACTCCAACGGTATAGTTGTTTTTTCAAAAGTAAGATTTTATCAGTCTTTTATTTATTTATTTATTTAGTCAAAATGAACTTTTTACATGTAGTTGGCGACTCTTTGGTATCTCTTTTTCGAAAAAACTTGTTCCAATTTTGTAAAATTATGAATATTGAAGTATTTCAGTCTTTTTGCCTAACTGTTTACAAATTTCTCTTATATGTTTATTGGCATATATAGATTTCTTGGGGGATAAGTAATTATATTTGCAAGTAAAATAACTAGTAGGATTCATTTATGTCGTGTGAGCTGAATAGTACGAGCAATAATAATTAGGAGTACTGCATATTCCCTCCAGTCTTTTATTATAAGATATTTTATTTTTTAAAAAAATTCATTTACTGTGTTATTCTGATAAAAAATTAACTCTTAAAAATACTTTATAATAATTGAGAGAACACAATAAACATGAACGTACATCTTAAAAATTTTATTTTTAATAAAAAAAATATAATAAATAAAATTTAAGAAAAATCAAAATCAACTTGGATTTTTTGGTTCCCGTTTGAATATCTATGCACAATTGCACACTCTTAAAGCTAACTCGCCGTGACCATAATCATAAATACTTTTACTAGTCTTTTTTTTTTTCACTACATTTTTTATTAATGAGGCAGCAGTTACCTTAATCTTAGAGACTTTAGGAAACCTTCTAGTCGGTTTCAATTATGTGATTATGTAAATCATTGTTTTTCTAAGTAATAATCGAAGAAAAAATCAAACCTGTATATTAATGGACAAGAAATCTATTTCAACACTAATAAATGGTTATGTAAATATATCAAAGTAAAAAAAAAAAACAAATATTAGAATTATTTAGGGTGATGATTAATTAAACGCACATGATAACTGTGTAACCAGTTTTCAATCTTATTTAATTTTCACTCAACTTGATTTGACATTAAAACGCTAACTAGATGCTTGCCCCGGGCAAATGCCCGGGGGCGTCCTCCCACCTAATAAATTGATATGTAAATAATCAAAACTGATTAGGAATGAATTTAGTTTTTTATGAAAATAATTGATTGACCGAAAATTAATTTTTTCGAAAGTCCTAAATAAGTGGAGAAAGAAAGTTCTATTCACTGTCAAATTCAAAATTTAAATGAACATGGCCATCTAATCTCTTCATTAATATTGTAAATATATTTTTTTGTTTTTAAAAGGGGGTGACACGTGGTAGAATAGTTTATGCAATATGGTGCATTTGAAGCCAAAATATTTTAATACAAAATTGCCACATCATCATCCTGTTTTCTGCTTTAATAGGGTAAAAGGAATTAGTAGTTAGGATTCCTAAGCTTATGGGCCTTAGTGCGAATTAAAAAAAGGTTTTAAAAGTATGTAAATTACTTATATGCTCGTTCTCTCTCAAAATTGTTGTTCAGTTTCGATTTTTCACTTTTAGCTCAATTTGTACTAAAAATAAATTTTAAACTGAATAATTTCGTCCCGTTACAATCTAATTTTGATTTTCATGTTTAGTACAAATTGAACAAGATGTGAAAATTCATACTAGACAGTAATTTTTTGACAGAGAGAGCATTTTATTGCAAAACTTTTATGCAAGCGTGAAACAATGAATTTGTCAATTTATATATTACTGATGAATTGATTCTTAAGTGTTGAACGCCTTGATCTAGGCCCTTGTTTTAGCACACCTAATTCTCATCATTCCAATACATAATAACCGTCAAAATTCTCAACTTAACATCCATGCCTATAGTATTTTCGTAATTTTTCTTTTCTTAAGTCAAAAAAAAAAAAAAAATCCATCGTTTCTCTTAAATTTTAGTATTTTTTTTCCTTAAGAGGAATTTCTGATGTTGTCTTTGCGAATCAATTTGGCGCATAATCTTCTCCTACTAAAATCGTGCCTGAGCACAAAATTATCAAAAGTTCCTTGTTCATACGTACTTATGTTTTGCCAGGATTGAAAAATCCTTAAAACCATTCCATTCTTGTCGAAAAATCAACAGATAGATCGACTAATGAATTCTGTTAATGAATTTTTAGACTAAACTCTAAATGAAGGAGGCATACATTCATCACATATAAATAACGTCAGTACATAGGAGATAGAGTCAATACGGAGAGTATCCTTCACAAGGAGACGGTAAATGACTGATTCATAATCACGGACCACTTTAACAAATAAATTCTTAGTTATATTTCTACTTTGCACCTCGATTTGTAAAATGTTTGCAATTATAAAATTCGTTGAGGAATATATATAATAATAATAATAATAATAATAATAATAATAATAATAATAATAATATTGGGTAATTTCAAGATGCACAAACTGATGGTACTTATTAATATGGTTTGGCTTATAAAAGTTATTTCTCTTTTTTCCATAAGATATTATTTGTACCTTAAAAAATTAGCCTTCTTTCAATTGCATGTTTAACCATTTAAAATCAATAAAAAACCAGAGTAAAATTGTTTGAAGTAAGGTCATAAATTACTTACGAAATTCAATTCATATAATAGAATCATCGTCTATCAAATAGTATCACAAATTTTTAATAATACTAACAAAATTTTCATTGGATCATAAAATCTAAAATTCAGTTAAGCAAATGTTGGTGATCAATAGATTTAATATCTTTTGTCATTGCCTTATTTAATAATTATTATATACAATTAATTTATCTAACTTTGCTTTGAAACACTCAAAATCTGCCAAAATCTCCTATACCAATTTAGTAAACCACTTCCTAGCTGTGTACATCACGTCTGATTTACTCTTTTTGGATACCTATTTTGACCATATATATATATATATACATATATATAGATACATATGTATACATATATATAAATATTCAAACTCGAGCCAAATTCGTATAATTAATATTATGATATATCTGTGTCTATTCTCCCATTAAGATTGAAAAACACGAAGAGGACTAACAAGAAGATGAATTCTTTCATATAACTGAAATCCTTTATGTTTTAAAGAAGTTTTTCTACCTGAGGCTTAGAAGAACTCAAAAAGGATTGTATGAAGCTTCATCACAATAATATTTGCACTAAGGAGTAACTGGCTTTTTTATTTTTATTTTTATTTTTACAAAAATTTCATTGCTTCCTTCAAGGAAGAATTAGCAATGTAATAAATTGCTTAATTTGATAAGTATCTATCTATATAACTTAATATTAGAAAACCCAGAGAGAGGAAACTGTGATAATTTTTCACTTGCCATGTAGAACTGACAATTTTCTCAATTTTTTGATTTATTAAAAAGGGGAAAAAAACTATATCTTCAATTAAAAAAAGAGTAACAATTGGAATTTGTTATGTCTTCGAAAATTATCGAAAGAAGATTACAATCCTAACTAATGATTTGAAGTTGAATCCTTCGTCAAATCTGATGATTCTAAATTGAAATCAAATGAGATAACTACAAATCAAATGAACCTCTATGTTAGTAAATTTAATCAATACATAAACATAATTTAGTCCGCCTTCATTTCTCCGATCTTTTTTGTATAGGCAGTCTCTACTCCTTTTTTTTCTGCTCCAAACTCTTCCAAGCTGCCACTATCGTCATATGTCTGCTACTGGTGCCAAGATTTTTTGAAGTATCATCATCCTAATTGTTTGAAATAATTGTTTTCTGGATCATCAGTAATCATTTTAACCCCGGCGTGTTAAGGTTGGGAGAAAATTTCTGTTACTTCTTTTTGCTTAGTTTTTTTTTCCTATTATATTGTAGGTGTCTCCCTCTTTCACCGCGTTGATGCAAATGCAAGCCGAATTGTCCAATCTATTTTGAGGACAGGAAGGAGGTTGGTTTTCTAGAGCAATCTTCTTAAATATTGACAGCCCAAGTGTTCCAAATTGTTTTGATCATTTAAGTATGTTCAACATTAAAGTCCTTAAATTCCTCTTGCCTTTGAATGTATCTTTTCACTGGTCGTTGAGGCTACAAGTTTACTGCAAGCATACATTGGAGAACTATGCTTTTATGCATGCTGAATATGAACTGGTACTCTAAACTGAACATTTGATTTCAAGAATTAATTAGTTTCTGAACTTATAATTGTGCTCTGATATATCTTTTGCTAAGTCAATCAGTATCTCCAACAGGCTCAACAAACAAAAAGTAGTTGGTCTCACCATGTCAAAACCTGAGAATGTGAAAAATGTATGGCTTTCACTTCGAGGCTGAAACTGATCGAAGGGAATTATTCTAGAAAGTGGTGCATCTTTTTCATACAACTATGGAGCTCCTACGATCCTTATTTCTGGACCCGTTCATTATCTCGAGAAACCCTTAGATATATTTACAACTCTCTCTGTTGGATAAAGATAGTATTATTTATTTTCAAAGTGCAATTCACGGATCACATCTTAATCCATCTGTTTAAGGCATTTCTTACCAACTTCAAGGATTGTTTGTTAATGTGATCGAATCTCATTCAAAATGCTAAGATATAAGTTTGGATGTCATCAAAAGTGATGTGTGTCTGCATATAAGTAACCTTGATCCTGAAAAAGCAAAATGAGTGAGTTTTTTTTTTTCTTTTTCTCTTAAGTTTTTGTTTAAGTGTTATCTTTTTACTCTCACAATATTATTTTGAGATAAGATAATCAACTTGAGTTTGTTAAGTTATTGAGCAAAGTAGTAGTGTATTCTTCCCATGTATTTTTTTGTCTTTCCAATTACTATATAACTATCGCAATATGTATGTACAAAATAAAATGGGTAAAGTTTAGATAGAATGAATAGTCAAAATGAAATTAGACAGATAATTGGGTAAAACAACTCAACAAATTAAGTTGATGATCAAACTTCTTAAAAAAGAAATATTGAGAATCATTGAAAACAATTATATATATATATATATAAAGAGTTGAATGATATTTTCAATAAAAATTGATGGATATTCCCACCAGTGTAGCCATGGCAAAATGAATGAGTAAATGGATGACTCAGAATAAAAATAAAAATAAATGTCTAATGCCATATTGGGTTTAATCCTATGTGGTACTTTCTTATATTTATGGCTTATAAAAAAAAGTATTTTCAAAATACTTGAAGTTGCTTACTATTTTTTTTTCTAATAGTAATATATACTATTAATTAATCTTATAAGATAAGTGTTGGACATAATCTAATCTCAAATTAACGCAAATGACCTTGGAATTGTATAATCACTTAATTTTATCATCAACCTTTTCAAAAAGATGAATTTAAAATTTAAAGATTAGTAACTATTTCTTATCATCATTCTGAATAACTAATATTATCAGTATCATCTACACGCAAGGGGAAAATTCTTTAAACTATATACCTAAAAAATTAATCATTATCAATTTACAAAGAATCCGAAATTGAAACTTTTTTTTAAGGTAATTGTATTTGTTACCAGAATAAAGTTGCATTTTCAACTATTTGAACTAATTCACTGCATATATTGGAATCTACACTTTTCTAATTCCGTTGTTCATTTTCTGCAAGTATTACGTATTTTAATTTAACACGGTTTTAAATCTATATCGTTCGTTTGTTTTCCATAAACATTTATTTATAATGTGATATTATTTAAATTGTAACTTTTTTACCCCGTACAACGCACGTGTTACATCTAGTAATTGTAATACTACTTTCGCGTTGTATTATTATATCTTTCCTCTTTCGCAAATGAATTTCCTCTTTCTCCAAATAAAAATATTTTCAAGTTGGAAGGAAGGGAGTATATATATGAGTAAAAATATTAAAGGAAAAAGTAAAAGAAAAGTTATAAAAAACAGATTTCCAGAGTGTTCATATCGCCCATGTCGTATAAATAATCATACATATAATTTTTTAAAAAAAGGTAAAAAATATAAATGAACAATCAAATTTCAACATGCAACTTTCACATTTTAATCAATTAATTAATCATGCATTATGTTTAGTCATTAGTGACATGTTTAAACACAAAAAAGACAAAATCACCCCTTGAAAGTCATCACGTGTGATGGAAAGGCCCACAAACTAAAAAACTAAAAAAAAAGAGGTAATACACAAGAACCCCCTTGTGTTTTTGAAACCGCACGAGACCCCCTCGTGCTTTTCTCAAATGTGTTAATTATATGAAAAATGCTCATCTTAACGATAGATTAGTATTAACAGAGAGTAAAATAAAGTGAACACATTTGGAGAATTTATTTTTCCAGAAATATCTTTTTATATTTTATTGTACTTAATCATGAAGTGAACTCATATTCGCCGCTATTTGCTTCCTCCTCTCTTCTTCCCTCTTTACTAATCTTCCCCTTTTACCCACCTCTTATCTTCTCATCTCCCTTCTTCAGTCAATCTTTGCCCTGTTTTTTTTTTTTAATTTTATTTTATTTTTTTTTATTTCGTCCCAGTTCTTCAGCCTCCGTCATTTTACTAATCCTGGTGACTGGTGTTTCCAGTATCTTACCATGTTCGCTGCCGCTTGAGTTCTCACCACCTGGCACCGACATCCATTCTCTTCTTTCGCTGCGTCGATTTCTTTTTCACCTTTTTTTCTCCGATTGATTGCAATAACAAAAAAAATATTGGGTTTAATTTTTAGTCCTTTTTTTTTGATGTTTAGAACTTTGTGGGGATGGTTCACTGTGGAAGTTAATTTTGATGGGTTGGGTTGATTGGGGGTTGGGAAAGTTTGTGCCCCAGGACCACGAAGTAACAAGGAATTAAGGTTTCACATATTTCTATATCTTTGATTTTTTTACTTAGTTTCTTAATTAAACAATAAAAAAAATATAATTTGGTGCTAGTAAAATTGAGAAAAAATGCAGATGAGTAGTAGTGGTGTGCATGTGATAGCCTTTCAATTTGAAGAAGAATTGGGAATTGAATATAAGAATAATATTACATTCAATTAAGGAAAGGAAATAATTATTTTTTAAAATTAAAGTGATTGTAAATTATTTCTGTCGAATTAAAGTTATTGGAAACAAAAAGAAAAAGAACGATAAAATAATTACTATTATAAAAGAATAAAAGATTGAAAAGGAAATGTTTCATCTAGGCATGAGAAAATTTTTTGTTTCTTGGAACCAATGGTGCATTAGTAATTTCGATTGGATCTGTTAGATGTCTGTTTGTTTTATTCACTTCTATCTGATTAACACATTTTGGAAAAGTACAAGGAGGATATTGTGTGCTTTTTAAACCATAAGGGGTTATTGCGCGATTTAAGAAAGTATGAGGGGGTTCTTGTGTATTACCCAAAAAAAATCCGAAAGTAAAAAAAAAAAAACGAAAAGTGACGTGGAAGCATGCGACTGTACTGCCCCGATCCGGGTCGAAAAAGGATCCGGATTGCAGCCACCAGGACCCGTCTGACTGTGTCTGTAATCATTCATCATCTTCTTCTTTGTTTCCTTCCCTTACCTTTTTTCAGCCTTTTTCATCTCTCTCCTGTCTAAATAATCTTCTTACTCTTTCTACTCTTCCACCAAACCCAAAATTAAAATTAATCAAAATTGTACAAATTCCGATAATTACTCACATTTTCGCCGTTAATTTTCCCCCAATTCGATTGTGTTCTACATTATTATTATTATTATTATTATTATTATTTTTTAATCACATTTGATTAATTCTTTTTCCTCCTTCATCACAAACCCTAAACCTAGAGGGATTTAGACCTCCATTAATCGCAATCGGATCTTTGTTTTCCTTTACTGCCAACTTGGGGTTTACTAAAATTAACTTGATTGTTGTTCGGAATCGCGGGAGCGCGATCGAATTTCGGCGGGAATTCAGCTCAATTTCGCACCTTAATTTGGTCGGTGAATATATATTGTTGGTTTGATATTGTTGTCGGGTAAGTTGTTAACGACATTGAGATTGAGAAGCTCCGGGGTTGTTTTGGTGCGTGGATCATTGGCGGAATTTCTTTGCAGATTGCTGGGATTTGTTGGAATTTAAAGACAGGGGTTTTGGATTCGATTCGGGGGAAAACAGCGCCATTCGATGGCGCTGTTTAGACGGTTCTTCTATCGGAAGCCACCTGATCGGCTTCTTGAGATCTCTGAAAGGGTCTATGGTACGCTGACATTTTGCTTCATTTTTCCACCTCTGTTTTTGGTTTCACATTTCCGAATCATTGTGATTTTGGTAGCTCAATCAACTAGGAAATGGGTTTGGGACACTATTTTTCAGCTTAATAGTTCGAATTTTCTGTTTTAACATCATTCTTGGTAACCTCAAAGATCTGAATTTTTCACTTTGGGCGTCTCAATGGTTTCATTGGAATAGCTAAGCTTTCATTGAGTTCCAATCAAGTACATCACTTCATTCTGCCTGAGGGTTAGCTCTTTTTGATTTTACGTTTTAGCTAACTAATGCTCCTTTTGAATTTGGATGGTGTTGGCTGGTGTCCATATTTCAAGCTGATGTTTAGTTCTTAGTTTTAATCTATATTCTTGCTTTTTTTCCCTTTGGGTACTCTGAAAATATGAAGGATTCTATGTCCGTGACATTGTTTGTACTTAGGAATACATAACCTATATTGCATTCACAAAATTGTGCTTTTTCAAGCTATATCTCCTTTTACGCGGTATCTACAATTAAACTTTTAAGCAAGGAGGAATGATAAATAGGTCTTGGAAGTATTAGTCGTTGATTTTTGTGATGTTTTTAACTTTTATCTTCTCTTTCTTTGGCCCTATCGGTCACTAGGAAAAGCTATAGTATGTTGCAAAATTTAAGTGCTTATTTAGTCTGTAGTAATACAAATCGCTTTACATCCTCTGCAGTTTTTGACTGCTGCTTCTCTACGGATGTGCTGAATGAAGATGAGTACAAAATCTACCTGGGAGGCATCGTAGCTCAGTTACAGGATCACTACCCTGATGCCTCTTTCATGGTATTCAATTTCAGAGAGGGAATTAAGAGGAGTCAGATATCAGACATATTGTCCCAGTATGACATGACAGTCATGGATTACCCTCGGCAATATGAGGGTTGTCCAGTGTTGCCTTTGGAGATGATCCACCATTTCTTGCGTTCTAGTGAGAGCTGGCTGTCACTGGAGGGACAACAGAATGTACTTTTGATGCATTGCGAACGGGGCGGATGGCCTGTGCTTGCTTTCATGCTTGCTGGTCTTCTTTTGTACAGAAAGCAGTATACTGGTGAGCAGAAGACCCTAGAAATGGTGTATAAGCAAGCACCCAGAGAACTTCTTCATCTCTTGTCTCCTCTAAATCCCCAGCCTTCACACCTTAGGTATCTGCAATATATTTCAAGGAGAAATATGGGTTCAGATTGGCCACCATCAGACTCTCCTTTAGCTCTGGATTGTATCATACTTAGAGTCCTACCGCTATTTGATGGTGGGAGGGGATGCCGCCCTCTAATTCGTGTGTATGGTCAGGATCCTTCATCCACTACTTCTAATAGGAGCTCTAAGCTTTTGTTCACAACTTTAAGAACGAAGAAGCATTCCCGCTTTTACAAACCGGTAATATGATTTCTTACTTTCTAGAACTAATATAGTAGAGACCTAACTGCTGTTTGAAGCATTTTTTACTTCCTGACGCAGGAAGAATGTGCCCTTGTGAAAATAGATATTCACCGACGTATTCAAGGGGATGTTGTGCTTGAATGTGTCCACTTAGACGATGATTTTGCAAGGGAGGAAATGATGTTCAGAATTATGTTTCACACTGCATTTATCCGGTCTAATGTTTTAATGCTCACTCGTGATGAAGTGGATGTTTTGTGGGATGCTAAAGATATGTTCCCCAGGGACTTCAGAGCAGAGGTAGGGTCTTGTTTTTCTTGTGATTTATTGCTTTTCGTCAACGATCTAGGAGTTGAAAGGATATTCATATCTGTATCAGGTACTCTTTTCCGATGCTGATGCTGTTCCATCTATTATCACCACAGACGTGGCGAGTGAAGATGAAACCGAGACAGAAAGTGCCTCTCCCGAGGAGTTTTTTGAGGTGGAAGAGATCTTCAGTAATGCAGTAGATGCACCAGATGGAAGGGGAGACATTGATAGTCATTCACTTCAAGAGTCGTCTAATCAGGATAGTGAAAGTGAAGAAGTGGAATGGAAAGAGGAGATGGATAATCACTCCTTTGAAGACTGTACATCTGACGAAGTAAGCCAGAGACAAGATTTGAGAGTTGATTCAAACGGGAATGGCGTGAATGCTAATGCCTCAGAGAATGATGAATCCCATAATACCAATACAAGGCCAGATGGTAGAGGAGCTCGTGGCAAGTTAGAAGGTGCCGACGACAAGCCCGATCAAGATGGCAGTTCTGTGCAGAAAAAGATGGATAGACAAGGGTCACAACCTAAGGTTGGTGCTGATGTAGGGAAACAAAAGTCTGATAAGTCAGTCACCTCGACATCACGGAAACAATCCAGCACAAAATCTGGGGCAGATCCCAGTGGTCCCAAGTCAAAAATGAGAATGGCAAAGCCTAATGCAGTTTCTAGATGGATTCCTAGTAACAAAGGTTCTTACTTTGATTCAATGCATGTTTCATATCCACCATCAAGACAGAACAGTGCTCCAGCTTCCTTAACCCAGTCAAAGGAATCTCAAGGGGGAAAATCTAAGGGGACATCTAATGCAAAGCCCTCAGCTCGTTGCAGTCCTGAAGTTGGGTTTTTACCTGAGAAACACTCTTCTTGTCCATCACTGATTGACAGTTCAACTGTCCAATTGGCGAATTCTCCGACCTCGACCTCTCCATCACATGGAGAAAGCCAACCTACAAATATCAATCAACCTCAACATCCTCCTACCTTTTGTCTCAATCCTCCACCACCCCCGGCAGTAACGACCTCTTCAAGTTCACCATTGTATGATTCATCCTCTGAGCCATTTTCTTCTATTAGATCTGTTACAGAGGATGGGGGCAGTAATTTGTCCTCTCACTCTGATTCAGTTTTACTTTCTACAAGTGATCATAGTGTAGAGGATGCTACTTCTGCAGAGCCCCTGTCACCTACACCTCCCGTGCCACCTTCATCCTCTGATAATGCCGTTTTGATTTCTGAACCACCTCCACCTCCTAAGCTGCCACCTCCCCCTCCGCCGCCTCCGCCGCCACCTGCCCCGCGATTTTCTTCAATATATGCTCAAGCTGCAGCAGGATTCGGGCAGAGTGTGCCCCCACCACCACCACCACCACCACCTCCTCCTCCTCCTATACTTGCATCAGCAGTCTCTGGAAGAACTCCCTCCGTAACTTCTCCGCCACCTCCTCTGCCCCCTCCACCGCCACCACCTTTTCAGCTTTCCTCTTCATCAAGCGTGCAAAATTCTGTTAACCTTCTGCTACCAACCCCTCCTCCTCCCCCATGGTCTGCTGTTTCTTCAGCACTGACATCTATTAGATCTGGTGGTGCTTTGTCATCCATTCCTCCTGCTCCTGCTCCTCCACCTTTGCCTTCTACCGGTACTGTGCCGCCCCCTCCTCCCCCTCCTCCACCATTACCTTCTTTCTGTGCTGTGCCGCCTCCTCCTCCCCCTCCCCCTCCAATGAATGGAGCACCTTCTGTGTTTTTAAGGGTGCCTACACCTCCCCCGCCACCTCCCCTTCCTTCAAGTGGTGCTCCTCCCCCTCCACCTCCTCCAACTCTTGCTCCATTTCCACCAGCTCCACCTCCCCCACCACCTCCACCTCGATCAAGTAGTGTTCCACCTCCTCCCCCTCCACCTCCTCGACCAGGTGGTGCTCCACCCCCTCCCCCACTGGCTCCTCCTCGATCAACTGTTGCTCCACCTCCTCCCCCTCCTCCCCCTCGATTAAGTGGTGCTCCACCTCCTCCTCCACCACCTCCTCGACCAAGTGGTGCTCCACCCCCTCCTCCGCTGCCTCCTCGATCAAACGGTGCTCCAGTGCCTCCCCCCCCACCACCTCTGCCAACTGGTGCTCCACCTCCGCCTCCGCTGCCACCTCGGCCAAATGGTGCTCCACCTCCACCACCACCGCCTATACGAGGAGGTCCTCCATTGCCACCTCCGTTACTAGGGGCCCCTGCTCCACCACATCCACCACCTCGAGGAGGTGCACCGCCTCCACCACCACCTCCAGGAGCTCGACCACCTGGACCTCCGCCACCCCCAGGGCCTCCAAGACCTCCAGGTGGTGCACCTCCTCCACCACCTTTTGGTGCCAAGTCCCCTGGACCTCCAGGTGGTGCTCCTCCTCCACCTTTGGGAAGAGGGCGAGGACTTGCACGTCCTTCTGGCTTTTCGGCAGCACCTAAGAGATCTACCTTAAAGCCACTTCATTGGAGTAAAGTTACCAGGGCATTACAAGGGAGCTTATGGGAAGAGTTGCAGAGGCACGGAGATCCTCAAAGGTATTTTCGTTGAGTTTTATTACTGTTAATATGAGAATATTTTTTCTTTATCATCTTTGAGAAATTTTAAATAGGAAGATTTTGCTCTTAGACTACCGTTCTCATTTCTGTTGAATGAGGACATGTCTTCTTGTTCCTTTGCATGCTTACCTTTTAATTGACTTGTTTGTATTAAAAGCATGTTATTTTCTGCAGTTTTGAGTGAATATCTGTATGTAGGGTTCATTGTATTTTCTATCTACATGCTAAATGTTTGGTATTTTTCTTTGTAGTGCACCCGAATTTGATGTTTCAGAAATTGAGACTCTATTCTCAGCTACAGTTGCAAAGCCAGATAGCAGGGGCAAGTCCGGTGACAGAAGGAAATCTGTTGGATCGAAACCTGAAAAAGTTCATTTGGTAATGGAATTTCTTATCTTTATAATCTAATACGTCGAATGAAGTATCAATAATGTTTAACTTGTTGAGCATGATTTATATTTTGCAATGTCGTTGAACTGGAGAGTCACTTGTATCAATCTTTCCTGCCGGTGGATTGTTTTAATGGTAATTTAACTTCTTCAATCATGCTATCTAGCTTCCCCTTTCTTAATTTTAAAATGGTGGCATTAATTACCCACTAATAAGGAATCGGAAAGAGTTAAGACGTGGTATAATAGACTTTCCGTATTTTTAATAAAATTTGGCGGGGTACTTGGGAACCAAGTGATTTCTAGCTTTTCTGACAGTGGTTATACTATCTGGGACAATTTTTCTTTTATTGTCTTGTTGTATGCTTTGTTCTTCCACTTGAATTAGGTCACTCGATTAGAGCCTCTTTTCTTTCTTTCTTTCTTCTTCTTCTTTTTTTTTTTTGTTGCTTTTTTTATATATATCTGTAAAAAATTTATTTTCAATCACATAACCACCTCAATTTTTGGTTCAAATATGTGCCTTGGCAGATTGACTTGAGGCGGGCCAACAACACTGAAATAATGCTAACAAAGGTGAAAATGCCACTTCCTGACATGATGGTGAGTTAGATAACAGTCATTACTGCTCCATTCTTATCATGGATTTATGTAAGTCCTATTAATGCAGATTGTGCTTAAAAATATGCTTCTGGAAAGAGTTGGAGTAGGCTGTTGTCATTTTATTCGCTGTGCTTTTGCAGCAGAGTTTAGATTACACCGATTTTGTTAAATGGTGCACCTCTTTTGTCTGTACGGGATTTCCGAACTATGTATCTAGAATGGAGAAAACTTCAGAAATAATTGGTTAATAGTGGGTATTTGTAGTGTGTTGAATGTGGATTTGACTTGGTGTCTTGTTCTTATTTTCATTTTTTTCTCAGGAGATACTTGTTTTAAACGTGATGTGTGTTGACTGAGCATGATGACGATATTTGATCCAGATATAGTAGCACTTAGTTCGATAATTGCTTGTTTTATGGTTCTCCTGGCCACCATGTCTAGATTCTGAAACATATGCTTGTGGAAAGATTGTAATCTCAGCTTATGTACTCATGTATTTAAAAGCTTGGCGAAATCAATGATTAACTTTCTCTCTCGCATCCCCAGGCTGCAGCGCTGGCAATGGATGAGTCTATTTTAGATGCTGACCAAGTAGAAAATCTAATCAAATTCTGTCCAACAAAAGAAGAGATGGAACTTCTTAAGGTGAATTTGGAATACCTTTCATTTTTCCCGATGCATGCTTCGTACTATGGTTGAGCTCGCTATTATGTCCAGATTTTAACTTTTTTTATGTAAAGGCTAACTTCTTCTTCGGGTTGGGGTTACATTTTTCTAATGTACTTATTCCTCTCTTTTGATGCTAGAATTATACTGGTGACAAGGAAAACCTTGGGAAATGTGAACAGGTACGAAGATATTTATGATAAACTCTTTGCTTTCGATGGTGTTGGTGATGTGCTTGTATGAATTTGTTCTATCTTGGTACTTCATTGTCAGCTTGGATGAGTGGATTATGATTTTGTATTATTTGCTGATTATTTGCTAACTTCCGATGACTGGCTTGAGAAATTATAAGGTCTTAAATTGGGATGGTGTCAAATTGCTTGAATTTTGAATTTGGGTTAATAGTTTGATAAGCGAATCATGAAATTTGAACCGAAGATTTAAAGTTATGATGCTTGAATCTCACATTTAAGACTGTTTGATTGACTGTTTTTCTCAATAAATGAAGCCTTTGTGGGTGAACTGATTAGATGACTACTTATAGAAACACGAGCAGTAGTTACTGGATTTAGTTGGCCTGCAAGGCAAGTCTACTTTTTGCCCCGTGTAGATGGAAAATATTATCATTGAGATGAACTACTCATAGTTAGTGTTTTTTTTTTCTTTTTTCTCTCTCCCTTTAAATGATCCTTAAATGAATTTCAGTATGCTATTTCACGATCTTCATGTTTCTATTCTTTTCCAATTCAATTTTATAAAGTTTAATAACAATATAATGTGATGACTATTTGGAAGAAAATCTCCTGAATTTGCGTACAATGCATTTTTTGTGAACCTAGTGGTCAGGATACATATATTCTTCCTATGTTGGTGCTTCTTTTGTGAAAGAAATTTTCTCTTTACAGAATTATTATTAATGTAGATTTTATGTTTTAAAAGACCTACAATAAGTCATGGAAGCTAATATGTGTTATCATTCGCGACCGAAAATAAAAATGTCGTACTCTAAAATATTAGATCTTGTAAATTTTGCATAAAATTTTGTTGTATTTTGATAAATGCTTATTTCCGTTAAACTACTTGATTGGGTTGGTGACTCGTGTGTAATCTTCCTAGAATTTGTGGACGAGCTACTTCCACTATTTTTGTTTCCTTTTGGGCTTAGAAATTTCCGTTCTGTTATCTTTACAAAAGTTTTTGGAGGTTTCTTCTGACTTTCTTATGTTCCCCAGTTCTTTCTGGAGTTGATGAAGGTCCCTCGGGTGGAATCCAAGCTACGGGTTTTTCTGTTTAAAATTCAGTTCAACTCTCAGGTATGCTTTATATTTAAACTTTTCTAGAACCAACTTTGTTGACTTGGTTTTCTGAAGTCTACTTCTACCTCAGGCCACTGATTTCAAGAAAAGTTTGAACATGGTAAACTCCGCATGTGATGAGGTACATTTCTGATTCTTTCAATGCTACCCTGTTCCTTTCTTTTTAAACTTTTTCCTTTCTTCTCCCATGTGTTTGATGTTGTTCTGGTTTATTAGGTTCGAAATTCCGTCAAGTTGAAGGAAATTATGAAGAAGATATTGTATTTGGGAAATACATTAAATCAAGGAACTGCTAGAGGTGAGAACCTGTTGAGAAACCTTTATTGATTTTCAGGTTTTGCTCCAAAAAGTTCAAAGTAGAAAACTCAGTTGCTCATTATGAACATCACATTTCAAATCTCAGTTTTTACGAATTTGAAATATGTGTTGGCTCTACAGGCTCTGCTGTTGGATTTAAGTTGGACAGTCTCTTAAAACTCACAGATACACGTGCTTCCAACAGCAAGATGACACTTATGCACTATCTTTGCAAGGTAATTACTTGTTCAGTTAGATACCTTTGCTGCCATTATTGCTGCATGCATGTATGAGATTTTGGTGAAGCAGACATTTCAAATCTTCAAATGGTTGAAATTTTGTGATATAATTTTTGAAATTATTACTCCAGTGTAATGTTTTGAATGATTAAACTTTTCGGCCAGATATATACATTAGCAGGTAACTAAACGCGAAGTTTGTAAGAAACGCTGTCAGTTATTCATATACTTACAAAGATGTTTTCTTTCCTTATATTATTGGCGGGCTTGCATGCTTTCCTCCCATCATCACTGTCTAGAAGCATGACCTGCAGTTCCTTGTTTTCTGTGTTTTTAGTTCATTCACTCATTGTGAAGTAGAAATACCTGCCTCCACTAGCGTAAAGGAAATTCATTATCACTTAGTGTAATTCTTCTCTATTATGACACATCTACAATCATGTTTGCGTCCACTAGCTTTAGGTATCCATATGTACGCTACTGCTTAATTATCAATGCATTAGGGAATTTTCAGAAAAAAAAAAACAATCATGTTTGCCCCTTACAATTTGTAGGGGATTTAGAGTGATTTCAAAAGAATTGATTACGAAGTGTAGGTATACATTTCATATGTCTAGACAGTGTTGACTGTTGACTGTTGAAGGGATTGTTATACCAAAATGTTTCGATAGTTTATCCTTGTGGGTCCACTTATTTGATTTTGATCAATCGCTAAAGGTTGTGTTAGTGGTCACAAAAAAATTAAGTGGGTAGAAATTCTCTTTTTATATGTGGACATTGAGTAACAACGGAAGGTTAACAAACAGAGCTGTTGAAGTGTTCTGTTTGCACCTTTGAGGAATAGAAGGTTACACATTATAGTTGGAAGTCGTTTACTTTGTTTGTCTTGGTAATATAGGAGATTAAGCAATATGGTTGAAGTCCGTCACTTTGTATGTCTTTCTCCATGAAAGAATGATCTCTTTTATTTGGGGTTTTCGTATTTCATTGCATTTTGAAATTTAAGGAGGTGCCTGGTTCAACCATGGATTCATAGTTTGGAATGGGATTCGTAGATTTTGAGTGGGATTCATAGAATAAAGATTATAATTGTATCAAAATTTTATTTTAGATGATTACTTTAAATGTAATTAAAAATTGGTATTAAGCCAAAGTTCCAATATTATCCTCAGCCGGCAGCCGCATCACCAAATTGCTGCCCTCTGTTTCCCCCATAACCACCCACCTTGATGCCCAACAGCCGCCTCTGTTCCCCCATAACCACCCACCACCTCAATCGCAAACTCTATCAAACAGAACCCTTTCCCTTGCAATAATATTTTGAATTGATTTCAATTGATTCAAGAAGTTATTCTCTTGAAAAATAAATATATTAAAAGAAGGATAATTGAAATTTGTTATGTTGATGGTGGCCGTGGCAATCAAGATAATCAAACCCTACCTTTCTTCCATTGCCGCCAGATCGCCCCACCCTTTCTTTTCCATTCCTCATAAAACATCCAAAAATAAAGCAAAAGAAAAAAATCCCATCCTATAAACTCATTATCATCAATCAATATCCCAGAAAGATAACAAAGCTACCATGGACCGAAAGGAAACATGATTCTATAAAGAGAAGTGGAAAGAAAAAATAGAATGGTTGCGTTGCAGAAGATTGTACGAGAGAGGATAGGAGGAGCAGGAGGGTAGTTGAAGGCAAAAAAGGGAAAATAGAAATTTGTTATTTCATTAGGCCAAAGCCAAGCCAAACCCACCAATTTGGTGTGGAATGAAAACTGGCCCAAAGAATGAAAGAAGTGGGCCCGTAAAACTGAACCAAGCACAATTATTAGGAATGAAATACCATGAAACCCATATAAAAGATATGAAACCTACATACCAAGCACCCCCTAAGTTCATTGAGGGGCTAAGATGAATTACTACCACCCCTAAAAATGTTTTTGGAAGGAATCAAAATCGCCTTGTCCAACTCTGTTGTATTAGCTCTGCTAGAGTGTTGTCTTGATGTTTCTGCCATTGAGGCATATACATTGTTGATTCAGTACAATTTGTTTCAACTTTGTACTAACTTCTTCTGGAATCACTTCTCTTGATAATTGAATGCTGGAAAAGTCTGAAATTGTTGTTGCATTTTCCGCCTCTAGCTTTTATTGATGTTATTCTTCTACCTTCCCATGCTATCCGTAGCAAGCCAAAGTGCTTTGACATGCTAGTAGTTTATTCGTTGAATATTTACTGCTTATTTCTCTTGATGCAATCCTTTTGCTAGTTTTCTTTGGTTACATTGTGGGCTCATTCTCATCTCCTCAGGTTCTTGCATCTAAAACGCCAGCCCTTCTAGATTTTCATGAAGACCTTCTTAGCCTGGAAGCTGCATCAAAGGTTGGTAATTCTTATTGATGTTAGTTTTAAGTGTCATTTGCTTAGCTAATATTCAATGTCCTTGGGCTCCCTGAATTCATTTTAGTTGCATTGTTCTTATGAGTGTAGCTGATATTTAGATAATCCACTGCTCTTGTAAATGGTGACTTTTCCAGTGCAATTAATGGGGATGGGAAAGCAGAGGATGATAAAAAGACTAGTTAACAATACATCTTGTATCTAGAATTAATTAAAGATATGCATTTGATGCTAAATGATCTAGTACACAATCCATTTATCCAACCTCACTGCGGGCTAAAGGATTTGTTGATGTTGGAAGATCCTAAACTATTTAGTTTCTTCATTTTTGGCATCTCACTGGAAATCCTGAAGTTTTTTGTTTTTTTAAATCACGAATTGCTTTTACTTTACGAGTCAAACAATTTATTAAAGTAACTTTGGTTACAATTGGGTTATACGAATTTAAGGCTGACTTTTTGAGACTTGGGATTATTTTTCCATTGGGTAACTAATTGGATTGAGCCTTTCCGCAGATTCAATTAAAATCTCTTGCAGAAGAAATGCAAGCTATTATTAAGGGACTGGAGAAGGTGAAGCAGGAATTGGATGCATCTGAGAATGACGGTCCAGTATCTGAAACTTTTCGGAAGGTATGCTCTTATATTGTTATTATTTTTCATTTGAAGATATACCGTGTTGGCCTTATGATGTGGTTGCAATGTTTATGAAATTGCTCGATTTCCAACTTACCAGTTTTATGATAGCATTATATTTGGTTAGGATAAAGGTAAGGTTCCTATTCAGGCTCCCAGTAAGAATAAAAGAATGATTCCTAATTTGAAGCCAATTTATTTTAAGTTATAGTACTGATAATTAGTGTCATCAATAATCTCTAAAATGACTACCCATGGTATTTTTCCCTTACTATTTTTTTTACGTTAACTTTATCTTCCACTTCTTCACATAGACATTGAAAGACTTTGTTGGTGCTGCTGAGACGGAAGTTGGCTCTGTATCAACTTTGTACTCCGTTGCGGTAAATTTCTCATGTTTGCTTTGCTTTATTCTATGTTGAATGGGGCTTTCTTGTACGATTGACCTCACTTTAATTTCTGGATCAGGGAAGAAATGCAGATGCATTAGCACTTTATTTTGGAGAGGACCCTGCCCGCTGCCCATTTGAGCAAGGTAGTGATCTTCATTTTAATTAATTTCTTTCATCGCGCCTTCATTTTGATGTAATTACCTTGTTTCCTAGACTAGCTCCAATTGAGGGGATGATGGTAAATGCAACCCACTTTTCATTGGCAACTAATAAGTGAGAACAGATACATGGCAGGAGAGCATTTAAAAGAAAAGCTCTCACACTTCTTTTTAATTTTCAAAAAGCCTCAATTCGATGAGCAGATAAGGAATAAATGCTATTGGACAGTAGAAAAGTGCAGTGACCATGAAAACTTGTGTTGGATCCCTTGTGAGCTTTGCGTTGGATCCCTTACTATGCAAGATTTTTGTTTCATAATGTGCCCAAAAATTTACTGATAGAAATGATAATGTTATAATAAATATGCTGGAACTCTAGCTAGACTAGAAGAATCAGTCATGAAAGCATTAGAAAGAATCATTAACTCAAATTGTAGAAATTAGCTAAAGCATTAGAAAGGATCATTTGCGAGTTATGATAGAGAAAGATTTGAGAAAAACACGCTTAAGGTGGTTTGTCATTTACTACTGTAAGATGCCTATTAAGGCTTGTAGAAGTTAGAGAATCATCAACTCAAATTGCAGAGAAAGGGAACACTAAAAGAATAAACCTAAATGAGGATGTTCTTAAAGAACAAGATGGTGGGTGTTCTGATCCATTTTGCTTCTTGGAATAAATGCTTAGCTTTTCTTCACGGGGCCTTCAAATATAGTAGACTTTGCTTTTACAACTTTTACTTGGTAACTTGGATGGCTTTAAGCTTCAGTGCAAGAAACCCCTTTTTATTTCCTAGTCGTGGACTTCTGGTTTTCTTGCTTCTGCCGCTGTATCTGGAGGATTAACCTTCAGGTCATAGGATTGAACCTGTGAGTTGCGCTTTAAACACACACATGCACCCGTTATGTGTATGTTTTTTCCTCCTGATGTGATTTGTATTAATGTCAGCTGTTTATCTGTTGACCATTTTTAAGTACTCAAATGTGTGGGAGTTATCATCCTGAGTTTTTGATGGGAATTAAAATGTTTGCAGTTACTGCTACGCTTTTGAATTTTGTGCGGTTGTTTCGAAAGGCGCATGAGGAGAACTGCAAACAAGCAGAGTTAGAAAAGAAGAAAGCTCAGAAAGAGGCTGAGATGGAGAAGGCAAAGGGAATAAATTTAACAAAGAAGGATGTGAAATAGGCGGTAATTGCTTATTTATCTGACTGCAAACATGGACGGCTATCCAATGGTTCTCTTCAACGTGATTGTTGGAGAAGGAACACTGCTCCTGAGATGGGACCAGAAGCCTCTCATACTCGAGGCCTCTTGAATCTGAAGGAAACAGAGGACAAGAGAGTATGGTGGGGTTCTGAGTTCACCTGGCGGGTAACACGGGACATGACATCGTCCCTGCACTCAGCTGGTCGAGGGCAAATGTTAGCATTGAATCTATTGGCTAGCTGGTTTCGCAAGCTTCCAGGACTTCTGCCCTGGGTTTGAGCTGTAAAGCTTTGAGGCTTTAGTGGAGGAAACAACATGTGATTTGCTGCTACAATCAGAGAGGTTTGGAAAAGCAAATATGACAGCTGATGAGGGTTGGCTCAATTTCAGCAAGGTGTTGCTGGTTGCACTCAATATGTCGACGATGACATGTGCAGGTAAAGCCGGAAAACCAGAATGTACCATGAATCTGTATAAAGCTCTATACTAACCCTGTATTTAGATGCGTAGATGATTCTTTTGAATGTAATATAGAAGTTGGTCCCCAATCTTAGTAGTCAGGTGTGAAGGGGAACTTACCACGATTTGTTGTATAGAGGTAATCACACTTAGAGGAGGAAATAGATGATAGTTTGTTATAGGTCATAGCATTGTATTGAGGATATAGGCATAGGTTTAGGAACTACTCTGGGATGATTCCATTTCTATTTTTGTAGTTACAGTATGGAAAGTACATGGTTTATAACAAAGAGAGAGTGAGCCTCCTAGCAGGGAAGCTCAAGGAGAATTATCCAACCTGCTTATTCTTGTACCAACTGTTAATCTTAACAAATTTTGAATAATACATTCCCATGATTTGCTTTAAGTTTGGCATGCTCTTGGGCAGAAACAAGCTTGTGTTTTTTGAATTCTACGTGCAAAACTATCGATCACCAAGGGAAAATTAAATCAAATGTAGGCACATAATCTAATTATATGGTGATATTTATTACTAATCATTTTTCCTTTAAATGTAAGATCATGAGCTATAGAACTACTCTTGAAAGAAATTAAGAATCGGTTGTTATTACATGCTTCTGTCTATTCCCTTAAGATTGATGTAGCGGGGTATATAATATTTATATATACTGAAGAAATAGTTATTAGTTCTTAAAAGTTTTGCAAACACGAAAAGAACACCTTGAATCTAGTGTTGATGTTTGCACCAACAAATAAAATAAAATAAAAGGAAAAAAAAATACTAATATACTAAACAAATAAATAAACAAAAGTGAAACAAGAGTATTTCGTTTTTTTTTTTTGGGAAAACAACAAGAGTTCTATTGGAGTTAGAAGCAGCCGGTGGAGCACATGCAAATGGCTCGAGTTTTGATTTCAGATATCGTAACAGTGCCAAGGCAAAGAATCTTTTGCAGTTTCAAGAGACTTGTTGACTTTTTTAAAGATAATTATGTTTGATAACCCAAATAAGTACTGAAATTGAATGGATTCAGTACTTTTTCAATTTTTATTGTTTGATAATAAAAATTTTAGAATCTGATTTAATTAAGTGGCACTTATTCCCATGTTCAACTCCTTCCCTAAAATTAAAAGTGATTTGATTATTACTCATCACTTTTCTCTAAACACGCTCAGGTGCTAAAATTTTTAGTAGATTTTTTTTTTATGACTGTATACCTAATTATCACGTTTTTTTTTTTGGCCTCTCTCTCCATCTCCTTGTCAGATTTTTCTGCTCACCACCAAAGATCCCTCATATCAAATCCTTAACTATATATTTATGGAGAAAATTAGGATTTATAATTGCCTACCAAATCCTTAACAATCTCCAAAAGAAGATGATTCTCCCATTATAATGGTCCCATAATAATCTTTTTATAAATTAGGTCACCAGCTACTCGTGTTTAGAAATTTGGAAAAAAAATTTTTGAAAAAAACGAAAGAAACTCTTTAGCAAAAGGTATCTGTTCTTTGTTTGTTTATGTAGTTTGTTAATATATTCTGTATATTCTGCAACTTAGAACTCATTGCGAGTGAGACCCAGGGAGGAACATTGTTTCACATCTATAACTTGGAGTTGAGAAAAATCATTGAGTCGTGGAAACAAACCAGAAGCTTCTAACTCTTATCTAGAACTGTTAAATGAATGAAAAGAAAGAGATTACCTCATGTTCCCTTGTCCCACATGAATGGATGAAAACTCTTAAACTCAACATATATACCCCATGTGTTACTCCCCTCATTGCCAATTGGTTTTGAGGTGGAACCACATGTGGGCCTATATTTGAGCCTTCAAGATGGTATCAGAGCGGGTTTTAATCCGCGGAACTGTGGGACTTGTGGGGCGAGGTGGACTGACCCAGATTGGGTCTTGAAACTTTGGTCAACCCAAGAAAAAATTCGGGGTTTGACTTTGAACTTTGACTGACCCGGCAGGCGAGTTTGACTTTGAACTTTGACTGGCCCGGCAGGCGACGGTTTATCCGGAAAAATAACCGATCGCAAGACTGAAAAAAAAATCAGAAAAAAATATAAAATTGCTCGTCCAAGCCCATTGGGCTTGAGAGGGGTGTGTTAAATGAATGAAAAGAAAGAGATTACCTCATGTTCCCTTGTCCCACATGAATGGATGGAGACTCTTGAACTCAACATATATACCCCATGTGCTACTCCCCTTATTGCCAATTGGTTTTGAGGTGTAATCACCTGTGGTCCTATATTTGGGCCTTCAAGAAGAACTTCTGATTTATACTTGCCCAATTGGTAATATGATCATTCCCCTTTATTTTTTCAATTTATGAAAGACAACATTTTATTTCAAGTCCATATATCTTTGGTTTTGGTCTAATACGTGTTTTTTTTTTTTTTTGGCAATCTAAATAGAGTAAGCTAGTGTTTTTTTTTTCATGTCGTTGGAGCATAAAAATTCTATTGTGACTTGAGCTCTTTGACTCTGGTTTCTCTACCCCTTTTATATTTTTAATCTTCTCATTCGTTTGTTTCTTTCCTTTGCAAAACCTGAGTGCCTGTACTAGTTTTTATTATACCAAAATGAGAATTACCATCATTCTGAGACTCTCATGCTATGGCAGAATATAAGTCCAAAACTCCATTATTATCATTAAAGTGGTAAGTGTTTTGTACTGGAAATGAGTAGAAAATTGATTAAAAACAATGATGCCGTAAGCATGCAATGGTATTAATTAAAAGGGGGTGGTATTTTGGTGTTAACCTAATACAAAAGCAACTAAAAAATGAATGGGACTTTCTGAAGAGGAAAACTCAAGTATAGAATAAACTTATAGGAATTATAGGGAACACTCATTACGATAACAAACACTATAAATTGGAGTCCAGAGCAATGGGATACGTACATACAGGTAATTTATATTATACAAATCAATGTAGTTCACTACAAATATAAGTTATTTAAATTATTTTACCTTATTATGCTGAGAAATTCAGAAGCAAAAGAATTTCGATACAGTCCTTTGCCCTATGATGAAATGATTGCTTTATTTCATGGCATGGGAGCTCCAGGAAAAGATGGTTGGGGTCCTTCCAAGGAAGGGTTGCCAGCTGATGGTTACAAGCCACCAATAATTGATATTGAAAATAATCAAGAAGACAAACCATCTAGTTCATTTCAACCAAAAGAAAAAGGGAAACAAAAAAAGCCAAACGCCAAATGGAAAACAACTCTGGAAAGTTGAATGATATGGATGATCGTATAACAACGGTTTTCAAAACTTTGGAGGAATCAGATAGACCAAGTATGGACGAGTGCAATAAGATTTTAGATGAAATGGAATCAGTAGAAGGGACAGACTCAGTATACATAACTGCCGCTTCCATTTTTTGTGAGGGCAAGGCCTATAGAGAACAATGGATTCGTTTAAGTACAAAATCTGAAGAAATTCGTAAAAATTGGATAACGATGAATGAGAAAAAGTTAGGCTTACTTTAGATTGTAGAAATTCATGGTACTTTGCCATTGATTTTATTTTTTTGGTGGAGTTTTTAATTTTTTTTTCCCTCCTTTTGCCATTATTTCTTTTCACAATGAATAAGTTGTAATTTGAGATTTAATGATTATTCATAATTGAGTTTTAATATTTTTTCCAGTTGCTTAAATTGATTCATTGATGTGTTACTTGAATAGATGTTATCCGAAAAGAAAAAGAAGATTCTAAAGATCTTAGCAATAATATTGATTCTAAAAAAGTTAAGGATTAGACGCATTGGACGTCGGCCTGATACAAATTCAGAATTAACTGGCAGTGCATATGTTGATGAACTTATTGGTGGAAATCCAAACCATACTTTAGATATGCTACGAATGGAATTGCATGCTTTTATGCATCTTTGTGGTTACTTTCGGAGTAGACAGTAGATAAAAGATAGTAGATACATCTCAGTTGAAGAAAAGATCGCAATGTTTCTAACAGATACGTGTTTGCACCATACAAACCGTGCAGTGAAGCGAAGATATCAACATTCAACTCAAACATTTCACAAGTAATTTTATGAAGTGCTTGAAGCTATGCTTACATTTTCAAAGGAAATGATTGTCCCCAATTTGATCCGAGTGTGTTCGACAGTGAATGCCTACGCTGAACTCGTGACACCTTTTTTCTGGTGATTTTCTAATGTTATTTTTTTATTTTTTTTAATTGACCAATGGTAATAATCTATTTAATATATAGTGCACTAAAATATTTCCTCTTTTTTTTTATGGGTGCCATTGGAGTTTTAGATGGCATGCTTGTAAATGCAGTAATACCACGAGACCAACAGACTCCATATCGAGGGAGAGGCAAGGGTGATTGCTTTCAAAATGTTCTTGCAATATGTGATTTTAATAGAGTTTACACATTTCTGTGGACTGGTTGGAAAGGGAAGCACATGACTCTAGAGTACTTACGGAAACTACGTGAGATCCGACGAGTAATTTTCCATTCCCCCCGGCAGGTAGATGTTAATTATGATCATGTATATTTTTAAGAAAAATTCTATTATTTTTTAAGGATGTTTGAAATTCAATATTTTTTTTATTGTAGGAAAATATTACCTTTGTGATGCAGCTTATCCTCTTACTCGTGAATTTTTGACACCTTACCGCAATGTGCGATATTGGTTGTCAGACTTTCAATTTGGTGGGCTTGTGAGATCAAAGAAAGAAAAGTTTAATCAAGCATATAGTTGAGTAAGAAATGTAGTTGAACGAAGTTTTGGCATGCTAAAAAACGTTTTTCGATCTTAAAGATTAGGTCACCATATCCATTTCCAACGCAAAGAAATATTTTCATTGTGTGCGGGGCTATCCACAACTATCTCCGCAAAATTGGCGCCACGGATATTTGGTTTGAAGAATTCGAAAATGAAGATACGATTTTGGGCAATAATCAAGAATCAGAATTATCTCAAGTTGATGTGGTAACTGGATCTTTCACAGAGGGGAATAAACAAGCTGATAGAGAATTTATGATTAATTTGCGTGAAACACTTAAAAATTAATTTTAAAAGAAAAAATTTAGATTTACATTTTAATTTAACTTTGGGATATTTTATTATAACTAGATGGGGGTGAACCGCACTAGGTGCGGTGGTGGGTGTAAGGGAACCCAGAATATTAATCTTTGATATCAAATTTAAGGAAAGAAAAAAGAATCTGGATAATGCGGTTCTCCATCCATTTTAATCACATGATGCGATTCTCCAATTTTTGATATGAAATTACTAAATAGCAAGGAATGAGTGAAATTTTGTTTTATTAGACTTTATATAATTTATTGGAGTAATTATACAGAAAGTTTTTAATATATAAGAAAAAAAAACATCAATGAACATAAAATTTTGTTTTATTAGATTTTATACAATTCAACGGAGTAATTATACAGGAGGTGTTTAATATATAAGAAAAAGAACACATATGAACATGATATATGTTATAAGGTTACATGGGATGAGCATATGTGTTTAATTCGACTTCGGTGATTGTAGTTCGTTCCAGTAAAAGTGAAAGACTCCATTCTTTGTTGAGTGCTGTTTTCAGAATGTATTTCCATATTGGATGGGATAGGAGTCGTTTCAGTAATTCGTCGAGTTCTCCTTTGAACCAGGAATTGTATGTGCACTGTCCGCAATGGATGCAAGTACATACTTGAGGGGGTGCCATTTTGTGAGTTTAGAATTTTAGTCGAGGGTTTTACAATAAAGAGAAACAATACTTGAGTTTTACTTGAGTTTAGAATTTATATATGTTTGATTGAGTAGGTGGTAGTTTGGGGTGCTGGTAGACATACACGTAGGGAAAGTTGTTGTTACATATTGTATAGGTGTTGTGCAGAAAAGACTTTTCGTTGTTAGGTGAGTCATTGTGTAGTGATACGTGGTGGTAGTGAAATGGGGTGTCTGTGTTAGAATGTATGTTTTGTATTTTTTTGAGCTTGTGTGTTTATATTTTGTGGGGGTGGGTTGTAGGCATAAGTATTGTGTTTTTGAAATGGATACTAATAACTTGCCGTCCGAAAATGGATATAGTGAATTTCAACTATGTGTGATCTGTCAATATTGTTCTTGCTTGACTTGCATTAAGCATTTTGAGCACGTAAAGCTGCCAACCATCACCAATATAGTATATATACCCCAAAGATAACAGAGAATAGTTAAATCTAATAAACCAAAAAATTGTAGATGCTTATGTTTCATTGTTTTGTTCTTCACAATAATTGCGAAAAGTAATGCATGTATTTTTAACCCTCTGAGCACCTATGACGTTGAACAATAATAATATTGGTAAACAACAAGGGCAACACTCATAATAGGATAATACAAAGATAAACTTGAAGTCCACATGTTATTCTTTACAAAAAGGCAAAAGAATGAGCAAAAAAACAAGGAAAAATTACAAATGCTACTTCAGCTATCCAAAAAAAAAAGAGCGCAAGAAAAATCTTGGTAGAATGAATGCTTGAAAAGGATCTGGTGAATTTAATGGTGTCTTATAAGGAAAGAGAAGCCAAAACTTTGGCTTCTTTTGAAGTTAATAAAGAAAGGAAGAAAAAACAAAAGGAGAACAACATAATCACAACAGAAACACAACAGATGTGTGTTTACACTAATGTAAGTAGAATAATTTCTATTAGATTAAAACTTAAGAAGAGGAAAAACTCTTAATAAATTCAGAATTAGGGGTATCATTTCATGTATAGGGGTTCTGATGTAGTGTATGTCTCAAAGTGAAGTGCTGAATCGATGAAGTCATGCGAGTTAAACACATGCGAGTTAAACACATCTATACAGATCATACATGCATGTAATCTAACGGAAGAAGCACCAGATTTGAACCAAAAATTTGGGTTGATAACTGAGCCTAGCATTTCAAAGAAATCATAGTACGTCTCTTACACATTGGTACAAATCATACATGCATACAATCCAGCCTAACAAACACCAGATTTCAACTAAAGATTTGGCTTTACAAATTAATTACGTAGACTCACTTTTAAAAAAAGCTCATTTAGACCAAAATTCAAACACCTTTCAAGGAAAAGACTTCAAATTGAAGAAGGTACAGTGACTTAATCATTTCCAAACTGGTTATAGGTGAAGTTACATTAGGAACACTATTTTAACTACAACAACTGTTATGTACACAAAATATATATTTACGCAAACATGATTTTTTGGGATATCTATGGTAGTCATGTTTGCCAAAAAATAGAGACTAAGTATTGCTCTATTATCAGGTCCTAATAGAAGTAGTTAAGATGTGTTCCTAATACGTACCAAAAGGTGGTGTTTCTTGGTTCTTAGTCTTGTTTTGCATGTTTGGTTGCTCGATGTGCTGGTTCTGTTGATGATGCAAGACTTCTTTTTGCAGGTGGGGTTGTGCTTTGTGGTTGAGTAGATGTACTTATTTCTTCTTCGGTCATTGTTGTGTCTGTAGTTATTACTTGTGGGATGTTGGAGGAAATTTCCTTTTCGCTGGATTTTGCTGGTGTTAAAGATGGTGAAGATGGGAGAACATATGCAGCGACAATGTATCTTGCAGGTGTTTCTTTTGGAGCCTTTGTGGTCGAACGCAAGTGGAAGAGTCTTTCTAGATCTTTAAGTTCACTATTGATTTGGTCAATTTCTAGGTGTTCTTGCTGTGTAGGTAAAAGGAAGTAATCAAATGGTTGTTTTAGTTTCATATGTGTGTAGGTAATATTGATGAGGTGATACAATATGTTAGAAGAAGAGAGAAAGAATACCTGTTGTTGGAATTTAATTAGTTCATCAGCTGACATAGTGAGAAGGTTTTCAGCTTCTTTTCCTTCAATTAGGGTGGTCAGATCGCCTGTTCCGTCTGTAAGCTGTATCTGAAACTGGAGTCTGCTAATGGAGTTTATTAGTTGCATATGATAGATGATTAAATTATTAATAAAATCTGTAAATTAGAAAATACACATAATAATGTATGGTACTGAGGCAATAAATATATATAAGTGACTCACGCAGGTTTGGGATAGGACTGATCAGTTTTGCAGTAGAGGCACCTGAAGCTTTTTTGATAAGATCCACCACACATTTTGAAACAATTTGGGCAGGTCAGTATGTAAAGGTGTTCATATGTATTGATAACAGATGCCTTGGCTTTTACCCAGAATGACCTAGGCTACATTCAAATGGGAGAAGACATATAATAGCAGTATTTTTGAAGATTAAAACAGGGATGAAGGAGACATATGTTGAGATACTAGATTGTTGGAGTTTGTTATTTGACCGATTTTGCGTATGCAGGAAGTGCTCGGTGTTACAATTGCTTGATGCTGTTTTTCGTACAATTTTTGGGAGACCATAGCCTCTATATATTGTGTGTTGGACTCCAACCCGAAATGAAATTGCAAGGAAAAATGTTATGAGAGAGGGAAAAATATATGAAATAATATTTGGAAGTTTGTTGAAATGCATTGTGAGGAGCCTGGAATTTAAGAAGAAACTGCATATATTTATAAATTTTATGCATGCTGTATAAAGAGATTTGTCAAAATGTTCTGAAGTTGGAAAAGGAAGAAGTGCTATCAAAATGTATTTAATTGGACATGCTATCTACTAAGTTTTTTTTTTTATTTAATGTAGCTGCTCACAAAAAAGCAATGACTTTTAATTTCAATTTCAAAACATCCCAAAGGGAAGAAGTGCTATCAAAATGTATTTAATTGAACAGGTGATCTTCTAAGTTTTTCTTATTTATTGCCTTCTTGCATAAGTGTAGAATAATTAGTTGAGAATGAAGATATTATGAAATTAGTTACTGATGGAGATGCATGGAGTTACTTTCTGGTAACATAAAGGCTGATCTTGTTGGCTCTTTGATAAATTTAAAAGTAATCAATTCAGAATCAAATAAGATAAAAGTAACTTTCAATCATTTAGAAACTAAATTTTATCATATATTTACCATGATCGGAGTTGCTGAGCTTCGGATGTCGGCGGGTCAAACAAGATGATGCTGTTGGGTTGTGCATTAAGGGATATGCCTGGCATTTTACGGGTATATATATGTTAGGGAAATTGGTGTAAAGAAATAGTGCAAATTAGTAATATAAGAGGGTTGTCTTTTTACCGTGGAAAGTGGTGATAGCCAATCTTGTCCCAATTATTTTCGGGTTTTTGTGAATATTATTAACCAAATATTCACCTTCTACTTGTAAAAAGTCCTCCCACAAGCTGAGTAGCATTGGTTTTGACCTGAAAAGTGATGAATCTATGTTATTATTATTATTTTTTGTATATTTCGCATAGTGGAAGAAAGTGGAAAAGAGAATATTCTGTTGGAAAGGTCATGGATACTCCTCATTCATGACGACAAATTCCTGTATGTGTTTTCCTTTGCTCTGAATAAAACGTGGTGGCAGAAAGTGTATAACACCACATAGTACATCTGAGGAAAAGAGATAATCGTTAGTGGGACTTCTTTTATCTTGGATGGTATTAATTTGTTCAAAATAGTAAGACAAACAACTTACCGATTCTGTCATCTGATGATCCTAAGAATTCTGAAAATTCTGCAAATGGTGTCAGCTGGTAGAGGTTATGTAACGGGCGATCCTCTTCCTTGGGTGTGGCCTTAATGTAGGCACTCCTGCTAAGAACCATTTGGTATTTAAAATCTACTAGAATAGGGAAGTTTCGGTTTAGCGCCATGAGTTTTCCATTTCCGATGTAGTAAGTTTTATAGAGTTTCAGCACTTCATCAAGATCTGGAGCATCTGGATGGAATACGATGCACTGTATTTTGGTGTGCTGTCCACAAGTAGTTTGAATTAGCATAAACTGATTCATAGAATTATTTATTTAATTAGACTATATTGGAAAACCACCGAGTAAAAACGAAAAAATCTTTATCAAATCAGAAATTATGATTGTTGAAAGAAAGTTAATTTGGTTTGATGTTGTGGCTTCTCAACTGATACCTAATTGTAGATATTTAGTAACTTAAATGTATAAAGCTCAAACAAAAAGTATTAAAAATAAAGTAGTGATCTAAAAGAAGGTAGAAGATACTCCAAACTGTAGGATATAGCGAACCATAAGTACGCATATTAATTCCTGCTTCATATTTCCTGATGTTGATATAATTAAATTGATTGTTTGTTCCTATGATGTGATACATCATTTGACATTTTTTTGATACTCTTGCACTTGCAGGTCATGTCAACTGAAGAGGAAATCTTCACACAGGTAATTTTCAAAAGTAATTTGCTATTCTTCCGTCCCAAGATGATTGTCTAATTTAAATTTTCACTTTTAGTTCAATTTAAATTGAAAATGAAAATGCAAACTGGACAATCGTTTTGAAGCATCAGAGGAAGTACTTATTAGTTTGATCAGCAGATATAAAATAATCTGATATTGAAGACCACATGGCATGGTTACATTATGCAGGTTTAATTAGTCATGATTAAATAACCAAATGTTTATGGTTTTTAAATGCAGAACAATCAACATCATCATGCAAGTGGCCCAGCTCTTGCTGTAGGACACTTGAAATCACACTGATGCTCGCCGAAGAAGGCGCCCTCACATGCACCCAAAACATGCCTATGCCCCTAAGATGGCTCCGATGCATCCTCCAAAACATGCACCAACTTATCCCCTAATGACAGCAGTTCCAGTATATGTCCCAATTTATACATATTTGATTGCAAGAATCGATCAATATCTCACTACCAATAAAAAACAATTGTTTACAAATTCATTCACCCCTAGAAAGGTAAGATTGTGAGCAAATAATTTTTATTGTTTAGTGTACAATAATTTTATTTAGATGGTTGTATTTGTTTACCTTGTTTGACCTGGTTTTCCAATGTAAACAGTGGATTCGGGGATGAAACACGTTGATTTAGTAACCAACTAAACATGAAGGATCATTAATCTAACTCTAATTCTATTCTTGTTTGTAAAAATGACCTTCTTGTATTGCACAAAATACATTCAGGCTAGGGACGAAGAGATTAGAGTGTCAAAAGAGTTCTTTATCTTTTAAAAAAAGGTAAAAATGAATGCATAAAGACATTTCTTATTTGTGAGACTCAAGAAAGGTTAAGAGACATGAATCTTGTATAATTATTTCATAATCCAGGCTCCTAAGAACACACAGAATGCAATGATTATTGGATCAAAATTTAGAGAGAAAGAAGGTGGTACCTCGTGATCGATCAAAACAAGCTTTAGTTGTGTCTTTCCAGACTGAAGCTTCTTCAATGGTGTTTTTTCAATAATTATTATCCAGGCTCGCCACTCACGAAGTGTGGGCTCAAGATTGGCAAGAGCAGTGCATTTTTCTTCAGTCAATCTGCAAAATTTGAAATGCGTTCATGTAAATGAACGATTATGTATTGGAAAAGTGTTCTAGTGTAGGAAAGTTATCATAGGGCTAGATACATTGTTGCAAAGTGGTGTTCTTAGTAGAAACAATGAAACCATACTTTCTATTATGTTATAAATTCATGCACAATAGACTACCACCTGGATAACTCTTTTACAAACTAAGTGGGAAGGAAATTTCTTACATGACAGACTTCATTTGGGCTGGTAGTTTTGCTACATCATAAAGAAGTGCTCTGGTTCATAGTTGCTGCATCTAATATTTCGTGGTAAACCACATTTTTTTGTGCAATTAGTACTCTCTAGGAGTGGTGTTGCAGGTCTAATTAATACTTTAACCTGACGCATGGTTTTTGCTCTTAATAACGCAAGGTAAAGTTGCCCGTCTGAGGATACAGGTTCCTTTAAATATATACCTACGAAGTCCAACGTTTGTCCTTGTGTTTTGTTAATTGTCATAGCAAAACAAAGTCTTACAGGAAATTGTTTTCTTTTGAATGGAATAGATGAGAAGTTATCTTGTGGGGCATTTAGTGTGATTCAAGGAATAAAGACTGCTTTCCCTACATATGGACCAACTGAAATTTTGGCATAAATAACATTAGTGGTAATGTCAATGCACAAAAGACGTGTGCCATTACATAGTCCTTCGGTTGGGTTAATGTTCTTAAGCAAAATAATGGGTGCATGTTTTTTCAAAATCAGTTTATGGGGTGGTGGTCCCTGAGGTATTAAAAAATGAAATAATTCTTCTTGGTCAGGCACTGAACATGTATTGTACTCTCATCATAACTCAGATAAATAACTTCATCCCCAGGAAACTTTTGAATTATGATGTTATTAATCTCACGAGCAAACTCATTTCTTGTAGTGAGTATACTTCTATTTATATAAGGCAGGATATCAAAATTAGGATTCGTAATACCAGAAAATACTGTGTGAATTAATGTATCTACCAAGGTAGATTCATCAGCAAAATCAGTGGTTACTTCTGATGACAATCTAATTTCCCCCTTTTCATTAGTTTGTTCAATACCATTTCCAATTTTTAATAAGTAAGATGAAAATTTTTGGATCAAGACATGCTCTCATGTTTTGTTTCAATTTGAGTTTCTCAAGGCGGTTCCACAAAGGTGACATAACAATTGAAGCATTAGTTACGTCTTCTTCTGTGCCTTTCAAAATCACAGGTAATGTTTGGCGAAAATCACCACCAAAAACAACAATTTTACCACCAAAAATTAAATTTGAGTTCATTATATCTCTAAGCATGGTGTCAAATTTTTCAATGATGGTACGGTTTGCCATCGTTGCTTCATCCCATATAATTAATTTTGCTATCCGTAATAGATAAGCTAAGGTACTTTGTTTTGACACACTACAAGGTACGGACTCATGTTGATTTACTGGAATTTTAAATCTTGAATGTGAAGTACGACCACCGGAAAGTAAAGATGCAGCTGCACCTGATGTTGCAGTAGCAAGAGCAATCTGTTTTTCAGATCTTATAGTAGCAAGAAGTGCTTTGTACAAGAATGTTTTCCCAGTACCTGGGGGGCCATCAAGGAAGAAAACCTTTGGTATGTTATTTTTTACACAGTATATGATACGATTATATGCAATTTGTTGTTCCTTGTTTAATTGTTTAATGGCTAAAAGGTCTTCAGGAGGTATAATAATATTTTGTTCAGCCCGTAATTCTCTTGTAAAACTATCTTCTAAGTTTTTTTGTAACTCTTTGTCTACAGGATAGTAATCTTCAAGATTTTTCCCCATTGTATAGAGGTGGTAAGCTATAGTATCTAAGACTTTAAATTTGATGGCATCAGGGGTTAGACTTTTGTCCTGCTGAAAGTCATCTGCCAAAAAATTGATATATTTTGACAACAATTTTTGTGGGTTGGAAGGATTATAGTAGTAAAGAAGAGTGGCAAATAATTGTCTCACAGTAGGTGGCATTAAAAAGGCAGCACATTCTTGAAGACAAAATTCAGAAGTATTGTCATGTTGCATTAATCCTATGGTTTCTGCAACTTCTTTATATGTGTCAAATACTTTGCCTTTAATAGTTCGTAAGTGTTTGGAAGATATTGGTGCTCTAATGTGCATAAGAAGTAATCTGAGGTAAAATTTTTCACCCTGTGATGGATAACACATAAGAATACGTCCAATGACTTGCTGTTTTTTTCGTGGAACCCATTCTCTAAAATTGCTATACCAAGTAAAATGTTCTGGGAATTCTACGTACAAACAATTTTTCTTTTTTGCATATTCACTTGTTCTATTCATGTGGAAAAATTCTGTAAGCATAGTTTTCTTTAACATGGGATTTTTTATGATACTACTTAATGATTGATTTCCAGGAAAAAAAAAACAGATTGTTCATTTTTTAAATGGACAGGTAAAGGTATAACAGCAGGATGTATTTGGTTAAGATCAAATTTGAAAATACGCCAAACTGCTTCAGGAGCAGAAATCCATCTACTGTTAAGAAAGTTTTGAATCTCATCAACTACAAGTTGACCACCTTCTTCAACTACTTTACATAAGATCTTCTCATGTCCTTTGTAAATGTATTTATAAAGATATTTTATAGCTTCAATGGTTGAGCATATTTCAAGATTAATATGACAAGCAAATTTGGCCAACAAGTATGGATTATAAGGAACCACCCATTGGTTGTCAAGCCAAATTGTTCCGATTTTAGCAACATGGTGGTTATTTCTTCTTCGATATATTGGATAAGAATTGAGTCCATATTTTGTAGTTTCTGAGAAATCTTTAGGATGATTAAATTTGCATTTACCATTTTTCATGCATGGACAGTTTGGATCAAGATTGCCACATGGTCCAAGCATCATATGCTTTACAACTAAGTTATACAAGTTTAACTGAGTGTGTCTATCTGGTAATTCTGCACAAACAATTCTATCAAGGGGAAAATATTTTTGAACCTAATTTTAAGATGAGAAGAAAGTGAGCATGTGGGAGGCCTCTCTTTTGAAACTCTATTACATATGTGTAAGCAAGAACTTCGCCAAAAATATTATCTACAAACAGTTCCTTTTTTAAGGCTTCTAATTTGGCACGAAATACTCTGGCGACTATATTTGGCCTATTTTGGGTTTCATTGGAATGTAAGCAAAAAGGTTTTATTTCAGGCCAGCTGGGATTTGCAGTCCTAGTTAAAAAAAATGCCAGGCTTTCCATAACGCTGGACTAAAGTTATAGCATCTACATACCGTTTCCTCATGTCTCTAGGTCCTCCTATGAAAGATTTAGGTAATATCACCCGTTTACCAATTTCAGAACATACATTATATCCTTGAGAAACAGCATCTAAAAGGCCACGATAAACATCATTTCGCAACCGGTTTTGCATTTCATCTGTTCTATAAAATTGTAATCTTGAGGTTTTAATTTTGATGTACATGTCTATAACATATTGTTGCAAAAGTCTACCAGTGTTAAGCAAAAAGGATTTATCATTTTGTCTGACCTGTAGTTTATAATAATAATATTCGCGAAATGAAACTTCATTTCTTGAATTCTTTTTTCGTTTTGCACCTACATATTAGTAATAACATTGTTTAGGCTGATAGCTTCCTATTTTTTAAATATAAAAAATGAATAAAAATGAAGGTTGCTGTTACCTTCCATTTCAGCTTCTATGATATCCTCAGCATTATTATAGCTTTCAATTGTATTCATTAGTTCTCCATGGCAGGTTTTCAAAGAAAAATCATTTTCTTGTGGTTTTAGTTTTCTAATTGATCGATGCCACCCAGGCTCTCTACCAAGAAATACAAGAGGATATTGTAGTGGATCATAACATCCAAAATATTGTTTATGATTTGAGGTTGACTGTTGTTATCATTGGTTTTAGGATAAACTTGGATGTGTTGACCTATGATTTGCTCAAGCTCCTTAGATTCTAACCATATTCCGGCGACTTGAGATGCAGAGGGTTTGTTAAAAACATTACTATCAAACGTAGGCTTGGCATGCAAAGCAATTTTATACTCTGATATATTTTTTACGTTGTTGAGACTTCGGAGAAGTGAGCATAAGGGTTGTTTTTCAAAACATGCATCAGAACTTGGACAACACTTTCTTTAAATTTTTTGAAGTTTATGGCCAACCGGTTTTCAAGTTCATGTTCTGTATCATAATAGTAAAGTTGCAGGTTTTTTGGTGTTTCATTTTCAGATGGCATTAATACATGCATGAAATGGTACGACTGGCCCTGAACACGGAATGTGTAAATTCCTTCATTTCTTTGGGCTAAAAATTTATCATAATGAACATCTAATGATGTAAATGCAAACATATTATTATAACTATGAACACAAGTTTGAAAATGTTTGCATTCTTCCGAATTTCCAGTATATAAGTGTACTAAAGCTGGTGGCATGACGGTTTCTTGTAATTTTATTTCCTCGGACAAACAACAAAAACCTGGTGGTTTAGCGTACAAACGCCTTGCACCACAGAATTGGCAATTTGCTACACTTGCCAATAGATCAGGACGACTTGCTATACATTGTAAAGGATCAACCATTTGTTCATTCCTACGCCTCTTACGACAACTATTTCTTACCTCTATACATTGTTCAACATAACTATATTTTCTTTTTCTCGTCATTAATATGTCAGAAAACGAAAAACAATTTCATACAGATTTACACAAGAGGCAAAAGAAGTTGGAAAATAGAAGGCTCAAAATACAAAAAGCACAAGAAATAAAATAACTGATAGCCAAATAACAATCATATAATGTTAAAAAAGATACCTGCTTCCAGATGTGCTTTCTGAAGTAGACATTTTTAACTAATTCTCTCGATCATCAACGTACTTTGGAAACTTTAACGCACTTTTGAAACTGTTGAAACAGGTATAAAACAAATTTATATTATTAAATAAGATGTGGTAGTGTAATTCAAAGAATGCAGGAAACAGAAAGTGCACAACAAAATGGTGCCTCTAACTGAGAGCATGCAATTAGGCATTCTTTTCATATTCCTATTATTTTGACTACACACAACTGGCACTTTGTAGATTAGAGTATTACGACTATTATAGTGATGTCTTTACTAAAAGAATTCCATACTAATCTTAACTTTATAGTTTTCACTTCTAATTAAGTCCATGCCAATCTAGTTCCTCATTAATTTTCCACTGTGTCACCCGAGAAGCCAAACAAATTATACTTAAATTTTTTGCACTTCACATCAGCAGGAAAGATAAATTTAAAATCCATGGTGAACTGGATAAGGACTGGTTCAGTAAAGAACCTATTCATTTTCCAAGCAAAAAAAAAAAAAAAAACTACAAACATTTCAAAAGCCTAACCTTAGGGGTGAGCGTTGGCTAATGAAGACCTGTATGAACTTCAATGAGCTGCACTTTCCAATAAGGCCAATGTAAATCTTTACTGTTCTCGTTTGGCTTTACCAATTCTGTTCTGCAATGAAGTAGATCACTGTTAAAATTGGAATGGAGTTTAATTAGATGGTAATCCATGAATTTGGTTAAGCTACAGCTGGTTGCTTGTCAGAAACAGCAAACACATAGCTCAAAATACTAGATTATATCAAAACTTGAACTCAAAAAAGGGCCTGAACTCAGAAATGTGAAATAGATGATATCAAAACTTGAAGCTCATAGAGTTAAAATACCAGATTATATGCAAATTTAGGTCAGCCTCTAACATATTTTTCTTCGTATATCGAAGCAAAAACAACATAAATTTAACAATAAACATGGTCCTCAGACTAAACGCTTCCTTATAAACACGATTTCAGCAAGAATGCAGAAATTTCAACTAAATAAGACATACCGAAGCTTGAAATCAAAATTTGAGTAATCACTTCAACTAAATAAGACATACCGAAGCTTGATTTACTTCAACTAAATAAGACATACCGAAGCTTGAAATCAAAATTTGAGTAAATCTAACCTTTCCGAATTCTTATATTACATAATCTGTAACCATCAAAATTAAAAGGTTGAAGTTTACAATTCTAAAGTAACAAGCCCTTTTCATCATTTTGTAATCAAACCAAAATGAAGCTGTGTTAGAATTAAGAATTGTATTAGGGAGTGTAATCTATCGAAAAAGACCATGAGCATTCATTTGTAGTGAAATAATCGCACCTTGCTAATTAATAAAGTATTTAGCTATATAAGTAGAATAATTTCTATTAGATTGAAACTTAAGAAGAGGAAAAAATCTTAATAAATTCAGAATCAGGGGTATCATTTCATGTATAGGGATTCTGATGTGGTGCATGTTTCAAAGTGAAGTGCAGAATCGATGAAGTCATGCAAGTTAAACACATGCAAGTTAAACACATCTATACAGATGGTAATCCATGAATTTGGTTAAGCTACTGCTGGTTGCTTGTTAGAAACAACAAACACACAGCTCAAAATACCAGATTATATCAAAACTTGAACTCAAAAGAGGGCCTGAACTCAGAAATGTGAAATAGATGATATCAAAACTTGAAGCTCATAGAGTTCAAATACCAGATTATATGCAAATTTAGGTCAGCCTCTAACATATTTTTCTTCGTATATGGAAGCAAAAACAACATAAATTTAACAACAAACATGGTCCTCAGACTAAACGCTTCCTTATAAACACAATTTCAGCAAGAATGCAGAAATTTCAACTAAATAAGACATACTAAAGCTTGAAATCAAAATTTGAGTAAATCTAACCTTTCCAAATTCTTATATTACATAAGATGTAACCATCAAAATTAAAAGGTTGAAGTTTACAATTCTAAAGCCCTAAACCCTTTTCATCATTTTAAAAAAAGCTCGTTTAGACCAAAATTCAAACACCTTTCATGCAAAAGACTTCAAATTCAAGAAACTACAGTAACTTAATCACTTCCAAACTGGTTATAGGCAAAAAATTTCTAATACCAATAATCAAACACTTAGCATACCTTAAAAGCAAACACTTTGAACACACAAAATGAATTAAACTCAAACCTCCGATTACTGCTTTATAGAAACATACATGCAATTGTTCAAACACCATAAATCTATGCAAGAATATAAATTTTATTCGGGCTCCAAATAAAATTCGACATACAAGAAGTAATTTCTAGTAATCCAAAAGTTTCTAATACCAATAATCATGAACAAGCTCCCAAAAAAAAATCCTAAACAACTAAACATAATATGCAATTAGAGGACAGAACCTTTAAATAGGAAACATATATTTTTCAGATTCTTCGAACTAAATCCGATAAGCCTATAAATAAGGAAGTGCTTTTACCTCATTCTGATATCCATTTATAATCCTAGTGCATCTCGATTTATGTTGCTTTAGCAGCCAAACAAGTTAATCAATGGATTGGTTTTCCTTCCCTTTATCGTTCTTCTCCTCACTCGACCCCTTTCCCTTCTCTCTTTCTTTTAGCTTTTCTTCCTCGTCCCTCCCTTTGGTTTCTGTAATTAATCTCTATAGAGGAAGGTACAGAAAGAGGATTATGGTTAATGATGGCATGTGAAAGAGTAGGACGACGGGTGGACAGAATGATGGAAATGAAGGTCGGTGAATAATCATCCTCAAGTGAACCATCGCATCATCATCTAACCTTCTCTACTTTCCTTGAGTTGTCACTAATGTTCTGAACTCCAAACCTTCAAATACCAACTTAACTAAGGATTCACCGAAGATAGTATTTGGACAGTAGTGGAACCAAACAAAAGTAAAAGAGAACTTGAGAAGCGAGCTATTCAACCGTGGAAGCCCGAGTCAATCAAGGACGGAACACCAAGTATTATGAAAATATGGCTTTAAGGTGAAGGCTCCTGAATTTGTATCTTTCGTGATGTTTTATTTCATGGTACTATAACTACATATATACACGAGATCTGCAATTAAGTTTTAGGAAAAGCTAGCCCTGACTTAGTTATACGATTAATCCTACTCTAGTTAATCATTAGGAAGCTCGCGCGGTACATAGTTGAACAATCAATTAGGAGTTATACAAACTCGCCACATAGCTTCAATTAGTGGACAATTAAGAGCAGCGTAAAGATCAGACCGATAGCTGCAAGCAAATAGACTCACAAAATGTAAGAAAGCAGAAATAACAGTAGGGGATTGAGCTTTGAACACACAAAATGAATTGAGCTGAAACCTCTAATTACTACCTTATAAAAACATACATGCAATTGTTGAAACACCATAAATCTATGCGAGTATATAAATTTTATTATTTGAGCTTCAAATGAAATTGGACATAGAAGAAGCAATTACCAGTAATCCAAAAGTTCTCCGTTCAATTTCCGATTTCCGATTTACTCCCCGTAGCAAAAAGACAACACAAAAAGAGAGAAAGAAAGGGGAACTGTTCAATTTCCGATTCCCGATTTACTCCCCGTATCAAAAAGACAGCACAAACAGAGAGCAAGAAAGGGGAACTGGAGACCGATTACATGAAGGAAAAACAAAAAGAGGTAGAGGAAAGAACTGGAAATGCAAAAATTATTTTAAAAACGGAAGAATGCCTTAGATCCACGATGAAGCAAAATGACGGCAACCGAACGAGGCCGCCAGGTAGAAGGAGCAAACTACCCAAATGGAAGAAAGAGAGGTCCAATCACCTATCGCCACGTCGCTAATTTTGAGGGGAACTGGCAAGAAACTGTGCCACAAAGTTGGATATTATGTAGATTTTTTTATTTGTACACTTTAATTTGCATTGAGGATTATTTTCTTAACAATTTTCGTCATTTAAATAATTAATCTTTTTAAGTAAAATCATTTATTCCATTAAGGGAAATATGTACTATTTTAAAAGTATAATATAATAAATAACAATGTATTTAAATATAGGGATATATTGGTAAATTTATTCATATTAAGACTTCAGTCATGCAATATTATCAAACAGCTTAAGTGGAATTAGTGTTCAGATTGAGACATTTTTATTTACCACATTCAGTCATTCAGATTCAGTCAGTTATCAAACACAGGACCGTACTATTACTTTACTGTTAGTTGCATTGTTATATCAATTTCATGTAAAGCTTAATCCCCGTTCCCAAGCAACTACTTTTGGACAAGTCTCCTTTATTGTTAATAATCTAATAGTAAGTATTGTAATTTAAATTAATTAATGTTCTGTCTTCACAAGTCTTGTTAATAAATTTTATTCAAAGCAAAGCACAATAGCAGCCCCACCAGCCAGCACAGTTTGCTCTGAACTTGATTCTCTTCTGAAATTTTCATTTCCTCATCTCTCAACTCTCTGTTTTGATCTGAAGTCTTAAGTTTCAGTACTTCCTTGTTATCTGTTGATATTTTTTCTTCTCTCAAGTCCCTCTACCCCCAAGAATTCCTTGTTTTGTTTTTTTTTGGAAAAAACTTTCTTAATTAATTGGATCAAGAATTTGCGTTGACTTCTGCAAAGTTATTTAGATCTTGGGGCCGATCAAGTTTCCGTTGGAAATTGGAAGGCCGAAAAGGAGAAGATTTGCGATCTGGTCAATCACAATCACTTAAAAGTCTATCAACAAAGGTACGAATCTTTTGTTCAGCAGGATTACTGTTTGTAGGTTTGATGGAGCAAGAATCTTTAGCAATATTTACACGATTGGGAACCAAAGAAAAAGAAGAAATGCATATCAATCTCTCTAAAACAATTAATGCTTATTTATATTATTGTTGTTGTTGTTGAATCAATAACATATAACTCCAGCTAGTATTTTTACAAGGTCCCATTAATGAGTTTAAAAGAGTATTACCTTCTCAAATAAGAAAAAAAAAAAGAAGGAATTTCTCCTGAAGTTCTTTTCTCACCAAATTCTTTTTGGGAGTTACAGAGATGTATTCCACAGAGTCTATTGTTCAAGATGCCTTAGATGAGCTCCAGTCCATCAGCCAGAAATTATCTGATTTTTTCCTAGATTGGGAACTTGATGCTCTGCTGGATTTGTTGGAATGGAGGAGATGGTTTTATTTGTGGGGAAGAAAGTGGGGCGATGAACAAGATGTGGACTGGGAAACTGCAGTGTGTACAGTGGAGGAGACTCTTCACAGACATTCCCTGGAAACTCCGTTTCTTTGTCTCACGTTGAAGGAGAAATTGCTGTGGGTTGATGATTCTGATGAGAGATGGGAAGATGATTCGGAGGGATGGGATGATGTGCTTAAAGATTTTCTTCGGAGATTTATTCGATCGGTGCAACCAGGAATTGAGGAATTGGGCCGAATGTTGGGGACAGATCTCACATTGCAAACAAGATCTTCTTCTCGAACAGATGTGAAGCAACTGCTGGACAGCGTCGACTTCATTCTTCACACTTTTCAGAGTCTTGAACATCAGATTGCCAACGCAAATGAAACAATAACGTTCATGAAGAACTTCATTCGCTTTGCTACGCTTCACGGACTTGAGGATAGGCAGATCATCGGAGATCTCTTGACTCACTTTGAACGGGTAGTTATTCAATCTGCAAGCCTACTTGTGCGGGTTGGAGAAGGTTTTCTTTCATTAACTTCTCGTTGTGAAATTCTGAGAAACATTCAGCCAGTTGAGTCGCGTGTTTGTGAGATTTATGTTGGTGTCTTACAAGATGTTTCAAAGTTTTCAGGGTCCTCCTTCCATCCCACTAAAGAAACTCATGCATTGGTGTTTAGAGACTTTGTGGATTCTCTCATTTTTCTGATTTTGAACCTTTTCTTCCGTGGTGCCATTTTTGTGGACATGTTTCCCCACGAAATGCATAAAGTGCATGAGGGACTCTCATTCTTGAGAACCATATCAGAGCACCATGAGAAGCTTGATGACCTCATTAGACCTTTGATTTGTGAGGCAGGCATCCTAATTTTTCATCTCTATCAAGAAAATGGAGAACAAAGAGGAAGGTTGGTTGCAAAATTAGAGCTCCTTTTTTCCAATTTCGAGACAAAACTCCAAATTCTCAAGGCTGCAGAAGAAGACGCGCCAAGGTTTCCACCAACATCAGCATATCCCCAAACAAACTTGTTGGGTTTTATTGACTCTGTCTTGGAAAAAATAAAGTCATTCCTGATTCAAGTTTCTTCAGAAAAGGATAAGTTCCAAGCCCTCCACGATGATCTTACAGTTTTAAGATCTTTTGTAGTCCATGATAATGGCATGACGAACCAAGATCTCTCGAGTCGCATTGCAGCGGTAGCTTATGACACGGAGTTTGTACTTGATTCTTTGGTTGTTGCTGGTAAACCACTTCAGACAAGCCTTATCGTGCAGCTTGATGTTATCATAACAGAGATTGAGCTTATTAAGACTCAGGTCTCGGAGATTCCTTGGAGTATGGAGCCAACCATTGCACTTCAAGAGATTAGTCAAGCTAACCTTAAGATGGCACCAGCAGTTGGTAAGATCCCAGATTCCAATGAGAGAGTGGTGGGCTTCGATGACGAGGCAAAAATCATCATCGATAGACTCACTAGAGGGACAAAACAGTTAGATGTGGTTTCGATTGTGGGCATGGTCGGATTAGGTAAAACTAGTTTGGCTAAGAAAGTTTATCATCATTCCCACATCTCTCATCACTTCCAGGCTCGCTCTTGGCTCACCGTGTCTCAAGAATACAACACAAAAAGTTTGTTGATTGCGATTTTAAGCGGTCTGGACCAAAATTCAACTGGAGCGTATATAATAAATATGAGGGAAGATGATTTGGCTGAAAGACTCCGTAAACGGTTGAAGGGAATCAGGTATCTTATCATCTTGGATGATATTTGGGATACTCAAGTATGGAATAGTTTGAAAATGTCATTCCCAGACGATGATAAGGGTAGCAGAATTCTCCTAACCAGTCGACAGGAGACTATTGGTTTGGAAATCAATCCACACTCTGAACCTCACCATCTTCGTGCACTAAATGATGATGAGAGTTGGGAATTATTTCGGAAGAAGATGTGCTTTGACCAAAGTTGTCCATCGGAAGAAGTAATTGCTCGTGCCAAGACAATAGCAAAATCCTGCAAGGGATTGCCGCTGATGATTTTAATTGTTGCAGGATTTCTCGCTAATACAGAGCCAAGTAAGTGGGAAGAAGTTGAAGAAATGCTAAAAACAGGTAGTGCAATGGCTGCAGATCAGTGCATGGAGACTCTTGAGTTGAGTTATCGACATTTGCCAAACCATTTGAAACCATGCTTTCTTTATCTGGGAGCGTTTGAAGAGGACCAATCAATACCTGTTCGCCAGATTTTACGGCTATGGATTGCAGAAGGATTCGTGCAGGAAACTGCAGGAAGAGAGTTCTTAGAGGATGTTGCAAAGGGTTACATGATGGAGTTGGTACAGAGAAATCTAGTGATGGTTGCACAAAGAGATTTCCGAGGTCAGACGCAACAGTGTGTCCTTCATGACTTGGTACGCGATTTCGCCATAGCAAGAAGCAAAAAAGAACACTTTATGCATCGGGTACATGGTCACGAGCTTAATGGTTGTGTTGAGGCTAGCCAGCCGTACAGGTTAACTATTGATTTAAGCGGAGCGGAGAAATTCTCAGAATCGAGGTCCCTCTATCCTCGTCTACGCACACTGTTGTTTGTTACAAAACCCAAAGTCTATCCACAAACAACATCTCTATACAAGTTTTTCCAGTTCAAGCTTATAAGAGTTTTGGTCTTAAGCCGACTATTTTGGTTTGATACATTTCCATGTGTGATTCTACTTCTTGTCCAGTTGAAATACTTGGCTTTTACAGTTTATTTTGATTCAGAAATAATCATCCCATCGTCAATTCTCAATCTCTCAGATTTGGAGACTTTGATTGTTGATAATGCGAGAGTTTTGTTGCCGGATACTTTGTGGGGTATGAAAAAATTAAGGCATCTGGATGGAGCTCGGGAGTTTGTATTGCCATCAGAGATTCCCGTAGCCAACTTGGAGAATTTGCAGACTTTCTCGATTGTAACATTCACCTGCAGCCAAACGATGGTGGGAGTAGTGAAGAAGTTACCAAATCTCCGGACACTACGCTGTCGTCTCGATCTTGGTGGAGGAGAGTGCACTGTGGATTTCATCACTTTGAATCAACTCGAATCACTCTTCATCAATACTTCTCGTGGGACGAACCTTTTTCAATTTCGATTTCCCCAGAATCTAAAGGATCTATCTCTGTATTCAACTTGCCTTCAATGGAGTGAAGTTTCAGCTATTGGAAGGCTACCAAATCTTGAAGCTCTCCGATTGGATTGGAATGAATACGAGGGGGAAAATTGGGACATTGAAGAAGAAGGCACATTCCCCAAACTCAGAGTGTTGGAATTATACAACATGATGAGTTTGGAGAGATGGACAACGGCTTCGGATGACGACTTCCCATCTATTGAGACATTGATACTGGGAGGCTGCCGTCGCTTAAAGGAAATCCCTTCTTGTATAGCCCAAAGTTCAACCCTTCAGATGATTAAGGTCAGGGATTGTCCACGTGTCTTTGATTCGATAAAGGAAATTCATGAAACACAGATGGATTATGGAAATGAAGATCTACAGATATATCTCGACAAGAAACAACTAACAAAAGAGTAAGCTCCCAGACTCAATATTGTTGTGATGTTTCATCTTTAGTTCTTTATATATACATTTTTTTTTTATTCAACTGAACAACGGTGTTTCTTTCCGAATGAAATTATCGTTTGCTAAACTAACCTCTCCTTTTTTTCTTTTCTTATTGTCTTCCTCAATTAGTTTCCTTTTTCAAAAAGAATTAAAATAACAATTGTATAGTGACAATAGCTAAACTTATGGTTGTAGGTGGCGTTACTGATATTGTTGTTTATGCAATTTTTTTTTTTTTTTACATCATTATTGTTTTATCATAGATCATAGATAATCAATGCTCTCTTTTCCGGTACCGATTTGATACTGTTAATAGTGTAGAGAAAATGTTCTCTGCTACTTATTCTTGTCCTAGATGTTTTCCTTTCTTTTTTTTTTTTTTTCTCTTCATATTTTGATGGGCTTTTTTTAGTTGGAATGTCAACGAAAAGTAGGAGTGTTAATGTCTAAAGTTGAACTTTTTATACGTGATGTTTACTACCCGATTGATCGATTGTGTCCATGAAATTATCTTAAACAATCAAGTCTTATCATGGAAGGTAGATTCAAGATTTCGGAAGTTAATTTGGAACATACAAGCCTGACATATCTTTCTTTTCTTTTTGGTACAGGAACTATGAGGTAATTCAAAGCAGATACAATTCAGACGAATCTTCATTTGAGTCGGGTAAGTGCGAATACAATTCACACGAATTTTCATTTGAGTTGAGTAAGTCTCTTTGCATCAAGCAGAAAATTTCTCCAAATATGTATGTCAAATACTACCCCACTAAGACGAAATAAATGATTTAGGTAGAAGACTCAAATAGCTTAGCTTGGCTGTTGTTGGAACCAAAACTTGACTTGAGGGGTTTCAGCCCTAAATCATGGTCAAGCCTTTGCCTTTGCTTGTCATGGCTGTATTAAAAACATGAATTTTTTAACTTGTGGTTAACAATAAACAGGATATCTTATCATGTACTGGTTCCTTACACTCATATTTTCAATACATATATTCTAGAGAAATCAATTCTGCATGATATTGTACAAATGATTTAGCAAATAAGAGTATATAGTTTTGGATGAGAAGAGACTATGGTCATTTGAGAATGTTAAGTCATATACTCCTTCCGTTCAGAAACGATTATTTACTTTGAATTTTCATTTTTAATTTAAATTATATCAAAAGCGAAAATTAAAATCGGATAATTATTTTTGAGACAGATAAAGTATTACAAAAGGGGCACATTAACTTGCAAAAATCCTTTGTGTTTCTTAATTTCCAGACCTATGTTTCAGTGAGTATCTTGTTTTTGCAAAATCGCAATAATCTTGTCAGTTTCATCTATTTTCAGGGCTCTCCAGTGACGAAGACGCTTGAAACACTAATTTTGCTGCAATAATTTCCCGAAATTGTGTGTTTATATGGTAGTTACTACTGCTAAACCTTCCTCAACACAAGATAAACCAGGGAAATTTTCAGTCTTCCCAAATACAAAGCTTTCGATGCTCTATCACATCTATATCAACGCTACACTGATGGAAACCTATTCACCAGGAGTTGCTTATGGAAGTACTTATTGTTCATCTAATTTGCAGTGTTAATTTCATGTATGGTCCTTTCTGGAAGAATCTTTAATATTTTCAACTCAACTATGCTTAATTCCATCAAAGAAGCTAATTTGTTTGGACAACGTTTTGTTTTAGTTTTTTTGATTTGGATTTGAGAGGCAATTTAAAAGGTAGTTTAGTTTTTTATTTGGATAGTATTATAGTATAGTGATCATTTATGAAATTAAAATAGTTCAGTGACCAAAGTGAAGACTTTACAATAGTTTAGTGACCAACGCACTAATTTTTCCCTCACCACCGGATCACCTCCACCGTCGGGGCCGCCTCCACCGATTAGCCGGATCCCGATCAAATTCTGGCGAGTTGGCTGGAATCCGGTCGGCTGGTGGCCGGCGGTAGAGGTGGTCCGGTGGTAGTTGACAAAAATTATGTAAAAATAATGTTTAAAATATTTTTTTAAAGGTAAGTTAAATTGATGTTTGGATTGTGTTTTGTTTTGCATTAAAATTTGTATTTAAAAGGGCAAATGAGCCAAAAGGCAAACAAAATGGTTGTCCAAACAAAGGCCATTATGCAGTTGATTGGGTAGTGACTTGATTCTTTAGTAATCAGATTACAAGGAGCATAGTAAAAAAATAAAACATAAACAAATCAGACAAGAACAAAATATTTCATAGTTTAAACTTTGATCATCATTATTATGACATACAACCAATTATATATATTCATCATTGATCGTTCCATTCATTTATTTTGTGAAAAGGATTTCCATCAAATCTAGTCTTCAAATAAAAACCATCCGATTTCACTAGCCAAAAGACAATATGACCTGGGACACAGTGGCTTATTCTGCGATCGAAAACAGCCATATATCTAACTTTTCCAGCCCACCAAAATGTGCAATAATATTTTGGATTTTTAAAAATGCCCTGATCAAACCCGAAACGAAACTCCGCGAAAGGATCAAGTACATGACAGCCAAAATCATCACCGTTTTCCTTGTAACAATGGTATTCTAGAGTGTTGCCATCTCTAGGTAACTCGCTCTTAATGGTAACATCCCAATGATATCCTAGATTAGGTTTTGTTGTACATAAAATACATAGGATGAGCAGATGAAGAAGTGAAAGGAATGAATTTTTGAAAGTATGACTCATGTTGTTCTTGTTGTTTCTTAGGGATGATCGAGTTATGTGATCTCATGATTGAAGACGTATTTATAGAGTGCACAATCATTAGATTTGGTGAATCCGTCTTAAGGAAATTGTTTGATGTGTCTTGTGGATATTATTGCGGAAGTGGTGTTACTTGAAATCAAATAGTATTTCCAGTGGTAATTTTTTTTTTCTTTTGTGGACAAATAGAGTAAGAAATAGTTTTCAAAGTTTTCTACCATCAAGTTATAGGTTGTCAAATGTTAACAATTTAACCAATCAATGCATGAAGTGTAGGAAAAAGATTACTATTTTAGTAAATTATCGATTTTGATGAAGGTTAAAAATTGGAGAAATTAATTGTTGATGCAAAAATATATATATATATATATTTACGTAATAATATATAATATATAATATCGACCATGTTTATTATAACTCTTTTAAAAAAAAAGACAAAAATTTCACTATTCCGGCTCTAAAATTTTAATGGATTTCATATTTTTTTCGGTATAATAAGAGCAGGTTGGATTTTAAATTTTTATATTTAGATCTGATCTCCATACGAATCAGATTAAGTATAGACAGAACAGGGAGATTAAAAATCTAGAAAATTGAATGAATAAATATTTAGATTTTTATATTTAGATTCTAAATTTTTGTTGTGTGTATTGTGTGTGAGTAAATTTTTAAAGTTAAATAAAATTGAGGTTGTAAAAATCTCAATAGGCTTTGATTGTTTTTCACATTCTTTTTGCGAAAGAGTTCATTTTTTTTTTTTTTGTGGACAAACTAGATTATTTTTTTAGACAAAAAGGAATGATGTTTTCAGAATGGTCCTTTTTTTAATGCAGAAAAAGAGAGCTCTATTTGACAATTTATTATCCATCCATTTTACCATTTCCAACAAAATGAAAAATTAAAAAAAAATTCCATCCGTTATAATCCTTTCCAAAAAAAGTCAACGTTCTAATCTAATGGTCTTCTCACCAATTTTTGGTCAATATTTTGTATAGCAATTAGGGTTTAGCAATTAGGTCATTTCTTAATGCAGATGAGAAACTTATACAAAAAAACATCCGAAAGCAATGACTATTGACCAAATTCTGATGGCGTAAAAAGCTAAGAAGTCAACTCTACTCTGTACCAAACGAACAAAAGGCAATAACCTAATTAAAAAATTCAGAGTTTATTGAAGTGCCAACAGCACTAAAATTCGAATGTCCTTTTGACGTTGCCTTTGGTATCTCAGAACCTCTTGATTCGTGTTTTTTTTTTTGTAATATTAGTTAAATGACATATTGTGGCTTACCTAATTGGATTATGTTAGTTCAACTGTCATTAGAGCAAATTAACAATCAATAAACTACAAACTCTAAAACATTCTTCCCGGCACAACACTATTATTAATAAGTAGACTACAAACCTCTAACAATACTATATGAGACTCTGTACTATATACGTCTCTAACACTTATATGTTGTTATCTTGTTAAGTCTCTGTTTGATAATACTACTTATCGCTTAAAATTAGTTCGTTAAGTACTTTTTGATTTTAATATGTTTAATAACAAAAATTGAACTTTTTAATAAATTAATTGGTGCTAAAATTGTCGTACAAAATATAATGTACATACTCAACGAGAATCCGATTTCGATGAAATATACATACTCAATGAGATTCTATGATAGAAAGGGTTAGTTGCTAATTAAGCTTAATTTTCTCTAGTGACAAAATGAACTCTAATTCCAAAGATGAAATTAGTTTGCCCAAATGTGGCAAACTAATTTCATCTTTTACCGCATTTGGGCATTACATTACAAATTGATATTGGACTTTCACACATACGTTTTGTCCCAAAAGAAATAGAAAGACAAACTTGTGAATTTGCTGTTGTATTCTTTGGTTGGGTGTTAGAACTTCCATTTCCCATTAGGCCAGTAGGTTTGAACAAAGTTAAGAGATTGATACTGAAGGGAAAACCCAAAAAAGTTATTATAACCAAAAAGAAGAAGAGAGAAAACTATCTGGCTAATTGAAGAAATATAAACCAATATTTCAGAATTGAAAAACATAGTGAGTATGAAGCCTAAAAGGGATGGTAATTAATATGTACCTTTTCTGTGGAATAAAAATCTTCTGCAGTATCAGAAACATGTACAATCTTTGAGTGAGGTATATGAAATTGGTATTTTCTTTTCCCTCTGTAATCTGTATCTATGAAAACTAAAAAGAGTAGAGTAAAAAAAATAAAAAAGAAAAGAAAAAACTGGGCATAATTGCCTCAATTCATATGATTGGATGAATTTGCAGCAAAAAAGTAACCCTGTTTTTCCATTTGGGATGTATATAAACTAACTAAGGAAGAGTTTCCAATGTTTTCCATTTGGAAATGACATTGGCATCTTTACCTTCAAACTCAATCTGATATATCTGTTCTGCTTCAAACTCTATAGAAGTAGTTGATGATTTGCAGCTTCTGTAGAAAATGCAACCGATGACAGTATCCAAGACGAGGAGAATTGTGTATAAATATGCTATGAATATCCCTTCAAAAACAATGGATGAAAAGGGAGATTCTGACTCATGAATTGCTCTTATAATTCGGTATTGAAATAAGGCCTCAAGTGCTGCCAGTGCAAGGTTAACAGGAAGAGCCAAGGATAATGCTGTTGCTGTTCTTCCTCGAATCAGGACGCAAGCCTTGAGGATCGCAATGTATCCGCTGGAATTTTCCATCCCTGAGACTATTAATGCAAGATTGCAAATGATGAGGGAATTTGCAAGAACTATGGAGTACAGAACAGCTCCTGTGGCTGAAAAGATCAGCAGTGTTTTCGGGTTCACAAGGCCTAATCCATCGGCGCAGTTGAACGCGATGAACAGGATGCAGAAACAGGTTGCATTTGCGGAGATCATCAGTATCATGTTGCAAATTTGAGTGTAGAAAAGGGGACCGAAAAGAGAATTGAAAAAGGCGAAAGGGGTTCGCGAGACGGGCTTACGGTTATTAGACAAAGTATGGATTACAAATGCCTTGGTGAAAAGGAAGAAGGTGAAGATGAAAGGAAAAATTAGATAAGATGTTGCAATGGTCTGAGACAGCTTGATGTTAAGAATTGCGAAGAAATCCGATGACCTTGGAAAGCCGGCAGCATCGAAGAGCGATTGCAGCCGGTTGTGAATCCCCTGAAGCAGAGCAGATGATGGAATTGCAGATTCTGACAACAGGACTAGTGCTGCATAAGGTAAGGCAAGGATTGCTGCAGTTGTGGTGAAAGATTGATACTTTTGCAGAAAAGTGTAAACTGATCTTCTGAGAATTCTGACTGTTTTCCCCATTGGGATTCTTGAATGTTCTTCCATGGATGAATCAAAGTGTAAAAATCTCAGTCTTTAAACTGATATGATAGAAATCAAGAAGCACAAAAAAAAGGGTACTATATCAAGGGAAGTTTGGATGACGCAATTCGGAGGAATCACTGTGAATTTGCGACAGGTATTTTCTCTGGGAAATGCATTAAGTAGCTAGGTACTTGAGGTATTATTGAAAGGAATTAATGGTACTATAGTTTATAGAATTAGTTAGATAGATAGGTTAATTGGTCGAGGAACAAGGTGATGACGCAATTCGGGCATTATGAGGTGGTTGTATAAATTCTTTGACTCAAACACTTGCGAATTGATTAGTTAAAAATCCCATATTCTACAACTTTGGGTTGTTTAGGTTGGAAGCAATAAACCATAAAGGGAACTGTACTTAATGTATATAAAATTATACCAAGTACAACCACTGGTAAAGGGTCAATGTTTTATGCCGATAAGCTAATTAATTAAATTATACCACAAAGGATTAAGATATATATATATCCATATCGATAATGATAATAATTATTTTCTATTAATATGTCTTTCTTTTTTTTTTTGCTTAAAATGAACTTGAATCAAGAAGCATGCTTGAAGAAAAAAAAACATTATTTGAAGTTGGATTTTGTAGTTTTAATCATAGTATAGATGCTACTTTGCTGAACTTGTGTGTGTGTGTGTTGTGTGTTTTGTTGTAATATGCAATACTTTTTAACTCATTATTAATGAACCAAAAAAAAAAATTGTCAGAACCTTCAGAAAGCGTTTAAGAATTAACCTTAGAAAATAACATTATTGAAAAACTATAAAACAAAAGCTAGCAATCCAAAACGATCAAGTTAATATGCCATTTTAAGAGTAAGTAAAAAAAGGTGTTAATTGTGAAGTACCAATGTTGAATTAAAATACAATAACACACCAAATATAAAAAAGTAAAAGAAAAATTAAAGAACGATTGATCTATTGCAAGCTAAGTTGTACCGCCAATGTAGGGTGAAACTCCGACTAGGGTTTCCTGCAAAACAGAGTCTCGGGCGTCTCCCAAGGGTAGACACTCCGAAGCTTAAGTCAGAAAATAGGGTTATGTCTGTATTGATTTGATAGTCAAGATTGCGTACCTTTATTGTGGAATAATGGTCCCTATTTATAGACCTGGGAAGCATCCGATTATTACTAGGGTTAGTAATAATACACCGCCATATCCGGGGCGGTTTGACCCTAAGGCCGAGTAGTGGGCCGGCCCATCGAAGGTAATCGATATGGACTCGTCAAGTGCCCCTGTCAAGTGTTAATTATGCAAAATAAATAAGACTTGACATTTAAATAAAACTGACCTGGCCCGACCCATATGAAATAAATAAGCCTCAGCCCAATCCAGATGTGACTATCCGCGGGCAAGGATCCGAACCGGGAAGGTGACCCGATTTTTAAATCCCGCCTAAACGAAAATTATGCCCCTTTAACGCGCACGATTCCCAAACGACGGCTGGGCAATTATGATTGTGCTTTGGAATTCGGCTACGGTGTCGGGTCGTGGGAGAGAGAAAACGTCTCTTATTTATTAACCGGGGAAAAGGCTAAAGACTTTAGCCATTTGTTTCTTTTGCCAAACTTGCAGTCAGAAACCTCCACACTCTCTATTCCGGCGCTCCAGATTTCTCTGTCGACCGAATACCGCCGTCAAGGAGAATCAACAGAGTCTGAAAATCCGTCCAATAGGTTTCACCCAGGAAGCGTTATCTCATAAGTAAGTCCTCTAACTTTCGGGCATTCTTAACACTGTATATTGGTGTATATATTTTACTTTATCTGAACCCTGCTAGATTTGCATATATTAGGATAGATATGGCGTCGCAAACAGTTCCCGACTTTGCATCAACCATAAATTCTACTGAAAAGGCTGATTCCATCGCCGAAAAATATAACTTCCCCATAGATGTAGAATATCGAGCTCCCATAGGTACTAAGAGGGCTAATACTCCACCAGAGGGGAAAATTACTGTGTACGAGAGGTCGATGTTCCTTGGACTAAGATTCCCCCTTCACCCTCTGTTTGGTAGGATAGTACAGTATTATAAGATTCCACTTGCTCAATTTACCCCAAACCTAGTCACAGCAGTTCTTGGATTTGTGAGGCTCTGCGAAATAAAGAAAGTAGCTCTTCGATTGTTGGTATGGAAGTACTTTTTTAAGGTTTGTGTGCCCTCGACCAAATAAAGGATTGGTATAATGTGAAGACAAACGTTTCCTCGAAGGCAAAACGCATAATAGAACTCTTCGATGGTGACCCATCGTGGAAGCCGAATTATTTGTTTGTTTCGGCTCCCGGGGATTTTTGTATGGCTTAGGACTATCGGGAAGCTCATGAAATGGGCAGTGTGGCAGATGCCTGGTCCAAACACGATAAGGCCAGAATCGAGAGGTATAGGGTTGACATCGATGCCTTGGAATCCGTCGAGGACATCCTGGGCTACACGGAAGTGCAACAATACATTCCTCCGGTTCACGTCGAGAAGAAAAAAGGTACTAACTTGTTATGTGCTTTGTTTTTGTTTTAGGTCATGTCATCGAGCAAAGATACCGTTGGGTTGTTTGGTGACGCCCAGATTTTTGAAATTAAAAATTCAGATGATGAGGGATCGTCCAACAAAGTCACCAAGAAGAGGAAGCTGAGAAGGCTTGTGAAGGCGTCCGATGCGGGTGCCAAGGCCAAGAAGACTCCTACTCTCGAGGGAGCAGAGAAGCCGGTCGAGGAGTAGGTCCTGATCGAGGTGGAGGATGATGTCGCAGATCCATCGGAGGCTGTCCCTCCTATTATCGAAGAAGTGGAGGTCCCAATGCCTGAGGACCCAGCACCCGAGGCAAGTCCGGCGACGGAGCGGCATCCGGAGTGGTTCAGGCCGCTCGAGGCCTCTCTAGAAAAGAAAAATGTCAAGGACACCGATGGCTCGTCGACATACACTGCCGCTGCGGCCATATATCATTTCGGGGACCACAGAATCGAGTGCCCCATCATCGAGGAGGTAGCGGCGACATTGACAGAAGAAGAATCGCTGAAAATGGTAATATTCTCCTTATCATGAGTTATGTCTTCTTAAAAACCTTACGATGCCCTTGTTAACATTTTGTGTTTGTTGCAGCTAACTACTGCCATGGCTAGCATTCTTATGCGTGAGAAGACGTTGAAGCAGGACATCGTTAGCCTGCAGGCTAAGAGGGGATTTCTCGAACAGGAGAGGCAGTCGAGCGAAGTCTCGAGGAAGGGTGAGGAGGCGCTGAGACTTGCTAGGGAACAAGAGCTGGCCAATGTTCAGGTCATGTATAAGGAGCTCGAGGCCAAGTTGTCGGAATATTGGGAGACTCATGTTCCCCGATCAGAGTTACCGACCTGGATAACAAATTTTTGGACAAGGATGGTGTCCATGGGCGGGTTGGCAAGCATTCTTGTGGGCATTAGCAATGAGGCCAAGGCTCTGGGGGGATATGGCGTAGCGATGGCTGCCCTTGAAAGGATGGAAAGAGGGAGGACCATCAATGTTGGATGGCTTCAACAATTTATAAGGCCGCATCCTAAGAAGACACTCCACGAAGCCCTCAAGAAAGGATTGCAGCAACTTTCTGACGACCAGCTCCCTCTATTCGGACCACTGTGCGGCGCTGTTTCTGAGATGAAATCCTCGACGGAGATCTCATCCTTCGAGGGGGATGCCCTCAAGGTACTCCCCGATGACGCCGGGGAGGAGGTGCGCATGCCGGGGTTGGCCCCGGACTTCATTGGTGTCGAGGTGGAATGGGAAGAAGATTCCTCGGAGCAAGCCGAGGACGATGGACAAAGCAATCCCGAGCCAGAAGGGATGTCGGCTCCTCCTCCCGTCGAGGAAACCAACAAGAGCCAGCCAGGATAGCCACTGAGTCAGAAGGAAGTATGAACCTTCTCTTTATAATAGGGTTTTTGTTGCTAAGGTTGTAGACCTTAGAAAGTTTGTAGGGATTTTTGAACCTTTTTGCCAGTTAAACCGGCTTACCTTTAATATTTGACGTATTTCTGTCCCTTATTCCAGGATTCGTACTTTGTTCATCATTTACACCTACTGATTCTTGAAGAAGATGAGGTTGCTCAGTTTCCCCTGTATGCGATGATTTCTTCGATTCTGAGGAAATTCGGGGACGTCCATAACACTGACAAAGTGAAGTTTCTTGAGAAATAACTTTCAGATGCTTTTAACGCACTGAACCTACAGACGCACTCCCGCTTGGTACAGTGCTTCAGGCAGCAAGAGGAAGAGTGGAAGCGCCGACTTCACCAATACGACGTGGACTTCCATGCTTCCTTAACCCTCGAGGCTAACATTTATGAGGAGATGGAAAAACTGAAGTCGGAAATCTCTCAATTGAGGAGGCGCGAGAAGATCGTTATTTCTCCGTGGTTCCCCGAAAAGATCGACACGCTTGCCTTGGTCGAGTCGCAGATAAAGATCCGCACTAAACGTTTTATTGCTGCCATCGACCTCCTGAAGAAAAGGACCAAGGAGGTGGAGTTCTATTCAAAGCAAGCAAACATTCTGCAGAATATATTGGTGGACAACGAGATTTCCTTGCCTATTCTCGACGACCTCGATCCGAAAGACGAAGCTCGGGAGCGAGCAGCTGCCAAGGAATACCTTCTTAGAATCGACGACCAAGATTGGGAGATTCTAGATTTGAAGGATAAACTCGGGCATTGTGTTCATAAGCTTAGGTCGATGGGATGGTCCGGCCTTATAAAGCCTTCTCGTTTTAACCCTAAGGGGAAGGACCTCAGGATTTAGGTAGACATTATGTATGTCTATATATCCCCCCCCCCCTTTATTTTTTGTTACCCCGCACTTGGTGTGAGGGAATTGTACTTGGGCTGAGCTGTGTTAGCGTCAGTTATTTGTACTCGAGAATGTTTATATAACGCTTTGTTTAGCCAGCTGTTAACTACACGGCCTCATCGAGGAATCGGATACAGATTCCTCGGTCTACTAATACCGCGATGTACGGCGGGTGCGAGGGGAAGTCCTCGACTTAGGGGTCCGGATGTTGAATACACGGCTCAAATCGAGGATGGCCCTATCGAGGGTGTCCATCTCGGTGACTAGTCATAAGATAGTGTCGACATGCGCAAATATATAGGATAGGTAATGTCTTTATTTGAAAAAATGCGTAATGACTCTTATTGATAATTATCCGAGGACCCGGGTTAGCATTACACGCAAACAAATGAAAGCAATTAAATCACTTAGCAAGCAAACTCACAAACAGTATGCAAGGAATCTAGACATAAAACCTGCAGAGATTCTGAATGCTCCACCATCGTGGGAGGACGGCTCCCGTGTCGTCAGTCGTCTGCAATCGGTAGCTGCCCGATGGAGAGACTTGAATGACTCGATAGGGTCCTTCCCAGTTGGCTGCCAACTTCCCCGGGGTCTCTGCCCGACTGGCGTCGTTCTTTCTAAGCACCAAGTCCCTGACTACGAAGTCGGTGCTTTTGACTCGCTTATTATAATTTCTTCTAAGGATCTCCTTGTACTTAGCTTACCAGACTTTTATGGCGTTTCGCCGTTCCTCGAGTAGGTCGAGGTTAGTCAAGATATCTTCATTGTTGGTGTCCTCAACGAAGTTAATCGTTCGAGGACTTGCTAGACCAATTTCAACCGGGAGAACGGTGTCCATTCCACAGACTAAGCTGTATGGCGTTTCGTCTGTCGAGGAATGAGCCGTGGTGCGGTAAGCCCATCAAACATTAGAAAGTTCTTCAACCCAAGCTCTTTTTGCATTATGCAGCCTTGTCTTAATTCCGTGTAAGATGGTCCTGTTAATTGACTCGGCTTGTTCGTTTGCCTGCGGATGGGCGACAGCGGAGAATCGACGCTCAATTTGCATCTCCGCGCACCATGATTTGAAAGGGTCGCTCGGGAACTGGGTTCTGTTATCTGACACAATCACCTTGGGTACTCCAAACCGACAAACCATGTTCTGCCAGAAAAAATCCAACACCTTTCTTCCCGATATCGAGGCCAGTGGTTTCGCTTCCACCCACTTGGTGAAGTAATCCACAGCTACTATGACCCATCGCAGTCCTCCCGCCCCTTTCAGATTGGGGCCGATGATGTGTGTCCCCCATTGGTAAAATGGCCAAGGACTTTGTATGGTTACCATCTCGTGTTGTGTTTGTCGGGTTATTGGTGAAAATTTTTGGCATCTGTCGCACTTTTGAACGAAGTGGTAAGCGTCCTTAAAGACTGTGGGCCAGAAGTATCCTGCTCGAAGGACCTTTTTTGCCAAGCTCCTTGCCCCCATGTGGGCTCCGCACAACTCCTCGTGGACCTCCTCGAGGATGTATGCTGCTTGATTTGGTCCGACACACCGTAACATGGGTAACAAGTACCCGTGTTTGTAGAGAATCCCATTCCTTAGAGTATACTTGACTGCTTTTAGTTTCAATGTCCGAGCCTCCTGTTTGTCATCGGGGAGTGTTCCATTCTCGAGGAATCGGATGAATGGGGTCATCCATGTTTCTCCATCTTCGGTGATAGCCAGGGAAACTTTAGGGTGGATGCTGGGTTCAGGGAGCATCTCAACCCAGACTTTATGACTGAGATTAGAAAAATTGGATGAAGCGAGCTTACTCAATGCATCGGCTCTCTTGTTGCTGGTTCTAGGAACGTGAGAGATGGAGCATTCTTCGAACTTGTCTTTGATTTCCAGGACCTTCTCGAGGTATGGCCGAAGGTGCTCTTCACGGACTGTGTATTCACCTTTGATTTGTTTAACCACTACCTGAGAGTCGCTAAATAGTTGCAAGTTTTGAACCCCTAATTTGAGGGCCATATTTAACCCTGTGATCATTGCCTCGTATTCAGCTACATTATTGGAAACTGGAAAACCGAACCTCAGAGCGTAGGAATATTCTGCGTCGTATTCTTTGACTTCCTCGATTTCTCGAGGTACTACCGGCTTTGCTAGGATGATCCCTGCTCCTCCCCCATCTTCGCAGGAAGAGCCATCGACGTACAGGGTCCAGGCTCGAGGATCTGTGGAGGGATGTTCATGTAGTTGCTTCTTCGGTATTGATTCTTGCGTGGTTCCCGGAGCTCTGGGCATTTCCACTAGGAAATCTGCGAATACCTGCCCTTTTATGCCCGTACGGGGCTTGTACTCGATATGATGTTCCCCCAACTCGACCGTCCATTTCATCATACGGCCTAAAGCTTCTGGTTTGAGGAGGACTTGTTGGATGGGCTGCTCGGTCAAGACTTGTATAGGATGAGCCTAAAAGTAGGGACGCAACCGGCGGGCAGCGAGTACGAGGCTTAGAATGAGTTTTTCCATGGGGGTATATCGTGATTCCGCCCCCTGTAGGACTTTGCTGACGAAGTAGACTGGGAGCTCCTTGTTGTCTTTTTTCTGAATCAGTACTGCGGATATGGCAGTTTCTCGAACAGCTAAATAGATATATAGGACTTCCCCTGGTTGCGGTTTCGTTAGCATGGGGAGCCGTTTGAGATGTTCCTTTAGCTCCTGGAAGGCTTTTTGACATTCTTCGGTCCATTGGAACCCCCTCTCTTTCCTTAGAGTCTTGAAAAAGGGGAGGCTTCTCTCTGCTGCTTGAGACAAAAACCTGTTAAGGGCTGCTAGAGATCCTGTGAGTTTCTGTACATCCTTGACGGTTTTTGGGGCTTCCATTAAAAGAATTGCTTCGACTTTTGAAGGATCCACGCTTATTCCGTCCTTTGACACTTGAAATCCGAGGAATTTCCCAGAACCTACGCAGAAGGCACATTTTTTTGGATTGAGTTTCATGTTAATTCTGCGCAGAATTGTGAAGATCTCCTTCATGTCTTCGACCACCCTGCCGTCCAAATTGCTCTTGACAACCATGTCATCCACATATATCTCGATGTTCCTTCTGATTTGACTGTGGAAAGCCCTGCTAACCAAACGCTGGTAGGATGGGCTACTCGGTCAAGACTTGTATAAGATGAGCCTGAAAGTAGGGACGCAACCGGCGGGCAGCGAGTACGAGGCTTAGAATGAGTTTTTCCATGGGGGTATATCGTGATTCCGCCCCCTGTAGGACTTTGCTGACGAAGTAGACTGGGAGCTCCTTGTTGTCTTTTTCTGAATCAGTACTGCGGATATGGCAGTTTCTCGAACAGCTAAATAGATATATAGGACTTCCCCTGGTTGCGGTTTCACTAGCATGGGGAGCCGTTTGAGATGTTCCTTTAGCTCCTGGAAGGCTTTTTGACATTCTTCAGTACATTGGAACCCCCTCTCTTTCCTTAGAGTCTTGAAAAAGGGGAGGCTTCTCTCTGCTGCTCGAGACAAAAACCTATTAAGGGCTGCTAGAGATCCTGTGAGTTTCTGTACATCCTTGACGGTTTTTGGGGCTTCTATCGAAAGAATTGCTTCGACTTTTGAAGGATCCACGCTTATTCCGTCCTTTGACACTTGAAATCCGAGGAATTTCCCAGAACCTACGCAGAAGGCACATTTCTTTGGATTGAGTTTCATGTTAATTCTGCGCAGAATTGTGAAGATCTCCTTCATGTCTTCGACCACCCTGCCATCCAAATTGCTCTTGATAACCATGTCATCCACATATATCTCGATGTTCCTTCCGATTTGACTATGGAAAGCCCTGTTAACCAAACATTGGTAGGTGGCCTCAGCGTTTTTCAACCCAAACAGCATTTTTGTCGTAACAATACACTCATATCTCTGTAATGTAAGCCGTTTTCTCAGCATCCTCCTCGGCCATGTGAATCTGATGGTATCCTTTATACGCGTCGAGGAAGCTAAGGGTCCTGTAACCGGTAATACCTTCCACCATTTGGTCAATTACGGGCAAGGGGTAGCAGTCTTTCGGGCAGTGTTTTTTTAGATCAGTGTAATCTTGGCGCATGCGCCAGGAATTGTCAGGTTTGCGAACGAGTACCGGGTTGGCCAACCAGGTTGGCCAAAGCAACTCTTTCAGGATATTGGCTCGAACCAGCTTGAGGGTTTCCTCGTTAATCACATCATTGCGATCTTGAGTGAAAACCCTCTTCTTTTGCTTGACTGGTCTAACGTTTGGATCCACGTTCAGTTTGTGCTCGATAATATGTCGAGGAACTCCAGTTATATCGGATGGCGACCACGCGAAGATGTCCCAAAAGTCCCGTAACAAGGCGATTATTTCGATCCGAAAAGCTCCCTTGATGGATATCCCCAGTTTGATGGTTTTTCCTGGCTCTTTTTCATCTAAGACCAACTCTTCCGTCTTGCCGCTGAGCGGGGGGTTTTCTGGATCGAGGTCGATGTCTGGGATCTCTTGCTTCCTCTGGTCACACTCGACCCTCGACACGCCTTGCCGAATCGAGTAGCACCCCGATGCTGTAGCAGCCAGCTTTGGCTTTACCGTTTTCTTCCCGATTCTTACTGCCGTGAGAAGACATTCTCGAGAGCTCCGTTGGCACCCTTGAACTACTCCTATCCCGTATTCCGTTGGGAACTTCATGACCAAGTGATAAGGTGACCAAACAGCACGGGCTTGGCACATCCACGGCCGTCTTAGAGTCATATTAAATGGCGAGGGAGCATCGATTATAGCGAAATCCATTGTTAGATTTACCGTTCGAGGATACGTCCCTACCGTGATTGGAAGCATGACGATCCCACTTGGGATTATCGTGTGCCCAGAGAAGCCCATCAATGGTAAAGTGGCTGGGCGCCAATCTGGATTCTGTATATTCATTCTTTTGAAGCAATCATTGTAGATGATGTCGACCGCGTTACCATTGTCGATGTACACGCGGCTTACCCCCACATTACCTATGATGGCATCGATGACCATGGTATCGCTGTGGGGACATACCACGGGGACGACGTCACTATCAGTGAAGACGATTGCCTCGGTTCCTTTAAACCGCTTGTGACTTGGCCCTGCGGCGGGGTTTTTGTTACCAGTCGGACAGAGGCTTTCATTGCCGTGGTCGAGAGGACTTCGAGAGGTGCTCCATAAATTGCTCCGACATTGTGGGTAATCTGCTTGGCAGGGTTGAGGGGAGGTATTTGCTGTATTGGCTGCGGTTTGTTATCGAGAGCTGGCTGGGCTAGTTGCTGTGAGTTATCCCTCGGTTGCCAATTATTTCCTCGGTTGTCTCTGCGAGAACCCCGATTGTTATTTCGCCTGCGGAAGTTGCGAGGGGCGCCAGGCTTTTCCTGGGAACCGCGGGTATCTCCTCGAGCTGCGCCTTGCGTGTTCTGCACATATTGTTGGAATTTACCGGACTTCACTCCTGCTTCAATTTCCCGCTTGAGCTCCCGACAATCCTCTGTGTCATGTCCATGATCCTTACGGTACTCACAATACCGATCCGTGGACCTATTCGGGTTATGAGTCAATGGCTTTGGGGTTGGGAATTCGTCCTTATGGATTTGGAGTATCTCCCTTCGAGGCTTTATCAATGGAGTGAGTAACCTGTCGAGCCTGGGCAGTGAAGGTTTGCTTTCAGTCAGGAATTTATATCTGTCCTTCCCCCCTTGCTCCCCTGCAAGTGAGAAGGACTTCTGGGAATTTTTTAGTGTCTGTTCCCGTTGGATGTAACTTTCCACCGTGGCCCACATCTATTGGGTGTTTCGTGGAGGCTTAGTGGTTAGTTTTACTCGCAGGGGGGCGGACTTCCCCCATGAAGCTATTCCTCACGTCTCTGTCATCGAGATTATCAATTTAGAGGGATTCACGGGTAAAGCGGCGATGGAAATATGAAAGGCTCTCGTTATGTCCTTGTCTTATGGAGGATAGGTCAATGGACATTTTTGTGATTTGCTTGCTGAGGAAAAACCCGGTGGCTAGCTTTACCGTGAGATCCTCAAAGCTGTCAATGCTTCCCTCCGGCAACTGTCCAAACCAACGTTGTGCTTGCCCGTCGAGGAACGATGGTAGAGCTTTTGCCATAAAGTCCAGAGATGCGTTACGAATTCTCATGACTTGTACGTATTTGTTGAGAAATTGCTGTGGATCAAAATCTCCAGTATAACATGTGAAGTCTTTAGGGAAGTCAAAATCACTAAGCTTCGGACAGTCTCGAATCCTGGGGATGAAAGGACTTCGGTCCACGATCATCCCTATCATCCTTCGCATTGAGTCTTGAATCGAAGGATCCTGGTTACCTCGATTATCTTGATTTCGAGGTGGAGGATCTTCTCCTCGACGATAGTCATGGCGGGATTTTTCATGTGTCCTTTTTGGTCCCGATCGAGAGTGGATATTGTTTTTCGGGGGCTCCCACTCCCTTTTAGACAATTCCTCGACGCTAGGTGACCGTCGTCGATCTTGTTTGCGAAATTGTCTCTTCTGTTCGTGTTTCAGTGCAAACTGCTGAATCGCCTGATAAACCACCGGGTTTATCCTCTCGAGTGCTTCCCAGAAAGTATTACCGGGGGCTTTGGAAGGTTTAGCACGAGAAACCTCTCGATAGGGGGTTTCTTTGCGAGTTCTTTCCTCCCCTTCGTTTGGGGCCGGACGTTTGCCTCTTCTGATTTCGAGGAGATCTAGGGTCCTTCTTGCTTCTTTTTTCTCGATTAACTCCTCTATCTCTTGTTCTGTTGGGTCTGGAAGACCTAACAAACAGCAGCGTTTATATTGTTCGAGGATATATTTCTTTTTCCTTTGGTCGAGGGAGTTATCGTCCTTCAACTTTTTCAGTTTCGCTTCGATCTCGGCCAACCGTTGTTTCTGGTGTGGATCGGGGGTTTCACGGTGACGATTCTAATCGGTTGGCTTGACAGGGGTGGTTTCTTTCTTGGTTCGTCGATCGTTCCTTTTCCGTTTCTGCCTCCATCGGAAGTGTGCCAGATTTCGCCGTCCTCAGGGCTTGTCTGTCTTCCAGTCGATGCGACACTGGATTGGGGACTGTCAACCACCACCATCTTTCTTTCCACCGATTCTGTCCTGGAAGCATTGGAAGCGGATTGAAAGGTTTCGAAAAGCTTAAGAAAGCTTGATGACACAAACCCTAGTTTTCGGGTCCCACTGGGCGTGCCACTTGACGATACCTGGAATTGTACCGCCAATATAGGGTGAAACTCCGACTAGGGTTTCCTGCAAAACAGAGCCTCGGGCGTCTCCCGATGGTAGACACTCCGAAGCTTAAGTCAGAAAATAGGGTTATGTCTGTATTGATTTGATAGTCAAGATTGCGTACCTTTATTGTGGAATAATGGTCCCTATTTATAGACTTGTGAAGCATCCGATTATTACTAGGGTTAGTAATAATACACCGCCATATCCGGGGCGATTTGACCCTAAGGCCGAGTAGTGGGCCAGCCCATCGAAGGTAATGGATATGGACTCGTCAGATAATTATTAAATTGGGAAAAAAAAATATGCTGTAATATAATAAAAGAATCCAAAACGCAACAGTTAAATCCCCCTTGTTTCCAGATAGTCCTTACTAATGATAACCTCCATGATGTAGAAGACATCACCTTAATTGTTCCAAGAACTTTGTCCCCATTATACAGTATGCAGAACTCTTTGCTTGTAAGAGAAAAACCTAAAAAGTTATAAGGGAAATCAGCAAACAAAAATTATCAAAGAAGGGATATCTAAGAGAAGATACAATAATGATCATCAGAATTTCAGATGTACCAAAACTGATGATGACAAAAAAGTTCAAAAGTCACAATCTTAAAACTGTCTGCGTTGCTGACAACCTACCCAAATAGCATCTTAACAAACATTGGTGACAACCTACCCAAATAGCATCTAAATCGTGTTACTAACAATGTTGTTAATACTAAATCTCGTTATGGGACGGAGGGAGTAATAAATCTCGTTACATTAATTCGTATGAGGAATCACTGTGAATTTGCGACAGGTTTTTTCTCTGGGAAATGCATTAAGTAGCTAGGTACTTGAGGTATTATTGAAAGGAATTAATGGTACTATAGTTTATACAATTAGTTAGCTAGGTAGGTTAATTGGTCAAGGAACAAGGTGATGACGCAATTCGGGCATTATGAGGTGGTTGTGTAAATTCTTTGACTCAAAACACTTGCGAATTGATTAGTCAAAAATCCCATATTCTACTACTTTGGGTTGTTTAGGTTGGAAGCAATAAACCATAAAGGGAGCTGTACTTAATGTATATAATATTATACCAAGTACAACCACTGGTAAAGGGTCAATGTTTTATGCCGATAAGCTGATTAATTAAATTATACCACAAAGGATTAAGATATATATCCATATCCATAATGATAATAATTATTTTCTATTAATATTTCTTTTTTTTTTTCTTTGCTTAAAATGAACTTGAATCAACAAGCATGCTTGAAGAAAAGAAAACATTATTTGAAGTTGGATTTTGTAGTTTTAATCATAGTATAGATGCTACTTTCCTGAACTTGCGTGTGTGTGTGTGTTGTCATTATTAATGAACCAAAAAAAAAAAAAAATTGTCAGAACCTTGAGAAAGCGTTTAAGAATTAACCTTAGAAAATAACATTATTGAAAAACTATAAAACAAAAGCTAGCAATCCAAAACGATCAAGTTAATATGCCATTTTAAGAATGAGTAAAAAAAAAGGTGTTAATTGTGAAGTACCAATGTTGAATTAAAATACAATAACACACCAAATATAAAAAAGTAAAAGAAAAATTAAAGAACGATTGATCTATTGCAAGCTAAGTTGTAAGGTTCAATAGTAGTTCAACCTAACTGATTTCCAAATACTCCCTCCGTCCCATAATTATTGTCCATTTTGTCCAAAAAATTTTGTCCCAAAATTATTGTCCAATTTGACTTTTTATGGATCAAGTTACACATTTGTTCTTAGTAAAAAACATTATCCATAAAATCTTAGTGGTTAAACAATTACTTACATAGGGGTATATCCGGTTGTTTACGGTAAAATATAGTTAAGTTTGACCAAAAATAAAATCTTTTATTTTAGTAAAAGTGGACAAAAATTATGAGACGGAGGAAGTAAATAAATAACACACACTCATAGATTTAGCAGTAATTAAATTCTTCGAGAGTTATTAAATATTGTTAACAACTCAGATAAACTGACATCCATGTGGGAAGTAGCAGTCTCTGAAGAACTGCAGCATAATTAATGTGAAAAGGAAAAGACTAAAAGAAGAAGTTGATCTTCATTATTACTAAGTCTTATTTAATCGTTGAATAAGTGGTCCACAAAATTATTGTACATGATGATAATTATTAAGCCCAAACAGAACATTTAAGTGTAAGGTACATAATATTAATAGAACCATTAATGATTAATTGTTTTCCATTTGTCTCTTATCCATTTTGCCTTGATCACTTGCAAATAATTGATCGTATCTTAGTTATTTCTCAAAGTTTTAATTTGGGCACAGCTAGTATAAGCTAACATTTTCTATAAATATATATGGCTACAATTAATTTATATAAAGTTTATGAAATGAACGTACAGGCCAGTTGTACGTCTAGCTATCTAATTCCTTTTGTCTTTCACATTTTAATCATATACTGAAACAACTAACCACCAACCATAATCCATCCCATTAAAAATCTTCTTGTCATTACTTGCCTGTTACTCGGTCTATTATTCATCAGTTATGTGTTTTTATCATACTCAAGATCTAGTTATTTTATACTCTCTATGTCTTAAAATTATTGTCAGTTTGAAATTTTACTTTTAGTACAATTTAAACTAGAAATAAAAACCCAAACTAGACAATAATTATGAGACGGAAGGAGTACTTACCCAAATTTAGAAGAAAATTTACTTGTTCATTATATGTTATCATGTTCTTCTAGGTACAAACTTTAATCAGTACTTTATTCATTTCAATCGAGCATATGTATAGACCGAAATAAGTCGGCAAAGGGTATAGATAATCGATTAATCGTATGCAAACTACTAGAACTTAAGTTGTAGCATCTTGTTGGATAATGATATACACTTTACTAATTATTAATCTTCTAAAAAGGGATTCCATTCCGTTATTCTCCTCAAATTATATTCATTTTAAAATTATACAATTTACGAATGGAATTGCCTGCTTTTATGCACCTTTGCGGTTACATTCGGAGTAGACAGTGGATAAAAGATAATAGATATATCTCAGTTGAAGAAAAGATCGCAATGTTTCTAACATGTACGTATTTGCACCATACAAACCGTGCAGTGAAGCGAAGATATCAACATTCAACTCAAACAATTCACAAGTAAGTTTACAAAGTGCTTGAAGGTATGTGCACATTTTCAAAGGAAATGATTGTCCCCAATTTGATCCGAGTGTGTTCGACAGTGAACGCCTACGCCGAACTCGTGCACCTTTTTTCGGGTGATTTTCTAATGTTATTTTTTATTATTTTAATTGACCAATGGTAATAATCTATTTAATATGTAGTGCACTAAAATATATCCTCTTTTTTTTCTTTTTTTTTAAGGGTGCCATTGGAGTTTTAGATGGCACGCTTATAAATCCAGTAATACCACGAGACCAACAGACTCTATATCGAGGGAGAGGCAAGGATGATTGCTTTCAGAATGTTCTTGCAATATGTGATTTTAATATGGTTTACACGTTTCTGTGGGCTGGTTGGGAAGGGACAACACATGACTCTAGAGTACTTACGAAAACTATGTGAGATCCGGCGGGTAATTTTCCATTTCTCCCAGCAGGTAGATGTTAATTATGATCATGTATATTTTTAAGAAAAATTCTATTATTTTTTAAGGATGTTTGAAATACAATATTTTTTTTTGGGAAAATGGGTCTTTTCATCCCAAAGTTTAGGCCACACTATCCAAAACATCCCAAAGTTTAAGAACATGCCATTTACATCCCAAACTTTTTAAAAACATGTTACATTAGGATATTCGTTAAATTTTTAACTCCAGTTAATTAATTAGTGGTGGTGCTTTATACTGTTTCTCCTACCCCAATTCTTTTAATCATTTAACACGTTACACTAACTCTCACCTTATAAGAAAATAGCTAAACCTAATTTGGTCTTCACATCATCCATTCTTCCTTGCTTAGAAAAAGAAAAAAAATATCCAAGATTCACCTTCTAGATTGATAACAATCATGAGAGTTTTTGTGTGTGTCTTAATTAGAGAGTAAGCCTTATTTCATTTATTTTTTTAAATATGTAGCATCATTATAAAAATTAGTGTTGTAATTGACGTAGGGGTATGTAACTTTTTTGCTTGGCATGGACCAAATTTACCAAACGCAAGCATGAAACTTTTTTGACTAAAAAAAATGGGGGAAAAGAAACTGAATGAAATATTGTCGTTAATAACTTCAAAAAATTAACAAATGTCCTAATATTACATATTTTTTAAAAGTTTGGGATGAAAATAGCATGCTTTTAAACTTTAGAATATTTTAGGTGGTGTGGCTCAAACCTTGGGATGAAAAGGTCCATTCTACCTTTTTTTTTTATTGTAGGGAAATATTATCTTTGTGCTGCAGCTTATCCTATTACTCATGAATTTTTGACATCTTACCGCAATGTGCGATACTGGTTGTCAGACTTTCAATCTGGTGGGCTTGCGAGATCAAAGGAAGAAAAGTTTAATCAAGCTCATGGTCGAGTAAGAAATGTAATTGAACGAAGTTTTGGCGTGCTAAAAAACGTTTTCCGATCTCAAAGATAATGTCACCATATTCATTTCCAACGCAAAGAAATATTTTCATTGTGTGTGCGGCTATCCACAACTATCTCCGCAAAATTGGCGTCACGGATATTTGATTTGAAGAATTCGGAAATAAAGATACGATTTTGGGCAATAATCAAGAATCAGAATTATCTCAAGGTGATGTGGCAATTGGATCTTTCACAGGGGGAAATAAACAAGATGATAGAGAATTTATGATTAATTTGTGTGAAACACTAAAAAATTAATTTAAAAGAAAAAATTTACATTTACATTTTAATTTAACTTTGGGATTTTTTTATAATTTTTTTATTTGTACACTTTAATTTGCATTGAGGATTATTTTATTAACAATTTTCGTCATTTAAATAATTAATCGTTTTAAGTAAAATCATTTATTCCATGAAGGGAAATATGTACTATTTTAAAAGTATAATATAATAAATAAAAATGTATTTAAATATAGGGATATATTAGTAAATTTATCCATATTCTGACTTTAGTCCTACAATATTATCAAACAGCTTGAGTGGAATCATTGTTCAGATTTAGATATTTTTATTTACGACATTCAGTCATTTAGATTCAGTCACTTATTCAATTGAGTCACTTATCAAACAGGACCGTACTATTACTTTACTGTTAGTTGCATTATTATATCAATTTCATGTAAAGCTTAATCCCCGTTCCTAAGCAACTACTTTTGGACAAGTCTCCCTTATTGTTAATAATCTAATAGTAAGTACTGTAATTTAAATTAATTAATGTTCTGTCTTCATAAGTCTTGTTAATAAATTTTATTCAAAGCAAAGCACAATAGCAGCCCCACCAGCCAGCACAGTTTGCTCTGAACTTCATTTCTCTTCTGAAATTTTCATTTCCTCATCTCTCAACTCTCTGTTTTGATCTGAAGTCTTAAGTTTCAGTACGAGCAGTTATCTTTTGATATTTTTTCTTCTCTCAAGTCCCTCTACCACCAAGCCATTCCTTGTTTTTTTTTTTTCCGAAAAAACTTTCTTAATTGATTGGATCAAGAATCTGCGTTGACTTCTGCAAAGTTATTTAGATCTTGGGGCCGTTGGAAATTGGAAGGCCGAAAAGGAGAAGATTTGCGATCTGGTCAATCACAATCACTTAAAAGTCTATCAACAAAGGCACGAATCTTTTGTTTTTCTTTTTTTTTTTTTTTTTTTTTAAAAAAAATTATATGTTTCTTAGCTCGGGCGGTTCTACAGGATTACTGTTTGTAGGTTTGATGGAGCTTCTTAGCTTTAGCAATATTTAAACTAACTAAGGAAGAGTTTCCAATGTTTTCCATTTGGAAATGACATTGGCATCTTTACCTTCAAACTCAATCTGATATATCTGTTCTGCTTCAAACTCTATAGAAGTAGTTGATGATTTGCAGCTTCTGTAGAAAATGCAACCGATGACAGTATCCAAGACGAGGAGAATTGTGTATAAATATGCTATGAATATCCCTTCAAAAACAATGGATGAAAAGGAGATTCTGACTCATGAATTGCTCTTATAATTCGGTATTGAAATAAGGCCTCAAGTGCTGCCAGTGCAAGGTTAACAGGAAGAGCCAAGGATAATGCTGTTGCTGTTCTTCCTCGAATCAGGACGCAAGCCTTGAGGATCGCAATGTATCCGCTGGAATTTTCCATCCCTGAGACTATTAATGCAAGATTGCAAATGATGAGGGAATTTGCAAGAACTATGGAGTACAGAACAGCTCCTGTGGCTGAAAAGATCAGCAGTGTTTTCGGGTTCACAAGGCCTAATCCATCGGCGCAGTTGAACGCGATGAACAGGATGCAGAAACAGGTTGCATTTGCGGAGATCATCAGTATCATGTTGCAAATTTGAGTGTAGAAAAGGGGACCGAAAAGAGAATTGAAAAAGGCGAAAGGGGTTCGCGAGACGGGCTTACGGTTATTAGACAAAGTATGGATTACAAATGCCTTGGTGAAAAGGAAGAAGGTGAAGATGAAAGGAAAAATTAGATAAGATGTTGCAATGGTCTGAGACAGCTTGATGTTAAGAATTGCGAAGAAATCCGATGACCTTGGAAAGCCGGCAGCATCGAAGAGCGATTGCAGCCGGTTGTGAATCCCCTGAAGCAGAGCAGATGATGGAATTGCAGATTCTGACAACAGGACTAGTGCTGCATAAGGTAAGGCAAGGATTGCTGCAGTTGTGGTGAAAGATTGATACTTTTGCAGAAAAGTGTAAACTGATCTTCTGAGAATTCTGACTGTTTTCCCCATCGGGATTCTTGAATGTTCTTCCATGGATGAATCAAAGTGTAAAAATCTCAGTCTTTAAACTGATATGATAGAAATCAAGAAGCACAAAAAAAAGGGTACTATATCAAGGGAAGTTAGGAGGAGTTTGGAGAATTTAGTATTCTTGGAAGAATGGATTGGCCAACAACCTAAGGCTAACAAATCCCGAAGGGATGGAGTTGTTGTTGTTGTTGTTTGAAGTTAATTTGTGATCACCTTGGAAGGATTTGTTGTTGGAACTCATTGTGAGAAACTCCTCTTCTTCCTTGTAAAAATCTCCAACCTTTCTCCTTACAAATGAATTAGTTGGCTGACTTATTAGGAGAGGTTGGAAAGACTATCTATTTCATGATGATTAAAATAACATCATGACATGATGTATGAGTATGACCCTCTCCTCTTTCTTCTTTTGCTTGTTACTGAAAACTACCCAAAGTTTGGTGGCTTATAGAGCACTCTAGGTAGCTGACCTTTTGATATACATTATATAATATTGCCATGCAATAGATGGGATAAACTATTGGACTAAGATCCAAGTAAAAGCAAAGTGGCAAGCTAATCATGAATATTGATTCTCTCCTTCCTAACTCACAATAAAAGCCAAAATTTTGAGTATATATATTGTATATACTCTCCCGCTCTTAAAATAAGTGTTATATTGATAATTTTATTTTTGTTTAAGTATCACTGATTTTTTTCTTTTTCCTTTTTCTTTTTTATTATTTTGAGATGGAAAGGATTATTATTACTTCTTTTGTCCTATAAAAATAACTAGATGCCTGGCCCAGGCAGGAGTCCGGGCGCCTCTAATGTTACAAAAATATTGTTTAAGAAGCATAAAATTATTAAATTATTAGTATTAAATTTTTAAAATTCGATAAAAAGATTTACAATTAATGTTGAATAATAATGCATAAGGTATAAAAAAGTTACATAAATGATAACATTAATTGAAAAATGATCATTTAAAAAATGGAAAATTGTTTGTCAAATAGGAAAACATTTACTTATTTTTAAAAAGTATAAATAAATAATTAAAATTAATAGATTGGCCAAATGTCTGGAGTATTAAGTTATTTAAATGAAATACATGATGAATAAACTAATTTTAAGAATATATAGAGTTACAAATATAATTATCCATGGAATTCAATTTAAACAATATAGATTATTTGTTAAGCATAAATTAATATTTAAATGTTTTTCTGTTGAATAATATTAATGGTCATAATATTTTAAATTCTATGTGTTTTATAGTGGCATCTATTACAATTTATAGTGGTCAATTTACGGTAGCATAAATGATGTTTTATAGTCTTTTTATTCGGTATCTTTGAAAAAATAGTGTTTTATGGTTCCACTCTGAGCTTTTCTACTTGTTTTTTTTAATCTAAAACCATCATCAAAATTACCAAAAAAAAGCTACCGAATTTATATATCCTAAAAAACAAAATGTAGTGTCCAAAATGGGTTTGCTGTCTTTTTCTAAAAATTACTCCAAATGGAGCTTACGCATGAAATGAAAAAAATAAAAGGGAAAGCTTCCTATTTCAACTTCATTTTCTTCCTTCCGTAGCTTGTTCCTCTGATTTCCAGGTGAATAATCATTTGGTTCTCGCCAGAGTTCAAGTAATAGACATTGGTTTCCGGTTGCATTACTCATCAATACGATATAGGTGTTCTTTTTTTAACAGCTCTTCTTCTATTTCCATTTACCCCCAATCTGTGGTCCAGTGACCAACCCAATCGTATATTTGTTGAATCTGAGATATTTTAGATTCGAATATTTTCAATTCCGGATTTAGGCGATTTTAATAGATATGCTTTCATTTTGAATTTGGATGGAACGTTCAATCCAATAAATCAGATTGTGTTCTATGCCAGAGGGGATTTTTTTTCTGAAAAGCAGGCGTCTGTTAAAGGTATGTTGTTCGAGATTCAAAGCAGATCTATAAGAATCAATGGGTTCAACAGGTATATGATTTAATTCAACGATTGTTTACCATATAGAAAAGCATTTGGAAATGTAAATTATTTTAGACTTTATTATTAATTTTTGCAGGAGGAGAATTTCAGATCTGATGTATACTTGAAGGTTTGAAATGGGGATGAATGTTTGACTAACAGGATGAAACTGTTACAATGAGGACTCTATTAAAGGTAACTCTAAAATTATCTCATTAGATACAATTATACACCTGTTTATATAATTTGCATACCACTTCAACTGTATGTATTTAAAACATACCAATCCCTTTGTTTTGAAGTCAACTGGAACTACAATCAATTGTTCATATGCCTGCTCCATCTTGTCTTAACACTGGAAATTTGATCTAAAATTTGATTGATAACACCAGGACCAAAGCATATATTGGTTGATGGTGTGCCTTCATGTTATGTGCTTTTGGCCTTTTTATAACCCTTGAAGAATAGATGGGAGATAAAATTTTAGTTTCATTTATACAAATCATGGATAGTTTTGGAATATAAGAAGACTTTTAATTACACTGAAATTGTAAATGGGAAGTTACCATATTTTAACCGATGGCTGTTGAAATATCCCATAAAATTAGGAGAACATAATAAATTTATTATTTTATAATATTGAAACAGGTTAACAGAATCCTGTTAAAAATGAATGTCTTCGTATTAATAAAGTAAATCCAATGTATTCTATTAATAAAGTAAATCCAATGTAGTTTATTTTTATAATGAAAGTCCAAATCCTAATAATTTATTATATATATGGATAATTAGTATTCTGTAACAATTTTTTTATTTATTGATAATATTCAGTTATCTTGGTATCGTCGTTATTTGTTGTTCAGTTATTTGAAGATTGAAAAAAAAACACTAAATGTAAGATAACTTTTATATTATGTGGTAAAACATAATTAACCAAACACCAATATTGAAATCATCTATCAATTACATACACTGCAAAAAAACTTAATAACACTATTTCTTGGCTGGACGCTATCCCTATCCAAATGGAATTGAAAGAGATTTCCTATTGTCATGGCATTGTCAGAGAGCAACTTCTCCCACTCTCCTGCCATTTTTAATTTACAAACTCTTTTTCCAATGAACCTTTTGTCATAAGCCTGTTGAAGTTTCATACTATAAGGTCCTGCCACAGTAATTATTTAAGCGGTTCCTTTTAAAACTATATTCTTGGGCCGCTTCCAAAAGTTTACAGGAACAGTCTGCGTAAATTTTAAAAACACAAATTATTGGTCATAAAAAAATGACTACATTTGAAGAGAGCGCCAGCCATAAAATATCTTACAATAGCTGTTTTTTTGCAATGGTTGTAAAAATAATGGTTTTGAAGCAGTCTTCCTCTTTGACAGATACAGGGGCTGGTATTTCAACTCCATTAGCTCTGGAAAAAAAGGATAGTGAAACTCATATTTCCATCGTACTGTAAAAATGCGGTCGTAGCTTCCTCCAAAACATCTGCATGATCTGATAACATTTTCTTTCATTCAGATCCACCCAGAAAAATTCTGCTTTCATGTAATCCTTCTGTATAATCAATATTTATTGTTATCCTTCTTTATTTTCTCATGCATTAAATTGAGTCTTCCTTCAACGGCATCACAGCTTTTTGCCACGCTTATTGGGTTTTGATTTGACACACTCCTCACCGCCACTTGCAGGTAGCGTGTTCTTTGAGGGAGGACTCTCTGCAATGTCATTGCTTGGAAGTCCCATGTCAGTATGATTAGTGCAGGAAACGGCAGTTTGTGTTTATAGGCAAATGTAAGTGTTGGAAAATCTATTTATTGCACAAATTTACATGAACTTTAAATCATAAATCTCACATATTCATTAGAAGTTAGAAGTTGTGATATATAACTTTAAAATACCTTTGCAGTACTGTCCTGATTAGTTGTTAAGGTTTGATAGTATTCTGCACTCATTTCAGGATCAATGTTCTGAAATGTAATCGTACAAAGTTGATTATATAGCATCACTGATTTAAAACAAAATATTGCCAAAAGGAAATATAAATGATTGTGTGTATAAAGTAGCCAACTTACTTGATCTTCAACAACATCATCTAGATATTTCTTACTAATGTCTGCCTCTGTAATCAGCCTAGCAACTTAAAACAAAATATTGATAACATTTTCTTCCATTCAGATCCACCAAGAACAATTCTGCTTTCATGTTATCCTTCTGTATAATCAAATCTATTCGCGGTAATCAATATGCTTCTTCATGCACATTAATGGAAAACATTACTTAAAACCCATGAAAACATCATTATTATGATTTTGGTGTGGAAAACCAATCAACTTGATAAGTAAAACAAAAGGCAATTTCATATAAAAAAATATCCAAAATTCCACACTAATATAATAGTGGAAAAGGAAGTTCAAAAAATATAAATAATGTTTACTGATTGGGAAAAAAAATTCAGATGACGAAACACAAACACAAAGTAAGGTGTTTCTTTATTTTTCATGCATTAAATTGAATCCTCCTTCAACGGCATCACAACTTTTTGACACGCTTGTTGGGTTTTGATTTGACACTCTCCTGAGCGGCACTTGCAGGTAGCTTATTCTTTGAGGGAGGACTCTCTACAATGTCATCGCCTGGAAGTCCCATGTCATTATGATCAGTGCAGGAGACAACAGTCTGTTTACAGGCAAATGTAAGTATTGGAATATCTGTTTATTGCACAAATTTACATGAACTTTAAATCATAAATCTCACATATTCATTAGAAGTTGTGATATATAACTTTAAAATACCTTTGCAGTACTGTCCTGATTAGGTGTTAAGTTTTGATAGTATTCTGCACTCATTTTAGGATCAATGTCCTAAAATGTAATCGTACAAAGTTGATTATATAGCATCACTACTTTAAAACAAAATATTGCCAAAAGGAAATATAAATGATTGTGTGTATAAAGTAGCCAACTTACTTGATCTTCAGCAACATCATCTAGATATTTCTTAATAATGTCTGCCTTTGTAGTAAGCCTAGCAACTGATATCTCACTGTTACTGTTACGTATGTTGAAATTAGATACATCCAGCCTGAACAGACATTTTTCTTAACAATTTCATTAAGTATTTTAGGATAGTCCTTCCCCTCCTGTAATATAGATAAGTCATATTAGTTATTGCATTAATCTTTTTTTGAAGAAAAAATGAGACTCAATTTAAAATACCTTCTGACGTAATTCACCAGAAGTCTTGTTAATGAAATTGTAAACCATCCTGTCTCATAGGGTTGCAATCCTGCTACCAGATGCATCCCTGACATATATCTGTAACTTGAACCTGCTCATATTACCATAAACAGAGCTTATAACTGTTGAGAAACTACAACTGTAATATATTACCTAAAATTTCAAATTGATAAATTAACAGTATACAAAACTAAATCCATTACTTTGGTCCAATAGCAGAAATAGGACCATGGTTACCACACATCCACTTCTTCTCAACACTTATCTTCTTTTGGGCATCAACATTCCTCCCTCTCAGTGATTGGACAACCTGTTTTTCAGCATTAGGTTTCTTACCTCTGAAGTACTTGATTTCCTCAACCTTTTTGTTGCACTCTTTGCAACCTATGTATGACCAATCAAATTCTGTACCAGTTATCTTTGCAAAGACAACAACATAGGCAGCCCAACAGAATTAAAAGAAATCAACATTAACAGTAATCCAAACAAAAAATATTAATAATGGATTGACATAGAAAATTAGTACGATTTATGATACCCCATCTAGTTGATCTATGTCAGCCAATGACAGCAGGTTTGTGACACTTATGAAATCTTCATAAGTAGTGTATCCAGATATAGATGACATCATCAAAATTTTGTGAATGCTTGCTTGTTTGATCTCATCGTCGAAGGCACTTATTGGACATAAAAAGTATTAAATTGTAATGTGTTTATCATAATTCATAAACTGTTGTACAATATATAATACTAAATACACATGTCTTTATATTCAAATATCTCAGGCATGGTCATGTCATCAAGATAAATCTTTCCATTCAACAGATTTGTGTAACAGAAGCTTTTGCTGTCCATTTGATGGTGATAAAATATAAGTACTAAAATTTGTAAATTGAAAGTGATAACTGGAAAATATGTATTAAGGACTACTATACTTACAGTAGTACTTCTTGTACTTTACATACTGTACAATAAGCACAACAGGAAAAGTGGGGATTGAGTCCATGTATTCCAAAACTCCGTCAGCATGTTCACCCCATAAGGTTACTTTTAGCCTGTCAGCCCTTTTTTAATACATAAACAATCTTCATTATTACAATTTCTTAAACATTATATAAACATTGTTTTAGATGTAATAAATGTATAAAACTTATATACCTTTCATCTTCAAGTTCAACAGAAATCCTTTTTTTTCCGTAGTCAACAATAGGATCACTGTATGCAATTATGTGCCCTCTCAGATCTGCATAAATGTTTTTAAAAGGTTTAAATACATATGAATATGCCGACCGATACAGTCTTTAACAAATAATGAAGTAATGTAAAAACTATGGAACTTTTACCAAAACAATAATCAAAATTAGCCACATAATTTGTAACTTCTGCAAAAGGTGTGAACTCAAAAATGTGATTTGGAATGTCAAAATCAAAAATAGCTTCAATCAATGTGTTTGATTCAAACACGATTTTGTATTCGTATTTAGCACATCGAAAACCACCAGCAATGTTCAGTCCATGATCAAATCGTGACAGCCTTCTTACAGAATCTTCTTTTAAGATATCTTGAAAATCTTTCACATAGCGGCTAGGAACAGTAGCCTGAATCTTACCATCTTGTATACAACAAAATGATAAGAACAAACAATAATTTATTATTTACTCTATAATTTAGATGAATTATAAAACGAAACATGTAAGAAACCTGAGCATCAATCAAAGTCATCTCCATCGATTTAATTTTGCTGCTCTTGGAAGACTTGGGTACTTTCCATAACGTCATAATTCGGGCAACAATGAAGAAATGTATGCTTTTTGTATCAATCAGTCCATTTATGTTAGAAATGTATCTTTGCGCTGCAGTTATGGGAATAGATACAACATTAGTTTGAACTACAGGTATGGGAACAGATGCAGCAACTGCTTGATTTGGGGAGGGACTGATCGGGGCAGATGATCCAGCATGATTGGTGATCAAAACAGTTTGGGGACTGGAAGGACCAGATGCTTCGACATGATTGGTTGGCAGCGAAAAACTGTTGACAACATTACCAACAGTTTCATTACCACCTTCATCAACAAAGGAAGGTTAAACAACATGCTGGTTTGAGTTCTGTTCTGAGGCCATGGAAACAACAAATTAAAAAAGGAACTTTTGAAGTATAAACTATGAGGCTTTGCTAAATGATGGTGTTTTAAATCTTTGGATGGCTATAGAACCATTTATTTATACAGGTATTTCACTGATGATTCGACCATTCTTAAATGTTTTGATTTTTGAGATGTGATTGAAGTTGTTATGAAAGATATACACGGAATTGATAATAAGAGATATGGATGGATTAGTTTTTGTGATTTGCATTTAAAAATGTGTATTTTATCCCATTTGGTATCTGTTTAATGCTGATTGACAGGATAATAATAGAGAAAATATCATCAGTGTGAATAGAATTATTATATATATGTGATAAAAATCTAAATTTGATATATATGATCCTGTTTTCTCGTTTGAATTACAGGGACAGATGATTCTCAAAGCTAATTTTGAGGCAGATGATTCTTTGGGATAAGAATATAGAGGCAGCTGATTCTCAATCAGAGATTGTTGATTTCAGGGAGTCGCATATATATTGTATTGTATTGATTACAGCGCTGGAAATCAGGCTTCTCGCCGAGTAAACTTTTTCCTTTAAATTTGTGTTAGGCTTCTAACCGAGTGAATTTGATATATATGGTCTTGTTTTCTCGTTTGAATTACAAGGACATATGAAAAAAATTTGTGCTAGAAATTAGGATTCTGACAGAGTGAACATAGGAAAAAAATTTTGCAACTCATTGGTGAAGCCACGTGTCCTAATTTTGTAGCTTCAGATTTGTACTATAAATGGTTTTGGAGGAAAATTTTTCTTTGTGGTGCTGACATGTGTACAAAATGTTTGTTGCTTTAAGTAAATACACTAGATTTAAATTAAATATTGAGATTTGTATAATTTTTATATAAATTCAAAACTTAATATGAACAAATTTTAAGAAATAGTAGAGTATTATTTTGATCAAGAAACGTATTCACGCCTCGATTTAAAAAAAGAATGCCTATCTTACATAGTCTTGCTCTACATACTTACATAGTTATGTTTTGAAAATCGGATCGGACCGGGCGGTTGAACTGGTTCAATTGGGAGTCGGAGGCCTCCTCGGTCCGATTTCGGTTAATAACCGATAAACTTAAAAATCGGTCAAACTCGATCAAACCCAGGCGAAACCGCGTTCGACTGTGAACCGGTACCGGTTGAACTTATTTTTTGAAACTTCGAAAATAAATTATTTTTTAATATTTTGTGTAGCCGGTTTTGACCGATTTTTAAGGTCGATTCAAACTAGTTGAATCAGTGAACCAATGAATTAGTTAAGTTACCGATTCACCTTCCGGTCTGATTTTCACAACATAGATACATAGGGAGTTACTCGTTGCAAGTTGCTTTGTCGTCTTTCCATCAAAGTAAAATAATCTACTTTATTGACTATTTTTATGGAATTGTGAGAGCACTAATTTATGCATATGTGCTTAAGAATTTTTTTCCCCAACAGTGACATTTACTTTGTAAATATGCGATTAATTGTAATGATTATACCAAAAAAAAAGGCCATAATAAAATCACAAGAGTACAACTTATTTTTCTCCGGACAATGGAAGTTGGACTTAGTTTTAAATAATTTTTCTTTGTTTTGCCCTATCAACTTTCAATTGAGCAAGATTTTTTTTTTCATATCTGCAGGATGTTCACCGCCGACAACAGTGATCAGTAGCGGAGACAAAGGGGATCAACAGGGGCTGTCGCCCCCCTCTCCTAATTTTTTTTATTAAAGAAGGATATAATTTTTTAGAATAAAATTTAAAAAATTATAATTTTGCCCCTGTTATATAAAAAATTTATCATTTCGCCCCTGTCATTTAGGATTCCTGGCTCCGCCACTGACAGTGAATAATTTCCCTCGCTGAATTGTAGGCATCTCGATGGATGGAACAACTGGTCAAAGTATTTAAGGTTGCTTCATGCCCATGGCGAGGTTCGAATCATCAACCTATGGTTAAGAGTGGAGGAGTTTCTTCCACTCCACCACAACCATTTTAGTTTCAATTGAGCAAGATGATAATAAATTTTTATATTTCTGTGTCTGGCCTTCTTAGACCTGGTCAGATCTCGAGAAGCTATACAGAATGCATATACGAGTTGACTAAAACCGTAGTGGGATGGAAATGGAAGCAAATTTTTTAATCCCACGATTTTTTTAAAAAAAAATGAAAAATTCTGCCCAATTTTTTTCACTATAACTATTTTGAGACATACAGATTCTTCTTCATTTTTTTTCTTTTTTTTTTGGCAAATAAAAAGGGGGAAAGGGCTTTGACAATGACTTTTCTTTAATCACGCCTGCCCACGTACGCCGCTCTTAATAGAATTTGATTATTGAACATTTGATTAGTTTTACATTTATTTTCCGGTTACACAATGATCATTCTTTATGTAGAGGTTATAAATATTTTCTGGTTAAATTTAACAAAATAATAGAAAAAGGTAAACAAGATTACTTTTACTAACTGTAAAGGACTATGCACGATGTAGAATATGTATGTCTTTTGAAGGTTCTTACAAATTAGTGAATTGCATTATTTTGTTGTCTTTTAATCACTTACAGTTACGAGATTCTTCAGATTTTTTCCTTTTAAAAATTGTGCTCTTTTTATATACTCCCTCTGTCCTAAAATTATTGTTCAGTTTGATATTTCATTTTTAGTATAATTTGAATTATAAATGAAAACTCAAACTGGACAATAATTATGAGACGGAGGGATTATATGTTTTTAGTGGTGTTTGGAAAGTTTATTTTACTCATAATATTGACCTGACTACGATTGTATTTTAAATTATGGGGGAATCTTAAGCATAATTTTATTCGAACAAAATCCTCCCACAATGATCCTACCCTATAAGAAGTTATCCGAAAGAATGAAAAAGAAAATTGTTAGTTTTTATTTTTTATTGAAGAAAAAAAAATAAATAACCGAATCAAAATTATCTCGCATATGAATCTGCCAAACGGCAAGATGCTTATTGGGGGATTTCTTCAGCGCAAATTTGTCTTATTTTCTAAATAATCTAGGTAACTTCTCACGTCCCAATGTAGATTCTTTAGGGGTCTTTTCCCTAAAAAAAAAATTAATTAAAATAAAGGTGGATAAATTTAAATTTTTTAAAATATTTGTGAGCAGGAATATATTCCACGGATTTCCGAAATCCGAGTTATAATTAAAATTAAACATTCGAATTTCAAAAATCCGAATCTACATTTAATAATAAAATAATAATTAAATAAATTTTGTTGAATAATAGTTTTTAAAAAATCTTACATGAACACGTTTGGATTTGCGTAATCCGAGTCTCACTAAAATATAATAAATTGAGGCGCGAAATATTTGAACTCAAATAAGAAGGAGTCCATGACCTGGACTCCTTAAATAAACAATAGTACTCGGATTTCCGAAATCCAAATTCTCAAAAAGAAAAAAATAATAATAAAATAAAATCAAAGGTGTGAAAGTTTTGAAATCAAAGAACTGGAATACCGTAATCCGGTTACATGTATTAGTGTTATGTACTATTTGTACGTAATAATATTATGTAGTACATTAATACTGTTAAATCTGTTAGTCATTATATATTATCATTAATTCAGTATAATTTATTTGTATTATTATAATGTACTATTTGTACGTACTAGTATTATGTAGTACATTAATACTAATACTCATTATACATTATTGGTACTATTGTTATTTATACTGTTAAATCTGTTAGTCATTATATATTATCACAAAAATAGTATAATTTATTTGTATTAGTGTTATGTACTATTTGTACGTACTAGTATTATGTAGTACATTAATACTATTACTCATTATACATTACTGGTACTAGTGTTACTTATTATTGTTACATCTATTAGTTATTAGATATTAGTATTAATTTAGTATAATTTATCTGTATTAGCGTTATGTACTATTTGTACGTACTAGTATTATGTAATACATCAATACTATTATCCATTATACATTACTGGTACTAGTGTTATTTATTATTGTTAAATCTATTAGTTATTAGATATTATTATAAATTCAGTATAATTCATTTGTATTAGTGTTATGTACTATTTGTATGTACTAGTATTATGTAGTACATTAATACTATTACCTATTATACATTACTGGTACTAGTGTTACTTATTACTGTTACATCTCTTAGTTATTAGAAATTATCATTAATTCAATATAATTTATCTGTATTAGTGTTATGTACGTACTAGTATTATATAATACATTTATACTAATATTATTTTATATAGTACATTAATATTAATACTAATTACATATTACTTGTACTAGTGTTACTTATTAATGCTAAATCTGTTAGTTATTAGATATTATAATTTTTTCAGTATAATTCATCTGTATTAGTATTATGTGCTATTTGTACGTACTAGTATTATGTAGTACATTAATACTAATACTCATTATACATTAGTGGTATTACTGTTATTTATTATTGTTAAATCTGTTAGTTATTAAATATTATCATTAATTCAGTATAATCTACCTGTACTACTGATATATACCTTTTAAGCAAATAATTGCATTTTCAGAATCTGAGTCAAGCAAAAAAATTAGATTTTTAAAAAATAAGGCCATAGGGTTTAAGGTTTAACTTTAGATTTCCCAAATCCGAGTGTTACTTATACTCGGATTACCAAAATCCGAGTGTAACATATACTCGGATTTAGAGTTTAGGGTTTAGGTTCGGATTTCTAGAATCCGAGTTTATTAGGGAAACATGGAAGATTCAGATTTTAGAAATCCGATTCGTATCCAAAAAATTACTAACACTTGTACAAAAAGAATTTTCCCAAAAAATAATATTTTAATCATAAAGTCGGATCTCAGAAATCCGAATTCTGATTAATTATGCCAGATTAAGAATTTACTTAGTTTTAATTTTAATTAAAATGAATTCGGATTTTCAAAATCTGTTTTCTATTGAATTCGGATTACCGAAATCCGAATTTACCCCGGATTTGGATTTTGGAAATCCGAGATATAAGTTTGTCCACACAAATTTCAAAAAAATTAATTTGGTCTACCTTTTTTTTAAGAAAATTTTTTAGGTCAAAAACCCGATTCTTTAGTTGACTTTATTCTTTATTTACGAACAATTATTCTAGAACATAAAGTGTAATTAGACAATTAACAAATATCAAGGGTCTTTTTGTAATCTTCTTAAGGGGGTAGATAATTATTGAATTGGGAAAAAAAATATGCTGTAATAATAAAAGAATCCAAAACGCAACAGTTAAATCCCCCTTTTTCCAGATATTCCTTACTAATGATAACCTCCATGATGTAGAAGACATCACCTTAATTGTTCCATAAACTTTGTCCCCATTATACAGTATGCAGAACTCTTTGCTTGTAAGAGAAAAACCTAAAAAGCTATAAGGAAAATCAGCAAACAAAAATTATCCAAGAAGGGATATCTAAGAAAAGATACAATAATGATCATCAGAATTTCAGATGTACCAAAACTGATGATGGCAAAAAAGTTCAAAAGTCACAATCTTAAAAACTGTCTGCGTTGGTGACAACCTACCCTCCAAGCATCTTAACAAACATTGGTGACAACCTACCCAAATAGCATCTTAAGAACAGCTTAATGGCTCATACATATACACATGATCTTAATATTTCATCCATTTTAGCATGAATGAATTGACTTTGTATTAATCGTGTTACAAACAATGTTGTTAATACTAATACTCCCTCTGTCTGAAACTTATTGTCCAGTCTGTAATTTCACTTTTAGTACAATTTGAATTAGAAATGAAAATTCACACTGGACAGTAATTATGGGACGGAGGGGAGGGAGTAATAAGTATCATAACATTAATTCGTATGAGGAATCACTGTGAATTTGCGACAGGTATTTTCTCTGGGAAATGCATTAAGTAGCTAGGTACTTGAGGTATTATTGAAAGGAATCAATGGTACTATAGTTTATAGAATTAGTTAGCTAGGTAGGTTAATTGGTCAAGGAACAAGGTGATGACGCAATTCGGGCATTATGAGGTGGTTGTGTAAATTCTTTGACTCAAAACACTTGCGAATTGATTAGTTAAAAATCCCATATTCTACTACTTTGGGTTGTTTAGGTTGGAAGCAATAAACCATAAAGGGAACTGTACTTAGTGTATATAAAATTATACCAAGTACAACCACTGGTAAAGGGTCAATGTTTTATGCCGATAAGCTAATTAATTAAATTATACCACAAAGGATTAAGATATATATATCCATATCCATAATGATAATAATTATTTTCTATTAATATGTCTTTTTTTCTTTTTTTTGCTTAAAATGAACTTGAATCAAGAAGAATGCTTGAAGAAAAGAAAACATTATTTGAAGTTGGATTTTGTAGTTTTAATCATAGTATAGATGCTACTTTCCTGAACTTGCGTGTGTGTGTGTGTTGTCATTATTAATGAACCAAAAAAAAAAAAAAATTTGTCAGAACCTTGAGAAAGCGTTTAAGAATTAACCTTAGAAAATAACATTATTGAAAAACTATAAAACAAAAGCTAGCAATCCAAAACGATCAAGTTAATATGCCATTTTAAGAGTGAGTAAAAAAAAAGGTGGTAATTGTGAAGTACCAATGTTGAATTAAAATACAATAACACACCAAATATAAAAAAGTAAAAGAAAAATTAAAGAACGATTGATCTATTGCAAGCTAAGTTGTAAGGTTCAATAGTAGTTCAACCTAACTGATTTCCAAATACTCCCTCCGTCCCATAATTATTGTCCATTTTGTCCAAAAAATTTTGTCCCAAAATTATTGTCCAATTTGACTTTTTATGGATCAAGTTACACATTTGTTCTTAGTAAAAAACATTATCCATAAAATCTTAGTGGTTAAACAATTACTTACATAGGGGTATATCCGGTTGTTTACGGTAAAATATAGTTAAGTTTGACCAAAAATAAAATCTTTTATTTTAGTAAAAGTGGACAAAAATTATGGGACGGAGGAAGTAAATAAATAACACACACTCATAGATTTAGCAGTAATTAAATTCTTCGAGAGTTATTAAATATTGTTAACAACTCAGATAAACTGACATCCATGTGGGAAGTAGCAGTCTCTGAAGAACTGCAGCATAATTAATGTGAAAAGGAAAAAGACTAAAAAAGAAGAAGTTGATCTTCATTATTACTAAGTCTTATTTAATCGTTGAATAAGTGGTCCACAAAATTATTGTACATGATGATAATTATTAAGCCCAAACAGAACATTTAAGTGTAAGGTACATAATATTAATAGAACCATTAATGATTAATTGTTTTCCATTTGTCTCTTATCCATTTTGCCTTGATCACTTGCAAATAATTGATCGTATCTTAGTTATTTCTCAAAGTTTTAATTTGGGCACAGCTAGTATAAGCTAACATTTTCTATAAATATATATGGCTACAATTAATTTATATAAAGTTTATGAAATGAACGTACAGGCCTGTTGTACGTCTAGCTATCTAATTCCTTTTGTCTTTCACATTTTAATCATATACTGAAACAACTAACCACCAACCATAATCCATTCCATTAAAAATGTTCTTGTCATTACTTGCCTGTTACTCGGTCTATTATTCATCAGTTATGTGTTTTTATCATACTCAAGATCTAGTTATTTTATACTCTCTATGTCTTAAAATTATTGTTCAGTTTGAGATTTTACTTTTAATATAATTTAAACTAGAAATAAAAACCAAAACTAGACAATAATTATGGGACGGAGGGAGTACTTACCCAAATTTAGAAGAAAATTTACTTGTTCATTATATGTTATCATGTTCTTCTAGGTACAAACTTTAATCAGTACTTTATTCATTTCAATCGAGCATATGTATAGACCGAAATAAGTCGGCAAAGGGTATAGATAATCGATTAATCGTATACGAACTACTAGAACTTAAGTTGTAGCATCTTGTTGGATAATGATATACACTTTACTAATTATTAATCTTCTAAAAAGGGATTCCATTCCGTTATTCTCCTCAAATTATACTCATTTTAAACTTAAATAGATAAACGTATTTTCAATTTATTTGGCATATCCAAACAGCTGTTTTGTGTATATAGGTATACATATATGCCAACAAATTATCGAGAATTAATAAATTACTTGTTATTAATGATGAGTGTGCCATATGATTTGGGCAAATATGGACCTCTAAACTAAAAATTAATTTATAGTACGGTACAGAAAAATGAAAGAATGAAAAACAATGTTCCCTTGATTTCAACTCATCAGCTGGGCATCATGGAATTGTTAATATATTCGATGTCACTAATTATTCTGTTAAATTAAAAAATTATCATGTAACTAAAAAATAATACAATAAATAAGATAATTATTTAAACTTGGGAAATTATTTTATTTTTGAGGGAAAAAAAAGTTAATATGATATTTATCTCTTTTTATCTAACTCACATTTCAAAATTTCACAAAAAAAAATGACATGTATAGTGAAAAATATGTAACGAAAAGAAATAGTAACTTTTTTAGGAGACTCTTTCTCTTTTGTATTTACAATTTTGACCTTAATTGGTTTGTATACATCAATCACTATTAGTTACTATGAGTGCCTCTATCACTATTGTTTTAAAAATATTGAAAATAATAGAAGACAAAGTTGGGGAACCTTTTTTTTTTTGTAGTTTACCCTAATTAATTTGTTTCTTATATTTGGATTTAAATGTTTAAAATGTTCTCTTCATCAACCTGTTACATGTCTTTTATTTAATCAAGTAACTGTAGTTTGTAGTGGTTTATAGGTTGTTAATTAAGATTCATAGACTTAAAGCTCTTACTCCATATGTTTTCTTGGAGAGCGTAAATCAGTAATTTTATTTTTTGATTAAATCAATCATGATTTTTCCAGTTAGAATGAAAGGAGAATATTCCATTGCAGAGCAAAGATCTTAATTTATCAGAGTATATCTTATTCATTCAATCGCGTTCGTTAATGGCAAGGAAGGAAAAGGATTAACCTAGGAATATTACTAGAATTTTTAGGACAACTTAGGCTCCTTAATGGCAAGGAAGGAAAAGGATTAACCTAGGAATATTACTAGAATTTTTAGGACAACTTAGGCTTCATTTGGACAAATGTTTTGAAAATTTGTTTAGAAAACTTTGTTTGAACCAAAACTTAGAAAAATACTTTTTAAAAAATAATGCATTTGAACAAGAATTTTTCAAAACTCTTTTAATAATCAAAAATATTAAAAAGTCATTTGGACTAGATCTTTTTCAAAATTACTTTTTCTTCAAAATAATTTGTGAACTCTTTTTTTTTAAAAAAAAAAAAAATCTTTTTTACACAATTGTCATTTTTATTTTCTTTCACTTTTCTTTCCTAATTTTTTCTTTTTTTATTCGCAATTGTCTTGTTCCAAAATTTTCTTTTCCACACTTTATCTTCCAATGTAAATCAAAATTAGAGTATAGTTTTAAAACCATTCTGACTAAATTAAAGTATTATATTAAAACCATTCTAACTTATCAAATACATAATATGTTTGGAATATTATTATAGAGAGATTTTTAAACGTCCAACTCCAACCCCATAGAGTTCCGTATTTTCGTCTAAACAGATCACTGCCAAATACCTTTCCGCTCACACAGACTTTCTCTTGTATCATCAAACTAAGGGATCATTCCTCTACGTGGACTGTCCTTAAACGATTAGAACTAACAGAAAAAGTTTCAACCATTAAAACTAACAGAAAAAGTTTCAAGACTTGATCTTTCAAATAAAACAATGGGAGGGGTCCATAAGGAATGACATTTCTAGCGCTCCATCGACAAAGAAAGGCACCAGCGAACCTTATCTTCAAGCTATTTTTCTCTTGACGAGGCCTTTAAAGAAGTCAAAACTGCAGCAACAACCAGCAATGCATAGTATTAAATCCGGCAACAGAGAACTTAAAAAAAAAAACAAAAAAAGAGCACAAAACAGCTCCTCAATGCAAACAGTTGCTCATGCGAGTTGGGGAGGAGGGGGGCGAAGGGTGATTATGCAGCAATGAAGCATAACTTAATAGCTTTGACAGGTCATCACCTCCATCAAGAGACCAAAAAAAACAAGGGGAAAATCTTTATGATGAACTGTCTTGGGAGAATGCCTTTTTTCTATTCAAAGACTTGATTAAGGACTACTTTATAATGTCAAGCTCAGATTGGAATTCAGCACAAAACCACAAGAAGCATGAAACAATAACTCAGTTTTCCCTATGACTACAAAGACTTAGAGGGGTACAATACGTCAAAGGCTGCAAATTTAGTGGCACAGGGGAAATGAAAGTATGAAGATTGAAATTTCAACAATGGGAAAAAAAAGGGAAGGGAAATTCTAAGTTCAAATCTTAATTATGGAAGTAGCAGAATCATGGTTATCTTTTAAGAATAATTTTGAACTAAATACCAATCCGTTTCAAAAGCCGTAAAGACTGATATGAACTTCATCAAACAAAGAACATAATCATGAAATTAAATCAGCTTAACATGGTTTATAAGCATGCTTGACACAGTCTCAAAGCACAGCGTATCAACCCTGAATTTGCAGGAAAAAAAATCCTGATGTAGACCTTCGTTGGAAAATGATTTTGAGTGAACCATGAATCCATTTCATAAGAAACAAAGACTGCCATAAAGCTTATCAAACAAAGAAAAGGTTCATGAAAAGAATCCTGATGTAGACCTTGTTGGACTCACAACCTAAGTATATAACAAGCCAGATAAATAATTTCACCAGAGTTCATCATTACCTCAAGTGATTCAGCTAGAAAGTGCTCGTAAGAAAATAATTTGACTGCTTCAATATAAATCCAAGAGTGTTCCAGACTTCCAGCTTGACCCCCTGTAGTTTGCACAAGACAAGGGAGACGAGAGGGGTGAGAAAGAGGGAAGACGGCATTTCGATCGTCATTACTTCTAACTGAACTGAATACTGAAATAATACTACCGCCAGATTACTGCGAACCACTACGTTAAAACAGGAAGCAATTTAGGCATGGAAGTTCAATATGCACAGAGCCTAATATGTTTGAACACAGAAAGTTACCAAAAACATATGATAGAAATGATGAAACACAATCAAGACAATGTACCATCAACTTAGTTCCAAACGAAAGGCAAATGAGAAAATGCATTGGACTTCAAAACCACTGAACTTCTAGCATTGGCAACGCAAAAATAGTTTACATTCTTAACCAGCAAACTCCTAAAATTTTCAGCAGAAGGCGAGACGTATAAGGGAGGATTTGCCTGAACATGCAACATTCTTACTGATACTAAGATAGGCCCAATCCAAAGCAAAAACATCAAGGGAGCTAAGACTGAGTGGATGATAATTCCAAACTCCATCTACAAATTAATTCTTGTAGATTAGAAGGGAATACTCCCTCAAATCCTCCTTCCTATATTAGTGTATCTGTAACCTAGTACTACCTATTAGTTACAGTCTCAAAACTGACGTGGACTCTTAATCCCACCCACCACATAAATAGACACAATCCATACAACACTCCATATACAAGCATGAAAAAGCCAACCACTCAACAAGCAATCGTCATATTCTAATTGCCAGCTTCCCCATACAACACTTCAGAAGAAGAAAAGAAACAAAGAGAATTTCAATTACCCAGCAGTTCAAAGGTCCAATTGAAGCAAATTAAAATCAAAATTCACATAAAGCCACTAAAATTTAGATTTGTTTTTGTTTTCTGCGAATGAACATCATCACAAACTACCCTCAAAAAGGTGTTTTTGATGCACGAGGGATCCTGGCCCTTCTTCTGACCACCATAGTAGGTGGAACAAAGAAGAATAAAAAAGAATCAACCCAGAAGAACAGAAACAAAAACTACTTACACCTAATCCCACACAATTCCATTTGTTATATCCTGTTTTGTCTCTAACTCGTGCTCAGCAGTAAAGATTCCGACACATAAAAAAAAACCTAGTTCAAATATGACTCAATACGTAAAACCCACGAAAAATTTACACAAATTCCTACTAAAGTAACAAGGGTTTGAGTGTAAATCCAAGTCTTAGGAGTGATTAGAAGCTAAACGTAATCTAATAAAAATAAATAAATAAAAAAAGACGGGAATAAGAAAGATTACCAAAACAAGGTGTCGCCTTCTACTTCTCCGTCGCCATCACGGGGAGTTTTGCCGTCGCCGTCGCCGGCGCCATCACTGGGTTGCCGCACAGCTGAAGGAGAGGGAGTGAAAAAGGGGGGAGGGGCGGATCTAGGGCAAGAGTGAGAATACGACGTACTGTTCCTTTATATCTATTACCCGTTTTTATAATCCGACTTTGATCCGGATTCCGACCCGCGAAAAGAGAAAAATGTCTTGTTTCAAAAAATATAAAAATACCCTCGAACTATTGTTTAAAAAGCCTGTTTTAAACATTTTTTTTTTCAAATTAATATTTAAAAAATACTTTAATTTTGTCGAAACGTATTTTAAACTCTAATAAATAAATTTTTTAGACTTAAAAATGTTTTTAAAACTCTTGTCCAAATAGAGCCTTAGTAGTGCTCTTCTAGGCTTTTGTACTTAATTAATTTCTATTTAACATTAGTAATTTGCAGACAACGCCCCTAATATTTCTGCAGTTATAACTTTTGTTTACTGGCCTTTAGTTTTGACTCGTTGGAAACTAGACAGTAACATGAAACAAGAAGTTTGCATAAATTGAACAAAATCCATTGTTGTTTTATACTCCCTCCGTCCCATAATTATTGTCCACTTTACCCAAAAAATTTTGTCCCAAAATTATTGTCCAATTTGACTTTTTATGGACCAAGTTACACATTTGTCCTTAGTAAAAAGCATTATCCATAAAATCTTAGTGGTTAAACAATTACTTATGTAGGGGCATATCCGGTTGTTTAAGGTAAAATATAGTTAAGTTTGACCAAAAATGAAATCTTTTATTTTAGTCAAGTGGACAATAATTATGGGACGAAGGGAGTATATGTAAATAAATCAATTGCAATTGATCAGTAATTATATCGATTCGTACATAAGAACACGTGAAACTTAATTAATTAGTTGGTAGTCATTTTTCAATTTTTTTTTTATCATGTTAGAGTGATAATCTCATTTTTAAACTATAAATATCTTGATGGGGTGACTAAGAGAAACTAAGCAAAAGATTTTACCTTAATTATTATATTTAACAAATTTGTTAAAAAAAATTTTACTCTTAAACATTAATCAAGAAGCTTGCCGTAGTTCTTAACATCATCATTTTGTATCTTTCACGTCAAGAAATGGTAATCAAATGGTCATCGAGGTTATAACCTCAATTTTCTGTTATTTTAGTGTATGTTTTAATAACGAATCTTATTTTCACATATACTGTATCTTGAACCTTCCGAAGTCCTCCGTCCCATTTTGATAACCAAAGTGATAAAGAACAATGCTTTGGTTTTGACGCTTTGTCGGAAAGAAAAAAATTATAATTTCCGTCCTATTTTAATAATTAAATTTATTAATCTAAAACAATGCTATAAAATAGATTATGAAACTGAACGGATCGAATAAGAAAGAGGAAATGCATTTGAATCGAAAAAAAAAAGAAGAAAAAAAGAGGAATGCAATGATAATTTTTGGCAGATCTGAAATGACCATTTCCTATTCAAATATGCGCACAAAAGTCAAAAGATTCGAAACATGCTGCTAATCTATATGTATGAAAGGGAGAGTTGGACCGGGACTGCTCCCGTTTAGGTACGTTAGCAGGTTAAAATTTCTATACGTGTCACTCCCTTACTGGAAGTGGTTTTATTTGTCAGCCTATCAGCTGCTCCTTCCAGTTTCCTCTTCAATCCATCTTTCTCTCTTCAGTCTTCACCCAATCCTTCGGTGCCAACGAACCAAGCCTCTTGCTAGAAACCTTGGAATTAAGCTCTCCCCGAATTCAAAATTGGAATTTAATCTCACTCAATTCTCCTCTTTCCAATTCTCCACTCAATTACTCACCCTTCTTAATTTCTTTCTCCTCAATTTCGTTGACGGAGGGTTTAATATGAAAAAAAGTTTTGGTCCCGTCATAATTGCCGGAGGACACTATAGAGCCAGAACCAATAGCCGGAAGGTGACGAGAATCGACGACCACGACAATTCCCACTACATGTGACAGCCTTACCTGAACATGTTAAGCAATTGTTTTGGGCCTTTCGGCTCCTATGATTCCGGCGGTGGCGAAGATAAGTCGCATGACATCAAGATGCAACAGGGGTTCGAACAAATAAACAGCATAGTAAGCCCAATGCTCACTTTTCCTTCTAATAATATTCACATAATTCTCTGTGTTTTTCACTTCTCAATTCATTAAGAACAAAAAGATTTCAATTTATATGATTGTTTGGTTTTCTTTTGACTAATTTTAATTCGGTTAAATTTTATTTGATCCAGATGAAATCTATTGTTTTTAGTGGGCCGATCCTAAATTGATTTTCATAAAACTACTAATGAGTTGAGGGACATGGTAGTTTAGGTTCTGTGTGAGCTACTATAATAGAAAGAATTTTGCCGATAAAATTTTACTCTTGTGCACATATCTCACAGTGACATGCTTTGCTTGATGAGAGTTTTAAGTTTATTTTTTATTTTAATTTGGATACAGAGACTAAGCAATTAAGAAAAAGGGGTTCTAAACTAGGCGAAGTTAAAATTGGTGAAAACTTCTACATGTTTGCATGCTATCTGTTTGATTATTTGTCCCTAAGAAAACTGATTTCTTCTTATTTTATACAGTATTGCTCTTTGTGCTATTAGTTTTAACGGGAAATTTATTTTCGGCCATGGTTCTTTTTATTTCCCATCTTATCTAGAAAAATTTGCATACATAATAAACATGAATTTGTGCTTTAAATGTAACAATGAACCATTTCTATTAATGAGAAACGACACTAAAATGTATGCATTTTGAATATGTCAACATAATGTCATGTGAATCTGGCTATTTAAAACCCTAGGACAACCCGTAATTACTGGAACAATTATCTAATTTTGAACTAACGGTGGAATGTAGGAATAGCGGTTATTTAACGAGATGAAATAAAGATTCGGACTTTAGACTGAATCATTATAAGAAAAAAGACCATATGTACTACAAAATGGGGGTAGTAGCAACTTGATTGCAAAATTACAACACAATAGAACAATATAAAACTGTGTATTTGGTCTAATTATAGTCGACTCCATTGCTATTAATTGGATTTGCCTGTACAAAAAATTATGCGGGCGGGTGGTCTTTGTAACACCAATTCTTTCATTTAGTTCGTTATAACAATATCATGATGGTTTTAGTTTTATTGAAAATTAAGTTTTCGGCTCTAATATGTTCTTCATTGCCTAGAACAACCGGAGCCCATGTATAATTGATTTGATATTGTTGCAGGATCTTATTGTCTTACTCATATTGTATTTAAGTTGCTAGGGCGCGGTTTGCCTTGATGAAGCTCAGGAATAAGGCCTTTAGGTTACTTGATCCAAAGGTGGCTCCTGGGTGAATGATTACTAAAAGAATTTTAAGAAAACATGAAAACAATCCACCAATGGTTGTTAGTGCATGAATGGACGTTAGTTAGAAATTTCAGTCACAAACCAGTACAATGAAGAAATTGATAGTTTGGTCTTTCTCCTAATTAGGTGTATGAATTTGTTGGCACTTTACAGGGGAAAAGAGTGGTACATGAAAGAATTGTACATGAAAATGAAGCAAACGAGTTCAAACATGTGGGATGCAAATATATCAAAATCCAATAAATTGTTAATATGCAAGTACATTACATTCGTACCAATATTTATTAGTTTAATTAAAAAAGTGTATTTTCCAAATATTTTGTTTCTTTTATTAATTTAGTGCATGAATTTAATGTATATTATATGGATTGTTATTGTCTCATCAATGTGATTAAACCAAACTAAAGAAATAAATTTAGGAGAATAGAGAGAAACAATGAAACTTGAAATTGAAAGATTTTTAACTAATTCCACCAAAATTAAATCCAGCTTATTGTAGCATTTTCTTAGAATGATTATAAATGTTTTTCTATTTCAGTTTTTTTTTTTTAAAAAAGAAATACATAGTACCAATTTTTGATCAAATAAAAACTTTCACCAGAATTTTAAGAAACCTTAACAAGGTACAAACCGGTTTATTCATCAGTGGTCACTTTTTGGTTTCACAAAAAGCTAAAACTAATTACATTCATGGATGTCAATTTAATTCTTACTTTAAAAACAGAACTAAAAACTAAAATGTTCCCAAATCCCTTTTACCCTATTAAAGCAGAAAACAGGATGCTGATGTGGCAATTTCTTATTAAAAGGTTTTGGCTCCAAATGCACCATATTGCATAAACCATTCTGCCACGTATCACCTCCTTTTAAAAACAAAAAATATATTTGCAATATTAACGAAGAGATCAGATGACCATGTTCATTCAAAATTTGAATTTGACAGTGAATGGAACTTTCCTTCTCCACTTATTTAGGACTTTCTAAAAAATTAATTTTCGATCAATCAATTATCTTCATAAAAAACTAAATTCATTCCTAATCAGTTTTGATTATTTACATATTAATTTATTAAGTAGGAGGACGCCCCAGACATTTGCCCGAGACAAGCATCTAGTTACTGGGTTATACTTGACATTGGGCTTGCACAACGTGCAGCACTCACTCCCTAGTATTTAGTTATGCACGAGCTATTCAATTAACATCTGAACCAAAAACCAAAAAGTGAATATTAGAATCAAATTCAAAACTCAAAAGGAAAACAATATCCCTAAATCTAAAAATAAAAAGTTCAAAAAAAAAAAGAAGCTCAAGAGCCAAGATACAATCAACAATAATTTGTTCTTTTCCATATTAATTAGTGCCTAGTGTTGACAGAATGACTAATCATCTTGTTCAATCACTAATACTTTATTTTATTATTTTATTTTTCCCAGAATATTTTGCTTTGGTAAGAAACTTGAACGATTTGGAAAACCACCAACAGTTGTTTCACCTATCCAGTGAAATATGCATGTTTTATTAGTGATCATCCCATAAAATAATTTATTTTGTTATCCTGAAAAAAGCAGTAGTATTTCTTATTCTACTAAATAAACCCCTCATTTCCTTTGCAAAATCTCTGGAGGTATGCCCGAATATGAATATTTGGGTAGATTTTAAAAGATACTAAAACACGGATAGCCCATTCCAATTTGGGTTACATTTTTGCCTGACCCATTTCAGCTTTGTACTTAATTTTTTTTTATGGAAAAATTTTCAGGAAAATGCTGGAACTGCCCAAAAATAGAATCTCAATATTTTTGTTTTTAAGTTTCTTCTATTCTTTGCAAATTGTGCTAAACTATGAGCTAACAAATTCAATATGTGATTGATCTATTTACATCTGAATTGGGCACGATTTATGAAGCGAACTTTTATGTTCATTGTTATGAAGCGCAATCTAAATTAGTCGATCACTCAAAATGTATTAGATCCTTAATGAGGTCCAAATTAGTGTAGCATGAGCAACATTATCCAAATCCAAAAGGGAAGTGGTGACTAGACTCTATCCTCATTTTCCAACAACAAGAATAATAATAATAATAAAAAAAAGATTGGAGCTATCCTTTAAGAATCCAATTCCTCGTAAATGATTTCTAATAAATATATTCAAAAAAAGAAAAAATTTCGTTTTAGTTCAAATACATGTTCTAGTCGTCGATTTAGTCTAACCGTTTATTCTAGTTGTTGATTTGATCTAAATATAAGAGTTTGGTCGTCGATTTAGTCCTTTGGATGAAAAAAAACCCTAAAACTAATTGAAATTAGCCCCAATAGTATAGAAATTTTTAAAAATTACCCCTTCTTATATAAAAAATTACAAAAAATTTATTTTAATTTTTTTCCTTTTTTTTTTTTTTTGGTGTCTACCAAATGTTATTTCTCAATTTCATTTATTTATTATCATCTAAATATTATCTTAATAACAATAATTTTTTTTTTTTTTAGTTTGAAATATCAACTTTAATTTTACTTTTTCCCTGTATGTTATAAATACATAAGAACTATATACAAATCTTTTTTTAGACACTTATATATATATATATATGTTATATATAAGACACTAGGTTGCAACTTCAATAATTAATAATTATTTCTTTTCTTTCCTTTATATTAATTTGAAATATATATATATATATATTCGATATGTTTTCATATATTTTCTCAATATTCATATTACTGTCTATAAGTTTTTTCTTCGTTGCTAACACTGACATCATGAGAAATCAATAAATGTGTTTCTACAACTTTCAATGCCACAATCACCAATCAAAACTAACAAATTAATGTAACTCACTTTATACATGAGATTTGATGGTTTAGTATTTATTTATACTAAACTCGTCAAAATTAATTTAGTTTCGGCGATAGGAGTCGTTGCGAATGAATGCTTTAGAAAGAAATTATTATACAATAAAATATAGTTATCTATTATGTATGCATGTGTATATTTCTAAAATAAAAGAAAAAAATGTATAGAAAAGAAAAGGTGAATTTGTAACATAAATTTATTTGTTTATAATTTTTTCATGTATAAAAAAAATTAAAAAATAAAAGTTGAAGTTCAAACAAAAATGAAGGTAAATATATATTTTTGTTAAGAGGATATTTAAATGACAATAAATAAGTAAATTGAGAAACATCATTTTGGTGCATTCCAAAAAAAAGAAAAAAGAAAAAGAGAAAGAAAACAACGGACAAAAAATATAAAATAAAATACCTTTGTATGTTTTTTTATGCCATAGGGGGCAATTTCAAAAAACAAAACTCATACCTTGGATGAAATTGCCTATTAGAACTAACGTTTGGATTAAGTCGACGACGAGAGTAAACGTTTGAACTAAAATAACACTTTTCTCTATTAAAAAAAAATGCAATCACATTAAACGAACATGATAGAAATTAATAAACTTGTGGTTGATTAAGTGGTCTAGACGATGATTCAAAAGTTAGAAAAGTTGAGAATTGTAATTGGAAACCTTGGACATCATGTCATTTCGGAATCCACTAAAGCCGGTGCTTTAACTTTAAGTTGGTTATTATTTTACAGGATCATGTTTTATTAGTATTGCTAAAACCATCATAATACTTAACTTATGCTTTTTTTTCTTTTTGTAAATTTTAATAATTCACTTTGTTTTATTTCAACAAAGTGTATTATGAACATATAATATATTTCTTTGTTTAAGGTTCATTAAACTTTTATTAAGTCCTTTTCACAATCTTTTAACTAATAAATTTTATATAAGTATTATATCCGTCTCATAAAAACATTCAAATTCAGAATACTAAAATTCATTACTATAAGGTTCTTTCAAAATGAAAAAATTAACATAAAAAAAAGTTGAATAAAGGAATATAGTAGTATCTATCCATTAGATTGTTTATAACCATTTTTAAGTCATCATAACTCTAACATATGGATTTTTATTTCCCAAAACAGGACTATTTCCTTTTGTTAATGGGTAATATTTTGTAAGAGTGAGTCATATCCAACGTGTCTTGCAATAATCCAAGTTTGTCTTTTTTATTTTAAAAATACCAAAAAATAGACTCTCTCTCTCTCTCTCCCCATCGAATTTCAGTTTCATGAATATGATTACAAGAATCTCAGGCACTACTTAGGTTTTCATGAAAAATCCTCAAAAATTTTGTTCGTGAACAACAACCAAGTGAACTCATCGACTTCATAAAATTTTCCACTGCTTTCTGGTAATTACTTCCCTGATCCTTTTATTGTTCGTCTTTTTTTGTGGATTGAATTAGGGATGATTGAATTTCCTCTTTTACGTCTCATTTGCTCAATTGCTCGATTTTTCCCCCTTTTATCTATGTGTATATATTAATGAATTTTTCCGGTTGTTCCACTGATCAGTGATTATTTATGTTTAATTTCACGTTTCATTTCGGACTCGTTAACGTATTTATGATGTACAGCTCGTTTGGGAAAATAAACGGATTGTTGAATTCAGTGATTTTCTTTATGAAATTTGTCTTATCGTTAGTGGGTATTTAGGGCTTTGGTTAGATTTCAGGTATCATCGTATAAAAGGGTCAAATTTTTAGTAATTTAAAGCCTTTTCTGGACCCTTGTGGGAATATTTCTTTAGTAGGAAAAACAATTAATTTTTAACTTTGCATTGAAGGCTGGTAAAAATCATACTAAACCCTTTTGGGATTTCTTTCTTAAATCAGATTTATGTCGTTGAATTAATTGATTGAAGTATATCCATATATGCCCGTGTCCCTGTATGTTTATGTGTTCATGTGTAAGGTGTAAAATGTCTTTAATAAAGTAACGATTTGTCAGATCATATTGGAATCTTTTCGGAAAGACCGCATAACCAATTGCTTTAAATAGCAATTTTAGTTGAGCTACGATTTACAAAGTGAGATGGGACGTGGTTTCCTTAATTTTGGTTCAGTTCTTGGGTAAAATTTATTATCATTCTTGCACGACCTTAGTATGTTTCTAGTTTATATCTGATACGTGAGCTTGTCATACCTTTCCAGATTGATCATATTTAGGCAAGTTTAGTTATTAGGGTAAGCAATGTTTGGAAGGCACTGCATTTTGTTGTGAAACTCAATTTTTTTCATTTTTTGAGTAGAAGAATGGATGGTAGAGGTGGTAATGCAGTTGATGCACTTCAGCGGAACTATAGGCTAGGAAAAACTCTTGGCCATGGTTCGTTTGGTAAGGTCAAGATCGCAGAGCATTTGCTTACTGGTTATAAAGTAGCTGTGAAAATTCTCAACCGTCGTAAAATGAAGACCCCTGATATGGAGGAAAAGGGTAATGGAATTTAATTTGGATGGAATTTTATTTTCTTACCCTTGTTAGGCTCATTTATTTTGAATGTTGGATCTGGCTTGTGATTTTTTGATTGGACTCGATTTTATTTTTTATTTCTTGTAGTGAGAAGGGAAATAAAAATATGCCGACTATTCGTGCATCCACATATCATACGGCTGTATGAGGTTATTGAGACACCAGCTGATATATTTGTTGTCATGGAGTATGTGAAAGCAGGAGAGCTTTTTGATTATATTGTAGAAAAGGGTAGGCTACAGGAGGATGAAGCTCGTCATTTCTTTCAGCAGGTAGCATGGGTTTTAATCACTGTTAGTATAATGGATAGAGGCTCTATGAGTCATTTAGCGTGTTTGTATGTGTTTTTTTTTCTCCCTGCACCTATATATTCACAAATGCTGAAATATCGTTTTGGTTGTGGTTTAACTGCAAACAGATTATTTCTGGAGTGGAGTATTGTCACAAGAACATGGTGGTCCATCGTGATCTTAAGCCTGAAAATCTACTTCTTGATGCCAGAGGAAATGTAAAGATAGCTGATTTTGGGTTGAGCAATGTTATGCGAGATGGCCATTTTCTTAAGACAAGCTGCGGGAGCCCCAACTATGCTGCTCCTGAGGTTTTTGATTCCACTGTTCATGCAGCAACTCTGATTTGTTGGGTTTTTTTAATTATCCAGGTCATATAGTTGTTAACTGTTCATTATGTATTTTTAGGTCGTCTCTGGTAAGCTTTATTCTGGTCCTGAGGTAGATGTGTGGAGTTGTGGTGTTATCTTGTACGCTCTTCTCTGTGGTACACTTCCTTTTGATGATGAAAATATTCCAAACCTCTTCAAGAAAATTAAGGTGCTTTTACTTGACTACCTTTGACTATCTGATGGCTTTGAGCATATTGACTAAAATTCTAAGTACATTTTTGACTGTTCAGTTGATGATTGTGTTTTTCAGGGTGGGATTTATACTCTTCCAAGTCATTTATCTGCTGGAGCTAGGGATTTGATCCCAAGGATGCTGGTGGTTGACCCTATGAAACGTATAACTATTTCTGAGATTCGTCAGCATCATTGGTTCAAAGTTCATCTTCCTCGCTATTTAGCTGTTCCTTCGCCTGATGCAAATCACCATTTGAAAAAGGTAGGACCCTGCTCTTTCTCGATGCAATTTTCGATGTTTTAATACAATTGGAAATGGATCCATTTCTTCTCTCAGAAAGTCAGTTTTAAAGTTTTAGCAAACCTTTATTAAACTCAGGCTTATTTGAAGATGATTCTCAAGTGACATGCAGTGTAGTGCAATAATCACTGGCATTGTTTTGTGATTTCCTGTAAGGTCTGAGATGAAATCTTCCTTTTCTTCCTCTATCCTCTGGATGCAGTTAAATCTACTTAAAATTCAACAATAACAAGACACCATTAGTAAATCGAAACTGTTAAATACGTCAAAAGTATTTGCTTCTTTCAAGTATCATGATCCTGGCAGGAGAGATCAGTGGTGATTGTAAGAAGGTAAATTCTGTGGGATCAGTTTCACTTTTGAATAATATTCGTTAACTTTAGCTAGACAAGATTATGCATAGTGTTGGCATGAGAGGTTAGTGGTGATTTTAAGAAGGTAAACTGTGTGGGATCAGTTACACTTTTGAATGATATCTGTAAACTTTAGCTCGATAAGATTATGGATGGTATTGCTTCTGGCCATCTAAGCTATCTGTGTTACTGTTCTCTGTTGCATTTAAATTCTCTGCCCCCCCCACACCAAATATATAGTCTGTTGTCAAATCCATCTCTGTGTTCTCTTTTTTTAGGTACTCAACATTTTTTTTTTCCTCGACATGCTTATTTAGTTTCCCAACACTATAATCCACAGAACACCCTCACGTTATCGCTCTTTTATTAAAATTTCCTGAGTTCAAATAGTACTTTATGGTTAGAGAGTTAAAACTCTTTAGACAATGCATTTCTTTGTTTGTTCCATCCTGCCTGAATTATGCTACATCAATATTCACAACCTTTTGAAGGATAGAAACTTTAGTTGAACCTTTAAGATGCATCTAAGATCTCAATCTGTAATTCACACATGACAATCACTCCTGAATTAGATCTAAGTGCTGTTTTTTGTAACCATTATGGTGAATCAAATAATGTTTTTCCCTTTCCTTCTGTCAGCCCTTGTTTAGACTGTTGTGTTGTCTTTATATGTATTCCTGACTTTGATTCTTTAATATATTGCTTCGTTGCAGCTTGATGAAGAAGTCATCCAGCAAGTTATGAGGATGGGATTTGACAAGACCCAGCTACTTGAGTCTCTTCAAAACAGAATACAGAATGATGTAAAGCTTTGCCATCCTTGATAAATATATATATATTTGTTTTGATAAAGTCCTTGATAACTATTGTTTCTACTTTGATCGTAATATTCCTGCATAATTTACTATTTGTTTTCGTCAGGCTACTGTTGCTTATTACCTGCTATATGACAACCGTTCTCTTGTTGCAAGTGGCTATCTAGGAGCTGAATTTATGGAATCAATGGTATGTTTACTGTGAATATTAAGTATCAACCTTTCTGTTTTCGGTGATTTCATTTTTCCTTTGAGATTAGTCTATCCTTACTGTGTTTAGTGATTCATTAGTTCTGATCTTACAGTGAACACATTTTGTTCTTGTTAATAGAATTTTTAGGAGTTGGAGATTTACCTTGGCAAGAGAAAGCGAAAGTCATATTTATTCCGTAACATTGCTCCTTTGCTTCTTTTAAAAATTAACTTGGATGTATATTTTTTTCACAGTTCGTGAGGCAGTACTTTTTGCATGTTAGTTCTGAGTTCTTTTGGAAAGTGTTCTCTCAAAGTAATTTTAAAATTGTTGATTCTCTTGGAATGATTCTTGTCAATCTTGGATCTGAAGTTGACCTGAGCCAGTCCTACGGTTCTCTTTGTGTATTATATATAATCATAGTTGTAAATATGTTATGCCCAACAATTATAAGGTAGAGGAGAAATAGTTAATTATTAAATTTTCGTCAAACCTTCATTCTTCTTTTTTTTTTAATTTTTTTTTATTCTTTTTTTTTTTTAACGTTTTTCATACCTGTGAAATTTCAAAATATAGGTCTTCTATAAGTTTCTGTGTATGTTTAATTTCTCAATAGATGGTAATGCATATCTTATATTCTGCATAAGTATATGTATTGTGTCTTATTCCTTAATGAGAATGCTTTTTGCTGTTGTTCCTTTATTCTGTAATGGAAGAGATATTATATCTAATTCTGCAAGAACATTTCTGTTGCTAGTAATTGGTTGATGTGTCCTTTGAATTTCTCCTTTATGCATCTCCAGGAGCCTTGTTCCCCTGGATTCCATCCAGAAGATGATCTGCAGGTATCTGTTACATATGGATTTTCTCAGGATAATGGCTCGAGACCCCATCTGGCTAGAGACAGAAATTGGCTTGTCGGGCTTCAGGTCAATATTTTAATCTCTTTGTTTCAGTTTCTAGCTACCTGAGTAATGGTTTGTGGAAACAATATTAGTCCTTTTCTTAAGAATAACTATATTACGGTTCGCTTGTAATTCTGGAGGTAATATACAATGAAAGCTTGTAAAATTTTGCGCATTGACTTCTCTGCAGACTGCTGCACAGCCTAGGGTTTTGATGAATCAGGTTCTCGGTACTCTTCAAGAACTTAATGTGAGATGGAAAAAGATTGGGCACTACAACATGAAGTGTCTCTGGCTTCATATTCTAGAAAGTGATAGCATTACCACCAATCATGTGAATGACCACCTTTATCTTGCTCATGAAGCCACTCCCCCAACAGCTCTCAAGTTTGAGTTGCAGGTATGTTGTATTTTCCATTCTGTTGCTTCTTGTAGTGTCTATTGGAGTTCACAGACCCATGGTAAACTATCTACTCAGACCTATGATAAATCATCTGTGACGTGCATTCTCCAGCTATATTATGGAGTAGCACATAGTGGCCACATGTTTTGGCTCTAAAATGATATTGGAACTGCTTATGAATTGAACTAATACCCCCTCTTAATTGACTTGAAGCATTAAAGAGGTTAATCTATTGAAATCTAGTTAAAGCATCTGAGTATTTTGCCCAGGGCAATAAGTCAACATTTCCTCCCTCCCAGCAAAATAGAAAGGGGAAAACAAACACATAAAACAGGAAAACTCTCCAAATTTTACCTTTCTGCAAAATTTCGTTCACTAGGTTCCACAATGTGGGTTGTGAATGCCTATTGATGTTTTGGTTTGTTTTTAATGGAATTTAACTGGAGTACAATTGTTAGGTTAACCTAAGTATGAGAAACGACACACCCTTGGGTGTTAGGAATATCTTTGCTTTCTTTACAAAAAGCAGTAGTGAAAGCTAAAATGGATAAAACTCTTTTCATCTCTTTAGTTGATAACATGGATTTGCTTGAAAATTTTGACAGCTTTATAAAGTTCGTGAAGAGAGGTATGTACTCGATCTTCAGAGGGTAAGTGGGCCTCAGGTCCTCTTCTTGGAGTTTTGTGCCTTGCTTGTTGTGATGCTGGAGGCCTCTTAGAGGATTAACTTTTCACCGCCATCGTCAAATCTTGATGTACATTTTTGTGCCTTTAGCAGCTTATCTTCTGTATAATTATAGCGGTTTTTACTTGATAGCTTAAGATGGGGATGCCTGAACTTAGCCTCTCAATGAGATAATGAAATGAAAAGACAAGGTTTGAATTTTTGCTGCCCCGCTTATTTTTCAGCATCATGTACTTAGCAAACTGCGCTTTCTCATTGTCGTCATGATTTCGTTTGTGGCTGACTGTTTCCTGGGGAGAATAGACTCTTGTATAGAGTTCATCAAACTTTATATTGAATGTCATTGCACCAACTGGAATAAAATAGACTTAAAACCTTTAAAAGGTATACAAAGTGTTAGCTTATCGGGCTTCATTCAACATGCGAAATGGACATTCTGTGTAATTTTTCTTCCATTTTGTACGTCAAACCGCTCTCAAAATTGTTAAATGTAGACTTCAAACCCATGAAGTCTACTTTAAAGTTTAATCGTTGTGTTTCATCTGTTTTGAAAAAGATCATATTGTTTGTTTTCTAGAAAAAAAAATGAAATCTAGGCATTCTTTTGAAAATTTTGAAACAAATCGAGTACGTTATAAGGCACGCAACACAACGTCTCACATCAATATGAAAACTTGAAAAGTCATATAAAATGTTCAATTTACAACAACCATCCATTTATATGATTAAGGAGTCAACCAAAATATCCAATGGAAAACTACAAGGAGTTTTATTGGGAATATATCAGGTATGTACTTTGCTTCATATACAGATATCAGAACCTATGTAACCGTTAACTAACTAAAATGGGTAAATGCGGTCCGGATCCGGATATTGCCTAAATCTGAGTCCATTGAGAAAGTTTTCTAGCATTACAGAAACTAACGACACGAAGCTAAATTTAGTCAAATTAGTAAAAAGTTCTCTTTTCTCGCATAAAATTATTGTTTATCTTAAACTTTCACTTTTAAAACAAAAAAAAAAAAAAAAATCTAATCTAGATAATTATTTCGAAGGAGAGGTAAATATCATTCTTCATATACAACATACATACACTCGTGTTCAACTTTAAGTGCTGCAATTGCCTCCAACAGTTTCTTACATGCAAATTTCACCTTTTCTCACATCACCATGTTTATTGTCGAGGCACAGAAAAGAAAGTTTTAAAACTAGTAATTTAACGATCCAAGTGACGGGGTATGGAAAACAATTTTTTCTTTTTGTCGGGGAAGTGGGGAGGGGGGTTCATTGTTGATTGCTCGATACAAAATTAATGAGCTTTAAACGGGAATATAAGGATTAAACCATAATAAAGAGGAATCATATTTAGGCATGTCGGAATTGAAACCGAACTGGCGATTACACTTCTGGTCCGTAACCGAACCACTCTATAACCGAACCACACTATAAAGGTTCGGTTACAGTTCTAGTATTTAAAAATCAGAAACTGATGGTTTTAACTGGCAATTCAAAACCGTAATAATCGTTGATTATCGCCAAGTTTTACTATAAAAAATTTTATATAGCCATTTAGCTTCTTTTAGGTTTTTTTTTTTAAAATTTTTTTTTTAACATAATGTATGACAAACCATTTGAGTTTCAATTAGATAATTTTCGTAGAGATGGTTTGTTGGCTTGGATATTCTTCTTGAGAAATATTATTGTCTATTTATTATTAGTTATCATATTAATAAATTACAGATACACCCATTTGCCACCTACATCGTGTTTGGTTAATTTAGAAAAATACTTTATTCATTTAACCTTAAATATTTTTATAACCTTTTCACAAATTAAAAGCAAACTAAATTTAGTATAAATTACCACCGAACTGAAACTAAGTCGGAATCGAAACATATAATTCCAAAATCAACGTACAAAAATATTATAAAATTGTTATAAATCGAAACAGTAACCAAACTAAAATAAAAAACCAATGGTTCTAAAATCAAAACCGGAACCGATGTCTCAAGGTTTGGTTCTATTCCCATCGTTATGGTTTCATAACCATCGGTTCCAGAACTGAGACTGCCAGTTCCGGAACCGTGGACATGCCTAAATTCATATTACGTGATTCTGATATGTAAAAGATGACGGAAGGAACCATGTGTATATGTAAATAGATTTTAAGAAACCACTCCGATTATATATAAAATGAAATCATGTGCATTTGTGCTTTTTTATAAGCAACAGCTGGGATCGTCATCTAAAAGGACATCTGCTCAAATGGATACTTTCAAGCAGGGACATGTGTTATCTGTGGAGCACCAACTGCAATTGATCAGACCAGTACAAGTTGCTGAGGTGAAAGCAACACTATGGGGAATTGATGATAACAAAAGTCCAGCCCCGGATGGTTACGATGCTAGATTTGTCACGGCAGCATGGAAGGTGGTGGGAAAGATGTCATAGGACCGGTGATGGAATTCTTCGAAAATAGCCAGGTACTAAAGCAATTGAATGCTACAGATGTAACTTTGATTCCGAAAATAGATATACCGTTGCATGCTGGTCATTTTCGCCCTATTGCTTGCTGTGATATACTTTATAAAATCATTTTGAAAGTTTTGTGTAATAGATTGAAAAATGTAATGCATGTACTAGTTGCTGAAAACTATGTAACATGTAATGGTGGTTATTATTTAGGGTTATTACTTAGATTAAATCCATAATTTTGTACTAACTCCGCCCCAGAAAAATATTCTAATTTGAAAAATTAAAATATAAAAATAGATGATTAATCTTGAAAATTAAAAAAATAATATGAAAAATTGAATAAAATTTCACGACTTTTTATTAATTTAATAATCAATTTTTGGTTATACCAATCTCATAAGTCCAATTTTAAGATTTGCATTTCTAAAATTAGACTTGTTTTTGGTTCGGAGGTTATACATTTTATGGCAGCCCTAGTGAGTTAGAAATGAATCAATAAACATTTGTGAAATTTTCTTACCAGAGGATATTCACTCTGAATTTTTTTTTTCTACAAACTCACCGAAATAAATTTTTAAAAAGACATTAGAGAAAATGTCCCATGCTCTCACTAATGTTGTTGTTTGAAGGTGCCAAACAGGCATTAAATTTGTCTCTCTCAATGACATAACTTAAATGAATACCCGGGTCATATACGAGGATAAACAATAACTCAAGTGTGACAATATCTTTCAAGTAGAACACTAACAACAATCTAGAGATTCTAGCAAAACTAACCATATTGAACAGACAAAACATCCAACTCCAAAAGAATATGAAAAGAAATGGAGGTGAAGAAAGAGATGAGCATCAATGAGAGGGAAAGAGAAATGAACATATACAAACAATTATGACAAAGTTTGTTCCAATCTATAATGATCACATGTTGTAAGCATGTTGGACACTATTATAAAATAATATTCAACTATACTTGTAATCAGTTGTGTTATACGGACTCAAGTACAGGAGTCGGATATAGGTATAGATTTAATTAGATTTGACAAACCATAAAATGATGCGGATACGTGGGTACGATTATGAATTTGGGTATAGGTACGACCGTACGGGGATACATCGTTATATTTAATGCAAGTATTGATAATATGATATATAATCAATGAAGTATTTTAGTGTTTGATGAGTAATTAGAAGAGTGGTTCTTTTGTTTTTTTTGGTCTCAAAGTAAAAGTTCTATTTTGTGAGTGAGTGGAATAAGTAAAACAAAATATGTAGTGGCCACGTACTAGATTTCCACATTTCAAACGAAAACATTTTGTTCACTTCATCAAACTTCCTTGTTTAAGAATATAGCTCACTTTAACAATTTTTTTTTTTTTTTGAATAACTTCTATTAGAAAAACCTTAACTTAAAGCTATTCAACACTTGTTCTGAAAGAATTGCCAATTTAACCTAGAAAAACATCTCATATGACTTCATTTAGAATAGTTTTTCCAGCAATGTGCTTGCTTTGCCTTGGAGTGAGATTCTAATCTTTCACAACCTTTCACAGAATTGAATGTCCTTAAGCTTGTTTTTGTTTGGTCATTTTGTAGTACTTCAACCACTTGGCGATACTCTCCTTCCATACGTCTTTGGTCATATTTTCTTCTTTACAAACTCCCATGGAACATACAGACACACTCACTCCTAAAATTTTGTCTACTGTTGAGATGGTGCGCACAGCTTTTCTGCCAACTTCCACAGCCATACTTGCATCCATTTTTTTTTTTCAGCAGACCTTTAGTAAGTATGGACTGAGCTTGGTCATAAGTTGTCCCTGACACTAAAGTTCCACCATCGAAGTCGTGAGATTCTCCCTCATTAGCACAGTGTTAATTCACAACTCACACTCATAGACTCCAATATGTTTGGCCATCTTGTAATACTTGAACCACCTGGGGATATCCTCCTTCCACAAGTGTTTGGTCACTTTTTCTTCTTTACCAGCTCCCATGGTATATACAAACGTACTCTCTCCTGAAGTTTTTTCTATTGTTGGGGCAGTGCAGACAGCTTTTCATCTAGCCTCCACAGCCATACTTACATCAATTTTTTTTCCCTGTAGACCTTTAGTAAGTATGGAATGAAGTTGGTCATAAGCTGTCCCCAACATTAAAGCTCTCGAACCTTGGGCCTTGTGAACGTAGATAAATAAGTCCAATTTGCTCTATATATATGTATATATATGTATGTATTTTCCAGTGATATCCATATTACATCATACTTAGTTCAAATAACATATATTTATAAAAAAAATTTACTAACTTTGTTAGATAAAATTTAACATAACTCATTGGAATAAATCTTTCCACCCCATCTTTAACTTTTAGATGGGCTTATCTTCCATTCATCTGGTGAAGGTGTATTAAGTTTAAGATATACACTACTTGCCATAAAAAAATAGTCTATATTGAATTTTGAGATTTGTATTAAAAATTTAATATAAATTTTTTTCTTTTTTGAGACTGAGAGTATAGTTTCATATTTTGATATAAAGTTTCACAAAAATTCATACATAATTTATTCTTTTTCTTTTTAAATTTTTTTTTTAGAATAATAACTTGTCAAAATAACAAGAAGTCAATTGAAAAGTACTTAGGTTGCAGTCCTGAAACATCCATTTGCAATAATGGACAGTGGGCAAAATCCCATTACGAATAATGGAGAGAAACTTATTAAATTTCTTTCTTTGTAGCCTTAACACCTGTTGTTGAACAAAATCTAGAATATCATTTACAACTCCAACATCTTTCAACAACAAATCTATAGAAAAATGAGTAAGTGGTTGATTAGTGCGAATCATTAAGTGGATGGCTCTAATAAAGATATTAAGATTTGATTGCCCTTTAAATAACTGCTAAGGATTTGATGATTTATAAAAATGTGGCAAACAATGTTGGCAGACTCTCTTATCTCAGATATTTCAACTATGGTAAATATTATAAATGCAGTCCACCTAGATTTAACACTATTTCAATGGTTCCCATCATCAAACCCAAACAAATGATCATATTTTACTAGATATCTTATCTCAGATATTTCAACCATGGTAAACATTATGAATGTAGTTCACCTAGATTTAACACAGTTTCAATGATTCCCATCATCAAACCCAAACAAATGACCTACATATTTCACTAGATATGTCGCTTCTGGCCGAGAGTCGGAGACTTCGGGATGATATAAAGTCCACTGGCCGTACGCTGCTTCAACCTGTTAGAGGAAGAAGGCTCAATGTGGAAGAAACCGGACTTGTTCGAGGGACAATTGGGGGCACTTACAGAGTGATGCTCCCTCTGATTACTATGTTGCTCCAATTCCTGAAATTTTCTGAGTATGCAATGATTCTAGTTCCAAACACAATCCGATCAAAGATTAGAAATTCTTTTCCTAGAATTGTTGGCGGAACCTACCCAACCTGTACTAAGGAGTATCTCAAATCGATGTAGAAGAAAACTTACAGTTGTCATCTCTGATAAAAAAAATGTGCTCCTCTGGCTCTTATTTTTGCTTTTTTGGCACGATGCTGTTATTTTCAAGGATCAAAGTATCAGATTTACACTTGTATTAAACTTTTAGACCCCGTTGAACAACAATTCATGACCATTTCCTACGCCAACTTCACTCAGTTGGCTGGATAGTAGCTTTTGATCTTATGGTAGGGCCTCAAATACCATTTCACCCAGGGAGAAAGGACAAGAATGAACCACTAGTCGCATGTTGTTCCCTTTATGTTCTAAAATGTTGCCGTGTTCTTAGAAAAGTTTTGGTTGTTTGTTTAATGTTTTTGTCAAGGAGTTTGGTCTCTCTAAGAATGGTACAGTTGCCTCAGAAACTTGGGAAAGGGTCATGTGAAGGAGCGAGTTGAGGGTGAGCCCCCCACCCCTCCAATTTGACAATTCTTACTTTAAAGGAGTTTTTGAGCGGAGAGAAAGAATGTCTTTACTAATGGAACCTAGCCCTGCTTAATGACCCTGTCTTTTGCTCTCTAGTTGAAAAACATGCTACGGATGAGGATTCTTTCTTTGCAGATTATGCCAAGGCTCACCAAAGAATCTCTGAATTAGGATTTTCCAATGATAAGTGATGTAAAGCTAGTGACCTGATTTGACTCAAATTTCTTTGGCCCTCAAAATTTTGGGTTAACTAGTATTAGCGCTTTGAGCCGAGGCCTTTCTTTTTATTTGTTGGTATTGAGAATTTGCACTTACAAACCTTTGTTTGGATCAAATCATTCCTATATACAGCTATAAAATTACTTGGAAAAATTTGGCTAAAGGGTGGTAGAACTAGTCAAATTAATAAAAGGGGTACGACGTTAAAATATTTTTTCTGAAGGGCAGTAGTTTATTTGTCAAAAATCTCAAAATTAATATAATTTTATAATGACATAATTACCCTTTTTATTACCCTTAAAAAAAATAAAATTTTAAAATGACAAATTATTACCATGAGCCTCCCGTGAACTAAAAAGTTGCCGCCCAACTTCTTGTTGCTAGTATCTCTCCTAACAATACCAAGCTCGACTTCTTGATCTGGAGCAGCTAAACAAATCAATAGTTGGAGCATCAAGCCGATGACCACTACCATGTCTCTCCCATCTATTCACAAGCAATTGATTTACTTTATTAATTAGATCCTCCTTTGGGCAATCAAGTAATCTAGCCAATCTCTTAGCACCAAATGCAAAAGCATTACGAATTCTAAATAAATTAGCTGAAAACGAGGCAAGGGTTGGGTAATTGAGTTACAGAAAAACACATGTATAGAGGAAAAAAGGCCGAGGTTATTAACCGCGGAAGAAAACAAAAATTACAAAAAAAACATACAAACAAACAAGAACCACGAGTATCATGTTGAATCACATCACATCCTTAGAATAGATTCATCAATTAAAGAAGAACTTAATTCACTAACCGTGCATGCCAGTCGATATCAATAGCATTCCCGACAGCTCTTATTTACCTTAAACCTTCTAGGAAAAAATAATCCAAAACACAAAAATAACTGGTATATAAAAGTAAAAATAAAATAAAACTATATTGCTTCTTTACATGTAGGACTATTGTGGTTGCGGCCTTTGCAACGTGAACAATAAAGTGGCCTTTTGTTCATGAACTGAGACTCAATTCTTTTACGGCGGCGTCTTCCTAGAGGCATCCTAGTCTTTGGCTGTAGCAATTCCCACATTGAGCATGAACCTTCAATAAAACCCTCATGAATTTTCAGTACCGGTAGCGTATGGCATGTAATTTGTTGGAATACTTTGCATCAGTTCAAAATACATTTTTTCTTGCATATCCTTTTTGTACCAGGCATTAACATGATCATAGACATTTAAATTCTGATTCTGAATTCCACAACAAGCATGATGACATGGAAATCTAGTCATTTGCCATTCTAAACATGTGCAACTACTAGTGCCAAAATTAACTACAATTGTACCTTTCTGTCTCTCATAAACGTCAACCTCAAGTGGAGGCCTAGATGATGCTTGTAATCCTTCTCCTCGCTTGATGTTTTCATTGAGTTTGACTTCAATTCTGCGTCCAATGCCATTCTCCAGCTACGCAGGTCAAATACCTTGTTAAGTAATAATTCTGAATACTTTGTTACATGAGTTTGCATCATTCTTCCCATAGTCATATATCTTGCATTACTCATCCAAGCATTGAAACTTTCAGCAATGTTACTATTCATCCAATCCCAACGTTGTATACTAAACAAGGCATTACTCCAATGTTGAGGTTGTTGTCTAAAACTGTGTTTTGAAAATCAGACCGGACCGGACGATCGATCAACTTTGACCGGGAATCGGAAGCCTTTCCGGTCCGGTTTCAATTAATAACCGGTAGAGTTAAAAACCGGTCAAACTCAGTCAAACCCGGATAAAACCACGGTTTGACAGGGAACTGGTACCGGTTAAACTGAAATTTTGAAATTTTAAAAATAAATTATTTTTTAAATATTTTTTATAGCTGGTTTTTACCGGTTTTAGATTCGATCTAAACCAGTTGAACCGATAAACCAATGAACCACTTAAGTTGTCGGTTCACCTTCCGGTTCGATTTTCAAAACATAGGTCTAAAATCCATTGATGCAACAATGGCTGAAAATCGTTCATTCTGTAGCACCTGTCATTCTGAAATTTGAATTTCTCGTGATGAATGAACTGAAATTTTCTTGCAAATGTCTGTAATAATGAGCATGATTCATTTCTCCAAATAATGCATTTACACCGTTTAGTATCGAAGTATTTCTGTCAAATATGATAACTACTTCTCTATCATGCACAACATCTTTAAGTTGCCTTAAAAACAAAAAACCAATCCACTTCATTTTCTGAAGTAACAATACCATCAATTAGAGAATACATACCATTATTGGCATCCAATGATGAAGCTGATAGCAAAGTCCCCTGGTATGACCCACTCAAATGACATCCATCAATGAAAATACACTACAACAGAAAACCTTGAATAAGTATATATTAGGACACTACCATAAACACGTGTTATTAAATAATTCTAACAGAACACTTTTATGCATCCTAGCACAAAGGGTCCCAAAAAATAGTTGGACGATTAAAACCGTCTCATTATTTATCATGATGGGACACTTTTATGTGTCCTAAAATAATGTGTCCCAATAAAACCCTTAGACACTTAGAATGGTCCCATTAGTTTCCATGTTAAGACACATAAAAGCATCCTAACAATCATGGAATTTTAGTTTGTTTTTCTTTAATAGTACTATTTTTAATTTTTCATAATGCTACTATGATACCCTACAATTTTCTCTCTTAGGACTTAGTTACTAAACAATAGCCTTTTTAAAGTTTTCAAAATACTAGTATGGCACCCTAGTATTTATGTTTTTATAGAACCTTTAAAACTTTCTATAGATGTAATGCCGACTAATAAAATCAAAATTTATAATTAGATGTTATGAAACTTGATGTTAATAAAATAAGAATGTGAGGTATTTGTAAAACGTCGTACTTATTGTATGTTATAAAACTAAATTTGTAATCTATGTATTGTTATTTAATACATTATAATATGTGTGACATTGTATTGATAAGTATACAGTTTCTCCATCTCTAAACGATTATAACTGCTCATGGTACTATTTTGGTACAATAGATATAAACAATTGTTTTGGAGGAGATGCGATATTGCACGTACATATAAATAAAATCATAATCTATCTCATACCTCTTGGCACGTGTAAGGTTTCATAATAAGTACATAATGTATCTATTTACTCTAAAGACAATAATTTGATCTATTGAATTAAAATGAACAGGAAATATTATTGTTTTGGATGAAAAGATAGTATATTCACTATTCATTTATTATTTTTTTTACTTATCGATAAATTAGTAACTCTGTAAATTAATAATTTTTATAGACCAAGTGTATTACTTCCTCTATACCTTATTATAAGACATTTTGATTTGTCCTATCTTAATTATTATTTTATTTTAATTTAAAATAAAACCTTAAAAATGTATCTTTCACATTTATTATGTTCTCCCAAATATTATGAAATATTTTTAAGATTTTATTTTTAATTGGAAGAATATACTAAATGAAACTTATGACAAATTAATATGCTTTTATAAAAGAACGGGTGAAAGTAATTTATAAATGTTCTACTGACTTGTTGTCCCTTCAGCCGTACTAATCAGCCTGAGTTTTGTTTTTTTTTTTCTTGTGAAAGTTAACTTTCCATAGTCATTGAGTGAGTTTAAAAAATATTATTTTTCCACACATCCATATAACAATTACTTAAATGATTTCTTGTTAGCAATATATTTTATATATAAATTGATGCAAGTATAAATTTTTCTTAATAAATGGGGAAATACTACATGTACATATTATCAAAAGGAGAGATGATGGAGTCACTTTATTTCCAGATTGAAAGCCCTTTCAAGCTTTAGGGTTTCAGGATTGTTTTATGGAATCTTTATCGACCGATCTAATTCTTCCGCTCACCTCTCACCATCTGATTTCTTTTTCTTTTTTTTTCTTTTTCTATTGGCAACACTACATTGAGCAATTAGAGGTGCCCTTGAAAGTTCATTCATCAAGGGTGAAGAGTGATGAGGGGGAGGAAGGTGAGAAAAGGGGAGAAGTGGAGAACTGGGAGGAAATAAACATGTTGAGGATCTACGGATAGAAGAGATCTGAGGACAGAGAAGGCAATGATGGCCTAGACATTAGGAATAGCCGCTGCAATCAAATTCAAATAGGTGATGATTCTTTCTTTGTGTTACTGCCGGTTTCCTTGTTTTTTGGTTTTGTTTTTTTATTTCCCTCGTTGCTGGTTATGTTTCACCCTTTTGTTTTAGTCACTTGGTTTTGTTGCTTGTGTTATTGAAATGGGGCAAAATCATGAATCCAAATGTTGTCAAGGATGAATTGCAACTCTTCAAGCTGCACCAAATAAACAACCCACCTGAGGAAGAAGGACTATCAAGTCTAGCTTTTATCTTTGGGAGAAAGAATGAAATTTTGCTAGCTGTTAACTATCCAAGCTAAGGTTTTTTGTTTTTTTCATACCTTCTAATGATTCCAGACCTGTTATCGTTGATTGGTTTATTATATTTTCAAATAGAGATTTTTAATGAATAATGTTAGGCCTCATTCAAATGTATTCATTATGGTTGTTGCTATCTGAGTTTTGTTATTGTAGCCATGAGCTGGTTTTGTGTTTAAGTATTTGAATGACACTAATGAGCTATGTTTATTGAATCCAGAAGTTGCCCCTAACTTTATGAAGCTTAGTGATAGCATGATTACCACTGTTTCGGGAGTTGATGCTAAGCAATGCCAAGACTTGCTGTGTAATTTGATGGAACTGGTAGGCTTAATTTTGGGATTTTTTTTCTTCTTTTTCTTTGAATGGATACATTAATTGCTTGTTCTTTTCAGTCTCTCTTTTTTTGTTGAAAGATTTGATTTTTTTTCATCTATCTTCGTGTTTGCTAGTGTCACCATTTAAAACATCAAAGTAGAGAAAAAAAGATTCCGCTTGAATGTGCATTAGACTTTATGATCCGCATTCTATCATCTTGCCGTGAAGAAGGATTGATCGTGTCTTGGATCAACAAAGATGAGTATTGTTATTGCTCTTTCTTTGTGAAGGAATTATGTTAGGCTATTTTTCCAAAAAATCTCAGTTTATCGATTCGTTTCTTTGTTTAGAGTTTCTTATATGGTGTGGATGGTAGAGCGGTACGTATTACTAACTCTAAATTGGGCTCTAGTTTGGGAAATGGTGTTGCGTACTATCATCTCAAGGTCGATAATATAATTGAAATGAGAAAGCATTAGCCTAAAGCCAAACTTCACAAAATGGATATTTGTCCCTCCTCAAAGTTCCCATTCGGTGACAAGTATGCTTCTTTCCCTGATTCTGTTCATGTTTCTTGCGTGATTTGTTAAGTAATTTTACTTCATAGTCAAACGCGATTTGTTGTTTGTTATAGATTGTACGAGGATAGGTCTACGTGGTTACCTAATGAAGCTGCATGGTGTGCTAAACGTGTTTGTTGTTGCACTGTATCTTCCTCCATTAAGCCTCCCGGGGCTTTCGTTACTGGTATGTTTGTTGTTATATCCTGATTCTGTTTTCATCATGGTGCTGAACTCTATAGGAAAATTTAGTAATTTCATCTATATTTTAATAAACTGTATGTGAAGATTAGTATGTTTTTTTCATAATTTTATTTACCCTAATGATGATGAGTGCATTCTTTTGTTGGTTTTTGTAAGTTTTCAATGCGGGAGCTTGTGGGTGCAAGGTGGTCCATAAGAACGTCAATGCGAAAGAATTTTTGGATGGCTCTCCATTCGCACATGTCGAGTAAGAGAGTAATCGAGGGAGATGATCCAAATTTTGTTTCCATCAACGAATTAAATTAAAATTATTTGGTTGTCAACTTTTAGAAATTTATAATAGATTGTAAGACGTTGAAGTATTATTGTTGTGCACTATAACGGGGTTTTTTTCCCTCTTTTTTCCCCTTCGAGGTTAAAACTGAAAAAAAAGGTATATGCTGCTTCTTCATACAAGAGTAACATTGTTGATCTAGTACACCCAACTCTCATAAACTGGATAGTGATCCCATTCTTTCTGCGTGCAGGGAAGAGTTGATGAAATTTGATAATGACAATTTGGAAGAAGGTGGTTGGGCGGAAGCTCAAATCGAGAAGTATGGCAGCTATGGAGAAACCTTCTCCATCAAAACTATCATGATTGATACATTTTTCATGGACAAAGTGACTTTGCTAGATGAGTTCTAATTTGGCAATGGAGAAGTTGTTTCAGCTACGTAAATGAATAAAGAGAGGAAGTTGTTTTGGCAATGGAGATAAGGCTGGATCTCTTTGTTACCAAAATTGATTTCTTTTAGCTAACTCTGTATAAGCATTCAATTGTCAAACTTTGACATTTATATACATTTGCTGAGTAAGCTCAAGAAATATTGTTGATGACTACTTTTTGTTGTATTATTTATATTTTAGTTATTATGACATTTTTATTGTAAAATTAATGCTAGACTATTAATATGAAACTAAGTATAAGAACAAAGAGAAGAGACAAGAGAGTAGAGAGAGATAAGAGACCTGTATTCAGATGTATTTTGAACCATGAATGAGCTCTCTATTTATACAAGAAGTAGGAGATTAAACTGTGGAAAATGAATCACCTATCATTAATGCTAAATATTACAGAATCATATCTCCTTGATTGTGAATAAAACAATATATGTTAATTATGGACATTCAATCAAATCAAATCAAATATTTCATAACACTCTCCCTTTGAATGTCCATCTTTGCGGAATAATACCTCGTTAAAACCTTACTAGAAAAAACCCTTTGGGATAAAACCCCAGTGAAGGAAAAAGAGTATATTTTTGAATGTGACACTGACTCGTTAAAAACCTTGTTAGGAAAATCTATTGGGACAAAACCTCGATTAAGGGAAAAAGAGTACAGCGTGGGTTACTCCCCCTGTTAAGTACGCCACTTGTTATCTTCTCGTTGCATGCCAAGCTATTGACCAGGTTCATGATTGTTTAAGTCAATAATAGACAGATTACTTCGACTTCTCATGTAGACGGTTGTCTTCATATACCTGTATAATCTTGAGTGTTTTATAATAATGAAGATGCATGACCATCATACCTTGAAGGTATCAATATACAACATCCAAGTCTTGATTAATTGATTAGATGAACCGAAACTTTATATGGTACTCCAGGACCAAATCGATCTACATCATTAATAGAAAGTCAATAAGAATGATCTATATGCACATCAAGATTTTAATCAAGTGCGCTCAACGGGTATTGAATATACAAAGGTCAAACTATTTAGATCAAGATTCTACTCAAGATCTTTCATTATCCTTGCTTCAGGCAAGTAGCAACCTTTTGAACTTCTTTAGAAGTGTTCAAAACTCTGATATAATTCTTCAGGAGTTTTACTTATATTCAGGCTATTCGAACTTCGTGATAAGTTTCGATAATATTCAGCCTTTTGAAACTCTACAAGAGTTCGGTGCTAACAAAATTGTAATGCACATATGGCTTATGAATACTCACTCTAGTATCAGTTATCATCATATCATTCAAATACGACCATAGAAACCAATAGAAAATCATGTTGCAAACAAACATAACATATCTAGATAAAAACAAACATAGCATATCTATTATATTCAAAAATATGAACCTAAATATCTAGATACATGAAGACATTATAACTTGCGCAAGTCCTTTGAATTAATTTCTCGAGAATTGAGATCATGTCCTTTTATTTTTAATCCTTCGGGGATTTTATATAGACGTCATTATTAAGTATCACGTATTAAGTGATCATTATAATCAAGAGATGCATTTCTTATCTTCATTTGCTACTAGATTAGCAAATAACGGAAGATTTTCCTTTTCATCCACCACAAGATAAACCAGACTTTGGGAAAAACTTGTGCAATAAAAAGGTTGCTCGATAATATTTTGCACAATCACTCGCCAAAATCTTGCCGGCATATCACTTGCCAAACTTCTGGTTTGCAAGCAATTTCAATTATAAGTACACATCCTCAAGTGTGTATTTCATTTTTTCATTTGTTGTGGCCAATAAGTTTAATGTCTGCATCTACAACAGACTTTCATTTCATGATCCTCATTTTCATTTATTCTACTGCTGCAGCATAAGCAATTTTTATGTCGATATTTTTATTACTGATCGATTCCATGTTCTTTGTTAGTGAGATCTCACAATCATTAAGTTTCCCAAATATTCATATACTTCTTCTGGAAGTTAATTCACCATAATGAGAAACTATTATAGGTTAAAATTCTTATGAATTATAATCACTCGTATTTGCCATCTCTATAGATTTAAACCTTGTTATTTACGAGGATTTTTATCATTTGGAATCGATGGTTCTACCACTCATTAAATGGACATTCAACTAACAAATAGTGGTAGGTAGTCCTTCAGGGACACATTATCAAATTCTAAGTTTTAACAGCCTTTTATATAAGATATATTTATACATTCGGTCGGGTAAACATCTGGTCTTAAACGTTATCTCTTGAACTTCAGGTTCATATCATCGAGGATCATAGTGAAATAATTACATTGTCCATATGATTTTATAAATAGGCTGTTTCAACTTCTCCCCCTGATGTTAGAATAACTAACTCACTAAAATGACGATTAACCAATCAAGTAGTTAATAAATCTCCCTTTCGGAGTAACTAACTCGTCAAACTAATACGATCAGTCCATCGAGTAGCTAATCCAACATCAATAATCTCAAACATTAGAAATTCAATATTCAACATATATTTCTGACCTCTTTTAGAGGTTCCATCATTGTGTACATTGTGGTGGAATAATTATAATATAGATTGCACATGTCATCTTTGAAGATGGATATGTATGGTTTCTGACCGAAAACCACTGTTGGGAAGAATATCTGCAATGACTTGTTTGGTTTTATGCATATAATTGGTGCCTTTTGTGTTTCAACACTTCCTCAACTATACATGAGTTAATTACTTTAATTGCACACGTGCAATAAACGATTCTACTAGACCGCTTCATTATTGCTCTTATAGGCGCTCAATGTTCAACTTCTATTCATTCTGGTATTGAGTCATACATTCACCACAATTGTCAAATCAAAATTCTCGTAAGAGCAGAATGGCTTAAGTAGTTATGCCAAATTATAGAACTCTTCTGGAAAAAAAATAGTGAGTTAATTATTCAAATATACTAGAACAATTTCGCTCCACATGAGTGTTTACTTTGACAGAATATCTGTTCTTTTGCTGGAGACGGTTAGAACAATGTCTATCCTTCTTTGATTCTTTGGATAATCTTAATACTCTTTCTCCTTTCAATATTCAATTTCAATTGCTCTTCTAGAGGCAATGATAAAGTATACTCCACAACCATCACATTATTTGTTTTCACTCTCTAGAGTAAGTATACTCTACAGAATTTTTCATCTAACTTGACAAAACAGTTCAATGGCACATGCTCTACTGGAGTATTTAATTGATTTCCTGTTTATCATTGACTAGCATCACCTGTAGGGCAATTAATAAAATCTACAATACCCATAGAGATAATTTGAGTTGCACTATGTGCAAGGCATACTTTTTCCATTAACAAATTTAGATCTTATTTTCTTCGAAACATGTAGATAGAAATGTCAATTAAATAGTGTCATTACTATAGTGACTAAAAGATTACAACACCTTCAGGGTGTTTGACATATTGGACATTTTCATCTCGTAAATTTTCAAATCACCTTCAGAGTGTTTGACAAAGAATTCAACATATATTGAATTATGATTTGTTAATTCATTGTCGACATGACTAATGAATTCATCTACTTTCAATAATATATTAAAGACATCAATAAGATAATTGTGCGTATACAAATCATGTGAACCCAAGGGTTTTCTATGCCACAACGATAGCAACAATATATTACTTTTCAACTTCAGATCAATAGTAGTGTTTTCACTATTTTTCCAACTTTAAGTGGTTAATAGGGAAAAATTGGCCGAACTACCCAAAGGTTGACATATGTTGTCAATTTTACCCTATTCTTTTTCGGTTAGCCAATATTACCCTAAGTTATCCAACCGTTAGCCGATTTTGTCTAATTTGCCTATTTTCGTTTAAATTTAATGGAATTCTGTTAGTTTTAATTACAAAAAATATCCTAATAATTTTGAAAATTATAAAAATGACCCGAAAAATTTGTAAAAATAATCAAACAGTCTTCTTTCACTTTTTATTTAATTTTTTCTGTTTTCTATTTCTCTTTACTATTTCTCATAACTATAAAAATATATTATATAATCTTTTTTAAAAAAAAACTATTTATTTTTAAAACACTATTGTGCAAATTTATAGATATGCATATTCGTAACTGATGGTTGATTTGCATAAACATATTAATTTTTTTAATGATATGGTTTAACAGTAATGATATTATTTTTTTAATCTATTTTTTTCAATTTAAAAAATAAGATTATTTAACTAAACCTAATTTTACACAAAAAATAAAATATTTAGCATAGATTAATTTTTTTTATTGGTATATTTTAATGTATTATTACAATAGAATTCAACAGAATTTAGATTATATTGTAAAATTAAAAAAATAATTAAATTAAAATATGCACTTTCTTTAAAAGGCCAAGTACAAACAGAAAGTAAAAAAAAATGGTACAAAAGATTTTATAAAAAATATGTATATTTATCATTGCGAGAGTTTAACATTTCATGATAATTTTTTGAGATATTAAATCTAACTTTAGCAGGAAATTTTTTTTAATAATAATAAAAAAAACAGCTCCAGTACTGGACTCCACCTTAAAAAAAAAGATCGCCCCAGCGAGAATTGAGGCCTCGTACACAGTAATAATCATCTCCCATCTTAAATCTGACCATCCAACTCAACCCTCTCATCTTTAGTAAACCATGCATAAATGTGGATAAAATCGCTCTCTCGGTTAAAAATCCTTGGTGAGAATTAATCTTATATCTACTATCATGAAGCTCAACACCTTAAACACTAGATTTTACACTATATTTTTGTTTAGTAATTTTTTGAATTGGATAATACAATCTATAGTTTGTTTATTCAATTTGTAATAAATTAAAATGTACTAATATATTAACTTTTAATCTATGCTAAATGTTTTACTGTTTTGTAAAAATTGGTTTTTAGTCAAAAAATATTATCCTTTAAATTGAAAAAAGGATTTAAAAAACTAATATCATTATTGTCAAGTTATATTATTAAAAAATTAATATGTATATGTAAATCAACCATGAGTTACAAATATACATGTCTATAAATTTGCACAGTAGTGTTTAAAAATAAATACTTTTTTTAAAAGATCATATAATATATTTTTATAGTTATGAGAAATACTAAAAATAAATAGAAAATAGAAAAAATTAAATAAAAAGTGTAAAAAGACTGTTTGGTTATTTTTACAAATTTTTAGGATCGTTTTTATAATTTTCAATACTATTAGGGTGTTTTTTATAATTAAAACTAACAGAATTCCGTTAATTTAAACGCAAATTGGCCAATTGGACAAAATCGGCTAACAGCTGGATAGCTTAGGGTAATATTGGCTAATCGAAAAAGAATATGGTAGAATTGACAATGCATGTCAACCTTTGGGTAGATCGGCCAATTTTTCCTGGCTAGTAGTGTATTTGTCAGAATCACCACTATCATTGTTTCATGATCGTCACATTTACTTCAGAAAATGGACCATGTATAAATTGAACATGTCTTCAAATTAAGTCTCCAAATTCATGTGAAGAATTGTATATATACATAATTATTGTAGATTATTGCCTACAATTTGCCTTGAAATAATTTATTGCCCACTTACTTCGGGGAATGGAATGAAATCGATTCATAAAATTTTATCAAATATGTCACTATAATGCTACTATTGGAGCATTTTAATATGCTAAATATGTTATCACAACATTGTTGCCTCAAGAGCAACTTTGATGTATTTACATATTGCTATTGTAATGTATTTACTTTTCATTACTAAATATCAGTATTACTATGAGCAAAGTAAAATATAAAAGTACAAAAAAATATGAGAAGAGAATTAATTCCTTTTTACTAATATCAATAAACGTATGATAATAAAACAAAGTACTTTCCATGCAATCTAAATATCAAGAAATTAATTCTTTAAAGAAAAAAGTTTTTTTCTTTGCACACATGGATACTATCGCAATTACATGCAACTTATATAAATCTTATACATTCACATGATCAACAATCATATACATAGCTTACAAAATGCATCGCGATTGTATGATATGAGTAAATAGAATTTATAACAAGAAATATTTTTCCTCCATATGCAAACTAAATATGCATGATTTATGATTTACCTTTTTCTCCCATTACCATCATTTTGAGTCATTAAATTGAACTCCATGATGAACCGTCTCAGTGTGGCTAGAGACTTGTGCACCGAAAAGTTTTTGAGGTCACGTCGCTTTAGATCACGAAAACCTTCTAAAATATTCATTGAGGCTTTAGGCATTCAGAATCAATACGCACCAACTTCAGGTGGTGGTAGAATTAAAATATTCACTGAGGCTTCAAGCCTTCAAAATCAATACGCACCAACTTCAGGCGGTGGTAGAAGCTCTTTTGCTAGAGTCTTCGTGCTGATAACGTATTATAAAATTAATGCTAGACTATTAATATGAAACTAAGTATAAGAACAAAGAGAAGAGATAAGAGAGTAGAGAGAGATAAGAGACTTGTATTCAGATGTATTTTGAAGCATGAATGAGATTCTTATTTATACAAGAAGTAGGAGATTAAACTATGGGAAATGAATCACCTATCATTAATGCTAAATATTACAGAATCATATCTCCTTGATTGTGAATAGAATAATACATGTTAATTATGGACATTCAATCAAATCAAATCAAATATTTCATAACAATTTTTAGTTTTATAGGTTTTTCATAATTATTATTATTTTTAATTTGTTTCAATAACATGGGGACGCATTTTAACGTCTCGTACTTGAACCTGTTAATACGTTTAAAAGCGTCCCAATTGGAAATAGAAATGCATCCCGAAGCCGTATGCGTCCCAAAAAGGGACTTATTGGGACGCTTTGCGACATTCTGAAATTACATATTTGTTGCAGTGATTATCGGTTTGTATCCATCATAAAATCCCCAAATTGAACAACTATAAGAAATAAATTGTTGTTTAAATGTACCATCATCATAACAAGACCAAGTAGCTATAGTGCCAGGCATCACCTTTTTCAATCTGTTACAATACCAAGGAATTAGTTTATAAAAGTCCTCAACTTTTCCATCCAAAAATTCATTTGCTTTCTCATTTTCCATCCATGCTTGTTGGTAGGTCATCTTTAAGTGGTAGTCACTTCATGCATTTTTGCAAATTTGACGAGGTAAATAAGTTGGAGTATGAGAGATTTTATCTACAAATATATCCCTTTTACTAGTTTAGAACTGTACTTCAATCTAAAGTTAAGCATATCACCAACAGAACTGAGTGTGAACATTTTCAAATTTTCTGACGGACAGTTGGTTCATGTTTCCATCACTCATAACTGAGATTTTCCACGGGCATTCGTTGATAGCACATTTAGTTTTCAGATGATGAGGCTTGTTATGTGTAAAATCATAGGAAAATCTATGAGCATTAGAAAATCTGCACATAGCAACACGAAAAGAGCTTGCATCCTCAAATGTTTGCCCGGGACCAAGAAGCAAATCATTCCAAGTCACTACAACATCTTGATTCACTTGCTCATGAGATTCCAAGGTTTTAGATCATGTATTACCAAAGTTCTTACAAGAAGTGGAAGAGGGGACAATATTATTCAACAACCTGGAAATAAATCGTCATAGAATTGCTCATTGAATGTTGATAATATAAAGTGACTACGAACTGGGCTTTTTTAAAAAAAAAAAATAGAAAACACTTCATATTTAAGAATATAGTACATAATTTGAGGCACTTACATGCTATTGTGATGACGAGATGAAGTTGGATCTTGTCTTTCTGGATTTGAAACATATACATGGGCAAAATCATCATTGGCATTGATTAACGTCTACAAATCCATCTCATCTTTCATCAAAATGAGTATTTTGGAGTCATGTTTTACAGTGAAGTGTATCACTTTGTCTGTAGGATCAATAATCATTTTCTCATAAGCATTGGTAACAAACTCCCTAAAGGTCATCATCATTGTATTCGTCATCATCATTGCCAAATCAAACTTGCACAAAAAATAAATCATAATCATCATCATTATTGATTTCAATTCACAAATGGTAACCAAAACCTTTACTTCTATATGCTAGGACATTGTCGAACAACAATCATACTAGCTATCACAAAATTGGATACCAATGGATGAATGCATGAAATACAATAACACTGGACATACCTGATGACGATTTTGATATTCTTCTGGAAGCAATTCATTAGCAAGTAAAGCATCAAGCATGCCAAAGTACGAATAGGGTTTTTATTCATTAATCTCTAAGAAAAATTTTGGTGTTAGTTTTATTATTATTATTTTTCTAAAACATAAAGGTAATTATGTCATTACAAATTATATTGATTTTGGGATTTTTGACAAATCAACTACCGCCTTTCAGAAAAAAAAATATTTTAAAGTCATACCCCTTTTATTAATTTGACCTGTTTAACCGCCTTTTAGCTAAATTTTTCCAAATTACTTTGACAAAACAGAAAGTCCAAATAATACTAAAATTGAACACAAGGTAATTGTGTCATGTAGTAACGAATTATAAATTGGTAACCGAGAAGTTCGCATATATTATTTTTTAATATATATTTTCTTAGTCCTATGTTGGTATGGGTGTAAGGCAAATAAGAAATGTATGACTAACCTGTAAAGTTGGTAATTAATCTTGTTGAGTGCTTACTTTCAACAATGAGCATCTCGTGTTTAGACGTGAAATATCAAAACAATTAAATTTGTTATTTTTACGGATGGTTAATCTAAAATTTTGATACTCAAATAATCTAAAAATGCACTTCAACTTGACTTGCACTCATGAATCTTTGCAGGTTTATTACCAATTTTTTGCTTTTACTATTTGTGGCTGATTCATCAAGGTTTTTTTCTTTAACTATTTAGAAAAATTTCTAAATTTCCTATAGATTGTTCCAAATTATCTTCTAAAATTTTTGCAAGGTGGCAGTACGATGGTTTGATAGTCGTGCTAGGAATACATTCACATACCTATTCTCCTACTTATCTGTATGAGAGGTAGTTTTTTAATCTTAAATTAGTTTAATATTTGAAGCAATATTACCTTTCCATCATACTTGGATCGAAATTCAAGAGATAGTTACAAGTATAAGTATTTCTAAACATTTATAATGTTGTTAAAGACAAATGAAATTTGGAAAGTTAGCTGAAGAGAAAACAAGCATATAACATAAAGAGCTCAAGAGCTTGTTAGAATTTAACCACTCGAAATTTTTTCAATAGTTGTCTCGGAAAGAATGTCAAATGGATTTAACAAAATAATAATAATAATAATAATAATGTAAAATAGATGTGCAAATTTAATTTTTATCTGACCATTGCAATTCAACTTATTTTTAGGGGAGCGTCAAGTACCAACCAAGAACATTAAATAACTTTAGTCTATGGTAGACTCTCTCTTTTCAACCAAAAACAAACTAGGGATCAAGGATAGTCTTAGACAAGTTTGTACTCCTGGAAGACTCGCATATATTATAGATTCTCCACAATTGGTTACAAGAAACTCATAATATTTGTGGTTTCTACAGTTGATATATAGTATCAAGAATTATGTTAAATTTACGATAAGAAAATCAAATCACACAATTCTCAACTAAGAAAATAAGCTTTTGATATCTGTATGAGAAAATTGCTTATTTTTTAATGGCAGAGATTACTTTAGCATACACGTTTCACACATACTATAGTATGCATAGTTTAGTAACACGATCCCACCATCAATTTTTGAAAATAGAATAATCTATAATTTAAACAAGAATGGTCTAATTTGTGATTCATGGAAAAGGTATATGCAAAATCTCTTAGTCATAAACAATACGAGCAACATGCCACCATTTCTCACATGTTTTTTTCTCGGCAATTTTTTCTCTTATCTATAATTTTCCCATAATGACATTCCCACCTTTAGGGGGGTTGATCGTATTATCTTCAGCATTGATAGAGCAATACCAGTTACACAACAGACATGATTTCTCAAAAAAAAAACTCATTATTTATTTACAATATTTTTTAAATCACGTTTCATGATATTATAACTTCATGAGCATGCACAACATGTGAGGTGGAGAATGTTTTCTCCAATAAATATTCATCATTTGCTACGAAGTATATTTTCAAACTTAATAGGAAATTGTGGAATATATTCACTTTCATATTAATATAGAAAATATTAGTTCATTTAATTAGAACAATTTTATGGACAAATAATCATTTTCACATGATCACTTATTTTCATTAGCACGCAAATTACATTGATGATCACCAAAACATACCATATATCTCTATATGAATTGTAGCATCCAGTTGAAATCTTGTAAGCGCAACTAGAGATCTCTTATTATTAATCTTGTCAGCCTAAATTGAAGTAAATATCATTTTTAAATTTTGATCAAATCAATCAAGGAACATCACTAATGTGAAAATAAAGATCAAAACTAGAAAAGATTCGTACCTTAATTCAACCATACGGAAGCTAATTCCAAGATGTGAATTCCTTGCCTTAAACAAGCAAACCTCGCTAACCAAATATTGGATGGAAAGAAAGAAAAGAAGTATTTGGATTTGTAAACCTTCAGATACACTCCAAATACCCTCACACTTAATACTTGTTGTGAAAACAATTTGATAATGTTCTATGAAATGACAAACAAAGACCCATTATTCAAGAAATATACAACTCGAAAGCGCGCTTGTTACTAATGTAAAACCCTAATATTGCACAAGCCAAAATCACCTTACAAGATAAAAGAAACAAGGGATCCCCCTCTCAAGTTGCATTGAATAATAATCATCAAAAGCTTATCAAATTTCGTTTTCTATGGCCCCCTTATATACGGCATTAATATGTCGGCCAAACAAGTCTTCAAAACCCATTACAAGTTGAACTAGGTTTTATGGTTCCAAAAAGTTTTCTAAAAGGCAAATAACTCTAAGTTAAATAATTACACATGTCACAATTACTTATTGTTAATTAAAAGATAAAAAAGTACCTATCCTAATAAGGTTTTTAAGGAAACCAAGAAGTAAATGAATTGTAACAAAAGTAAAATAAAACCGGAAACTTTTAAAAATTGGAAGTCCTAGTGCGTTGACTTAGTTGTCGACTTCCTTTCAGAATGGTCGACGCTGTCATGTCGACTTGGTTATCAGCTGATAGTTTTAGTCAACGAGCATTTGACATGTTCTTCGACTCGATTCGTCGACTTGATTTTAACTCGAGTAACTTTGATTTCAATCTCCTATCATCTTTGATGTCAACTTTTGCCAAATGAACCGCTTTGGTAATATTTAAGTCATATAAATTTATAATAACATAGTGATAATCATGACTTAAAATAATCCCTAATAGACTGTTCATGTTCACGTCAAATACGACCCTTTTTGATCTTGGACTTTCAACCTGGTCCTTGAGCCTTTACTAATTTGTCCATTGAGTGTTTTGAACTTTTGATTATGCAACCTTCCAAATTGCTACTAAAAAGATAGTGTAAGAATTTCTATTGCTTACATAAGTTACAAAGAGACATCCTCAAAATGATATTACTATCCTTTTAAATTTATTGGATGAATTATTAGAGTGTTAGATATTCCTTGTAACTTTTCCTTCCACAATAAAAACTCTTTAATTATATATTTTTTGCCCAAAATTTTATTAATTTTATAGATTTAATTAATTTATTCATAAAATAATAACATTAGTTTATCAGAATAAAATAAATTATTATTAATTTAAATGTTCATTTCCAATGTTATCATTGAAAAAACTCCTACTTGAGAAAACAACTCCAATTCCTTTAAAAGCAATGAGACAAATTAAGGATATATTTTTCTTATATATCCATTTCAAGAAAAAATAAATCTCATTACCATCTTACTTTACTAGCTCTTCTTTATTTTTTCTAGATACTTTTTTTTTAGGTGAACCAGGGCGGTAACAGACGGGCATTCCCCTGATTTTATTAATAAAAAGTTAAAAAAATACAAGGGACAGTGCGTAAGACTTACCCTAAAGGAAGAACCATGTACAAAGATTTTCTAAAATCCCCTAATGGCTCTGGTACAATCTAAAACTAAGAACTGTCTCACAAATATTTTCTAAGATTCTATGACAGTTCTATCTTGTAATAAAAATAGAAAACTCCTAAGAGACTGCTTTACACAAATCCTGCAGGAATCCCATAGCAGCTCTGATAATTACATTGAAAAAACTTAACAAATAAAATCTAACTATTACAATTAGAAATTATCTAATTCGCAAATATGGAAAGGATCTTTGATCAAAGTAGAGTAGGCCTCTTACCTTGAAGGGGAGCGAGTCACATTCAAAAAATTCCAAGGAGGCTCCCTCCGATCCAAGCTTGGCAAGCGCATCCGTCACCGTGTTTATTTCGCGATACACGTGTATAGTGATAGTTATTCCTCAAGATGATTGCACCTATTTCAGTTAAAGCATCTGTGTATCTCCAAGGAAAAGATTTCCCTCTATGAAGAAGATCAATAGTGACTTTGCTGTCAGTTTGGAGAAGGACCCCTCTTAAACCTTGTCTCTCACAATAACGAAAACCTTCCAAGATTCCTGATATTTCAACATAGAGACTATAATGGTTTGCTATGTAACCACAAGCCGCCTTTATCAAGTTGCCTTGATCTCCCCGAACTATGTAGCTCCATCCTGCTTCTCCTGGACTACCTCTAGCTATCCGTCTGTATTTAAAATAAAGCATCCTGGATCCGGAGGCCTCCATGAAACAACCATTATCAACCTCTTTTTTGGTGGAGAAACTCTTACTTGAAAAAGGTTCTCTAATTGTTGTTGTTCCTCGCAGGTGCTTGCTCTCAAACAGTGTACTCGCATCATGCCTACAATGTTAGATTTAATTGAAAAAATAACTCAATTAAAATGAATAGAAGTACCTTGATAGATTGCTTGATTTCTTGCTTTCCAGATTTCCCATAAAATGAAAGTTGGAATTGTCATGATGATTGTCTTTTTTGCTGTGGAGTAACTTCCTTTTGAAAACCAGTTTTTCAAAGACGACCACAAAGACTCCATGGTGGGAAGTATTAGATCCAGCTCATTTTTAAAGAATCTCCACATTTCCTTTGCAAAAACACAACGAAAGAATATATGCTCCAACGTTTCTTCATGATCTTGGCAAAAGGAACACTTTGACGGGAACACATAAATTCCAAGCTTGCTGATAGCTTTAGGCAGAGGCAATATTCGATAGTCTCTAGCAAAATAAAGAAATTCTGATTGACATGACTTTATTCTAAAGAAATTTAATCGGATGCAAAGGATCTTGAGTTCCCCGAAAAGCTTCAAATGCTGTTTTAATGGAAAAACCCCCGTCTTCGATGGTGTCCAAATGAAAACATCGTTTGCAGCTAATAAATGAGAAAAATCATATTCTCGAGAAGCTAAAAAAATCCAGCTGAGACTCCGTTAAAAAGCTCGAGATTATCGGCATGATATTCTCGCGATCTTCAAAAAAATCCTTGACTGTTAGGTTTGGAAGAGGTGGTCTATGATGCTGGCTTTCATCCCTTATAATTCCTAGTTCTGACCATCTAACAAACCAGAAAGAAACTAAGTCTTGACCTATTTTAAGCTGAACACACTTCGACGCTTTCGAATCAATCTTCAAAATGCGCTTCCAACTAGTTGTGCGATTTCTGGCCGAGAAAGACAAAGAACAAATGAATTTAGCCCATAATCCAGCTTCCGTCTTGAACTTCCACCATAATTTGGCTGAAAAAGCCTCTAATACTTCATTGATTTTTCTCAAACCGATTCCATTTTCTTCCACCGGATAAGTGAGTCGATTCCAAGATCGGCAATGCCTCTTAAAGCCATTTTCAGATTCTCCCCATAAGAAGTTTTGACAGCGAGCTTCTAAGGATTGGATAATGTACTTTGGCGGTTCTAAAGCTGCAAAAGTATGATTTGGAATCGAGGAGAGGACACGTTTGATCAAAATGAGCCGACCTCCACTAGACAGGAATTTATTCTTCCAGTCAAAAAACTTGGCATCTAGAGCATCCAGCAAGTATTGAAAATCATATCCAAGTTTTCGCCCTTTGAAAATCCTGGAGCCAAGATAGCGAAGAGGAAGTGCACCCTTTTGCATTCCTAAAATTTGATGAACCCGATTTATTTGCTCATCACTGGCTTTTTTAGAGACTAGGAATTCACTCTTTTGTCGATTAATCTTCTGCCCAGTCGCTCTTTCATATGTGAAGAAAAAATCGTCTAGAGCTTACAGAGATTTTTGGGAGCTTTTGGTGAACACTATCTAGATACTTTATACAATCATTAACTTATGATATTTATTGGACCCGTGTTTAAATTTGAATCTTTTTCAAAAATAAAAAACTATTATCTTTTTATTTTAGCGATTTTGTAAATTCATAAATTATAGAATTCATGGAATTTGTTGAAAAATTATTAATTTATGCAGTTTTTAATTTATTAGAGATTTTAACTGTAGATTTTTAAAATTTATTTTTTGGATTAAAGTTGAATTTCATTATACTGGCTTATAAATTAGGAACAACCGCCCTTTGTCTCAAAAGATCTCTACAACAAGGATATTTACTTACTATAGCTATATATCAATACAGATATAAGATCACCACATAGAATAGAAAAATTTAAAACTGGAGATTTTTCATCAGATTGCACCAACGCCATTTCTTGTAAGTAGTCAACATTTTAATTATCTTGGACAGATTCATCTTCAAAGAGAAGGAAATACCATGGACCACCCTGCTTCAGACACTCTTTTCTGGCAAAAAAAAAAAAAAACATGATTTCTCACCTCCCAAATATGAAAGATCGTGACCGCTACCACTCTTCTAGTGATTCCATCATGTATGGTGCTTGAGCCGTATTTTCCCAACAATTCTCTCCTAAAAGATAACCTGTCTAATGGCAAGAGCTTTGCACCCACCAGAGCCATAGTTTTGGTGATGATCTGTATGAAGAATAGGTACTAAAAATGTGCTCCACACTTTCCTCCTCCATCACACATAAAGGACATCTACTATCAAGTTTAGATCATTTTTCGCAATTTTCGTTCTGGTCTTCAATTTGTCTAAACAAGCTAACCATTCAACTCCCTTTGAAATGACATTTACGCATTGCCTTGAAACACTCCCAGATTCCAAAAGGATCCATCTTCGATAAAATATTCATGCTACTATTTCACCCAAGAATTCTCTTTATTAAGATGTATGTCCCATATGAGTTTTAAAACCAAAGCAATATTCATCACATTTGAATCCTTTATGCCCAGCCCTCCTGAAGTCACGGGCTTGCAGACATCAGACCATGCACCAAAAGCTTTTTTTATCCAAACTGCCTGCCATAAGAAGGATCTATAGAGACCATCGATGGTTTTGATCACCTTTTTGAGGAGGATAAAAATCCGACACCTTGTTGAGGCTCTGAAGCAGTGTTACCAATGTGAGGCGCCCGACATATAATAAAAAATGCGTGGTCTAGATCCTCGTAACATTCTCACCAAGAGCTTGGCGATTTGTCACGGAGAGAGATTTTTATTTATATTTTTATTCTTTTTTTTGTGTTGTTCACGTTAGCGACTTAGCACTTACTTCTTCCATTCGAATTCAATAGATGATATATTTTATATTGTTAATTTTGAAATGAAATTCTAACTACTGAGTTATTTGTTAATGAGTAAGAGTAATAGTTGAAATTAATTAAACATTCTTGATTTTAGAGGAACATTAGAGATTATATAGATAAAATTTAATTATTAGTTTGAAGCTATATTTTGAAAATCGAACCGAAAGACGAACCGGAAACATGATTGGGTTACTTGGTCGCCGGTTTGACAATTCAAATTTTGGCTATAAAAAATATGAAAAGAATTACTCCCTCCGTCCCATAATTATTGTCCAGTTTTACTAAAATGAAAGATTTTATTTTTGGTCAAACTTAACTATATTTTACCTTAAACAACCGGATATACCCCTACATAAGTATTTGTTTAACCACTAAAATTTTATGGATAATGTTTTTTACTAAGGACAAATGTGTGACTTGATCCATAAAAAGTCAAATTGGACAATAATTTTGGGACAAAATTTTTTGGGCAAAGTGGACAATAATTATGGGACGGAAGGAGTAATTTTTTGTAAAAGTTTAAAATTTCAATTGAATTGGCACTGGTTTCCGCTTGAAACGCGATTTTACCGAGTTTGATCGCTTTTTAAGTTAACCGGTTATTTATCAAAATCGGACTGAGAAAGCCTCTGATTCGCCATCGAACCGATTCGACCGCTCGATCCGGTCCAATTTTCAAAACATAGGTTTGAAATTGGATTAAATTTTGAAACCTCCCGGAAAAAATGAAAGTGAGGTCATTAATAAATTAAAATGGAGGAAGTATAAATATCTTTTTAAAGGCATCCATTCGGGTTACAAAGATTCTTTGTCTAAAGTAAAGATGATAAAAGTTCTCTTTTTGAATTAAGATACTGGGAGGCTATTAAACGCCCTAAAAATTTCCCTTGAGCGCTCTAATTAAATACCAAATGACCATTTTGCCCTTACATGATTTTATAAATTAAGAGTTTCAATTTCATTCTTTCAATTCCTAAATCAATCTTTCATTTCAAATTCTCTCAATCCAAACTCCTAAAAACTTAGATTCAATGGCTGATCGAATGAAACGGCTACGTAAAGAGCTACGGAAACTGAAGGTACGTAAATTTGGATTGTTTTTTTGAATTTGAATTATGTAAGAGTATTTATAAAAAAAAAAAAAAATACCACCGCCCCGGCCGGCAAGGGAGAACCGCGCCGGGGCGTGAAGGAGTGGCACAGAAATCTGCGCCACTCCTTACAGAGCTGGCGCAGATCTGCGCGCCAGCTCTGCACGCCCCGGCGCGGTTCTCCCTCGCCGGCCGGGGCGGTGGTGGCGCAATTTTCTTCGCCGCCGGACGCTAGGGTGGCGAAGAAAAGTCTCGCCAGGCGGCTTGCGCTTGGCAAGATTAACCGGCGCCGGCCGGTTTTTTTTTTTTTTTTGTTAATTTGTTATATTATATATTTAAATTTAATTGCTATTTATAAATTGTATAGTAATTGTAATTTAATTTTTAGTATTAGTAATTGTAGGTCTTATGAAATTTAGTTCAATTATTTATTATTAGTTAAATTTATTAGTTATTTTTATTAGTTTAATTTATTTAGGAAACACTATTATTAAAAGTATATGTTTAATCTTCTGTAAATTAATTAGTTATAATACTTTTGTAGTTTTAGGAAGTTTAACGGTTTTTAAATTAAATTGGATCATTATGAAAGTTATTATAAATATAATTATAGAAAATATATTTGTTGGATTAGTCGGTTTAATTGTAATTAGCCTCAAAAAAAATATCAAACGTAGAAATTAAATACTTAGTATAGGAAAATTAAATGAATAAGTTCAAATTTAAAAAATACAGGAGGTTAGTAAATAATTAGGGTTAATAAAAAATATTTATTTAGTTGTGGTTAAAATTAAATAATAAATTATATATTTATTTAATTTTGGTTAAAAAATGAAAAAATAAATATGTAGATATTATTAATTGTATTTAGTAGATTTAATAAATTGTACGCTTAAGATGTATAGTAGATAATTTTATAATTACGTATTTAAATAATATAAAACTGTATTAAACTAATTAATCTAAGTTACGTGTAAAATTTGAAACTTTTGTGGGATGAGATATCGCCTCTTGAGGGATCTGGACATCGGCATGCAGTTACGCGCAATCTGTATGCCGAACATCGAGCAAAAAAAGAAAAAAAGTTAAAGAAAGTGAAAAATGTACATCCTACGTTTGGCCCACTTGGTGAGTCAGCCAACGTAGACGATGATGATGATGATGATGATGATGATTTTGAGGGAGAGGAATCAGCAGAGGATAGTTTTGAGAGTGGGGGGACGATGTGGGTGAGGAGGATGACACATCCGAGTATTCCTCGCATGAGAGGAGGGATATACAGATTGCAGATAACTCAGTACTGAACCCCATTGGTCGTACTGTTAATCAGACTCCAGTTCACCCTACCCGGGGGGGGGAGGAAGTCCCTTGTGGGATTATCGCCCCAATTCGACTTACACTCCTGGTGGTTCCGGTGTTCGTGTCGGCCCACAGTACTCTTTTTAGAGGTCGAGTACTACTCTTCAAAGATGCAGCCCGCCGAGTACTCTTTTAGAGGTCCCTCTCGACTACTCAGCCTCGTTCCCGTATTGGTGGCGCATCCATTGGTGCCTCTATCCGTCCTGAGGCAGCTGCATCGTCATCAGGTACGTATTTGTAACAATTTCAGCATTCATTACTGCTTGGTCAATTTCTTAATTGCATGCGATTAAGTATTTATACATTATTCTTTATTCGGGTTGCAGGTACTAGCAGACGGTCTAAGGTTTCTACCGAAGAAACTAATGATTGGGTTGTGACAGACGATGTACCTGGCGGGCCATGTGATGGGTCAGTGATTCCTAGTTTTCTTGGCCACACTATCACGATCATGCAGCCAACTGGGGTGAATGGGGGGAATCGGAAAATCACCCTGCAGATTGAGTCGAATGAAATGCGGGTAAGGCTCAAGGTGGCAAATAACTATCTGGAACTTTGGCCTTGTTGCCCCGCCCCGTGCGCTCAGTGGTAGCACAGTCCAACATGTGCCGTTTCGATTTTCAGCACCGTTGGTTCTGAAGTAGTACACAACAGCATTGAAATATGTAGCAAGGGGATAAAAGTCCTCTGTCGACATCCAGTGACCTGCGGAGGTACCAGTCCACCGTATACGCTCTAGGCTTGTAGGTAATTTTTCCCACCTACAAAGACAAGTAAATGAAGGTTTTAAATAAAATAACATTGATGCAACTGTATGAAAACCGCTCACCAAAATTAAACTGGCTTCATACCCGTAAAGGTTCCCGTACAGGCCAGGGTTATTTATAACCTCATCATAACATATCTGTCTGCACAAAATTTGATTATCCTGCCCTCCCAACATGCAACTTGCAAAGACGCGGAAACCACAATTTCCGTCAGCCTCGACATCAAGATATGACACAACATGATTGTGGAGTACCAGCGGAATCTTATTCTTGTGCCTAAACTGGAAAAAGTCTGTCTGCATCACATCTTTAACCACGTAAAATAATATCATTATTTCTGAAGTACATATCAGTATTTAAGAACAAAATAAATTATAAACGTACCTCCGACATGGGGTTCGGAACCCGACTTGTAGCCTTTACTGGAACTGCTGGTGTTCGTCTCACCTTGCCCAGTCCATGTACCTACTCTCGCATGGGTCAGTAACAAAAGTGCTTCCAGTAAACCAAGTAAAATAATATTTTGCACATTTAAAAAGAGAAAGTAATATCGGACCTCTGCTCTGATCTTCAGCTTCCAATGTATGGCCTCTACTGGAACTGTGGGTGTTCGTCCCACCTTTACCCGAGGTACCTTGGCTCGTACCTGCTTTACTGGAACCGCTGGTATTGGTGCCACCCTGATTGCCGTCCCTGTATGCCCACACATTTGGTTTGTCTTGCTTTTTTTAGAGATGCCCCTCTTCTTCGACCTGCCCTTGCCTCTCTTTCCAACCCGCGGTTCATTTAATCCGGCTTGGCCTGGGTGAAGTTTGTTGTACATCAATCTGGTGATCTCGCGCTATATTGGCTCCTTAGCAGCGTCTAATTCTTCCACTAACTGCCTGAACAACAATCTGTGAGGGGAAACCTCATCCAAACCATCCTTCTCTGTAACCTCACCGATGTCAAGTGTGCTCCAAAATTGGTGTAAGTATTTTGGAGTCAAAATCTCGCTGGTCTCCATTATACGCTTAAGTATACATGCACAAGGGGGGGAATGAGTTTGTTTCAGGTAATGATTGCATTCCCAATACACATCATCTCCGAGTTGTTGCATCCTTTCCAACTCATTGTTCAATAGATCCAAGCAGTAGTGTGAAACATTGCATCTTAATTGGTAGAAAGGGTACTTGTTGTGTTGCCTCCCTATTTTCTCCCTTGATTCTTGCAATTTCTCCCTGTGGAGGAATTCTAACAAATTAATTAAATAACCTAAATACACAAATTAACTAAAAAGGGGATCAAAATCCAATACCTTATTTGCGTAAGCTGTGTCTCCAGTAACATGTGAACCCTGTGCCACACCGTTTCAAAAGAAGCATTTGGAATGCCGAGCCATTCCTTTAACAACTTGTGTGCTCTCTCCACTCTACAAGTAGTGGTGTTGCCAAAATGCAAATAAGTGTTGGTCCATGCATGCACAAACTTGTGCGCCACCACTAACCATGTCTTCCTAACATACTCTAGAACGGGCTGAAATTGAGACCAATTATGCTCCAGAAACTGTACTTTTTCTTCGTATACTTCCCGATTTGCAGCTTCGATCACTGCTTTGAAGGCAGTATATGCAAAGCTTTTTGCTACATGGGCATTTCCATTCAAAATTCTTTTCACATTTCTTTCAACATCCCTGTAAACATGCCACGTACACAACAAGTGATGTGAGGATGGAAAAACATCATCAAGAGGCCTCATCAGTCCAGGCTCCCGATCAGTCACGATGACACTCGGATGCAGATCTTCGCCATAAAAGTTACGGAGCTGCCACAGCGCCCAATGGTAGCTGTCTCCCGTCTAATCACTCAGAATAGTATATGCTATAAGGAATGTCTAATTACAAGGGGTCATTCCAACAAACTCCACAAGAGGCAGTTTATATTTGTTTGTGTTGTATGTGGAATCTACACAAACAACCCAAGGATACGTCCGCAACAGCAACAAAGAATCCGGATGTGCGAAAAACACGTGGGATAACTTCTCTGTGTCTCTTCATCGCACTCCGTGAAGATGATGTATTTGTGTTGTTCTGCGACCTCTAACACCTTTCCCACTACGTCCATGGCAGACAGGTCATCTAGAATTGGAAACCCCACCTTACGCAAAAAATTTCTGTAGGAGGTTACCTTTTCATCGGGAAATTGTGTCCATATCGCCCGTAAAATGTGGACTGCCTTAGTCCCAGCTTTGGAGTACTTCTTAATAAGCTCTTTTACTTCTTCACTCAATGGCCTCCTGACTCGAGGTGGATCTTTCAATGAATGGTTGTGCATTCCCAACGGACTTGGATATACACGGATCGCCCACCTATCATATGTCTCGTAAATAGTAACACGAAACTGGCATCCGGTCATCTGTGTCTTTGTATTGGCTCGCGCGCACGTTTCATCCACCGTTGACCTTGGTACCGCCTCCTTTATGATAAAGGAGTATAGTAGTATTATCCTTGTGCGAGGATACACTTAACTCCATATTGTAGAAGTTCGCAATACCCTTCGCATATGCGGCAGCTTCCTTCTTCGTCGCAAAAGTCTCGTCTGTAGCAAAAGCCGGACTATAATCGATTCCATCCCCGATCAAACCTATCCCGCACACATTAAAAACAAATTATATCATAACTTAAATTAACTCTAACATTGTTAAACCACAAATAATTTGCTATGAGTAAACATTGTTATATAATCCGATATAATGATCTTATACTTTAAAGATAATTAATATATACTAATAACAAATTAAAAATATTATTAATAAAAACTCATTATTTTAACAAAAATCCTAATCCCTAACACTATACCCATTAACTCGCTTAATATAACAAGATACGTAATTAAAAATATTCTCTAAATATCATAAACCTAATTAGCATAAACCCTAATTTTCTAAACAAATATTAAACTACCAAACAAATACTCAAATAAAATAAATGCATGAATTAATTAAATTTATTAAACTAATAATAATAATTATTAAACTCATAAATATAAAATATATTAAAAAATAAAAAAAATAAAAAAAATGGGTGGCGCACCAATAGGGTGGTTGGCGAGCATCCGGACAAAGGTGGCGCCAGATCTGGCGCCACCGCCTTCGCCATTGACGAAGGCTGTCTCGCCTCCCTTCACGCCACCCCCATAGGGGTGGCGCGCTTCTCCTGCGCCAGCCCTTAACGGCTGCCGCGGTCCTCCTTTGGCCCTGCCCCCCCCTCCCCCTCTTTTTCGAAAAAAAAAATTTACCTGCATTTTGCAGGGGCGTCTCGGTCTTTCGCGGGCGTTCAAATGAAAAATAAGGGCGTTCAACAGTTTGACCCTTAAGATATGGCTTCTAAAATACTGTAAGCTTTAAAAAATTATCCATAACTAATTAAATTATTACTGGCAACAATTTTCAACCTTTTAATTTTTTTTTTAAAGAAGAAAAAGAAAAAGTAGGGTGCTTTCTGTAAATTCCTGTTTCATTGTGATTTTATTTCACTTTCTGCGGGTCAATATTTCGGAAACAGCCGGAAGATCGACCAAAAATCAATTTCTCCGATCAGGAATTCTCTCGCTCTCCCTTTCTCTCTCACATACTCACGCACTAAACGATGGCCAGAGCCACCAGACAATTGACGCCGTCATCCTCTTCTGCGACGTTAACGGTAACCCTAACCCCATCATCTTCGTCATCCCAGCAACAACAGCAGCAGCAGCAGGAAGAAACGCTGGTGTTGAAATTGAAGCCGAAGAAGAAGAAGGTCTCATGGAAAGAAGGCACCGTCGACAACGAATTCCTCAACAAGAAAAGCTCCAAAAAATGTTGCATCTTCCACAAGGAAAAGCCCTTCGATGAAGATGACAGCGAGGACGAGGATGGAAATGGTAAATCTCCGGAGAATCGTGGGCGCGGCCATCATTGTGATCATGCCCATGGGGACGGCTGCCTTGGAGATGGTGCTAGTTCTAGTCATTGATGCCGGATTTGGTGGCGAAATCTGTAAGAGTTGTTGTTTTTCACGTTATCAATGCCCATGGAAAGAATTTGATTAGTTCTTTCTCTTGTACCGGCCCTGTTCTAAATTTTTGTTGGTATTGCTGTAATTAGTGATTGTTCTAGGACTGAGTGCGTGTAAAAGAAAATTGAGTTACCTTTACTATAGGAATGAAAAAGATATGAGATGGTTTCTCTCCTTTTACTATATTTGAATACAATATCTGATTCTGTTATAAGGTTTTATATGAATTGTTTCGTTTTGTTGGATGAGTTCATAATTTCCTGCGCAATATTTTCTTTGCATTATGAAATTCGTGCTTTTGACATTCGTTTTCTGATTTATACAACAGTGCCCTGTGTTGATTTCGTTCAGTTCACCTGTTAGCATATCATCACTCTACTAGAAATGTTGGTCTTGTATCCTAATCAAACAGTGCCCTGTGTTGATTTCGTTCAGTTCACCTGTTAGCATATCATCACTCTACTAGAAATGTTGGTCTTGTATCCTAATCAACAGTCCTTATTTATGGTGTTTGTCCAGTGGGCATTTGATCTGGAATTTATTTAGGTTTCTGGACTTGTTTATGGAGTAGGAGATTCATGCTTTTAGGTTCATGATTGATAGAAACCTGTCGCGGACTTCATTTTGGAAGTCATGGGTTTATGGAGTAGGAGATTCATTGGAAGACATGGGCTGCTCTATTTGTTTGGAATTTAAAACAACCAGGAAAAGAGGCCTCTGAAGGTTTCAGTTCATGTTAAGTAGAATATTTTGATTTAGGATGAATACAGCCAAGGGGAGATATTTACCTGTGATTTGGACAAGTAATCAATAATTTTTAGTTAGTAATTGTTCTAGGATTGTGGCGGGTTCTAATTTTTATCGGTTGTCTCTGAAGGGAGACATATGACCTTAAGGCTGGCTTATGAAGCACAAAGTGATCAGTTGGGAACTAGGAAATTTAGAACAGAAAGTGAGCATTCCTTTTTTATGTTTATCTGTGTTGATATTAATCTGATGGTCTGCTGAGTGTATATGGCCTTAACTTTCTTTCTTTTGTTCCAGCATGTTAATCATAACTTACATCTATCACAGAGCACAAACCCTCTACTCTTGAGGGCTCTGATGTATCTCCAGTCTTGATGTATTTCCATATTCATAGAAAGTCATAGTTTGTGGCTCTTATTCTGGCCATGTTATACAAAGTTAAAGGCCTCTGTGTGTTATACTTTGAAGGGAACTTTGAGTGCATTGTCTTTTTGAAAAGCCGTATAAGATTATGAAAACTAATGGTTCTAGCCATTTCTGGGTTATGCATGCAGAATTTCTTGCAAACCTATGCAAATATACCGGAATTCTATTTCTAAGTTGCTTTTTGTGGTAATCTCTTAACAAAAGAGTATCAGTGAAAGCTTGTCAGATGAGAAATTCTCTTCATCACTGAGTTACCAACGACACCTGTACAAAGTTCGTAAAAAGAAGTATGCTCTTTATATTCAAAAAGGCAACTGGGCTAAGCTTATGGTTTTGGTGTTACCTGTGTTGTTTTTCTTGATATTGGAGGTCTCATAATAGAGGACTTATTCACTGCAAGCTTTAAACTTTGATGCACATAGTGTGTTAGCATTTTATCTTCTGTCTAATTATATAGGTGTCTTGTTTTAAGAAGAGGATTTTTCAAATTAGCCCCATCTGACAGTGAAATATAAAGAAAAGTATCAAATTTGTCATTGCGATGCTTGTTTCAGCTTCAAGACGTTAATAGTTTTCACTTTCTTACTGTTTTCATCATTTACTTGTTGCCATGTTAGCTTTCGAATTCACACGAGCATATCATTTCAGAAATTGTTAATTTGCTTTGATGCGACGCTGGAAGTGCATTCTCTTTTTGCAAATCTATACTGATTTTCTTTCTTGACAGATATTGAAATTTTCATTTTGTGAATGCTTTAAGGATAATAGAGATTGTTGAACCAGTAATAAGGCATGACGCATGCATATATTCTCACTGCCTCAGAATCTATGAAAAGGGACTCTTGTAGAGTTCAAAAAACTACAGAATGTCAGTACTCATACAGGAGGAATGTAATATATCCTTTTAGGAGGCAAATCATTTATCAGTATTCTACCAGAAATCAATTCATTCTAGCCCCTCTGGTCATGCATAAGAAGTTGGTCTGAGGTTTCTTCAATTATCTATATTGAAGTGCAAAAGTGGTTGAAATTAGAAATGAAATTTTCGAAGTTTAGAGAAAACAGAGTACCTTAAAAGTACTAAACTACAAAGACATCAAAATAAAAAATTAAAACATGAATCAATCTACTACAAGCAATTGTTCATAAGTTAAAAACTTGAGGGAAACCATCAGCTTCAGAACAGACTTGTAAAGAGTCCAAATGGCTTCCTGGGAACTTTTAAAACAATACAAGGAGATTGGGAGATACATTGTCGATGCAAATCTTCTTTCGGCTAGATTGTCCATGCCTATTTTGCTGGTGAAGTCAGTGAAATCTCATTTTGTTCAAAGACCATTTACCTTCCTTCCAGGTTTTCATCAACAAACATAGGAGAAGCAACCACTACTCCAGAATCATCATTCATATCAATTAGCAGCTGTACTTCACTGCTTGTTCCTCCCAAATTGGAGTTGTGCTTTCTGTTATTTTCTTCAGGTGGATCATGAATGATCGAAGATGCATCCTGAAGTTGCAAAGAAAACTCCAAATTCCACAATACATCCCCCATAGAAGGCCTATCAACTCCGTATTCTGACAAGCATTTCTCTGCAGCTTCCACATACTTTCTCAATGATTCAGAGCCAATGGTGTCGACAATAAGTGGGTCAATGATCTTCTCTAGGAATCCTTTCCTGTTCTGTTGCATTGCCCATTCGGCTAAATTGACTTGCTCCCTTGGCAATGCTGGATCAAGAGCAGGCCTTGCACATAGCACCTCGAAAAGGACCACTCCAAAGGAGTAGACATCTGATTTCTCTGTGAGCTGTTGTCTTCTGAAATACTCGGGATCAAGATATCCAAAACTGCCTTTTACAGCTGTGCTGACATGTGTTTGCTCCAAAGAAGAGGGGCCAGCTTTGGACAAGCCAAAATCAGAAACTTTCGCAACAAAATTGTCATCCAAGAGGATGTTAGTAGTTTTAACATCACGGTGAATTATGCCTTGTGCTGCACCAGTGTGAAGATAATGCAATCCACGAGCTGCACCAATGCAGATCTCTAGGCGTTGCCTCCATGACAATGTCGGCAAATTTGACCCATAGATGTGGTCGCGAAGTGGACCATTGGCCATGTACTCATAGACCAAGATCATTTCAGATTGTTCATCACAGTATCCAATCAATGAGACAAGATGACGATGTCTGAGCTTGGAAAGCATTTCAATTTCGGTTTGAAATTCATTTATTCCCTGTGATGATGATGGATTGCCTCTTTTTATGGCAAGTTTGGTTCCATCAGCCAATTCTCCGAGGTACACTTTCCCAAAACCCCCGACACCGATAACAGCCTTCTCATCAAAATTTTTTGTTGCATCCTTTATTTCATTTAAAGTAAATTGCCTGCCTAGACCAACTCCTGCTGAAACAAAACTTGAAAAATTAGTTGTTTTGGTCTTACTTGATAAGAAACTGCAAAAGCTTGAATTGAGAGGAAGCCATGAGGCAAATGTCTTTTGTCTCTTCCAACCCTTAGGCTTCTTTTGTCTCCGTATGAAGCTGATCACGAGCAATACTAGTGCAACAATCCCCGTTGCTAAACCTATAACAGCAGCAATTTTCAGCTTATTACTTCCCATGCTTGGAGCTGCATTTGAAGAAAACAAACCATCTAAGCTTCCAGCTAAGTTGCTCAGCTTCATGATCTCCAGTCCGTTGAGTATAGCATTTGGGGAACTTTGCTGATTTAAAGTAGGACCAACCTGAACAACTATAGAATTGTTTGTAATAAAGGAGGCATTGAGTACTAGATCTTTATAGTAAGGGACAGCAAGGTCTGAAACGAGTGTTGAAAGATCAAGACTTGAAACAGCAATCATGCCGTTTACATAAACATTGAAGTAGAGCTCATTCATGACCTTGCTGACAATATCACAAAAATGAAGTCTGATCAAGTAAGAGAAACTTGGATCAACACTCATCTGCCATGTTAGGTTGAAGTTGGAGTCAGCCACACCAGAATCCACCATCTGATCAGCTGTTGCATAAATCCAAGGTGGTGCAATCAAAGGTGTGGCTCCATCATCTGGATATTCAATAATGGCAGGATCTACCGACACAGCTCTGGCACCTTGAGGGAAGGCATTGAACTGATTATCAGGCTGCCATGTCCTCCACAATGTGTCATTCCTTGGGGTCACAAATGGGCCCCCAACATTAATTCTATAAGACGTTTCAAGTGCAAATTTAGTCAAGCCACTAAAATCGGCAACAGGATAAACAGAGGTGGCTAAATCAGAAATGAGGTTGTCTGGTGCCGAAACAAACTCAATGCCGTTGATAAATGCAAAAGAATTTTTTATAGGAGAGAATTTCAGGGTGAATGCATTAGAAGAAACATTAATGAGGTACTCTTTGAATACCATTCTAGTACTATCCTTCACTGAGAAGCCATGCAACAGAACAGTACTATCAGTGCTAACTGAGAATGTGGCACTTGTTAGATTATAAGAGGGATGAGCTATGGGATAAAAGTACAGCCGTACCCAATGGCGGCCTGGGCTAAAGACCAGGAATCTATACATCGATTCATGCTCGAAAATTCTGGCAGAAAGATACAATGGAAACGATGATGAAGGAGAAGAAGATACGACATTGTTAGGCAACGAATTAACCGTAGCCAAAATGTCTTCCTCAGTGGACAAATAAGAAGCAGACTGAGGATCAGACTTGAAAGTTCTGCCATCATCTAGCCAAGTGCTTGAAGAGGATCCACAGTTGATCAGGTAGTTATCAGCAGGAGTAAATTCTGTAGGAACTGACTTAGGTCCTGCCGTTACTACATTGACACCCATGGAGGCAAAAAGAAGTAAAACCAATCCTGCAAGATGGAGGATAAGGCGGGTATCTGCTCTGGCTTTGCCAAGATTCATTGCTTGTCTTCCCATTGTTGCAATCCACCGGAGACAGTATCGACAATGCTCGGCCTCTGGCGGTGATCAATGTGTATGTTTTGGTGGGAATGAGTAGACTACATGAGGTACAATGCTAAAAGGCGATGTTCAAACTTCAAAGAGCTAAAGAAATGAAAAGGAAGAAAAATGGTGCAACTTATTTAGTCATTTTTTTGGTTTTGTGGGTTAGGACTCAAGGAAAAAATGGAATTTTGGTATTAGGAAATCTTGCAAAAAAAAAAAAAGGAATAATTAGCAACAAAGAACATTATGTGATGGGAGCGAATTTGGAAAGAACGTGCATTCCTGTAATAATTGTTTGATAAATTCTTGATTAAGCTGAAGAAGACTTTTTTTTTTTTTTCTCCTGTGTACCAAGTTTCATGATTGCTGATTCCCAAAGTAATCAGTGAGCTGTGTGTGTGTGTGTGTGTTTTAGGCGCCAATTTACACTTTTGCATTTTTCTGTTAAGTATTCTTCTCTTTTTTTAAAAAAAAAAAAAGAAAAAAGGAAGAAAAGTTTATTTGATTGAAGAACTGACTTAACGACCACATGAAGAGAAGAATAGTTCAAACGCGTATCCAGCTGGGGAAGAAATGGAATGCATAATTGAGGAGTTTGCGGTTTATATGGTTGACATTCCCACAAGATTTGCTGCTGCTTTAATAATTTAAGTTTTCCAATCAATGGGAGGATCATCATTCCACTTAGCTCCTAGAATACAATGAACAAGCCCTTAACAAGGAATATTCATATAAGGTCTTCTTCTACTCCCAAAACTTACCAGATTTTGTTAATTAAAAACGTTACAACTTCAACGATCAATGGAGAGTACGAGATTTTTGCATCTGCGTTTATTATCGTTGGTGTGTTTTTCATAGTATGTTTGCTCCAATGTGAATAGTAGTATAACACGTACAGACTTTTTGAAATCGAGGAACTATCTCATACTATCAATGAAATTCTTCTTAAATCTAAAATTTTCTCAAACTTAGTTGGGAGGTTTGGGTGGGGTGATTAGGAAACTACAATGAGGAAGGTTATTACTAAAAGGTCGAGAGTTCGATTCTCACTGGGCCATCCATTTTTTTTTAAAAAAAAAACCTAAAATCTTTTTATCTCTTTGTTTGTACTAGGGTCTGAACCCAACAAAGCAAATTCGAGAGTTGGTGAAAGCTTTTAGGTAGATTATGTGAGAACTGTAAAATTAAGTAGCTTAATGACCGGCGCAATGAGAGACGAAATATTCCTTCAGATAATAAATTGGAACACGCAGTTGTGAAGCAAGATATTAGATGTGAACAGATGCAAACCAGCTCATAAATCGTATTTGACTGGAGCAAAAAGATAAGCAGAAACCTTTATATAATAAACCAAAGCGAAAACTGGAAACCATATTCTCATTCTATGGTAGAACTTCTATAAATTAATAGTTTTAGGACCATCAAAATTTATTAATTTAGTAAATTATTAAATAATCGATAAATTAATAAATTATTAATTTAAAGAATCTGTATGAGAAAAAAACCATTACTAAATTACTTAATTCGCAGTTGTCTTTACATCCGAATCAATCAAGTATTAAAATTATTCTAAACACTTAAAACCATAAATAGTTCATATCACTTCTAGGGTTAAAAAAAATATATGTATGAATAGTTCATTTTTACTAAATATTTATAGTAATTATTTTTTTGTTGTTGTTAGTGTATTTATTAATTTATGGTATTGTTGAGACCTATACATATATTGAAAATTTTCTGAAACATTATTATCTTATCATTTTTTTTTTTCTCTTTTTGTACTAATCTCAAGTTAAGACAGGAGAAAATTATTAATTCTTAGATGTTATTAATTTTATCGATTATTAATTTACTAACGTTCTACTGTATATTGAAAACCAAGTGATACTACCTTAGACTCAAAGTTAGTTTCAGATTTTTTGAATTTTTCATGATATTAAATATACAGTAACTCCTATTTTGGAACAAAGAATAAAGTAAGTTAATAGTTTGCTAAATTCTTTAAGATATCAAAGAGAATGCCACTCTGATAAGTTTAGTCAATGAACTTTGAAAATCTACACCTTAAAGCCTGGTCTAACAACAAAATGTCAACTATAATCACAGCTTTGATAGGGTGTAAGAAGGCAATGCTATGTCATTCCTTGTATGATAATTTCCACCACATCGTGAGCTCATTTGCTAGTTTATACAAAGATGGGTTCCATTTCCATCAACAAAGTCATAGAAACCCAAAAGCAAATAGACCAACTGTTTCTTCATCACAGCAATTAGCTAGGGTCCTAATATCTTTCCTCCCTCCAAAAACAACAATGCTGGCAAGCATTGTTTGTCTAAGTGTCATAGGACAATCAGTACATGAACATATCGTATGGATACCCATTCACTTTCCATGCTTTCGATCTTGCAAGAAATTCTCAAGGAGATCACAAAGAGAGCGTATAGATCATGAACATATTCATACAAAAGAACATCACCAGCACCGAAAAGAACACAACTGTACATTGTACCTTGAGTTGACCTGTTTCCGATGGGAAAAAAAATTTAGGTCAACCAAAAAATGGATGGTCGATATCAATGGGGAGATCCATAATATCTGTACACGGATCAAAGAATATTGATTGGCCTATATGTATAAAGTTAACAGTTGAAACCAAATGAAGTTTTGAGATATATAATTCATTACAAATAATTACAAATCATTGAAGCCTACATCCTTGCTCGTCTGCCTTCATATAGAGGAGGGCTCTTCTTAATCTCTGCAGATAAAGCGGAAAGATAAAATCAATTAGCAAAAACTTCCACCATTGATTTGCACATTCCAATAAAATCTAATTCTAGAAGATTGTGACAAAATTAGACTCGACACATGACACACATATATCTTACTGGCAACCTTTTAACACAATAGGTTGAGAGGCTATAAGAGGAAAAAAAAATTCCAAATAAAGAACTTCCAATCAATTGGTTAGGCCTCTTAAAACGGTGAAGAGGTGACACAAAAGGTATGATTTTGACAGAGAATCCCAGCGAATACATCAAGATGAGAAGTATCAGCTGTATGTAGTTATTCAATGCTATAACTAACCAAGAAAAGTAGTTTGTCTTTTGAAACAAGGAAAAACGAAAAACCGACCCATCATTTGGAAAACAATCGGTCATGTGCATTTCTATTCAAGAATGAAAATGCAGCAGGCTCTGCCACAAACGAAATTTCAAGCACAAATACCTCTTTCGTATCTCGTAAGCGCAGAAGCTCCAACCTCTCTGATGGTCTTCTGTTAGTCAGCGTAGCCAGCTGCACCAAAACCTAGAAACTTTAAAACTAAACTACACATGATGTTAATCATCTTGAATTTTAATTTTTAACTGAAGGCATACCCAGAAACTGAAACGCTCTGGATCCTGTGTCGATGGTATCAATCCTTCTATTTTGAAAAGTTCAGCAAGTCTTAATCTATCTGTGCATATAAAAAAAAGTCAATATCACAACATCAAGGAAACAACAAGATGAAGTAAACCATCATAAAGCACTACATCTAGAGATTATATAGATGTATGCAGCAAGAAACATGGTAGAGAGAATTTCTCCACTCCCGCTTTACCTCCTCGAGCTGCTTCTTGTGCTGCTCTCAACCATTGCCTAGCATATGCGGCAGTCCTAGTGACCATTTCCTGCAACTGTCAACAAGGCAAATCAGTACAAGTATACCCAAGAGCACAAATTCTACCAAGTCCCAAGAGAAAACTTGGGTCATAAAACAGATAATGCATTATATTAGAAATATAGCAGGATATTTTCAAAATATCTTTAGCTCAAGGAGAAACATGGTAGAAGAAATAAGGGGCTTCATTAATTCACCCCTGCTAATGATTAAGTATATCATTCAATATACTTGAGATATCTATACATGACCCATGTTCTTCATAAGTAGCTATAACTACAACGCACAGGTTCTGAATGTTTAACTACCGAACCAAATGAGTGAACCCTCACTTTTCTTGCTCTGTAACTTATCTGAAATGTCTTGCTCATTTAAAGTGATAGGAACATGAGTTCTGTAATCTACATATCAGACTATGTTTACCATCTTACAAAAGGCTTACATCATTTCTCTCCTGTGTCCCTTCTGGTGGATATGAGTCCTGAACCCATTCAACTTCGCCGACACGATACCTTCATAAAATAATAATGTTTGGACAAAAATGCATTGCATGAGCTAAAGGCAAATAATGCAGAAATCTGACAACCCGCATCAGTTATAACAAATGCTTGATTCAAACTCACCCATCTTGGTCCCAGTTGCGAGTGATGCGACATCTTCGACGACTTTCAACCTACACAAATTTCTCATCATCAATTCACAGATAGTGAATATGAGAAAGCATTCACCCAGTGGGGTGGTGGTGGGGGTGGACCATAGAGCCAAAAAAGAATGAGGAACATCAAACTGGTAAAGCATTTTCTCCTGCTGCTTCAGCTTGAAGTCGATGCATCATTGCATTAATCATACTTCTACCACTATCTAAATGGATTATTGCCAAGCTGATTCGTTACTAATAACATGTAGGATAATGACAACAACGGAGGAACTGTTTAATTTGACACAAGCCAAAAACTAGTAGACTGCAAACTAAGAAAAAAACTTTCCTTTTGTATGTTTCTTGATCAGATTTTAAAAGAAGAATTCTCAGCATTTTAAAATGTCTAAGCTATGTGTTCATAAGTCAATCTCAACAACAGGGTTCTCTAACCACTAGCTTACCTCACAACTGTAATTTAGTTGTTATCAACCACATTTTATGTGGCATAACTTAAGCTGAACAAGTTATACAGTAGAAACTTTGTCTAAACTGGTTCTTAAAAATACATGAGCAAAGTGACTTCACTTAACTAACAAGGATATGAGGGGTCCTCATGCAAATTTTGAACATAAAAAAATGCATTTCCGGCCACACATGAAAACAATAAGCCAGAACAAGTTTTGCAAATACTTGTCTATCGTCGTGTTTTCTTCATAGGACTTAAGCACTTCCAGATAATAACACACCAAAGTCAATTCAAAAGCTGGCCGTGCTTATCTGAGAAGTTCAAAGTCATGAAGGGGTTTTCGATATTTTCATACATTTTTTACTCTGACGATGGGGGAAAGAAAAATACAGAACAGAAAATTCTGAGATTAAATCGTCTTATTTTAGCCTGACAGCTTGACATTAAAGCTTTTGGTGAAGTGCAAAATTTTAAAGATATATAGTGAAGTGCAAGATTTTAAAGATATATAGAGAAGTGCAAGATTTTAAAGATATCAAACCGGACAGGCAGCTAATAAAAGTACAAATATGGAAAAAAAAAGAAAAAGTAAAATAAAAATATAAGCATTGTGTTAAGCAAAGCAATTAGATCGAGGAGCTAGATCAGGAAAAGACAAAACACTGTTAACCAAGGCAAGTCATAAATTTTTTACCTCAAGAAAAAATCTTCCATCCGGAAGTGGCTCACAGCTGCATCAGAGTAAACAATGTCTAGGTCATTACAGCAAAAGTTCTTCACCACGGCAGTAAACAAGCTAGTAAAATGATAGGAAAATTTACTCAGTGATCTCGACTTCACAGCCATAGTCAGCTATGGAACCAGTCATTGAATCAATGATGACCTGCATCATTGAAGAAGAAATTAAAAAACAAACTATAATAAGGGAAAGAGCTAAACCCATCCAAAAACAACGAAAAAGAGAAACGAACAAGGATAAAAAAAAGTATTTCAGATATTATACCATTCCCATTCGACGGTTTCCTTCCATAATCCTCCTCACCTATTCAAAGAATTGAGTAGAAGAAAGTGTTTAAAATAGCACATGGCTTCATAGTACTGAAATCATTTTGCAAAACATTCTTATAATTGAACCAGCTTACCATGAGTCTATAACGAGGTTCAAATATATTCAACTGAAACTTCTGACAAGGTAAAATAACATCCATGACAAACAATGGTAACAAATCCACACCAGGGTTTGTCAAATTCTCATGTTCAGACATTCTTTCAGCATACTCTTCGGGAAAATTCTTCTGGATTATGCTTTTCAATGTAACACTACAAAAAAATGAAGGAATTCATCATTTCTCTTCCTAAATGTAAAGTATATTTATGAAATCCATAAAAGAGTCGGTAAAAGAAAATAGCAGTACACTATTAGAAGACAACATTTGATTCCTAGCATGGGGAAAAAGATAGTAAGCACTCAAAGTAATTTACAGAATCTTGTGGCTCAACAACAAATATTACAAACAAACAACATCCAACCCGACACCTTTACCCACCCACGTTTTTCCTCCGGAGTAATTAAAAAATAGAAAATCCCCCACTATCTATGCACTGAAACATCTTTACATAAAGATTATAAAGTATCTCAATATCAGGCAATATGAGTAACCCAGATTATTGTCTCTCAATGTTTATAACAGCATGATTCCTTTTTAGCTCAATTATTTAATCATATGATGTTCCTTCTTTGCAGCTCGCAATCTATTATTTTGACTTAGAATGGAGAACAAACAACCAGAAAAACTCAACAGCATGGCTACATTTCCTTTGAATAAGGTTATAGAGCATGTCCTCAACCAACTAACCAATACAGAATGCAAATTGCGAGTCAGTAAGAAAGCACAGTAAGGTAATCAATTTTTGCAACTACAAACACTGACCTGATTGCGCACGTTCTAGGACTGATGAAAAGAACTGTTCTGCACAGTGGGCACCTGTTACCTAGCGCACAAGAATTTAGACAGTAAATAAAGAAGAACATCAAAGAAATTTACATCAACGTCATAAGCATGAGACAAATTCTAGTTAAAAATAATATAAGAGGAAAGATATAAATGATGAACATCATTAAAACTTACTTCGATCCATTGACTGGAACAAGCAAGAGCGGCAAAAAGAGTGGCCGCAAGGGGTTGTGACAGGCTCATATAATAACTTCAAACAAAGAGTACAATCAAAGTCATCAGTTCGCAATGTTTTTCCAAGGTTTCTCCTTCCAGTCAGCGCAGCAGTTGATCTCTCCAGATTGAGAAGAAGATCGCTGCAGTTCACAGAAAAATGAATTTTAAACTACTCAGCGATGTACTAGAGTCCAGCAACCGCAGAGCTGGATATGTCCTTTAGTTACAAAAATAACAGAAGTGAAGAGATAAAAATTCAGTCACCTGGAAGAATCAATTTGAAGGCCTGAAATGATAACATCCCGGGCAAGGTCATACTTTTCTAACTGCCAAGTGAGAATCAAGAACATTTCACCATGGGTCTACTATGTAAAGTCGTAAACTAGAAAGAGAAATAGGAGAGTGGGGCAAGGGGCAGGAGAATGTGGCAGGAAGTTAATGTCACTGCCTTGCAGTTCACCAAAAAGCCCAAAAAGAAAAGAAAAAAACAAAAAAAAAAGGAACAAAAATAATGCGCTCCTGTGCATGCTTAATAAATTAACATAAAAACCATTGCTCACCAAAATGAGTGCGTTTGCCTTCAAAATATATGATTTTGCTAAATTAGTTCTTAGGCTCATCACCTTCTCAGCATCTTTTAGTGCAAGCTGCAGTAAATAATCAGAAAACATTAGCTAGTTACTCGGGAAAAAGTAAATCCAGGTACAGAAAATCAAAGCCATACCCCAGCATGTGTTGTAGGATCCAACCCACTTATTGGCCGATATTCTGAAATGGATGGAGGTCTGTTTTTCAAGAACTCGGCAAATCTGGTAAGATTACAAACAATTGGAAACTCGTTAAGTTTCAAAACCAGTATAAAATTAAGAGGTCAAATATCCCAAAGAATAATGTTCAGTCCATTAAAAATTATACCCACTATGGCACAAATGCTTACTTGATATAGGCAATGCATCTGTTACTAAGGATGATAGGATCACCACGTTTGATGTTGTTAGCTCTTGAATAACAGTTGATTGCCTGATCAAGGAATAAAATTAGTGCAGTGAAAAGACACAGTTCTTCGAATAAGTAATGCAAAAGTAGGAAGCCAAAAATAGCTGGTATAGCACGAAGAGCAACATATGCATCTAATTATGCTGGCTTTCAATCATAGAAGCGACACATAAAACAACCTGAAAACACAATATCTTGACACATCAAAGGGCCCAAAAGTTTTTATCAATAATATGAAGCAGCAACTAAGACCAAGAATTTTTAATTCCGGATACCATATAAAGATATCCCAAATGTGTAGGAACCCATAAGAAAAAACCACCATTTGAACAGCATTCATGATTGCGCGTGGAGCATCATTATGCCAACAAGCACATAGGCATTCAAATAAAACTAAAAGTAAGCGTCCCTGTAGCAAAGCCATCCATTTCAAACCAGTTACATCAATGGAGGAACATTTTTGCTCTACAGAGGATAGACTGAATCAACGAATCAGCCATTCAAACCTCCATCATTCACAGATACAAAATTAGACAGAGATAGGCAGATTTCTGTATCATCCAGAAAATCACAACATTGATTAGGCAGATAGGTGATATTTCTTATTCGAAGAACAGCACAAGAAAAAAGAAAGTTTCATAATCACACATGCAGCGGTAACCACATTCGGCAAAAACATTTTATATTCTAAGAATCATTTAAGAACTTCCAATTATTCTTTTTTTTCCCCTGCAATCTTCCAGCGCGCTGCTCTAACATTTCAACTAGATATGATCAAAATCAAACTGGAAAGCAAAACATTCAAATTCAAGAAAAGAGAATCACCTCATCCATTCTGTTCTCTCGGAACGCCTTGTTTCCACTCTGAACTAAATCATGAAGATGATCTTGCATCTCCGATGACGTAGACCTGTCTGATTCATTCTCTTTCTAAAACAAACAAAACGAAACACATTCCATCAATTAATCCAAAGAACAGGAAACTCACATTGAACACATCAATTGACACAAATGCATGCAAAACAACAAAATTAATCAAGAACACGAAACGAGCACAAATAACTTCTCCAGCATTGGAAAAAAGAAACATCCAAAACCTCACCCAAGGTAACTCCTCGACGTCATCGATGCCTGCCAAGCACAATCCAGAACTGGAAGACGATTGTGCCTCTTCACCAAGCATTCTATAGAAATCAAAAAAAAAAAAAAAAAAAGGCTAGCACAGAGAGAGAATTGTGAATTTAGTTCGGTGAAGATTATCCGTTTCTGGTATCATCAAACTGATTTCTTCTTCTTCTTCTTCTTCGGTATTCAACTACGACAACTGTAGAGCTGAATTCGTCGTCGCAATTACAAGTGTACAGAGAAAGGAAAAGAAAAGCAGCCAAGTGTTGGTGTTGTGAGGCGAAACGTCGTCGTAAAAGGGTGAGACGAAGAAAAGCGGCGAAATCAAAATATCGTGTTCTTATTTGGCTCCTTTCGTAATTACATGGACCGTATTGGTTTACGTGTTTGAATTGAAACTCCTCCCCTCTTCACTTTACTTCTCGTTTCCTAAACCACGCCTTCTCTCTTACGCACCGTGTTCAGTTTTGGCGCTTTCTTTTTTAGCCATTGAAAATGAAGAGAGCTTTCGTTCTCAAAATACGCCTCAACCAGTTCTGTTTTGGATTGGAAGAAAATTAAAAACGGTCTCTCTCGCGGCGGTGATGTGGACCCCCCACCACCTTCATTGAACTGGGTTAGCTATTAGCTCAATCTTTTGTGGTTGGATGTTGAGTGATGTATTTTGAGCTCAATTTTTTTTTTAAATTTTTATATAATATAGATCAAGATATAGGAGTATTGGTCAATTAAACAATAAATGTTGAATACGAGTTTGTTACTCTATCCATGTGTCCCTATACCACCAAATAGTGAAATATATGGTTTAGTTTTTATTTTTATTTTTTTTAGTTCAATTTATATTCAAAACTTAAACGTAATACTCCTCACGTCCCACACAAGTAGTCCACATTAAGTTTTGAGTTTTGTACTATTTTTAATACATATTTAAAAACTCAATGTGGACTATTTTCTGGGACGGAGATAGTAATAATTTTAGGACAGATGTAGTTGAATATATAATAATATAACAAAAACTATAATTTTAGAAAGAAAATTAGCATTTTTGTTCTTTTTGGCTAAACAAGAAAACTATAGACGCGTTACTCTAGGTTATGAATTATCCGGGTTTTTTTACTCATGTAAGTAATTGTTTTAATTTTAGCGTTTTTAGGCAGATGTCTCTTCCGTTATACCAATTTTATTTATTTTTTTTAAAGTATGGTTTACTTAAGCACTGCCTAGGTTAAAATGTATAGTAGAACTCATTTTTGACATTATTCTTTCGTTTATCTCACACAATTAGCACAAATTAGTTGAGACAAATTCGTCTCCCTCTCTTAGTACAATTAATGGAAAAGATAATTATTTTTCGACTCAAAAAAAAAAAAGATAATTATTTTATGGACAAAGAAAGTAACATGTACAATGGGTTTTCTCTACAGCTATCTCCCCATTGTTTGGTGTTATTAATGTGGTTGTTTCATTTTCAGAAATTGTGAATTAACCCATTTTAAACTTAAAACTAATCTTTCCTCGAGTTTGATATAAATTCCTTTCGGGAGATGAAAACTAGCTTGTGGTCTGAAACTTTTGAAGGGTAAGATGCATGATTGCTTTTGCTTTGGTTGGCATATTCTTCATTTATAGAATATATAAGAGGTTTCATTTTATTTCTCATACATTTAAATTTTTTTCGTATATTACTCACTTGTTATTCGAATTCATTGTTCCGACTAATCCGGATTTGATCCGAGTAAATTTCTTTTGAGAGGTAAACTCTACTGATAAGTATTTTAATCGCAAATTTAAATTTTAAAGTAGTTTTAAATTTTATGCGACAACAGTTTTTCCTTCAAGCTATATTATTTTCCTACCCAAATTACAAAGAGAGATTTCAAAGAAACGTGACTAATTTTTAATTTCTAAACGATGCAGTACGTTGTTAAGTACTCCGACTTAACAAACCAAAACCAAAAACATATATTGCCGACTAGAACCGATAAAAACATAGGGAGAAGTAAATATACCTATCGATAGATCTCATTGCATACAGCCAAATATATCCGAACAACAACGATCACATTTGTCTTCTCCCTGCTTCGACAAATCATTTAATTTATCATTTAGCCTCAACAATTAATTTGGTAATTCTAACACCAGATTTTTGGTAATCCGACAACAAACTTAAAAACAAATATAAGATCATTCATATCCAGCTAGCTAATTAGCTAGTTTACCTTGACAACCAAATTAAAGTTTTTCAATTTAGTAAATTACATCAATTCTCCTTCCCAATTCTTCTTACATATCATTTGTTTGTGGTTATAGAATTAGTCCCGGGTTGTGATTACTTAATGCCACAATGTATTAATTTTTGTCTGACGATATAATCAAAGAGCAATGATATAGATAGTGAAAAATTAGAGTGAAATTGAATAGTGACAAATGAAAAAATAAATACACTACGCAATTACTAAAACTTCAACGGGAAAGTGGCGTTTTGTCATTATTTTTATTTATTACTTAATATACTAGTGATGTCTGGTCGCGCAATGCGCGACCCTGGCCCAATATATCTGTAGATCTTAGAAATTTTTATATCTGAAAAAAAATATTTTATATTTGGCCTGATATATTTTAAAAATATTTGAAGAATTTAGAAATGTTTCATAAGTGTGATCATAGAAATGTTTGTATTTGGCATAAAAACAAATTGTATTTGGCCTGGTACGTTTTAGAAATATTTGAAAATTTTAGAAATGTTTTATAAGTATTACTTCTTAAATATAAATAAACTTGATCAAATATATGTGAAGTAAATGCTAGACAAAAAATAAAAACATCCTAATAAGTTTAAATATTAGTAAGATGATTTATTGATGTTCTCCATTGGTTGTGCCAAATCAATACTTAGTTTTGGAGATTTATAATAGTTTTGAATTAAGTTTCCTCCAAAGGGTATACGCTTAATTGTTAGAACTATTTCTTTCAAAAGTTTATAGGTAGTAAAATATCAAAAATATGATTTTGAAACTGGTTAATTGTTGAAACTGGTTGATCACAAATATGAGAATGAAAATAATGTAAATTTGTATAGGTTTCAAGTTATAGCAAAAAAGAACTCACCTCACCATGGCAAATAACAAAAAAGAAAGCAAAAAATAACCCATTAAAAATTGAGAAATTTATTTTTTTCTGTAGGTAAAAATAATATCTAAAAACACAAATAAACGTAGAAACATCATTCCGTCCCTCTCCACCTCAAATTCATAAAAGGCTTCCCCATAAATTAGTTAGAAGAAGCGATCTGAACTATTTATATGATGAGTGACTTAAAAAGTCCAGAAACCAAATCCAAAAGAGTATAGTTTTGAAAGCCCGAACACAAAAAAAAAAACGCACTTCATTTGTAAATAAAATAAAATAATAATAATAATAATAATTGGTCAACTGGGAGTATGAAACAAAATCAAAAGCAATTAGACAAAGAAAAAACACACTTCATAACTGACCATATACGAAAAAAAAAAAAAAACCGAGACTCCATAATTAAAAAAAGAAAACCACTCTAATTGAATGAAACATAAAAAAGAAATTTAAAAAATCACACTTTGTAACAAAAACCCAATTAATTAATTCAATCCAAACAGAACTAAAATCATACAAAAATTCCAATCTAACTAACTATATAAAAAATCAAATCATATTACCTGACAACGGCTACGGTAGCTGTAACGGATGGACGCATAAAAATAATAGTAATATCACTATTCTTGAACGGGAAAAACAAAAAATAATAAAAACCAAATAAATGATCTGTGAAAATAAAATCATTCAAATTTTAATACTTGTAATGGCACCACGACAACAGCCGAAGCAAGATCAATGAGAATTTTTTTTTTCCTTTGTGTTTATATAGAGAGGTAAAGAGAATATTTTTTGAAGTCGGAATTTTATCCGATTAGGATGTAGTTGATCATCACTAATGAAAAGATTGAACTTGCTAATAGGAAAGGAGTATTATCTCACCACATATTTTTAATTAATGAGTGATGAGGAATTTATTTATTTTTTTATTGTGAAGAACGAATTGATTATGGAGTCAATTATCGTGGAGATGGGGATGAGAATTTGGGTTTTTTATGAACCCGTGGTTTTTTTAATTATTTTTTTGTTTTGGCGAAAATAGGAGGTGGAGGTGGATTTGGACTGCATTTGCCTTTTAAGTCTAGAAGAGGTATAAATAAAAATTGATTTTAAAAATATGATGTGGAAATGTCACATGGCAAATGGTGGTACTTTCTTTTAAGTGTGGTTTTTGTTATAATATAGTAAGATATATATCCTTCTTCAAGAATCGCAGACAGTGCAGCTGGCATGTAGTCAAATTTCCACGGAATTTCGATAAAAATAAAATTGAAGTAAACAACACAATTTTTTTACATGCGACTTTTAACCTTCATACCTGGAAAAGCGGCAAACCTAAGTAGAATTGTGAAGCATTCTCCAGGCATACATGCAAGCATAGACTTAGAGGCAATAAACTGCCTAAAGGATTAGACTATACAATTTGTGAGTTATATTGGTTTTAGTATAATTTACAAATTTCCGTTTCCACAATTTTCGCCCTAGTCAAATTATAAAAAATATTTCAAACTATTGTGCGTTGTTCTTTAATTGTGTTAATAAACTGAAAATAAGAATTTTGAGAATTAAGAATTGGCCGAAGGTCAGATCTTATTATGGTCTTTGAATTAAGAATCGGCCAAAGGTCAGATCTTATTATGGTCTTTCAAGATACGGCCGCCGATAATCGGCCTAAATCAAGGAGTTCTTGAAAAACCGTAGCTTTAGAGATAAAATCGAAAATAAAAGACTGAAATTTTAAAAGAAGCAATTTGATGCTAATTTGATTGTGTCCATCCTCCTACTACCGATCCCTTTAAATAGTCTTCAAATCTAAATCGATTCACAATTTTAAATCAATTAGGCTCTTCTCCAAATCGGACTCCAAGCCTTCACTAAGCTTCACGCCGTGACCCACTGCTCTACCAAGCCTTCTAAGCCCAGCTGAAAAAAAAAAAAAAAACTGATCCAACAATTTTGATGACTGTTTTTGTGAGATGGAGGGAATATGACAATAAAATATAATTTCTTTCGTTCCTCTTTAATAGTCAAATTGTTGATTTAAAATAATCTAACACAAAGCAAAAGAAAATACTATACAATAGAATTTCTATAAATTAATAGTATTGGGAACTACCAAAATTTATTAATTTAGAGAATTATTAAATAGTCGATAAATTAATAAATTATTAATTTAAAGAATCTCTATGGAAAAAAGAACTGTCATTAAATTATTTAATTCGCGGTTGTGTTTATATCTGAATAAATCAAGTATTAAAACTTTTCTGAGTACTGAAAGTTCATACGTAATTCATATCATCTCCACAAACTAAAATATAAGTATCAATAGTTCATATTTACTAAATATTTATAATAATTACTATTATTTTTTTAGGGTATTTATTAAGTTATTTTATTATTGGGACTTATACATATATAGGAAATTTTCTGAAACATTATTATCTTATCATTTTATCGATTTTGTCCACTTTTTGTACTGGTCCTAAGTTGGGACCGAAAAAAATTATTAATATCTAGAAGTTATTAATTTATAAAATATTAATTTACTGTTGTTCTACCGTAACAAAAAAAATAATGGTCAGATGGAAAAAATAAGAATAAGGACGTGATAAAAGTTAAGTACAGTATATTTTGGTCGATCGGCCCCAGTTTTGATGGAGAACGTTTGACAAAGAATTTATGAGCAACTTCATTCAAAAACCTTAAACGTACGTACGGTACTTATGTTTCAGAACTATTTGAGTTTTGTCTATAATTAGTTTTGAGGATGATAAATTTAGTCCATAACTAGGTAGTTCCCTTTTTGGTAGGATCGACGGGTTTGCTCTTATTAGCACATTGGAAAAGCATTTTGTGTTTAGCATTACGTGATCATCCCAAAAGCATTTGTATCAAATTGATGATCGGATCGAAATGCTATAAAGAAGAATGTTGGCTGGCCAAAGGAGCATGTTGCAAAGCTCCAAATAATTATTGAAAGAATGCTTGTATACCACCAAGTACTAAAGTCGTTGCACTTGCGACAACGTTTTTTTTTTCTGCGAAACAATGACAAAGCCGATGTTACTAATTTCCCGCACGTTTCTTTATTGCCTGAAAAAAAATCATACATGTCTCTGTTTCTACTACGTTACTAAAATATCGAAAGATGTAGGGATCTTATTGTGAGACTAATGTACATCCAGTATTACGATTTCTTTGGTTGAGATTTTTGAAGATGATATGGGACGATCATTTTTAAAAAGTTTGTTCGAAAATGTCAAAAAAAAATTTATGTGTTACGAGAGTTTTGTTTTAGAAAGAGTTTTTTTTTTTAAAGTTTTTTTTAATTAAATGGGATGTTTGCTTGACTTAGCTAGGGCAACCTGTGAGTAGGGAAACTCTTGTGATTCGGTGGCATTGTTAAATATTATTATTATTTCTTACTCAGAAAAAGGTTCACATTAAATTTTAAATTTTATACGGTCTTTAATATGAATTTTAAAACTTAATGTAGAATATTTTTTCTGAAATAAAGGGAGTGATACGGATGCATGGGCTTACAACCCACGTAAGAGCAACTAATTCTTGGGGATTTGCAAGGGACTCATATGAGTGGTTACAAAGTCGAATGACTACGCTGAAGGCATTCATGATGGCGTGGTTAATGCAACTGATTAGGAGCCGCTTCAAAGGGTCTTGAAGTTTCAATATAATCGTCGGGGATCTAAGTTTATGCATGGCGTTTATTTATTCAATTTTTGTATCACTGGCAGTCGAGTACATGGTTTACCACCACTTATTTTGTTCATCCCGTCCAGTTTAAAATCGTTATTTGAGCATGACATTATTGTCAGTTAAGTAGTATGGTTTTTTATTTTTATTTTTTTTTTTGTGGTCCAAAAGCAATTTGATCATTTGATTGCAAGTTTTAGTCTCTCCTCAAAAATAAAATGATGTCATGATCCGCTTATAAATCACTTGTTATAGTACCATTTTTTAAAAAAACTTGTTAATTGTACACGTAGCTAGGGAGATGAGCAAATTCCTTACGATCAAGATCAAATTTACAGGCGCACCCGTATTGTTTTGTATGGGCTCACTGGAGTGGTTATGTTCAAAATTTGTGAAAATGCAAAAAAAAAAACTGTATTTATAGGTCCATATGTTTAAAGGAGTTAGAAAAGCCCAATCCAGATTTTGTTAAAATGAAATGTCTAACTCATTGGACTAGTTAGAAGCTCATAACCGCAGTTCATCCAATAACTGTCCTTTCATTCCCAACAAATTTTATAAAGACAATTTATCCAAATGCCAGTTTCCAAAAAACTTATCCTTATGCTCTTTTAATTCCAAAAAAAATTGTATATAAAGGTAAAAGTTTCAAATCGAACAATCTCTTCATAACAGAAGAAGCCTCAAATAGCCTCGTCATTTTGGTTATGATTGTTCTAATTCTTTATAAAATTAAACACCTACAGTTTTCTTTACACATAAGTAAATTTTCTGTACTATTGCCGTAGTATTGCGTTACTTTCAATAGTTTATCTTTTTGTTACAATGAAATTTCTTAGGGTTTCTCTTCAAATTTCTTTCTCTACAATGTTTTTGTCTGATTGAGAGAGCGTAACTATTTCATTACCTGTTACCTGTCTACAGTTCCGAAAATAATGAAGACTCTGAAATTTCATTTTGTGACCAACATAGTAAATTCAGTCCTCAGCTTTGAGAGATCGATGAGCAAAAATTGCCTGGATAATGGTGAATACGGCCGATAAAAATTGCCTGGATAATGGTGAATACGGCAGATTAGAGTTGAATAATGTGTGGTAATGCTAAAAACTATCACATATGGGTTCATCATCTTTCTCTTTTGTACGACCTTCATCATTATGTTTACTTTTCAAATTTATAATAATTTTCAGATGATAAAAATATCATCAATTCAATTTTAAGGTTTTACTTTTGAAAATCAGAGCGTTTTTCTAGGACGAGAGAAAAACTGAATATGATTTAAAACTTAGTCCACATTGAGTTTTCAAATTTGTAATAAAAACAATATAAAATTTAAAACTTAATGTGGCCTATTTTTGTTGGATAGAAGAAATATTATACGAGTCATAGCGAAAGCTGAGTATGATTAACCAGTCTTGTTTTTATTTCCAAGCTTGACATGAATTAAGTCGGTGGGACGTCCAAAGACTCATAAAGAGATTTACTTGAGTGACCGTGGGGGTTGACTATGGGATTGTACATCTACTGAATAATCATGATAACATGCGTGCAGAAATCAAAGGAAAGTTGCAATATTTTATTTTGTGCTGCTCAACTCCAAGGTAAATCGGTGCATCTTGACAGACTTAGTGTTCAAATATGGCTATCTAATGCTTCTAAATTTACTTAGTGACGGCAAGTGGTACTTATTTACTCCAACAATGTACGGTTCTGTCCTATCACAATGTAAAACTAATCCCTTTTACCTTATTAAAGCAGAATACAGGATGTTGATGTGGCAACTTCTTATTAAAACTTTTTGGCTCCAAATGCACCATATTGTATTGACAATTCTGCCACATGTCATCCCCTTTTTAAAAGAAAAAAAATTCTTATCCGGAGAAACAAAAGTTACTTTACAAAAATAGCTACACAATTTTAACTCCTAACATTTATCATTTATCAATCAAATTAAAATAGCATTTAAATTTGTCCATAAACTTATCCCCTTTATTACTCCACATTCTTTTGTATGATTTCTGCATCGTTGTACTTTTCAATATTTTTTTTCCTTTGGCAGATGATTTTTTATTTTTATTTTTATTTTTGGCTAAAAAAAGAAAAAAAACTAAATGTGTAGCTATTTTATTTTTTCCAAATCAAAACTTTATTTATCTATTAACACAAATTTAAAGTAGAGGGGCGCCCAGACATCTGCCTGGGCCAAGCATCTAGTTATAATTATCGATAAACATTTGATTTAAGTGGTGAAGATACGAGGTCACTTTTATAACTCGTATTCGAACTCAGACATAGATATGAAGCAATGACTAAGAAGATATACATTTAGAAAATTTTACCTTTTGAATTCAACCTATATCCGACTAATACTTTCGATTAATCTGAACAATTAATACTCCATCTGTCCCATAATTATTGTCCACTTTGCCCAAAAATTGTCCCAAAATTATTGTCCAATTTGACTTTTTATGGATCAAGTTACACATTTGTCCTTAGTAAAAAACATTATCCATAAAATCTTAGTGGTTAAACAATTACTTATGTAGGGGTATATCCGGTTGTTTGAGGTAAAATATAGTTAAGTTTCACCAAATAAAATCTTTTATTTTAGTAAAACTGGACAATAATTATGGGACGGAGGGAATACTTTCGATTGCAATATACATAACATACGAAAACTAATTAAATGATGTAAAATTGTGTCTTATAAATAGAATCAAAAGGAGTACTGTATTATTCTATATTGTCTTATGGTCAGGTGTGTACATAGTGTCACCTTTTGTATTCTTTCCATTTAATCGATTAACTTCAAAAATTAACTCCTCACATGCATGTGAGAACATAGCATGTTCATCTGCGATAATTATTATAGTTGTAAATAGCAAGATACGCTCCACATGTGAGAACATGTTCACCTGCGACTTATAGTGGTACATAAGCAAACGTTTGCACCACATAAAGAGATCTTGCAGTTAATGCGTAATTAGGAAAGTACACAAAAAAAATAGCAAGTTGAATTAGATAATTAACTAAGCACGCCTATATAATCCACACCCAGATTTATCCTTAATCAGCCCTATCAATTTTGATTTCAACTCTCACTTACCTCTTGAAGAAAAATGAAGTTTCTCTTTCTGGCACTGATCTCTTTATTGGTGGTTTTCAACCCTGGTATGTATGCTTAATTTTAAGCTTATTACTATTTCTTTTTTTGGCATGTGTTAATATATTGTCATGAAAATACTGGAGTTACTTTCCTTACCTTTTGTTCCCTAAAAATAGTCATATTTATTTTTCGCAATTTTTATTGGTGACGTAACATGAACAGGAGTAGTGAAGACCGCCAAGGGAGATCTATGCGACCTTTATGGCGGTGATGAGGACACCACCTTGTGCATGAGGTTTGGCCTGAATAACCCGGTCGCCGACAGGACGTGTCGAGTTTGTTGCAAGGTTCTAGGTGAACCCGACGGGAAATGTCAGCAGACTGATGTTGGAGTTTACTTTTGCACCTGCGGTGCCGATTTTCCTTCTCCGGCTCCGCCTCCTCCTGTATCGCCGCCACCATCGCCTGCTCCGCCACCTCCTGCACTGTCGCCGCCGCCTATTTCTCCTCCTACTTCCCCTCCTCCGGCTGAGCCTCCTTGCAGCCGACACAAGAAAAAGAATGAAAAGAAACACAAGAAAAAGAAAGACAAGAAAAAAAAGAAACACAAGAAAAAGAAAGATAAGAAAGCACTCGCTCCGTCCCCCAGCCCCCAATAGCGGAATTCCGGCGAGGGAATGAACGCCTCGTTGCCTTGTGTCCGCCACCGCAGATTTGATGATTTATTTCTACGACCCAATTTCTCCGGATAATCAATAGATTCTTTTTTTTTTTTTTTGGTACAAATAAATAGATTCCTAATTCCTCTATAAACGTTACTCTAATATTCTTTCGAAATGATTGTTCTGATTAAATTTTCACTTATAATCATTATATTATATATATTAAAGGAAAGAAAGATAATTGACACGTGTCACTCATTGAGACCATCAAGTCTCAATTAACACGTGTCATTTGCTAATTGGTTGATCGTTAATCAGTTAAAATTTTTTGTAAATAGTTAATAAATTATTTACAACTCTCTCCGTCCCACAAAAATAATCTAATTTAATAAAAAATATTGTCCTAAAAAAATAGTCCAGTTTAACAAAAGTCAAAATTCATTGAATTGAAATGACTTAAATATCTAAAAGAGTAGTGATATGAAAAACAAGGTCCACTTCCTTTGATTTTCATTTTTTTTTTAGTTTTTTCTTATTTTTTCAAATGATTATATCTTTTAATACATGAATAATTAAAAAATGTGTTATATATCAAATTAATCTACGTAATGAGATCTTTCCATCAAGATCAATTGTCAATATTTTTTGAGATAAAAATTTTGATCAAATTTAAGTTGTAAAATAAATTCATATGTAGTTAACTTTTATAGAAATAACTAGAAAGGGCATTAGTAGAAGTTAGGGGAATGAAATGAGTTGTACATTTGGTGTGTTGACCAAATTAAAAAAGTTGTACAGTTTCAAACTGAACTAATTTTGTAGGACGGAGTATATAAGATTTTTACAAATATTACAAATTCCTGATTGTGCGCTTGAAAATGAATATTTTTAAAAATAACTGAAAAACTCCCAACTTCAGAAGTCCTTTCATTTATGAGTTTACACTTTCAAACTATTGTCATTTTGGCCCTTAAAGTTCCATTTGTGTGCTATTTAGTTTTCAAGTTTATCGATTTTACATTTTTAAGGACGATTAATTATGTCTCGTATTTTATTAGAACTACCTCTAATCCCCAAATTCCACTTGCCTATAAAAATAGGCCATATGCATCTAGACATAATTTACGCATTTTTTAAATATATTTTTTAAACCAAACATAACATTAGTTAGTGGTGACAATTTTTATTATACAACTTTTGAAAATATTTGTTGTAATATTTTTTTACCAGATCTTACAAATATACCTCTCATAAATAATATCAATACCTCTCATTTTGATCTAAAACTGATTAATCAAAAAATATTATAGTTTTAAGAAATATTAGTAACTACATTTTTTTTAAGAGAATAAGGATGGTACATTTGTAACTATATTATCTAATCAATTCTTTTGAAATATAAATTTTTAACATTGACAAAACCGTGCAAAGCGCGGGACACACACTAGTTAATATAATTTTATACTGATAAAGTAAAAAAATTTAAACTGTACAATCATTATTTAAAGATAAAATGAATGTTATATATTTTCAAAGTCGTCTTCCTTTTCATTTAGAAGATTCAGAGCCTTTAAATAATCAAGTTCCAACAGTTCAAACGTGTTTTGCTTTCAGTTGGTTTCCTTTTGCTTTTTTCCATTGTGTGTGTGTGTGTGTTTTTCCCCTTTCTTGTCTTCTCATTTTGCAAATAATTAAGCTTCTTTAATGAAATGGTGGGGCCTTCAAATGTTGTTGAGCTTTTGTTGTCTCTTTGACGATATTAATTAATTTAGCTTTGTGGGATTATCCCAACTATAGCATGTAGTCAATAAAACGACAAATCTCTTAGATATATAAAAGGAATTTCAATTCGGAGATACATATCGCTCAATTAGGATACTAATAGTTCCACAGTAAATTTTAATAGTAACATGGTTAATATATTATTACATTTACTTTGCACTTTTAAACGAATGATATTTTTTTTACTTATTAATTTTATTATTTAATATTTAATATTTTTCTTAAGACGGTAATAAGAATAATATCGGGACAATAATTTAGACGGTGATCGTCCGGTTTTAATCCAGCAACAATGTTCGTTGGCCGATGCCGCAACAAAATAAAAAACGCTAGCAACATGTCTTTAGAAGCTACCTGTAATGCTACGGTATCAGTTTATTCTACAATTGTATTTATTAATTAGTTACAATCAAATTAAGTTAGTTTTAGAGTCATGGATTAGTGAGTTGTTAGTAAAAGATTAGTTTTATCAATAGTGTCTAGAGTCATGGTCTTAGCGGGGAGTTATCTTTCCCTACTTTTTAGTAGTTGATTTGTCTACATATATGTGACTCCAATCCTATTAGGGGAAGAAGAAAAATTAATGGAAAATGGCTTTTTAGCCAAAACTCTACCTCTCTTTATTTTCTGGAATTTGATCGGACTCGAATAGGATCGTTACATTACTACTATCCAAATTCATCAGATTTGATTTCTGAATCAACAACACTGACATGTTGATTAACGGAGCGACACAAGTATTGACGAAGCTTGGTTTCGTGCCGCCGGTCTAACGGTGGAACTCCGGCTAGGGTTTCCGGCAAAATAGGGCCTCGGAGTCTCCCGAGGATAGACACTCCGATACTTAAGTCAATAAAGGGTTGCTGGGAGGTTTAGGTATGTAGTATGTTAAGCTATATATTGTGTACATGTATTGTGGTGTGAATAGCCCTATTTATAGGTATCAGAATACCTGAAAAATCCCTGAATCCTATTAGGTTTCGGGAACCTAAACCGCCTCAAGAGTCCTGGTTGGACTCTCCTTTCGGTTGATGGGCCGGTCCAGTCTCGATGATGGATATGGACTCGTCAAGTGCCCCTGTCAAGTGTTAGTTATATAAGATAAACAACGCTTGGCACAAAGTTACCTGGGACAAACCCGAGAGTGGATAGGCTACTCTCGCTTAGCTAGTTGTCGAGCAACACGTCAAGTAGCCTCGACTCAAACGCACAACTCTCAATCTTGGAAGCCCGAGGGTAACCAGCGGGTTAGGTCTTGACCCGGGAATGTGACCCGTTTCCTTGTCCCGCCCAAAATTTCAATCGCGCGTCATTAGTGGGCACATTTCCCAAACGGCGGCTTCACCATCATTACTTCCTTGAAATTTGCATTAACTGTCATATCGTGGGCTGTAATTAGGGAGGCGTGGGAGAATAATTTTTATTTTTAAGGAGAAGGCTCTATCATTCCCCTTTCACTTATCACTTTTCCTTCTTCACAGAAACTAAAGCTCTCCTCTCCATCAGAGTGTTCTGACTGCCTTCACCGGAATATTCAATCCTTCACCAACATATTGCCCCAGCGATGTTATCACCAGGGGATTTGCTATCAGGAGCTTGGAAGAACACTGGGAAGCTACAACTCAAAAAGCGAGTGGTCACATCCTCCTCCAACAGTAAGTTTTCAGATCTGACTACCCCCGATTTCATTCAAAGTTTTTGTCTTTTCCAACTGTAGCCAGGGTAGATTTGTAACGGAATCATGGTTAGGGATTTGGAAGGAAAAACTGTTGATGACTTCGCTTCCACCATAGATTCTGTTGATAAGGTAGAGAACCTTAGATCAAAATATGAACTTCCTTCAGATCTAGAGGCGAGAGCTTCGTTAGGAAATGAGAGGGCCAACTCTCTTCCTGAGGGAAGAATTACTGTGTATGACCAACTCATGCATCTAGGGCTTAGATTCCCCCTCTTCCCTATGTTCGAGGAGATTGTGCAACACTATAGGATTCCCCTTGCTCATTTCACCCCAAATTTAATAACTTTTGTGCTGAGATTTGCAAAAGCATGCCAACATGTAAAATTAAAACCTCGGTTGATACTGTGGAGGTATTTCTTCCAAGTAGTTGTGGCCTCGACCTCTTTCCAAGACTGGTATATTGTGAAGAGGTGCCTTAGATCCGGTGTTAAAAAGATGGTCGAGGCATATGGCGGCTCTCCTGAATGGAAGCCGGACTTCTTGTTTGTAAGGGCATCCGAGAACTATTGCCTGTCGTGGAATCATCGAGAAATGGAGGGTCTTGGAGCCATAAAGGATGAGTGGACCTAAGAAGACGAAAAGTGCATCGAGGAGCTTAATGCAGATGTGGAGAAGATCGTGAAATATTCTAAGGTCGTTAAATGGAACGACATACAATATTACGTACCTCCTGTGTCCACCGAGAAGAATGACAATGCTAATGTCGAGACCTCAACCAGAATCCTTCTCGAAACCTCTGTTGGAGAAAACCAAGGTACTAATCATTTCCGTTTCTCTTGTCTGTTCTTAGGTCACGTCGTCAAGCAACGCTGGTTCTCGATTGTTTGGTGATGAAAATCCTCCGGCCACCAGCACAGTTTAGGAGATGATACTCCCCTGGCCAAATTCCAATGCCGGCAAGAAAAAAGAAAGACAGGAAAAAGCCACGGCGGAGAACCTGGGAAAGAACTGACAAAGGAGCGTTTGGTTCTTGGCGCTTCTCAGCCCGATCCAAAGAAACAAAACACCAATCTTCCACCTGAAAAAGAGGATATACCTCCTCCTCGAAATACCCCCGCTGCTACCAAGCGTTTGGAAGACCAGAAACTAGCCAAAATCGAGGCTGAACTCAAGAAGCTAGGCGATGATAGCGATCAACAACAGAGGATGCGGAGATATTTTCTCGAAGAAACTAGGTGGCGTTGTCTCCTTGGACAACTCGATCCTACAGAACAAGAGTTAGAGGATTTGATTGACGAAAAAGAAGCTCGCAGAACCCTAGCCCTTCTCGAGAAGAAACGAGGCAAGCGGAAAGTCTAAGAGCTGGAGAATTACCAAGAAACTGAAGGGTACGAAAGCCCCCACGAAGAACGCTCGCATGCTACCAGAGATACCATATTCTGGAACGCTTTCAGAGAAAGATACCCAGCCTTCGACACCGCTCTTGAGGAATTTGACGCAATATACCAACGAAGGGGCGCCGAAGAGAATCCCGACCCCCGAGCGTCGAGATCCTCGAAGGAGAACATGGGAAGCCCCCAAGGAGAACCAAGGCACATAATCGCTTAGAATTCAATTGGAATCGAAGAAGCCCTCGAAGAGGTGAGTACAGACATGACTACGAACCACATCGAGGCCACAACAACATCAAGGGCAACTATGACCAAGAATATCATCACCGTCCTCGATACTCACCTCCAAGACTGCAGCAACATAATTGGCATAGGGAAAATCCTCCCTATTTCCAGGGAGATCAGTAAGGAACAAGAGACAAGAATATCTTGATCCGAGAGGAAATGAGAAAGATCATCGGGATAGGGCTAGACCGGAGCCCCTTCATCCCCAGCATTCGAGATGAACCTAAGCCCCGAGACTTCGACTTCCCTAAAGAATTCAAGCCATATTCAGGAGATACCGATGTCTCCCAATGGTTGCAAGGGTATGTCCAAGTCATGAGCATCCGAAACGCAACCATGAACTTCATGGCAAAGGCTTTATCCTCCTACTTATCCGGGTCAGAACAGCGATGGTTTGGGCAGTTACCGGAACGAAGCGTCACTAGCATTGAAGATTTGTCCGTCAAACTAGCTAATTGATTCTTCCAAAACAAACGGATATCGCGGATGTCTGATATGCTTATATTTTACCTATTTATTATATCCCTAATTTGTAATTTTTGCAATATATTTTGAGTACAAATATGCTATTTATGTGATTTTATCTTTAATTGTAGGAATTGTACTCAAATGAAGAATTGTTGAAGTTTTGAGCTAAAATCGAATTAAAAGCAACTCAATGGGAAAGAATTGAACATTGGAGCAATTGATGGGGAAAGAATTAATGAGTTTAGAGAATTGGAGGGCCAATCATGCAATTTTGCAATTTGATTCTAATTTTTGGAAAATTGGCCGAAGGTTACGTTGGTTATGCGGCCGATTTGGGATTGGAATTGGATAAGAATTTTAATCCCGATATTAATTGGGAAACAAGTTTTCTTGTTCTTCAAGGAGTAGGGTTTAGCCGGAAGCCTATAAAAGGAGGATTAGGGATTTATTTTTACAACAGAACTGAACCGAAACTTGACCGAAAACCACCGAACTCCCTCCTCTTTCAGCCGGCCATCACCTTCTTCCTCCATCATCCACGCGAAGCAGCCGGCCACCATCTTCACCACCGCTTTGCTTCCATAACCACCACCTTGATTTCCATCATCTTCCTCCTTCATCCCACCGCCGAAACCGCAACACCTTGCTTCCTCTTCTCCAACTCCACGAGGCAGCCACGCACTAGCCTTTCTTCCTCCTCCATCACCGCCGCGCAGCACCCTGCTCCATTGCCTTCACGCACAAGCAGCAGCTTCTCCTCTTCTCCACAGCCGAGCACCACCTCTGCCTCTTCACCGGCGAGCAACGCAGCAACCGTCGGCGGGATTTGGCGTCATTCGGTTTTGAAGTTTCAAATTATTTAATTTATTTTTTTTTCTTTTATTATGTCTCTAAATATTATTGAATTATTTTTAATAATGTTTAGTGGCTAAATTCTTTTAATCTAGGGCTTGGGTGTAGCCACCGAATTTATTTGGTTTATTTGGTTTATTTTTATTTGATTTTTCCATTAATTAATATTTGTTATTCTTGTTTTAATTCGTGTAAGTAATTGGCCACTATTTACATGTCTGAAGGTATTAATCGAAGTAGCGAGAGTGGAAGATTAATATTAGTTCGTAGGAATAATAAACTTAGGTTATAAGCTACGAGAGTAAGATTATAACCTTTGCAATATTTAATTCTTAATGGTCTTAATGTGCTTTTGTTAATCCCTATAGTCACGAGAGTAGTCATAGGGTTAATATAAGTAAGAGAATTATAACACGAGAGTGTATAGTTCTTAATTAGGTGAATCGTTGTGAGATTAATGGAAGTTAAAAGTCAGATACTTATGAACTGAACTAATCCAAATATTCGGTAGGTGAACCCAATGTCTTAGGTTTTCTTGGTTTGATTATTTGAATTAATATTATTTGCCTTTATTTCATTTATTTATTTTAGTTTTAAATTTTAGTAACCTGAGATCATCATTTATCTAGATAATAATAGGAGTAATTTATACCTGGTAATTAGTATTCCTTCTCTGTGGGATCGACCCTGCTTTCTGCTTTACTACTAGTAATTGTATTAAGTAGGTAATTATTATTTGACTAGTGTGACGACGGCTTGTCAAATTTGGCGCCGTTGCCGGGGAAGGCAGCTAATATCGAATTTAGATTACTTTCTTTTATTAGTTTAGATTTGTTTTTATTTTATTTATTTTATTGTCTTACTATTTTAGTGATTTCTTTTAAATATTTTTTTATTTTTATATGCGAAGGGCTAATTCTGAGACTTTGCAATTTGATCCAGAGATAGAAAGAACAGCTCGTGCGAACAGAAAGGAAGCAAAACTAAGAAAAGAGCAAAATCAGAGTGAAACCATGGGCGACAGAGTAAACACTCGGACACTGAGGGATTACTTTACACCTATGGAGAATGTTGCTAGGTCAAGTATTACTAGGCCTACCATTGCTGCGAATACCTTTGAGCTCAAGCCAGCATTGATCCAGATGGTGCAGCAGAATCAATTCTCCGGTTTTAACAATGAGGATCCGAATGTGCATATTGATAACTTTTTGGAGATCTGTGATACTGTTAAGATAAATGGTGTAATGTCAGATGCAATCCGGCTGAGACTTTTCCCTTTTTCATTGAGGGGAGAAGCGAAGAATTGGTTGAATACTTGCGATCCTGGTTCCATCACAACTTGGGATGAACTGTACAAGGAATTCCTGATCAATTTCTTCCCACCACATAAGGCAGCGAAATTGAGAAATCAAATTACTGGGTTTATTCAAGAAGATGATGCGACATTTCATGCTGCATGGACAAGATTCAAGGAATTGCAAAGAAAATATCCTCACCATGGTATTGAGAAAAGTACTCTAGTTCAGACTTTCTATCAAGGATTGACAGACTTTGCAAGAAACAATGTGGATGCTGCAGATGGAGGTTCATTAATGGATAAGTCAATTGATGATGCCTATGAATTGTTTCAAATTATGGCAAAGAATAGGAATCAATGGTCGAACTCGAGAAGTGTTTCCAAGAAGCTCGCTGGAATGTATGAAGTCAATGAGCTTAGTGCCATGAACGCAAAGATAGATGCACCGACCAAGGCGATGGGTAATCTTGTAAATGCTAATGCGATCTTCCGTGCCACCGTCTGTGAGTTCGTGGAGGTCCTCATTTGAGTTCGAATGTATGCAATCGGCAAGTGCACAATATGTCTCTAATTTCAGCAAGCCTCAGCAGCAGAACAATCCATACTCCAATACTTACAACCCTGGTTGGCGAAATCATCCAAACTTTTCTTGGAATAATCAAGGGGCTCAAGACTTTAATGCAAGACCTCAAAACCCTCCTGGTTTCCAAGCAAAGTCACACCAATCCGCGCCTAAGACAGCTGCGGAGGAAAGTTTGGAGAGAATGGAAAAATTGTTGAGTGAAAGCACTGAACGGTTTAACAGAATCGAATCAAGGTTAGATCAATTGACTACTGCTCATAGAACCTTGGAGATGCAAGTGAGTCAAATGGCCTCCGCCATGAATACTCGTGGGCAAGGTCAACTGCCAAGCAAGTTTGAAATCAACCCTCGTGAAAATTGTAGTGCTATCATGTTGAGAAGTGGGAAGCAGTTGGGTGACAAAGAGGAACCAAAGACCACTGAAGTGAATGTGACCACTGATGAGAAGAAAGTAGAGAGTAAGCAGATTAATGAAGGAAAAGTGGAGAAAGTGGAACAAGAGGAAGAAAAGATATATGTGCCACCACCGCTTAAACCTTATGTTCCACCAGTGCCTTTTCCGCAGAGACTCCATATGACCAAGCAAGATAGGTTGTTTGAGAAATTTTTGAAAATTTTTAGGCAATTGCATATTAACATTCCTTTTGCGATGCTTTAGCTCGATTCCAGCGTATGGAAAGTTCTTGAAGGAGATCATCTCCAACCGAAGAAAAGTGAAAGACTTTGAGACAATTGCATTATCTGAGGAGTGTAGTGCTGTCATTCAGAGAAAGTTGCCTCCAAAATTGACTGATCCAGGGAGTTTTTCTATTCCTATCTCTATGGGTGATGTTTGTTTTAATAAAGCTTTATGTGATTTAGGTGCTAGTGTTTCATTGATGCCTTTATCTGTTTGTAGAAAGCTTGGGTTGAAACATTTGAAACCAACTAACATCACTTTGCAATTAGCTGATAGGTCCATAACTCATCCGAAAGGGATTTTGGAAAATGTGCTGGTAAAAGTGAAGAAATTTTATATCCCTGTTGATTTTGTTGTGTTAGATATGGAAGAAGATGCTAATGTGCCAATTATTTTAGGTCGACCATTTCTAGCCACAGCTGGTGCTGTTATAGATGTTAAAAAAGGGAGTTTAAAATTTCATATTGGAGAAGAATCTGTGGAGTTCACTTTTTCTGAAAATTACAAATGCCCTGCCTTTACTCATCATGTGTTTAGATTAGATTCTGTTAAGGAGCCAGATGAAAGTGATGTGTTTATTGCTAATTTTAAAGATCCTCCTGACATATGTATCCGTGATGTAGGCACAGATAGAAATGGCAGAAGAATGATGTATCAAAGGGGTTCCCACTCTTTGATTGAGCGTCCACCTGATTGATCAGCCAGATAGTCCGGCTCATGACTTTAAAGAAGCGCTTATTGGGAGGCAACCCAATTCTTTATTTTGCTTTATTTTTCTTTTTCTTTCATTAATAAGTTGATGGTTAAGTTTTTTGTTCCTGATTATCTGGAGATCTTTGATTTCTGGATTTTCGTGGTTTTTCTTAATCATCTGTATTTAGGGTTGATTTTTTTTAATTTCCCTTAGTTTGCAATTAGGTTTGTTGGAAGGGCAAAACTCTGGTGTCCAATGGTGCTGAAAATGAAACATCCAAAATTCTGAAGAAGTTGGTCGTGTGCTTGAATGGTAGTTGCAACAATTTATTCAACAATTCCGGTCCTCCGCTTCACATTCCCAAGGTTGTGTCGTTTCTTTTCATTCTTTTTGTTTATGTCTTTTCTTTTCTTTACACTTGGTTGTGTGTCTTTTGTGTTTTATACATTGAGGGCAATGTATACTTTAAGTGTGGGGGAGAGGAATATTTGTGTTTTGTGTTTATCTTTCTTAAATAAAAAAACCCATAAAAATTGAAAAATTGAAAAATCCAAAAAGGCCTATGATGAAGTTGGTTTGATTATCTATAACATGTAAGAATTAGGCTATTTTGAATTGTATTGCTTAACTTATGTATTTCTATATTGCTTTGAATACCCTGCTTTTTATGCACTTAGTCGTGACTATGGGATAAGCCTAAAGTGAGATATAGTTGCATAAGTTTGATGTAGATATGCCATGAAAGTTGTGTTTGATTCACTCATACTTATATGATTTGTATGTGGAACCCATCATGTTGTGAAGGAAAAGCAAGGCATTAACCCAATATCAGCCTTAAAAAACCTTATTGCTTTGACACTTTGTGTTAAGTAAGTTTGGGGGAGGGGTGTTGGCGGATGCTTCTGAGGTTAGGTTAATTTTAATGAGGGAGAAAAGGAAGAGCATTCAATGTTGATGCTAGCCCCTTGAGAGGTGAGGAATTGGCAACCTGAGCGGAGAGTCCTCAGGCCCGGTGAGGAAAATAGATGTCTAGACTGCCCTAAGTTGCTGAGCCACTATGTATAGGAGTGGAAAAATGCTCTGGGTAGTGGCCTGAGTTGGAAAGAGTCCTGAAGAAAAGCCGCATGGACCGAAGAATGGGTTACGAGGGGGAATAGGTTGTCTGTGAGATAAGTCCTTCTACTTCATAGTATGATTGGCGGTCCATTGCATTGAAATGTGGTATGAAATGTGAGTCTGTTGTTAAAATGGCATATTTGCAGTAGAGCTTTTGTTTTCTATGTTGAATATAAAGTGATGTCCCTAAGAAACGATGCACACACACAAGCATAGGGCTAAAAGTAGCTATGATTTGCATTGTTAGGTAGTCCATACTAGAGGTAGTCGAAATCTTTGTGTTATATGATGTGATTGAATCTCTGAGGCCGCCAAATTAAATAATTAATGCTTTTGTTTGTTTTAATTTTTTGGGATTGCTTGAGGACAAGCAATAATTCAAGTTTGGGGGTATTTGATATGCTTATATTTTACCTATTTATTATATCCCTAATTTGTAATTTTTGCAATATATTTTGAGTACAAATATGCTATTTATGTGATTTTATCTTTAATTGTAGGAATTGTACTCAAATGAAGAATTGTTGAAGTTTTGAGCTAAAATCGAATTAAAAGCAACTCAATGGGAAAGAATTGAACATTGGAGCAATTGATGGGGAAAGAATTAATGAGTTTAGAGAATTGGAGGGCCAATCATGCAATTTTGCAATTTGATTCTAATTTTTGGAAAATTGGCCGAAGGTTACGTTGGTTATGCGGCCGATTTGGGATTGGAATTGGATAAGAATTTTAATCCCGATATTAATTGGGAAACAAGTTTTCTTGTTCTTCAAGGAGTAGGGTTTAGCCGGAAGCCTATAAAAGGAGGATTAGGGATTTATTTTTACAACAGAACTGAACCGAAACTTGACCGAAAACCACCGAACTCCCTCCTCTTTCAGCCGGCCATCACCTTCTTCCTCCATCATCCACGCGAAGCAGCCGGCCACCATCTTCACCGCCGCTTTGCTTCCATAACCACCACCTTGATCTCCATCATCTTCCTCCTTCATCCCACCGCCGAAACCGCAACACCTTGCTTCCTCTTCTCCAACTCCACGAGGCAGCCACGCACCAGCCTTTCTTCCTCCTCCATCACCGCCGCGCAGCACCCTGCTCCATTGCCTTCACGCACAAGCAGCAGCTTCTCCTCTTCTCCACAGCCGAGCACCACCTCTGCCTCTTCACCGGCGAGCCACGCAGCAACCGTCGGCGGGATTTGGCGTCATTCGGTTTTGAAGTTTCAAATTATTTAATTTATTTTTTTTTCTTTTATTATGTCTCTAAATATTATTGAATTATTTTTAATAATGTTTAGTGGCTAAATTCTTTTAATCTAGGGCTTGGGTGTAGCCACCGAATTTATTTGGTTTATTTGGTTTATTTTTATTTGATTTTTCCATTAATTAATATTTGTTATTCTTGTTTTAATTCGTGTAAGTAATTGGCCACTATTTACATGTCTGAAGGTATTAATCAAGTAGCGAGAGTGGAAGATTAATATTAGTTCGTAGGAATAATAAACTTAGGTTATAAGCTACGAGAGTAAGATTATAACCTTTGCAATATTTAATTCTTAATGGTCTTAATGTGCTTTTGTTAATCCCTATAGTCACGAGAGTAGTCATAGGGTTAATATAAGTAAGAGAATTATAACACGAGAGTGTATAGTTCTTAATTAGGTGAATCGTTGTGAGATTAATGGAAGTTAAAAGTCAGATACTTATGAACTGAACTAATCCAAATATTCGGTAGGTGAACCCAATGTCCTAAGTTTTCTTGGTTTGATTATTTGAATTAATATTATTTGCCTTTATTTCATTTATTTATTTTAGTTTTAAATTTTAGTAACCTGAGATCATCATTTATCTAGATAATAATAGGAGTAATTTATACCTGGTAATTAGTATTCCTTCTCTGTGGGATCGACCCTGCTTTCTGCTTTACTACTAGTAATTGTATTAAGTAGGTAATTATTATTTGACTAGTGTGACGACGGCTTGTCAAATTTGGCGCCGTTGCCGGGATTCATCCAAGGCCTTAATCCCTTCAGGAAATCCTCAATGTTGTGAGTTAAGCTCTCGACAAAACCCCCTAGGAATGCTCAAGAGATGTGGGCTATTGTCGAGAACCATATACAGTGAGAACACACACTCAAGAGGTCCCAAGAATCCTTCACCTCGGTAGGACCAAACGATAAGCCAAGAATCCCCCAGGAAAGCAAACCGGCACCGCCCAAGATGGATAGGCAATTAACACCCTTGACCAAGCTCCGACGAGAAATCCTCCAAATCCATAGGGATGAATTGCCAGCTCCGAAACCCTTGGCCCCTAATCCAAACAGATCAACCGAATAATACTGTGAGTATCACAAAGATCACGGCCACGACACGGAGGATTATCGAGAGCTCAAGCGTGAGATCGAGAATGGGGTCAAGTCTGGGAAGTTTCAGCAATATGTGCAAGGAACAGCCTCCCGGCAGAAGAATAACAGTCCCCAGTCACGAGATCACCCTAAAAGAAACTTCAGAGGCCCACCACGGTGGGATGGACGAGGAAATAATTGGCAACCGAGAACCAATGCCCAACAACAACACTATCCCATCACTGAAGCAACACCACAGCCATTGCAACAACTCCCCCTGGCGGATCCAACAAAGCTAATCACTCACCAGGTAGGAGCTATTTACGGAGCTCCCCTCGAAGTCTTATCCACGACAGCCATGAAGAACTCATTGCGAACCATCACCAAAACCCCTCGACAAGAGCCTAGCCACAAAAGGTTCAAAGGAACGGAGGCCATTGTATTCACAGATAGCGATGTGGTCCCAGACATTTGTCCCCACAGTGATGCTATGGTCATAGAAGCAATAATCGCAAACGTAAAAGTCGAGAGGGTTTACGTGGATAACGGTAGCACGGTCGACATCATATATAGTGATTGCTTCAAGAAAATGAATATCAAAAACCCTTGCATCTGCCCAGCTACAATGCCACTGATGGGATTCTCAGGTCATACCATTATCCCCACTGGAATAATTAGCCTACCCATCTCAGTAGGGTCACTTCCTAGGACGGTCACCTTAACCATGGATTTCGCCCTAATAGATGCACCCTCGCGTTCAATCTAATTCTAGGGTGACCTTGGATGTACCAGGCATGCGCGATATGGTCTCCCTATCACTTGGTAATGAAATTCCCAACGTAATATGGAGTAGGAGTAGTGAAAGGATGCCAGCGGAGTTCTCAAAAGTACTTGCTCACTGCAGTTAGAATCGGAAAGAAGACCGCACACCTTAATCCAGGGTCCGCCGTGTCAGAATGCTACTCGATTCGACAAACGGTCAACCCACCAGAGGTAGAAAACCCTGAGACATCCGGCCTTCCCTCGTTTAGCAGCAAAACGCGAGAATTAATCCTGAGTGAGACTGATCCCGCCAAGACCGTCCAAATTGGGGTTTCTCTCCAAGACCCCTTGCTAGCCGAGATCAGCGCCTTGCTACGAGAGTTCCAGGACATATTCGCCTGGTCCCCAGCAGACATGACAGGAGTCCCTCGAGAAGTCATGGAACATAGGTTAAATGTTGATCCAAAGGTCAAACCAGTACAATAGAAGAAAAGAGTATTTGCTCGAGAACGTAACGACGTCATCAACGAGGAAACAATGAAACTAGTCCGTGCCAACATACTCCGGGAAGTTTTATGGCCTACTTGGTTAGCCAACCCGGTCTTAGTACGAAAACCCGACAACTCCTGGCGTATGTGCCAAGACTACACCGACCTCAACAAACATTGCCCCAAGGACTGCTACCCTCTAGCAGTCATAGACCAAATGGTGGAGGGTATTGCCGGATACAGAGTCCTCAGCTTCCTTGACGCATACAAGGGATATCATCAAATCCTCATGGCACAGGAAGATGCAGAAAAGACAGCTTACATCACTGAGATGGGGGTATATTGCTACGACAAGATGCCCTTTGGACTGAAAAATGCTGGAGCCACATACCAGCGTCTCGTGAACAGAACCTTTCATGACCAAATCGGCCGGAACATCGAGATTTACGTAGACGACATGGTGATAAAGACCAATAAGGATAAGCAAGTGGCCACAGACATGCGGGAGATTTTCACAACATTACGCAAGACTAACATGAAGCTGAACCCTAAAAAATGCACCTTCTGTGTAGGGTCAGGGAAATTCCTCGGATACCAAGTCTCCAAGGATGGAATAAGTGTTGATCCGGCTAAAATCAAGGCTATCTTAGCCATGGAAGCTCAAAAAACCGTCAAGGAAGTTCAAAAACTTACATGCTCCTTGGCGGCCCTAAACAGGTTTCTGTCTCGAGCCGCAGAAAGAAGCCTTCCATTTTTCCATACCCTCCGCAAAGGCAGAAAATTCGATTGGAATGAAGAATGCCAGAAAGCCTTCCAAGACCTAAAAGAACACCTCAAGCAGTTGCCCACACTAGCCAAGCCTGAGCCAGGAGAAACACTATACATTTACTTGGCAGCTCGAGAGAAAGCTGTCTCGGCGGTTCTCGTGCAGCGCAAAGACGGCAGAGAAGTCCCCGTCTATTTTGTTAGCAAAGTCTTGCAAGGGGCGGAAACCCGTTACCCACCCATGGAAAGGCTTATTCTTAGCCTAGTCTTAGCCGCACGATGTCTGCGCCCATACTTCCAAGCACACCCCATCATGGTATTAACGGAACAACCAATTCAGCAAGTCCTGCTAAAGCCCGAAGCATCCGGCAGGATGATGAAATGGGCAGTCAAATTGGGCGAGCACCATATTGAATACAAGTCTTGATCAGCCATCAAAGGGCAAGCCTTTGCAGATTTTTCAGTAGAACCGCCTCGAGCTATCGAAGTCAAAGAAATGGCGGAGCCTAAAGATAATCCCACTACTCGCGCCCACATCAACCCTCGAGCCTGGTCACTATACGTCGACGGATCTCGTTGCGATGAAAGGGGAGGAGCCGACATCATATTATCCAAACCTCCGACTGATCTCGACATCGAGAACATGAAAGAGTAGGACGCAGAATATACATACGCACTGAGGTTCGGTTTCTCGGTCACCAACAATGTAGTAGAATACGAGGCACTGATAGTAGGGCTGAACATGGTACTAAAACTTGGGGTCCGCAAAATCATAGTGGTGAAACAAATATTGGGAGAATACACGGCAAACGACGAGCAACTCAAGCGCTACCTCGAGAAGGTCCTCGACATCAAGGAAAAACTCGAGGAATGCACTGTGTGCCACATAGTCCGCTCAAAAAACAAAAGAGCCGACGCCTTCAGCAAGCTAGCCTCCTCGAACTTTGCACACCTTAGCCACAAAGTATGGGTCGAAATTCTCCCCAATCCTAGCATCCAGGATGTCCCCGTAGCAACCATCGTCGAGGATGACGACACTTGGATGACCCCTTTTATCCAATACCTTACAGATGGGACGTTGCCGAGTGGAAAAGCAGAAGCCAGAACCCTCCAGTTAAAGGCGGTCAAAAACACATTGTGAGACGGCATCCTATACAAGCATGGATACCTGCTACCCATGCTAAGGTGTATTGGCCCAAAGCAAGCAGCTTACGTACTCGAAGAAATACACGAAGAATCATGTGGAGCTCATATGGGAGCAAGAGCACTCGCCAAGAAGGTCTTGCGGGCAGGATATTTCTGGCCGACAATTTTCAAAGACGCCTACCAATGGGTATAAAAATGTGAGAAGTGTCAGTGCTTCTCTCCCATCACCCGACAGCCACAGCACGAGATGGTCACCATCCAAAGCCCTTGGCCATTCTACCAATGGGGCACTGATATCATCGGCCCTTTTCATCCGGAAGGAATAGTAGGAGTAAGATGGGTCATTGTAGCAGTAGATTACTTCACTAAATGGGTAGAAGCCAAACTCTTGGCCTCGATCACAGGAAGGAAAGTCTTGGATTTTTTCTGGCAGAACATAGTATGCCATTTTGGGATCCCGAAAGTTATTGTCTCCAGCAATGGGACCTAGTTTAAGAGCAATACTTTCAAGTCACAGTGCGATGAAATGCAGATCGAACATCGCTTCTCGAGCGTAGCTCATCCCCAAGCCAATGGGCAGGCCGAATCCATCAACAGAACAATACTACATGGAATCAAGACCAGGTTGTATGATGCCAAGGGGGCATGGGCCGATGAACTTTCTCACGTCCCGTGGTCATACATGACAACTGCCCACTCCTCAACCGACGAGACACCGTATAGCTTAGTCTCCGGTATGGACGCCGTCCTCCCTGTCGAGATTGGCCTGTCGAGTCCTCGAATTATAAACTTCATCGAGAGTACCAATGATGATGACATCCGGCTAAACCTTGACCTGCTCGAGGAACGTTGAGACGCCGTCAGAATCCGAGAGGCCAAATATAAAGAGATTCTTCACAGACATTACAACAAGAAGGTGAAAGCCATGGATCTCACTGTGGGTGATCTCGTACTAAGGAAAAACGAGGCCAGTCGAGTAGAAACCCCTAGAAAACTTACTGCAAATTGGGAAGGGCCTTACAAGGTTATCCAGACTTCCCCAGCAGGCTGCTACCGCCTACAAGCCATGGATGATAGCGGAACCATTCTTCCTCGATGGTGGAACATTCAGAATTTTCGCAGGTTCTATATTTAAGTCTTTGTCCACTATTTGCCCATTATGTGTTTTATTTGCTTTATTTACCCAGTTAGTTTTATACTCTTATATATAATGCTAGCCCGGGTTCTCGGGAAATTATTCAATAAAAGACATTACATATTCTTTTGATTAATAGCAATGCATTCATGACTAGTCATCGAGATGGACTCCCTCTTTAGGGCCATCCTCGTTCAAGAGCCATGTACTCAACATCCGGACAGAAACTCGAGGAACTTTCCTCACGCACATTGCGAAACGCAGTGTCAAGTCAAGGAATTCGTACCCAATTCCTATGATAGAGCCGTGTACTCTACATCCGGCCTAAAAAGCGCTTTAAAAATCAATACTTGAGTAAAATAAACATTCGTTCCACACTACTGTGCGAACTCACAGAAAAGTACATATATTCTACACTATTACAAGCACCTCCCTGACAGGATTGTCGGGGGAGGGATGAATAATCCCCTCATACCCATGCAGGCTAAGGAGATTCACACACTGATTCAATTTTTCCTTAAGGTCCACGATCTCTGTGCCCTGAGCGTGCACCCTTATCAACAGCTCCTCTCGAGAACTCCGAGTTTGAGGATCCACTGTTTCCTCCGGATGCTCGAAAGCCTCAAAGTCGATACTGTTATCCAGCAGAAGATTTGCAGTTGGCAATATAATCTGTAAGAAGTTCGATCTCACGAGACCTCTCTTTCAATATATCCATGGCTGCAATAAAACAGCGAGTCCTGACCATAATCATGTGCTGGACTCGGGCTAACACCTGGTGCTTCTCGAGAAACCAGGGAGACAGTAATCTGCTGTCTTGCCATAAGCCGAGCATTTTCCTTCTCCAAGGTCACTAGCTCGTCATGGATCTCGGCCTCGAAAGTCAGAGAATCACTGTGGTCTTTCAGGCTTTGAACCTCTCGACGCTGCATCTCCTCGCGGAGTCCTTTAATCTCATTTATCAGATGCTCTGTAACCTTCACATTGTGCATCCTCATGGCATCGAGCAGGTCATTCTCCAAATGCGCCACCATCTCGAGCCTGTGCACATCCGCATGTGGTGAACGCGGAATATAATGGGAATTCCCTCGATTGCTCCTCTGACAACACCATGTGGTGAACGCGGTGAACGGTCCAACTTTCCTGTTCCACCAAAGGAGTATAAGGCACTCACATCAAACCAAATAGAAAGAACACAGAGGACAAAGAAATGGAAAGGAAAGAGATGTTTGCATAAATCTGTGAAAAAGAAAATTAGTTCATTACAACAAAAAGAAATGGTTTGAATGGCCTAACAACTATTACAGAGGGCAGGATTCATACAGCATCACTGCCTTGGAGGGGGTCATTGGAAGGGGCCTGGGAGGCATCCTCGACGGTTCTCTGAACTCCAGAGTGGCTGGTATCAGCAACGTCCTCCTCGGTTTCCTCATCAGTGTCCTCAAGTTCGATACCCATATACTCGTCAGGTACCTCGGGCATAGGGTCTTCCTCACTTGGACCCTTGGCCAGGACAGCAGGAACGTTGCCCGGAAACGAGGCAATCTGCGCAGGGGAACTCATTTTGGACATGGCACCGGTCAAAGCTCCCCACAGAGGAAGCTGCTCGAGGCTCAACCTTGTCAAGACCTTCACCATGGCTTCGTGCATGGTTTTCTTTGGGTCCTTCATCAGGAGCTGCTTGAACCATTTAGCCTTAATTGGCCTATCCTGGTCGAGCCTCTTCAACCCTGCCACGCCCACTCGGTACGCACCACACTTGGTCACAACCAAGTTCATCTCCTCGAGGGCTGCAGCCATTCCCCCTGTGGACATCATTCTATACATAAAGACGGTACACCACTGGTGAAGTTCCTCCTTGGAAATATGCAGGCTGGCAAACGACTTCATCTTCTCGTCAAGCTCATCATATTTGGCCTGCACCTCGATAATTTCAGCCTCCTTGGCGAGCCTTCTCCTCGAGGATAACCATCTTGAATAACGCCTCGTCCCTTTCTGCCCTAGCTGTAGCCAGGTCTTCTCGAAGTTTCCTCAGCTGCACTAAGTAGGCCATCGAGGCTGCACTCATCTGAACCAACATAACATATCAGGGACACATTGACATCAGCAGCACATTTACAACCTAACCTGAAAAATTACTTACCAGTCTCAGGCTGTCAGCTTCATTCAGCTGGGCAGCAAATTCCTTGAGAATAGGACACTCGATTGACGGCGGGTTGCTGAAGGTGTGAACTGCCATAGACTGGCCTCCCTCGAACAGTTGAGGAGGCAGGACTATGGCCTCCCCCTCGAGAGGGCCCTTCCCTTTCTCGACCACAGGAGGAACTATGCTTGGCCCTGCTTCCGGCACAGCTTTCTGAATGGACTCGGTGACAAGGGGCACCGTCTCGACGCTCGGCTGTGCGGTTTCCTTCAAGGGCACATCCGTCTTGGCCTTCTTGGATTTTGCCCTATCGCCCACCTTTACGATCCTTTTCTTCTTTTTCTTATGAGGGGCGGCAGTAACAGTAACATGCTCATCTGAATTCACTATGATAAAAGGATCTTCGTCACCAAACAATCGAGACCCAGCATTGCTTGACAACATGACCTAACAACAAAGAAGAAAAAAGAAGAAAACGATTAGTACCTTGATCTTCTTCAACAGAGATTTCGAGGGGAATTCTGGTTGCTCCCTCGATGATGACTGTATCACCTTTCTTCACGTATGCAGGGGGCACAGAGTATTGAACGTCGTTCAACTTAACGACCTTCGAGTATTTTAGAATTTTCTCCACACCTGCCTGGAACTCCTCGACACACTCTTTATCCTCTTGGGTCCATTCATCTTTTATGGCCCCGAGACCCTCTGTCTCACGGAGATTCCATGGCAGACGATAACTTGCAGACGCCTTTACAAACACAAAGTCCGGTTTCTATTCCGGAGAACCGCCATACGCCTCGACCATCTTCTTCACGCCAGCTCTAAGGCGTCTTTTTACTATATACCAATCCTGGAAAGAAGTCGAGGCCACAACTACTTAGAAAAACTACCTCCACAATATCAATCGAGGTACTACTTTTACATATTGGCACACTCTCGCAAACCCCAGTACAAATGTAATTAAATTTGGGGTAAAACGAGCGAGAGGAGTCCTATAATGTTGAACAATCTCCTCAAACAGGGGGTAGAGGAGAAATCTAAGCCCTAGATGCATAAATCGATCATACACGATAATTCTTCCTCTTGGAGGAGAGTTGGCCCTCTTGTGCCCTAATGGAGCTCTCGCCTCTAAGGCTGAGGGGAAGTCATACTTGGATCTAAGGTTCTCTACCTTATCCACCGAATCTATGGTGGAAACAAAGTCCAAAACGGTTTTTCCTTCGGAATCCATAACCATAATTCTGGCAAGGATCTACTCTGGCTAGAACAGAAAAGAAAACGGAACAAATCGGAGATTCAGATCTAGAAACTTACTATGTAAGGGGGACGTGACCACTCGCCTTTCGAATTATAACTCCCCAGTGTTGTTCAGAGGCTTCAATTTGCAGCTCCCCTGGAAATGGCATCGCCGGGGCAGTATATCGGGTAAAATCTTGAAGATTCCGGCTGGGAAAAGAGATAGGATGCTCTGGTAAAGAAGAGCAAAATGGAGGCTGGAATACTTTTGCAAAGGAGAGGATTTTGCGTTTTTGAAAAGAAGGAAAATGATTAAGTGTTGAAGGGACGGAAGAGTTTTTTTTCCTTAAAAACAAAATTGATTCCCCCACGTTCCTCTAATTATGGACCACGACATGACAGTTATTGCGGGTTTCAAGGAAGTAATGATGTTGAGGCCGCCGTTTGGGGAACGTGCCCGCTAATAACACATAATTGAAAATTTTGGCGGGATTGGGAAACGGGTCGCCTTCCCGGGCCAAGACCTGACCTGCCAGTCCCTCTCGATCCTCCGAGATCGAGGGTTGTGCGTTTGTGTCGAGGATGTGTGGCATGTGGCTTGATGGTTAGCCGAACGAGGGTAGTTATCCACTCTCGGGTGTGTCTCAGGTAATACTTATTTTGTGCCAAGTGTTGTTTGTGTTTACGTCACTAACACGTAGCAGGGGCACTTGACGAGTCCATATCCATCACCGAGACTGGACCGGCCCGCCAAGGGTAGGAAAAGTCCAACCGGGACTCTTAGGGCTGTGTGAACTCCTGAAACCTAGTTGGATTCAGAAATATTCTAGGTAATCTCATGCCTATAAATAGGGTAGCTCATACCACAATACAGGTACGCAATCTACAGCCGAACAAACTACCTTCCTAAACTTTCTAGCAATCCCTTTTACTGAATTAAGCATCGGAGTGTCTACCCTCGGGAGACCCCGAGGCTCTGTTTTGCAGGAAACACTAACCGGAGTTCCACCGTTAAACCAGCGGCGCATATCCGAGCATCGTCATAGCACAACCTATTATTTCGGTATAGACTTTCATTTTTTCTTCCTTTATAGTTTACACTTAAATGTTTAAGAAGATTGAATTAATGTACCACTTTCTAGAAAAAATACATTAAAAATAGTTAGTTTCACTACCAAATATATAGACCTAATTTTCTTGCTATTCATATGTATGAACCAAAGTTTCTTAATTTTGTGTGAGAGATACATGTAAATCAAAATATGATTAATTGAAACATCATGTACAAATTTCTCGATTGTGTTATGTTGATTGTTTTATGTTGTTGTGTTATTCTTCCTATGCTTTGTTGTTTAAAAATTATTTACTAAATGTGAAATAAGACAGAAATTATTGAGTCAAATGGATCACGCTCGATACATTTTCTCGATTTTTCTCTCTTGAGACAAGGAATTTCTTGTCCCAAACTAGACAAAATCACCATCTTTATCAAGTGTAACATATTACTTTAATTCATTAATTAGTTATGATGAACCAGCGATCAACCTACGGGGGAGCCAACTGGTCCTGTTCGAAGCTTTGCAAGTTTTTTCCAAAAATCTACAGAGAAAACTACACCAAAAGGCTCCTATCTTTGGAGGTCAAGTTTGTCCATGAGTCGCCGGTTCCTGAGTACGAGGATGATGAGTTTGAACGACTAGTTGTGCCCCATCGAGAAAGCTTTGTAGGGAAATTTTCATATGGAAGGCACAAGATGGAGGAGGTGCATAATGAATTTTGGAAAATAGGGTTTCATGTTAGCAACACAATTGGCTTACTGAACCCCGGACATGTCTTAATTTTTTTTGACAAGGAGGAATCATCAATGTTATTGGATTCAAACCTTTTGGAACATTGTTGGATTTTCTATGCGCATATTGAAGAGGAAACTATGGTTCATATTTGAAGAAGATTCGCCAATCGTCCCAATATGGGTTTGACTTTATGATCTCCCTGTTGAATAGCTAAATTCGGAGGTAATTTTTTTGATGGCTACTACCTTAAGGAAGCCACTTAAAGTCAATACACAAAGTCTAAATACGACCAGTCCCCGGTTACAAGTTTCTATTTTGAAGGGGACTGGACAAAAGAGTTTCCTAAATCTTTTAAAGTTGGAAAGAAGGTAAGAAAACACGAGCGGATCTTTACGTATGGGCATATTCCCTTTTATTGCTCTAAGTTAAATACAGTAAACTAGGGCACAAAATTGATGAGTGTAGATTGGGAAACATGGACTAGCCACAACCGCTGAAAGAAAAGGAGAATATTGGCAAAAAAAGAGATGGTTGTTGCTAACAAGAAAGGAAAAGGCATTGCAATAAAACCGGCCAAGCCAAATTGGAAGTAAAAGGTCAACAAATCGGAAAATGATCGGGAGACAGATGTGCTGCAAAATGTTTCAACATCCGGCTTAACTGCCAAGGAGATGAAACTATTCCAATTAATTTGAGAGATTCGCTAGCTAAGGAAACTGTAGTTGGTGATTTGGAATCCAAGAAGAATGATCGCCCTCAAAAGAAGTTTATAAGGAAGGGTTCAAGGTTAGGGATACACCAACTCAACTTGCTGCTTCCATAGTGTCCATTGTTGCAAGTCCGACTGCCTAAGAGTCGAATAGATTTGTCCTCCTGGAAAATCGGGACGATTTGAATGTTATTGTTGATGATTTAGAAGAGGAGTGGAAAGAAATTTATACTGAGCAGCTGCATTCCTTAAATACTGAATTCACTGATGCTAACAACAATGCTCATTAATTTGGAGCCAATTAGGGGTGTTGAACGAAGAAGTGACCTTGATCAAGATACGAATAATGATAATAAAGGAGAGATATGGTCTGAAGGAGAAAAAGATGATTTGCAATTGGAAGATCAAGGTCAAGGAGTTATAGTTGTTAAAAGAAAGCATGGTCAGAAGACCAAAGTAGAGCGACAAAAAATGCAAAGTTCATTCTCCCTATGGATGGATTACCAATGAAAACTAGGTAACAAAATTAAAACACTATCTAATGAACTAATGTAATTTACCTTTTATAATACAAGATCATTCTAATGTAGTAATTAAAGAAAACAACTTTTTTTTAATAAATTTTATACACTAGGTTATTTTAGTAGTTAAAAGTTTGAGTTTGACAAATGTCACGTAACTCATATTTCAGTCATCTATAAAACTCTAATCTTTTTTTTTTCTTTGTTTCCCAAAAATACCACCAACCCTTCTATGTAGTTTTTTTATTAAATCATGGAGACTGAAAAAAATGAGTAGGGGTTGCCAAAAGGTGGATATGATGAAAATAACTAACAAAAATAACCTTCAGTTCACATTCTCAAAACATCGGAAGCGTTTGTTCACAAAAGCAAGAGATAGGGTACAAATCTCATTGTTGTGGTCTATGGACCCTAGTCTACTCTTTTGGCTCCCCGAGTGTGAATCAAGTCCTAGAAAACTCCGAGACTAAGGCAACACATTTCATAACATTTTTAGGGCTTTATCGACGAGCCACACCAGGCAAGTAGTAGCTCTAATCTAGTTAGGTTGAATGAAGAACTCATAGCACTAGAAGATCACATGGATGTCGTGAACGTAAGGAACGATGAACTTGCACAGACTTTGAGAGCCAATCAGAATTGTTATTGGTGGCAAGGTCCCATTATTGAGCTTAGCATGGAACATCTCGAACAGCTGAAGATTGCCTATAAGGAAGTAGACAAAACAGTTCAGATTCAAGCACAAAAAGGATTACCTTCAAATGCTAATACATTTTGCAATTTCAAAATCTCAGAACCAAGTGAACCTAATAATGTCGTTTTAGGTAATGAATCCAACCACCACCATTACCTCCAAACATTCATTATCCAGCTACGCCGTAAAGTTCTAATTCTAACTCTTTCAAATGACATCATATCAGTTAAGAATGAAGCCCCATTTACTGCTAATCAGGGACCATCTGGATCTGGTGCTGCTAATTTGGCTTTTCCTTTTGATGATCCTAATGCACAGGGACCATTTAGATTTAGGGCAGCTTTTCCTTTTGGTGATTCCAAATACACTTGGTTGGTGGCCATGAGATCTTTTTGAAATCCTAATAAACTCCCGACTCTTGTGTTTGCATGGTTGGTGTCTTGTATTTTCCCTTCAATATTTTTGTAAAATGTAAATTCTATTGCACTTTCACCAAAACATCCATATATACAACAATATACATATTCCTACTCAGGCTACCAAAAAAGAGGTCTAATTTACCCTCTTACAAGTTTCTGTTCACTATTCCAAACAAAATAACCTCTACATTAGCCTTAGAGCTTGCAAGTAACCCTTCTCCTTGGTTGATAGTTTCTGAAGCTTACACTGCACTCTCCACCTGACTTCAGTCTGAATTTCCTTGATGATCATCTCCACTGCCCTGCACTTCCCATCACGTATTTTTTTGGTTCCTAGCTCTCCATAAATGCACTTTTGCTTCTTTTGACTATCTATACATACAATTTTAATTGATAAGATCTCTCTTTTTACGGAATATGTAATGATATTATTTAAACTGTTTTGATAACTACGAAAAATTATTCACAGGAAAATGTCTTTTTAATTTATTTCAAAGTGTCTAGTTGGCTCATAAAATTACTGTAACCAGTTGACTTTGAACAATAGAAATCTTCCTTTAATTTCTATCTATTGTTGCCAAAAAATGCTTCTACGTCTGGTTTTAATTTTATTGTATGTCTCCTAATTAACTTAATGCTCCCCAATAAAAGAGCTATTCTACACTAGTCTTACAAGAAAAATTGGAATGTCAACTTGTGATTAATTTTTTTATCCTATTAAACAAACAAAAAATTAAGACAATGATTAATTCCACATTTGACAATGATTGGACTCATCAAAGAAATTCGTCTATAAATAGAATGCTATCATTTAAATCTTTTGGAAAAAGAAAACACATCTTTAACGTATGATATATATGTAAATATGTGGGTAGGTAAGCATGTTTGTTGTGAACTTATAAAAAGAAAAAGAGAGGAAAAAGGTACGAAAGATTTGATGAGGTTTCATAGCAATCAATAATGTTTTCTTTAAAACCAGAATATTCAAAAACAATTTGTTTGCATCATATGTAATTATTATCTTCTCAATAGATCTAGATTAATGATAATGTTGTAAAATGAAATGGGTGAGTCATCCTTTTAGAAAACAAAAATTTTTTTTTGATAAATTAAAAAGTAGGTTAATTAGTAATATGTACCAATGTATGGTACATTTTAGTATCAAAAGTGCTCACAACATGTTACTCGTATCAAAACTAGGAAACCATGTACACAATCTATATATTAGATATTCAAAAGTTCAAATTTTCCAAAAAAAATCTGAACTATATATAGAAATCCACCTCATATAAAAATATTTAACCCTGACACAAAAAAATAATAATTTAATACCTGATAAATTATCAAAGAACAATCTCGAAAGGGTTAATTAGTATGTGTAAACGTATAATATTTAAATATATCGCAAATAAACAGCTTCTGGGCCATAATATGGAAGTTTCCAGGGATCTGATTGTTGTAATCCATTAAATTTGTTGAGGTAGTTTCATGCCAGATTTTAACTCTAGCACAAAACAAGTTTCTCTAGATGAGTAACCTCTTTTACTATGCCCAGTTTTAACTTTAGGCCGTAATTCTAAGAAAGTTTGAAATCATGGTTATTTCAAATCACTGCCTTTGAGCCTCTTGGGATTCCAACATCCTAGTTATTTCAAGGGTTCGTACATAATCATTTATACAAAAACTGTCTAGCATTTTGAATACGTATTCGATATTACCACACATTATGACAGTTGCACCAGTGTTTTGTTGGAAAAAATCTAAAAAAAGTATGAGACATCAATATTAATGAACATGAGATTCAGCAAAGTTTAGTGCGGTAGTTTGAGTACGGCCATTATTATGTATCATTAATTTGATTATTGCATTGTCTTATTTTATCTTATTTCATTGGAACAAATTAAATAAACTTTTCGTTATTCATTTGAGAAAAAAGAAGAAGGATGAAATGGATAATGATGCACTCCTTCATACATTAAAATACTCCATTTTAAAACAGATATCGTTGGAAGAATTTTACCAATGGTACTACAATTCCATTGTTCCGTGCGGATGGCCAAGGTCTTAACCTAAGGACAAAAAAGCATTAGATGAATATTCAATTTGATATAGTTAAATAGGAGCATTGTTTTGGTAGTCATTATGCCTGTTACTTTATTTATCTACATTTTGTTTTTACTTATGTATAAGTTTTTTACTCTTCTAAATTTAGAGGTGCCATTGAATTTCTTATTTTCCTCTTTAAACCTTTAATTTTGTAGTGACTCTCATTTTATAGAAAAAAGAAGAATTTTCTACGAATAGATACTCTTTGCTTTTGCTACTAAGACCAACCTTTTTTGCCCTACAAAAATAGTCTTTTTAAACATCTGACAATACTTTAATTATGTCAGGTGTTCATCACATAATTTTTAAAAGCTTAAAATTTAATTGTGACATAAATAATTACACTTTTAGCATATTACATATAACTAGCATTGGTTGGGAATCAAAGTGATTACTAAATTATATTTTTCTATTCTCTTTTGAAAAAAAAAAGGAAATATTTCTCAAAATATTTTTGAATCTGTTATGTTGAGTGATGAGAGTGTTTCTACGTAGCAGTACCACATTGAGTTAGTATATAACTTTGATAAAAAAAAATTTTAAAAAAAAATTGCGCCAAGTTTCTGATATTGAGTCTCTTTTGGCAGCAACTGTTTTAGAAGGGTTACAGGTTTTAGATGACTTACGCCTTTGTGTCAAGTCATGATCAGAACACAACACAAAATTGTTGTTTTTTATTACCTCGCACAATGTTCAAATTCAATAATTTCAAACTTTGGACCAAATTTGCATTTCCTTTGTGATAAGTTCCGTTATACTAGTAAGTGATTTGTTACCAAGGAATGACGTTATTTCCTAAAGCAACGATCGTTAAGATTATTTTCCTTTTAATGTTTAGATAGGCCGCTAATTAGTGTGGATCCCAAATTTTGCCCAAAGGTTTTTATAGTGTATCCTAATTTGGATGTAGTATAAACATTTGTCATTGTAATTACAATTGACTTCATTTACCAGCTAAAAGGAAACAATTACTTCCGCTGACTATTTGAGCAGTTCTATACCAAAAATCTTTGGCTAGAGATAAAATGGGTATGGTCACGTTCAAATTGAAGATAATATGGAGATTAAATAAGACTTGATAATTCACGAGTAATTGAATGTAAAAACTAAGTTAACAATGGTCATTGAGGTCATTTATTCCTTGTTCCTATCATTCCTCATTAAAGTTGAGAAGGATACATCTGTTACATAGATCTTTTATCCAAAACCACCATTCAACACCACTGATGAAGATGAACTAACACAAAAGTAAACAAAAATTATGGAAAAAGACAAACAACAAAAGGCATTTGCCTAGATTCGAGATCATTTGGATTTATATGTTTTTTTAAGTTGCTCAAACACTTCAATTCTCACACAGTCACATAGTAAAAAAGAAAATTTGAGCACGGCTTTCTGCCTCTATTTCTGATTTTTTTTTACTCGTCAACTTGACTCAAGCATAGGGCATGTAACAGAAAAAAAAACATGGGATCATCAACACCTTTATCTCCATTATTAGCGAATCTTCCTAGTTTCTTTCATCAAAGTATAACTAATGCTTCTATATTTTAGCCGAACTAGCTAAGTTGTTATCTTCCAAGTTCATTTTTCAAAAATAGCAACAACCAATCCTCCCAAACCGACCACCACCACATTTTTTCGTAGCCATCTTCATCTTTTTCTTCTTTTACAAATAAGGTGAAATCCCTTAAAGATCTACCTTTAGGTCCACCAATTTTAAACTGATTTGATCTTTTACCAGTTATGACTACCAATCCTTTGTCGTCAAGAACCTATGGAAACAACCCTCATGTCCCCAGCCAAAACAATGAAAGTTTAATATCTGGCCTCTGTGGGAAACCCAAGGCCTAATTTTCAGAATTAGATTCGTAATCAATTTGATACGCCTAATCCTCTTAACGACATACACTGAATTACCAATTCAGTCCAGACCAAATGGCTTCATCATCATTAAGCGGAGAAGGCAGTCATTGGGATGATAGAGTTTCAATGGAAAATAATTTAGTTAATTAGTAAACTAGTATATTCTCATTTTTCGTAAATGAGAAATTCGAAAAAGAAAAGATTTATTACCTAAATAAGTTTTTTCTTATTGGTTAGGTATGCTTTTCTTTTGCCTTCTATTCAAGAAAATGGTATTCAAATAATAACTATTATGATTTTATATAGCAATGAGATTTCAAACAGTATTATAACATGGTCAAAGTGACATTCAACTAAATTTGTTTTTGGACAGATTTTGGTCAAAACAATAGAGTTCTATGAGATTTATACAACTAAATTTTCTACTAAGGATGTTTAGGCTTTTAACTCTCTCTGTATATATCATACTTACCTTGCATGAATCTAAGTCGAAAGAAAAATGCAAAATGAGGGGAAGAAAACGACGCACTAATTATGACATAATAAACATCTGTTTGTACTTTTAAACATATGGCATTTTCTACAAAAAAATTTTAATAAAATGCACTCTTACCATATGAAAAAGTAATTTTCACTCAGATAAACATCAATATCATCTTTCACTCGGATGCTAGCTCAATCTGTACCAACAAAAAGTGAAAATATAACAAATAAAAACTTGTTGATCACTGACAAGATAATGACATAAATGATAGTTTTAAGTAATTTATTAAATACTGCTTGTTGGTTTGATTAATCAGAAGTGATAGAGACAATGAAAAAGTATAGTTTTAACTGGTATATATACACTAATTAATGGCAAAAGTAAAAGTTTAGGGAAAGATATAATTTTTAAGGCAAACTGCAAATAAAATGGGGGGTCAAGACAGTTATTATCTCTTTTCACTACATATTTCTCACTACACATCATTTTCCTTGATCAATATGATTCGAGTTTGAATGATCAGTACAATTTTCAACCCTTCATCTGGGATAGGTTATTTTACACATTGAGGATGACATTACACAAACTAATGCTATCTGTCAAAAGCTTTAGACAATTGGAATCTATAAGTTAAAATTTGATTGGGTAAGATATCTATCAGTGCAAAACTCCTCGAATCTTGTACTCATTTTCATAAGTCTCAGTTGTTGATCATTGCAAATTTTCCTTTTACGACATAAAATTTAGTTTTAAGAAAAATCATCTAAGTTTTTAGTTAAGACAACACCCGATGTTGCAAAATGATCCATGTTTTTAGTTTTAATACATCTATATACTTCAACAAAGTAATAAAAAGAAAAAGAAACGTAATATGGAATAACCTCTTACAAAACTCAATTTGTAAACCTCTTCTTTTGCCTGCAGGTGCAGAACCACATAAATTTTAGTAAAATAATTAATGAAAAATTACCCCCAAAAAAATGAACAGATTTCATTCCTCATACATTGTACGTCACTTCTTTTCAAGTAAACTACTTTTAGTTCCAGCATAATACTTATTGTTAATTACTCTCATCTATTTTTTTTATTCTTTATTATTAAATTCCAACATTACCCATGAATATTTTATTATCCAATGCACTAATTAAATATTCTTTAAATAATTAATGGTTCATTTTGATTAAATGAAGTCTCGTTGTTTTCACCCGTAAAAATCTTAATTTCTTTCATACATATGTGTTTGGTTTTTTCTCTTTTATTTTATTTTCAAAGATATAAAAAATTAAAACTTTATAATTTGGCTAATTCATTTTTTTTAAAAAAATGCCATGCGCATATTTTTGTTTGCAATTTTACAATATATAACAATTTTATAGTATGTATATTATGAATAATGAACATTATTACTGCATAGTTAGGGAAAAAAATATTTCACAATAAAGAAATTTTAAAACTTATAAAAGGATAAATTGATAAAATATACACAATTCAGCATTCATATCAGCATTTTTATCAAACAAGAATAGTTCATTAAATATTTCATTTCAGACATTAAAATTTAAATGTTAAGCATTAAGAGGCATTCAACACTTTTATTTCAGCATTAAGTATTCAAAATTAAGAACTAATTTTTATAAACAGGTCCTAAGATTAAAAACATATTATTCGTCCTAGTGGTGGGTAATGAATACCAAAATAGAGGGACAAAAAAAGAAAAAAGGAAGAAGCAAAACATCAAATTCCTGATGCAACTGCATTAATTAATTGTTTCATGAGTCTTACAAAATTTCCTCCACACAGTTCATCTTTAATTGAATCCTTTTCTCGGCATCAACATTATCCTTCATGCACCTTCAACTATAAACCATTAATTGAATGCTTCAGAAGTCTAAATATAAATAAGTAACAATTTAATGAGCAACAACATTAGATAACCAGAAAAAGATGGGGACATCTTCAAAGAACCAAGATGGTGTGATTAATTCTGACGAGTGACCATGATCAAGTTTTAGACGGTGAAACTATCAACCTTTGCGAATGATAATAACTTTGCATCAAAAGAAAAAACAAATCAATTAGGGACGATAAAATATATAGAGAGAGAACACTGATTAATGAGAAATGGCCCATTGGCCAAAAGTCACAAAACTGTCAAAAGGCCCCCGCAACTACATGCGAGCCTAATACAAAATCATTTGGGCGGTGAAGTTACTCTGTTTTTCCAATTTTGTCCCGTAACGGATAAGTCTTCACGTCAAAAGACAAACATGCCCTAATCTCTCTCCGTACGGAACTCATCCATTTAGTTTAGTATTATATAAGGCATCATTATGCCTCAATCGCTTTCCCCTTTTGTTGCGGCGAATGTTTGAGAGTGTCCGGCGGCTTTACATTAGGTAACCCATTCCTATTTCGACTTTTCTTCTTCTTTATAATTTGATTCTGCCTTGATAATCAGACTCCTTTAATTCCCTTTTTCCTTTCTTTCTTCAGAGATTAAATTCCCAGGTTAATTACTCGTCACCACTTCCGCCATGCCGCCGCGTGCCCACGGCCCACAGGATCGGCGTCGCAATGGTATAGCATGCTTCCATTTACTAGCTCATTTAATTTCTCTTCATTTTCCGTTCTGGGTTTTCTTTTTATTTTTTAGCAAGAGAAAGGTGACTGATTTGATTTGACTGTGGGTGACGGACAGAGCCGACTCTGTGTGAAGAAGTGATTATTCAGCTGAAATCTGGAATGAATAAAATTGTAAGCTTTTTCTCCGTTTTCTCGGCCGTTCAAAACAAAGCAACCCCCTTTTTATGGTTTCTTTTTCCCGAATTTCCAATGAATACAAATTAGTTGAATCCCCACTTGTTTGATTTTTTTTTTCAGCTTATGTTGGTGATCTTAATGCTTTCCACTTATCCAGAAGATTTCGATGCTTTAGCTGTGGTAAGGCTGTAAAGTTACTACCGCGTCATCTTAGTTCGGTTTAAATTGTCATTTTCTGGGGGAAAACTATAAAATTGAATCTTTTATGATGTATATTTTGTTGCAAATAGATATCTACAATCCTTCAATCTGTGCGAATGGCTGCTTTGATGGAGAAGATAGAAATGTCGCCGGAAGTCTATGACTATGTGAAATCAACTGCTCAAGTTTTCAATGTGGCGTGCCTAATGCAAAGGACCGCATTTTACGAGGGCTCTGTTACTGCAATTTTCCAGCCTGCCAGCAACCTGTTCTACTTCATTTTCATCGCTGTTTTTTTCCTTTTCGTTCTGTGAATCAATGGCTTAGGGTAGTCATTGAATTGGTGGTGATCTTTTGATGACCTATTTGGGGATATGTAAATGTTTAATTTCTTTTTCATCTCTCAACCAATTTTGCTGTCGGGACAACTTAATTTAGGACATAACATCTGCTTTTTGAAGTTTTTCAATTCTTCCTTTGAGTGCATTTTTGATTCCTTTAATTTGGTTTGCTATATTTGGAATGGCTATACAACTGTTTGTTTGGTTTAGCAGTCCTCACAGCGAACAACACGCAAAACACACACAAACACACATACGAATGGTTTATAAACATGGGTTATATGTAACTTATGTATAGGTGATCACAATATGGTCATCCCTTTTCGGTAATCTACTAATTTGATATCCATTTTAGTATCCACAATGAAAGTGCTAATTGGGTAAGGTGTGACTTTTTCTTCTGTAGTGAGCCAACTAACTGATTTCATGTTATATATTAAGCTGCTTTGAATTGTCCAACTTTGGACATCAAGGAAAATTTAAAAATTGGTGGGGATGAGAATTTACATAAATGTTTGACTTTCAATTAAAAAGCTGTTTTGAATTTAATTTTATAGAATCTGATACTTCCCCGTCCTAAATAGATCGTAATCTTTGTTATATACTTTTTTAACAAAATTAAAAATAAAAATATTTTAGAGCCTAAAAGATATATGTTGTATTAATTATCCACTAATGTGATTTAACATAAATATATGTTGTATTAATTTATTTATTTTGTTTCTTTTGTACTCCCGCCACATATTATCGAACCCCAGAATATATTGTCACGACTTACAATTTATTTATTTTTCATATAAATGGAGGCAAAGCCTATATCATATGATTACATTTCTAGACACCCCAGTTTCATCTTGTTTAAAATTGAAGAAAATCATTTGAGATTCATGTACCATGTCTAGACAAAATATATGAAAAATACTTAGTTTCGCTACCAAATTCATAGACCTAATTTTATTGCTTTTAATATGTATAAAACAAAGTTTCTTAATTTTGCGTAAGAGATAAAATTATCCAAACATGATTGATTGAAAGATCAAGTACAAATTTCTCGATTCTGTTATGTTGATTGTTTTATGTCGTTGTGTTATTCTTCCGTTGCTTGGTTGTTTAAAAGTTATTTATTAAATGTGAAGTATGACCGTAAATATGAGTGAAATGGATAATTGTTCTATACAGTTGTCACGAATTTTCTCTCTTGACACTCGGAACTTCTTGTCCCAAGTAGGATAAAATCGTCATCTTTTCCAAATGTGACAGTCTTTTAAATTGTTAAGTAGTTTCGATGAACTGATATAGGTATATTACGTAAGTTCTTATGTTGTTAACTAATTGTCAACCTCTATCTTAGATCATATTCGTTCAACTAAATTTGACTAATAGTTACAAAGACTGGAACCCAATAAAGCAAAAATACAAATGTAAACTTTAACTAAGGGATCTATATTCATAAAAAAAATGACTATAAGAAGGAGTAGACCACAAAAAAAAAGTAAGAAAAAAAGACGAAGGGCACTACAGCTTCTTAAGTTATAAAAAACATTGTATCTCATGTCATGGTCAATTCTTTTACTTCATTTTCTAAACTATTTCATTACAAAAAAGTTCATGCTCCCTAAATGTTATCCTTTGACTAATGTAGGCTGGATTACCAATCAAACTAGGTAACGAATTTAAAACATCGTCTAACTAATGTAATTTACCTTATGTAATACAAGATTCACATCTTCTAATGTAATATACCTTACTAAAGTTCTTCGTTTTCACCTTTATGTTTTCCTAAATGAAGGTCGCAATCGAGTAAGTTTTAGTATATATGTTATATAAGAAGATGACACCTTTTTAAGATTACGTTTTAAACAGCTCATCTTTTTTTCTTCCTTATTTGGACTACCTATACATACAATTTTAATTGACAAGACATCTATTTCTACCGACTATAAAATGGTATTAATTAAACTGTTTTCATAACTATGAACAATGATTAACAAGAATATGTTTTTTGAGTTTATTTCAGTGCGCCGAATTGGCCGATAAGAATACTGTAATCAGTTTTTTTTAACAATACAAATCTTCCTTTAATACCTATCTGTTGTCACCAACTAATTTTGTCTACTTTTAATTTCATTGTATGGCTCCGAATGAACTTAATGATCCTCAATAAAAGGGCTATTTTGTACTGGTCTTTCAAGCGAAATAGGAATGTTAACATGTCAATTAGTTTCTTTATCCCGACAATAAAAAAAACTAAGACAATAATTAATTCAACAATTAACAACAATGGACTCATCATAGAAATTTGTCTGTGTACCAATGCTATTATCTGACTAAATAAATGTATTTTGTTTTTTGAGAAAAAGAAACAACAACTATAATGTATGATATATGTGGTATAGGTCAATATATATATATATATATATATAGATATGTGGGTATAGGTATGCATGCTTGTTGTGAACATATAACTAAAAAACAAGGAGAGGAAAAAGGTTTGAAAGATTTGATGAAGATTCATACATAACAATTGGTACTGTTTTCTCGTCATATGTAATTCTTTTCTTCTCAAGAGATCTGGAGTAACTTTAATTATTTAAAATAAAATGGATGAGTCATCCTTTTAAAAAACAAAAAAAACATGGGTAAATTAATAAGTAGGTTAATTAGTAATATGTATGAATGCATGGTGCTATTTAGTATCAAAGTGTTAACAACATTTTACTTGTATCAAAACTGTGAAACCTTAAACACAATCTATATATTAGATCTATAAAAGTTCAAATTTTCCAAAAAAATCTAAACCGGTATATAGAAATCCACCTCATATACAAATATTTAACCCTGACACAAAAAAAAAAATTAAATACCCGATAAGTTGTAATCAAATAGAAAACTCAAAAGGGCCAGTATATGTGGCAAATAAACTGCTTCTTGGGACAAAATTTGTTGTGTCCCATTTGTTGACGGAGTTCCAACCTAGACTTTTAACTCTACTGAAAGACAACTTTCTCTGTATGAGCCGCTTACTATACCCAGTGTTTGCTTTAGGCTATAAAACTAAGAAAATTTGAAATTATGGTGAGATTTCCATCTACTGTAGCCTCTTGAGATTCAAAGTTTCAAACGTCATAGTTACATCAAGGTTTTGTATTTTAATATGTATCCGATATTGTCGCACATTGTGATAGTCGCACCAGGGTTTTGTTGGGAAAAATATCAAAACATTATGAGAGCTAAATATTAATGGAGATGAGATTCTGCAAAGTTTAATGTAGCAGTTTAAGCGCGACCATTATTATACATCATTAATTCGATTATTGTACCCTCTTTATTTTCTCTTGTTTCATTGTAACAAATTAAATAAAGTACTCGTTATTCATTTGTGAAAAGAAAAGGGATGAAATGAATATTGATGCTCTCCTTCATATATCAAAGAATATACTTCATTTTAAAATAGATATTGTTGGAGGAATTTCCCCAAGGGTACTACAATTCCATTATTCCTGGCTAATGATCAAGTTCTTAACCTAATGACAAAAGAGCATTAAATAAATATTAAGTTAGATCTAGCTAAATAGGAATGTTCTTTTCGTAGTCATTCTGGCTGTTACTTTATTTATTTACATTTTTTTAAACTAGTGTAGAAGTTTTTTACTCTTCTACATTTTGCGGTGGCATTAAATTTTTGGTTTTCCTCCTTAAAACTTTATGTAGTGAATTTTGTTTTATTAGAAAAGTCACTTCTGTGAATAGATACTCTTTCCCATTGTTGCTAAGATCTACTTTTTCTGGTCCATAACAATAATCTTTTTATACATCTAACAATTGTTTAATTATGTCAAGGGTTCATGGCATAAATTTTAAACTTTTACAATTTCATTGTAACATACATAAATACAGTTTTAGTATATTAAATATAACTAGCATTTGTTTGGGATCAAAGTGATTACATCATTTTACTTTTTCTTTTCTTTCTAACAAAAGCAGAAATATCTATCAATTTGTCATGTTGCGTGACAAGAATGTTACAACTGAGCGTAATCTCATTGATTTAGTATATAAGTCTGACTAAAAAATAAAGTTCCACCAAGTTTCTGATATTGAGTATCTATTGGCAGCAACTGTTTTGGAAGGGTTAAAGGTGTTAGACGACTTACCCCTAGGTGCTAAGTCATGATTAGAACACAACACAAAATTGGTGCCTTTTATTACCCTGGAAAATATTCAAAATCAATAATTTCAACCTCGACCAAATATGCATTTTCTTTGTGATGAGTTCTGTTATACTGGAAAGTTATTTTTTCTCAAGGAATAACGTTATCTTCTGAAACGATGATCATTGAGATTAGTTTCTTTCTGACGATTTGAAATGAAGATCATTTAGATTAGCTTCCTTTTGCGGATTAGATACGCTGCTAACATCAATGGATTCCAAATTTTGGCCAAATATTTTTATATTGTCTAATTATTTGGATGTGGTATAAACATTTGTCATGGTAAGAAATTGACTTCCTTTACCAGCTAAGTAGAAAGAATTGTTTGCACAGACTCTCTCAGCAACTCCATATCAACAGTCTTTGGTTAGAGATAAAATGGGTATGGAAATTAACTAAGTCTTGAAGATCCATGATTAATTGAATGTAGAAACTAAGTTAAAAAGGGTCATTGAGGTCATTTCTACCTTGTTCTTATCATTCCTCACTAAAGTTGAAAAAGATGCATCCATTACGTAGATTTTTTTTCCAAAATCACCATTCAATACCCCTGATGAGTTAGAAGATGAAGTAACACAAAAGTAAACAGCAATTATGGGTTAGAAGATGAAGTAACAAACAACATCGGGCATTTGCCTCCTTCTAGATGATCTGGATTATAGGTTTTATGAGTTGCTCAAATCCTTAAGTTCTCACATAGTCGCACAATGTAAAAGAAAACTTGAGCACGGCTTTCTTGCTCAGTTTCTCACATTTTTTTGAGTCGTCAACTTGACTCAAACACAGGTCATATAAAAGGAAAAAAATGCGACCACCTCCATCATTAGAAAACCTTCCTAGTGTTTTTCGTTAGATTACCACTGATGTATCTAAATTTGACTCGAATCTGAGTTGTTATCTCCCAAATTTATCTTTCAAAACTAACAACAACCAATCCTTCTAAACCGACCACCACCTCATTTTTTCATCTCTATCTTCATCTTTTCTTTTTCTTTTACAAATCATCTAATATCCCATGAAGATCTTCCTTTAGCTCCAATTTTAAAAAGTTTTGATATTTTACCAATTATGTCTAACAATCCTTTTCCATCAAGAACCGGTAGGAACAACCCTCATTTCCCCACAAAAAAAAAAGAAATATTGATTTGCTAGCCTCTTTGGGAAATCAAAGGCCTGATTTTCAAAATCTGATTTGCAATCAATTTGATAGGCCCGGCTTTCCATAAAACATACACCAGATCACTAATTCAGTCCAGACCAACAGAGGCTTCGTCATCATGAAACAGAGAAGGTAGTCACCGCGATGATGGAGTTTCTTGATGAACAAGATGGCATAATGTGTACAACCCAAGGCAAAGGTTTCATTATGGAGGTGGTAGTAGTAGTTAATCTAGGAATCAACAGCCCAAATAGAATCATTGTATAAATAAACTATACAATTTTATTCTATTTTATTTTCTTTTATTTTTCTATAAGTAAACTATATTCTGATAGAGACATTTTTTTGCTTGCTCATTATATTACTTGTAGGAAGTATGGATCGATTCCTGCTCGTTAGTGTTTTGGAGAATTATTTTTGTCATCATTGAACTCAGCCATCAATGAAGGACTTGACTACCAAAGGTGAATAATTAATTTGTCTCCTTGATTGTCATTCGTTTTATTTTAGGATTTTTCTTTTTATTCCAATTTATAAGTTGGATCGCATTTTGTTATTTCCCTAATTATTTTTTCCCTTGAAAATTTTATCAATTTCTTATATTTATTATGTTATTCTTGACAATTCTTAGATCTTAAAATAACTTGGTGATGATGGGGAGCAATCTGAAACAAGTCTAAGTGATGATGGGCATTGGATTCTAGATCTTGTTGTAGAGGAAGCTAACCAACAAAGGAGCAATGGGGGTAATGCAGGGACACAGGTAGTCATCCTGCAATCTAAGTTTCAAGAATTAGCACCTGAGGATAAAGCTAGAACAAGCTACAGTGACACAACAAAATTGAAGAAAAATGGTATAGGAGATCCAAGACCCCCTGATCCATGTAATCGATGATTAACCTCTTATCTTGGAATATTAGGGGTTGAAATAGCCCCATTAAACAAAACGAAGTAGTAAGATTAGCTGGATTTTTTTATATAATATTGATATAGTATGTTTGCTGGAAACTAAGTTGGGCAAAGCTAAGGGGATGGATTATATGCAGAGACATTTGTCTCAACATTATTGGTATATAAACTGTGATAAAAGTCCTATAGGAAGGGTATGTTTGATATGGCAAAAGAAGCATGTTGGTTTAAGAGGATTGAGATCCACCGATCAATTGATACATTGTAAAGTGGTGGCAAGGGCTATAACATTTTACTTAACTGTTATTTATGCAAGTAATAGTTTAACTAATAGATCAAAACTATGGGAGGATTTGATTAGTTTATAGAAAATAGTATTAATGATGCGTGGTTTGCAGTTGGGGATTTCAACAATGTTTAAAACATTGAAGAAAGAATTGGAGGGAATATGGTTAGTGCAGTTGAAATTCAACCCTTTAGAAGATGTCTTGAAGAATGTGGGCAACAGAACAAGAAGCAGCAAGGCCACCTTTATATCTGGTCTAACAAACAAGTTGGCTCAACTTGAATCATACCTCGTATAGATCGTGCTCTGGTGAATGCAGATTGGTTTGCAAAGTTTGAAAGATCACTGGCAACAGTTATTGCAAAAGGAGTATCCGACCACACACCTTTTGTAATACAGATTGATGTCGAGTTTAAACAGGCTCCGAAAACATTTAAGTATTTTAACATGTGGAGTTTAGATAAAATTTCATTACTTATGTGAAGTCCAGTTGGGAGGGGGAAGTGAAAGGAACAACTATGTTTTAGCTTGTCCAGAAACTTAAACAATTGAAGGCAGTGCTCTAAAAGCTTGACAGGAGCAGTTTTTCAGAAATTCAAACCAGAACTCAGGAAGCTTTGAGCAAGCTAACAAAAGTCTAGAATCGACTTCACATCAATCATGGAGATGAACAGTTGCAGCTAGAAGAGAAGCAGAGAAAACAAGGGACTTGACTATGGCAAAGGCCTTAGCTGCTTACTGGGCTCAGAAGGCAAAAGAAGACTGGATTCAATAGGGGCAGAGTAATACTATCTTCTTCCATGATAAGGTCAAGCAAAGATCATTGAAGAACAGAATCTAGTCATTCTAGAATGATGATGGACACATTCAGAGTGATTTGTAAGTGGTGGAAGACCATTTCATAAGTTTCTTCAAAAAACAATTAGGGAGGGGAGTAGTAAAAAAGCAATCAGATCGAAAAGTACATGAACAAGGGCCTCGTTCAAATTTGCCGCTACAGATAGATTCCAATAGACCAGTACCAGAGGCTGAGATCAAAAGTTCTATGTGGAGTATATATGGTACTAAAAGCCCAAGGCCTGATGGATATACTAGTGATTTCCTTAATAAGACTTGGGAATTTACGGGGAAGGATGTGATAGAAGCTTTAAAGGAGTTCTTTGATTCAAGCAGGCTTCTAAAGCAACTAAATGCAACTATCTTGGCCCTTATACCTAAAACTGATGCCTATAGGAATGCAGGAGAATATAGGCCCATTGCATGCTGCAATGTTGTCTATAAATGCATTTCCAAAGTTGTATCCGAAAGATTGAAGGATGTGCTCTCTTCATTGGTTAATGAGAACCAATCTGCTTTAATAAGTAATCGACTAATGCTCCATAATGTTCTCATAGTGCAGGAATTGATCAGGCTTTATAGAAGGAAAAATATCTCCACCAGATGCCTTATGCAGATTGACATCAAGAAGGCATACGATACAGTGGAATGGAAGTTTGTTGAAGAGATGTTAAATGGTTATGGTTTTCCAGATCTATTTACAGGATGGATCATGGAGTGTGTGTCAACAACTGCTTTTTCGCTTTCGTTGAATGGGGCAGTAGTTGGATACTTTGTAGGTGCATGGGGGATTAGGAAAGGAGATCCAATCTCTTCTTTGCTTTTTGAGCTTATTATGGAGTACTTGCCCAGGACACTGAAGATGGTGGCTCAAAATCCAAAATTTAAATTTCCTCCATTATGGAAAAATCTTCAGCTGACTGATATATGTTTTGCTGATGATTTGATGATGTTTAGTAAAGCTCATGAAAGTAATGTAAAAAACTTAATTGCAGGTTTTTATGAATTTTCAGAAGTGACTTGACTATTTCCTAATCCCCAGAATTTACAGATTTACTTTGGTAGAGTGGCAGTTGATCAAAGGCATAAATTTTTTTAGATTAAAGGATTCCAGGAAGGGGAATTCCCAATGAGATACTTGGGAGTTCCTTTATCTCCAAGAAAGTGGACAGAAGCTGAATGTGCAAATCTCATACAGAGGATGATGTTACGATTGAAGTGTTGGAGCACAAGAAATATGTCATCTGCAGGTAGAGTCCAACTGATAAACTTTGTATTGTTATCAATATCCACTGGGCTTCAACCTTCTTGATGCCGCAGTATGTTATAAAACAAGTAGTTAGAATATGAAGAGAGTTTATCTGGGGAAAAAAGCATTCTGGTCATTCTACTCCATTAGTTTCTTGGGATGTTTTGTGTAGAAGTAAAAAGGAAGGTGGACTTGGTTTGAGAGATGTCAAAACTTGGAATAGAGCAGCTATTTTGACACAGGTTTGGCATTTGGCTAGTAAAAAAGATATGTTGTGGGTTAAATGGATGCATGAATTTTACATTAAGAAGCAAAGTCTTTGGATTGTTGAGATTAAATCTGATACTAGTTGGCACTGGAAACAAATTCTTAAAATCTGGGATTTGGAGAAACAGGGCTTTATAGATGATACATGGGTTGTAAATCCCAATGGTTTGTATAGTATCTCTTCTGGTTATAAATGGTTACAAGGGGATTTCCCTATGGCGCCTTGATCTAGTGTGGTCTTGTCAAGTTTGAATATACCTAGGCACTACTTTATAGCATGGCTTACTTGGCAGGGCAGACTGTTGACCAAAGACAGACTGACTATGATGTCCATCACAGGGGTAGACCCCCTATGTGCATTGTGGCAGGCCTGCTATAAAAGTTATCAACACATGTTTATTAGTTGTGCTAGTTCTGCTGAGTTGTTGACTGAAATCAAGAACAAGTTAGGACTAAGACAGTTGCCTTTGGAATGGGATAAGTGGAGAAAGAATCTAGGATGATCTAGAAAGGAGCTAAACTAAAATATCAAAATTGGAGTGTTGTTTTAGTGGCTTTGATAGATTAGATTTGGAAGGAGAGGAATTGTAGACTGTTCATAGCAGAGAAACGATCGGTTGATGCAATTGGGGAGCAAATCAGAAAGGGAGGTGTATTGGAGGTTGCTTGGAAGGCAAGGCAGAAAGTTTATTGCAACAGAAAATGTGATCATTCACCACTTGTTTAGTTTAGGTTTTCTCAGTATTGTAGCAGGTGGAAAGTAGAGCTATCTTTGGGTGTAAATATGACATGTTCCTTTTGGTTATATATATAAAATCATTTATATTCTCCCAGAATAAAAAAACTTTTGTTTTTCAAACTTGTTAATAACCTACTAAATCATATATTTCAATGATTGCTAAATGATTAAATGAAAAAATTTGAAAATTTGTTGCCATAAATTTATTGCTAAAATGGGACTTCAATTTTTTTAAAATATTTTTGTAATTTTTGCTTAAACAAATTCTCCCCTTTTGTGTAGGAAAATAAATCTAAATCTCAAATCAATTTATCGATACATTGGAAACCACAAAAACAAACTTCTATTTATTCCACAAAATAGTATTTCTTCGGAGGCTAATAATCATAAAAGCCTTACAAACCGCCTCGACAAATAAGAAACCCTATCTGTCCTTTTATAGCACACGTAGATACCAAAACCAACCATAATTAATAAACTTGACTCTTTGTTTCTTATTTTAATAGCATAAAAATAAATACACCATAAAATCTCGAATATGTTATCATGAAATGAATATAGATATTAACATATTTGCAAAAGATTATATGAATAGCCAACAAATGGTTTGTAATTACAGCCATAACTATTATGTAGCGAGTTAAGAGTTAACTTTACATAGTCGATCTTGCAAATAAAATGATTGTATTATTGATGACACATAAATTTTCTAATAGCACCGTACATTCTTAAAAATCCCTTGCAAACTTGCAAAAATATAGAAAATAAGCCGGGCATGTGAATGCGCACTTCTCGCACGAAAGTTTTCGGGCGACTCTTTCAAGTAAAATCTCGCATATTACTTAAACTAGCGCAACTCTTGATATAATGTTTAGGAGACGATGAAATTGACCTTTTTTTATTAGAAGTTCGAGTACATATTAATTCACTGATCATTTTACGGAATCCCTGATATCTTTCAAACTATTTTTGTAGGTGTTGCTGGAAATTTTAGAATCAACTCATTACTGGTATAGGGGGAAAGCATTCAAAATATTTTGACAATAACTTCTCCTATAGTCTCAAACAAGATCGGCCATCTGACGTGATGAAATCAAAAAAATTATTACTGAAGAAGGTTCTGACAGATGAGGAGTTCAACCCGATAATTTATCTGGATCCAGTACTGATAGATTGTCGCAACAAGGCTCTTGAAATCTCCCCGTCTATGATCCCCTCTTTATCTTCTAGCCGTGGCCTCACAAACTGTTCAAGCACAACATCAGTAGGAAATATTACTAGTACGGTTGATCCTGAGAAAAACAAGCTTGAAAAAGAGGTAGGAGGAAGTAATGGTTCAACCAAACCCAAGGAGAGAGAAACCAAGATGCATTTGAACAGGGTTCGGCCCAATGTCTTTGTGGGCCCTAGTGCAAAGGAAATTTGGGAACCCCCTATAAACAAGTTTTATTTAATGAATCCATATCTCTTTAAGAGAAATAAAATTATAGTTATCTTAAAAATATAGTTTAGTTATTTCAAATATAAAAATAAATGTTGTGGCGCGGCAACTTCTTTATTTACTAAAACTAGAAACTTGAGTTGATGTTTTGTTTTTAAGAGATGGAAAATTCTGATGAGAGTACTAGATTAGAGATCTTATGTAACACTTGTATAGTTGTTTACATATATTTGTTTAAAGATAGCCAAACTTGAATGTTAAAACTTAATTATATAATATCAAAAGACATTTGTTATTTGAAAAGTAGTGTTACAAAATGTATATTTTACTAAAAGTGTTACATATGAAAATAAAATTGTTAAAAATAGCATATGATGTTTGATAAATTATTAATGATAAAAAAATTTTAATGACAAATGAGAATCATTTCAATGAGATAAGTTTCTTTTTTGTACTCATATCATTATGTTCATTCTCTTTTTATTCAATATATTACAGATTGGGCAACTTGGGCAACAATCAAAACTTAAAAGACCCTCTTCCTTGGGGTTCTTGTTTCCTAGCATTTATTAGATAGTTGGGCCCAGATTGTCTTATGTGTGTAAATCAAACTACCTTTGAGTTTTAATGAAAATAAGTTGTGCCCAAATTGTCTTATATGAGTAAACTAAACTACCTTTAAATTTTAGAAGAAATAAGTAGCTCTTTAAATTTGAATAATTATTAGTATTAATAGAAGATTTTGGGCCCTTTACAACTAGGGGCCCTGGGCGGCAGTATTGTTCGTATCGGCCCAAGGCCGGTCCTGCATTTGGAGATAGAGACCAACTTTGAGAGTAATGAACAATTCTTGGGGGAAGATGAATTCTGGGATTTGATTAACTAGTTTGACCACTAGTTTATAGACAGTACTGATCGGTTCAGGTTTAAAATTTGATTTTTACTACTCCAACTCGAACTTAATGATTGTACTTGGACGGGAAAAAACGGATAAAAGAAGAAGAAAAAGAGGAAAAAAAATAGATTGATAATGATGCTACACAATTGAATAAACATAGATAACAACATTGGGTGAGGGAGATATGATGCTATGATTAATATAAAAAATTAAATAAAGGTTGTATTTTTATATATGAAGATGTTTGTTCATGTTTTTTTTTTATTGTGTTATAACTTTCTTTGTCATTTCACTCAATGAATTTAAAGATGTGGTGATGTGCAAAGTCATTTTTTCTATGCATTTTGACATATGTATTGTATCAAAACTCTTAGTATGGTAGATGTGCTTGATACGTGCGTTGTAGGGACTGAAAATAATGTAAGATGTAAAATTCGGAAAAAAGGTTTTCCGAGTTAAGAGATTTGATCAAAGTGTCAAAATTTAACCAAAAATCCATATATATTTATTTTCATTGATGATGTAATATAATGACACAATGATTATTAACTTAATTATTAATAAAAAGTTACACTTAAATGCATGGACTGATATGCAAATAATTTACCTACTTTTAATATCTCTTATGCGATATTTTACCAATATTTTGAGTGTAAATGTACTATTTATGTGATTTTATCTGTAATTGTAACTAGATGTTAAACCCGCACGATGTGCGGGATATGCTACAATTTTTTTATACTTTTTTTAAGAAAATATAAAAATGTGTATAATATGTGTATAAATCATATGAAATATAATTATTAAGATTTAAATAAAGAAAAATGTGATACATGAAAAAGTAACATATATATTTATACATATTCATTCCTGGAAAACAAAAATAAAGTAAGCTTCGTAATGCATGATTTCATTTTCCGATGTATTATACAACAAAAGAAAAAAAATTAATTAAAAGAATACTTATCATAGTGTAACAGCTTGAAAGTAGTCAAATTTATGCTCCAAATCATGTAAACCAATAACTTTAAAGAATAATTAATTTAAAATAAACTATTTTTTATTAATTATGATTGAATGGTTAGAAATACTCAAATATTGAATTCTCAAATAGTTAATAAAAAAATATAATTTTTCCTTAGAATTGATATCGAGAAAATAGAAATTGCACCGCACATATATAACACACCACATTCACCTTTAACAAAATTAATAAAAGAAATTCAACACAAGAAAATTGAAGCAGATTAAGTAAAAAAAAAAATTAAGAGAGTGAACCTTTATGCTTTAAGTTAACACATGTGCATTGTGCACAACAAAGTCTGCAATGCTCATCTTTCATCTACACATAATGCAAAAATCATATTTAAAAAAAAAAAATAAAAATGAAAATCTTGGTCCATGCCTCTGCTGTAATTTGCCTTCTGTCGATCGATGCTCTCGGTCGCTGGAAGTCAATCTTGAATTTGTTGAAATTCTTATACATCTTGTACATGTAAAAAAAACACAATCAAAGACAATCAGTTTCAATCATATTTAATTAGGTCATATGATTAGAGAGAAGAAAATGAAACAAAAACTACAGAAGCACGCAAGAAAGTGTGAGGTTCTGCTAGAAAATGTCCCAATATTTATAGGCATATAATGCTCAACCTCTCGTCCAAAATAAATTATTGATAATTTATGTTTGTTACGAATTTTTTGAATTTTGAAATAATTTTAGAGTGTATGCCATATATGGTTTTTCAAGCAACATATATATAACTCTGTAATTATTGTAATTAGGCGTAAATTATGGTTGAGGCTGATTTTTTGGGTTTTAAAATTAATGAAAGGCTAGAATATATATAGATGATTCTGACGTTAATTATATTTGAATTTCAAAATATAACTAATATTGTTTAATGTTTGTTTTTGTATGTGATGGATTCATTCCCGCCAACCGAATCATACTTTCAAATCATATCAGATTACTTAATGAATAAAATAAATATTTACTTTTTTGGGGTAACACATAATGGAGGATTTAAAGATTTTCCATTTTTCTTTTCATCTCATCATCACGAAATAGAAAGTTTTTTATGTTTATGATTTTTTTCGGATTTTGTGGGTTTGTTAATTAATGACTGATATGATTGTCTTAATTTCAATCTGATAACAAATGAATCACTTAAAATTTGGAGGACTATTGGTGTAATTATTGGAAATATTTTTTGTTGCAACCAATTGGAAACTGACACATAAGATATTTTCCTAGGTGTCAACGGGAGGAGAGGTTTGATTTCCTCTTTCTGGTTTCTCTCTTAATATAATACTATAGATAACACATAATTGAGGATTTAAAGATTTTCCATTTCTTTTTATCTCATCATCACGAAATAAAAAGTTTTTGATGTTTATGATTTTTGCTGATTTTGTGGGTTTGTTAATTAATGACTGATATGATTGTCTTAATTTCAATCTGATAACAAATGAATCAATTAAAATTTGGAGGACTATTGATGTAATTATTGGAAATATTTTTTGTTGCAATCAATTGGAAACTGACACATAAGATATTGTCCTACGTGTCAACTAGAGGAGAGGTTTGATTTCCTCTTTCTGGTTTCTCTTTTAATATAATACTATGGATAACACATAATGGTGGATTTAAAGATTTTCCATTTTTTTTTCATCTCATCATCATGAAATAGAAAGTTTTTGATGTTTATGATTTTTGCTGATTTTGTGGGTTTGTTAATTAATGACTGATATGATTGTCTTAATTTCAATCTGATAACAAATGAATCACTTAAAATTTGGAGGACTATTGGTGTAATTATTGGAAATATTTTTTGTTGCAACCAATTGAAAACTGACACATAAAATATTGCCCTACGTGTCAACGGGAAGATAGGTTTGATTTCCTCTTTCTGATTTCTCTCTTAATATAATACTATATATTATGCTCAAATGATGGAATTGTTGAAGTTTTAACTAAAACAGAGATTAAAGCAACTCAAAAGGGCAGAATTGAAGCTTGAAAGAATTAATGAGGAAGAGATCAGAGACTAAATAAGGGCTGAAAATGAAATTTAGGACTTGATTTTTGGGTTTGGCTGAGAAGTTTCATGGCTGAAGAATTGCTAGATTTTCCGCCAGTTTGGAGCCCAAACTTCTTAGCGCGGGTTAATCCATTTTGCATGAAAGAAATAGGAAAAGACTAGCGCGGGTTGATCCAACTTAATTGGGGATCTAGCTAACTTAGTCTTCAACTACATATGAGCCAAGACTAATAATAAGTATACAAAATCATTTGGGCGGTGAGATTACTCTGTTTTTCCAATTTTGCCCGGTAACGGATAAGTCCTCGCGTCAAAAGACAAATATGCCCTAATCTCTCTCCGCACGGAACACATCCATTTAGTAGTATATAAGGCATTATTATGCCTCAATCGCTTTCCCCTTTTGGTGCGGCGAATGTCTGAAAGTGTCCCGCGGATTTACATCAGGTAACCCATTTCCATTTCCTCTTTTCTTCTTCTTCTTCTTGATTTTATTCTGCCTTGATAATCAGACGCCTTTTTCTTTTTCCTTTCTTTCTTCAGAGATTAAATTCCCCGGTTAATTACTCGTCAACACTTCCGCCATGCCGCCGCGCGCCGCCATGGTATAGCTTACTTCCATTTAGCTCATTTGATTTTTCTTCATATTCCGTTCTGGTGTTTCTTTTTTTTTTTGTTAGCTAGAGGAGTATGACTGATTTTGATTTGACTGTGGGTGACGAACAGAGCCGACTCTGCGTGAAGAAGTGATTATTCAGCTGAAATCTGGAATGAATAAAATTGTAAGCTTTTTCTCCGTTTTCTCGGCCGTTCAACACAAAGCAGCCCCCTTTATACGGTTTTCTTTTCCGGATTTTCCAACGAATAGAAATTAATTGAAATCCCCAATTGTTTGATTTTTTTTCAGCTTATGTTGGTGATCTTAATGCTTTCAACTTTTCCGGAAGATTTCAATGTTCTTGCTGAGGTAAGGCTATAAAGTTCGGTTTTAGTTCGGTTTAAATTGTCTTGTTCTGGGGGAATCCTCGAAATTGGAATCTTTTGTGATGTATATTTTGTTGTAAATAGATATCTACAATACTTCAGGCTGTGCGAATGGCTGCTTTAACAGAGAAGATAGAAATGTCGCTGGAACTCTATGACTATGTGAAATCAACTGCTCGAGTTTTCAATGTCGCGTGCCTAATGCAAAGGACCGCTTTTTATGAGGGATCCTTTACTGCAATTTTCCAGCCGGCCACCAACCTCTTGTACTTCGTTTTCATCACTGTTCTTTTCCTTTTTGTCTTGTAAATTCCTATTTGGGCAAATGTAAATGTTTCATTTCTTTTTCATCTCTCAAGCAATTCTGCAGTCATGATGATTTAATTTAGGATAAACTTCAGTTGGGTACATTTTTGATGCTTGAGGTTACTGCCTGTAAAGGATGATTAAAAAGACTGCTGTTTTTATGTGCTAGCTTCCTATGGAAATTGGAAAAACCAAGGCAGCTTTTTGAAGTTTTTTTTAATCTTCCTTTGAGGGCATTATTGCTTCCCTTAATTTGCTTTGCTATATTAGGAATCGCTATACGACTGTTTGTTTGGTTTAACAGTCCTTTGGGTAACAAAAACACGTAAATGGTTCAGTAGTTCTTGGTACTCCACCCCAACCCTCAAAAAACAACAACAACAACAACAACACAACACACATAAAAATGGTTTATAAAAAGAGGGCTATCAGTAACTTATATATGGGTAATCATAATATGGTCATCCCTCTCTCCCGTAATCTACTATTTGATTTCAATTTCAGTATCCACAATGATTTTCATGTTATATATTAAGCTACTTTGAGTTAATTTTATGTTATTAGTTACTTCCTCCATCCCAAGTAGATCATATTCTTTGTTACATAATTTATTTTTAAAAAAAAAACAATACAGACCTAATTTTTAAATTGAAGAAAATCATCGACATTCACGCACCACTTTCTAGACAAAATACATTAAAAAAAGTTAGTTTCACTACCAAATATATGGATCTAATTTTCTTGCTTTTCATATGTATAAATCAAAGTGTCTTAACTTTGTGGGAGAGATACATGTAAATCAAAACATGATTAAATGAAAGATCAAGTACAAATTTCTCGATTTTGTTATGTTGATTGTTCTATGTTCTGCTATTCTTCTATTGCTTTGTTGTTTAAAAATTATTTACTAAATGTGAAATGAGACAGTAATTACTGAGTAAAATGGATCATGATCTACACAATTGTTACGAGATTTCTCTCTTGAGACTTGGAATGTCTTGTCCCCAACAGGATAAAATCGCCATCTATATCAAATCTGACAGATCACTTTCATTCATTAATTGATTATGATGAACTGGTGATCAACCAACGTGGAGCCCACTAGTCCCCTTCCAGAAACCTACAGAGTAAAATTCTCCAAAAGGGTTGCCGGTTCTTGAATACGAGGATGATGAGTTTTAATTACTAGTTCCACCCCATCGGTTAAGCTTTGTATGGAAATTTACATATTGAAGACACAAGATGGAGGAGGCGAATAACGAATTTCTGGAACTAGGGTTTCATGGTAGCTAAACAATCGTCTTAGTGACATGTCTTAATTCAGTTTGAGAAGTAGGAATTATCAACGTTATTGGATTCAAACCTTTTAGAACATTGCTGGATTTTTTTATGCACATATCGATGTGCACACAATGGTTCAAATTTGAAGAAGATTCGGCTATCGTCCCAATTTGGGTTTCTTTTTATGATCTCTTTGTTGAATAGCTGAATCTGGAGGTAATTATTTTTACGGCTACTGTAATAGGGAAGCCACTTAAAGTTGATACTCTAAATCTGAATGTGACCCGTCCCTGAGTGGCGCATTTTTGTGTTGAAGTGAACTTGACAAAAGAGTTTCCTAAGTCAGTTAAAGTTGGAAAGAATGCAAGAAAACACGAGTGGATCTTTACGTATTGGCATATTCCCTTTTTTTTCCTGTAAATGTAGTAAATTAGGGCACAAAATTGAAGAGTGTGGATTGGGAAAGATGGACCATCCACAACCGTCAAAAGAAAAGGAAAATATTGGCAAAAAAGAGATGGTTGTTGCTAACAGGAAAGGAAAAGACATTGTAATAAAACCGGCCAAGCCAAAATGGAAGAAATAAGCCAACAAGCCGAAAAATGATCAGGAAACAGATGTACTGCAAAATGTTTCAACATCCGGCTTAACTGCCAAGGAGAAGGAAACTATTCCGGTTGATTTGGGAGATTCGCCAGCTTAGGAAACTCTAGTCGATGAATTGGAATCCAAGAAGAATGATCGCCCTCAAAAGAAGTTTGTAAGAAAGGGCTTAAGAATAGGGATACACCAAATCAACGCACTATGTCCATAGTGTGCATTGTTGCAAATCCGATTGCATCAGATTCGAATTGATTTGTCCTTCTAGAAAACCTGGACGATTCACATGTCATTGTTGATGATTTAGAAGAGGAGCTGGAGGAAATTTCTCTTGAGCAGCAGCACTCCTTAGATAATGAATCTGCTGATGCTAACAACAATGCTGATTTGGAGCCAATTAGGGATGTTGTTCATGGGGCAAAGAATTAATTCCCTAATGATACACAGATTGGACGAAGAAGTGACCTTGATCAAGATACAGATGATGATAATATAGAAGGGAGATGGTCTAAAGGAGAATAAGACGACGTGCAATTGGAGGATCAAGGTCAAGGAGTTATAGTTGTTAAAAGAAAGCGCCGTTGGAAGACCAAAGCAGAGCGACAAAAAATGAAAAGTCCTTGCTTCCTATGTTCGGATTACCAACCAAAACTAAGCAGCAAAATTAAAACACTATCTAATGAACTAATGTGATTTACCTTATATAATACAAGATCCTTCTAATGTACTAATTATAGAAAACAACTTTTTTGAATAAATTTTATACACTTGGTTATTTTAGTAGTTAAAATTTTGACTTTGACAAATGTCACGTAACTCATATTTCATTCATTTATAAAACCCCAATCTTTGTTTTTTCTCAAAAATACCACCAACCCTTCAATGTAGTTTCTTATTAAATCATGATGGCAGAAAAAATGAGTAGGGGTCGCGAAAAAGTGGATATGGGGAAAATGACTAACAAAAATAACCAAGTCACGTTCCTAAAACGCTGCCAGCGTTTTTTTTTTTATTAAAAAAAGCGAGTGACAGGGTACGGATCTTATTGTTGTGGTCAAGGAACCATAGTCTACTCTTTTGGCTTCCCGAGCGTAAATCAAATCCTTGAAAACTCCGAGACTAAGGCAACACAGTACATCACTTTTTAGGGCATTGCCGACGAGACACACCAGGCAAGTAGTAGCTGTATTCTGGTTAGGCTGAATGGAGAACGTAGAGCACTGGAAGACCACATGGGTGTCGTCAAAAGAATGAACAACGAACTTGCACAGATTGTGAGAGCCAATCAGAATCGTAAATGGTGGCAAGGTCCCATTAATGAGCTTAGGATGGATCATCTCGAGCAGTTGAAGATTGCCTAAGAGGAACTAGACAAAACAACGCAAATTCAAGCACAAAAGGGATCGCCTTTTAATGCTAATTTATTTTGCAATTTCAATCTTTGAACCAAGTGATCCTAATAATGTCGTTTTAGGTTATGAATCCAACCATCACCACCACCTCCAAACATTCATTATCCATCTATACTTTCAGGTTCTAATTCTAACTATTTCAAACGACTTTATTTCAGTTAAGAATGGATCTCCATTTGCTCCTAATCAGGGATCATCTTGATCTGGTGCTACTAATTTAGCTTTTACTTTTGATGATCCTAATGCACAGTGACCATTTGGATCTGGGGCAGCTTTTCCTTTTTGTGATCCAAATACACTTGGTTGGTGGCCATGAGATCTTTCTGAAATCCAAATAAACTTCTGAGTTTGGATGAGTTTACTTATATTTTGCATGGTTGATGTCATGTGTTATCCCTTTGACATTGTTGTAAATTGCTAGGGATTTCTTATAAATGCATTTTTGCTTCCTTATTTTGACTATCTATACATACAATTTTAATTCATAACACCTCTATTTTTATGGAATACGTAATGATATTATTTAAACTGTTTTGATAACTATGAAAACTTATTCACAAGAATATGTCTTTTGAATTTGTTTCAAAGTGCCTAGTTGGCCCATAATCAGTTGAATTTGAACAATACAAATCTTCCTTTAATTTCTATCTATTGTTGCCAAATAATGCTCCTACGTCTGGTTTTAATTTTACTGTATGTCTCCTAAGGAACTTAATGCTCCTTATTAGAAAAGCTATTCTACTCTGGTCTTTCAAGAAAAATCGGAATGTCAACTTGTTTGATTAATTTCTTTATCCAACAAACACAAAAAATTTAGACAATAATTAATTCAACATTTGATAATGATTGAACTCATCAGAGAAATTCGTGTATAAATCCAATGCTATCAACTAAATAAAGATATGTATTTTCTTTTGGAAAAAGAACACATCATATGTAGGTATTAGGTTTAATGAGGTTTAAAAGAGAATTCAACAAAGGAAATAGTCAAAAGATTGTCTCTCAAATAGGCCTTACCAAAGACAGAGTTATGTACTAAAGTTCAAAACCACTTGAGCAAGACAGAAACTCAGTTCCCGAAGTTTATGTACAATAGACAAAGAACAAAGTGTTGATTTTCCTTTTTAAGTTAAGTTCACATCGGCACAATGGATCTGTACCTATTTTCCTCAGGTTTGTAACAAGGGTATTCTAACTAGATTTCAGATTAAGGGCTTTCCTCACTTAATTGCTAGCACATTAGCTGTATCTTTCACCCTCATACCCTTTCCTTATGTCCATGTTGGTTTTTCAGTACTCTTGTGGCATTCTAAGCCTCTATATTTTTCATCTCACCAGGCCTCAGAACACTCATCTCTTAGGTTACCATGCCTCACCTCTCAAGGGTTTATAATGCCTTATTGGGCACTCTGCCTATACTCCCTCAATTAGCTAAACAGATAGCCTCAGTTTTAATCCGCCAACTTTCCCTTTTTTCCAGGTATTTCAGGCTAGCCCAAACCATTATGGGCTCGATTCGAGGCTGCCATAGTGCATAGGACTGCCTTAATTTCTATCCAAGTTTACAGCCCCCAAGTTAACAGACATGTGAGCTCCAGTACAAGTCACAACAATGCAAGAAAAATTTCAAAATTTTAAGCATTTAACTCCAGAACACCACTTTGACAAGTGAACTATTTACATGAGGAAGTGGAAGTAAGTTTCAGTTTGGATCAAGCAGTTTAAATATGTGTTTAGCCAATCTGTTTTTATCCTTGACATTTGACTATCTACTAAGCAATCAGTACTGTTTTCTATAAAACCAGAATACTCAAAAACAATTTGTTTGCATCATATGTAAATTTTATCTTCTCAATAGATCTAGATAAACAGTAATGTTCTAAAATGAAATGGATGAGTCATCCTTTTTAAAACAAGAAAAAAATTATAAATTAATAAGTAGGTTAATTAGTAATATGTACTAATGCATGGTACATTTTAGTATCAAAATTGTTAAAATTTTACTCGTATCAAAACTACGAAAACATGTACACAATCTATATATTAGATCTTCAAAATTCAAAATTCTTTTTAAACAGATTTGGACTAGTATATAGAAGTCCACCTCATATACAAATATTTAACCCTGACAAAAAAATTATAATTTAATACCTGATTAATTATAATCAAATAACAATCTCAAAAGGCTTAATTAGTATATATATATATATATATATAAACTGCTTTTGGGTCATAATTTGGAAGTTTCTAGGGATTTGATTGTTGTAATCCATTTGTTGAAGTAGTTTATGCCATATTTTAACTCTACCACAAAACAAGTTTCTCCAGATAAGTAGCCTCTCTTACTATACCAAGTTTTAACTTTAGACTGTAAATCTATGAATGTTTGAAATCATGGTTGTTTCAAATCTACAGCCTTTCAGCCTTTTGAGATTCAAACCTCCTAGTTAAGTCAAGGTTTCGTACAAAATCATCCATACAAAACTCGTCTAGTATTTTGAATACGTATTCAATATTGCCATATATTATGATAGTTGCACCTGTCTTTTGTTGGGAAAAATCTCAAAAAATTATGAGACATCAATATTAATGGACATGAGATTCAGGAAACTTTAATGTAGCAGTTTGAGCATGGCCATTATTATGCATCATTAATTCGATTATTGCACTATCTTATTTTATCTTATTTCATATGGACAAATTAAATAAACTACTCGTTAGTCATTCGAGAAAAGAAAAGGGATAAAGTGGATATTGATGCATTCCTTCATATATTAAGCTGTTCCATTTTAAAACAGATGTTGTTATTTACCAAGGGTTCTACGAAAAAACTGATTGATCTACCCTGCTGATAAACAAGTTCTTAACCTAATGACAAAAAAGCATTAGATGAATATTCAATTAGATATAGCTAAATAGGAGCATTGTTTTGGTCGTCATTATGTCTGTAAACTTACTTAACTACATTTTTTTTTTACTTGTGTATGAGTTTTTTACTCTTCCAAATTTAGTGGTGCCATTAAATTTCGTGTTTTCCTCTTTAAACCTTTAATTATGTAGTGTGTACTCTCATTTTATCAAGAAAGACTTTTCTATGAATAGATACTCTTTGCTATTGCCATTAAGATCTACTTTTTCTGCCTTACAAAAATAATCTTTTTAAACATCTAGAAATACTTTAATCATGTCAGGTGTTCATCACATAATTCTTAAACTCTTACAATTTAATTGTGACATAAATAATTACAGTTTTATCGTATATTACATATAACTAGCATTGGTTGGGAATCAAAGTGATTACACAATTATATTTTTCTTCTCTTTCTGGCAAAAAAAAAAGAAATATTTCTCATAATATTTCTCAATCTGTTACGGTGAGTGACAAGAGTGTTTCTACTCAGCATTTCCACATTCATTTAGTATATAACTCTGATAAATAAAAAAAGTTGCACCAAGTTTCTGATATAGAGTCTCTTTTGGCAGCAACTATTTTGGAGGGGTTACAAATGTTAGATCTCTTACACCGACGTGTCAAGTCATGATTAGAACAGAACACAAAATTGGTGTTTTTCATTACCCGGCACAATGTTCAAATTCAATAATTTCAACTTGTGGACCAAATCTATATTTTCTTTGTGATAAGTTCCGTTATACTAGCATGTTATTTATTTCAAAGGTATAATGTTATTTTGTGAAACAACGACCGTTAAGGTTATTTTCATTTTAAAGATTAAATAGGCTGCTAACCAGTGTGGATCCCAAATTTTGCCCAAAAGTTTTTATAGTGTCTACTAATTTGCATGTAGTATAAACATTTGCCATGGTAAGAAATTGACTTCCTTTACCAGGTGGAAAGAATTATTTCTACTAACCATTTGAGCAACCCAAAATGGGTATAGTTACGTTCAAATTAAAGATAATATGGAGATTCACTAAGACATGATGATCCACAATTAATAAACTAAGTTAAAAATGGTCATTGATGTCATTTCTACCTGGTTCCTATCATTCCTCATTAAAGTTGAAATGAATACATCTGTTACATGGATTTTTTATCTGAAACCGCCATTCAATACCACTGATGAAGATGAACGAACACAAAAGTAAACAACAATCATGGAAAAAGACAATCAACAACATGCATTTGTCTAGATTCAAGATCATTTGGATTTACATGTTTTTTAAGTTGCTCAAACACTTCAGTTCTCACATAGTCACATAGTAAAAAAGAAAATTTGAGCACAGCTTTCTGCCTCAATTTCTCATTGTTTTTTGAATCATCAACTTGACTCAAACACAGGTCATGTAACAGAAATAAAAAAACATTGGATCATCAACATCTTTATCTCCATCATTAGCGAATCTTTCCAGTTTCATTTGTCAGATTATAATTGATACTTCTAAATTTTACACGAACCAGCTGAGTTATAATCTTCCAAATTCATCCTTCAAAGATAACAACAACAATCCTCCTAAACCGACCACCACCGCAATTTTTTGTCACCTTCTTCCCCTTTTTCTTCTTTTATAAATAAGCTAATATCCCTTAAAGATTTTTCTTTAGGCAATCAGGCCCATCAATTTTAAATAGTTTTGATATTTTGCCAGTTTTGGATAGCAATTCTTTGTCATCAAGAACCTATGGAAACAACCCTCATTTTCCTAGCCAAAACAATGAAAATTTGATTTTATGGCCTCTTTGGGAAACCCAAGGCCTAATTTTTAGAATAAGATTCTTAATCAATTTGATACGCCAATCCTATTAAAAACATACACCGAATAACCATGCCAATCTAGACCAACAGATCTATGGTTTCATCATCATCAAGTGGAGGAGGTAGTCATTGGGGTGATAGAGTTTCAATGAACCCTATGTGTTCTTTTATAGCACATGTAGATACCAAAACCAACAATAATTAATAAACTTGTGTCGTCGTTTCTTATTTTACTAGCATAAAAATAAATAAACCCTAAAATCTCAAATATGTTATCATGAAATGGAAATAGATATTAACATTTACAAAAGATTTTATAAATAGGCAACTAATGATTCGTAATTACAGCCATAACTATTATGTAGCGAGTTAAGAGTTTACTTTACATAATCGATCTTGCAGATAAAAATAATTGTATTATTGATGACACATAAGTTTTTCTTATAGCACCGCACATTCTTAAAAATCCCTAGCCAACATGCAAAAATAAAGAAATTAAGCTGAGCATGTGAAAGCGCACTTCTCGCCCGAAAGTTTTCGGGCGACTCTTCCAAGTAAAATCTCGCATATTACTTAAACTAGTGCAACTCTTGAAATAATATTTAGGAGATGATGAAATTTACATTTTTTAATTAGAAGTTCGAGTATATATTAATTCACTGATCATTTTACGGAATCACGGATATCTTTCAAACTATTTCTGTAGTTGTTGCTGGAAATTTTAGAAATAGCACATTACTGGTTTAGGGAGAAAACATTCAAAACATTTTCACAATAACTTCTCCTATAGTCTCAACCAACATTTTTCATGGTAAGAAATTGACTTCCTTCACCAGGTGGAAAGAATTATTTCTACTGACTCTTTGAGCAACCCAAAATGGGCATGGTTTCGTTCAATTTAAAGATAATATGGAGATTAACTAAGACTTGATGATCCACGATTAATTGAATGTAAAAACTAATTTAAAAATGGTCATTGATGTCGTTTGTACCTGGTTCCTATCATTCCTCATTAAAGTTAAAAAGGATTAATCCGTTACATAGATCTTTTATCTGAAACAACCATTCAATACCACTGATGAAGATGAACTAACATAAAAGTAAACCAAAATTATGGAAAAAGACAATCAAACACAGGCATTTGTCTAGATTTGAGATCATTTGGATTTACATGTTTTTTAAGTTGCTCAAACAGTTGAGCTCTCACATAGTCACCTAGTAAAAAAGAAAATTTGAGCACGGCTTTCTGCCTCAATTTCTCATTGTTTTTTGAATCGTCAACTGGACTCAAACACATGTCATGTACTAGAAAGACAAAAACATGGGATCATCAAAATCTTTATCTCCATCATAAGCGAATCTTCCAAGTTTCTTTTATCAGATTATAACTGATACTTCTAAATTTTACACGAACCACTGAGTTGTCATCTTCCAAATTCATCCTTCAAAGATAACAACAGCTAATCCTCCTAAACCGACCACCACCGCAATTTTTTGTCACCTTCTTCCCCTTTTTCTTCTTTTATAAATAAGCTGATATCCCTTAAAGATTTTCCTTTAGGCAATTAGGCCCATCACTTTTAAATACTTTTGATATTTTGACAGTTTTGGCTAGCAATCCTTTGTCATCAAGAACCTATGGGAACAACACTCATTTTCCTAGCCAAAAAAATTAAAATTTAATTTTCTGGCCTCTTTGGGAAGCCAAAGGCCTAATTTTTAGATTCAGATTTTTAATCAATTTGATACGCCCAATCCTATTAAAACCAAACATCGAATAACCATGCCAATCTAGACCAACAGATCTATGGTTTCATCATCATCAAGCGGAGAAGGTAGTCATTGCGGTGGTAGAGTTTCAATGAACCCTATGTGTCCTTTTACAGCACACGTAGATACCAAAACCAACCATAATTAATAAACTTGTGTCTTCATTTCTTATTTTAATAGCATAAAAATAAATAAACCCTAAAATCTCGAATATGTAATCATGAAATGGAAATAGATATTAACATTTGCAAAAGATTTTATGAATAGGCAACTAATGATTCGTAATTACAGCCATAACTAATATGTAGCGAGTTAAGAGTTGACTTTACATAATCGATCTTTCAGATAAAAATGATTGTATTATTGATGACGCATAAATTTTCCTATAGCACCGCACATTCTTTAAAATCCCTAGCCAACTTGCAAAAATAAAGACATTAAGCTGAGCATGTGAACGCGCACTTCTCGCCCAAAAGTTTTCGGGCGACTCTTCCAAGTAAAATCTCGCATATTACTTAAACTAGTGCAACTCTTGATATAATATTTAGGAGACGATGAAATTTACATTTTTTTATTAGAAGTTCGAGTATATATTAATTCACCGATCATTTTATGGAATCACGGATATCTTTCATACTATTTCTGTAGATGTTGCTGGAAATTTTAGAAACAGCTCATTATTGGTTTAGGGAGAAAACATTCAAAACATTTTCACAATAACTTCTCCTATAGTCTCAACCAACATTTTTCATGGTAAGAAATTGACTTCCTTCACCAGGTGGAAAGAATTATTTCTACTGACTCTTTGAGCAACCCAAAATGGGCATGGTTTCGTTCAATTTAAAGATAATATGGAGATTAACTAAGACTTGATGATCCACGATTAATTGAATGTAAAAACTAATTTAAAAATGGTCATTGATGTCGTTTGTACCTGGTTCCTATCATTCCTCATTAAAGTTAAAAAGGATTAATCCGTTACATAGATCTTTTATCTGAAACCACCATTCAATACCACTAATGATAATGAACTAACATAAAAGTAAACCACAAGTATGGAAAAAGAAAATCAACAACAGACATTTGTCTAGATTTGAGATCATTTGGATTTACATGTTTTTTAAGTTGCTCAAACACTTCAGTTTTCACATAGTCACATAGTAAAAAAGAAAATTTGAGCATGGCTTTCTGCCTCAATTTCTCATTGTTTTTTGAATCGTCAACTGGACTCAAACACATGTCATGTACTAGAAAGACAAAAACATGGGATCATCAAAATCTTTATCTCCATCATAAGCGAATCTTCCAAGTTTCTTTTGTCAGATTATAACTGATACTTCTAAATTTTACACGAACCACTGAGTTGTCATCTTCCAAATTCATCCTTCAAAGATAACAACAGCTAATCCTCCTAAACCGACCACCACCGCAATTTTTTGTCACCTTCTTCCCCTTTTTCTTCTTTTATAAATAAGCTGATATCCCTTAAAGATTTTCCTTTAGGCAATTAGGCCCATCACTTTTAAATACTTTTGATATTTTGACAGTTTTGGCTAGCAATCCTTTGTCATCAAGAACCTATGGGAACAACACTCATTTTCCTAGCCAAAACAATTAAAATTTAATTTTCTGGCCTCTTTGGGAAGCCCAAGGCCTAATTTTTAGATTCAGATTTTTAATCAATTTGATACGCCCAATCCTATTAAAAACGTACACCGAATAACCATGTCAATCTAGACCAACAGATCTATGGTTTCATCATCATCAAGCGGAGAAGATAGTCATTGGGGTGGTAGAGTTTCAATGAACCCTATGTTTCCTTTTATAGCACATGTAGATACCAAAACCAACCATAATTAATAAACTTCTGTCTTTGTTTCTTATTTTAATAGCATAAAAGTACATTAACCCTAAAATCTCGAATATGTAATCATGAAATGGAAATAGATATTAACATTTGCAAAAGATTTTATAAATCAGCAACTAATGATTCGTAATTACAGCCATAACTAATATGTAACAAGTTAAGAGTTAACTTTACATAATCGATCTTGCAGATAAAAATTATTGTATTATTGATGACACATAAATTTTCTTATAGCACCGCATATTCTTAAAAATTCCTAGCCAACTTGAAAAAATAAAGAAATTAAGCAGAGCATGTGAACGCTCACTTCTCGCCCAAAAGTTTTCGGGTGACTCTTCCAAGTAAAATCTCGCATATTACTTAAACTAGTGCAACTCTTGATATAATATTTAAGGAGACAATGAAATTTACCTTTTTTTATTAGACCTTCGAGTATATATTAATTCACTGATTATTTTACGGAATCACGGATATCTTTCAAACTATTTCTGTAGGTGTTGCTGGAAATTTTAGAAACAGCTCATTACTGGTATAGGGAGAAAGCATTCAAAACATTTTCACAATAACTTCTCCTATAGTCTCAACCAGCATTTGTCATGGTAAGGAATTTACTTCCTTTAACAGGTGGAAAGAATTATTTCTACTGACTATTTGAGCAACCCAAAATGGGTATGGTTACATTCAAATTAAAGATAATATGGAGATTAACTAAGACTTGATGATCCACGATTAATTGAATGTAAAAACTAATTTAAAAATGGTCATTGATGTCATTTCTACCTGGTTCCTATCATTCCTCATTAAAGTTAAAAAGGCTTAATCCGTTACATAGATATTTTATCTGAAACCGCTGTTGAATACCACTGATGAAGATGAACTAACACAAAAGTAAACAACAATTATGGAAAAAGACAATCATCAACAGGCATTTGTCTAGATTCGAAATCATTTGGATTTACATGTTTTTTAAGTTACTCAAACACTTCAGTTCTCACATAGTCACATAGTTAAAAAGAAAATTTGAGCACGGCTTTCTGCCTAAATTTCTCATTGCTTTTTGAATCGTCAACTGGACCCAAACACATGTCATGTAACAAAAAGAAAAAAACATGGGATCATCAACATCTTTATCTCAATCATTAACGAATCTTCCCAGTTTCTTTCGTTAGATTATGACTCATAGTTCTAAATTTTACACGAACCAGCTAAGTTGTCATCTTCCAAATTCATCCTTCAAATATAACAACAGCCAATCCTCCTAAACCGACCACCACCGCAATTTTTTGTCACCTTCTTCCCCTTTTTCTTCTTTTATAAATAAGCTGATATCCCTTAAAGATTTTCCTTTAGCCAATTAGGCCCATCAATTTTAAATAGTTTTGATATTTTGCCAGTTTTGGCTAACAATCCTTTGTCATCAAGAACCAATGGGAAAAACCCTCATTTTCCTAGCCAAAACAATTAAAATTTAATTTTCTGGCCTCTTTGGGAAACCCAAGGCCTAATATTTAGAATCAGAATCTGAATCAATTTGATACGCCCAATCCTATTAAAAACATACACCGAATAACCATGTCAATCTAGACCAGCAGATCTATGGTTTCATCATCATCAAGCGGAGAAGGTAGTCATTGGGGTGATAGAATTTCAATGAACCCTATGTGTCCTTTTATAGCACATGTATATATCAAAACCAACCATAATTAGTAAACTTGTGTCTTCGTTTCTTATTTTAATAGCATAAAAATAAATCAACCCTAAAATCTCGAATATGTTATCAAGAAATGAAAATTGATATTAACATTTGCAAAAGATTTTATGAATAGGCAACTAATGATTCGTAATTACAGCCATAACTAATATGTAGCGAGTTAAGAGTTAACTTTACATAATCGATCTTGCAGATAAAAATGATTGTATTATTGATGACACATAAATTTTCTTATAGCACCGCACATTCTTAAAAATCCCTAGCCAACTTGCAAAAATAAAGAAAATAAGCTGAGAATGTGAACGCGCACTTCTAGCCCGAAAGTTTTCGGGTGACTCTCCCAAGTAAAATCTCGCATATTACTTAAACTAGTGCAACTCTTGATATAATATTTAGAAGACGATGAAATTTACCTTTTTTTGTTAGAAGTTCGAGTATATATTAATTCTTTGATCATTTTACCGAATTCCTAATATCTTTCAAACTATTTCTGTAGTTGTTGCTGGATATTTTAGAAACAACTTATTACCGGTATAGGGAGAAAGCATTCAAAACATTTTAACAATAACTTCTCCTATAGTCTCAACCAAGATCGGCCATCTCACGTGATGAAATCAAAAAAATTACTACTCAAGAAGGTTCTGATAGATGAGAAGTTCAACCCGATAATTTATCTGGACAAGGCCGGCCCAATGGAGAGAGAAACCAAGATGCATTTGGACAGGGCCGGCCCAATGTCTTCGTGGGCCCTAGTGCAAAGCAAATTTAGGGACCCCCTATAAACAAGTTTTATTTAATGAAGCCATATCTCTTTAAGAGAAATAAAAATATAGTTATCTCAAAAATATAGTTTAGTTATTTCAAATATAAAAATAAATGTTGTGGCACGGCAACTTCTTTATTTACTAAAACTAGAAACTAGATTTGATGTTTTGTTTTTAAGAGATGGAAAATTCTGATGAGAGTACTAGAAAAGAGATATTATGTAACACTTGTATAGTTGTTTACTTATATTTATTTAAAGATAGTCAAACTTGAATTTTAAAACTTAATTATATATTGTCAAAAGACATTTGTTATTTGAAAAGTAGTGTTACAAAATGTATATATTACTAAAAGTGTTACAAATGAAAATGAAATTGTTAAAAATAGCATATGATGTTTGGATAATTATTAATGATAAAAAGAAATTTTAATGACAAATGAGAATCATTACAATGAGGTAACTTTCTTTTTTGTAGTCATATCATTATAATCATTCTCATTTTATTCAATATATTGGAGATTGGGCAACTTGGGCAACAATCAACACTTAAAAGACCCTCTTCCTTTGATTTATTGTTTCCTAACATTTATTAGATAGTTAGGCCCAGATTGTCTTATGTGTGTAAATCAAACTACCTTTAAGTTTTGAAGAAAATAAGTTGTGTCCAAATTATCTTATATGAAAAAACTAAGCTACCTTTAATTTTTAGAAGAAATAAGTAGCTCTTTTAATTCGAATAATTATTAGTATTAATAGAAGATTTTGGGCCCTTTACAACTAGGGCCCTGAGCCGTAGCACTATTCGTACCGGCCCAAGGCCGGTCCTGCATTTGGAGATAGAGACCAACTTTGAAAGCAATGAACAATTCATGGGGAAAGATGAATTCTTAAATTTGATTAACTAGTTTTACCACCAGTTTATAGGCAGTACTGATCGGTTCAGGTTTAAAATTTGATTTTTAATACTCCAACTCGAACTTAATGATTGTACTTGGACGGAAAGGAAAAAGGAAAAAAGAGGAAGAACGAGAGGAAAAAAGTTAGATTGATAATGATGTTACACGATTGAATAAATATAAATAACAACATGATATGATGCTACGATTAATATAAAAAAATAAATAAAGGTTGTATTTTTATATATGAAGACGTTTGTTCATGTTTATTTTTTTACTGTGTTATAACTTTCTTTGTCATTTCACTCAATGAATTTAAACATATGGTGATGTGCAAAGTCATTTTTTCTATGCATTTTGACATATGTATTATATCAAAACTCTTAGTATGATAGATGTGCTTGATACGTGCGTTTTAGGGACTGAAAATAATGTAAGATGTAACATAAAGAAAAAAGGTTTTCTGAGTTAAGAGTTTTGATCAAAGTGTCAAAATTTAACAAAAAGTCCACATGTATTAATTTTCATTGATTATGTAATATAATGACACAATGATCATTAACTTAATTATTAAGAAAAAGTTACTCTTAAATGCATGAACTGATATGCAAATAATTTACCTACTTTTAATATCTTTTTATACTAGATTTTGCCAATATTTTGAATGTAAATGTGCTATTTATGTGTTTTTATCTGTAATTGTAGAAATTATGCTCAAATAAAGGAATTGTTAAAGTCTTGAGGTAAAACGAAGATTAAAGCAACTCAAAAGGGCAGAATTGAACTTGTAAAAATTAATGAGGAAAAAATCAGAGACTACATAAGGGCTGAAAATGAAATTTAGGACTTGATTTTTGGGTTTGGCTGAGAAGTATCATGGCTGAAGAATTGCTTGATTTTCGGCAATTTTTGGTGCCCAAACTTCTTAGCGCGGGTTGATCCATTTTGCTTCAAAGAAATAGGAAAAGACTAGCGTGGGTTGATCCAACTTAATTGGGGATCTAGCTAGCTTAGTCTTCAACTACATATGAGACAAGACTAATAATAAGTATACAATTTCATTTGGGCGGTGAGATTACTCCGTTTTTCCCATTTTGCCCCGTAACGGATAAGTCCTCACGTCAAAAAACAAACATGCCCTAATCTCTCTCCGTACGGAACTCATCTATTTAGTATTACATAAGGCATTATTATGCCTCAATCGCTTTCCCCTTTTGGTGCGGCGAACGTCTGAAAGTGTCCCCCCGGATTTACATCAGGTAACCCATTTCCATTTCCTCTTTTCTTCTTCTTCTTCTTGATTTTATTCTGCCTTGATAATCAGACGCCTTTTTCTTTTTCCTTTCTTTCTTTAGAGTTTAAATTCCCCTGTTAATTACTCGTCAACACTTCCGCCATGCCGCCGCGCGCCGCCATGGTATAGCTTACTTCAATTTAGCTTATTTGATTTTTCTTCATATTCCGTTCTGGGTTTTTCTTTTTTTTTTTTTTGTTAGCTAGAGGAGGATGACTGATTTTGATTTGACTGTGGGTGACGAACAGAGCCGACTCTGCGTGAAGAAGTGATTATTCAGCTGAAATCTGGAATGAATAAAATTGTAAGCTTTTTCTCCGTTTTCTCGGCCATTCAACACAAAGCAGCCCCCTTTATGCGGTTTTCTTTTCCGGATTTTCCAACGAATAGAAATTAATTGAAATCCCCAATTGTTTGATTTTTTTTTTTAGCTTATGTTGGTGATCTTAATGCTTTCTCACGGAATTAAGGTCTCAATTTGAGGCGTTGACAGAAGATAAAATCTAGCAGCATCATATTGAAGAATCAGCACCGGTTCCAGCAGCCACAGGGGATCAAGATGATCACATTATTCATGAAATATTTGGTGTTGGTTGATTTACGTAAATGTCCTTTAGTTAGAATAGTTTGTACATGATGAGTAGGGTTATACTTGTACATTTAGTAATGTAGTTAATACTGTAGAAGTATACATGTATATATACCTTACAGACACATTTATTTTTTTGATTATCAATTCAATACAAAAATTACAAGTTGCCATATTGATTGTCCCGTACCTTTGCCCTAAACCTCCATGACCGGACCTTCCATTTTTCATGGTACCAGAGCTTCCAGGCTCGATCTCTGAAAATTAAAACCATAATCTTCTTCTTCTCGACTTCCGCATAATTCTTACCATTTCAATTTTTCAATTTGGTCAAGTTTTTAAAAAACCGCCATGGATCGCAACAATGAGAATGATCAGCGATTGACGGAGGAACAAAGGATCTATGAGGCGACAATGACGCTTCACGCTTCAGAACATCCAGGATTAGTACTCTTTTCTGTGCCATTGAATGAACACAATTACTTAGGATGGAGCAGATCTATGAAAACTGCTCTTGAATCAAAGTTGAAGGTTGGCTTTATTGATGGTAGATGTCCAGAGCCACCAGTAAACTCTCTTGAGCATTTCAGATGGAAGCAAGTTGATTCAACGGTGAAATCTTGGTTGATGGCTACCTTGTCACCAGAGATTGCCGATGGATATATGTACACAATGTCGGCCCAACAACTTTGGGAAGACTTGGCTTCTCAGTATGGAACATCTAACATCAACAAGCTCTACAATTTGCGTCAAGAATTGGTAAGTATTAAACAAGGTGATATGTCATTGGTTAAATACTATAATTCTCTTAAGAAAGTTTGGGATGAGTATGGCCATTATAGACCGATTCCAGTATGTGCTCCTGAAGTTGCTAGAGTTTTGCAAATTCGTGCTGAAGAGGATACGTTGATAGAGTTCATGATGGGATTGAATGGGTGCTATGAGGCCATAAAAGATCAGAGTCTGTTGTTTGATCCGCCCCCTACAGTGAACAAAGCATATTCTATGGTTCTTAAGACAGAAAAGAAGATTTCAGGAAATTTTGTTCAATCAGTCAATGAAAATATGGCATTTCATGTTGCCAAGAATACTGGTTCTGGTTCATCTCAGATGGGATCAGCATCAATTTTTGTTGATAATACGGCTTTCTAAGGGACAATTCAATTCATCAAAGGGATCAGTAGTAATACAGAGTTTTCCTCATAATAGAGGCTTCAATAGTGGTGGTAAGAGAAGGTCTGAACGTTTTGATAATAGGTGGTGTACTCTCCGTAACAGAGGAGGACATGACAAGGAGCATTGCTTTAAGGTGATTGGATATCCAGATTGGTGGCAAGATAAATCCAAAGCTCCAAAGAAGAACTATGCAAATGCTGCTGCTGTTGATCCAATGGAGACTCCACTGGATTTAGGGGAAGGATCATCTAAGGATTGGAATGCAATGGCTCACCAAATCAATCTCTTGCAGCAAGAACTTGGAAGGATGATGAAAGGAAAAATGGCTATGCAAGAGGACAACAGGGTCAATTTCGCACACATCACTGAGTTTGCAGGTAGTACTACTTATCATCAACTCAGTTCTTATAATTCATTTGATGATGATCCTGGTTTTTTGGATAGTGGAGCTACAGGCCATATGCTTCATTCTTTCTCTTTGTTTTCCAATCATAAACCTGTTAGTCAAATTACACCAGTAGGTTTGCCTGATGGTAGCTTTCAGTTTGTGGAAAAGATTGGAACAGTTTCTTTAACTCCTAGACTCAGCCTTCCAAATGCACTTTTTGTTCCAACCTTTAAATACAACTTGATCTCTGTCAGAAAGTTTGCTCAAACTGCCAATATTTACTTTTCTTTTCTGGCTGAATTGTGCATCATACAAGACCTACTGACTAATCAGGTCCTGGGGATTGCCAAAATCTACAAAGGACTCTATGTCATCAGAAAGGACTCCTTTGTTCCTCAAAAAATTCACAGCCAAATAAAGCTTCACTTGCCAAGAATTCTGCTTCATTCAACTATAGAAACACATACAAAGCCTTTACCTTGTAATAATCAGACAGTTGTTGCTTTAAATGCACATTGGCATTCTAGATTAGGTCATCCTTCTTCAGTTGTAATGCAGCAACTCAGTTCTACTCTAAAAATGCCAATGAATACCACTGTAAACTGTGATATTTGTCCTATTGCTAAACAACAACGTTTATCTTTCCCTCAAAGTACAATTCATTCTACTACTGTGTTTGAACTCATTCATGTGGATTTATGAGGTCCTTATGCACATCCAAACCTGTCACAAACACACTACTTTGTCACTATTGTTGATGACTTTAGTAGTTGTAGTTGGACACATCTGATCCGGTACAAAACTCAAGTTCCCACAGTCTTGAAAACCTTCTTTCTTATGGTTCAAACACAATTTGATACCATGGTCAAAACCATTAGAACTGACAATGGTTCAAAGTTCATTAGTCAAGATTGTCAGTTCATATTTTCCAAATTAAGCATCTTGCACCAAAAATCATGCCCTTACACCCCACAGCAAAATGGGATTGTAGAAAGAAAGCATAAACACCTTTTGTAAGTTGCTAGAGCATTAATGTTTCAAGTTTCTCTTCCAAAAAAATTTTGGGGTGATGCTGTTCTAACAGCCCCCTATTTGATCAATAGACTTCCTCTTCCTTACTTAATTGGCAGTCACCTTATCAAATCCTTTATTCCAAGCCACCTGCTATCACTCATCTAAGAACTTTTGGTTGTCAAGTTTTTGTCACCATTACTTCTCCACATTCTGATAAATTTGGGCCTAGAGCTTTCCAAGGGGTGTTCATTGGTTATCCTAATGGCCAAAAGGGCTATAAAGTCTACAGTTTGGAAGATCACAAAGTCTATACTTCCAGAGATGTTATCTTCAAAGAAAACATCTTTCCTTTTTCCTCAAACCTTAAATCTTCTTCTCAATCAGTTCCTCTACCAGTTGATCATTCTTTTCCTGATCAGGATGGTGTCATTACCCCTGCTATTCTTTCATCATATTCTAATACTTCTTCTTCTATTCCACTTACTGATACTCTTCCTTCTCCACAAATTAGAGTCAGTACTAGAACTAGGAAACCACGTGTTTGGATGCAGAATTATGAAACTTATTCTATCTTTATTTCTTCATCCACTTCTTCCAGCTTTATCAGTCCTTGCACTTTCCCTTTCATTCATCCTGATCATCTCACACGTTCTTATATGGCCTTTGTAGCTAACATTTCCAAAATTCCAGAACCACATTCATTTGAACAGGCCTGTATGCATCCAGAATGGCAAGCAGCAATGCAGCAAGAACTTGATGCTTTGTTTTTAGATAAAAATCAGACTTGGGATGTTACAGATTTGCCTCCTGGAAAATAGCCAATTGGTTGTAAGTGGGTATACCGGGTTAAATATAATGCAGATGGTACTCTTGATAAGTATAAAACCAGATTAGTGGCTAAAGGATACAATCAGGTAGCAGGTGAAGACTATGTGGATTCTTTTTCTCCTGTGGAAAGCTTGTCACAGTCAGACTTTTATTTGCTATTGTTGCTGCCAAGAGATGGAATCTTCATCAACTTGACATCAACAATGCATTCCTGCATGGTTATATTGATGAAGATCTATATATGAAGCTTCCACCTGGCTATTCTTGTACTTATTCTTCTAAGGTCTGCAAACTGAAGAAATCCTTATACGGTTTGAAGCAAGCCTCAAGACAATGGAACAAAGAATTTACTCAGCAACTTAGATGTTTTGGCTTTCAACAATCTTCTTATGATCACTGCCTATTTGTCAAGACTATAGGACATCATTCACTCTTCTTACTAGTATATGTACATGATGTTTTACTGTCAGACACTTCTGAGTCTATGATCTCTTCCACCAAGCAGTTTCTTCATCACACCTTCACCATTAAGGACTTAGGACATGCAAAGTACTTCTTGGAGTTGAAATTGCCCGTACTCAGGCTGGCATCACTCTTAACCAACGCAAATATGTGTTTGATATTATTGACAGTACTGCTCTGATTGGCTGCAAACCAGTTTCCACTCCCTTACCAAAAGGTCTCAATTTACAAGATGCAAATAGTCCCCTCTACTCTCAACCTGATCAATACAGAAGATTGGTGGGACGTTTACTCTACCTCGGTTTCACTCGGCCGGATTTTGACACACTCTACTCAGCAACTGAGTCAATATGTGCATGCTCCCCGTGATGTTCACTGGCAAGCCACTCTTCATGTGGTCAAATACCTCAATAGAACTCCTTCTTTGGGCCTTTTCTACTCAAGCACTTGTGATCTTGGTCTTACAGCCTTTTGTGACTCTGATTGGGCACAATGTCCTTCAACCAGGTTCTCCATTACTGGATATTGTATATTCCTTGGCAGTTCTCATGTTTCCTGGAAGACAAAGAAACAGACAACTGTTTCTCGCTCCTCTTGTGAAGCAGAGTATCGTAGCATGGCATCCACATCATGCGAGCTACAATGGATTCATTCCATCCTTCAGGATTTTCAGGTTTCATCTCTTCTACCTGTTCCTTTAGTATGTGATAATAAAGCAGCCCTTCACATTGCTGCCAATCCCACTTTTCACGAGCATACAAAGCATCTGGACATAGATTGTCATCTTGTTCGTAATCTCTATAAGTCTGGCTTCTTGGATCTCTTTCACATTCGTACCTTCTCGCAGCCAGTAGATCTATTCACCAAAACTCTTCTGTCGCCTCAATTCTGGTCTTTATTATCCAAGTTTAGTCTCAGTGATTTATACAATCCTTGTGCTAAGCTTGAGGGGGGGATCACGGAATTAAGGACTCAATTTGAGGCGTTAACAGAAGATGAAATCCAGCAGCATCATATTGAAGAATCAGCACCGGTTCCAGCACCCACAGTGGATCAAGATGATCACATTATTCAGGAAAGATTCGGTGTTGGTTGATTTACGTAAATGTCCTTTAGTTAGAATAGTTTGTACATAATGAGTAGGGTTATACTTGTACATTTAGTAATGTAGTTAATACTGTAGAAGTATACATGTATTTATACCTTACAGACACATTTATTTTTTTGATTATCAATTCAATACAAAAATTACAAATTCCCAAATTGATTGTCCCGTACCTTTGCCCTAAACCTCCATCACTAGACCTTCCATTTTTCACTTTCCACTTTTCAATGTTCTTGCTGTGGTAAGGCTATAAACTTCGGTTTTACTTCGGTTTAAATTGTCTCTTTCAGGGGGAATTCTCGAAATTGGATTCTTTTGTGATGCATATTTTGTTGCAAATAGATATCTACAATACTTCAGGCTGTGCGAATGGCTGCTTTAATGAAGAAGATAGAAATGTCGCCGGAAGTCTATGACTATGTGAAATCAACTGCTCGAGTTTTCAATGTCGCGTGCCTAATGCAAAGGACCGCTTTTTATGAGGGATCCTTTACTGCAATTTTCCAGCCGGCCACCAACCTCTTGTACTTCGTTTTCATCACTGTTCTTTTCCTTTTTGTCTTGTAAATTCCTATTTGCGGAGATGTAAATGTTTCATTTCTTTTTCATCTATCAAGCAATTCTGCAGTCATGATGATTTATTTTAGGATAAACTTCAGCTGGGTACTTTTTTATGGTTGAGGTTACTGCCTGTAAAGGATGATTAAAAAGACTGCTGTTTTTATGTGCTAGCTTAGCTTCCTATGGAAATTGGAAAAACCAAGGCAGCTTTTTGAAGTTTTTTTTTAATCTTCCTTTGAGGGCATTATTGCTTCCCTTAATTTGCTTTGCTATATTTGGAATCGCTATACGACCGTTTGTTTGGTTTAGCAGTCCTTTGGGAAACAAAAACATGTAAATGGTTCAGTAGTTCTTGGTACTCCACCCCAAACCCTCAAAAAACAACAACAACAACAACAACAACAACAACAACAATAACACACACACGTAAAAATGGTTTATAAAAAATGAGTTATTAGTAACTTTTTTTTTAAGTACCTGGAAATTTATTAATAAAGCAAAAATTTTCGGAGCAGTGCCTAAGACTTACCCCCTACAATGAGAAATGTCATACAATGACAATAATTTAAAAACCAGTAAACTATATCAAAAAAGACTAGCCGGTAATACACTTGTATTTGTCAGAGAAATATTCTCCATCACCATTCATGGACAGCCGCATTGGTGGGCATATTTGAGAATCCCAAACAGTAAATACAGAGAAAATCGCCGACAGTCAGCAAGCCTAGCAAGCCTAACTAGCTAACCCATAATCCGATACAGCCTATTTATTGACCAAAGTGATCGAATAGTCAATTTTGTATGAGTTTAACCGGCGAACCGGTATTTGAACTGAAGCCCGGTGAACCGGGTTTTAAGTTTTGGACTGGCGGACCAGTTTTGATATTACGGACCGACGAACTGGTTTCAGGAGAGGTGGCCGACAAAGCAGCTTTGGAACAGGGAGGCCGTGACCCGGCTTTGGGTGGTGGACCGGTTTGAGGAACCGGAGGTCGGCAGTTTCTGAAAGCAGCAGGGGCTGCGTGCAGCAGCGGATCAAATCAGATCCACGGCATTAGATCGGCGATTTCTGGAGGCGACAATCCACGCATCTTCCTGAGGTGGTCTCCCGTGGCAACTTAGATCAGATCGGGAACGATCTGCGACTCTCAACAGAGCCGATTGCATCGACGGCGGTTATGGACAGGGGAAATTTGTTCGAGGTGGATCTCATTTGCATTCAATCAACGAAGAGGATGCAGCAGTAGGAGTGGCGTGCAGCGGCCGGGATCGGCGATGTCTGAAGATGACAATCCACGGCATCTTCTTAAGTTGTCTCCGACAACGACTTGGATCAGATCGGGAGCGATCCACAGCTCTCCGCAAAGCCGGTTGCACTGATTTGAAAGGAGAACGATTTGAAGATGCGTTCAGGGCGGATATCATTTGCATTTAACCGGTGATTGGCAGCAGAGCCGATTTTGATGTTCCGACGATTTTGGGTTTGGTGGGGCGCTGGAATGGACGCCGGAAAAGATGAAAAAATGAAAGAAAGGAACTCCCCCAACCACCATTAATGGTGGTTGGGGGAGGAGGAAGTTTCCGGTTGGTGGGGGTGTTTAGTGGTTATTAGTAACTTATATATGGGTAATAACAATATGGTCATCGCTCTCCCGTAATCTACTATTCGATTTCTATTTTAGTATCCACAATGATTTTCATGTTATATATTAAGATACTTTAAGTTTATTTATGTTATTTGGTACTTCCTCCATCCCAACTAGATAATATTCTTTGTTACATAATTTTTTTTTTAAAAAAAAAACAATACAAACCTAATTTTTTAATTGAAGAAAATCATTGACGTTCACGCACCACTTTCTAGACAAAATACATTAAAAAAGGTTAGTTTCACTACCAAATATATGGACCTAATTTTCTTGCTTTTCTTATGTATAAATCAAAGTGTCTTAAATTTGTGGGAGAGATACATGTATATGAAAACATGATTAAATGAAAGATCAAGTGTAAATTTCTTGATTGTGTTATGTTGATTGTTCTATGCTTTGCTATTCTTCTATTGCTTTGTTGTTTAAAAATTATTTACTAAATGAGAAATGAGACGGTAATTATTGAGTAAAATGGATCATGTTGTAGACAATTGTTATGAAATTTCTCTCTTGAGACTTGGAATCTCTTGTTCCCAACAGGATAAAATCACCATCTTTATCAAATGTGACAAATTACTTTACGGGGTCGCCAAAAAGTAGATATGGGGAAAATGACTATCAAAAATAACCAAGTCACGTTCTTAAAATGCCACCAGCGTTTTTTTCAAAAAAGCGAGTGACAGGGTACGGATCTCATTGTTGTGATCAAGGAATCATAGTCTACTCTTTTGGCTTCCTGAGCGTGAATCAAATCCTTGAAAACTCCGAGAGTAAGGCAACACACTTCATCACTTTTTAGGGCGTTGACGAGACACACCAGGCAAGTAGTAGCTGTATTCTAGTTTGGCTGAATGAAGAACTCAGAGCACTGGATGACCACATGGGTCTCATGAAAAGAATGAACAAACTTGCACAGATTGTGAGAGCCAATCAGAATCGTAATTGGTGGCAAGGTCTCATTAATGAGCTTAGGATGGAACATCTCGAGCAGTTGAAGATTGCCTAAGATGAACTAGGCAAAACAGCTCAAATTCAAGCACAAAAAGGATTGGCTTCTAATGCTAATTTATTTTACAATTTCAATCTCGGAACCAATTGATCCTAATAATGTCGTTTTAGGTTAAGAATCCAACCATCACCACCACCTCCAAACATTCATTATCTATCTATACCTTCAGGTTCTAATTCCAACTTTTTCGAACGACTTTATTTCAGTTAAGAATGGATCTCCATTTGCTGCTAATTAGGGATCATTTGGATCTGGTCCTACTAATTTGGTTTTTCCTTTTGATGATCCTAATGCACAGGGACCATTTGGATCTGGGGCAGCTTTTCCTTTTTGTGATCCAAATACACTTGGTTGGTGGCCATGAGATCTTTCTGAAATCCAAATAAACTTCCGAGTTTGGATGAGTTTATTTATTTTTTGATTGGTTGGTGTCTTGTGTTATCCCTTTGATATTGTTGTAAATTGCTAGGGATTTCTCATAAATGCATTTTTGCTTCCTTATTTTGACTACCTATACATACAATTTTAATTGATAAGACCTCTATTTTTACGGAATACGTAATGATATTATTTAAACTGTTTTGATAACTCTGAAAAATTGCTCACAAGAATATGTCTTTTGTATTTGTTTCAAAGTGCCTAGTTGGTTCATAAAATTTTTGTAATCATTTGAATTTGAACAATACAAATCTTCCTTTAATTTCTATCTATTGTTGCCAAATAATGCTCCTACGTCTGGTTTTAATTTTACTGTATGTCTCCTAATGGACTTAATGCTCCTTATTAAAAAAGCTATTCTACGCTGGTCTTTCAAGAAAATCGGAATGTCAACTTGTTCAATTAATTTCTTTATCCCAACAAACAAAAAAAATTAAGACAAGAATTAATTCAACATTTGACAACCATTGGACTCATCATAGAAATTTGTGTATAAATCCAGTGCTATCAACTGAATAAAGATATGTATTTTTTTTTTTGGAAAAAGAACACATCATATGTAAGTATTAGGTTTAATGAGGTTCGGAAGAGAATGCAGCAAAGGAAATAGTCAAAATATAGTCCCAGAAAGAGGTCTTACCAAATACAGAGTTATATACTAAAGTTCAAAACCACTTGAGCAAGACAAAAACTCGCTTCCCTAGTTCATGTATAACAGACAAAGAACAAAGTGTTGCTTTTCCTTTTTAAGTTAAGTTCACTTCAGCACAATGGATTCGTACCTATTTTCCTCAGGTTTGCAACTAGAATATTCTAACTAGATTTTAGATTAAGGACTTTCCTCAATTAACTGCTAGCACATTTGCTGTATCTTTTACCCTCATACCCTTTCCTTATGTCCATGTTGGCTTTTCTTCTGGATCTTTCCCACTCAGGCATTTACTAAGCACATTTTTTTAGTACCCTTATGGCATTCTAAGCATATATATTTTTCATCTCACCAGGCCTGAGAACACTCATCTCTTAGGTTGCCATGCCTCACCTCTCAAGGGTTTATAATGTCTTATTGGGCACTCTGCCTATACTCCCTCAATTAGCTAAACTGATAGCCTCAGCTTTAATCCACCAACTTTCCCTTTTTCCCAGGTATTTCAAGCTAGCCCAAACCATTATGAGCTCGATTTGAGTCTGCCATAATGCTTGTGGGTGCCTTAATTTCTATCCAGATTTACAGTCCCCCGATGTTAACAGACATGTGAGCTCCAGTACAGGTCAGAACAATGCAGGAAAACTTTCAAAATTTTAAGCATTTAAGTCCAGAACAACACTTTGACAAGTAAACTATTTACATGAGGAAGTGGAAGTAAGTTTCAGTTAGGATCAAGCAGTTTTTAATAAGTGTTTAGCCAAACGTAAGCCTCAATTCTATTTTCATCCTTGACATTTGACTATCTACTAAGTAATCAGTATTGTTTTCTTTAAACCAGAGTACTCAAAAACAATTTGTTTGCATCATATGTAACTTTTATCTTCTCAATAGATCTAGATAAACATTAATGTTCTAAAAATGAAATGGATGAGTCATCCTTTTTGAAAACAAAAAAAAAATTATAAATTAATAAGTAGGTTAATTAGTAATATGTATTAATGCATGGTACATTTTAGTATCAAAATTGTTAACATTTTACTCGTATCAAAACTACAAAAACATGTACACAATCGATATATTAGATCTTTAAATTTTCAATTTTTTTTTTAAAAAAATCTGAACTAGTATATAGAAATCCACCTCATATACAAATATTTAACCCTGACAAAAAAAAGTTATAATTTAATACCCGATAAATTATAATCAAATAACAATCTCAAAAGGGTAATTAGAAACTGCTTCTGGTTCATAATTTGGAAGTTTCTAGGGATTTAATTGTTGTAATCCATTTATTGAGGTAGTTTATGCCAGATTTTAACTCTACCGCAAAATAAGTTTCTCTAGATGAGTAGCCTCTCTTACTATACCCAGTTTTAACTTTAGGCTGTAAATCTATAAAAGTTTGAAATCATGGTTGTTTCAAATCTACTGCACTTGAGCCTTTTGAGATTCAAACGTCCTAGTTAAGTCAATGTTTCATACATAATCATTCATACAAAACTCGTCTAGTATTTTGAATACGTATTCGATATTGCCATACATTATGATAGTCGCACCAGCCTTTTGTTGGGAAAAATCTCAAAAAAATATGAGACGTCAATATTAATGGACATGAGATTCAGCAAACTTTAATGTAGCAGTTTGAGCATGGCCATTCTTATGCATCATTAATTCGATTACTGCACTATCTTATTTTATCTTATTTCATAGGGACAAATTAAATAAACTACTCGTTATTCATTCGAGAAAAGAAAAGGGATGAAGTGGATATTGATTCATTCCTTCATATATTAAACTATTCCATTTTAAAATAGATATTGTTATTCACCAAGGGTTCAACGGAAAAACTGGTCGATCTATCCTGCTGATAATCAGGTTCTTAACCTAATGATAAAAGATCATTAGATGAATATCCAATTAGATATAGCTAAATAGGAGCATTGTTTGGTCGTCATTATGTCTGCAAACTTATCTAACTACATTTTGTTTACTTGTGTATGAGTTTTTTACTCTTCAAAATTTTGTGATGCCATTAAATTTCTTGTTTTCCTCTTTAAACCTTTAATTACGTAGTGTGTACTCTCATTTTATCAAAAAAGACTTTTCTAGTGAATAGATACTCTTTGCCATTGCCACTAAGATCTACTTTTTCTGCCCTACAAAAAAAATCTTTTTAAACAAACAATACTTTAATTATGTCAGGTGTTCATCACATAATTCTTAAACTCTTAAAATTTAATTGCGACATAAATAATTACAGTTTTAGCATATATTACATATAACTAGCATTGGTTGGGAATCAAAGTGCTTACACAGTTATATTTTTCTTCTCTCTCTGGCAAAATTTGTACTCAACATAACTCTGATAAATAAAAAAAGTTGCACCAAGTTTCTGATATTGAGTCTCTTTTGGCAGCAACTATTTTGGAAGGGTTACAGGTGTTAGATGTCTCATGCCAATGTGTCAAGTCATAATTAGAACACAACACAAAATTGGTGTTTATCATTACCTCGCACAATGTTCAAATTCAATAATTTCAACCTGTGGACCAAATCTGCATTTTCTTTGTGATAAGTTCTGTTTTACTAGCATATTATTTATTTCAAAGGAATAACATTATTTTGTGAAACAACAATCATTAAGATTATTTTCCTTTTAAAGATTATATAGGCCGCTAACCAGTGTGGATCCAAAATTTTGCCCAAAGGATTTTATAGTGTCAACTAGTTTGGATGTAGTATAAACATTTTTCATAGTAAGAAACTGACTTCCTTTACCAGGTAGAAAGAATTATTTCTACGACTATTTGAGCAACTCAAAATGGGTATGGCTATGTTCAAATTAAAGATAATATGGAGATTAACTAAGACTTGATGATCCACAATTATTTGAATGTAAAAACTAAGTTAAAAATGGTCATTGATGTCATTTCTACCTGGTTCCTATCATTCCTCATTAAAGTAGAAAAGGATTCATCCGTTACATAGATCTTTTATCTGAAACCACCATTCAATACCACTGATGAAGTTGAATTAACACAAAAGTAAACAACAATTATGGAAAAAGACAATCAACAACAGGCATTTATCTAGATTCGAGATCATTTGGATTTATATGTTTTTCAAGTTGTTCAAACACTTCAGTTCTCACATAGTCACATGGTAAAAAAGAAAATTTGAGCACGGCTTTCTGCCTCAATTTCTCATTGTTTTTTGAATCCTCAACTTGACTCAAATACAGCTCATGTAATAGAAAAAAAAAACACATGGAATCATCAACACCTTTATCTCTATCATTAGCAAATCTTCCCAGTTTCTTTCGTCAGATTATAACTGATACTTCACCATTTTACACGAACCAGCTGAGTTGTCATCTTCCAAATTCATCCTTAAAAAATAACAACAGCCAATCCTCCTAAACCGACGACCATCGCATTTTTTCGTCACCTTCTTCCGCTTTTTCTTCTTTTACAACTAAGCTGATATCCCTGAAAGATCTTCCTTTAGGCAATTTGCACCATTAATTTTAAATGGTTTCGATATTTTGCTAGTTATAACTAGCAATCCTTTCTCATCAAGAACCTATGTGAACAACCGTCATTTTCCTAGCCAAAACAATGAAAATTTAATTTTCTAGCCTCTTTGAGAAACCCAAGGCCTAATTAAAATCAAATTTGTAATCAATTTGATACCCCCAATCCACTTAAAAACATACACCGAATCACCATGTCAATCTAGACCAACAGATCAATGGCTTTATCATCATCAAGCGGAGAAGGTAGTCATTGGGATGATAGAGTTTCAATGAATATCCTTTAGAAAATAATTTAATTAATTAGTAAACTAGTATGTTCTCATTTTTCGAAAATGATTAATTTCATGGTTGAAAAATTCGAAAAAGAAAAAATTTACTACCTAAATCAATTTTTTCCTATTGATTAGTTTTGCTTTTCTTTTGCCTTCTATTCAAGAAAGTGGTATTCAAATGATAACTATTATGATTTTATATAGAAATGGGATTTTAAACAGTATTATAACAGGGTCAAAGTGACATATAATGAAATCTTTTCTTGGACGAATTTCGGTCAAAACAATAAAGTTCTATGAGATTTACAAAAGTAAATCTTCTAATAAGGATGTTTAGGCTTTGAAATCTCTCTATATATATCATACTTACCTGGCGTGAATCTAAGTCGAAAGGAAAATAGAAAATGAGGAGAAAAAAAAGACTACAATAATTATGACATAACAAATATATGTTTTTACTTCTAAACATATTGCATTTTCTACAAAAAAAAAAAAAAAAATACAATGGAATCTTACAATAAGAAAAAAGTAACTTCAACTCGGATAAACATCAATATCATCTTTCACTGGGATGCTAGCTCAATCTTTACCAACAAAAAGTGAAAATATAAAAATAAAAACATGTTGATCAGTGAGGAAATAATGACATAAATGATGGTTTTAAATAAGTTATTACATACTTGCGGGTCTGATTAATCAGCAGTAATCGAGACAGTGAAAAAGTATAGTGAAAACTCATTTTGACTGATTTGCATACACTAATTAATGCCAAAAGTGTAAATTTTTTAGGAAAAGGTATAATTTTTAAGGCAAACTCCCAACAAAATAGGGGGCTAAGACAGTCATTATCTCTTTTCACTATATATTTGTCACTATATTATTTTCCTTGATCAGTATGATTCGAGTATGAATGGTCTGTACAAATTTTCAACCCCTTATTTGGGATATGTTATTTTACACATTGAGGATGATATTGCACAAATCAATACTATCATTCGAAACCTTTAGACAATCAGAAGCTATAAGTTAAAATTTGAATGGGTAAGGAATCTAACAGTGCAACCTTAAATCTTGTATTCATTTTCATAACTCTCAATTGTTGATCATTGCAAATTTTCCTGTTACAACATAAAATTTATTGTAAAGCAAAATGATCCAAGTTTTTAGTTAAAACAACGCCCAATGTTGCAAAATGATACATGTTTTTAGTTTTAGTACATCTATATCCTTCAACAAAGTAATTTTTTGTAAAATAAAAAGGGAAACGAAATATGGAATAACTCAAATTTTAAACCTCTTCTTTTGCCTGCAGGTGTAAAACGTCATAAATTTTAGTAAAAATTTAATGAAAAATTATCTCCAAAAAAATGTACATATTTCATTCCTCATACCTTATAGGTTACTTCTTTTCAAGTAAACAACTTTTACTTCTAGCAATAGATTTTACAACAACCTAACAAGTCCACAGAAGCCCTTGTCGAACAAATGTGAGGGAACATAACTTATTGGTTTATAGATAATAATCATAACATGCGTATGATTGGAAAAATATATATATATAGACAGAGATGAATAATAAATTATCGATGCTACCTTCCATGCAGTAGGAGAAGAGGAATGCTATAATATCAACAGGTAAATCAGATGATGTATATATATATATATATATATATATATATATATATATATAGAAGGAGAGATGGGTGACAGGTGAATAGGAAAAACAATTAACTATACATAAAGTATTGCAAAGTTGCTTCCTATATTCGTTCAGAACTAATAGCTTAGAATCTTAATATATAGCATCACAAACATAAATATTGTTTAATGGCGTTGATGGTGAGAACAAACATGAAGAAAAGGTAGGAGGAAGCGAAGGTTCAACTAAGCCAAATGATATGTTGTTGGCTTATGGAATAACCAAGATGCATTTGACGATAGAGGTCAATTTTGTGAGCAATGATGATCCATTCTTGGGGGAAAATGATTTCTTGGATTTGATCGATTAATTTGTTGAACACGAGTTGATGGACAGTACTGATAGATTGGGATTTGAAATTTGACCATTATGGAACTGTTGGACCATAGCCACCAAATTTATTTCAACTCAAACTCAACAATTGCCTCATGGCCCACGTGTTTGGTTTGACGGATCGATTTCAAAATTACGCAGAGCTGCAGCAATAGGAGTATGGTGTGCTTCGGAGGACGGCTGTTTCATTCAAGCAAGGGCCAGGCGCAAATTGTGTATCCAAGACCCGTTAATTGCAGAAATTTTATCAATAAGGGAGGGCTTGGAGATGGCGGAGGCTGAGCAGCTGGTAGGATTCACCATATAAGGGGATTCCATGAATGCTATTTTAGCTCTCCATGACAACTACCCATGTCCAGCAATCTGAAGGTCTGTTTTGGATGACTTACGACACCAACTTCAACACTCGTCTTGCCAAGGCGTCAACTCGAGTCGGCGCTCAGAAAACAAGGTTGCACACGAATTAGTGCTTGTTTGCACGTCAACTTACATTTCATTTTGCCACTTAAAAGTGGAAAGCGTTTCAAATTGAAAACTAAATGGGAAAGAAAAATGTTGTTTGGATGGTATTTTGAGCAAAAAGTTGTTTGGATGTTGGTTTTGAAAAAAAATATTTTGAACTACATTTTGAAATATCAAGTACGAGTTATCACTAAACAATTAAATACTGTCAATTATAGTCACTGCAAAAAAGAACTTTTCCAAAAACAATCACTCAACAACGGAATTTTGCCAAATTCGTCAATGAACTATTTGTAGTTCTAAAATGGTCATTACACTAACAAAAAGTGTTTCAAGTTGGAATTTAACATGTAAATTAGAAAGTTGTTTGGATGATGTTTTCTTTTCCATTGAGTTTTGTATTTAAGAGGTAAATGAGTGAAAATGTAAAATGAGTTGATGTCCAAACAAACACTTAACTTTTTATGCCAAAAATAGTGATGCCGATTTTGTAACTTGTTAATCACAGCTGGGTAATTCCCAGCAATCTTAATAAAACTCTCATTTTCAAAAAACAAAATAAAACTCAACAATTGTACTTCAACAAACAAATAAAATAAAACTGATCAGGCTTAGACCAAGAATGATGTATAATAAATGATTAAATACAAACAGTAACATAGATCCTCTAACCCATCTAGGCAATTTGCAGTAAAATTTGCCTTTCTGAAAGCATGATCTAGTTCAACTGTTATGCCGCAACATTACAATCCATCTCCGCCGTTATTGTTCTAGCCCCAAACCAAATGTTCCAATCCCAAGTAAGTCCCTGAACTAATCCACGTAGCTCTGCACCTATACTTACAACTTAACATAATTAAACTTGGATGTGCATTTATGCTCCCCATATGGCTGAGGGTGACTCAGCAGTATTACCTTTTGTACATTTTTCTTTTTCTTTTGTTTATACATGAGCATAGGAATTTCACATCATAAATAATTAATAATTCGCAATTAATTTTGTACCAAAATTTTTTCAAAAGATATGCGTCCTATAAAACCTTGTTGTCACTCAATGAGAACTTCCACAATTTGCATGCCTTTTTTAAAAAATAAAAAATAAAAAATTGCTTCGAGTACAAATGCATGCTAGTTCAAACGAAGTATAGTGCAGAATAAATGAGTTTGAAGAATTACAAAAAAAAAAAATTGGGGCTCGGACCATGTCTATAAATGGTTTCAACTTGTTAAAGATAATCATCATAAAGAGGAGATCATCAAGAAGAGGAATCCTTTTTACCTTATGAGTTAGGGATATAGTTAAGTATTGCAATGATAAATGTTGAGTAGTTGATAACTTTAGTCTTTTTATTATTATCTAGTAGTAAAAATATGTTAAATTATCATGTGTAAAAGGCCCATAAATATGGCTTCTATTTCAGTCTTAGTATTCGGCAGTCACAATGTAGCCATTCAAATCAATCTCTGATTTATTTTTTTATTGTTCTTCAAATACTTTCTTTTTTTTGTTAAAGATAATCATCATGAAGAGGAGATCATCAAGAAGAGGAATCCTTTTTACCTTATGAGTTAGGGATATAGCTAAGGGTTGGAATGATAATTGTTGAGTAGTTGATAACTTTAGTCTTTTTATTATTATCTAGTAATGAAAATATGTTACTTATCATGTGTAAAAGGCCTATAAATATGGCTTCTATTTCAATCTTAGTATTTGGTCAGTCACAATGTAGCCATTCAATTCATCTCTCATTTATTTTTTTATTGTTCTTCAAATACTTAGTTTCTTCTTGGTATCAGAGCAGGTTCTGCCCTGCTTCTGTGCCATGCTTCCGCTTATTTTCTCTTTCAAGAAATAAACCATTAGTCAAGAAATAAACCATTAGTCTTCTATTCGCATCTATGTTCTATGTCCTTGGATATCCCAAACCAACCAATCAAGATTACTGAGTCCTCGTCAAAATTACTCCCTATCACCACCATGACCACTACTAAACATCATTACCCAACCTCACTCCTTCACCAGGGTCTTCCCTCTTAGATTCACTCAAAGCCAGTTTCAGGCAACATAAACAACCAACTTACCCTCAATCACCATCACTTCTTGTCAAATACAAGTCTCATGTCGATCACAAAAATTATGTGGTTGACAAAAGAAAAAAAATGTAGATGACAAAGAGAAAATATCTCTATCTCCAAAAATCCACATCATGACAAACGTTCGATCTCCTCTCAGAAGAAGAGGTTGGACTTGTCATGCAATAATCTAACACAACAGTGAGAATCGATACATCTCGTTTCTCAACAATTTCTAACAATCAAAAATTTGAGCACTCCACTCAAAAACACGCATTACATCACTTGCATTTTCACCATTCATATATCAGGAACAGCAGTCCAACGTGTGGTCACAATCACCTAGAAACAAACTGAGTCTCCAACCCCGACTCAGTTTGAGGGAGGATGTTAAAGATAATCATCATGAAGAGGAGATCATCAAGAAGAGGAATCCTTTTTACCTTATGAATTAGGGATATAGCTAAGGGTTAGAATGATAAATGTTAAGTAGTTGATAACTTTAGTCTTTTTATTATTATCTAGTAGTGAAAATATGTTAATTATCATGTGTAAAAGGCCTATAAATATGACTTCTATTTCAGTTTTAGTATTTGGTCAGTCACAATGTAGCCATTCAATCCATCTCCCATTTAATTTTTTATTGTTCTTCAAATACTTAGTTTCTTCTCAATTGTCAACTGATTCCAATAAGTTTACCTTTAATAGTTTCATTTGTTGCCTTAGAAAGCTCATTTCCAAGAAATATTTTTTGAATATAATATACTAATCCTTCAAACTCATATTTGAATTGTGACTTATATGTTTTGGAATTATGTCGATGGAAATTCTTACGATAGAAGAAAAGGATGTGCCAAGCCATGACACTTTGCTTGATGACTATTACATAACCTTATGGAATTGGGTGAATGATTCAATAATATGTTTGTGACAATAGAATTCGACTAAGTGCAGGGGAAGCGACAAGGAAACGACAAATAAGTAACAAGGCTGGAGGGTGACTGATTTTTATCACGAGATGGGAAGTGAAGAAGATACCTAGCTAGTAGTTTATCTGGAACCTGGAATTCGCTACAATTTGCTAGTCGGCATTTAGCAAGATTCTACATTCTAAGTAGATCAAATCTAAATCCATAAAGAAAGGGATTTATCATTAATTCGTAGTAATCTCAAAAAAGACCGACGACGTAAGTTTTTTAACATTATATGTGTAATATTCTAAATTGGACAATCATAATAGAATAGAGAAAGTATTACCTAAAGCAAGCCACTGACTACTGCCCAAGACTTGACTGCCCAATAACTTAAACAGTTGGGCTAACATTACAAATTCATTTGGGATTTCACATTTCTTTTCCCCCATTCTACCCATGCTGGATAACACTTCATCCAAATGGACCGGTCAAACGTACCCTAACTTATCCGTACGGAAATCCCACCTCAATAGTAGCAAATATAAAAGACTACAAAAGAAAAAATTGATCGATCTACCTAAAGGTTGACATGCGTTGTCAATTCTAATTTATTCTTTTTCGATTAGCCAATATTACCATAAGCTATCCAACCGTTAGCCGATTTTGTCCAATTGGCCAATTTCCGTTTAAATTAACGGAATTCTGTTAGTTTTAATTACAAAAAATACCCTAATAGTTTTGAAAATTATAAAAACAACCCTAAAAATTTGTAAAAATAACCCAACAGTCTTTTTACACTTTTTATTTAATTTTTTCTGTTTTCTATTTATTTTTATTATTTCTCATAACTATAAAAATATATTATATGATCTTTAAAAAAATTATTTGTTTTTAAACACTACTGTGCAAATTTATAGATATGTATATTTGTAACTCATGGTTGATTTACATAAACATATTAATTTTTTAATAATATAACTTGACAATAATGATATTAGTTTTTTCAATCCTTTTCTCAATTTAAAGAATAATATTTTTTTGACTAAAAACCAATTTTTTACAAAAACGTAAAACATTTAGCATAGATTAAAAATTAATATATTAGTACATTTTAATTTATTACAAATTGAATAAACAAACTATAGATTTTATTATCCAATTCAAACAATTACTAAACTAAAATCTAGTATACAATCTAGTTTTTAGGGTGTTGAGCTTCATGATAGTAGATATAAGATTAATTTTCACCAAAGATTTTTAACCGGGAGAGTGATTTTATCCACATTTATACATGGTTTACTAAAAGTGAGAGGGTTGAGTTGGATGGTCAGGTGATTTAAGATGAGAGATGATTATTACTGTGTTCGAGGCTTCAATTCTCACTGGGCGATCTTTTGTTTTTTAAAGGTGGAGTACAGTACTGGTGTAGATTTTTTTTATTATTATTAAAAAAAATTTCCTGTTGAAGTTAGATGTTAATATCTCAAAAAAATTATTACGAAATGTTAAACTCTCGCAATGATAAATATACACATTTTTTATAAAATATTTTGTACCATTTTTTTTTACTTTCTGTTTATACTTGACCTTTTAAAGAAAATGTATATTTTAGTTTAATTATTTTTTTAATTTTACAATACAATCTAAATTCTGTTGAATTATATTGTAATAATACATTAAAGTATACCAATAAAAAAATTTAATCTATGCTAAATGTTTTATTTTTTGTGCAAAATAAGGTTTAGTTAAATAATATTATTAAAAAATTAATATGTTTATGTAAATCAACCATGAGTTACGAATATGCATATCTATAAATTTGCACAATAGTATTTTAAAAATAAATAGCTTTTTTTTAAAAGATTATATAATATATTTTTATAGTTTTGAAAAATAGTAAAAAGAAATAGAAAGTAGAAAAAAATTAAATAAAAAGTGAAAAAAGACTGTTTGATTATTTTTACAAATTTTTGGGGTCATTTTTATAATTTTCAAAACTATTAGGATACGTTTTATAATTAAAACTAACGGAATTTTGTTTAATTTAAACGAAAATTGGCAAATTGGACAAAATCGGCTAACGGTTGGATAACTTATGGTAATATTGGTTAACCGAAAAAAATAGGGTAAAATTGACAATGCATGTCAATTTTTGAGTAAATCGGCTAATTTTTCCGCCTACAAAGGCATCTTTCCACATTCTCCGGCCGTCGCAATTTCCGACAGTTCCCGGCGACTAACCAGCCGGTACGATAGACCTCTTTGTTCTTCACTTGATATTCTTCTTGCTTCCTCCAACCTCAAGACATCCTTTTTTTTTTTTTTCCTTGACATTTCCTTCTCTGGTGCAGTTTTTGAATTTGTCTCTTCACCACCGCCGTCCCTCCAGCCATGCCGCCGCCTGGCAGAGTTTATCGAGGGGGCCACCAGCAGCGCCTACGGTAATTACTTTACTGTCATTTTTCAGTAATTCCCTCTTACTTCATTTGCCCATCTGGGATTCTTAGCTAGCTGAAAAATGACTGACCTTCGGGGCTTTACTCTACCCCTTTTTGTGTTGCCGGCGGCGGCGATCAGAGAGGATGGCGCTCGAAATGCTGAAAGGCCACCTGAAATCCGCCATGAAAAAAGCAGTAAGATTCTCTAAAGGCCACCTGAGATTAAGCTACCATATTTAACTACCATTTTCCCTCAATTTCAAACCGATTCTAATCAAGTAAATCTGATGGGTGAAATTTAACAGGCTATGTTGGTGGTCTTGATGCTCATCACAAAACCCGAGCATTTCCATACTCTAGCTCCGGTTAGTAACTTAATTTTCACTATATATAGATTGCTGTAAACATGAATTTTATTCAAATGCTGTTTCTCAGTTTAGTGTTTCCATTGTGTTGATTGAATCTACTTTCGGCACAGAACTCCACAACAAGCCCAGCACGCTCTGATACCATGTCAAAGTATATAAGTAATTTGGGCTTCCATCTCAAAACCAATTGGCAATAGGTGGAATGGCTTTTGGCACTTATAAACAGGTGACAGATTTTTCATGACACCGATATGGGATTCTTTTGTCCCAACAGTTTTTAATTGATACACATTTGGAATTTCAATGAATTGTACTGGCTATTGAACAAACGAGTTCTCCCCACCACCTTTGGTATGTTGCATAGAGTTTTTTTTTTTCATATATATATATTAGTGAATTATTTAAGGAACAAACTAATACACGGGGGCATGCTAAATTATCGAACAAAAGTAATTTGATTAAGAATTTAACTTCATTTGGACAATGAAGTTTCAGCATTTAAATTTACAAACACGTCCTCCTTTTTTTTCGTTTTTTTTTTTCCTTTTGGTACAATGCAAACGTTAACTATTATCAAACTGGTGAAGCTTAAAAAAGTTAAAAATATAAAGATTTCTATTGGAAAATAAATCAGTTAAAATGAGAGAAGAAATGAGAATCTTGATTCAAAAAGTTGCCCGCTATATATTTATTGACATTGTTTCCTTTACAGATAAGTATTGTACTTCACTTAATGTGCTCCAAAACCAAGAGTTCTACAAGATTGATACCACATTATAAAGTCATAAAATAAGGACTTAATTTCACAGAAAAGGAAAAACAGGGGTCCAAAGCGATTGTTCCTCATTAAAACGAAAAAATTGCAGGGATAAAAAGCTTTGCCATATACAGAGATAGAGGAGCCAGAAGGAAACAGGTGAACATTCAAATGAGTCAACCACGAAAATAAAGTCCTCAGAAATACAATGTGTACAAAAGTACTGCTATTTAGATGCAATAAATAACTCAACGTTAGAAAAGACATCATAATTAAGGAGTATATATATTGTTGGACCCCCAGAATTTATGTTCAGAGTTCCATTTCATTTCTTCTGCTTCATACTCACTACAGTATAGAGCAGTGAAAGATTAACTGTGAAAACCAAACACCGAGGAGATGGACAAGCCAGGCAAAAAAATAATCACCATCTGGATCCAAATTCAGGATGTGATATGCAAGATGAAATTATCTCCCAATTGTCATCTCGAACTTCAACCTGTTCCTCCTCATCCCTATCAGTCCTCCAACCCAGGCTACGATGATCAGGTGACATATTCCAGCAATCTTTAGACATATCATCAAAGAAACAGAGTACATAGTTTAGTTTCAGGGCAAAACAAAGTAATTAAAGAGAATGGTTCTCAAGGAAAACAAACAAACATATAACCCAATATATATTCTTAATGTTAGTACTAATTACCAGCAGAAGTGACAAGCTGTAGTCGATGAGTCCTGATCGGAAAATCACAGATGCCAGAGCAATCTACAATAACAAACAAAGTAAAATGGAGATTTAGTACTGATTTGGAACGTGGAAAAACGAGATTCATAATTAGTTATCTGTTTTAAGGGAGGGGAAAAAAGGAAAGGAGTACCGATATTTTGCCGTCAGCCTCTGCGAAATCCGCCATATGTTCCATAAATGCTACCAAAGGATGACCTTGGTTTCCGTCTCCAGTTTTCCGCCGCCGTGAGTCACAACACCAACAATACAGAAAATCAGTAGTGAAGAAAGAAGGTACTCTCTCTGTTCCAAAATTATTGTCCAGTTTGAGATTTTACTTTTAGTACAATTTGAACTGAAAATGAAAACCCCTACTGGATAATAATTATGAGACGGAGGGAGTACTAATCATTTAAACAAAGCTCAGATGAGAATGTAAAGGAAAAAAACAAATAGGGACTTACGGCGATGGTGGTGGCCGCCTCGGATGGGCGGCGGAGGCGGCGGCGCAGTTGCCATGGCGAAAACCGAAGAGCTAGGTGAGTAAAGCTACAGAGACTGTATAATCCCCTGCAGAAAACGAAAAGAAGATTGAGGAAAAGTCATTTGGGTCATGAGGAAACGTGAATATGAGAAAAAGTTGGGAGCTTTAAATGTGGGTATTGACGGAGGAGCAGGAAATTACGTGCCGGAAGATTCGTCGGAGAGATTGAAACTGGAAGCTGACAGAAGGAATTCTGTGGAGTCGGTTGTGGTAGTAATTAATACTAATAGTTTACTACGGCAAGCACCTCAATAAATAACTATTTGTACGGACAAAGGCGGATTAGGTCACAGTAAATTTTTTTCACTGCATTATTCGATGCTACCAAAGCCCAATGAGACGGAATAGATGAGATGTCACATCCAGGGGTCAAATTGGAAAATACAAAAGCTGTGGGTAGGAAGTTAAATAGTCCTTTACGCAATTAAGCTACATTTTAGGGTCAGTTGTGTAATAAATATAAAGAATGGCGGTTGAGTTAGTTGCGCCGCCTCTGTTCTGTTTTCGGTGTAGATTTGGTTAATAAATTCCGAATCATTATGACGTAAGGATCAGTTTTGGATATTACCTGAATCATTAATTCAGAAATTCCCTCTCTACCCCAATTTCTTCTTTCTTTGCCCAATTGTTCTTCTCTTCTTCACCTCCATTTCCGATTCGATTGATTTACCGATCATCGAAGAATTACGAATCTTCCTTCCGATCCCTGGTAGCTAACAGCTTGGTATCAGAGCCGAGCAATCCTCGGCTTTGACTATCGACGTCCGCCATGACACAAACACGAACACAGAAAAACGTTGATGAATCGGTCAAGAAAACGGAGTAGAAACAGCCAGACATTGAAGTTCGTCCTAATCATACAGATTCCATCTTGGAAGGTTTACAAGACCAAATAAAGATTTTGATCACTCTCAATACTCCGAAGGAAGGGATTCTTGGTCCTGGGGAGAAGGAAAATCAACCTTCGACCGTGAACACTCCAGCGGTTGAGAATGCAGCTCCGACATTAGTTCCTATTCAACCAGAAGCAGCTAAGGAAAAGCTTGTCAGACATTCCTTGCACTCACACCCTAGAATTGAGTTGCCAGCGTTTACTGGAACAAACCCTAGGGAATGGTTGCGAAAATGTGATAAGTACTTTTTGCTTCACCAAATTCTTGATGATCAGAAGGTTGATTACGTGGAATTATATCTTGAGGGAGAGGCTCATTCTTGGTACCAGTCCACGAGGTTGATGTCACCATAGATTTCTTGGAAGGAGTTTTGTCAAGAGTTGATAGCTCGCTTTGCTGACATTTCTGAGCTTAATCCAGTGTAAGAATTCAATAAGCTTTCACAAAGAGGCACCGTACAGGAGTATCAGGCCAAGTTTGAAACTCTTAGGGTCAAAATGCTTATGCAGGATGTCAAACTTTCAGAAAACTACTTCATACACAGTTTTCTAAGCGGCCTAAAAGATGGAAATAAGGATTGTTGTTCGTATGTCTGAGTTTGCCAGACTTCACTTAGCCATTTGTGGTGGAAACTAATGCAAGTGACTTGGGTATGGGAGCAGTTTTGATGCCGGAAGGACAACCCGTTGCTTTCATTAGCAAGGCATTTAGCCAACAAAGCAAGGGGTTTTCTGTTTATGAGAAAGAATTGATGGTTGTGGTTTTAGCAGTAACCAAATGGAGACATTACTTGTTGGGAAACCATTTTATCATCAAAACAGATCAACAGTCACTGAAATTTTTGTGGGAACAGAAAGTGATCAACAACTCTAGGCAGCATAAGTGGTTGACTAAATTATTGGGGTACGACTATGTGATTCAATACAAGAAAGGGACTGAGAACAATGCTGCTGATGCCTTATCAGTCACTGTTTATGAGAAAGAATTGATGGTTGTGGTTTTAGCAGTAACCAAATGGAGACATTACTTGTTGGGAAACCATTTTATCATCAAAACAGATCAACAGTTACTGAAATTTTTGTTGGAACAAAAAGTGATCAACAACTCTAGGCAGCATAAGTGGTTGACTAAATTATTGGGGTACGACTATGTGATTCAATACAAGAAAGGGACTGAGAACAATGCTACTGATGCATTATCCAGAAGGGAACAACTATGTTTGACTGTTAATGACCAAGATGTGGGTACTAAAGGTCAGTTGTTTGCCATTTCTTCCTTGCAACCTATGCAACAAATCATTAATAGTTATGATCAGGATGCTGTGGTCAAAGACAACATTGCTGGAATTTCCTTGTCTCCTAATTTTTATTCGGAGTTTCAATATGTGCAAGGCATCTTGAGAAGAAAGGAAGGGTTTATGTGGGGAATCAAGTAGAACTGAAGAGAAGTTTGATTGAAGCTTTCCATTCTTCACCTTTGGGTGGCCATTCTGGACAGGTGGTGACTCTACAATGTTTGAAATCCATTTTCTATTTGCCAACTAAGAAAAAGGAAGTGAAGCAGCTTATCCAGGAGTGTGTTGATTGCCAGAGGAATAAGAGTGAGAATGTTCCATATCCAGGTTTATTGAAACCAAATCCTGTTCCACAGCATGCATGGAGAAGCATTTCTACGGACTTTATGGTGAAGTTGCCAATATCCAACAACTATGATTCTATACTGGTGGTGGTTGACAGGCTAACAAAGTATGGCCATTTCATTCCATTGGGAACACCATTGGATGCTGTTAAGGTTGTAGAGGTTTTCTTCAGAGAAATCTTCAAGCTGCATGGAATCCCTGATGACATCATAACTGATAGAGATCCTATGTTTCTCAGTCACTTTTGGCAGGAACTACTCAGATTGTTTGGAACCAAGCTCAAGTTCAGCACTGGCTACCATCCACAGACTGATGGACAGACTGAAAGAGTTAATCAGTGCTTAGAAAACTACTTAAGGTGTTTCTGTTGTGATAAGCCAACTACATGGAGTCAATGGATCACCTTAGCTGAGTGGTGGTATAACGCTTCTCATCATTCCAGTATTAAGATGACTCCATATGAAGCTTTATATGGTGAGAAACCAAATCCCTATCCTCTTGGTCCTTTTACTGATAGCATTATTCCTGCTGCTGCAAAAGAGGTCTAGCAAAGAGCCAATATTATCAGTTTGTTAAAGGACAATATGAAGAAGGCACAAGAAAGGATGAAGCAATTTGATGATCAGCACAGAACAGAAAGGAGCTTTGTGGTAGGAGATTGGGTTTACCTTAAACTACAGCCTTATAAACAGACCACCGTGACAGTGAAAAGCTGCCTAAAACTGATGTCCAGGTATTATGGACCTTATGAGATCATTGCCAAGATAGGTGAAGTGGCTTACCAGTTGAAAATGCTTCCTCAAGTGCGTATACATCAGTGCTTCATGTCTCACAGCTTAAGAAACACCATGGCAACCATGCAGTATCTAATTCACCTCTTGATTTAACCTTGGTTGAGGAAAGAACTTTGCAACCAGAACACATCATTCAGAGGAGATTTGTGATCAGAAATGGGAAACAAAGTGGTGCAATGGTTGATGAAATGGAGAGGGTTGGAAGTGGTTGATGCATCATGGGAGGATCAAGGATTTATCACCAAGCAATTCCCTGGTTTCAAACCCTAAGGACAAGGTTGTTGTTAAGGAGAGGGAATTGTCACATTCAGGGATCAAATTAGAAAATACGAAAGCCGTGGGTAGGAAGTTAAATAGTCCTTTACGCAATTAAGCTACGTTTTAGGGTTAGTTGTGTAATAAATGTGAAGAATGGCGGTTGAGTTAGTTGTGCTGCCTCTGCTCTGTTTTTGGTGTAGATTCGGTTAATAAATGTCGAATCATTATGATGTAAGGATTAGTTTTGGATATTACATGAATCATTAATTCAGAAATTCTCTCTCTATCCCTATTTCTTCTCTCTTTATCCAATTGTTCTTCTCTTCTTCACCTCCATTTCCGATTCGATTGATTTTCCGATCACCGGAGAATTACGAATCTTCCTTCCGGTCCCCGGTAGCTGACATGAGACCCCAAAGCCCAATTGTCTGAATTCTATAAGTAATGGGCTAAGCACATCTAATTTGTACTCAGTATATTGTTTGATCAGGTAATTCATATAATTAGTTAATTTGAATTTTTAATTTTAATGATTAAAATTAATATTTAGTTACATTGGATTTGTATCAGTATTTGCTACCATATTACATTATACGTTAATCTCCGCTCTATGAAGAAAATACTGCCCACAAGATTTAAATAGACTGAAGAATTGCTTCTCATAGAACTCCGCCAGATACGTTCTTATAGTCTCTGTAGTTAGTAATTCAAAGAGGAAGTCTTCCTCTACCTTAGGACTTAATTAGGACGTATTCGTTGCAAGAATGAACACTTTAATGAGTTGAAAGTTGTTTATTTTTCCGGTTTGGTAGATTGATATTTATTGAACATGTATATTATCAATTTTTATGCAATACCCTCTCCGTCCAAGAAAAATAATCTATGTGATAAATTACGAATTACATTATTTTCAATTTAATTTACAAACTATAATGTGGCATGTATTTTCAGTATAAAAGGAATATATATTTGTAGCATTCAAACTCCCCAAGCACACTATAAAGTAAATCGAAAAAAGAAGTTTGCAAAGTTCTTTTGTGGTGAGTTATATGGGAAACAAATTATTAGCGCTTCCTCATTTCCAATGACTCCGAAACACTAAGCTGTTGAGGCTTGGTATTTATGAGATTACATATTCTCTACCATATTCATTTTTTTCTCCACACTACTTCCATCAAAATCATCCAATCGCGTGGATAGCATAATGAACAATTTGTCATGCATAAGAAGATAATTATGAATTCTCATCTCTTGAGTTAAAGAGCAAGATAATTAAACATGATTCTTTTTATTGCATCATTCAATGGGTTATTTCACTAAAAAAATCATCAATATTAAAACCATAAGCACAGATTGATTCAATCTCGAAGGAGGTAGTTGGCTCTATGGATTCTTCGAACGAACTCATGTCCAATCGTTTTCAGTATCTATGGGTGGGGATGAAATGATGGCTTAGAAGGTAATGACAACCCTTGATTACAGGGGCGGAGCTAAGCCCCAACTATTAAGTGGGGCAAAAATTATATATGCAAATGTTACTGGGACAAGAATCTATTTATTTTTAAAGTTATAGGTACATTTTAAATTTTAATAATAGATTATGGTAGTTCAAAAATTTTGAGCTGGGCTGTTGCCCCAGCTGGGCTATATGTGGCTCCGCTACTCCTTGATTATCATCCTCAAGCATTTGCAAGACTAGTCTCATTGAAGGCCTATCACCTGGCATCATATGTATGCACCACATTGCTACCAAAATCATTTTTTTTGCAATCAATTTGTCTTCATCATTTACCACATTTACAAGTTCGACGTCCTTTCCATGATCCACGAAGGGAAATACTTCTGACCCGAAATCTCAATTTGATCATCGAAATTCTTCCTTCTTCCCGCCATCTCTAACAATAACCTTCTGTAATTGTATACATTTGATTTGTACAATATATACTTTTCCAATCTCCTTATAAAATTAATCAGGAACCATGTATACTATTGTTCCTTTTAGTGCATTAAGGGTTGCAATGCCCCTACTTTGTTTAGGGTAAGATTTAGCAAGCCCAAAGTCAAAAACTTTTAACACAAAATTGTCATCAAGTAAGATAGTATGGGGTTTTATACCAAAATGAAGAATTTGCATATTGCATCCTTGATGCAAGTATACGATTCCTCGAGCAACGCACCATAGCAATCTCAAATGTTTGCTTCCAACTAAGTAGCCGGGCCCTTTTTTATTATTGAGAACATAAACTTATCAAGGGAGCTTATTGGACTTGTACTCATTAACTAATACACTATTTGAGGCGGTTATACAAAATCCAACTAGTCGTACCACATTTATGTCGTAAGTCCTTCGAATAGTTGCAACTTCATTGATGAATTCTTGTCGGCCTTTATTTTGTTCAGAATTTTAAGAGCAACTTAGCTCCCACTCCGCAATTTTCCCTTGCATGTCAATCCATATCCTCCTTCACCTAATTTTTCCTTGAAATTATTGGTCGTTGACTTAATTTCTCCCTAGGAATACCATATCGGCAAGTTGTTGAGATTTCCTTGCAAGAATACTTCTATGTTATCATACAATGATGTGTACCTTTGGAATCACTTGTAAATGTGAAAAGCCATTAAGAGAAGAACGCAATAATATTTCTCATTGCCATCACTAGGACTGCCCTGGAGAGAGAAAGAGATAGAAAAGTAAATGCATACATTTTTAGTAAATCATGATGTGATTCTCAATTGTTAATAAGGATTAGTTATAGCTATTGATGTTTACCGAATCCAGTGATTCCAAAGCCGGATGAACCGACACACAAAAAGGAAGTACCAAATTTACGTTATGAATTAAAGAGGAAAATTGAACTAGAGGAATGTAACTTATTAATTGGAAGATCACCCTAATCAGCTGGTTGACAATAAAGGAGCTAGGGATACTTCTTGTTTTAAATAGCGCAAGGTCTAACGGTAACATCTTGGCTAGCCACAAACGTTTTAGGATGGAGGGAGTATTTTTTTCACAATAGTATCTACTTTCGAATGTAATCAAATATGAAAGGTATGTAATAGAATAGAGCTGTTTGATAAAGAAAATGATGAACTGAAAAATATATAGCACTCAACGTGTACGGAGATACTTGGGAGAATTAAACTCTTCAGCTAGATGGAACAGCTTCCCAATCTTTTTGAGCAATTGGCCTACACCGTGGCACATCAAAATAGGCATTAAAAGGATACAGAGCGTAAGTTTAAGGTTTAAAATTTAAAATATCCGCGAACGAATTTTTAAAGCAATTTTATTCAATTCTACACAAAAATGTCGTACGGGTATATGATGATGACCAGACCAATCGAAAGCCAGGAGATATCATCAGATGGTCCATTAATGTTTAGGGTTTAGAAGAAGCGGTTTGATTTCAACCAATGTTTTCACCAATTTATTGTTTGACATTAAATTTTGTAAGAAGTTGTTACGCTATATGTAGCATATGGATTACTAGCTCCTTAACAATGTGCCAAATATATTATTATCATAATACCATTGTAACGATCCAACTCACCTACCTACTACTATACGTCAAGCTTAGCTACGAGTTGAGCCGTCCGCTGGGCTCTCGCCCAAGACGCATTACTTTCATTTACTTTTGAGTATAAATTCTAAATCAGCTTAGCAAATTTTATTGAATAGCATCAGTTTCAAATGCTCATTCCAAACATAAATTTAACATTCTCACTATAACCTACGTAATGTTTTAATCTATCAACGACATCATCTCATGCACATGATCTTTTTGGCAGAACGCTTCCTTGAACTCATCTGCATATCCATTCTAATCCTGGGAGTGGGATAAGGGAGTAAAACATAAAGGGGGTGAACACCGAGCTCAGTGAGGTTCTCAGTATACTACTACGATACTTTTAATAAAACTATTTTAATAAAACAACATTTGAAAGAAGAAAACCATTCCACATATATACAATCAACAATCAACTATTTCATATTAAGCAATTAACGATGGGGTGGATACAGGGAAACCTTAACAAGGGTCGTCAAAGAGCCTACGTGGCGTATAGACGGACTCCAAGCCAGATCTCAACAATACGATAGCGTCCATCCGGACAACACGATAACGATTCAATAACAATTCATCTCCAACACCTCGTGGCCACCATTGGATACTCATGAGTTTCGCGTCCATTCAGACAACACGATAAGCCTAGGTAAGCTAACCCGGCGACCAAACCCGATGCCGGCCCGCAAGGTTTCGCTTCACAAAGGTAGGGCCCAGGCTCCAAGTGAACAGAGTCCACCAAAGCAACAATCACACATTATTGCATAACAATCAATCAATAACAACAATAGTTGTCCCGGTGTGATAAAGTACATCACCAGACGCAACGATTCACGTATCATACTCAATCCAATACCTAGTAAATAATAACAATCAATCACATAACGATATCATTTTATCGCAAGATACAAAACACATATCACGAGGCGATAAAGTACACCTTCGGGTCATTCAATAACATGTATTTAATATCGCAATAACATGTAAAAAGATGTGCTCGAGCGTGAAGTGACTTTTAAATATATATTCCCATACTCTCAGTTTTTAAAAGAGTGAGAATTACTCACCTGGTCAATATGCAAATGAACGTCCTCATATACCGGTTCTGCAGTTAACATTTTAATAATATCAAAACAAGAGCTTTTCATGATATAAAATCTATTACTAAGCTTATTGTTAACATCGATTTTTTTGGAGAATGCACGGGCTTAGTTTTCTAGATGATTTAATTAAACCTTGTCAGGTTTAGTATCAGGCAAACTTATCTATTATCTGGATTTACATAGCACGTATCCATAATTATTCAATTTACACCAAACAAATGCGTTTAATTAAAACTCATATGGCAGATTCAGTTACGAAAACATTTAAACATTGCTAATGTGTTATTAACTAGTTAGTCAGTAACGGACGCAATACATGACTTATTAAATTAAGAAGATTTATTTGATTGAAGACTAGCATCAATCTGTATGTATATTTATGCATGACTAGTCAAAGGGACGTTAAACATTTCCCAAATCTAAGAAGCCGGCTTAGTCAGCTACCAATTCAAAAGGGTAATTCCTTTGCATTCAAAAGACTAGAAGACTATAAATTATTAGTTTGTTTACAAAAATCACTTGCGTGTAACTAGCCCCAATCATCCTTTAGTTTGCAAGGATCTACATTATACTACTGCATAAGTGATCTCCGGGGTTATAACTTAGTCTAAACGGTAACTAAAACTGAAAGCCCTAAAGCTTTCCTCTTCCGAGGTTAAAACGAGAATCACAAGCAACACATAATTCCTACACCATGTTGTTATGTAACCAGCTTCACTTACTTGATGCTTTATGATCTTAAACTTTTTGCACCCCGCTAAATCACAAAATACTATGCCCGTGAAGTACAAACAAAAAGGCAGGTTAACAAGTTCATTTATTTAAAGCAAAATAATACAAACTATTCCCAGGACTCACATGTTTTTGGTTCCTTTCTTTAATCAACTTTGATCTATTTGAATCCCTTCAGCTTAAAAAAAAGTGCCATAAAATAATCTTACCGCTACTCCGATCGAAAGGTCGATTTGTGTTAATCCCCTACAGCTGCTTGTCCGAATTATTAACGTTCGCTCTCCTTGTTGCATCCAAACCCTTCAACACCAAAACCTATAGTTTGCTTTCCTCCATCCTCAGTTCCATTTAATCAATTCGACGAAGAGCAGCAACTTGATTTTGTTTTGTCTTTTATTTATTTTTAGCTCTTAGTTTCGGTGATGAGGAAGAGCTAAACATGATGTGAGAGTATTTTTGCCCGACAGAGAAGGAAAGGAGGAAATGAGTCTACGTTTTCTACTTATTTTATATATTTAATTACTACTACTAACATTGCTTGATTTTTTTAAGCTTTTATGTGTTGAGGCGGTGGGAGCCTTGACCACGTGAAGCTTTTTGTTTTAACCTTTGATTAGTAGAATATTTTTCTATAAGCGGTGCTTTGTTTCCAAGCAGAAACTTCTGCTTTGTTCCCACGCTTTGGGGCACGGTTAAACTGTGGGAAACCACCGAACTATTATCTTTAGAATGTTACACAAAATGACTAAGGTTCTGTTTGGTTGGACTGAATTGGACAAAAGAATTGGAATTGGAGGCCTACAATTCCAATTCTTGTGTTTGGTTGACAAAAATAAAACTTTTAGAATTGGAATTAAAATTCAAGATAGAACTCAATTCTTTATTTTCAATTGTTTTGTGAAAGCAAATAATTGCAATTCAGATTCTATTGGTTTAGTAAAATTTCGCGGGTCGTCCATGGGTCAAAATCGGGTTACAAAGAAAACGGGTCAACATTAACAAAGATTATGAAAAAAACAGTTATTCCACGAAGCGCGTGTAAAACACGCGCCGCACAGAGAGTGAAGGACTCACTCCTCCATCCCTTCCCCACGTTATTGTTTCCTCCTATTTTTATTCTTACTTTTTATTTTTTTTTGGAAAATATCCTCACACACAATTACATTTTACCCCACCCTGTTGTGTTTTCTTTTTCTTCTTTAATTGAAACTTTCTCTTGTTCTTCTAATTTTTTTTTCTTTTTTCCCCACCCTTTTGTGTAATTGTTTTTATTGATTATGATACTGTAATATTTTTGTTAAATAAATTTACTACTCCTTCTGTCCTAAAAAAATATTCCACATTTATTTTTAAAATTTATATTAAAAATAATAAAAATTTTAAAAACCAATGTAAACTATTTTCTTGAGACATGCTGAGTAATATATACAAATAAGAAAAAAGATAGAATACAATTTCAAATGTATATTATTTATGAATGTTAAAATAAAAATTAGTCATAAAAATATGTAAAACTTATATACTATTAGTTATGCACTTAGAATATAATACCAATATTATATTCTCAAACACCCAAATAAAGAATTTTGTATTAAAATTTCATTACTTATTAATTATATATTTAGATATACCAAAAAAAGGAATTTAATCTCATTTGCAATGTTTCGTGATTTAAATTCAAAACCAACTCTAATATTATGGTACCAAACGTAGCGTATTAATAGTTACGTGATAAAATTTATTCATGTTTAACTCCTATATTTACATAATTACGATGTACAACTTTTATATGAAAACTTAGGTGATTCTTTTTATGGTCAAAAGTAGTACAAATTATATTAGTTGTATAATAACAAGTTAATTCTACAGTATATAAATTTTTATACATCCAAACACAAGAATTGGTATTGGAACCTTAATTCTAGTTAATTCTTATGATTTTTCAAATAAAGGAATTGAAATTGAATTACAATCTTAATATCTCATTTTCAATTATATTATATTGAAATTCTAATTCAATCTCAATTCAATCTAACCAAACGTAGCCTAAGTGATTTGTTGGTGAGCTAGCTAGTAACTTGTTAACGGAGTAGGGGATAAATGGAATTTTAAATTATCTTACAAGACTTTGTTCCAGATTTCTATAAAATAATAAGTATGGCCTACGCACATGAGTTTTCTTTAGATACTAAATAAAATACTATAAGGGAAAATCTACTTAACTGAAAGATAAAGTTAACTAAATGAATGAGGTGGTGAAAGAAAGAATGAATATAAACTGGACTTTTAGTAATTTTCTTTTCCTTATTAGCTTAGATAGTAAGCTGACCCAAGTTCCAAGTAAGTCAGATAGGTTTGTCAAGGCACAACTAAAATAATTGGAATGATATGATGCAGAGGGGGAGCATGAAGGTTGGGAATATAAGGTTTTGTTGTAGGCTTTCAACAATGGCTAGATATTAAGGGTGGAATTTGCTTAAGATAAAGCTACACCAAAATGAGGCTGCCCATTCCCTTTTGTCAGTTCTACATTATTTTGATATAATAAACTACGTTTCCATTTTCTTTTGTTCATTACTATTGATCAATCTATTTATTTTTAAAGCTACCTCAACTCCCACGTACTACTTGGAGCAAAGTCTAGTGATTTTATAAGACAACTCATAATTACTCTTTGTGCCTAATGTAAAGCTAGATACCTATCTCATATTACCATTTAATATTTCAGATACGTACTTCTCATTTCTCCAATTTGGCCTAGCATAGCCATAACCATGAACACGTCTACCCCACATCCATTAATACGAATTCATTTTCATTTATGTATTCTACTTCTTAAAAGACAAAGTTAATTTACTACTTTCTTCCTAATGTTCCCGGTATAAGATTTAAAAACTTGCTCCCAAGTTGTTTTCAGCCCATGTTTCTCAAAACCCTTAAGTTTAAGATTTAATGTTTTGATAAGAAGGAAGCTAAAGCGGTGGATAAATATTAAAGTGAAGAAAACATTTTGATAGAATGCCCTTTGTATATCTAGTACCTTAGCTTGATTTTCAGCCTTTAGGAAAAAGAATAAAACGGTGAAGGTTGTGGCCTAAGACTCCTTAAATTAATCTTCCCAAGCCAAGTTATATATATATATATATTACTTTTCATTTCAATGTATCTATTTTAATTACATTTAAACCCTTAATCTATTATTACTATTTTTATTTTTTTTATATTTATTTGTTTTTTCCTACCTCCAACATTTAGAATAACATAGCTTATGTCTAACACTTCTATTGCTCACAGTTATATCCAAACTATTTGGATGCCACATTGTTATCATTAAAACACGTCAAGATTCTCGGGTATTACAACCATAATTTCTGGAAAAAAAAAAAACTCCATTCGTCCCAAAATTATTGTCCAATTTAGGATAGAATTTTTTTTTTTTTGGGTCTTAATATGTCATTATTTGATCAAAGTAAACGGTCGAAAAATTAAAAAAGTTATAGGACTCCTTAATTGTTTTTTTAGAAAAAGGTAAACGTCAAAAGTGGAATCATCTTTCGTTCAAACTGTTTAGAATACATTGTCATTTCTTCAGACGAAGGAAGAGATTGGGATTAGGGTTAAGAAGGCTTTCATGATTTGGGAGTAAAATCAGATCTACTGTGTGTGTGCGTGTTTATTATTACAGATAGAATGATTAGTTATTATTATGTACAAGATCAGACATCTTAAATACATATAGTCAACTGACTAATCTATCTAATGAATTTACAAGTATACCCTGTTACTATACAGCATATATACAATTATGCTATAGAACATTTATACAATCTAAAACGTATTTTCTACATTTCTCAATGACCATCAAGGGATCAAATTCAGTGGAAGTATTCTTTTTGCTCGCATTTTCACCCAACATTCAAGTCCGACTCCTTTCCGCAATTTAAGTATCATTGGGACCACTCAAAAACCCGGTCCACCAACTTGTGTCTGTTCTCCCGGCCCTCATTCCGATTCAAACAACAAGTACATGTACATCCATGACAAACACCGATTCGTCCCACAATTACTTCTTTCAACTTAGAGTAATAATAAGCAGCTAGACGAAGGATTGTTCCTGAGAAATTGTTGCAATTACTCTTCTCAAGGGATAAAACCTAAGGTCCATTCCTTGTTTCGTAACTATGTTAAGTTCTTCCCAAAGATCATGTGCATTAACAACTAAATCATTGTTATCAAACAATTCTGGAAGAAGATACAATATTACTGATCGATAAATTATCGATGTCGTCTAGCCGCTTTTACATTACTGATGCTGTCTTGAAGATTTGTATCTTCTGGTATAATTTCTAGAAGTTCTTCAACAATGCATAAGCCGTGAGCTAATTGATGAATTGGAGTGGTAAGAAATTTTTTTTTTTGGCATAAATTAACGAGGTTTGGATCGAGATGTTGTTGGAATAGATTAAACCAAGTATAAAAAGAAATCAAATGATTAACAATTAAACTCTCGTAGCTAGCTAGCTAGTCGTAACGGAATACTATTAAATGTCTCCTGATGACTAATCCATCCACAAACAATCATTAATGAAGCATAATCAGTCATTAATCGTTAAACTGTTCAACATCTCTTCAATTATGAACAAACATTTATGATACTAGCTACCTCTCTCAATATTATGGACTTAGAATAGTAGGCTGTTATGTCATGCTCAGTCACTATTTGGTAATCTTTAAAATATTCACTACAACAAAAAAGGTTTATAAGGATGCCGTTAAGCGTCCCATAAAGCACTATATAGGAACGCTTAGAGGTTAAGGACGCTTGGAAATATGTCTTCTAAGTGGCGTCCCAATAAGTATTTGGTACGCATGTAAGCATCTCCTTAAATTATGCTTCCCAATTAATTAAGATATAATATTTTAATGAATTGAAAATTTAAGACTCTTTTATGTTCTTTTAAGTGGCCGTCCCAATATGTTCTTTTCTATTAGGACACTTAGATATGTCCCATATCATTACAGATATATTAGGACGCTTACAAGAGACCCAACATGCATCTCAAGATTCCAAAATAACATATAATATCATATAGAAATGGAATTCCAATTCCATCTAAAATACCAATTCAATCAACCATCAAACTTTTGAGTACCTTAACAGAGCAATAACCAAAACCATCTAAATACTTCCAAAACAAATTATAGTACAAAAATCAGTACCCAGTAAACTTCAATACTATGGAAGAATGTCAATGATAGTACAACTGATTTTTCATCCAATGTCAATGATAATCTGTAAAAGAAAATCGAAAATTCTTATCCAACTATTGAAATAAGAACAAAATGCCCTTGACCTCTGTGTTCGACCAAAGTGAATGAAACAGCTCTATGCCAAAATCAAAACAATCCTTGAGCATCCTCATTGATCACCTACATTCCAAAAAAAATGGCAATATCATGATATAGGGAAGTAAACACCAAGAGCACTGATCATATGCACTAGAACGATTTAGTTTTCTACAATTACTACTCAGTTCAATACGTGCTAAGAATAGGGAGCCTGTAAAATTGCAATCATTAATTATAAACGACAAGCCTAAATTTATTTGTACTGAATGGTAAGAATATATAATTGCCTAAATATTTTATAAGTTGCCGCATAAAACAAGCTGCCAATTTTGAGTACTCTCTTGGCTACACCAAAAACTTGCATCAGTTTAATGAGAAATTAATACTAGACAAACTAACCATATTGACAATAGTTGCAATGACAATGCTATGACCTCCAGACTCCCCATTTTCCCATAATCAAAAGCTAGTGCAGTAGTTTTTTGCACGCTGATCCTCATAATTACAGCAGCAAAATCCCGCGGCATCAAAAGATCGAAATGGCCATATCAATCATCGACATAGAGATGTAACAAAAATATTCAATAGGCATGTTTATAGTTACAAAACTTTGATCATTGTTAGATCTTAAAATCTCTTTAAAGAGGTAACATCGAATACCTTCCAGAATGGGTAACTCTGACAGATCCTTTTTAAACATGGCACGCTAAAGATATGCATCATCTTGACTCTGGTTACCTAAAAAACCAACAAGTTTGGGATAAAACATATAACTTCAGCACCCACATTTCAATTCATTCTGCACCTTTAAATACTCTAGATCAATCATTGCATGGCGAAGAGTTAGATACATGATTGCTCACAATATACAAATTTTTAAAGGCAGCGCAAATGGATTAAGTTACCAACATGCACATAACAATTTATCTGTTCCATAATATTCAGAAACACTAGCAAACATTGCAGGCTTGTCCACCTAATTGCAATGGTTTCCAATATTTTTCACCCTTTTTCATCAAACATAAACGAGCTCAGACATAAAACTGAGACGTCATCCAAGGAACGGAACTCCTCAAAATACTATTCATAGCAATATTCTTGAAGCTCCAGACTCCAGAGCCAATCTTAATCCCTAGGCCAGTAGTGATTTTATAAATTAATCAAGAATCTATATTATTTTATACTCTGCATTCCAAGCACAATAAGAATTCTGTCTCACATTGCACAGCACCATTAGACTCGAAGGACCACAGAATTCCAACAAATTATCGATAGGAGCAAAACAAAAGAATACAAACTTGAAAAATGCAAAACAAGAAGCGACCTGCAAAGAAGATAGTTGAGCCTCCAATTATTCCAGGGCCGCCCAAATGCTGAAAAGACTATAGTCTCTCCATCATTTTCATTTTCTCCTTCGGCTTCATGATTTTGGGCTGCCGGACTTCTTTCAGAACCCATATTTTGGCCTTCACCTTCGACCCCTTTGCCATCAATGGCTTTCTTTGAATACAATCAGTAGTTTTTAGCCCTCAGCTTAGCAACTCTAACCAAATCCGATGAAATCCTATCTTCTAAATAACCCTCTTCTTGCTTAGCAAGTTACTGGATATGCAATTCCTGGAATCCACTTCACTATTTTCAGGTTTGCTATGGTGTACGCAAGAGGGTAGAAATGAAGCGAAGAGAAAATACTAAAAATCGCTAAACAGGGCAATTCTGAAACCGACAAAGTGATTTTGCTGCTCTAGGACTGAGTCCTTATCCAGTGCACCCGGGCATACCGTACACCCTCAGCAAACACACACACTACACGCGCTCAACATTTTTCACCTTTACATTAAATGCACAAACAAAATTGTTTTCATCCTCACGCACAAACACACACAATTGCTGGTTATCCATAATTTATCCACAAGTTGTAAACTGGTTATCCAGAAGGGGTAAACTAGTTATCCACAAGGCGTAAACTGGTTATCCACAAGTTGTAAACTGGTTATCCAAAAGGTGTAAACTGGTTATCCACAAGTTGTAAACTGGTTATCCACAAGGCGTAAACTGGTTATCCAAAAGGCGTAAAGTGGTTATCCACAAGTTGTAAACTGGTTATCCAGAAGGTGTAAACTGGTTATCCAGAGGTAAAGAAGCAAACGACATGTTAATTTGGGGGCTTCGCCCCCCATGATAAATTAAACGACTCCTGCGGCTACCGGAATCGCAGGTCACCAACCTGCCCCGGCTGCACCACCCCGCCGAACACGCCAATGTAGCTAAGGTAATCTTTTTTTCGTGTGTGTGTAAGGAGAGTGTGTTATTGCGTTAAGAGGGGACACAAATTACTTGTATAAATCCCCCCGTGATAAACTAAACGACCCTGCTCCGCCCCCCCGGCCGAACACGGTAAATTTCATAAATAGTATTTAATTGAATGAGGGGCATTTTGCCAAATGATGGAGAACAAAAATGAATGAGGCGCAATTTGCCAAATGATGGAAATATGGTACGTTCAATTGTGTATAATTAATGATCCATATTGTCAATACTGGTTATCCAACTGTGCATAACTAATTATCCATATTGCCAATACTGGTTATCCACATTGTGAACACTGGTTGTCCATAGTGTGTAGATGGTTATCCATAGTGTGCACACTGGTTATCCAACTATGTTTAACTCGTTACCCATAGTGTGCACACTGGTTATCTACAGTGTCAATACTGGCACAGTAAGTTTTGAAAATTTGAATGAACTCGGTAATTTATATATGCCACGTTTAAAAAAAAAAAGTAAAGTTGAATTATCTATCAAGGTCACGCTATTCTAAGAGAGTATAGTACACGCGCAGGGGATACACGGTACCCTCGGGTGTACCAGATAATTTGCCCTAGGACTCTCAGCTCTATATGGACAATCCATTCTTAAACTAGTATCGAATATTTTGCTCTGAATCATTCAGATCTGGAAATTGAAGAAAGGGAAGGGAGAAGAAGCCGATGGGGGTTTTTTGAGAGGAAGTGATGAGAGAAAGACAAGTGTTGGTGATGGGGTTCTAGAAAGATGGGGGAAATTTTGGGGTGTGGCACCTTTTTTGGCCAAAAAATTTTCATTTCCCTCTATTTTTCTCACGTTTCCCTCTCCGCACATATTTTGTTAGTACAAACTAGTTTTATTTAAACTCCTTTCCTTACGAACACATGATTTATTTTTCTTTTAATTTTGTCATTCATTTCGAGTCATTTTATTAATACAATTTTCAATTACTAATAACGATTCAATATTCATAGGTTCTTAATTTTCTCCTATGCAAATTTATTTTTTTATATTATCCTGAATTTTTTTTCCAAGAATTCTCATTAATTATTCAAATATGTTAGTACAAACATTTCTAAAAAATGTGGAAATTACAAAACTTATCTTTTTGAAAATTTTGTACTCTATTTATTTATCCCATGTTGATTACATTTTAACCTTGATACATTAAATAAATTTCACACTTTAAAATAATTTAGATACATACGACGACTCTTATATAGCCTGAAATATACAAAATTAGAAAATCATCAATTATCGACTTTGAAAAGTAGAGTACAATAGAAGTAAGTATGCAACTTTATTCATCAATATCGTATAACTGTACACTCATCTTGGTTAACATTTCAGTTTATAATAATACGTGTGAGATATGGCTAATACATGATTTACGTATATCGTGTAGTAAGCCAACTAGAAAATGAAACACGATGCAAAACATTATACCAAATCTAATTGTGCAGACATGATTACTACTCATAGTATGCAATAAATGGTTTACTATTATTCAGTTATAATATGTTACCTTAATAATCAACAGTTCATTAGTTGGTAAGAACATAAAGGTATATTTATCAACTACGAATTTAGAACTTACAACTATAAATGTGTAAATAACGATTATGTATTTTATAATGAAAAAGTAAATTACAGAGTACCATTGGTATGTTAATGCCTTCATTATGGACTAAAATTATAAATTGTAGTTAGAGAACGACATACTATTAAACAATTAATAGTACATTTAACTACTAAAAAAATTACAAGTATATAATGGACATTAGGGTGCCACACTATTATAACTAAAAGTTTATAAGTACTAGTATACATATCGTTTTAATTATGAGGACTATTCTATAAATTTTAGGGCGTTAGAATACATTTATTAAAACGTAAAAACAACAATATGTATGTACAAACTAATCTCATTTAACATTAAATTGTCATTTGAATCCTCAAGAATGTATTAATTTCATTCCAAATCATAACTAATTTATTATAAGCATTGCAATCTAATATTTATTTTTATAAGTATCTAATCATATGTTATTAGCACAAATTTAAATACAACAAAATTGACTCAATTAGTGTATCTAGTCAAATAATATGTAAATATTGCAATCATACCTCAATTATTATTTACTTCTAATAAAAACTTAAAGAGCTGAAAAAAAAATTTTCTGACGGGACATTTCAAAGTGTCCTGTTAGATATAGATATTGGGACGCTTATGTTTAATGTGGCACTTAAAAACGCCCCATTAAATTTTTTATATGGACACTGCTAAACGTCCCATATAGTTACTATTAAGACATTTTTAAGTATCATATTCCTCAGCGAGACGCATTTTATAAAGACGTATGAAATCGTCCTATTAAAATATTATATTATGACGCTTTTTTGGAAGCGTCGCAATATATACATATTAGAACACTTATGATGAAAGCGTCACAGCAAAAGCATCCCAATAACTACATTTTGTTGTAGTGATTTTAATATTGCTTGATGATAAGCATTAGAAGTTTTATGAATACTAATATTATCTTCCATCAATTCTCTGGTTGTCAAACAGATTGATAATTGACACAATTTCACTCATTCGAAAATAAAAAGGTTTTTTTTTTTGTAAGAAGGTTAATTTCATTACCAAAAAATAAAAAGTTAAAAACGGCATACTGATGTTCTCCACAGGTTTGATTAGGAAGAAAAAAAAGTCAATTTTTTTTTTCAAAAAAGAAAAATTCCCCCAAAGTTGTTTTCTAATACTATTTTCTAATACTATTCAAAAATTTAAAAGGTAATGCATTACAATACATTACCCGAAATGCTTCTTTTTTTTTTCTTTTTTTTTTTTGCATTGATCATTTAAGATTTTTAGACTCTACATTTTCGAACCTCAACCAGGTATATATTGTATGTTTTAAACAGGTTTGTTAAATCCTGAATAGAAATCGATTAAAAATGAATAAAAAAGAGCTTGTTAGAAATTAAATCAAACATTGCTTGTTGCATAGTGAAGGCTACTCTCAGGCTCGTGGCACTCCTCTATATATAATGTGGAGAAAATACCTCTCATTTTGTAATGAAAAATGATTCATATGATACAGTGAAAGTTACAATGAGAAGTAATAAGGAATGGTAGCCTAACATTAATTCATTTATTTTTAATATTTTCCATCTGAGATTTATGTATTTAGGCTGTGTTCTTTTCGTAGTAAAGGAAATGAAAGTAATGATTATTTGATTCTGTTTCCTACCATTATCGCGCTCTATAATAGATAATGGGCAAGGGATTCATTTAACCTAGTAATCAAATAACTAATGCAAGGTAATGATAATCTCACGTGATTACTCTAGTTTATTTTCGTAATCTCAAAATTTATTAATTATTTAAAAGAAGATCAAAAAACGACAAACAAAATCAGGCACGTCAAAATTTGTGCTTGGAAACTTTCGCCTACAGTTTCTTCCACACTAGATTTATTAAATCACTTTCTCTTTTTTCTTTTACAAAACTTTTAAACAAAACAAGATTAGCTAGAATGTTTTATTGACCTTATTTTGCTTGTGATATTTTTTTAACAGAATCTTTAAGTAAGAACATGGATATGGTATTGAGAATTCATTTTACAAAGAATTATTATGCAAAATTTATTTCTTGTAATTCATTTAAATTTCTGAATTCCATTCCCATACTTATGCAAAAAAGATCACATCAATCGTCGAATAATAATAATTCCAATACATATTTAAAACATGTTAAAGGTAATAAAAGATTCCTTAAATGAGATGGTGATCCTGTTTTTTTATTCCCTTTCTGGACAAAAGAAACGCAGCCTTACAATAAGAGAATAGTTTAAATAATTTGCGCATTATTCTTTGTAGGTTTTCTTTTGTAAATTTTCCTACATATATCACTATTATTTCTAGCACAAGACGAAATATATTCATAGAAGCACTTTTATATTTTCATTGACTATGTTTTTTCTTCTTCATAATCTAATTTTTTTAAAGTATCTACAATGGTTTATAATGTGCTAAGTTTAATGGATTGTCATCATCAGTTTTCCATATTGCACTTTATTTACATTACATGAAAATGTAACAAAGTAAATTAGTCCTTCTATCATTATAAACCCACATTTATTACATGTTGGCAACAAAATAATAATGTACTATACTGTGTAAGAATGCCTAGACTGTTACAAGTTACTAAAACATGTCACCTGTTTTCCACATTGCAATTAATTTACATTATATGAAAATGTAACAAAGTAAATTAGTTCTTGTATCATTGTAAGCTCACATTAATTACATGTTGGCAACAAAATAATAATGTACTTTACTGTGTAAGAATTCCTACACTGTTACAAGTTACTATTACACGTTAATTTATACAAAGATAATAATATATAGTATAATAAGATGGTTATTAAATTACTATGTACCACAATTATGGTTGCTTTTCCAATTAATAACATTATATTTCAAACATCATGGGAAAAAAAAAGGCTTGATTGCTCTCTTTCATGGCACGGCACCTAGCTAGCAAGTGACCATCAAAAAGGGAAATAAAAGAAATTAATCTAGTGAAATACATGTAGGAGGTTATGTATTTACACATGGCCACATTAGTCACTATTCTATTATATTATATGTTATTTTCACGATATATCATTTTCCTTATGCAGTAAAGTGAATTATTAAAAAGTGACAAACTTGGCTACTCATGCCAGACTATAAAGAGGGGTGTTAGTAAGTAAACTTGGTTGTTCCATTTAAAAATAATATGGGCTATCCAAATTAATTAGCTAGACCATTCGACTTTATGTTTTATTATAAGCACAATCCATTAGAAAGAATTATCTAGAGAACTAAGTGGAGAAAGTAGTAGAATAGTCTAAATAAATATCTTGACTTTGTTGAAGAATCTAAAATAAATATCTAAAAGAAAAATCTAGATATTAGATGAAAATATCTAGATATTTGTAAAATTGTAGAATAGTGTGGAAAGTTTGTAGAATGTTCTATTGAGTCCTATAAATAGGACTTAGGCCTCCTGATGTAATGTGTGTAGAGAAGTTGTAAGAGTTAGTAGCAAAAGGCTTTCATAATAGAAAGAGTTTCTTTCACTACAAAGTAGTTGAGCTCTCTTTCTTCCAAAAAAATCATCTTCTCCTCCATTTCCACTTCCTAAGCCCATCACTTAAAAGGTCTATTGCTAAGTACCCAAAGGGTTCTTTTACCAACAAACTGGTATCAAAGCTGATGTTGATCCAGCTTTGAAGTAAGATGGCAAGTGGAATGATTTTTTTCCAATTCCATCAACTTACCAAAGAAAATTATGGTAAGTGGTGCATTCGAATGAAGGCGATTTTAGGCTCTCATGAGGTATGAGAGATTGTTGAGAAAGGTTATGAGAAATCTCTAGATGAGGCGTCTCTTACTCCTGCCCAAAGGGGGGAACTCAACAAAGCAAGGAGGAAGGATCAACAACCTCTTTCACTTATCCATCAATGTCTAGATGATTCTATGTTCGAGAAGGTGGCAAATGCTGCTACTTCAAAGGAGGCTTCGGAGATTCTAGAGAATGCTAATAGAGGCATTGAGAAGGTGAAAAAGGTACGTCTTCAAACTCTTAGAGGAGAATTTGAAGCATTGCAAATGGAGGAGTACGAACCCGTTTCAGATTATTGTTCTCATGTCTTGAAAGTGTCTAATGAGATGAAGAGGAATGGAGAAAGCTTGAGTGACACAAGAGTGATAGAAAAAATTCTTCGCACTTTGACACCAAGCTTTGATTATAATGTGGTGGCTATAGAGGAGTCAAAAGATCTTGACTCTATGACCATTGATCAACTCATGGGTACTTTAGTAGCCCATGAAGAGAAACTAAAGAAGAGGAGGTCCAAAGAATCTTTGGAGCAAGCCCTCTACACAAAACTCTCTTTCAAAGAAAGAGATGGATGCTTTGGACGTGGCAGAGGCCTTGGACGAGGAAATGGTGGATTTCAAGGACGTGGACGAGGAAGAACTCGAGGAGGCTATGTTCAATCCACCAAAGAGGACAAAAACCAAGGCTCTCAATCTACAAGAAGTTGTGGAAGAGGTGTGAAGTTTTTGAAAGGAGGTAAATCTCGAATCCAATGCTTTAATTGCCAATAATATGGTCATTATGCAAGTGAGTGTAGAAATTCTAGTCAAGTAAAAGAAAAAGCCAATCTTATGGAGGTTAAAGATGAAGTTCAACTCACTCTCTTAATGGCAAGACACGAGACCAAAGGAGAGAAGAAGACGTGGTATCTTGACTCCGCTGCAAGTGACCACATGACTGGGGATAAAAGGTTGTTTATAGACATGGAACCAGCCAAAGGCTACGTGATGTTTGGAGATGATTCTACACCAAGGGTTGAAGGCAAAGGTAAGATACTAATCCTTGCCAAAGATGAGAGTCACCAATACATCTCAGAAGTTTACTATGCTCCAAGTCTTAAGAGTAATATTTTGAGTTTGGGACAACTTCTGGAGAAACACTACGATATTCATTTGAAAGATCATAGTGCCATAGTTAAGGATTCAGAAGGAAAATTGATCACTACTGTGCCAATGACAACCAATAGAATGTTCTTGTTGAACATTCACCATGAGAATTGCATGAAAGCATGCTTCAAGGATGATCCATGGATTTGGCACATGAGGTACGGTCATTTAAATTTTGGTGACTTGAAATTGTTGTTTGCAAAATGCATGGTAAAAGGATTGCCTCCTATGAATCAACCCAATCACGTATGTGAAGGATGCTTACTTAGAAAGCATTTCAAAAGAAGTAACATCAAGAGCTAAGGAGCCTTTGGAATTCATCCACACAGATTTGTGTGGCCCAATTTCTCCGCTATCCCATGGTGAGAACAGCTACTTCATCCTATTTATTGATGATTTCTCTCGAAAGACTTCGATGTATTTTTTGAAGGATAAATCACAAGACTTTGATGCCTTTAAGACACTTAAGGCTGTGGTGGAGAAGGAGAAAGGCTTAAAAATCAAAGCCTTAAGGTCTGATGGAGGTGGAGCATTCACATCAAGTGAATTCACAAAATTCTGTGAAGAACATGGGATTAGGCATTTTCTTACAGCTCCTTACTCCCCGCAACAAAATGGAGTTGCGGAAATGAAGAATAGAATCATTCTCAATATGGTTCGTAGCATACTAAAGAGCAAGAAGATGCCAAAGGAATTCTGGGCTGAAGCAGTTGATTGTGCAGTGTACCGACTAAATCGATGTCCCACGAAGAGGCTAGAAGACAAGACTCCATAAGAAGCATGGAATAGGGAAAGCCCACAGTGAATCACCTACGAGTGTTTGGGAGCATAGCATATGTCCACGTACCAAGCCAAAAGCGGTCCAAACTTGATGATCGAAGTGAGAAACATGTCTTTATGGGCTATGAAAAGCAGTCCAAAGGCTATAAGCTCTACAATCCAGTCACGAACAAAGTTATCGTGAGTAGAGATGTATAGTTTAATGAAGAAGGAACATGGGATTGGAATATTGAAGGTGGTGAAAGCTTTGACTTCCTTCCTGTCATCCATTAATATGATGATGAAAGTAGTGATGTGGGTGAAGACACTCTGCAATCTCAAAGTCCACATTTACCCATTTCAAATGAAGAGACGCAAAGGACCAGAAGCCTACAAGAGATCTATGAGGAAACAGAACGCATAGAGGCTCTCACACTCTTCTGTCTTTATGCTGACTGTGAACCTCTAGGCTACGAAGAGGCAGCAAGGAGTGAGAAGTGGAGACACGGTATGGATGAGGAAATAAGATCCATTGAAAAGAATCAAACTTGGGAGTTAGCATCTCTTCCAAAAGGCCATAAGGCAATTGGAATAAAGTGGATGTTCAAGGCGAAGAAGAATGCTAGAGGAGAAGTTGAGAAATACAAAGCAAGACTTGTCACCAAAGGCTACAAGCAGAGGCGTGGCATTGACTAAGAAGAGGTATTTGCTCTTGTTGCTCGCTTGGAGACTATCAGGTTAGTAATTTCTATCGCTGCCCAAAATAGATGAAAAAGCCATCAAATGGACGTAACATCCGCATTCTTAAATGGCTTTCTTGAAGAAGAAATATATGTGGAGCAGCCAGAAGGATATGTGGTCAAAGGCCGTGAGGATAAAGTTCTCATGCTAAGAAAGGCTCTATATGGTTTGAAAGAAGCATCAAGACCGGGAATACAAGAATTGATCATTATTTTCCGGAAAATGGTTTCAAGAAATGTCCAAGTGAACATGCACTCTACGTGAAATTTTCAAGCAATGGAGATATGTTGTTAGTTTGCTTGTACGTGGATGATCTCATCTTCACAGGAAATTCCCCTAGCATGATCGAAGATTTCAAGAAGGCGATGACTCTTTTTATGTTTTATTATAAGGCCAATCCATTAGAAAGAATTATCTAGAAAACTAAGTGGAGAAACTAGTAGAATAGTCTAAATAAATATCTTGACTTTGTGGAAGAATCTAAACTAAATATCTAGAAGGAAAATCTAAATATTAGATAAAAATATCTAGATATTTGTAAAATTGTAGAATAGTGTGGAAAGTTTGTAGAATGTTCCATTGAGTCCTATAAATAGGACTTAGACTTCCTAATGTAATGTGTGTAGAGAAGTTGTAAGAGTTAGTAGCCAAAGGCTTTCTTAATAAAAAGAGTTTCTTTCACTACAAAGTAGTTGAGCTCTCTTTCTTCCAAAAAAATCATCTTCTCCTCCATTTCCACTTCCTAAGCCCATCACCTAAAAGGTATATATTGCTAAGTACCCAAAGGGTTCTTTTGTTAACAGGCAATGTTTGCCGGATTGTGATCCTACGTAAGATCGAAATGGGGTCATAGAATCGGATCATAAATGGGATCAATAGGATCGAAATAGTAGGATCGTAAAATTAACTATACATGTTATAATAATTAATTACTTAGATAATTAGGTTTCAATTTTCTTTGCATAAAGTATTTAACATTTAAACTAAAAGAAATGTGTAAATTCAATTTTCTTAAATGAATTTTTAGATAATTTTTTAATAAAAACTCTTCTCTTATAGATCTTCTCTTCATTTTATTAGAAAAACTTTTTAAAATATATTTTTCTTAGCAATAAAAGTTTTCTCAAATAATATTAGCCTCAATTGAATGTGAACCAAAAGAAATAACAGAAAAAAAAATCTCAATAAGCTCAATTAATTTTTGTAATTGATGAATAGTAAACTCGGACCGATCCTACGATCTTGTACGATCCTGGACGATTTTGACCGATCCCACTCCGATCCATTGCAAAAATCAACTTTGATCGATCCAGGATCGATTTTGGTACCTTAAATCGTAGGATCGGACGATCCTATGATTCAAGATCGCGAGTTTGCAAACTATGCTAACAGGCCTACCTCGTGCAAGTTGGCTCCAAAAATGGGGATAAGCCACGCATGATTTCTAGTGACCTGCATGTTTTGGCCATTTAATTCTTGGGACAGTACGTTTAAGGCCCCCAACTAACAGATGCAACTAGTTGAAGTGATGAAAAGCAAAGGCGGGTCCTTGTGTATAACATAAATGTGAAGCTCAGAAAACAAAAACAAAAACAACACTTTTTTCCGACCTCACAACAATACTGATCTCCTCTGCGATCTTGTAATATTTTCAGGCTTTAATATCAGCCATGGTCTTGAAGTTGGAACTCAATGTGAATTCCGCTGAGGATCTTCCAGATGTAAGGAGTTGGTCCTTCCTGGAAATGAAAGTATTTGGGGAAGTTTCCATCGACGGAGAACCACAAGTGACGAAGACTCCAGTTGATTATGTTGGAGGTATCAACCCGAGGTGGAACATGAAGACTCCGTTCATCCTGTCGGAGGAATCCGTCAAGGGGGATCACATGCTTGTCATCCGACTCCTCTGCGAGAGGTCATTCCGGCGCCCTAAGTACGTCGGCGAAGTGAAGTTGCCGTTGAAACAACTCTTCGAGAAGAGACAAGCTCATCCTGTTTGTGAAGAATTTCGCTTGACTAGGGTTGAGGAAGATGATGTTGTTCATAATTTTGGTGTACTCAAAATGTCGTACTGCTTCTATGAATCAGTTAAGACCTCCAAAGCAGAGGTCATCTGGAGAGTACTTTTGCCAGTTGCCGGAATTGCTCTCGGTACAGTCGCAGAGGTCATCGTTCCAGGTTAGAGAAACTACATTTATGCAGTACGCGCGTGTGTGTAATGGCATATTAATATCTCTAACAAATGAACAGAAATTATGTTTTGTCAGGTGCATCAATTGTGATTGCACCCGTGTTTGGCTGCGGATGACTGCTGCTAATAATGTAAACAGGTGGTTTTTTTGTTAGTCCTTCATTTATTAATTATTGACTGATGCAAATATAAATTCTTTTCATTGGAAAATAATAAATTGCTACGTGAGTGTTGAGCAGTAGTGATCTTCCAAACCTCTTGGGTCAGATCTTTTGAAGCTGGAGATGATGATTGAGGCTTGCTGGGTCTTTATCACAAATCAAATGATTGTGTTTGCATATGTATGTTTGGGATTGTACTTTCATAAGAATAAATCACAGTATTGCCGTTAGTACTTCTTTCGTTCTAAACTAAATATCCTGTTTGACTTTTCATTTTTTTTATTTTTTCATGAATTGTACTAAAAATGAAAATTAAATATGACAATCTTTATCAGGCTTAGAAAATAATTAAATTAAGTTTGTCTTGTTATGTATCCATTTTATGATATCTTGTGATTATTTTCTAAATCTAAAGGCAACATACTTCCCACAACTATTTATTTACTATGTGTAACAGTAAACTTTCCATACAATTGGATTCTTTATTTCGACATATCAATAAACTAAAAACGATCTCTCGTATCAAAAGCTAAAATAAATGTCTCTTCGCAAAATAGTTTCTCACGATATGATTCGTCAAAGCACAATCACATTAATTTATCATTGCATCTTGATTACACCATAATTTGAATTGGAGGGAAAATTATTATTTGAAAATTGATAATTATTTTAATTGATACATTATTTTCTTTGGAAATAAACTTTATTCAAAAACCGAAACTAATCTTGTCGACTTGATGCTAGATTGGATAAAACTGCCAAAATAGTGCCAGAGGACCAAAAAAACTTGTGTACATTAATGTAGAGGACCAAAATGAGGAAATGGCCTAATGTAAATGACCATTTTCAGATATTATATAGTGACATCAGGTTTTTCAATTAGGGCTAAAATTGTTCTTTAATACAATTCCTCTAAATTTTTCTCAACACAATGTAATTAATAATTATGCGGTCGAAACGACGTCATTTCCATGTTATACGCCGACGTTTTTTAGCTCACACGTATTAATCTTTCAAAAGTAATTTCAGACATTTCCCGTCACTTTTTTGGTACCCCATTTTTGAAAAACTGGATTCAGTTAAAGAATTTAGCTGGACTCCCTCTATTCTAACATCTTTCTTTCCCTCGCTTTCTTTTCAGGAGGAGTTGCTAATGAATATATTGATGGTGGAGTCGAATGCTAAGGGGTTGGAGGTGGTTTTGGCGTTTGCTAGTGGTTGTGTGGCAGTCTTTGGCACTAAGATTCTCGCCGGAGGTGGTGCATGTAGTTTATTTGGAAGAGGTGAGGAATTTAGAAGTGTGAGAACAGAGTGGAGGATAAGATCGGTGGAGGTGGGGATTTGGAGTAGGTGGTAGTTAAGGATGGAGCTGTGTGATTGGGTCGGCAGACTAATTAATAGTTTAGGGATCATCTTGTAAATATGCATAAATGTTGTTGGAGTAAATGAGTCAACCATCAGGTTGTAATACACCATCATTGATACATGAATATTGATATGCTCTTCTTGAAGACCCGTGTAAGCCCACATGTGGTTTCAGTTCAAAACCAACTGATAATAAGAGGAGTAGTACATGGGAGTTATGTGTTGGTTAAGTTGAGTTATTATTTCTAATGTGAGACAAGAGTTTTTTACTTGTGTTCAAGTTCAAAGGGATTTTTAACGGCTCTTCCTGCTACTCTGAATATTCTCTCTTTTCCAAATTCCTGATCTCTTCTTTTAATCTTTCTGTCCCAATTCTTCTTCTAAATTTCGATTTATATCGGTGTTATTTTCTGCGTGTGAAAATCCAAGAGTGTACAATCGCCACGCTCTTTCAGATTTGATGCCTAGAAATAGAAAGATTCACAAGCCTGCTTACTCGGCTTTTCAGGGTCTCAAATTATTTGGATGAATAATGTCTACTTTCCTCTACTAAGTCATTATCAACATCTTCTAAAATAGTTTTGTGGGTGAGTCATTGACCAGCTTAAGTCGTATGTCAATTTCAAGTATAGTTTGTTTTTAGCTTATGGGGTTTATTATTACTCCGTATTTCTTTTCGGAAGATTGTAACTGTTGGGCCAATGACAGCTTTTTAGTTATTTGCGGTTCCTTAAATTTCATGTGCAGGAAATTTTATTTTTTCCTTTTCCCTTTGAGTATGTGCTTTTCTTAGAAAATTAAAGTATTCAATATCAGTCTAATTTCTCCGATTGCTTCCTTTCAGCCATGCCTCAGGCCACCAGGTCGTGACATCCAGCTTCGATGAGTATTTTTCATTTTCACATTGAAAAGATGAAAACTACAGTTTTGAAATTTGTATAGTTTTCATACTCCAAAAAAAAAAAAAACTCAGCCGCTGTCAAAATATGTGAAGCAGCCAATTGGTCTTTAAGCAGCCCAAAAAAGAGGGCTATTCATTCCAACTCCTTTGGGCTTTGAATTAAATTTTCTTTCCCATCTTGCCCATAACTGAACTTTAAAATCTCACGCGTCAAAATGCCCTTAGCTGGCTTTTTCCGTACGGAGGTCATAAATAGTCGTCGTAGTATCTTTCAGTCATCATCCATTCATCCTTTTTTTTTCGATTCAAAAGGGAGATAATTACAGCTCCTATACTATTACATTTCTCGGGTGTGCCACCCTGATGATGTCATGGAATAGCCAGTTTCTAACCCCTCATGGTGGAAAATCCATCTTATGTAGTCCCGGAGGATTTGACACCACCAACGCGGCCATATAGTCGGCCGCAAAATTCTTCTCACGATGCACATGTGCTAGCTTCACTTCCCAGCTTCTACTCATGAGTTCCTTGATGGCACACAAAATTCCCAAATGCACTTCCGAATTTGGCTCCTTTGGTAGCACTAGCCTTACTACAATTTTATTATCCACCTTCGCCTCTAGCTTCCTATACCCCTTGTCCCATGCTAGTTGCAGGCCTTGCAAAAGTCCCCAAATCTCTATTCCCGTAATTGAGCAGTACCCAATGTTTATTGAAAAGCCACCACACCACCCTCCAGTGCAGTCCCTCAACAAGCCACCAGCAGTTGCCCATCCGATGTCGGTATTCAGGGCACCATCGATGTTTAATTTAATCCATTCTGCCGGTGGAGGTGACCATGCCAGCAACCGCCATTCCCTTGTCACCGATTTTGCCCCTACCATCTTCAAGCTTTTCCTGGCCTCAATCACATCAGACACTTTCTGTGTAATTTCCTTCACCGATTGCCACAGTGAGACCTCCTTCCCTTCAAAGAGTGCCATATTTCTCAACCTCCAGATCCACCATGCCGTAACCCCAAACAACATGGGCCAATTCTCCCCACCACTACCTCTCCAATTGGCGAAATTTTCCATCAGCCACTCCTTGCATTCCGGGCTATTAAAAGCCCTCCATTCAGCCACCGGCACCAATGCTTTCCAGACTACAGCCGCTTTCAGACAATCCCTCAGCACGTGCTGCGTTTATTCCTCCACATCCCCACACCACCCACAGCAACGGTCCATCGTTAAATGCCTCCAACCCCTTTCCACATTGGTTAGTAACCGCTGGTTACTCGCGAGCCACAAGAAGTGGCGGATCTGATGCGGGCAGCCCCACTGCCAAACCAACTTCTAAATGGGATCTTTGAGTTGAGTGTGCCGTTCAGAGGTAACCTCATAGGCAGATTTAATTGAGAAATCACCCCCACTTAAAGGTCCCCAATACAGAATATCTTCTCCTCTCTCCGGTGCCGGCGGAGGGATTTATAGTATTTTAAACACCGACGATGCTGGAAGAAGGTTGGGCTAATAAGGCTTCCACCTTATCTGAGATGACGACGCGGGGCATTTGCCCATCCTTTATCAACACTACTTCCTGATCCAGATCCTCAATCTCTATGTCCTCAGTCTCGAACATTGGGCAATCCCTATGCCGTTGACCACGGAGCATCTTCTCCTTGAAGCTCATCGGGCCCGGATGAGGATTAGAATTTTCAAAAGCATTAGTTCTTCCCCCAAAAAAATCCCATTGCTTCTCTTTCACACGGGCTTTTTTTGTGGGACGAAGGTCGATGGACGGTGATGTGGATGCTTTTGAATTTTGGTCCAATTGGAGTGGGGGGAAATGACTATTATCAGCTGCATGTTTTGGTTGTGGGTTCAGATCAGACGGTGGGTTGCTGATTGGTGGTGGGTTTGGTGGCGGGTTTGGTTCAGGGGGTGGGTCTGGTTGTGGGTTATTTTGGGTTGGGTGCACTATTTTAGTCAGAGAAAGCTTTCTTACCGCTAGCTTCTAAGATGCAACAATGAATAGAATTCATCATCCATTCATCCTTATCACTCCAGAGCGGCAATATTTCCAAATTTCTCCGGCGAAACTTCGAGCAAGTAATTCCGATCTTATTTTCTATATTCCACTTAATCTTTTTCCTCCATTCTTCTTTTGTTTCTTGGTATTATCGCCCAGACTCATCTTTCGTGTTTCTCTCCGCTGCAGAATTCTTGTTGTCAGCTCTCCACCGCCTGCTTCTTCCGGCTTGCCGCCGGGCCAAAATGAAGAGGGTTAGTTTTTGCTTTTTCCGTTTCTTTGTGGTTCTCTTTTTCTCTCATCTGGGATTTGCGTACTTAGCTGAAAAGAATGACATTTTTCCCTTTGTGACTTGGTTTTTTGTGGTGGCTCGCCGGCGACAGAGAGAGAGATCCCACTTGGGGAAATTTGGGAACTGTTGAAGCCCGGACTTAAGACCTTCACCCAAAGAGCTGCAAGATTCAATCTTTTTTCTGTCTTGAAAATGGGTTGAATTTTTCTTCTCAATTAAATCACGAATTTTCACCGAATGATTGAAATTAATCTCACTCTGTTTTAATTCGGTTAACACGCTCCCTTGGTGCTGATTATGAGCACAACTGGCCATGAAGCCATGAAGACTCTTTTTTGGGTGAGTTATTTAATTAGGCCCTACGCTTAAAGGTCAAATAATTCCTATTTTGAGGTACTGTGTGTTAGATTTCACTTTCCTAGACTAAAATTTTGTTTCTGTTTCTTCTTATGCATGTGAAATCAGATTGCTATTCTTTTTATAGTGATTCGATGCGTTGGAGAGCTTATGGTGATACAAATAACACCGGGTTTGATAGAATTTTCGAGATCAATGGCGCTGGCTTTAGAAATGGCAATTTTCCTGCATGCCCTTGGAAGATCCCGAAAAGCATGGTTCTCTGCTCTTGTTATCCCTCAAATATATTTCTTAACACAAAAGCACCATAAATCCAGACTTGTCCATATTTTTTAGACACTTCCATCATTTATTTAAAGCATGTACGTAAGACATTATTTTGTTCGCATCTTAGAATCTGCCATACAAATTCGCATTCGCATTTTCATCTTAGAATCTGCTACTGGAAATCACATTTTGATTAATCAACGCCGCATGTTCATGTTCATGTTTATGTTCATAATGGATAAATTCCTTTTGGGAGACAAATATTTGTTTTAATAAACATTTTAATCAATGCTATATATTTTTGTTCACGTTTGAATCCGAGTTATGATTAAAACTTTTCACTACTTTTGAAGATATGCTTTTTATTTAATTTATCAAGAAGAAATTTGGTGCATTTTTTAAAGTCTTGATGATGCCTAACAAATGAAGCAAGTCACCATCTTAGAACAAAAAAAAAAAAGAGAAGCAAGTCACCGATTTGGGCTAGTCATCTTTTTTGGCTTTAAATTTTCTTGTATTTACCATTTTATCCACGACGGATAAAAACACCACGTTAAATGAGAGGAAAATTTACTTATATATAACCTAAAAAAATTTTGAAGAACAAAATAAATCTAGGTTTTAAATTGTGGCCAAAACTGATTCTTTCGCGCTTCGAACATGCGAAAATAAGCAAAATTGCGTTTTAAAAACGCTAAAAAAAAATTTCGCATTTTAAAAACGCTAAAAAACCATTATCGCGTTTCAGAAACGCTAAATGTAAGATATCGTAATTAATTTAACTTAATCGTAACTAATTAATGGTAAAAAAATTAATTAAATAAATATTCGCGTTTTTAAAGCGCGAAAAAATTAAAAAAGAATATTTTATTTAAATAACTTCACAAAAATCGGTCGAACGACCGAAAAGACATAAATATCCAATCCATTATACTGGAGTCCAAGTCCTGGACTCTTGCCTATTAGGGGTAATTTGGTAATTTTGTCGAGGGGTTTAGGGATTTGTTCCTTGATGTATTTTTTTTGTCCACCAAGAATAATTTGTTGGTTAAATCCACAGAATCATCAGAATTCTGAATTTCTAAAACGCGTATAATTTATGGGTTAAATAACTTTATAAAAATCAGTCGAACGACCAAAAAGACATAAATATCCAGTCCATTATACTGGAGTCCAAGTCTTGGACTCCTGCCTATTAGGGGTAATTTGGTCATTTTTGTCAATAGGATCTGATTTGTAAGATGATTTTTTTTTGTGAAGCCGGGGATCAGATTTGTTGATTATTCCGATTTACATCTTTATAATATACCTTCCCCAAAAAATTTCGCGTTTTGAAAATGCTAAAAAACATTACCGCGTTTCAGAAATGCTAAAAGTAAGATATTGTAATTAATTTAACTTAATCGTAAATAATTAATGGTAAAAAAATTAATTAAATAAATATTCGCCTTTTTAAAGCGCGAAAAAAATTAAAAAAAATATTTTATTTAAATAACTTCACAAAAGTCGGTCGAACGACCGAAAAGACATAAATATCCAGTCCATTATACTGGTTACGGGTGCTTGACTTTAGGGTGGCTCATACCCAAACTTGTGGGAAAAAAAATGTGTAGGGTTTAAAAACTGGACATTTCTAATCTTCTCGCGCTTTGAAAACGCGAAAACAAAAAATTAAATTAAAACTTTGCATTTGTGAAACGCGAATTCTGTTAATGGAATTAAAAAAATTAAATTATTATTTGCACAAATTGATCCGGAAAAAAAGAAAGAAAAAAATGGAATTAAAAAAGGGAAACAAAAAATAGCGTTTTGAAAACGCAAGTATTCTATATCACGTTTCAAAAACGCGAAAAAGCTTTAGCGTTTTAAAAACGCGAAAGCTGTATATTTAAAATAAATTTTTAAATTAATTTTAGAGAATTTAGCATTTTGAAAATAAACCGAATATTGTGACAATTTAGCATTTTAAAAACGCGAAAAAAAATGGTTTTACCATTTTGAAAACGCGAAAATTGGTTTTAGCGTTTTGAAAACGCAAAAATATCCAGAAAATCTCCTCAACTACTCATTCGGCTCCACGTGTATTTTGCTGATAAGTTTTGAATGAATTCGCGTTTTGTACCCGCGAAATTTAAGATTTACATACCAAAATAACAGCATTTCTTCCCAAACCCACCTTCTTTCGTTCTGTTGAGCTCCGATTTTGAGTTTCACTCCGGGGGACTTGGCTGAATCCGGGAAAGTTCTCATTTCCTTCAAATTGAGAAGTTACTCCGAAGTTAAAGAAAATTGATTTGAGTCCTGAAGCCTATTTAAAACCCAAAGTTTCAACATTCATGTAATTTTTTTTCGTTATAGAAAACATGTACTTTTTTATGCCTTATTGTGAGCATAGAATGATTTACGCATTATTATTAGTTCATAAATAATTGAGATTTACTCAATTAACGGTGGATTTTTAATTAGGCTGATAAAGTGAATTAAAAGAAATATTAGTTAATAGAATGTTAAATTAGATGAGCTTTGTAAATTATTGTGTATCGATTCCTATAAAATAAAATAAAATTATAATAATGATATTGAATTTTTGAATATTTTTAGCATAAGAATAAATTATGTAATTCGGGCACAAGGTTTAGATTTAATATTAATTTAAATTCTTTGATTGTAAAATTTGTAAAATACCATCGAAGATTGTGTGTGCTGTTGTTAAATTATATGATTCTTGAAATTTATTGTATATTGGTTTATGAAAAAGTTTATAATACCCAGATTGAGTTTTTAAAATATTTTTAGTGTAGAAATGAATTTTTAAATTCAGGCGTATAGTTGTTCTTTTGAAATTATTAAATCTGTAAATGGGGTAAATACTATTTCGGCAAAACTAAAATTCAAAATGTATTCTAGTGTTCTGATTTCGTAGGAATTGATTTGCAGGCTGTAAATGTCTTTCACGGAGACAGTTCGTCTGAAAGTATACTGGAATACTACTTATACAACTGAACCTGATGGGACTATCACGGTACAGCGAGATGCGCTAGACGGTTTTCTAATTATTGATCATATGTTAGATTTCTCGGAACTTGTTGATAAGGTATGTGGTGTGATGGAAGTTGATAGAGAATGGTTGTATATTGATTTTTCTTTGGTATGGATGGAGAGGTCAGGGAAAAGGTCTCGTGTGCACATTAATGATCATAATACTGTACGGTTCCTTTATCTTTGTGCTGATAAATAGCCGGAATTGTACATTGAAAATGTTGAGAGAATAGGCCATGTTTATGCAAGTACATCTGGCCAGGATATTAGTGCCAGCACTAGTGGTGGTATAACAGTTGAAGACAATGAAGATGGAGATGAAGATGAAGATGAAGATGAAGATGGCGGGGGTGTCGAAAGCAGTGATGATGAGTACGTCCGATCGGATGAGGACTCAGATGACGACACTGATTTTGATTCATCTTCTTCAGTACCATATGTTTTCGAAGACATCAGTGGATGGGACAAGACTTTAGAGGAAGTAGATTCTGATGGGATAAAAATGTGGGACGGCAATCCGTTGACGGTTGACCTTGATGTACATTTCACCAACAAGCTTGAGGCACAAGCGGGAGTGGGAGAATGGAACTTGCGACAATGTCGGACTTTGCGGGTGAAAACTAGCTCTAAACGAACATGGTATGTCGAATGCGAGACCTGTGGGCCCAAATATCCGAAAGAGCGTCTTCACGGCTATGATTGCCTATGGAAGGCACGAGTTTTGCTACAGAAGGCCACCGATACTTGGTAAATGGTGGTATGGTCCGATTCCCACAGCTGTCTTGGGGCAAACAAGAGAAACGAGTCTCGAAACATCACGTCTTCTATGATTGCTAGACTGGTTGCCCAAAATGTGCGAAAACGTCCAGATTTTGCAGTTGCCCAAATCCAAATAGAAGTTTTGAAGAGGTACCAAGTCGAATGTAGCTACAAGAAGGCATGGCATGGTAGAAGAAAAGCACTTGAGGCTCTGTATGGTACATGGGAAAGTAATTTTCAACAACTGCCCAGCTTCCTTGATGCATTGGTCATGTCAAACCCGGACACCTGTGTGCGATTCAAGTTTAAGAAACATTCAGGAAACATTATACTGGAGTCCATCTACATACTTACTTGCTAGAAGTTTATGATGCATGATGTTTGTAAAAAAACAGTAGCCCTTAATCATACAGCTGATATTATAAATTTTGGTGTTTCTGATGGCTAGTTTTGGGGTTTGACCTATTTGCTGCAATTCCTCTTAAAAACACCAAGATGTTTCTTCATTTTTTAACCTTTCCTTTCCCTCCTTTTCATGTGATACATGTGCTTATTTTTATGACTTTAAAATAGAGTAAAGTCTTGTATGTTTGGGGACATTAAAGGAAGCATTTTTGTTTTGGAGTGAATTCTTTAAGTTAAGTAATTAATTATTCCGTAAGTATGTATGTACATAGTTAGGGTAGAACAAGGGTCTAGGGTTTAGATGGTGATAAAGAAGTGATTATTAACTCTGTGGTTTGAATTAGAAGGAAATAACGCAATAACAAATCGCTACATTCTTCTCATTAAGGAAACACCCCACTTTTAGAACCTGTGTATGGACAACTTTATGATTATTCGAGATTTAATCCACTTATAAAAATTTTCATATATACCTTCTTTCAGTGGCGGAGCCAGGAAAAAAAATCAGTAGGGGCACATCGATTTTGCTTATGTATGTTAAAAAATCATGGAACTAATCTTTTAAATACATTATTGGCAAAAGCTAATAAATGTTAACGTTCATAAATCGACCAAAGCAGATAAAGTATGTTTTGATGTAAATATTGTGTTTTTTTTTATTCTCCTCATCAACATCATAAAATATATTTTCTCTTAATATATACAAGCTATAAGATAAACAAAATTAATAGGTTGTTGTGTGGTTATTTTCCTTTCTATTTTTGCTTGATCCTTGAGCTTGAGTATTTAAGATGTTGTATAGGAGTTACTTGAAATATAGTAATAGTGATCTTAGAAAGTGGAATTGGTGGAAAAAATTTCTTATAGAAAACGAACCTTTTCATCGAAACATTTTAAACAGATTAATTTTGCAGTAGTTGATAACCTACTAACTGATAAAGCATCCTTATTCAAAAACGAAAAAAACTGATAAAGGATAATAAGTGTGGGACCCAGCAAAAATGAGGGGGGGGACTGGCAACGCCTCAACGGGTTTTGCACGCATATGCAGTAGATTTGTTTCATTATCTCAATTAGAAATACATTTTTTCTTTTAAATTGTAAGTTTTGCCTGTTTGACCGAACAAATACCAGTACTACTACTATGCTTTGTTTCCAGATTACAGTGGGGTGTTTGTGGCGGAAAGGGCATAAACACAATACACTATGGAAGCGAACCCCAAGAAAATATCTTTTCCTACAACCAATAAAATAAGACAACCAAACAAGCAAAATAATCCAAGAACTGATAAAATAAAGGAGGCACACGAATTTTCTTGGAAATCCAAATCCGGGAGAAACCATGATACTGTAACAACAGTCAAAGCTCCACTATCACAACAATGGAAAACAATCTTCACCAACCGGTGGATACACAGGACTTCACCCAAAGGTGGATTACAATAATACTCTTTCACACACACATGTCACAAAGTAGGACTGGAAGGATCTCACTAAAAAAAGAGTTAAACTGAAAACTAAACCCTAGTTTTCTTTATTTTTCTCTCGTACAAAAATAATGCACGGCCGCCCAAACTTTTCTTCTCTTCTCGGCTGGAAAAACACGTCCGAAAAACAAAGGAAGCCTAGGAGTTTTTATAACCCTCGGCCAAAGCAAAAAACCAATCCAACTTGGACTTGGTTTTCTTTCTTCCCTTCGGTCAAGCCCAAAACCAAAACAAATATTGCTTTTGGTTTCAAGTAATGCTGGGCACCAATTGGGGAGAATAAAAAACCGGCCCAATAATCTCCCCCTTCACTTCAATTCGGGGGTAAAACCAAACTGGCTTCATGTCTACAAAACAGGAGTTTGTCTCTACTCATAGTCTTCGTCAACATATTGGCTCCGTTGTCATCTGTATGAATCTTCTCAAGAAACAACGCCTTTGATTCCAACACATCCCAAATCCAATGATATCTCACATCATTATGTTTAGATCGCGAATGGAATGTAGAATTTTTCGCCAAGTGAATAGCGCTCTGGCTATCACAATACACCACATACCTCTCTTGCTTCATGCCAAGCTCTTGTAAAAACTTCTGCAATCAAAGTGCTTCCTTACAAGATTTCGTAGCTGCGGTTAACTCTGCCACTGTAGTAGACAAAGCAACACACTTCTGCAACCTACTTTGTCATGAAACTGCTCCCCCTCCATAAGTTATCAAGTATCCAGAAGTAGATTTCCGAGCATCAAGGTCACCCGCCATGTCAGCATCTGTATATCCATCCAACATGGTCTTCCCATTGCCAAAGCAAAGACTCAATCTGGAAGTACCCCTAAGATACCTGAGAATCCATTTCACAGCATTCTCATGCTCCTTACCAGGATTGGACAGAAACTGACTAACAACACCAACTTCATGAGCTATGTTTAGCCTTGTGCAAACCATCGCATACATCAGGCTGCCAACTACCGAAACATAAGGAACCTTTTTCATCTCTTCCTTATCTTTCTCACTTTTAGGATACTGATTTTTGCTTAGCTTAAAATGGCCCGTAAGTGGAGTCGAGACTTCCTTAGCACTGCTCATGTTAAACCTATCAAAAACTTTCTCGATATACTTCTCTTGAGATACCCAAAGCTTCTCATTCTGTTTGTCACGAGAAATCTTCATCCTAAGGATCTGTCTAGCCCGACCCAAATCCTTCATCGCAAAGGACTTATTCAACTCCTTTTTCAACCTGGCAATGTTTGCAGTATCATGACCAACAATAACCATGTCATTGACATAAAGCAAAATAATTATAAAATCACCATCAGAGAATTTCTTCACAAACACACAGTGATCGACTATAGTCCTTTGGTATCCCTGCCCTATCATGAAAGCATCAAACTTCTTGTACCACTGCCTCGGAGCTTGCTTCAACACATACAAGCTTTTGTTGAGACGACATACAAGCTTTTCTTTCCCCTTCTCCTGGAACCCATCTGGTTGCTCCATGTAAATCTCTTCTTCCAAATCACCATGCAAGAAGGTTGTCTTCACATCAAGCTGTTCAATCTCAAGATTCAAACTGGCCGCTATCCCAAGCACAACTCGGATCGAAGACATCTTTACAACAAGAGAGAATATCTCATCAAAGTCTACGGCCTTTCTCTTATTGAATCCCTTCACAGCTAATCTAGCTTTGTACCTCGGTTGTGAGCTGTTCTCACTTGTCTTCCTCGGAACACCCATTTATTCTTGAGCGCTCTCTTGCCCTTAGGCAGCTTCACCAGGTCACACGTGTTATTCTCATGCAAGGATTTGATCTCATCTTGCATGGCTGCTAACCACTGATCTTTCTGCTCATGACTAAGAACCTCTTCATACGACTCTGGCTCTCCCCCATCTGTGAGCAACAAATACTCATGAGCACTGTACCTAGTGGAAGGTTTTCTGTCTCTGGTAGACCTCCTTGGCTGGATAGGAGGTGATGAAATCGGTGGTGTCTCTGTTTCAGAAGTAGGATCATCATCAAACTCACCATTCTACTCTGTCTCAGCTCTCCCTTCAGGAGAATCATCTGATTGTGGAGGAACTAGATCTAGATCAACAGGAATCTCAGGTGAAGATTCTGGCATCTCGCCCTTTCCCGTATCATCAATGGTCTGATCTTCAAAGAATATCACATCTCTGCTTCTGAAAACTTTCTTCTCTACAGGATCCCAAAGTCTGTACCCAAAATTATCATTGCCATACCCCAAGAATATACACTACTTGGATTTTCCATCAAGCTTCAACCTTTTGTCTTTGAGAATACGAACAAAGGCACGACAACCAAAAACTCGCAAATGTCCAAATGAGACATCTTTCCCTGTCCAAACTCGTTGTGGTAGATCACTATTAAACCGACCTGAGGGAGATAGGTTGATCAAATCAATTGCTGTCTGCATGCTTCACCCCAAAAAGATTTAGGCAGCTTTGCTTTCAAGAGCATACACCTAACCTTTTCGGTAATAGTTCTGTTCATTCTTTCTACCATGCCATTCTGTTGCGGAATCTTCGGAACTCTCTTCTGAAGTTTACTGCCATGGTCTCGGCAATACTTCTCAAACGGACCCTTGTATTCACCACCATTATCTGCTCAAACACACTTCAACTTCTTTCCAGTCTCTCGTTCAACTCTAAGGTGAAAGTCTTTGAACACATCTAATACCCGATCTTTAGATTTCAAAGAAAAACACCAAACCTTTCGAGCATAGTCATCAATGAAAGTAACAAAGTACAATGCTCCACCCAACGACCTATCTTTTATGTAATATACATCTGTATGAACTAACTCTAGAGGACTAAACTTTCTAGATGGATGAGAATTTTGAAAGGAAACCGTATGCTGTTACCATAGATACAGTCAACACAAGGTTCTAGAGCAGTACCTTTCACCTCAGGGAGAAATTACTTCTTACCAAGAATCTGGAGCCCCTTGACACTAATGTATCCAAGCCTTCTGTGCCAGAGATCAATGGAGGCAACTTTGCATTCAACACATACAAAGAGTTCAACTCCTTTCCTCTAGCAATAACAAGATTCCCTCTGGTAATTGTCCAACGCCACCACCTTCAGTGCTATGATAACCCTCATCATCAAGTTTTCCAATGGAAATAATGTTCAGACGCATATCCGGAACATGTCTGACATTCTTCAAGACAAGAGTACAACCTGTATTCGTTACCAATGATACCTCTCCCATGCAGACAACATCGCATGAGGCTTGATTGCCCATTCTTACATGACAAAAATCTCCAGATGTGTTAAGAGATAAAGAAGTGTCCGTGCGGCGTCACATGATAAGACACACCTGAATCACCGAACCAATCACCATCGTGACTCGCAACATTAATTATATCATCATCGCAGTACAGAAATACATCACTGGTAGTTACTACTGCAGTAGTGTCATCATCACTTGATTCATCCTTCTTGCCTTTACCTATTCTCGCTGCTAGTTCTCTCTTGAGAACCCTGCACTCCCTCTTAAAGTGCCCATTCCCTTGACAATGGTAGCACACGACATCTTTCTTGGATTTAGACCAACCTCTGGACTTGTCATTCCGATCACGTGGCCCTCTGTTTTTACTTCTCCATCTTCTATCTGATTTTTCTGTCACCAGAGCCTGTGACTCAGACTCAATACTCTGCTCTTTTCTTCTGACTTCTTCATTCATCAAAGCCTCTTTGACATGATCCAAGGTCAAGACACCATCCTGGGTTGAATTACTGATTGACACTACCAAAGTGTCCCAACTGTCTAGAAGAGAACAATAACAAAGCCTGCACCTCATCATCCAACTTTAAACCTACATTCACTGCTTGGTTCAACAAACCCTGAAACGAACTCAAGTGCTCATTCATGCTAGCACCATCTTTGTATCTCAACCTGGTAATCTGTTTCAGCGCATATGACTTATTGATGTCGGACTTCTTCCAGTACATATTCTGGATTTTCTCTCAAAGTTCATCAGCTTTTGTTTCTCCCGAAAAGTGATGAAACACACTTTGATCAATCCACTGTCGAATATTACCAACAATTTTTCGGAGCATATCAGCCCACTTTTTATCAGTCATATCACTTGGCCTACCTTCATCCTCTAGAACAGGATCAAATAAATCTTTGCAATACAACAAATCTTCCATTCTAGGCTTCCACATATGATAATTGGATGAAGTCAATTTAATCATCGTACCAATACCAGATGACTCTTCCATTTTATTGGTATAACACATCAACTACCAAACCGTAGCTCTGATACCACTGTTGTGGCGGAAAGGGAATAAACACAACATACTACGGAAGTGAACCCCAAGAAAATCTCCTTTCCTACTACTAATAAAATAGGACAACCAAACAAGCAAAATAATTCAAGAACTGATAAAATAAATGAGGCACACGAATTTACGTGAAAACCCAAATCGGAAAAAACCACGGGACTGTAAGAACAGTCAAATCTCCAATATCACAATAATGAGAAACAATCTTCGCCAACCGGTAGATACACAGGACTTCACCCAAAGGTGGATTACAATAATACTCTTCCACACACACCTATCACAAAGTAGGACTGGAAGGATCTCACCAAAAAAAGAGTTTAACCGAAAACTAAACCCTAGTTTTCTTTCTTTTTTCTCGTACAAAAACAATGCACGGCTGCCCAAACTTTTCTTCTCTTCTCGGCTGGAAAAACACGTCCAAAAAACCAAGGAAGCCTAGGGGTTTTTATAACCCTCGGCCAAAGCAAAAAACCAATCCAACTTGGACTTGGTTTTCTTTCTTCCCTTCGGTCAAGTCCAAAACCAAAACAAATATTGCTTTTAGCAATGCTGGGCCACCAATTGGGGAGAATAAAAAACCGGCCCAACACGGGGGGTACGTGGCCCCAGTGCCCCTCCGCCCCTGTCTTCGATACTTTTTCAAACGGGCCTAAGATTAGTAAACTCAATCCACAAATAAACGAAATCTAAAACAAAAAAGGGACGTTATCCACACATGACACATGTATTATGTATACTCTGAAGAGTTGTAAAAATTAATATAGATTGAAAACATACTGTTTAGACAAAAATCAAATCGTTGGTATACTTTTTTTTTTCATTATTGTTTTGGAGGGAATAAATAGTATGGAAACGATTTTTGAAGATTATGTTTAAGTTCTCCCATGGAATGCAATTCAATAGGTTCACGAATACCTTTCGGTATAATGACAATTCGAGCAACACTAGAGTTTATTTAGTATTACCAACAAAACTTGCTCATCAATTTCAATTCATATTTGTTGTAAAACTCACAGAAACTTTCTTCGAGGTATAATTGTATGAACTGTTACACATGAAATAGAACAAAAATTATCAGGATTTTTGATTTGTAAAAAATACTACCTCCGTTCCACAAAAATAGTCCACATTGAATTTTGTACTGTTTTTAAAACAAATTTGAAAACTCAACGTGGACTATTTTTGTGGGACGGACGGAGGGAGTACATTTTAATGAAAGAGGACTGAGCTGGGTAGTCCAGTTCTTAATGACTTTTCCAGGTTGCCATTTTGAGCTTCACATGGAAAGGCTATCAATATAATAAGGAATCCCCATTACCACCTTTTTCCTTTCTTTTTACTAGAAACTAGAAAGAAGTGCTGAAGAGTTTCATTTCTCTGCTGCCTACCTTTGTAATTTTCCAGGTTAAATCCCCATTACCACCTCTTTATTTAGAATTTCTTCTCATTTTCCCAAAGGTTTCTGGGATCTGTACCTTTGTCATCGCTGTCTGGTATGAAATCTCACGTGAGTGCAAAATGTGTCCTTATTTTTAACATTAGATATTGTATTGTAAATTTTTTAAAAAGCTGGTTCGTTCTAACGTTTCTTTCTTCTAGTAAGTGAAGTGAAGTCACTAATTATTATTGATGACACTTTCTTTCTTTCTATTATCCTTTTTATTGTAATTAGTTCCATAATTATTTATTATCTAATGAAGATTGACGAAACTTGGATTTGTACGGTGCTTAGGACGGGCGGCGATGATGACCTAGGCGGTGGCGAACGGCCTAAAACCTGCAAGACAGAGCCTTAGGTGTCTCTCGAGGATAGACTCTCCGATGCTTAAGTCAATAAGGGGATAGAGATAATAGAGAGAGAGGGATGTGTATCGTGTGTAGAAGGTGTAGAAGAAAGGTAGAAGATATGTATTATGGGAGAGGCACCACCTCTTTATATAGAGGTGGTGTTACCTGTTTCCTGAAACCTAGTCGTATTAGATTTAGGCGGTGACTTAACCTCCAAGATAGTCGGCCCAAACCCATTAGGGTTAGGGTTAATTTATGACTCGTCAAGTGCCCTAGCAAGCCATATTCTCGAGACTTGATGAGAAGAATATGGGTTGCTACAAGTGTTGATATCTTCTCGAGTTTCATGGTATTGCCCCAACTCTCGAACTCTTTCGTTCTCGGGTGTTACCTATACAAGATAAAGAGAATAAAGTGTCTCGAGGAGGTCTTTCTATTAGTGAGTTCGTGATTAGAAGGGGGAAGCTTGTGTATGCCGAATTAGGAGGATGGCACCTAGATTCTCTTATTTGAAGGTGAGAAGCCTGTAGTTGCCTTTCGTGCAGGTCTTGTGGTTGTGCCCGACTAGTAGGTCTTATTTGGCCGTTGCCCGACTAGCAGGTCTTTGTGGGTCGTGTCCGACTAGCAGGTCTTATTTAAACCCGGTGCCCGACTAGCAGGTCTTTATGGGTCAGTCCCGACTAACAGGTCTTATTTAAACCCGGTGCCTGACTAGCAGGTCTTTCGTTGATATGCAATTTCGCTCAAAAGAGGCAATATATTAATATGTTTATTGAAGATAAGTTAAAGCTTAACAGTAGCAATATTCTAAATCAAAGCATCGATGTGCTAAATTATTTAAACAGAATATAAAAGCAAGATGCATACTTGTTGGAAAGAACCTCGAGGAGTCTTTATTGTATCCTGAATGAAACGTGAGGCTCACCTGGAATTTCCCCGAGGGTTGTCTTGATTAGCCACATATTCTCGGAACTTTCCCTTCTCGAACCCTTCCTCGATTTGCTCATTTAGTGCATGGCAATTCTCGATGTCATGCCCATGATCTTTATGGAAAGAACACCATAAGTGTCTCGGTTGCTTGCTTGGATCTGTTGACATGGGACGTGGTACTTTCAACTCATTCTTATGGACCTCTAGGATTTCAGCTCGAGGACGAGTTAAAGGCGTATAAGCATCTACCTTTCGCTTTGCTCGGTCATGGACTCTTTCTCGATCGCGATTGTGTTCTAGTTCTCAGTCGCGATCTGCCCCTAGGCCTTTAGCCTTGTACTCGAACGATACCTCTTCTCATAAGGGTGCAGGCTATCTCGTGCTCAACGTAAATCTTCTTATGCGCGAACTTCAGTTTCAACCATTGAGAAGAGTTGTTGCAATGTATGTGGCGGCTCTTTTGTTAGCTTTTGTCGCAAAGTAGCAGGTGCCCCATATGGATAAAGACCATTGGTGAAGGTTGCAACAATCTTCTCTTCAGATACTCCTTCGACTTGAATTTGTTCTTTGGTGAAGCGGCTATAATACGCTCCAACAGATTCTTCTCGATCTTGCTTGAGGGACATTAGCTCAGTAATCGTCTTGCGAATCTTCTTTCCTTGGAAGAACCTTGTGTGGAACAAGGTTCCCAACTCATGAAACGACCGAATACTCCTCGGAGGCAGTGTTCCAAACCAAAGTTGTGCTTGCCCCGTGAGATAAGTAGGAAACGCCATGCACATGAAATCATTAGGAGCATTCCTCAATCTCATTGCATTCTTATAAATTTGCAAGAATGCCATAGGATCGGTATCTCCTCCGTGAGCCTTCAAATCCGGAAGTTCAAACTTCTCGGGCATGGGTGTTTCTCGGATACGTTGGATGAATGGACTGTCGTCTTCCTCCGCGTCTTCTTCAGATCTGAGAACCTTGCGCAATTTCTCCTCGATGGTGGAGGGTACTCGAGGCGAAGGGACATTCACTCGAGGGGGATAAGTTTCTTCTCGAGTTACAAGGTGATGTCCTCGAGAGATGCCCCCAGGGTTGTCCTCTTTTGAGAAGGTACCCAGATCGTCGACCAAGTGCTGTCGTTGGTTGCTGTCGAGTTCGTGAAAACTCTTCACAAAATCTTGAAACTTGTTGAACAAGGTGAGTTGAAATTTGAAAAAGGCCTCCATAAGGTTTTGATCAAACAAACCACCAGACGGCCTGTTAGAGGATGGCCCTGATGGAGTTGCTTGTTTGTCTTTTTCAGCGGCAGTAGCAAGGGTTTTTGTTTTTCTTGCACCATTACGATGTTGATGTTGCGCAGCGTAAAGCACCAAAAAATTCCACTTCGCTTCAAGAAATTTATTTAGTTGTAAGGACCAAACAAATCGGTCCCACTGGGCGTGCCACTTGACGAAGTTTGGATTTGTACGGTGCTTAGGACGGACGGCGATGATGACCTAGGCGGCGGCAAACAGCCTAAAACTGCAAGACAGAGCCTCGGTTGTCTCCCGAGGGTAGACTCTCCGATGCTTAAGTCAATAAAGGGATAGAGATAATAGAGAGAGAGGGATGTGTATCGTGTGTAGAATGTGTAAAAGATATGTAAAAGATATGTATTATGGGAGAGGCATCACCTCTTTATATAGAGGTGGTGTTACCTGTTTGATGAAATCTAGTCGTATTAAGTTTAGGCGGTGACTTAATCTCTAAGATAGCCGGCCCAAACCCATTAGGGTTAGAGTTAATTTATGACTCGTCAAAGATGATGGTCAATGTAACGCGGAGAAACAGAACAATGGATGAAGTCCCCCATGAACTTCATTAGGAGTTAAGCTTCTCTTGAAAATGAAAGAAATGCATGTATGGCCAAAACTTGGCTAACCCTTTCCCTCTTCATCAACCACATGTAGCTGCAAGGATACTGTTAAAAAAATGCACTTGAGTTTGTTGACATATTTATTCAATTTGGCTTTTACACCAGTCTCATATTGTATTGCACCAGTCCCGTTTCTGCTTAGGTACCATTTTTTTTTCTCTTTTTTATGTAATGAGTATCAACCCACCCTTAGCTAAACATATCCTCTCAATTTCTCATGTTATAATTTTTCTTAATTTATTTTTAAAAATCAACTTAATTACACTTAAGTTGCAATTGCAAACGAATCAATTTTGCGACATCATAAAATGGTTACAAATTTAGATTAACCTAGTTATAATTTTTCTACATTTTAAAAAAGGAAAGATACAGTGATGACATGTGACATAATAACCCTAAAAACATGCTCTGAAACTTTACTTTAATACATACGTAGATATATAATCTTAATTCGAAAAAATAGGGGACTTTATTCTTATGAGATGGAAGAGTGAGTATTTTACCCTTGCATTAGTTTGTTCGTCTAGTTACACACAAAATATAAGAAAAAAAGGATAAAGATATCAAACGTAAAAACTAAACCACAACATAGGGGGAAAAAGAAACTCCTTTGGTCAATAAAATTAATTTAAATTCTACAAAATACATGTATCCATTAATATCAAATGAATTAAAAAAAAAAATCAGATTTTCTTTTGCAATATGTTCATCACGTAAATATGTCTGATGGTGTTCGGTGAAGATTATTAAAATATGCAGTAGGAAAGCCAATTGCAAAAAGAAAAAGAAAGAAAGAAAGAAAGAAAATGATGGGATGGACTCGACGACGGAGGACACTTAGGACGAGGAAATAAGTTACCATACAAAACTTTCTTATGATTGATTACTTTAAACAGCAGTCAACAGAGATGTGATTGGTTTAAACCAAAATTAGCTTCTTAATTAAATTTCTATCTTTTCGAGTGCCTTTATATGAACTTTGATGAACAACATAGATGCGTCTAATTGAACAACAAAATTATCGATTAACATTTTTTGATTGAAAAATTAATTAACGACACATTAAAAAAAAAGCGACCAATTACTTATTTCCAGAAACATCATGAATCCCTATCAGCTGCTGCTCTGTTTTTGGCCCATTTTTTGTTGTGGTCAATTCTTGAGGCAGAACTGAAGAGTTAATTTTGTAAAAAATGGGTACGTAAAGCTGCTTCTCTTTCTTAATTTTGATGAGACTGTTTCTTACATCTTGCCTCATTTAAAATTTCCCTTTGTTGTAATGTACGCCTTCTTTCTCAAAATAATCACCTGAATAAACATTTTTTATTCTTAGTACAAATTAAATTAAAAATGAAAATTCAATCATAAATATTTTGTATTTTAGATTCCAGAAAGTATATATTTTAAGGTTTTTTTAGGATCCCTACTTATGTTTTCGTTATCAGTGAGATGACTGGACAAGTTCATATACTACTCACAATCCCAAAAAACCCAGTTCTCATGCAACCTACCTAATCTTTCTTCTTTTTTTCCCCCCCTTTTTCTTTTCTTTTCTTTCTTCTTTTTTTTTTTTGTTTTTTGCTTCTTTTTTTTTTTTGTTTCTTATTCCCCCCAGAATTGACATATTGAAATTTTTGGATGAATGAGAACATTCCACCTCGGGTGGACTGGGATTGGACTGGACTAGTAAGAGTTGACCGTTGGACTACGGATTAATTGCTACGGAACATGATGAATGATTCTCACCTCACAATTTAATTGACCCGTAAAATTAAAATGTACAGAGAACGACAGCACTACTACACGCACGAATCATATTTTGGGAAGAAATTACTCTTATACAATATCATACTACCTCCGTCCCACAAAAATAGTTCACATTAAGTTTTCAGATTTATACTAAATATTGTATAAAACTTAAAACTTAATTTGGATTATTTTTGTGGGACGGAAGGAGTAATAGAGTCAGGATGTGTAACGGGTAGATCACCAAATTTTACTATTGGTTCTCAATCATGACTGCTTCGAAACTAGTGACGCTAAAGCAAATCAGTCAGCACAATCTATATCTATATACTATACTAAGGCAAAAACCAGAGAGAAAAAACTAAAGGCATGGAGCACATGTCACATAGGATTTAATCCTATGTGGCATTTTCTTAATTTCTTAAACTTAAAAATACACAAAACAAAATAATAAAACCAAAAAAAAGCAACTAAAATAATTTTTAAAAAAAGCAAAATAATTAAAACCAAACCCTTATTTTCATGAACCAAATCCTAACACAGAGATTGATTGGAGAGAGTACCAAATCCTAACAAATTTTAGAGAGATTTGCATAAACCTTATCACCCATGAATTTAAAATGTCATTTTAAAAAAACAAATTCCTATAAATCTATAGGTAATCATGTTTAAAACTGAAGTCATTACATATTTTATAACAATACAAAATTTATGTAAAAATGTCTAAATGTGTATGCCTTCCCTGTCCATCGGACGGGTCTAACGCCTAGTTGAAAACTGAACAAATGCTTCAACTCCACCATGCCACTGGAAAAGTATACTGCATTTTAATTCTACATGACTTGAATCCCGCATTATAAACTTGACAAAATGAACGATAGATTCATCCACACAGAGGGATCTCTTTAATTTCCAACATTCAAACTAACCCCAAGGACCAGCAATCTGGAACATAATGTTACTTCAACTTTGATTTTTGGCAATGTACATTACGAAGCAAAAGATACCTAATCAAAGAATTGGTCCGAATTTGATATGAGATATGAGTATAAATATCAGGGCTGTTCTTCATTTTCATTCATACAAAACAACAAATCCTGTAGAATAAGGCAAGAAATCATATACAGTAATAATAGTTCATGGCGGTCAAGTTCACGAAGATGATGATCGTCTTTGCTCTCTTTTTTCTATCCATTTTCTCCTCATTTTCCTCTTGTCCTGATTATCAAAAACAATCCCTTCTTCAGTTCAAATCCGTCTTGCTCAATGCAACAACTAAAAACTCCGGCTTCTTACAATCATGGAATTCCAGTGCTTCCGACTGTTGCTCTTGGGATAGGGTCATTTGCTCCCCGTTCCAGCAGGTTGTTGAATTACATCTTAATTTCCTAATCACTGACTTGAATTCGATGGTTCTTTCTTCCTCTGTTCTGGCTCCCCTGTTTCATATAACCTCCCTAACGCTACTAGACGTATCCTTCAATTATTTCCATGGTGATCTTCCAACTGAAGGCTGGGACAATCTCACCACATTGGTCCATCTTGACATGAGTTCTATTTCAGCCACAGGCAAAATTCCCACACAATTATATCGCTTGAGATCCCTTAGTGCTCTATACTTATCAGATAATAAGTTTTCGGGCTCTTTGAGTCCTGAAATCGGGAACTTAACTAGTCTCGTCACGTTAGATTTGGGTTCGAATTATTTTGGTGGAAAGATCCCTGAGGAGATTGGAAACCTCACCGAGTTACAAAGCCTTTACCTGAATAAAAATGGCTTCTTCGGTGGAATTCCATTGTCAGTTCTGAATTTGAAACAACTTCAGGAGTTAGATTTGAGTTACAACCAATTGTCTCTCCAGATTCCAACTAACATAGGACATTTGCTTAACCTGTCTAAATTGTCTTTGAGCAACAACAAGTTCACGGGTGAAATTCCTCTGTCATTGCAGAATCTGACGAAAATGAGGGATCTTAGGCTCCGAGATAACTCGCTCACCGGAGAATTACCATCTTGGTTGTTCGATTTCGAGACGCTCTATGTATTGTATCTTGGAGGCAATAACTTGATGTGGAAACACAATAACTCCAAAATAGTACCCAAATCCAGGTTATCTTATCTTTCTCTGGGATCCTGCGGTTTGACAGGGGAAATCCCTGAATGGATTTCGACCCAAAAAGGCCTTCGTTATTTGGATTTGAACAAGAACAATCTCTCGGGAACATTTCCACTTTGGCTAGCTGAGATGAAGCTTCTTTATGTGATTATCTCAGATAACAAACTCGCTGGCTCTCTTCCTCCTCAGCTCTTCAAAACCAACACCTTGGAATTCCTTGATCTATCGCGGAATCGCTTCTCGGGCGAGCTACCGGGCAATATTGGTGATGCTACCAAAGTTATGGTTCTTATGTTGTCGGAAAACAACTTCTCCGGGTCTCTTCCTAGCTCCATGTCTTTCATGGAAAGCCTACAACTTTTGGATTTATCAAAGAACAAGTTCTCTGGAAACAACTTTCCATCATTCGGTGGCGATTCGCTTGAACTAATTAATTTGTCTTCCAATGAGTTGTCAGGTGAAATTCCGGTAGCCTTCCCACAGATAACAAGGATTCTTCTCTTGGGTAACAACAAATTCTCTGGAGCAATTCCTCGAAACCTCACCAGCTTGATCAAACTTGAACAACTCGATCTTCATGATAACAGAATTTCAGGGGAATTCCCTGATTTTCTAACAGAAATTTCCACTCTTCAGATCCTAATCCTCAGAAACACATCCCTTCAAGGTTTTATCCCAAACAACATTTGTGAACTCAATGACCTCCGAATCCTTGATTTTTCCCGGAATAATCTTACAGGAAACATCCCAAAAGATCTTGGAAATCTCACCAGAATGACCGAAAAGCCTCCAGCAGATTCCGTCCTAGCAACTTACTTCATAATGCCATTTGAACTAGACAAGCCCTTATCTCACGTCTCCGAATTGATTGTCAACTGGAAGAGATCAATGCTGGCACTTCCATCAGCTCCAGGACTCGACGATGTTTATTCATTATTAGACTTGTCCATGAACAAACTCTCAGGTGAAATTCCAACAACACTTGGTAATCTCAAAGGGCTGAAAATATTGAACATTTCCTTCAACAATGTATCCGGAACCATACCATACAACTTTGGGTACTTGGAGAATCTGGAGAGTTTGGACTTGTCACATAACGATCTCTCTGGCGTGATCCCGCCATCGTTTAAGAACCTGCAACAACTCACTACTTTGGATGTTAGCTACAACCAGCTCGAGGGTCCGATTCCCACAGGTGGACAAATGGATAGCATGAATAACCCGAACGACTTTGCTAATAACATGGGGTTGTGTGGGATTCAAATACGACTGCCATGTCAAGTGAATACACCGTCTTTGCCGAGTTCAGGACACGGTGATGAGACCCATGATGAGTCAAGTTTTTCCTGGGAAGGAGCTCTGATTGGTTTTCCAGTTGGGGTTTTCCTTACCATTTTGATCATATATTTAACTGGTTGGTTTCAAGCAGCCACATTTGCCCCAATTCCTGGTAGGAGGCGCCAGAGAAGAAGAGCTATCTCAAGGAGGATCAGAGTCTAGATACATAAAACATCATCATAACACTATTGTGATGAAATGACTTAAAATTCACGTGACTCTCAAAACAGCAAGCCGGAAACAGAATTTCCGATTACTAATTGATTTCTAATCCAATAATTTGTTCTACAAGCCAAACAACCATGACTCGTGGTTCGTTAGGTTTTTTATAGCTGGTCGTGTTATTGGCCTTATGATCTGTCTTCATGAATTGCACAATGAAAGATCTTATATTAAAAGTTGACTGGATTTGCCATTAGTTTGTACTATTGCACAAAGTGAAAGAAGTGTATTTGGAATGCTAATTTTACCTCTTAGGAGAGGTTATTTTTTTAATGGTTATAAATAAAAGAAAATTACTTTCGTGCAAACTTAATTAGGAGACTGATCAAAGCTCTCTGATGATGAAGAATTGACGATTTGATGCTGTGGCTTCGTTTAAATTCCTCTGTAACTCCGCGCCCCATCTAGAAACTGGATGCTCCCTTTCGAGAGGCAAAACTCTCACAACAACTCAGCCACTTGATTCCGTAAAGTGTGTGGGTACAAAACTCGCCACTTGAGAGGTTCATTAAGCTTCTAATCAAATTGAGAGAGCCAATATCAACTTTGAATATCTTTGACAGTGCTGCCTTTGAAATTTAAGTATACCATTATTGAAAACGGTAGAATCATTGTTACAATAAGGCTACTGAGTAATAACCACCGTAGTCTCCACGAAAGTAATTTAAGATTCAGTCTTAATGCCAATAACACTTGACTAGCCTATCTTAGATTATGAATTTCAAAATTGACGGCTAGATTCGAAAGTTAAATTTATTTTGAGAGTTTCATAAGGTTATTATAAATTAATCGTGCTAGATATAAGAAAATTCTTTTCAACCCAACATAAAAGAAATCACTAGAAAGAAAACAACTGAAGAGACAATTTCTTGAATTTGTATATAAATCTGGAATCAGGTAAAGGAAGAACAAGAATTTGACAAACTAAGCTTGAAGCAGTTTCTAGAATGAAGTTTCTGGAATCTATTTCTCTTAACCGTTATCTGTACATTAAATCCATATATATATCACTAACCTGCTAGTTAACCGACTTAACTTATACAGATCTAATAGTTACAAAAATAGTCCCTGGATATTTACATAACCAACCTAATCAGTACAACTACTTTACAAAGTCAAAAAATCAACCATGATCATTTAACCCGAACTGTGCTGCATTCTCTACATCCCCTCCACAAGCTGGACCAGGAAGCATGGTCTTCACGTCAAGCTTGTTCAACAACTTGGAGAATGCAGGAAAAGGTAAGGACTTTGTGAAAATATCTGCAGTTTGCTCCTGAGAAGGAATATGCAGAGGAACCAAAAAACCTTGATCATATTGATGCCTAACAAAATGGCAATCAATCTCAAGGCGCTTTGTTCTTTCATGAAAAACCGGATTCTCCGTTATGTAGATGGCTGCCTTATTATCACACCAGAGAGACAATGGAAGCTGAAGCTGAATCTTGAAGTCATGTAGTAGGTAAGATATCCACAGCAGTTCCCTGGTTGTAACACTCGGTATTCAGCTTCAGCAGATGAACATGATATTGTTGGTTGCTGTTTTGTCTTCCAAGATATCAATGAAGGACCCAAAAAGTACACAGTATCCACTGACTGACCTCCTTTCTACAGGATTTGATCCCCAGTCTGCATCACTGTAGGCTTCTAACTGGAAGTTGTTTGTTGAAGGATAGAAAAGCCCGTGTGCTGGTGACCCTTTCAGGTATCTCAAAACATGAACTAATGCACTCCAATGATCATCGCGTGGAGTCTGAACATGTCTGCTTAGTTGTTGCACTGAGAAAGTAATATCTGGTCTTGTGAAGGATAGATACAGTAACTGGCCGACTAACCTTCTATACCTGGAAGAATCACTGATTGGAGGCCCTGGTTTATCCGAGAACTGATGATCTTTGGGCAAAGGCGTGGTCGTTGGTTTACACCCAAGTAACCCTGCTGTTTTGAGTATGTCAAGCACATACTTCCTCTGATTCAAGTAGAGGCCTTCTTGTGATCTAGTTAACTCAATACCCAAGAAGTATTTGGCATGACCTAGATCTTTGATTGAGAATTGATCAACAAGATACTGCTTCACTTGTTGAATAGCATGATCATCTGATCCCGTGACAAGGATATCGTCTACATATACCAGTAAGGCCAAGAAAATGTTGTCATTGTCCTTCAAGAATAGGCAAGGATCATGTTGGGACTGTTTGAAGCCAAAAACATGGAGTTTTGCACAGAGCTCCTAGTTCCACTGTCTGGATGCTTGCTTGAGCCCATACAATGATCTGTTCAGCTTGCATACCTGATTCTTAGTTGCCTTGTCGTATCCTTCATGAGGATTCATATACACTTCCTCTTCTAGATATCCATGCAAGAATCCAATTGCTGAATTGGCCAGTTACAACCTGTGGCAATTGCTAACAACAACCTGACAGTAACAACCCTTGCAACAGGTGAAAAACTATCGTAATAGTCTTCCCCTTCCAGCTGATTATACCCTTTTGCCACAAGCCTGGCTTTCAACCTTTCAACTTGGCCATCTGAGTGTAATTTGACTTTGTACACCCACTTGCTACCAATTGCTTTCTTCCCTTTTGGCAAAGCAGTCACTGTCCAGGTTTAGATTCTAGAGCCTCTAACTCTTTCTGTATTGTGGCTATCCATCTCGGGTCTGAACTGGCCTGCAAATAAGACTGAGGTTCCTGGACATGGTCTAATGTTGCCATAAAAGCCATATGAGTGCTTGAAAACTGAGTTGGTAAGGGATAATATGGGTATGTTGGTGGTGTATGTGGGGATGAGGTGAGTGTGTGTGACTGTGACTGAGTGTGAAAAGCATTATGATGACGAACAAACCATGCATGATTAGGCACATAATCATTCATCCATATGGGTGTATGCTTAGTTCTAGTACTCTTTCTAGGCAGGATGGAATGAGAAGATGTGGTAACAGAATGGGGAATTGGATCATTATCAGAAGAATCGGAGTGTGGGAGTGGTGAGCTAATTGGCTGCATAGGTGACAATGGAGAATGTGAATGTTGAGGTTCCATGGAAGCAGCAGACTCGGTTAAGTGATTCTGGTGTAGATTCTGAGGAGAAATCGGATCATCAGGATCATTCAAGTGATCTTGATGAAGATTTTGTGGTTTTGATTGATGATTAGGATCATTCTGTGGATTTGGTGGACCACCATGATCATGTAAAAAATCATGATGAAATGTCTGCGTGGTTGTGTGATTGAAATCCTGAGTGACATTCCACTGATCTGTATGAAATGTATCAAGCTGATCTGGTAAAGGTTGAGATAAAGAGGCTGAAGATTTTGTTGAGCTAGAAAGATATGGAAATGTGGTTTCATGGAATACCACATCTCTGGAAACAAATACTTTTTTTTCTTTTAATGAATATAGTTTGTAGGCCTTCTGACCTGGAGGATATCCAATAAAAATAGCCTGTATAGCTCTAGGATCAAACTTCCCTTTGGATGGTAAGGTGTTTGTGGCATAACATAAACTGCCAAAAACTCGAAGGTGTGATATATCTGGTGGTTTAGCAAAAAGAATCTCATAGGGACTAATGAACTGGAGGACTGAGGAAGGAAGTCTGTTGATTATATTTGTGGCTGTGAGCAAAGCATCACCCCAAAAAGTTTTGGGTAAACCTGATTGAAACATTAGGGATCTGGAAATTTCTAACAATGGTTTGTGTTTCCTTTCTACCACTCCGTTTTGCTGCGGAGTGTATAGACAAGATTTTTGATGAAGGATGCCTAATTGAGACAACAAGGTTTGACATTTGTGACTAAGAAACTCAGTCCCATTGTCTGAGTTAATACACTTCACAGGTTTGTTAAACTGAGTTTGTATCAGTTTCAAAAAGTTTTCTAAAATGGAAACACTCTAAGATTTGTGATGCATGAGAAAAGCCCATGTGGACCGACTATAGTCATCCACTATGGTAAGGAAATATTGTGCACCACTCAAAGATTTACATGAATTTTGTCCCCATATGTCAATGTGAATGAGATCAAAACAAGAATTGGATTGAATATAGCTGGTGGAAAACTGCAATCTTTGTTGCTTTGATAAAGGGCAAATATTACAGGTTTTGGATATATTTACATCGTCGGAAATTCCTAAACGATGCATTATTGAATCTGGAACGTGACCAAGTCTATGGTGCCAAACAACAGTGTCAACATGACTAGAAAAATGAGAAAAATGATTATGACTACAACTAGCATACTTCACAAATGGATGATTTTTATGTAAATCTATAAACTGCATGATAGTCTCAACAGCAAATGATCTGTGATCTAACACATATAGTTTGTTCATAAGCCTTCCAACAGCCACAATCCTTCTAGTCACTTGGTCCTGCAACAAACAGAAGTTTGTTGAGAAGAAGCAATCTATGTGTGAAGAATTGGCTAGTTTACTGACTGAAAGAAGGTTGTACTTAAAGTTGGTATATGCAAGACATCATCAATGTGAAAACTGTCAGATAGTTTTACTGTGCATGTGTGTTGTACTGGTTTAAGACTACCATCAGGTAGACAAACAGGAGTGTATTGTGTGAGTGGTTTATATGTATAGAACAGTTTTAAAAGAGCACTCATATGACCAGTGGCACCGGTATCAATAAACCATAGAGTTGGAAACGACAAGTCTGATATTGATACGCCTTTCAAGGTTTCAAAAGTGCTCATACCTGCAAACTCGTGGTAATGAGCAAAATTGACTTGATGGTGAGTGTCATCTATTTGCTTTCCCTTGAGAAGCTTTCCAATCTCTTGCTGAAGCAGGCTAATGTGATTCATCATCTGTTGAAGTTGATTATGAGAGGTTCCATCAGAGTCAGCCCTGGATTCTGGATGAGTATTCACCAAGTTTGCAGAGAAACCTCCTCCTTTGCCATATTGTGTTGATTTACCTTCCTTGTGATTGTCATTCCACCAATCAGGGTATCCGATCAACTTAAAACAGTCTTCCGTCAAATGTCTAGGCATCTTACAATGGTCACACTTCAAGCTCTTCTTGTATGCCTTGTCTTTTCTAAAGTCATTCTCCCTAGATCCTTTGTTGAATTTTCCCTTCTGTGAGAACATAGCAACCTGATCCCCCTGAGATAATTGTGGATTCACTGCTGATTGTACACTCTGCTGGTTAATAGACTGCTTGCTATACATCGCACTTTGATCTACAACAGTGCCATAAGTCACATTTACTCCATTCTGTTCTTCAACTCTTAACACCATTCCATATGCTTTCTTGGCATCAGGTAGTGGTTCCATCAACAAAATGTGATTTCTGACATCTGAGTAAGTAACATTGAGACCTGTCAAGAACTGATATAGCTTAGTTTTCATATCCTTTATGCTTTCTCTCTTGAACAGGCAAGTACATCCTCCACAATTGCACTCCTCCACTGGATCAATATACTGCAATTCATCCCAAAGGCGCTTCAATCTTGAATAATAGGCAGCAACAGATGTATTTCCTTGAGCAATTGTACAGATCTCTCTCCTCAATCTGTAAACCTATGGTCCATTCCGAGTACCATGTCTTTCTTTCAATTCATCCCAAAGATCCTTAGCAGTCTCAACCAAGCTATAATTCTCGACTAAGGCAGGAGAAATCACATTGAGAATCCAAGACACAACAGTCTCATCCACACGAATCCATTGCTCTTTTTCAAATCCTAAAACCCTAGGTTTTGGATAACTACCATCGATAAAACCTAGCTTATTCTTAGTAGCTAATGCTCGTCTAATCGCTCGATTCCACATGATAAAATTCATTTCATTCAATTGAAAATTAACAAGTGCATTTGTCGAATTATCAGACAGAAGCAGGATAAGTGGATGAACATACCCTCCGATATTCGGCAAATTATTCTCTGTTCGTTGAAGGTGATGTTCGCCGTGTGTTTCTCCTCCGCCGCCAATCATTCTGTCTATCGGAGGTCACCGGAGATTAAGATCTTGATGCTCTGTGTAACAGCGGTCACCGAAGATTAAGATCTTGGTGATAATCGGAGGTTTTACAGTTACCGGAGCAGGATCAGACCTGCTCTGATACCATCTTGAATTTGTATATAGATCTGGAATCAGGTAAAGGAAGAACAAGAATTTGACAAACTAAGCTTGAAGCAGTTTCTGGAATGAAGTTTCTGGAATCTATTTCTCTTAACCGTTATCTGTACATTAAATCCATATATATCACTAACCTGCTAGTTAACCAACTTAACCTATACAGATCTAATATTTACAAAATAGTCCCGGGATATTTACATAACCAACCTAATCAATACAACTACTTTACAAAGTCACAAAATCAACCATGATCATTTAACCCGAACTGTGCTGCATTCTCTACACAACTGTTGGGAACTGAAGATCCTGGATTAGGAGTTTAGGACTGAATTTTGATAGATTCTTCAAATCATGCAATAAAGAGACATAATTAGCTAACATCTTGATTTGCTTCTCTAAACTTCCTTAATTAGCTAGCTCGCCATAACTTCCTTACCACCATTGCAAATTAATGACCAGTAGAGAAAGGCGTAAACACGAGATATTTAGGTGTCCAGAACAAGAACCAAATGGAGGCTATTACCGACTAGACTTTTACATTAAAGGATGGATCCATTCCCCAGGATCACAACCTAGAATCCATTAGGATTGAAGTCAACAAAATCCCACACATTAATAGACAAGCACGAGGTATAAAACTACCAACAGACACAAGCTGATCAAAGTGGAAAGAACAACAAAGGAATTGAAAAAGATGCCACAGCATCAAATCTTCATCATCAGAGAGCTTTTCCCCAGAGATCATCAGCAGCAGCATCACGCACGCCGCAAAGGGGGATTTGGAAATGAAAATGATGGGGTTGAGCGAAATTTTTCTGCATCATCACTGGAGACCTTTATACACCACCCGTCGCGCCCTACATGATAAACTTCAAACCAGGAAGAGAAAAACCGTCAAATCATCAGGTGGGAAAAAAGAAGAAAAGAACGAGAAACAGCAGATGGACCAATCATCAGGAAGAAACTAGTTTAGGATTGAAAGCAAGGATTTGTATACGGATTCACAACATACCACCAATGAATTCACGGTCTTTCAGGAGCTCGATAAGAAGCAAGGCAAAGCCCTTTTTCAGCCACAAACACAGCTTCACTAAGGGTCATACTGAAATAGGACCTGTACGGAAACCAGTAAAAAGTTCTTAAGCACCTTCAAGGAATTTTAAGCAAAAGTTCAAAAATCTGATCCAGAAAACCGAGTACAAGACGAATTAAAGCAAAAAAGAAATACTAGTGTCTGAAGCAATAAGAGGGCCAAGTATCAACAGAAAATTAAAGGCAAGGCAGGGAAAAATCAGTTCACTTGTTACAACTAAAAGTAATCCTTTAGGTAATGGGGGCATACTTGACATCGGCAATCAGAAAATCAAAAGCATATCTGGAACCCGACCCGTTACGCACTTTTCCCTCCTTACTGTCCACATGATACAGGAAAAATCCCTACAAAAAAGACAAACCATGATCAATTTAAAAAAACAGTTAGCAGGCAGAAGCAAAGAGAAAGAGTACTCTTGAAGTTTACCAATCCATCCCAACCAGCGATCAGCACTCCGACTGACAACCCCTCCTCCCTGTTGGAAGACAGAGTGTCGGCCAGCCACTTTGATGCTTGTGCAGCAGAAGCTCTTGTCCCCTCCCTGAGTTCATATTCATGGCACTATAGAACATAGAGTCACAGACAATGTTGACACGAATTACAGAGGAGCCATTCAAGGAAAACTTACAGTGTACATAAAATGTATACTAGCATCAAAGTACCTTTTTTTGCAGATCTGTGAGTAAGTATTCACTCCCTCCAGAAATAGTCGCAAGGGTGTGAGAATTGAGTACAACAACGTTCTGAGGCCACAACCCTCATGCTAAATTTAACACGGAAACAAAGGATGTTTAATGGCTTAGTACTTCAAATCAGTTCACAGAACAAATACATGGGATTAAAATAGTAAACCAACTCACATTTGCTTGAGCTATACACTGAGTGATCCACAGCTAACATAACTCTGTCTTTGAAAACAAAACCCAACGCAGTAGTTCCCTTCTTATACTTAGGGTGATCACCTTCCTAGAAACACCAATATAAGACGGTGTCAAAGTCACCTTGGGCTCCCATCTCAAAACCAATTGACAATGAGTGGGGTGGCCTTTGGCATTTATAAACAGGTGACAGATCCTTCACGACACCGATGTGGGATTCTTTTGTCCCAACAGACAGGAAAGTAAATAAATCAAACAAAAGAGATTAGGGAAAAAATGAAAATCTTCTTTCAAAAATTAAGCTTATAGACACACACACACACATTAGGAGGGGGAAAAAAAACTAACCCCTTATATTAGGAGGAAGCTAAAAAAGCATTACTACGAGCGACTAATTCCTTGGCAGTTTCTGCATCCATAGTTCCCACCTTCAATCAGAGCAAAACAAACAAAACTATCAAACAAAAAGAAAAAGAAGTCGTTTCAAAGGAAATGGATTCTAACCCTAATTGTCATCCGGGCTAAGACCGCATTACAAATAGATATTTGGAATTCAACCAATAACCCGAACAAGAAAAGAGTGAACTTAAAAGAAAGTACATTACCTTTTTGCCGGTTGAAAAAATGGGGGGTTTAGATCCACCGGAGGTCCCATCCATCGTTCCCACCTGGATCTGAGCCTAAAAAAATGAAAATAGAAAAAAAAAAAAAAACAATGACAAAATCAGATGAGATATACTATTGTATGTAAATTTTGGCCCTAAATCAGACGAATAGTATTTTTATTTATTATATTGTAACAGCAAAAAATATAATCTATTATTAGTTTTTTATGAAAATCAGAGGAAAAGTTAATGAGGATGGACGAGCGAAACAAAGAGGGTGAAGAAGCAGGTAAAACAAGCTTTTGATAATTAAGGGTAGTTCCGGGAAAGGAGTAATCTTTTGCTCGGAAGGCTAATAGCCTAATAATAGCTCTGGCATCATCACTAATTAACCATATGAAAAAGGCTACTCAATAAATACATTTATACAAAAATAAATGACTTACAATATTTGTTTGCATTTTGAAAAATGAAATGGGTATTATTGGAGAACCTTTTTTACGTGGAACAAATTCACTTATCAACGGACATTTTCGGATTCCAGTACCCATAAATACAGAGAATGTAAATCTTAAAGAAAAAATAATAATTTTAGCTATGCTTTTTTTTTAGAAAAAAAGGAAAAATAAATGATCTCTAATGATCGTGTTAATTTATTATTATTATTTTTTTCAAATAATGCTTTTTGTCAACAATTTTTAGTACGCTTTTTTTTTACTTCTGATTGCTGATAGTCTCGTCATTCTTTAATACTCCTTGATTTTGACTCTGTTATTACTTTAATTTTTTGAGGTAAATCAATGGTTAATGATATATAGAGGTTGTCTGGTTCAAGAATGAAATATGAGTTATAAAGCCAGTTTTAAATATAAGGCCAAAGAATTACGAAATGGGGATCTCCATGAGATGCATGCGATGTTACTTGTCCATGTATTTCGTTTTTCTTATTTCTTTTCTTATTTTTTTTTTCTTTTTGATACATAGAAGGGAGGCCAATGTATATGGTAATAACATTACAGTATAAGACACCCGTGAAACATCGTATCCACTCAGTGACCAAGTAATTGCTCATGTATTTCAAAATATAAGCGTGTGCACATGTAATAATTTCCACACTACCATCATATATATCTTTCTGTTATTTCTCTATAGTATGTAGTATTTATTATGGTTGGGAAACTTTTTTCTTAATAACACATAATCACGGTATGTATATAAATATCTATATATATATATATATATATATATATATATCTTACTATATTAGAAACAAAAACCACACTTAAAAGAAAGCACCATCATTTGTCATGTGGCATTTCCACATCATATTTTTAAAATAAATTTTTATTACCACATCTCCTAAATTTAAAAGGCAAATGCAGTCTAAATTCACTTCCACCTCCTATTTTCGTCAAAACAAACAAAAAAAAAAAATCACAGGTTCATAAAAACCCCAAATTCTCATCCCCATCTCCATGACAATCGACTCCTTAATCAATCCCTTCTCCACAATTAAAAAAAACACAAATTCCTCATCAATCATCAATTGAGAATATGTGGTGAAATATACTCCTTTCCTATTAGCATATTCAATCTTTTCGTTAGTAATGATCAACTACATCTTAATCGGATAAAATTTCAACTTCAAAAATATTCTCTTTACCTCTCTATATAAACACAAACGAAAAAAAAAAATTCTCATTGATCTTGCTTCGGCCGCTGTAGTCGTGCCATTACAGGTATTAAAATTTAAATGATTTTATTTCCACAGATCATTGGTTTGGCTTTTATTAGTTTTTGTTTTTCCCATTTAAGAATATTGTTATTACTATTATTTTTATGCGTCCATCCGTTACAGCTACCATAGCCGTTGTCAGGTAGTATGATGTGATTTCTTATTTAGTTAGTTAGCTTAGAATTTTTGTATGATTTTTATTATGTTTGGATTGAATTGATTGATTGGGTTTTTGTCACAAAATATAGTTTTTAAAATTTTTTTTTAATGTTTTATTCAATCAGAGTGTTTTTTTTTTTTAATTATGGAGTCTCAGGTTTTTTTCGTATATGGCCAATTATGAAGTGTGTTTTTTCTTTGTTTAATTACTTTTGATTTTGTTTCATACTCTCAGTTGACCAATTATTATTATTATTATTATTATTATTATTATTATTATTATTATTATTATTTTATTTGCAAATGAAGCACGTTTCTTTTTTTGTGTTCAGGATTTCAAGAATATACTTTTTTGGATTTGGTTTTTGGACCTTTTTTAGTTATTCATCATATAAATAGTTTAGGTCGTTTCTTTTAACTAATTTATGGGGAATCCTTTTATGAATTTGAGGTGGAGAGGGAAAGAATGATATTTCTACGTTTATTTGTGTTTTTATACATCATTTTCACCTATAAAAAAAATTAAAAATTTTCAAATTTTAATGGGCTATCTTTTACTTTTTTTTTTTTTATTTGCCATGGTCAGGTGAGTTCTTTTTTGCTATATCTTGAAACCTATGCAAATTTAAATTATTTTCATTCTCATATTTGTGATCAACCAGTTTCAACAATTAACCAGTTTTAAAATCATATTTTTTATATTTTACTACCTATAAACTTTTGGAAGAAATAGTTCCAACAATTAAGCATATACCCTTTGAAGGAATCTAACTACAAATCTATTATAAATTTCCAAAACTAAGTATTGATTTGGCACAACCAATGGAGAACATCAATAAATTATCTTACTAATATTTAAACTTATAAGGTTCCTTTTATATATTTTTTTAGCATTTACTTCAAGACATATATTTGATCAAGTTTATTTATATTTAAGAAGTAACACTTATTAAATATTTCTAAAATTTTCAAATATTTCTAAAACGTACTGGGCCAAATACAATTTATTTTTTTGCCAAATACAAACATCACACTTATAAAATATTTCTAAAATTTTTCAAATATTTCTAAAATATATCAAGTGAAATACAAAATTTTTTTTTCCAGATACAAACATTTATAAGATCTACAAATATATTGGGGAATGCGCGACCAGACATCACTAGTATATTAATAAATGTATATAAAATGAAGTATTGAACTTCGTTCATATGTGTCATTTAATCAGGCAAAAAGGATCTTATACTTCATCCCGAATCTTAATCCTGATCGAAGAAGACGTATACATCCATCCATCCATCAATGATTAAGGATTGTATAACTTGGCACTGCATTTACAGGTCCACTTTTCCCGGCAGTAATCCGACGGCCCCATGCCTGGATCCACCTTGATTTTGATCGAGTTTGCATCTGCCGCATTTGGCTTTGCAGCTCCACGGCGCTGAACCCAAATGTTGCTGCTTCTTGAGGCGGCCAATGTCAGCCCTAGATCCGACAAAAGTACTGCAGAACAACGCTAGATCAGAATTATTTTCAATCCAAACTTCATTGATACATCAATAATGTACAGATTCATCCCCGAAAAGCAACATTTTTGAGGCCTCAAATTGCGGCATTATGATAAATGTTAGTGTATGTATAATTAGGGTTAGATTAGGGGTATTATTGTAATATCATTGTAACCCTTAACGCTATATATATGTTTGTCAATACAATGTAATACACGCGTCATATACATCTTCATGGTATCAACCGCTTTCCTGGGAGGTAATTTTTTTTAGGGTTTTCAGCCGCCGTTCCATTCTTGCTTTGATGGCTTCCCTAGTTTCTTCTTCTGCCGTTCTAATCTCTGTCCTTCCGTCGTCGACGCTGCTGCCGTTGCCGTTGCCGTTGATGTCTTGCTTGCTGTCTCTCTCTGTTCTGCTTACTGTTGTCGTTGGGTTGCTGTCTTGCCGCTGCCTTCACGCTAGTGCTTTGCTGCTGCTGTTCTACTGCTGCTGCTGTCGCTTGCTGTTCTGCTGCTGCTGTTGCTTTCACGCTGCTGCTGCTGCTGCCGCTTGCTGTTCTGCTGTTGTTGCTGCTTCCACGCTGCTGATGCTGCTTTCACGCCGGTGCTATTACTGTTGCTGTGGTTTCGTCAGCCGTCGACGTTTGGCTGTTTCTTTTGTCTTTCTGTTGCTGTCTCGGTTCTCTGTTGTTGCTGCTACATCTTCGCCGGTTGCTGTTTGAGACGCCTGCTGCGGTGCTTTCTGCGTTGCTGTTGCTGCATTGCGTTGCTGCTTTCTGCTTTCGCCCAACGTTGCTGCCTTGCTGTTCCTTCGCTACTGCTGGTTCTAGTTTTCGGCGTCGCTGCTATGGCAAATCCTGAAGATGAAGTGATCAACGATCCAAAGTCCTCATCGTCTTCCCGTGTCTCTACTGGTTGTGTTGATTCTGTTCCCGCTCCTTCTCGTCACCCTGCTTTTTCTTTAAACCATATAAAGAATTACATTTATGAAGTCTTGGACTACACCAACTACTTGATCTGGCGTGAGCTCTTCATTCCAGTTCTCAAGGGTCATCAGGTTTATGGCCATGTCGACGGTTCGACTTCTTCTCCCCCCGCAACTGATCCGGAATATGCTCTTTGGAATCAGAGTGATGCTCTTGTTCTCTCCTGGATACAAGCTACTCTTTCTCGTGAAATTTTATGCAGTATTATCACTCCGGGGACGTTGCTCACTGCCTTCGATGCTTGGCAGAAAATTGAGAAGCTCTTCCGAGATCAAGTCGAGTCTCGGATTGTTTACCTATGCCAGGAGTTCTACCATTTAGAGAAAGGTGATCTCTCCATGGATGCATTCTTGGATCGTTTGAAAGAACTTTATGATTGCTTAGTGTCTATTGGTGATCCTATTACGTTTCGGGACGTTGTTATGCAAGTTGGAATGGGTTTGGGTCCTTAATATAACGCTGCAACCTCTCAGATTTCTGCCCAAAATCCATTGCCAACCTTTGATGAGTGTCGGTCTCGGCTTCTGCTTGAAGAAGCTAAACTGTTAAAACAGCAGGAGAAGTCTGTCGCAGCCTCCTCCTCCACTTCTGTCTTTGTTGCGCAGCCAGCTTCATCTTCTTCAACTGCGGCTGTTTCTTCGCCGGTCCAGCCAGTTCAGGCTGCTTCTCATGCTGCTTATGCAGCTGCTGCTTTCCAGAATACTGCTACTGGTGGTCGACGTGGCGGTGGAGGCCGACATGGAGGCGGTCGCAGGGATGGTGGCCGAGGTAATTGGCAATCGCGAGGCAATTGGCAACCGCAATACTTTCGCTCGTCTGCTCCACCTTCCTCTATTTTGGGTGCGCCGCCTTCTCCTCAGGTGCCTGGATCTTCCCCATATCAGCACTCGATTTAGTGCTATAATTGTCGAGGCTATGGTCATGTTGCCCGTATGTGTCCCTCCGTTTCTATGGGATCACCTTCAACAACCCCAGCTTTCAATGCCTATCCGGCCTTCACTCCAAGCCCTAACCCATGGTATTTTGATTCAGCTGCGGGTGCTACTATGACCAACGACTCTGGTAAGCTTACTGGTTTATCTTCTTATAATGGTCCTGATAAAGTGTGTGTTGGCAATGGTGCTTTGCTACCAATTAAATCCCTTGGTTCTTCAACTATCTCTACTTTCAGTCGTCCTTTGTTTCTTCGTAATGCACTTTATGTTCCCTCTCTTACTCAAAATCTAATCGTTGTTCGTAAGTTTACTACTGATAATAACTGTTTTGTTGAATTTGATCCTTTTGGTTTGTCTGTTAAGGATCTCCCCACGAAGACAAGACTTCTTAGGTGCAATAGTCCTGGACCTCTCTATCCTCTCACTCCTGGTACCTCCTCAGCTTCGGTTCCAGCTCTCGTTGCTACTTGTTCCTCTTCATTCACTTGGCATCGTCGTTTAGGTCATCCTGGTCATCGTGTTTTGGCCAACTTAATAAATGCTTCTGCTATCTCTTGTTCTCGAACTACTTTAGATTTTTGTCATGCTTGTCAATTAGGGAAACATGTGCGTTTACCCTTTCAGTCGTCTTTGTCACAGGCTACTTCGCCTTTTGCACTTATTCATTCTGATGTATGGTTTTCTCCAGTTATTTTTCCTAGTGGCTATAAATATTTTGTTACCTTTTTGGATGATTATACACATTATTGTTGGGTATTTCCTCTTCGCTCTAAAGCTGATGTCTTCTCTTGCTTTTGTGCTTTCTTTGCTTACGTTCAAACTCAATTCAATGCTATTATTCGTACTTTTCAATGTGATCAGGGTGGAGAATATGAAAATCATTCTTTTAGGAAATTTTTTCGCACCCATGGCATTCACCTTCGCCTATCCACTACTGCTTGCTCTCAACAAAATGGTAAGGCAGAACGTCTTAACCGTACTATTGTCAAGATGATTCGTACTCTTTTGTTCCAAGCTTCTATGCCTCCTTCTTTTTGGGTTGAAGCTCTCACTACTGTTATATATCTTTTAAATCATCTTCCCACTCCTCTTCTCCACAACAAGACACCTTACGAGGCTCTTCATCACAAGCCCCCCTTTTATGATCACCTACGCACCTTTGGTTGTGCATGCTACCCCAATCTTTCTCACACTGTTCGTCATAAGTTAGCACCTCGTTCCACTCTTTGTGTTTTTCTTGGTTACCCTTTGCACCATAAAGGCTACCGTTGCCTTGACCTCACTACTAATAAGATGATTATTTCCCGCCATGTAGTATTCGATGAGAATACTTTCCCATTTGCTTCTATTCCTTCTTGTAGTCCTTCCTCCCATAATCTTTTTCAATCACCTTTGTCGTTGATTCCTTCTGCTCTTTCTCATGCTAATGTTTTTCTTCCCTCAACACGAATATCCTCATCATCTGATGTTCGTACTTCGTCTTCCAATCCTTCGAAATTATCATCTCCTTCATCAGCTTCTGACTCATCCTCTGTATCTGTTTCTCCTAGTTTATCACCTTCTATAAGCATTCCTTCCATTCCTCCTCATCATCCTATGGTCACACGTGCCCAGGATGGCACTCGTAAACCCAAGGTGATTTTCAATTTAGCTAGTATTGTTGTTGACACTCCTTTGCAGGTTCCTAGTACCTATCGCGAGGCATGTAAGTTTGAGGAATGGCAGCAGGCTATGGACGACGAAATTGCGGCTTTGTCGCGCAATAATACTTGGACTCTTGTTCCAAAACCCCCAGATGTTAATGTGGTTGTTCGAAGTGGGTGTTTCGGGTAAAAGAAAAGTCTGATGGCTCTTTAGATCGCTACAAAGCCCGACTTGTTGCTCAGGGATTCTCTCAGCGTCCTGGTATTGATGTTGGTGATACATACAGTCCGGTGGTTCGCTCTGCTACTATTCGTACTGTTTTATCTTTGGATCTTTCTTGCCAATGGCCTATTCATCAGCTTGATGTCAAAAATGCGTTCTTGAATGGTGTGTTGCAAGAGCCTGTCTACATGAAGCAACCACCTAGCTTTGTTCATCATTAGTATCCGGATTATGTGTGTAAGTTACATCGTGCTCTTTATGGTTTGAAACAGGCACCCCGTTCTTGGTTTCACCGATTTGCCTCTTTTATTTCCTCACATGGTTTTTGTTCTAGCAAATCAGATTCTTCTATGTTTGTTTATCGCAATGGTGCAGATATGGCTGTTCTCTTGCTCTATGTTGATGATATCCTACTTACTGCCTCCTCTAATTCTTTATTGGCCTCCATCATTGATAAATTGCGGAAGGAATTTGCTATGACTGATTTGGGCGATCTCCACTATTTTCTAGGCATCTCAGTTACTCGTACTTCTGATGGTCTCTTTTTGACTCAGTCCAAATATATTGCCAGTCTATTGGACCGCTGTAAGCTTTCCTCGGCTAACTTGGCCCACACTCCCATTGACAGCAAGGGCAAGTTGTCTCAACATAATAGTGCTTTATTCTCAGATCCTTACGAATATCGCAGCATTGTTGGTGCTCTTCAGTATGTCACTTTCACTCATCCGGATATTGCTTATGCTGTTCAGCAAGTTTGCCTTTTTATGCATGCCCCGCGTAAATCTCATTATCAGGCAGTTAAACGTATTCTTCGCTATTTGAAGGGTACTCTTCATTATGGTCTCTCTCTCAAGCCTACTGCCCTTGATCAACTTGTTGCTTATTCTGATGCTGATTGGGCTGGTTGCCCTGACACCCGCCGTTCTACTTCAGGGTACTGTGTCTTCTTGGGTTCCAATCTTGTCTCTTGGTCTTCCAAACGCCAACCCATTATTTCTCGCTCTAGTGCAGAGGCTGAATATCGCACTGTTGCTAATGCGGTTGCCGAGATATGCTGGTTGCATTCCTTACTTTCTGAGTTGTCTATACGCTTGCCTACTGCAACTATCGTGTTTTGTGATAATGTTAGTGCCATTTTCATGTCTACTAACCCTGTTCAGAATTTTCGTACAAAACACGTTGAGATTGACATTCACTTTGTTCGTGAGAAGGTTGCGCAGGGCTCTATTCGTGTTTTACATATTCCCTCCTCTCATCAGTTTGCTGATATCATGACTAAAGGCTTGCCTCAAGTCTTATTTGATGATTTTCGGGACAATCTGAATGTTCGCCTACCTCACGTTCAGATTGCGGGGGGATGTTAGTGTATGTATAATTAGGGTTAAATTAGGGGTATTATTGTAATATCATTGTAACCCTTAATGCTATATATATGTTTGTCAATACAATGTAATACATGCGTCATATACATCTTCAATAAATATTTGTCTGCAGTAAAATTATGAAAGGAGCCCACATTGAACATTAGTTCTGTACCATAAGAAAAAAAAAAGTCATTTTAATCAATTCTAACGTTCATTCAATCTAACAATAACATAGTAATTTAGCTAAAGTCAACCATCAAAGTTCGGAAAGAAACTACCTTGGATGTTCACTTGAAGACCCTTGCTGAAGAAATATGTTCAACCACATCCTGCACAAAAGTTGAAAGGGAAGAAAAATCATCCTACACCAGAAAAATTTGATAACAAATCAGCGGGATACATGTTTTTCTATTTTACATGGATACCAAATTAGAGTTTCTTCCCGCCCTTGCTATTTCATCATTCGCATTGACGTTTTGTTCAACATCGATCTACTTCTACTCCAGAATATTGCCATATATTCATCTCTTTCCTTTTTCCCTTCATCTTCTCCTACTCAATTCAGAATTCTTATCTTTATAGTTTTGAACTGGAGATGAGTTCGGTTGTGCCTTCTTCCATCGCATTTGAAACTTTCACATTAGTTTCTTCTAAACCAAACCTTGGATGTTGTGCCACAGAAATTAACAAACATCCATCATTAAATTATTGAAAATATAAATGAATAGATCTGTTCTCATGAAATATTTTGCTTAACCTTGTCGATTGACAAAGATTCAACGGATGCAACCTGAGCCCACGAACACAGTGCAACAAGGATCATACGCAAGCTCTCCACATGTTGAGGACGTGAATGGGATTCTCCAGTACTCGTTACCATTGGAGTGGAGTTGTTAATGCAGACCTGAAAAGAAATAACAACCAAAGGCAATCCTATTTTCAATCATAATCAGAAAAATAAGGGGAAAATGCATAAGCTATTACAGTACATGGCAATCTCTCAGCACATAATCGAAAGGGACAAATTCAAAAGAATGTTTCAGGATGGACTCAGTTGTGAAGGATTCCACCCTTGTGTTACGCTGGAAGCGATCCTGTAGGGCTACTTGTTTGACTTGTAATTTGATAGAGTCCATAAATTGTGTTTTAATTGTTGATATTTTATTAGTTTATGGACTCGGAGGATTTAATTCATTAGTTTTGTTATTATTTCATGTTAGGAGCTGGAAATAAGAGATTGGAGCTGATTTGGACTAATTTGCACGATCAGGGACTTAAATGCAAAATTGAAAAAGTTTTAGAGCAAAAGTGAAAATATTGCAAACTTGATTGACCAAAATTGCAAATCGTGGATCTCTTTTTCCTTTCCAGCTGCTGACCTAAATTTCTATTATAAAGAGGATTCTTAATTTTGTAAAAAGGGCAGCCGTACGTGAGGCAAGACTAAGAACCTCAAACCTTTTATTTCTTCTAATTTTTCTTGAATTTCCATGGAGAATAAAGCCGTCATGTTTCCGTCCATGAGTGGCTAAGGATTTTTATTACTGATTCAAGGGATTGATTCAGTTGTTTCATTGTGAGGTTATGCTTTAATTTATCTTTCTTACGTTTAATTCTTCTATTTGTTGATTCTTGGTTTTATTTCATGAAAGTAGATATCATTCAAATTGACAACTTGATTTGATTTTTACTTTCTATTGCTATCCATTGGTTGAATGTTATGTAATAGACACGAATCATTGGCACTAGGTAGCAATTAGACGAAGATGTGTATTAGTGAGACATAGGATGCACATGCTAGTTTAAATGTGGAATCAACAAGACAAAATTAATTAATTGTAGCTATCTCTGTTAAATGATTTTGGTTCAACTAGTTCTTGTGTGTATTGCTGTTAAGGCTAGACATGGAACGCTATCGTACCCAGTCTGTCATAGCAATATTTGATTGAATGCTGGGTTTGGTCAATGTTTTTAGAGAAGTCTGAATTTATTATGGCTATCCTAATAAATTTGGGGGTTGAATACTTGAATGCAAGAATGCCTTTTTTGACCTATGATCAGTGAAATAATTGAGTTGTCTGTCCCTTGGATCAGTAGTTTGTTACTTGGATTTCTTTTCTTTTATTTAGTTTTTGTTATTTATATTTCATTATCTTAGTTTAGAAAAACAATCCAAAAATCTCCTTTGCATTAATTTGAAGGAAATAATCCATCGTTCCCTGAGGAGACAACCTTACTTCCCTATATTACAGTAGTTTGAAGTAGGTTATTTTATTTGTGTGGATTTGACACTCCACCAAATTGGCGCCGTTGCCGGAGAACGGTGTTAATTGATTTGTTTCCTTTAAATTTTTGTTTTGTTTTATTTTATTTTTTTTTCTTTTGCAATGGAATCATATGCACATCAATCTTGGAACCGACGAGATGGCCATTGGAATACAAATGAGGTAAGTTCTTCATATCTTGAGCAAAAATTATTTGAACTGACTTCTCTTGTGAAAAATTTGGGTATAGGTCAACAGAAACAAGTCCCAAGATGTGGTCTTTGTTTAATGACTGGTCATACTAGAGATTTTTGTCCAAGATTATCATATTACCAGTGGGAGCCTTAGGATGCCATGAGAGAATCTTGGGGACCGCCACAAGAGAGATACGAAACTAGTTCATACTCATATGATCCATGCTGGCAGGATTATCAGAATTTCAACTATGAGTATCAGCCATCTCAGCCACAAGTGTATCATGTTCCGGAACCTCTACAGTCTCAAAGCTCAGGTTTGTCTTTAGATGAGATTATTAATGCTTTGGCAGCTAATACTCTTGAATTTGAACAGGAAACAAGAGCAAGCATACAGGATTTGGGGAGCCGAATTAGCCAGCTAGCTATATGTTATTAGCAAGTTCGAAGTCTCAAAGCCTGTGAAATTACCATCTCCATCGGTAGTTAATCCTGTTGAAAGTGTGTGTGCCATAAATGAAGTAACTCCAAAAAATGATGTATCTAAGATGAAGGTAGAAAAGAAAGTTGCTAGAGAAGAGCCACATTATGTGGTATTTCCTCCGTTTTCTAGCAGATTCTCAAGGGCCGAGTTAGAGAGAATAAAATATCCTTTTATAGAACAGGTTAATGGTGTGGAGATTGCACCTACTCAAAACGCAGATGATTTAGTACTATAAAATCGCAACAAGATAAAGTATTTTCGGATGGGGAGACTTCAGGGGAAAAGAAAGCAGAAAAGAAAAAGAAATAAAATGAGGGAGAGCGAAAGAGGAAGAAACCGAAGGGAAGAAGAAGCTCGTTTTCGGGCCTTGTTGGGTTCCACTTTTGTTCAAATAGGTAATTGCTCTCCCCTTTGAAGGTTGTTTGACGCTTTGATGGCCTCTTTTCCTTTTCTGTTTGTGGGTGTGACTTAGTTGTAAGAGCAAGGGAAATACACTTGACAGGAATGACAACCGAAATATAGGAAAACACAACTAATGGAAGTTTAGTTTTAGTTTGAGAAAGATAATAAAGATCTGGAGTTTAAAGGGTGAAACAGACTATGATGTTGAGTGGTAAAGGCTATTACTAACCTTTGCTAAGCAAATGAAGGTAAGTAACTTGTGTGAAAAACATAGCTCCCTACATCTCCAATAAAACCAAAGGAAAGAAAAGACTATTCGGAGCCGACTTTTGCGGTAGATCCAGTTTAGTTGAAATTTCTTGTCTTCTAACTCATGCTAACTGAGCTACCTGCATAGTATTGAATTATAATTACTCTCTCCAAAGGGATCAGATTCGAACCAAATCAATGATACCGAAACCGATCCATTCGTGCATGGATATGAACTCAACCTGGAACGTGTTTCTCCAAAGTTATTTGATACTAGTCAACTTCCCTTTAAACCTTAGTAGTAAATCAGAATTGAGTACTAATTAGTTACATACCCTTAGGAGGAATAGAAAACCAACGAAAGAAAAACTAGACAGTAGTCAGTCCTTCACTCTCATCACTGCGTAATTCAACTAGCTAAGAGTTTCTAATTAGTTAGTAATGCAATTGAAACAAACTCCAGAGACTTGCAAATAAATAAATAAATAAAAGGTTTCATTAGTTAACATTAATCATAATAATAGTAATAAAACAATAACAATAGTAGTAGCAATAGTAAAGCAATCCCACTTCTAATAAGTTAAATCTGTCAGTAAGAATATAATGATTAATAATTCGGTGTACAAAAGCTCCGGTGTTAAAGGTTTAGAAACCTTTTATACTTGATAGTGTTGGAAATTTTTAGTTTGTACAATAAAATAATTAATTTAGAATTTAAGGATAATAATTAAGTTGGCAACCCTTCACTTGCATGGTGGTTATTTCCTACAATCCAAGGGTTGTGTACTTAGTTTTGTATCCTTTTAATTCTGCAAGTGTTACCTATAAATAGGTGAACTGGTGCAGGATTTCTAAAAAAAAAAAACTTTTGCATTCATAAATTCTAGAGAACATTCAATAATTGCAAGTTGCATGTTCTTGTGTTCTTTATGTCCTAGAGGCAAATTGCCAAACAAACCCGGTATTGCAACATGGAGGGGGCAAATATTATCTTAAGGACAGTGTCTAACACGATTAGAACACATCCAAATCTTGTGATTCCCCCATTATTCTTAGATTCAAGTTTCTAACAATAAAGTTCATAAATCTTTCATCTTTATTCTTTAGTATCTTTTGTGTTGTCTCTTTGATTACCACCCTCATATACTTTCAATTTTAAGACAATATTATAACGATGGATTGATACAAGTATTCAAGGAGACCGGGATCAAAGATGGTTAAAAGCAATGAAGATGGATCTTACAACATAGAGATTTTTGGGTGTGCTCAAAAGGGTTTCTCTATGGTTTAGTTCCGTAGTCAAGTTCTGAAGACAGATCTAGAAAGATCTAGAGTATACTGAGTATACAACAGATAAGTTTCTGATTTATATACATTAACTTTGTGTTAAATGTTTTCTCTGGAATTACAAATTCATAGTAAATTAATCCATGATGATAATTTCAAAGTTTGTAGATTTGTGTTTTTAATTTTGTATTAACCAAATCTAGTGTTGTGAAAATTATGTGGATTAATTGGTATTTAAGATCTTATAATAATTATATATTATTGATCTTAAAGCGAATTTTGTTGAAAAAAAAATGCAATAAATGTGTTTTCATGAATTTCTTAGTTTTGAAAAATGTGAAAGACATATGGTTATAATTGTGTTGAAATTGGCCTTTATATGAAGAGTTGTGAATATTTATTTTTCAAACTAGTAAGACCAATTGTGTTGAAAAATCTTTAATAGAGTCGACATGAAAATTAACGACAGAAAAACATAACTATATTCTAATAATTTTTTGGACAATTTTTAGTTCTGAAAATTTGATGCTATGTATGGAATCAAATGTTTTATGTAAGTAAAAGTTTCTCATAGCAATGCAAAAGTATGGTTATGGTGAAACGAAATCGACAACTTTTATGAAAAGTTGTGATTTCTTGATCTTTGGATGAATAGAGACATGTTAAGTGTTTTTGTCTTATGAATTCAAGTGAAAAGATACAAACTAAAGTTGTATCTATTGATTCTAAGTGATAAGACACAAAGGGAAGCACTTGTCTACTGGTTCCAAGTGAAAAGACATATTCTAAAGAATAAGTCAATTGGTTAAAGTGAAAAGACATGAGTGAAAGTCATGTCTAGCCATCCAAATGACATAATAAGGTTGTGACTTTTGTTTGATAACCAAGCATTATTTTTGCAGTGAAACTTTTTGAATTGACAATGCTTACTTTTACATTGTTATTTTCAATATCAATGCATTTGATATGGTGTTATGCTTTCACATTTTTATTATTTTTGGAAGCTAAGATATTGTATATCTGCATAAGGTATTAGTAAGTGTCGTATGCCTTAATAATAAAAATGTGAAACATATGTATAAACCATAGTTGCAAGTTTACTTCCAAATAAAAGCATGAAGTTATTGTTGGTATAACACCTTATTGTGTGTGAACTTAATAATTTTAAACAAAGGAATGCAAAGAAATATTTTGTCACTTTTATAGATAATTGCTCATGTTTGTGTGCAGGTTTATCTAGTGAAAATAGTGGAGAAAATATTTGATACATTTTGCATGTAAATCACTAGTCTAAAATTACTTTAGTTGGTAAAATGAAATAGTGTTTAATAAATAACAAATAGTTTGGCTAAGAATAGAAAACTCTAAGTGTCATAGCAATGCTATACTAGTGAGTTTAAGCAGCCAAAAAGTTTGTGGAATAAATATTATTAAATACTTATCATGTGTACAATTAAACTCCTTAAAGACTAAAGTGTCTCCATGTGGAATATGGAAGAGGGTAGAAAAATTGTATTGTCGAACATAAAAAGCTTAATGTGACACTACATATTGTAGTGTTCATTATTGGGACCAAAACACTTAAGTGTGTGGTTATATGAACACTAAAGTATCCAAACTACTTATCATTGATTATAATGTATTAATATAATCAATGGATGTAGATTCATTTAAAATTTGTTTTTAAAGTTTCTAAACCAAGTAGCTAATGTATCATTTCGTGAACCTCTGAGTTTCCAAAGTGCAAGTGGTTCTATGAGTGAACCAAAGAGAAATACAATAATTTTATGGTTTAAGCAAAGTCTAAAGTTTATGAAAGTTCTCTTGGAAGTTGTATCCTCTGACGTTACTGTCTTTCTAGTGAGAGCAATAAAAATACTCTACTAAGTAAAACTTTATGATATTTTTTGTGGAGTAAGTTAAAAACAATGAGTTTTTGAATTTTAGGCTGATGGATTTGGAAAGAAGAGTTAATCATGGAATGGACTTGACATTGTCTAGCGATGTATGTGTCCAAATTGATTTAACTTGAACGGTTCTAGACTAGTACATTGTAAATGATTATTCCATTAGTAATATATTGTTGATAGCAAGAGATATCAATAGTACATTTGGACTGGAAGTGTCATGATTGTTTTGGTTAGTTTGACTTGCATAATTTATCCTACTTGCTAGAAGTTTTCATTTAAATTTTTCATGTTCACCTGTGAAATATGTAAAGTATCATCTTAGTGGTGACATATATGAAAATGTAAACTTGGAACTTCTTAATACTTTGTGCTATGAAGTGATAACAAGATGTGTGTACTAGTGAAGTCTTGATTTGATTTTATACAATTGTATGATGGTTTATCTAAGTTACTCTCATATGGTGCATATATGTTGTAAATTGCATACGTCAAAAGTTTGTGAAGAGTATGTAATAGATATATGCTTTTGTATAAAAATCTATGCTCAATGCATACAATAATTTCAACAACGTGCAGTGGATACTAAGAAAAATTATTTTTCTAAGTTCAAATTAAATGAGCTTGGTGAAAGAGGTAATGTCTTAGTCATTGTATTGAAGGAAATAGTGGGGGTTTTGTACTTTCTTATTCATATGATGTTAATAAGTTATTAATAAAGTATCAACATGTGAATATGAAGAAAGTTTGTACTCTCATGATTTTATATTTAACATTTGTGTTAAATATGACAATCCAATTACTAAACTAGAATCTTCTAGTGACATTGATTTTCTTGTATGTGCATTAGAGTAGTGTTTATCTGTGTGATATGTGACTCACTAATTACACGAAGTGCCTAAGTAAAGACCATTGCAAATCTAATGCTAAAATCATAATATGTCTTTAAAAGACTAAGGGTTATGATTTTATTATAATTGATTAGATTTCTGTTGTTCTTAAGGGCTATTCAAATGCTAGTTGGTATTCTAGCATTAGTGATCATAACCCGTTAGTGGTTAGAAATTCATGCTTGATAGTGAGAGATGTTTCTTGATAAGTGAAACAGACAATAATCACTCTCTCCAAGAAAGGAAATCTGAATTTGTTGAACTATCTTCAGTACATAAGGAGGTGAAGTGGCCTAAGGGCCCTGGCCTGTGTCGCCTGTAACTTTGCGTTGTGATAGTTAGATTAATATGTCTTGAACATTGTGCAAACTTTGACAATGAGTAAATGTTGACATATTAATTCAATATATGTATTTTTTAATGAGATACAAGTGCTGATGTTGTCGGTGTTGTGTTTGTAAAAATACAATTTTATTATGGATCCATGTACCATATCTCTTACGAGAGAATTAGTGTTTTTCGACAACCTGAGGAATGGGAGTAAAATCTCAATACTAAAATCACGAACAATGGAAACCCAACCTTCTTCTAGTACTACCCCTAGATTGCAAGGTTTAAAGGGTAACAACAAGTTGTTTTGTGGTTGTGAGCACCAAAATTCGTGTATACCATTCAAAGTATTGGTGCATTATATATGTTACTCTTAAGTGAGCAGGTTGAGAGAAATTTCTTAATGGAATTATTTCTGAGCGTTTAATTACGGTATAGTAATAAACTGGAATAACTTCCATCTATTTGATCATAGAGGTGGTGCCGCTTCTAGCAAAAGTTTGAGATTATCTTTTGTATATGATCAAGAATCTAGGATGAGCACATGGCCGGTAATAGTGCTAAATCATAATGTGAATTATAAGGAATGCTATAAGTGTTTGTGCGTGTATTATTAAGTCTATACTAGACTGATTATTGGTTTAAGCAACGAGCCACCAATAACTTAGCTAGTAAGGTGACTTAATTTCACTACGAGATGGTTTAAGACGAAAGTTACCACCTCTTAAGTACGATTCTCATGATTGTATAATTATTTTATATTACAAACTAAGTGGGGGAATGTTGGAAATTTTTAGTTTGTAAAATAAAATAATTAATTTAGAATTTAAGGATAATAATTAAGTTGGCAACCCTTCACTTGCATGGTGGTTATTTCCTACAATCCAAGGGTTGTGTACTTAGTTTTGTATCCTTTTAATTCTGCAAGTGTTACCTATAAATAGGTGAACTGGTGCAGGATTTCTAAAAAAAAAAAAAACTTTTGCATTCATAAATTCTAGAGAACATTCAATAATTACAAGTTGCATGTTCTTGTGTTCTTTATGTCCTAGAGGCAAATTACCAAACAAACCCGGTATTGCAACATGGAGGGGGCAAATATTATCTTAAGGACAGTGTCTAACACGATTAGAACACATCCAAATCTTGTGATTCCCCCATTATTCTAAGATTCAAGTTTCTAACAATAAAGTTCATAAATCTTTCATCTTTATTCTTTAGTATCTTTTGTGTTGTCTCTTTGATTACCACCCTCATATACTTTCAGATAGTTTAACGTCCTTGGATATTCCATTTGCAGATCAATTGCACGAAGGCACTGAGTTGAATGGGAATACTTGTGAGTAATTCTCGCTCTTTTAAAAACTAGGAGTATAAGAATATATATTTAAAATTCACTGCACATTTGATTACATTTTTAAATGTTATTGAAATATTAACTGCATATTATTGAATGACCCAATGGTGTACTTACTCGCCTCGGGATATGTATCCTGGGTATTATCGTATCTGAGATAAAGTGGTATCGTTATGCGATTGAATGTTATTATTGACTGGTTACTGGATTGAGTATGATCTCTGAATGTGTTGCTTCTGGTGGTGTACTTTATACTCCAGGATGACTATTGTTGTTATCGATTGATTTTTGTGAAATAATGTGTAATTGTTGCTTCGGTGGACTCTATTCACTTGGAGCCTGGGCCCTGTCTTTGTTAGGCGAACTTTTGCCGGCCAGCATCGGATTTGGTCGCCAGGTTAGCTTACTTAGGCTTATCGTATTGTCCGGATGGACACGGAGGTTATGAATATCCAAGGGGTGGCCACGAGGTGTTGAGAAGAAATTGTTATTGATATGGAATCGTTATCATTATCGTATTGTTGAAATCTGCCTCAGAACCTGTCTCTATGCCACCTAGACTCTCTGGCAGCCCTTACTAAGATTTCTCTATATCCACCCCATTGTTAACTGTTTATTGTGAATAGTTGATAGTTGAATGATTATATATAGAATGATTTCTTTTGAATGTTTTATCAAAATAGTTTTATTAAAATTATTGTAGTAGTATAGTTAAAACCTCACTGAGCTCGGCGCTCACCCTTTTATATTTTATTCCCGTATCTCACTCTCAGGTTTAGGACGAGTGCAAATGAGAGTCTGTCAAAAAAGATTGTTTGCCAGAGATGTTGTTGCTAATAGGCTGTAACACGAAATAGGTTTTAGTGAAAATATTACCCTAATATTTAGAATTAACGTTTGAAGCGATATTATTCAATAAATTTTATTGAGTTATTTTAGAATTTGTACTTAAAGATGAATATAAGTAATGCGCCTTGGGTGAGAGCCCGGCAGACGGCCTACTCGTAGTTAAGCATAACTATGATAACAAGTAGGTGAGTTGGGTCGTCACACACGCCGGCCGGATTCTGGCCAACTCGCTGGAATTAGGCCGACCGGCGGTTGGCCGATGACGGTCTGGCGGTGGCAGTGGGCGGTCCGGTGGCGGCGGAGGTGGTCCGGTGATTGTGGATAAAAATTGTATCAAACTATTGTTTGAAATAAATTTTAAAAAGTTATTTGGATAGTATTGGGTTTTGTATTTGAGAGATTTTTAAGAAGTAAAATGTGACAAAATGACAAAATAAAAGTTGTCCAAACAATACCTTAATTATCAGTGGATATGACATTGAGGTTATTGTTACTGCCACCACTCATTTTTCTTATACCCTTTATTTAAAAGGTAAATAAATTATAATTTTTATTGTGTAGGGGGGCCGAAGTTACATATGTAAATCAAGCTGGTGGCTATAGGTTCACTGATTTTAGATTCTGCATTTGGGTATGGTTCTACATCTGCGATGGGTATCTTGAAGGAAAGGTAACCGATAATCTCGTTTTTCTTGTAATAATTAAAATATATAGAGATACCCAAATTTATCTTTTTAACACATCTTTGAAAAAATTTAATCCCCCTAGGTTCCATTCTATTCCTACGATGACAGTTGATGAAGCATCAAACGTAGCCAAATTGGTGATGTCTCTCTGTTTGATATCGCCGATGACTACACTGGTGGGGATCGTCCGGTGTAACATGTTAGCACGTATGGGCAGTGTCAATTTTTTTTATGGAGAAATCACAATTTTTGCAACAGGAATACTTTGAAGATATAGGGGGTTTGCTCAACGAGGAGATTATAGGGGATTTGCTCGACGACGACGAGTTCAATAATACATGAATGATTACAGAGCATTTCCGAGATATGGGGGAACATGCTTGACAAGTTTGATATATGATTATGATACACCTTTTGTTTTGACTCCAGTTCAGGGATTTGAACTTATCTCAATTTCATTAAGGCTCTGTTTGGTTGGAATGAATTGGACTCAAGAATTGGAATTGGAGGCCTCAAATTCCAATTCTTGTATTTGGTTTATAAAAATAGACCTTCCAGAATTGGAATTATAATTCAAGATGAGCCTCAATTGTTTATTTTTAATTCTTTTGTAGGAGCAAATAATTGCAATTCGAATTCGAATGATCTTTTAGAAACACACGGGTGATATACGGTTGTTTTCCAGATTATAAAAAAACGGGTCTCTTTTAAGTTTAAGGTTTTTTTTTTCCTTCTTTCTTCAGCGATGCACGCTGATTTTTTATTTTTTTTTTTAAGAACCCTGCACGCTGATTTTTTATTTTTTTTTTTAAGAACCCTGCACGCTGCTTTTCCTTTTTCTTTTTTTGTTTCCCCTTTTCTTTGAGCGCTGGAGTTTTATTTTATTTTTATTCTTTTTGCTTTTTGTTAAATTAACATATGTTTTTATTCATTTTGCAAACTAGGTGTACATTAATTTGAAAATTATTAATGAGATCTATACGTTAAAATTAGTATTTTATTTTTTTGATAAAAATTATCAAATGTATAACTATATCCATAATTTATTTAAAAAATTAAAGTTATTAATTATGGGTTAAATATTTTTTTATCAAATGTATAAATAATTTTTGAACTATACTTGAAATTTTTTTTACTAAAAATTATGTAAGCTTTGAAGAAATCGAAATATATATTATTTCATATATAATTATAAACTAAAAATAAAAATAATGAATTATTACCATGTATTAATGTTAATCTATACATAAATGAATGGTCTTTACTTTCAAATATATAAAAAATTTTCACTTAAACTCAAAACAAAAAAAACTTAAATTTATAAAATAATAAAAAAAAGAGAGAAACAATGATGTTTTACATGTTACTTGTGAAAATTGCAATCATCACATTAATATTCTTTACGTAATAATAAAAGAAAAGTTTTCCACAATGTAGGTATCTAGTAAATTATAAAATTGATATATATTACTCAGATAACAAAAGTTCTAATAAATGTACATAATAAATTTATTTTTTTCATCTTATATATATAAGCAATAAATTGCTTTGATATATAAAATTAAGTATTTCTTTTATTCAATGAAATAAAGTACTAAATTGTAGTTAGATAATAAAAACCTAATTCTAATTCTAGATTTTATAAATTTATAATGGTCCAAACACCAGAATTAGTATTGGAACCTTAATTCTAGTCAATTCTTAAGATCTTCTAAACAAAGGAATTAGGATTAAATTACAATTTTAAACAAAGGTTTTGAATTGTTTCATTGGTCAATTTTCTTACCATTTATTACTCCCTCCATTTCAAAATTTAAGTCACTTTAGACGTTGCACATATACTAAGGACACAATCATTCAACAATTAATGTATGTGTTAAATATTTTTTTTATCCCTCATTAATTACATTGAAACTATAAACAAGATTAAATGAAAATATATTAGTATCATTTATTGAGGGTAAAGTTAGAAAAATAATCATTAATTTGCCTAGAATTCGTAAAACTATCTACATTTTAAAAAATTTCTCCAAACCTAAAACGTGAAATGGATGGAGTAAAATTTTTTTGAGTTATTATTATTATCATCATCTGCCTAACCACATCATATATACCCGAAAGGAGAGGGGGAAGCATTAACTGGTTTATGATATTCAAGTTATGATAGCAAGCATTAACTTTGTTCAATCTTTCATTTATTTTTTTTAATTTGCAAGGTTAAGTTATTTAACATATATTTTCGTTTTTCAAATCGAATTATTTTCGTGAGTTAGAGATAGTAATAAAGATTGAAGATAAAAATTCTATGAAAAAAAAAAGTTAATTCATTTTGTGATCATTTGCTTTGAAAACTTTTTATCTGAATTTTGAATCAAGTAATATTCACTCAGTCTGAAATAATTTTCTAATTCAGAATTTCATATTTCATAAAAGTTATATAGTCGCTCTATCCTAAAATTAATGCCTGGCAATAAAAATTTAAAATCAATCAATCATCATTGGAGAGAAAGAGAGAGTATAATTATTGTGGTAATTAACAAAATACAGTATTTTCGTTTTGTAATTAATATTAATACCTTTCCATTTACGGATTTAAAGAACCAAACAAACAAAATACAATAAGACAACAAAATAAACGTTGATTCGTTACTCCCCACACAGGGGAACTGAAACACTAGAATGGTGGCTGCCGGAGATTCACTTCCCGATGTGGAAAAAGAAAACGCTGATGAATCCAATACGAGGACCTTTACAGCTTCTCGGACGCTACCAAGAAAACCCCTCGTCGATCGGGGCATTATTCTGACTCCGCCACCATCAATTACCTGGTCATTGGTATCAATCAAGGACAACCACCACGAAGGAGATGATGATGATTCCTCCTTCCTCATTTTTCCTCCGACCAAGCATGAGAATCTCCACCTCTCGCCTCCCTCTCCGCCTCCTCTTCACTCGCTTGATTTCAAACACCGTGGAGAGTCATTCCCACTGCCATTTCTCTCGTCTTCTTCTTCATCGTCTGAAATCGTCGATGGAGATGAATCTAGTGACGAATCTTCGACGTCGACGTTATTCTCGCCGTCCCCCGGCGGCCCAGAATCTCTTCCTGTTCTGAGAGAAAGAACAACAGTGGGCGTCGCCGGATGGGTGAATTTGGGGGTGGAGGTGTTGTATTCGAGGGTCAAAGGGGTGTTACAGGGGTGGCACCGGACTCCGGCGAAGACATCGGCATTCGGGTGGGCGGCAATGGTGGTGGGGTTTCTCTATTTCTGGTGGCGGAGGAGGCAAGGGAGGATAGAGCGAGAGAACAGGCACCATCGTGTGGCTCGAATTATCAAGGAGAAAGATGAGGTTTGTCTGCTCACTGCTATAAGTGTTTGTTGAAATGCCTGTCTTTAAAATTTATGATTGTTTCGTTAACGATGATGATGATGATGACCTTTCGTAATGTTGATTGTTGCAGAGGATTAGTCAATTAGAGAATCAAATAGCTCGGATGAATGACTTGTTGCTGGCACTCCAGAGATCACCATCTTCATCAAAAGACTTGAAATGAAGCCTCCTTTCTCTGTCTTTGCAATCCAATTTTATACATAAATGTAGCATTTAATGATTTGAATTCATTTCTTTTCTTCCCCCCTTGGAGTTTATGTTGTTTCAAACTGGAAAGTTAACACAATGTAATCTTGAAGGCATGATAATTAGGAGTTAGAGCCCTGTATGATTGGGCTAATAAGACATTACTGTTGTTTGTAATAGATTTGCAGATTTTCAGAACGGTACTTATTCAAGTTGATCGTGTTCGACAGAAGTGAGGGTCTGATCAAACTGGACCAAGACCAAGTTCTTTCTCTTCTGAATTTATGGTGTAATTATATAGAAAAATGATTTTTGTAGCTTATACCGAATACACATTTCAAATGTTTGCCTGAAAAGATGTCACAGTTCGATTCGATCCTCACCAGTAACACTGGTAAAATGTCTGGTAAAATGCTTGTTGGCTGACCAGATGTCAAAGATCGATTATCTCCTGTTGCATTCGTAAAACGTCCTGTAAAAGTTTGATTATCGTTGCATTCTGTTGAAGATCAATATCACTTTCACCTAACGACATGCTCTCAATGTTGTTTCCTTAATCACTAATGGACGTGCCCTCAATTCCATTGGCACATTTGCCTCTTCTCGTAGTAGAAATGACAGAAGCAAGCAACACAACTTAAGAGAAATTGCACCCGCACTGCCTTAAAAACATTCGCAGCCAAAGGCACTTTTGTTATCCCCCTTGTGTTTACCTTAAGTATATCCACAATTGCACTTTTCTAGCTAAAAGAAAGCAGAATTTCAACCCCATCTCCACTTTTCGGAGTATGAAACAAGGGCTAATAGCATAAAACAAGATCCCAAATTTAGATGTTCGCCAACTTGCAACAGTTTTGAGAATAAACTTTTGATGACATAGCAGTATAATGAATGTCCCTAATGGATAATTCGAAAAGCATCCAAGCAATAAGTAATAACCAGTGACCGAAAAAAGTGGCAAATGCAGATAAATATTATCTGTCTACTGTTGAAATGAACTCTTGATGTGCAATAATGATTTTTTATACCTAAGAAAGAATTAAAAAACTTGCAGAAAGTGGTAAATCACACCGGTATGCGGCCATTTGGCAGCTAAGGGAGGTTAACACAGTGAGCATATACTCGTTCGGGCCGTCTAGTCAATCCTACCCATATAAAGAACTTTGCGGCAGTCCATCTTACACTGGCTTAACAAAGTTCAGAATCTTTCTTCTATATTTTCATTAAATTACAACTGTTCAAAAAAAAAAAAAAACAATCTTCATTTTCAGATATCCAACTTCAAAATGTGAAAAACCTATCACCGTTCTTCAGGCTTTACAAAAGCGTGCAGTAGGCACCATTCAGCTGGCACCTCACTAGGTAGCAACCATTCCATGATCCAATCTCCAATCTGCTCCTCATATGGAATGAAATAGGAATACTGCATGGCACAAGGCATCAAGATTTAGCACAAACGAATCCAAATTCTAGATTGTGACAAGCCAAGTTATGCAAACACAATAAGAAACTATTTGTTTATACATCATTCAGAAGGGAAGGCAAAAGAACAGGAGGGGATACAGAACATCTATTTTTCTCTATGTTACTACACGGTTCAACTTAGACTTCGGCTACATAGTTCATTTCTTCCACTTAAAAGCAAAAGGCTTTGCCAGAAGAATGCATTTTCTGGCCTCTCTAACCGGCGAAATTTTTAAGGTGAACTTTGAGCAAGAATATCAATTGTACCTTTGTCAGTAAGACAGCGGCAAAATATGTAAGGGACAAATTATCCGACAAACTTTCCTGACAAAGGAATTAACAATTCCATTACAAATGCATTATAAATACAGCAATTACAACCACAAAGAGAAGAAACAGTATAACTCAACTCATACAATTGAAAATCAGATCAAAATGAACTCAAGCATCCTATCAAAGGAGTTCGTGAGGAATTTTATAAAATAACCACCTAGTGAAGGATGACCGTCAAGCTTTTGTTATGTGAATTAAAAAAGATCAAACCTAAAAATCCACGTCAGGCACTGACAACGCCGTAATACCAATTTAGTAACTACTAGCACATTCAAATTCTGGACACATATAATCCAGAGATTAGGCCCAACTGATATATAGAAAGGAAACATTCTGATAGATATCCTGTGGGACCCTTTTACATGTTTAACAACATCTACGAATAGTTGCCTCACATATTAGGATTATTAAAAGCAATCCTACACTCAATAGTGAGCCTATTTTCATACTAAGATGAGAAACCTAAAGTAAAACAAATAACAAGGAAGCCAACATTTTTCTTTTAAGAAGTTGCTAGATAAACCATGATGCAGTATTAAACTATTAATACAAACATCCAGCAAACAGACTTGTCCTGCATACGTGATACTATGCCATTTACTAGATACAGTAAAGGACAGCAGACAGGGGAGCTAAAAGATTACATTAGACTTGAGATCCTTAAGTTTCTCTTGTCTGAATCAGTTTTCAGTCATCCCACTGAATGCCAAGATTTATCAGTGTTCAGCCAGATTAACATGATTTGAAATGTTTATTAAATTTCACAACATATAAACATTCAAAAACATAAAGCCAAAGGATGGGAGATTTTTATTCAAAAAGAAAATCTATTCTAGAAACTCAAGATGCACAAATAAGGTTTTCAAGGAATACTAAAAGAGAACAGTTGCATATTTCTAATTCATTTGAACTTTGGGCAAGAAGAAACACTACTTACCACAAATTCGTCCCATGAACAGCTAGCTGCGGGATCTGCTGCTTTGTTGCCTTGAATGGCGAATATCAAACTGATCTACAGATACCAATGGGGTATTGGTTTCATTCCTAATCCTCTTAATATTTGGACTCACCAAGCCCCTATGCTTAAATCCGTACAACCTGAGCACTTGATTGTCAGCAAAATTGAAAGCCCTTTCCATGCTTTTCAAGCACCGCTCTGCTGGATAGTCCCCATAGCTTCCACAAGGCTTACAGCCCACAAAATGCGTAACAAAAGGCCATCTCTCGTCACCCACACCAGGACGATGTTTCCCAATGATGTCCTCATATCGATCTACCAATCCTGCCCAATACCCATGCAAATAATACGAATTCTCAATAAAGACCTTGTCCATCAAGGCTTCCTTCTTTGAAATCAACAAATATATCAAAGCAGACTGATCATCTGCCTCAAATTTCGGCCGTCCCTTCAAATTGGCTGTTAAAACCTTGCCTGCCTCCTCACGAATAGGCCCTTTTGGACCCATTGGTGCCCAAGCATCCAACAAATCCAAAGACCATTGGCAATTCCTTAGTAAAAAGCTACCAGTGTTCAAAGCAATCCAAGATTTCTGCTCAAACAACAGATCTTGGTACCCATGAATAACCAAGTTATGCTTATCATACTTAGTTATAGGAATTTCAAACACCATATCAGTAAACAAAGCATCACTATCCATCCACCAAACCCACTCTACTTCAGGATGAGACAACATTAGCCTCCTAATCAAAGGCAATTTGGCCCAATATCCAGCCATTTCCGTATCTAAATGCGCCATATTATATACAATCTCAATCCCATGAATCCTACAATAATCAATCTTATTCTTGATACCCTTTAACAAATAGTGATCCCCGATTGCATTATCACACGGATTGGGAGGTGACCCAGAAACAAGCAAAATACGAGGCTTCCCATTAATGTAATTAGGAAATTCAGGATGCTGGGACAACCATACCTTTCTTTCCTCATCCCAATTCGCAATTTTGGGCCCCAAACTATACGTCCCATTCGAGACAACAACTTCTTCATCCGCCGACGGCGGCTCATTCGGATCAACCGGGTCGTCCACCGACCGGATCTCTGCAAGGATCCGGTTAATGTCCTCTTGCATTTGCTCCCTCTCAGCCTCAGCTTCGGAGGATACGAGGTTCCCAAAGCCGATTGTGCCACGCAGGACCAAAATGGTAACGAACCCACATAAAAGCGTGATCTTTAAGTTGTTGAACGTCTTCTGGATCTGCCTCCCGCGCGGGATCGCTGGGGACGCCCGGCTCCTAGCTCCGCCGCCGTTAGGGGTGGCGGCAGTGGTTGTCGGAAGCGTCCCTGACCTCTTCTGCGCTGTAAAATTGCTGTCCGGGCCCATTTGCTAGTCAAATGCGAGTGGGTCTTTCGGGGTTGCTTGCTATTCAGCTGAAAATGCTTCCCTTTAATTTATTTTCGTCAAGAATTTAGGGGGTTTTACAGAGGCGGTGACATGTGGTTGCTGCTGCTGCTGCTGCTGCTGCTGCTGTGTGACTGTGTGTTTTTTTTTAGGGGAAGAAACAATAGCAGCACCGAGTCACCGACTATTGAATGTAATAGTAACAATGTGGCTTGCAAATTGGGAGAGTTGCTTATAATAATTTAGTTTGTTTAATTATAGCTTTAGACACAGCTCAACACGTAGTCATCACGCACTGAAAGTGGAGAAATAGAAATGGGAAGGGAGGAAAAGTAATGTAATTGGTAAAACAACCTTTAACTTTAGTTTAATTAAATGTAAAGCACATCATAATTACTCCCTCCATCCTAAAATCATTGTCCTATTTGGATTTTCAGTTTTAGTACAAATTGAATGAAAAGTAAAAATTTAAACTGTACAATAAATTTAGGACAGAGGGAGTATTATTAACTCCAAATGCTTCCAAGACATTCAAGTTGTAAGTACTGCTTGTCCTAAGTTGCATTCTTGTTTGTGTTTTGGCTCAATTTTCAATTCACAAGAAATGAAAAAAATAGTATGAAAATGTATCTTTAAATAGAAAAAAAAGATTACTTTAAAATTGTGTAATGGTACAAAGGGTTTTTTTTTTTTTGGTTACAATGAAAGAGGCATATGTAAAACAAAGTTAATATAATAATTGAAATAAATTTAGTTACAAAAATAAGACAGCCAAATAAGATTCATCGTTAGTTATTATTCGTAAATTAATATTCTCTCTATCCTGAAAAAGTATCTGATTTTTTTTTACTAATTATGGAACAATAAACATGTCATTCATTTATAATCAACGAATACATATCATTTAACTTTTCGTGAGATTGCTGAGAACATATAATAAAGGTAAATATAATCTTAGATCTAAAATTTTAATCACCAAAAAAAAAAACAGTGTCCTTTAATTTGAGTGGTAATTATCACAATTCACCAAAAAAAAAAATTACATGTGAAGGGAAAAATTTCTTTTTAAAGCATAACTCCAACATCACTGAATCAAATATTTTTGATTAATTCATGTAACAGAAAATAATTAATGCAAAGGTTAAGAGATCTTTCATCACAAGATAAAAGCGAAAGGTGTTATTTTGTAATTAACTCAAAGATGAGAGAGACAAAAGTCCGGCTGTTTAGGGGCTGGAGGGATTTTTGTGATTTAAACGCGTTAGAGTGACGCCAAAACACCATGTGTTTGTGTTGATTGTTAGATTTAGTCAAAATTGGTTACTACGGTGCCTGTAAGAACATCATAATGCAGACATCACGCCACAACAAAGCTGGAAGTTTTTAAGGTTACGCCTTTTAGGCACAACTATTGCGTGTATTTCTATTTAATTTTGTCAAATTCAAAAAATAAAATAAAAAACAAAACTACCACAATACAGAAATTCACTGATTATGACTATTCGAAAGGCAATAATAACAAAAACAGTGAAAAAATCTAGTGAAGATGACGTATACACAATAATTAAAGACGAAAATATAATTTTAGAAAAGAAAGATATAATTTCTACTGCTAACTGTTCAGTGTAGCTTAGTCACTACTTCCTCCGTCCCATAATTATTGTTCACTTTATCCAAAAAATTTTGTCCCAAAATTATTGTCCAATTTGACTTTTTATGAATCAAGTTACACATTTGTCCTTAGTAAAAAAAATTATCTATGAAATCTTAGTGGTTAAACAATTACTTATGTAGGGGTATATCCGGTTATTTAAGGTAAAATATAGTTAAGTTTGACCAAAAATAAAATCTTTCATTTTAGTGAAACTGGACAATAATTATGGGACAGAGGGAGTATTTCTTTTCACTATATATTCATCACTATACATATCGTTTTCTCTATTAAGGCATGACTTTCGAAATTTTTATCAAAAAAATAATTACTTTCTCTATCCTAAAAAAATAATCAGGCTTACTTCTATTTAGTCTGCTAATTATGTGTTGTTCACATGAGTCATAAGTCATAACTATAGAAGAAGTTGTAATAAAATAATACAAATTTCAAATATTACTATAAACTATTTATTTAGAAGGAGATAAATATATTTAAAAAGATTGTCACACATATTTTTATTTAATCTGCCAATTATATATTGTTCACATAAGTTATAATTATAATTACAAAAGAATTCAAACACGGTTGATAAATTACTCAATGTTTGAAGTTTGGAGTATATTGCCGAGCGTGATTAACTGATTATCAATTGACGTTCCAAAATAGGAACAAAATCACGCAATCACTATCTTTCAATTACCTAATTTTGGGGATTGTTGGGACATTTTAGATGGAGATTCATGAATCCAATGATTGAGATGAGCTCGTCATCTAACAATCATCATAAGTCATTACTACCACTTTTTTTTTTGGTAAAGAGGAATCAAATTCGATGAGGTTAAATCACGGTCCTGAAAAGATAACCCAAAATGAAAAAATTGCTATTTCAAGAATTATATTTATCACATATATATATATATATTAGTACTCCCTCCGTCCCAAATTATTGTCCACTTTGTCAAAAAAAATTTGTTCCAAAATTAACCAATTTGACTTTTTTTATGAGCTAATTTACACATATATCCCTTAGTAAAAAACAACCATTTAACTGGAACATTTTTCTCTGAAATATTGCCCATAATAAACATAAAAAGTGAAAACCCCTCACATATCTCGACCAAAATCTCCCTTCATGCTGCGACAGGGGTAGAGATTACAAGCCAGAAAGCACAACGGAGTGGGAAACTTTTTTCTCCAGTATTCCTAACGCACAAAGAAGCGAACACAGAAACGAAGCTATACTCTACGGATGGTAAGGATGAGGACGCCAGGTGACTATCGGAAAAGAAAATTGAGAAGAAATTCCGGCAAAATTGAACCAGAATTGCAACGCATCAATTCAAAGGACATTCATGACAGACTAGAATAATTGAACGAAGAATCAAATTTGAAGTTTACAGTAAGAACTAAGAACTTTTCCAAATTTAAGTGAATTCATCGGAAATTATGTTCCATTAACATAAATGATGACCTTACAGAACAAGCTCTGTCCGATCTATGCCGACGAGAAACTTTCCGGTAAAATAGAAGAATGGTCTTCATAAACACCAAATTGAACCTTGAAATCAGAAGATTCTCTAGGCTCAAAATTTATCAATTGAAATTTAGTTTCAATGTGGCCTGGTGTCTTACTGAAGAACAAAATGGAGGTGCCGTTCTGGGGTTTGTTGATGATTTACGAATTTGGGAGTTAGAAAGTTCTTCTGTGCGTCGGCAAAACCGATTAAGTATGCAGGGGTATATTTGGAAACTTATGTTAAAATTTGGTTAAGTTTAACCAAAAATAAAATCTTGTATTTTAGAAAAAGTGGACAATAATTTTTGGGACGGAGGGAGTATTAATTATCGAAAGGGCAAATGAAGACGCGAGTCACCGTCTCTGAAATACTAATTTAAACTTTATTTATTTAATTATCTATCTTCTTTTTTTTTGTACAATAAATTTTCTTGACCACATTTTTGTCTTTCATTCAGAATATTGGATCCAGGATCACCGTGAGGAGTTTATAAAATCTGAAATTTGCACATATGACCATATTGACTGCTGCCTTAGTTACATTTGTAATCGTAATCAATTTTAGTCACATGATTAATGAGATTGGAGTGATTTTCGGCATATTTTTGTATTTGATTTTGTTAAAATAAAGTAAATGGATATGTGTATATGTAATTATGACAGATGATATATCTCTAAAAAAATATTATCTACAATTTCATTAATTATTTTCAACTTTCAAAAAAACATTAATATTATTTAATGATCAAACCAATATGTAATGGTATTATTCAATCCAATCCAAAAATATTTTTAAATCAATCACTTTTAATGTTGAATTAAAGAATCACTGATGATTTTGCATTTATTATTTTTAAATTTCAAAAAAGTATTAATATTGTTTAATGATTAAACCAATATTAATGGCATTTTCAAGCCAATCAGAAATTTTTTTCAAATCAATCAGGTTTAGTGTTGAATTAATGAATCACTGATAATTTGTATTTATAATTTTTGAATTTTAAATAATCATTAATATTGTTTAATGATCAAATCGAGACATAATACTATTATTCAAGCCAATCGGGTAATTTTTTCAAATCATTCTTATTTAATGTTAAGATTTCAAATTTTTTGTTTTCTTTTTCATTTTAGGGAATGTAAAATAGAAAGTTTACCACACAATTAATTGATATACTTTAATTAAGAATTGATAACAATTTATTAACTGAAAATTTAAAAATATTTTTTGTGTCAACCTATAAGGAAATGACACATAGGATTTTGTCTTATGTGTCAACGGGGGGAGAAGTTTGATTTCCTCTCTCTGGTTTCTCTCTTATTATAATACTATAGATAGAATTTGTTCCTATTGGAAGAGTTTGGAACTTTTGTGGAAAAAAAGTCCTAAATTTATGCCCCCATTGATGCATGACGATCTCGCTGTCTCTTTGAGTTTATTTTTTTCATGTGATATGTAGTTCATGTGTTTTGAAAATCGGATCGGATAGACGATCGAACCGGTTCAACCAGGAATCAGAGACTTTCCTGGACAAACTTGCGATTCGATTGGGAACCGATATCGGCTGGATCGAATTTCTAAAATTAAAAAAATAATTATTTTTTTAATATTTTTATATCCAGTTTTGACCGGATGAATCAGTGAACCAATGAACCAGTTAAGTTGTCGATTTGCCTTCCGGTCTGATTTTAAAAACATAGATATGTGCCCAATATCTAATCTAACACTCCAAAAAATATTTTTAATCATTAAGAGAATCCAACAGAATTTACACCTATTTCTATCAAAGAAAAAGAACTCTTTTCTCTTACTCCTTTTGAGTTGTGCCGTTATGCCATATGCATGTTACTTTACAAAGAGTAACAGTGTTGGTTTTTTTTTTTTTTTAACACCCCCTAAAATAATTTCTTACTTATTCAAATAAACGAAATTCGATCCATAAATTTCCAATTTATCAACTTAGAGATTCTCATATCGTTATTCTCACTTGTATAATGACAACATGGAACATGAAGGCAGAGATCTTTGTTAACAAAAATTGATAACCGAAGCATTATTTAAATGGTGAAAAGAATACAGTGATGACAATGGAATTGGAATGTACTGCACTAATTAACATCATGACAGAATTAATCGGACAAATTCAGGAGAAGAAAAAAAATACTTGAAAAACAAATCCTGCAATAAAAATTTGAATTTTATTGAAAATTTTATTCAAAGGGTTACTGAACTCCAGGGGCTAATTTTCTACTAGACTCTTATACTGAAGTAAAAACTTGACAGAAGAATGGTTTAGTACCGTAGCATTGAATGTAATGGTAGTAATGCGGTTTGTGAATTTGAGAAAGTTATAATAATTTGATTTGTTTAATTGTTTATGTTTACACACAGCTCAACACGTAGTCATCACACACTGGAAATGGATGGATGGAAAAGGGAGGAAAAGTACTTTAATTGGTAAAACAACCTCTAACGTTAGTTTAATTAATCCTAAAGCACTTCATCATAACTATTAATCCGAATGCTTCGTAGATGTATTCAAGTTCACTGTGTTTGGCTCACTTTTCAATCATAAGAAATTAAAAAAAAGGGGGTTTGTGTTGGTTGTTGATGTTTCGGTAGTACTAGCGTGTTCTTTAATAGTAGGAATAAAAGAATTATATTCACGATACAGGAATAACACAAACCGAAATAAAGGTAGTGAACAACCAAACAAAGTAAGATTATCTTTGATTATTACTAGTTTGTTGTTCGACTAAAATATAAATTATACGTACATAATTTTTTTTCTTTTTCAAAAAAAAAGTCCAAAACAAAAGGATTATAAAAAATACATACTCCCCATGTCCAGAAATTATTATCCATTTTAGATTTTTTTTAATTAAAATTGTATTAATATCAAACTCTCAAATGAAATAATAGTTTTGAGACAGAAAGTGTATAATGCATGAATAGAAATTGATAATCACCTAAATGGTCAACCTAGTTGATTTTATAAGATTTAACTGTCGACTTTGTATTTACCAAGAAAAAAAAAAGGGAGGTTTTGGAGGAATCCTTGGTGCAATTTTCAATTTGTATAATCAAGCAAATTTATTAAAAAAAAAAACTACTTCTACGAAAAGTCAAATTTTACTTCTACAATATAACAATTTTTTTTTTAAATGGTACATGTATATTAGTTAAGAAAAAGTACGTAACCTATTACAACGCATTCTATGGAATGCTAGATTATGTAATTCCACAACATCTTACCTACTCACTTTAATCAATGAGCACGACTGAAATGAAGAAATAGTAGTAATTAACAAAAAGATCACCTCCTGAGCCTCAGAAGGTATAAAAGTAGACCGTAAAATCGCCAGTCAAAGCTTCACAGTCTGTGTAAACATGAAGTCGAGTGATCCCTAAATGCAATGCCTCCTTCAACGCCAAAAGGTAAGTCATTGCCTCAGCTTAGAAAGGAGAAAGTACACTGAGATCCACCGCTTTGATTTGCATCACCATACCATGAGGTGATAGTATCTTCCAAGCACCAGTCGCATTGCGGGATTGATGACTAAACGAACCATCAAATATGACTAAGGAATCTGCTAGACCCCCTAGACGGTTGTGATGGTTGTGCATCAGTGGAGGACCTTCCGACTCCCAGTCTCCTAAGGTTTTGTTTATGAAGAGTGACTTTATTTTGGATAAGTCTCCAAGATACTGCTGGATCATTAGATTGGTTTTGCCAAATCTTGTCATTCCTCTCGATCCAAATCCTCCAAGTGATGCTTAAAAACAAATCAACCTCCTCTTTAGTGGGATGAGACTGTGTCCAACTAATGAACCATTGATGCAAGGAGTCATATGTAGAATTGAAAATGGAGCCAAATAAAGGAAAAGCCAAGGCCCAAATTGCCTGAGATGCGTCACACTTAAAGAATAAGTGCAAGCTATCTTCCTCCTGTCTACCACATCTGGGGCATAATGAGTCTACTTGAACACCTCTTTTGCAAAGTTCTGATCGTGTAGATAGAGCATTAAGTAATGCTCTCCAAAAAAGGAACTTGTGCTTGGGTTGAACTCTAGAGTTCCAGAGTCTCTTCCAGGCTAATCTCTCTACATTCTGGATTGTTGGGCTTGGCATAGGTTGTGGAAGGAGAGCATTGGTGGCCAATTGATAACCTGACTTGACAGTGTATTGGCCATGTTATGAATGAAGACACTGTAGCTTATCCTTGTGAGTCCTTCTTGTCAGGTCTATAAAAATCCTGGTAATATAAGGGATAATATGATCCTGAAAGATGGTCCTGAGAGAGTTAATTTTCCATTGGCCATTGGGCTTTATGAAATTGTTTACTCTCATATTCGAGTGGGTAGCCAAGATGGACTCATTGCTAATGGGATTGGCTTGACTTGGAATCCTGTTTGTAGCAATGAGAATATCCTTCCCTGAAACAACCTTCCATTTTGTGTGCTGGTTAAGTAGCTCTGCTCCCTACATGATACTTTTAAATCCCCAGGATGGATTTTTTGGAGGTCTCGGAGGAGGAAATGAACCATTAGAACAATATGTAGCACGAATAATTCTGGACAACAATGAAGTCGAAACAGACATAATCTTCCAAGTATGTTTTGCTAGTAGTGCTTGATTGAACTCCTTCGGAGCTTTTAAACCTAATCCACCACAAAACAATGACTTTGTAATTTTCTTCCAAGCCCTCCAATGGATTTTCTTATCTCGAATGTCTCTTTTTCAAATGAAATTGCCAATGATTTGATCTACCTTGTGAAGAGTATGAGAGGGGAGTTTAAAAACTCCCATTGGATACACCAATATTGAAGACAAAGTCGATTTACCCAAGGTTACTCTTCCAGGTAAAGACAACAATTTTGTTTTCCACGAGGCAAATTTATTGCTGAGCTTGGTGAGGAACTTCTTGAAGATTACCTCTTTCTTCTTTGAAATTCAGAGACATTCTGAGATATTTGCTTTGGAAAGGACCAGCTAGAATTTTGAGAGTAGAGTGAACAAAGTATTGCATATCCTGTGATGTATTTGCACTTAAAAGGATATAAGACTTATTGAGATTTATCTGTTGACCAGAGAAGGTGATATAGTTCTCAAGTAGGCCTGCCAGGGCTAGGACCGAAGATTCCTTGCACTCTATGAAGAAGAGACTATTATCAGCATACATGAGGTGGCTTATTCTTGGAGCTGTACGGCTTATTTTCACTCCCAATCCTGGAAAGTTTTGGATTTCAGATCTTATGGCTAAGGACAAGACCTGCTGGCACAAAATAAATGGATATAGAGATTATGGACATCCCTCCCTGAGACCTTTGTTTGGAGAAAATGGGTGCAAGGTCTCGCCTTTAAACTGGATAGAGTAAATAACTAAGGATACACAGTGCATGATAAGGGAAACCAACCATGTAGGAAAATTTGCTTTCTGTAAAACTACTTGGAGAAAAGCCCAAGAGACTCTGTTATATGTCTTACTCATGTCCAGTTTGATGGCTATCAATCCTGTTTTTCCTTCCTTCTTTCTGATGAATTCAATGATCTCATGAGCAATGAGAATTTTTTCACCAATTTTCTTCCAGGAACAAAGCCATTTTGAGACTCATCAATCAGATCATTCACAACATGCTTTAAACGATTTTTATCAATTTGCAATAATCTTGTACTTGACATTGCATAAGCTGATTGACTGAAAATCATTTGGAGTCACATTAAAACCAAATGGGTGTGATTCCAATCTGGGGGAAGTATTGGTTGGTGACAGCATCCAAGATTGTTGATTGTACTTCTCCTCCTATAGTCTCTTTATAATTCTGGTAGAATCCCGAGGTCATGCCATCTGGTCCCGGAGATTTCCAAGGAGACATCTGTTTAACAACAGTCCAAACATCTCTTTCTGTGAATGGAGTATTCAAGTAAGCAACCTGGTCAGGTGATAGACATTCCTCCGCATTGTCTAGGAGGCCAGTAAAGAAAGTAAATGCTTGAGCATTCTGCGTACTAGACTCTAGAGACATATAAATGTGAGAGAAATGGTCTTGCAACATTGAGGCTATATGAGCATGGTCCTGAACCCTATCTCCATTGTCAAATCCTCAATTCAGTAATCCACTTGTTTCCTTTTTTCCTGGCTGCCCATTTATGAAAAAGTTTTGAATTTCTGTCTCCCTGAATTGACAATTGAGTTTTGCCTTTTGTTGCCAATAGACAAGCTGATGTTGTAAAGCTTGTTCCAGTTCCATCCGATGGGTTTCAAGTTGGGTGCTCAAACCAGTATCAGCTTTATTTTGCTCCCATTGTGTTGAACTCTTGATAATTTCTCAGATAATTTAAAAACCAAGCTGTCGAGGTTGCCAAATTGAGACTTGCTCCATCTATGAATTTTGGAAAGAGTTTGTTGTAGCTTAACTGAGAGGGAATCTTGCTGAGTTGGTACACCAAAATTATTGACCAAAATCAAGCTTGATGTACCAACTCCTTGGAAGAAGGACAATTTGACCAAAATTGTTCAAACTTTTATATTCTTTTTGGTGGCCTTTTTTCCTTAAGCTTAACCAGAATTGGACCATGATCAGAACTATAATACGTAGGTTTAGAATAATGGCCTTGTTGAATTGCTCCAACCATTGTCGGTTAACAAAATCTCTATCCAACCTCTTAAAAATTGCATCATGACCCTGTCTTTTATTAGTCCAGGTATACCAGCAGCCTATGCTTGAGTTCCTCCAGGTCATTTTGAGAAAGGAATTGTTGAATTTTTCTCGTGTCTTGATCTTTGACTTGTCTGCCTCCAAACTTGTCTTCTTGATTGATCACCTTATTAAAATCTCCTAAAATAACATATGGATAATGGAGGCATCTAATAGTGTTATTCAGTTGAGTCCAAAATTGTGCTCTGTCTTGATGAGAAGGAAGACCATACACAAATATATCTAAACATTCCACTCCAGTAGCTTCACATACTTTAGCCACTATGGCATTGGAGTTTTGTAGAAGAACATTGATCTGAACACCACTTATCCAAAAAAGATCTAAGCCTCCACTAAGACCTACCGGATCTATTACAACAGAAACAAAATACTAGGCCTATATTGCTTAATTAATCTACCTAATACTTTTTTTCTATAACGTCGGGAACCCCACCAGAGATAGGTAAATCCACGCCTACTGCAATAGCATGCAAGCCCGGGGTGACAAGCTCGGGTGCGAAATCGGGGATTCATTAGTGGGTTAGCCATAACAAGTCTCTAGAGGTGCCAATAGGCAAGGTGAGAGCCAACCCCTCATTTTTTGTTAGAGTGGGGAATTGAAGTCATGACCTCCTCTTGAAGCAATGCACCAACTCCTCATTCGCTCCTAATACATGTTTTGAAGAGGCATTATTCATACCTCTACAATTCCAAGATAGAATATTCATAAAACCAAAGACAGTTGATTTGGTTCAACAGCCGTAAAACACTTCAGAAGGTTAGAGAAATTACCTTTCTCCATAGTACTCCTTAAGCCGCTAAAAGGAGCTGTTGTAATCGCCACCTTGGTGTATTCTGTATATGCAATTCCTGTCCAAATGGAGGCATCTGTTTCCATAAGTTCTGGCACCCATGTATTTGAGCATCCTCTTCTTGCAAAGTAGTCCTGTCTCACCTACATTTGTTTCTGCTTTCCGTTTGTGATTTAGGCCAGAAATATTGTGAATTTTAAGGGTGTTGTTGGTGCTGACACTTCTCTTTCTAATTATTGAAGATTTACCAGATTTTTTCAATCAACTGAGACTAGCTTTTTTGAATGTCACCAGCCTAACAGACGTGAAAATCTTACTACACCGCCACTGTTTGGTTGCATTAACCCAAGACGCGACTTGCTCACTGCTACTGACGTAATGCTTATTCTCCGTAATAACCAGTTTCACACTGACCTCATGAACACTATCTTACTCAACAGAAGTGTGGACATTGTCGTCTTCATCGGTCATGGCATCAAAGTAAACTTTTTTGCTTTTTATTTTTTTTGAAGAATATCGAAATATTGCAACTTGTTTTATAGGCTAAAAAAAATAATGTAATAGTAATAAAAATACAGTCTACAGCTAAATTACCAGGGGTATATTAGTAACTCGAGCAAAAAAAAAAAAAACAAAAAACATGTCGACAGGGGCAATAGAACAAACAAAATCTTCCAGAATTTCCAACTAGGACGCCATTCACCAGACAGCCCGGACTCCGGAGTTGTTGATTTCTTCAATCTTAATTTGTTCGTACAAAATCTCAATTTCCCTTTCCACTCTGATCGAATTCAAATTCATTGCGTCTTTTTCTGCATCCAATTCAAGGTAATCACTCATCTTTACGATCTCAATTTTCGTTGTGTTGAATTTCATCCAATGTATCTATGATTTTGTTTTTATTTTCTTGTAATTCATCAATTAGGTTATTCATTCGGAAATTTCTCGTTCTAATTCGGCAATTGGTTTGAATCTGAAGCGATTTTTAGGTGCGAACGGTTGAATATTGTCGCTTGAAGAACAATTTTGCGGGGAAGGAAAAATGAGTCAGGTTTTCGAAGGATACGAACGACAATACTGCGAGCTTTCGGCGAATTTGTCCAAAAAATGCACTGCGGCGAGCATGCTTGATGGAGGTAAAATAAAACCAACTTTCACTTATTATTATTTTTCTGAAAGAATTTTTGTTTGTTTTCTCCATTTTGTTGCCACATTAACATGTTGGTAGAGATTTACTAGGGAAAATATTTCTTCATTCGTGTACACGTTGAGAGATTGATGTTTATTCTCTTCGATTTATGATAGTTGATCTAGTGGCCTGCATTTAAGGTGTCGCATTTGTTGAGTGAATCTGTGCTCAAAGCTTCAGTTCTTTTTTTTTGTTTGGGGGGTAATTGAAAGTTGATTTCATACACTTAGATTTTAAGATAAGTACAATCTCAAACTTGCTGCAAAGTGAGGAATTTTGTGAACTGAAGATGTAGTAACACGTGTTTGATCTTTTGAGAGTCGTTTTCATGAGTATAATATTTGCATTGAAAGTGTTCACTTCTTTCCTCTTGGTGATATTACTGATTATGTTTCTAAAATACTGCAGAACAGAGAAAACAAAAACTATCTGAAGTTAAATCCGGATTGGATGATGCTGATGCTTTGGTAACGTAATGGTTTCTCTTTTAGAAGGTTTGAAGCTTTTATCATATTTTTAAGTCTGAGTTTTCATTAGGTCTGGTTTGCAATCTCTGCAGATTCGTAAGATGGACCTTGAGGCTCGAAGTTTGCCTCCAAGCTCTAAGTCCATGCTTCTTACAAAGTTAAGAGAGTATAAAACAGACCTGAATAATTTGAAGGCTGACGTTAAGAGAATATCTTCAGCTAATTTAAATCAAGCTGCACGAGACGACTTACTGGAATCAGGAATGGCCGATGCAATGACGGTACTCTCCTTGGTTCTTTTCTTGCTTGATTGGATCTTTCTTATTGACTCATTGAACTACAGTTTATTATGAGAAATTTTTCGCTCTCCTTGAAGTTGACGGTGTTTTGATCTCATTTGCATTGATGCTGTATTTCATAATATCATGGCCTCTCGTCAATCTAGTCATTCGCCTTATATGTTTGCTTCTTGTTGCATGCAGTATTATTGTTCAGTGGTCTCATAATATCTTCTCTGACATCTCTTATATGTTTATAGCCTGGTGATTTTAGTACTTGCTTTCTGTAGCTTCTCTTTATATTTGTGATATACTTTTCTTTGTATTTTGTTGTAGTCCATCTTCCACGATTAGTTACTAATGAGTTTATTTGAATTGAGCAACAACTCTCAATCAGATTCTTGAGATTTGCAATGTCACAACACCTTCGTAGATGCTGCCTTTTTTACTTTTATTTCTTGTTTTATTCTGCTTATATAAAATGACAACACATCATCCCTTTATGGAAAGGGTTACTGAACTCCAGGGCTAATTTTCCACTAGACTCTTTCTCCCTGACTGTACTTTTGAGGTAATTATTTATCAGAGAGAAAGACAAGGGGAGAAGGTAGAGGGAGCGTCTAAAGGCCGACAGAACCTGTTCCTATTCAAATTTGTTCTTCAGTCCAGAATCCCTTCCCATTATTGTAGGAAGCATCTGTTTTTCTGATCATGTTATTTGGTTTTATGTTTCTTAGGACTTAATAATTCTTTCCTTATCGAGGATTTCAGACATTTTAAATAACCTTCATATTGTACTTTTTGGATTCTCATGCAATCTTTTCTACTGCAAATTGGAGGGTGGAAATTATTAACCAAAAAAAGGAGGGGGGGGGGTGTTTGGTGGTGGAATTCTGCTTTTGAAAGGCACTTATTAATTAAGTTTACATCAAGTACCTTATTGAATATTGAAGCCTGATGTTAGGTGGCTGCTGACCAAAGAGGGAGGTTGATGATGTCAACTGAGAGACTAAACCAGTCTAGTGACAGGATAAGGGAAAGTCGGAAAGTGATGCTAGAAACTGAAGATCTTGGAGTATCAATCCTTCAGGATTTGCATCAACAACGTCAAGCTCTCCTGCATGCTCATAACACGGTATATATATTATCTTTTGTGTTAAGTGAATCTAACATGCTATCATAATTTTATGTACTTCTATATTGAAGTTGAAAACTCGACAGAAGAACCAGTTAGTACCTTAGCATTGAGAAGGACATGTATTCTTAATGCTCGAGGATTGAAAAGTTTCTTCCTTTGCAGCTTCATGGAGTGGATGACAACATCAGTAGGAGCAAGAAGATACTGACCAATATGTCAAGAAGGATGAGCAGGAACAAATGGATCATTGGCTCCATTATTGCTGTCTTAGTTGTCGCAATTATTTTGATTCTTTACTTTAAGCTCACTCATTAGTTTTCTATTGTTTGCTCTCGATCCATTGATTTCTTCCTACTGTGTGGTGCAAGGCTTTTACCCAGAGAAATCCGAGACAAGTTATCTTATGCTGGTTTGTTTATTCCGGAAAGACCTCCCTTGGTTGTTTATATCTTGTAATGGCAAATGTGCCCAATATTCAAATTTATGTCATTGAGATTTGGTTTCTCTGTGGACGTAACCCTTTCTCTGTGCCGATGTGTATAATTCTTGTTGCGAAGCCTTATTACATATCCCATTTTACGTTTAACATTTGTTTCTTACGCATGATTCATATTAATTAATTTACTTTGCTCTTCTTAGTTTATTTGAGCAAACTCCATAACTTAATGAACCAGAATCACAATTCCAAAGAAAATTTATGTGAAGTATGCTAGAGGCATCTAATTCACTGGAATTGTCATATGGCTGAACTCATGTCTATTGCCGTACATTTTGAACTTGCCCTCCTTCAAGAACATTAGAGAATAGAAAGATCTCCAGAAATCTTAGTCAAAAGCATTGCATAGGAGAAAGTCTCCGGAGGGAGAAAACAAATCTGCCTGGAAGGGAGAAAGACAAAACATTACTAAGATAAGGCCGACTGGCAGTGACTAAAATTACAACTCTTTTTACCAAGTTATAATTGCTGCCACTTTTATCTTGTTAACAGAAAAAATTCTCAAGACAATGCATCCCTGGTTTAACAGCTAGTTTAAGGTTTATACTATATAAAATGCACATTTCTTAGCTTCGCCACTACTAAACAGGCACAAGCTTGCAATCTGAAGCCATTCTTGCTGATTGGTGATGTGCCAGAATTGACGCTACACACCAAGCATGGACGAATATAACTATTTCAGCCAGGAATCTCTTGCATTGCTTCAAATGTCGGCACATCCACATTTTGTTAAAGCCCCTTGAGATCACTTCATCCTTGAAACAGAAGTGGTGTTGTCATTTCACAGCAATCTCCTCTAGAACCTCTTTGCACTCCAGAATATTATTGCTCAACATTGAACCACCAAACTCAAGTGCGATAACCATAGTTAGCCTGCCGATATGAGACAATCTAGTTTTAAGCCACATTTAAAGACTGAGGTATGTAACAAGTGGGCAGAATCAAGGAGGAGCGGACATGTTTTAAGTTCCACTTCATCGTTGACATACTGAGCTGTCATCATCAGGTGAAGAGTCCAAATTAGTCACTTGGTCCTCCTCATCTTCATCCTCATCTTCATCATCCTCATCATCTGCTGAAGCTGGTTGCCCATTAAGATCCACGCTTATACCATTTATTTTCCTCACAAATTGCCCCCTCACACGAGGTCTCCGTTCTGCAAGCTTCTTACGATTAACATACCTGATCTTCTTATCAAAACATCTTTCCTTCCTCTTTTGCCTAAACTTCATCAGGGCTGCCTCCCTACGATCAATTTTACTTACATTTCCTTCGGCAGAAGCTGTATTTCCATATGATGGCCATGGATGTGATGAAGACATTTGGCCTGGCTGCGCACACATACCAAACGGATAGTAGGGAAATGGGGACATCCCTGGCACATGGGGAGGACACTGTGGAATATGATGGTTATATTGAGGCAAAACAGCTGCATGGTTATGGAGATCAGGAAGGTTTTTTTGATACATTGGTGGTGCAGGCACTATAACTTGATTCATGACCCCGGGAATATAATATGGATAAGCAGTATGTTGATGAAACCCAGAAACATCATGGTGCTGCTCATTCCTTTGATGCATAAGCACCTGCGAAAACTCATTTGAGTTCCGCTGTTGCGAAAATTCCAGAGGCAAGGTTGGTGTACAGGACCTTTCCACGGAAAAAGAGTCAAGCATACTGTTACTGCTTGGATTATATTCTCCTTGTGAAGCATCATGAGCCACTCCGCCATTTTGTATAGGGCTATCCACAATCATGTGTTGACCCTGTGTCTCAAGCTTCTCTTCAGCTGTCATGGGCTGGGGAACACTTTCATGCAAAGGGGCAGCATCCTGGCTACTGTTTATTGGCAAGTTTGCTTTCACATATGTAAAGAAGGCTGAAGATTCACCAATCTTAAGTTCACTTTTCCTTGGAAATGACACCACTACTTGTCCTGGATACAGGCAAGTTAAAATATAAATCACCATTATGCAGAAATAATATGTAGAAGACCAGCCCACACGACCTCAGGGGAAAAAATAAATGAATTTGCAACCGACTGGAAGAGCAATTAAGGAAGACGCTGGAAGAAAATAATATTGCTAGCTAATAATTAAATCATTCAGTTCTTCTAATCGTCATTTCTTATGATAGAGGCAGAGAAATTCCAAGAACTTTCTTTTTCCCCTTTACCTTTAGATTGCCTTATTTTTCAATTAAATTGCCTATATAAATCCATCAGATTTTAATGAGAGGTGTTATGATGGATGATTAATGTATTAACATCAATACCATGAATTATTTCAAGACAGCTTGCAATTAGGGCAGCTGAATACAAATTGTTTCGTGTTAGACACAAACACAATTTTTACAATTAACTCATGCAGACAGGAGGTGCTTACAAGTCTCTAAACATGTGAAGCTCTTACCTGTTCTTCGATCTTTTATTCCAGGCACATCAGGGAGACATTGTGATGTAACCACAACAATGGTCTCTAAAGGAGCATCATTAATGGCACCGATAATCTGAATGATTGTCAAAATAAATAGAAATGAAAATCAGCAAAATTTAGAATGTTGCAACGTAAAACAAATTTCACCATTAGAGAAGTATATCACACTTCTGCCACTGTCATCCGGTCAACAATTACAGTCTCAGAGAAAATACTGTATTTTGCTATTTTATTAGCTTCTGTTTGATATTAAGGCTTAGATGTGTCTTTACAGTAATACTAACTACAAGATAAATAAAAACATGAACATGTGATTCAATGCCTACCGGCTACTAAAGACCAGAAAGGATGATGCTTGTGAGATAAGATGATAAAAAATGGTAAGCTGTTTTATTCCCCCTTGTCAGTTCTTGTGATAAGGTACTGAGGAGATCAAAAGGCTTAGACATTGACTTGATAACTTCAAACTATTGAAATACTGCTGAGCCATAGGGACAGCGGGGCTTTATGACTGAAAGCATTAAGTGATCAAATTTAAATATGAAAACTAAAAAAAAAGTACATAAATAAATAAAAGGGCGTCGATGAAAATAAGAGCATTTAGATAAATCTGCAACAGCTCGATTGCTTGAATCAGTAATGAATGCATTAGGAGGAAAAAGTGGGACTGTGGGAGAGCAGCCACAGTAGAAAGAATAAAAAAATGAGCTTAAGTGGTACGAAAACATGCTTAGGAAACTATTAGATGCCCCAAAAAATAGCATGGAAAACAAATATATCATTAACTCAGATTAAACGGAGGCATGGAAGAGCTAAAGTCAGTGAAAGATCCTAAATAAAAAGGACAAAATTTATTCAAATCTCAAAGACAAAATACATTTGCAAAACATAATGACAAGGACAGCGACATACAGACGAACCTACGTACTAGGATACTTGCTCAGTTTTTGTTTTGTGCAAATGGAACCCAGAGCATGGATTCAACAACCAATACAACTAAATGCATTATCCAAAATATACAATTAAAAGTCTCTCACCTCTTCTTCTTGTTGTGTTGATGCACATGCATCTGGATTAACACTCTTTCTAGATCTGTCATCAGTGTCATCAGAAAAGAGAGTGGTACTATTTGTATTAGCATCACTAGGGTCCGATACGACCAGATCAAAATCATAAGACATGATATTCTTCTCTGCTAGTCCAAGCTGAAAAATGTAGTAAGTGAAAGATAATTAGGTTACTATAGCTTCAAAAACTCTTACAGGGAAAAAGAAGAAATCATGGCAAGAGGGGCTTCAATATGTCTTCAGATCCATATTAAGAACAATCCTATAAATTTATCAGAATGCTAAGAAACAAACAACCCTATATAAGTTGATTTGAATCACTGTATTTAAAAACATGGTATCTGCATTGATTGACAAGAAACAATGAAGTTTTAAGAAAATAAGCACTCACGGTCCTCCTCCTCCTCCACATGTGAGTCCACAAGTTGAGAAGTTCATTGGTGCGCAATGGCTTGACAAGATAATCAGCTGCTCCAAACTTTAAGCACTTAAAGACAACAGAGACCTCATCTTGAGCAGACATCACTGACACAACAGAGTGAAGGTTCACCAACTATAAATATTAGATAAAAACATGAGAAATACAGGTTGAGCTTACTGATGACAGGAATGCGGCGCAAATCTTTATCCCTCATAATGTATTTCAACAGTTTCAATCCTTTAGACATGGGAAGGTCAACTTCAGAGAGAATTATATCTATGTCAGCCCCCTCGGCATTTAATGCATCAATCACCTGTCTGGGTGACCTCACAGAAGTTACTGGAGACAAAAGCCATGCACAAATGATAAATCAAAAGCCAGTTTGTTTCAACATTTACGAAACAGGGAAAAATTATGAAAAGAACCAGGGTCAATATGATATTGTTACTCAGAGAAACACGTTCTCTCAGACTCAAAAGACATTTTAAATGGACATCTGCATACACCATGAACGGAAAGTCGGATGAGTTTGTACTTCAGCTACAATAAGAAATTGAGTTTTTCACAGCATAATGAAGGCTGGTGTCTAACCACTAAATAACATGAAATGATTCCAAAACAAACTTATCTTCTCTCTAATGCTTTTGTTCTACAAGTATTAACAAAATTTAACAACCCTTAAGATCAAACCCGTGACACTCGAGGGAACCTCAGCATGTAACTAAATATCAAACTCAAAGACAAAGAAAGGAACTTTGAAGCAACAGAAATTGAAATAAAACAATAGCAACAAAAGAGAACTAGCTATACCTTGATAAGAACATTTGCACAGAAGTGTAAACACCTCCTCGGAGCTTTTGGAATCATTATCACATAGCAAGATCCTAACTTTACTCCTGTCAATGAACCCATCTCCATTCTTCCCTATTTCTCCGTTCTCCATCAAATCCACCCTCCACCAAATCTTTCTCACCAACAATTATAACCAGGGTCCAATCCAACCATTAACGAAATTCAGAACTACAGAATTCCCATCCCTAATAAATTAATCGATTCCGAAACCCCCACTCTGCAATTAATTACTCATCACAAACTACATATAAATCTCCCACCAGGAATCCCATCTCCCCAGATGCCAAAACTAGTAACTATAACAAATGAAAGAGAGAAATCAGTAGATTGCTACTGTTAATAGACACATCCATGGCACAACTTTACAGTTTTCCCTTACAGACAAAAACTGCCAATTGGAATTATCAACAAAAATGAAACCAATTAGAGCTCAGCCCTCCATAATTTAATTACAGAAAAGCCAAAAAACTTGGCTCCCGAAAATCATAAGGCCAAGTTAGATTCTTTCCGCTAAAACAGCCTGAAATCACCAGCCCAGAAAGAACATAACAAAATATCATCCCAGGAAGACCACCGTAGATCAGGCGAACCTTATTACCACTGTCCCATCAAATCCCATCAATTTTTTTCAGCTCACAGACAGACGGAAACACACACAAACCCACTTGAGAGGAAGAAAAAATGGATGAGTGAAAACAAAGCCTGTATCTTTCTTTGCTGCGTTGTACGTGAAGATTGGTCGTCCAAGTTCGGCTTTTTTGTTTCGGGGGGTGACGAATAATATTAATTTAATTGCACTTTTTTATCCAAGTGCCTTATTCTATAATGCGCCGGATAACTTGTCAAACATCTCAGCCGTTGGAACGTGGAACCAACGGTGAGGATCGAGAGAGGGTGGCGCTGGATGCACCCGGGCGCATGTTAGCACCGAGTATTACGTGGACATATAAAAAATCTGGAAAAAGTGCGGAAAAAAGCGCGTGAGGTTGGGGGATTTTTATGGCTTTGATTTTGGTATGGTATTTTTGGTATTGGTGGGCATAAACGGTAAGGCAGCGTTTGGGTGATTTGAGATAGGGAGAAGGCCACGTCATCGTTGGAAGATCACTAAAAGGGCTAAAAGGGTAAAGGGCAGCGAAGAGTGTATCAAGTTCAAGATAGAGATATTCAAGAATCATATGATGATAGAGGTCCAAGCTAACAAGTGGACCCTTGTTTTTCAAATTTTTTGCTTTTGTCTTTTTGCCCTCTAAGATGCAAAAATATGTGATAATTTTGATGATGATGATTAATGTGTTATGAATCTAAGAAGTTTAAGTTAAGCGATGTTGATCGAGATTTTAGTAGATTATGATTTTGTAATATTTGTATATAAAATTGGTATTTGATCTCACTGTGCAGTAGATTTCGTTAAATATGTTTTAACCTCTCATCATATCAAGTTCATATGATTATTATTGTTGTGATTTATAAAACTAGTTTAAAGTTTAAACTAAAATCAATTATGAAATTATCACAATTTTATTTTACACACTAGTGAGGACATTAGAGAGAAGTGAAAAACACGAGGAAGAATAAAAATGATAATTCACTAAATTCGAGGCAAGACTAAATTAAGGAGGAAGTACATAAGAAGTCATAGTTTCAGAGGCAGCATCACTACTACAGTACTACTCAACATAGACGACTCACGATAACATCCAAGTCTCTTTAGAAGAATTAGAGCAACTTTAACGTTGTATCAAAACATCAATTTGGTGAAAATTTTGATTTTTTTTTTGCTCCAATGTCATAGCAAAAAAGCAAAAAAAGGCAGCAAACTGATTCAATGACATTAGGTGCCTTTTTTCAAAAAAGAAAAAAAAATAATTTAAAAAATAGACATTAGGTGAAATTGAGCAAGTGCCGTCAAAGTTCTCAGAGAATTGCATAATAGAGAAGATAGATGAAAAATTATTACCCAAGAGAAGAAGATAATAATGAAAACAACTACTACATAGTTCATTAATTGGCTATGTTTGTAAATCTCATTGTAGAAACAAAATACTCCCTCCATTCGCCGTCCTATACTTTACACATACTTTAAAAAACTCTTAAATATGATAATAAAATTATTTGAATATCTTTAACTAACCCCATTAAAAAAATATCCACTAATAGTATTAATTCTTTTGAGGGTAATTTTGAAAATTTTAGACAAAAAGTACATTGAAATGTGAGAACGATACTTATTTTAAAATTTTTTCATTTTACTAAAACGACACTTATTTTGGAACGGAGGGAGTACCAATATTCACCTAATTACAAACGCTTTTTCTTGACACGTCATTTTTTCAACAACATAAATAATGTAATGAATTAATTACTAATTACTTTCAAAAAAAATAATAAATCGATCCAAAGATCTCGAATGTTTCGAACCTTTTCAATGTTTGCACTTTGTTCAATGTTAGCAATTTTTTTTTTTCATATACTAAGACATTTAATTGATATAGTTGGTGCTATTTTTATAGAATTATTACCATTCTATCTTCTTCTTCTTCCTTTTTTTTAATTTTTTATTTTTGGGTAGACATTCATCGGATGCTTTGATCATTATAACATTTTTGTTTTAGGATTTTTAGTCAATGATCTTTTGTGAATTTATAGGACGGTTAAAAGATTCTTAATAAATTTCAAAAATCTGGGAAAGGCTTGTCATTGATATTGGTGAAGTTAAGGATTAATGTCAGATTTTCTTCCATAGCTACAAAAGTCCTTATTCTAAAAAAAAAATAAAAATGATACACCACATGTATAATGAGGAATTTACTAGTAAATGAAAACATTTGTACATACTATTTATATTTCTGATATTGGAAATAAACTTTTTACCTTGAATTTAATGATTTGTATGGTGCTCACTCATTATTATTTTGGTCGTTTAAAATGTAACTTTGGATGAAAATGCAGCTATGAGCAATTTAATAAAAACATAAAAATTGAAAAAAGAAAAAATGCCGCAGACAATATGGAAAGTATTACCATATAAAAAAGCACAAAACACGCAGGGAGGAAAAGAAAAAAAGGGAAACATGACATCCAAAACCGCTAGAGGAAGGGCTTGAACCTTCGACCTTGTGGTTAACAGCCACACGCTCTAACCAACTGAGCTACTCCAGCTGTGCAATTAGGAGACCCCATAAATTTATAAAGTTGCATGATGCTAAGTAACTCTTGTATTTCCAATTATGAAGTATAGAGTCAGTGAGGTAAGGGTTAAACAAGTAGTAACAATAAAATACTTGCTGCCTTCACCCTTGGCCTCCTTCTTTATACCCAAAAATAGAATTACTTGCCAAGAAAAACATATTTTCCCATTAAATTAGAGATCCGATAGGAACACAAACATAGTAATACAGTTTTGCTTCCTTAAATTATTCTCCATTTCTTTGTCATCACTAAGTCGAAAAGAAAGTCCACATGATGATGCATATTTCCAACTTAACAAAGTGGAATAACGACTAGTTGTTGTATAGGTGTCTAACCAATTTGATATCCTGTATACTGCATACAATGTGCTAGTGCTAACTGCCACCGATACCAGCCATCCTTACAATAAGCCAAAACCTAGAAGAGGAGCATCTTCTCCATTTGTAATTCCTTAACTCTATCATAATACCGCAAAGCCATGGATCACTACCATGATCAGGGTTCAATCAGACCAAATCCACAATGCATGAGCATGTCGCCGCCTGATTTTAGTTACTGCCTTACAGAAGTGTTGTAACTTTAAACCCTTCCGATGAGGGATACGATAGGATCTCAACAGTGACGGAATCCCTTCTTGAATTGGCAACCACGTGAACCAGTGATCCTTGGACACAGTGATCAAGAAAGCTCAAATAAGAACAAGGGATTGCAGTTCCCCATGGTTGAACACCATCAATGAACTTTGTTCATGAAGAGTAGAAACCTGAAGATTATTTATAATCACTTATAAACATTCGGAGAGAGCAATTACGTGAAGGTACATGTGGATGTAACAACCTATCAGCGGTCAGTGAGATAAAAGAATGAGATCCTTGGTGCAATCATACATCAGATATTACCTGGAGATATTGCAAAATTCTTTTGCTTGGATGCAAGTGTACTACTGAAATAACTCTTTGTCCAACCTTCCATTCCCAAAATCAGTGACGCCTATGTGGCTCAACATCAATTGGGACATATTTCAGGCAAGGATGGAAAGATCATTGGCGAGACAACCCAAAGCTTTCCACCAGCTTGAACACCCAAACTCCGAGCCTATTCTGAAAGAGATGGAGGGCAACTTTAAATGTTAATAGCACAAATCGGACTCTAGTTTGCAGAACCGTAGCAGTTAACTACCAATTACAACAATTGTCACATTCTGATTATGGGTAGATATAAGAACTTATATGACAACTCAATTTAAGATGTGCATGACTACTTCCTCAGATGTTTTCTCCCGTTTCTTCTTTTACTTCTTTTACTAAGATTGAAACTAAAAGTACTGAAGGCAATAGTACATACAATTTTTTGTATAACAGGTACTATCAGTTTTGTATTCAATTTTTTGTATAACAGGTACTGAAGGCAAATAGTACATACATCCTGAGAATTATCAAACATGAGTAAGCTACAAAGAGGATATGCAGCCAGGTGGCCTTAAAATAGAGTTGAAGGATAACAGGCACTATCAGTTATTAAAGGAGATTACCATAATCGAGCACAGGCTTCAGATCCTTTTTTGGATCTTCTAGCATGAGGATGAGACCATGCCTTTAGCCAATACAGGACTTCAGACCAGCAGATATGGGAAAACGGATCACTCGTCACCAGTAATTACCACATGAGCATTCACCATTTCTGAAGTGATGAAATCTCTTCACATCTCTCACAATAATAACTCTATTTTCTGCCATCGACATGAACTTAAACGCATTGTGGCAATCACCACAAATACGAAGGTTCTTGTAGACCCTTATCGTGGCTCCAGGAGGAAGTTTCAAGAGCCCATACACAACAGCAAGCTTTTCACTATGAGTAGACAAAGCATATTCCTTTTGCTCAGACTCCATATCATGCAATACATATCTAGTATCTGGAACATAACCCAGTTTCCTCATTCTCTGTCCTAATTCCTTCAGATAGCTGTAAATTGCCACCATCTCAGGATGTATAGTATCATCGACCAAGAACACATGCACCTTGTTTTCAACTTCAATCCAACTACAAGCAGGCTCTTTCTTTACTCCACGCTCTCGCATTAATTTTCTGACCTTAGCTGCTTCATCCCAATGACCAGAGTTTGAAAACATGTTTGATAAAAGAATGTAGGTTCCATCATGCTGGGGAATCAGATTGAATAGGTGCTCTGCTGCTTGGACCCCTAAGTCTACATTTCGATGATTTCGACAACCAGCAAGTAAAGCTTCCCAGATTGGTGCCCCAGGCTCAAACGGCATTGAGTCAATTACAGATTTTGCTTCTGATAACTTCCCAGCACGACATAGTAAGTCCACTAAAACAGCATAATGATCTTCACCGGGAGTCATTCCAAAATTCTCAGACATGGAATGAAAGAGGTCGCGACCTTCTTCCACAAGACCTGCATGAGCACAAGCTGAAAGAACTATAAGGAAAGATACTCGATCCGGCACTATTTGTTCGCCCAACATTTCTTTAAAAAGGCTTAGTGCTTGAGCGCCACGTCCATGCTGGCCTAACGCTGCAATCATTGCATTCCAAGATATGGAATCTATGAATGGCATTGTGAAAAATAAAGACTCTGCAGCCTCGAGATCACCACATCTGGCATACATTGTTATTAGAGCATTTCCTGCTGAAAGGCTAGAATCAAAACCAAGTTGCAAAAGCTGAGCATGAAGCTGAGTCCCATGCTTCAAATCTGCAAGCACGGCGCAAGAAGTGATTGCCCCGGCAAAAGCGTAATCGCACTGTTCAATGCCATTCAATCTCATCTGGTTAAACACTTTTAAACCTTCCTCGCCAAACCCATTTTGTGCAAACCCAGATATCATAACAGTCCATGTTAAGGAATTCTTTTCAGGCATCCTATCAAAAAATGATTTTGCTTCATTGATTTTTCCTCTACTCACATAGGCTGATATTACTGTATTCCAAGAAATGATATCCCTGAACTCAGCCTTTTCAAAAACTTTACACGCTTCATCCACCTGGCCACATTTCCAGTATAATGTTATGAGTGCATTAATGACAGAGACTGAAAATTCGCCTCCAAACGTCGGTTCTGTTTTCACTATGTAAGCATGAAGCTGCTTTCCATGATGAAACAATCCAGCATCTGCACATGCACTAAGAATATTAGTAAAAGTAAATTCATCCAACTTTATTCCTGAAAGATACATTTTCCTTAACAACTCTAGCGCTTCCTGAAAACGTCCCTTGTGCACATATCCTGATATCATTGCGTTCCAAGCAACCACGAACTTCTCATTTATCCCATCAAAGATCTCCTTAGCAGCATCAAGGTCATCATTTTTCACGTAGCCCGTGATGATTGTAGTCCAGGTTAGTTCATCCTTTACCGACATCTCATCAAATAACTTCCTCGCTGATTCCAGTAAAGAAGAGGACAGTACAAAGGGTGAGGAAGCACACTTAACATAAACTGATATAAGAGCATTCACAACTGAGGTTGCCCTATTCGCCCCTGACTTAATCACTGAACTGTGGAGCTGCCCGCAATGCTTCTCCTGATCAGCTATAAGTGCCAAAGCAGCAAGCACACTAGAAAATGTAAAATAATCAGGCCATAAATGAACTGCTCTCATACTATTGAACAATCTGATCGCCGCATGGCCGTCGTTGTTATGTGAATAACAAGTGATCATTGCATTGTACATGACCGTATCACGAAAGCGCAGAGGCGTGCTATCAAATATTTCTCTTGCAAGCTTGGGCTTCCTGGAGGCCGAATATGCCGCAATCAGAGAGGTTCTCGCAACAACATCCGTGTGGGGAATTTCATCAAACAGCTTCTTCGCGTAGTTGACGTTAGCTGATTTGCAATATATATCAATCAGACGGTTAAGGATATGGCTCTTTGGGCTGAACCCAGAAGTTATCATGTGCGCATGGACGGTCCGGGCTCGAGATTCGGCGGCGGGACGGCGAGGATCGCAGAGCTGAAGCAGCGCCGCGTAGCGGTTGGCAATGGCCCGCATGTCAAACACATGGCGGGCGTTTTCTTCCGCCGCCGCAACGGCTGCTGCAGCAACACTCATGCTTACTGGTCGCTACATGTGTTTTTTAGAATAATAAATCGAGAAAATTTGCATAATCAAAGCAGAATTTTCGTATTCTTTTTGGTGGCGGGAGAGCAATTAATTGGAATTCTTCAATCCTGCTTTTTCTTTTTTTTTTTTTTTTTTTGCCCCTCAATATGTTCATGTATCCGAATAATACTAAAAATTATTTCCATATGCAAATGATTTCTAAAATACATCATTACAAGATTATAAACATTGTATTCTTGTTTAATCAATTAAACTAGATGTTATACCCGTGCGATGCACGGGATTAAACAATAATTTATTATTATTAATTTACCATTATTTTACTTTTTTGACTGTATCAATTATTAAAAAATCAAATGAAATATTAAAGAAATCAGTTTTATATTCATATATAATCAACCAAACATTTAACTTGCTAAAATTGATATAAGAACTCGAGCAAATACGGTATGGACCTACAATACCAAAACAAACAAAATGTTAGTACTAACGCCTATAAAATCATTATTAATATTGAAAAAATTTTTGTAATCAACAATATAATATATGCCTAATTGTTACAATTCAAGTTTAGCTCAAATGTTCCCAAAATGAAAAAAAAAGAAGAAGAAATTTGTGTACACTATTTCTTGTACACAAAAAAAAAAAAGAAAAAAAATATTGCAATCGAGCTTCAAGGAAATTCTTATACTTCCTATTTTTTTAAAACTTAAAGTGGGATCTCAATAAATTTTACTAATCCTTTAAGGGATAAGATAATTAGAACAGTCCAAATTTGAAAGACTATTGGACAATTACACTAAGTTTTATTTGGAGAATTTATAAGAAAATTACACCTAAGATTTTTGCTGATGTATCACTCCAGGGATAAATGATACCAGATGTTTGGCCCAGGCAGATGCCCGGGCGCCCCTTCTAAATTATTATTTTATTAAAATCTAATTGAATTACTATTTTTTGAGGAATTAATTTGGCGTATATATCATTTATGCTATGATTTGGGGCTTAAAAAAATATACCTATAAATTTGAGGTTATAAAGGAATAATAAATAATTAGTTTATAAGGCATTATTCTTAATTTCTTGATTTAGGTATTTTTATTTTTTGTTTATATTAAGCCTGCAAAACTATACGATTGGACATTTGAATTTGAATTAATATATCCATTCGTTTGAAATTTAACTGATCCTTATTTGTAGTAAAACATGTGTTTTTTTTTAAAAAAAAAAAATTATATAACTTCTAATTAAAAGAGACTTACACGTGGCAAAAAGACTCCTGAAATCTGAAATATGGTGCATTGGAGCCTAAACAGATGCATACTTAGTTGCCACATAAGCTTCATGTCTTCTGCTTTAATAGGGTAAAAGGGATTTCCTCTCTCTGGTTACTCTCTTTGAATATACTATATAGACTATAGATAGATAGATTGAGCTAATTTTATACTAGAGTCAATTTTCATTTAACCATTTTGTACGCAGTAATGTTTTACGTGATTTAAGGAAATTTTTTTACATTTGATTTTATCAACTCAAATTTCTTGTTTTAAGGGATTATTTTTATAGCTATAATTAAGGAATTAGTATGAAGTTTTAATTAAGGGATTTATTTATTTATTTATTTTATCTTTTTTTTCTGAATACCTAGAGTGCCACATGTCAAAAATGATTTTGTACTGAAAATAACTTTTGGCAGAAAAATTTTCATTGTGGTACTGACACATCAGCAGCTTGTATGCTGCTTTAATTAAGTAATATATATACTATAGATAGTATAACTAAGATAATTTATTTAGAATGAATTTATCTTTCTTTATTATAAATTTATCATATTATTTTAAAAATCTAAATAAAAAATATATATTACTATTAATGATTTGAGATGTGACATTATTTGTATAATATCTAAAATTAAAAATTATTTATGATATCATCCAGTTTTATTTGATTTTTCGTTCCCGGCTAACAGGATTGAGCCGGTGACGCAATGATCCCTTAACTTTACAGGTCCGGTTCTTAATCCCGGTTTAATAAACTCCCAGAAGAATTAATTTTTGCAGTTTGCACCCTCACACTTTGCAACCAGAAAACTCTCCAAAACAGGGTACCTATAAACTAGAAATTTAATTGTCACAAGAATCATAACAATTACTATTAGGACTCGACTGTCTTTGAATAAATACAATATCAACTTTATGCGTGTCCGTGTTCACTTCTGCAGCTTTCTTGTTCACTTCCGCAGCTTTCTTCTTCCCTTTTCACCTCAAACACAACCACAACCAGTAGGACCTATGTAGTAAACCTCGATGGAACAACCAATTGTACCACTATCACCAGCATCATCACCACTGTCATCACTTCCAACTTGAAATTTAGATTCAGCTACAGCCGTGGGAATTACAATTTTGGCAAGCTTTGCAGCATCTTCGAATGAAAAACAACAAAAACTCCTTGGTACCATTTCCCATTGCCATCCAAACAGTATAAACTAGGACCATTTTCGTCCCACCCTGCTGCCAGTGCGTACCCTGGACAGACCCCTCACGCCACGACAAAGATAGACGTCTAAAAATGGACAGCCAACTTGTAACCTCTGCTTTATCTCTTCTATCCCCTCCTCCTGTCTGTAATAAGTAACCTCTGAGAAATGCCTCTTACCTCCTGCTTGAGGTCTGAGAGAAATTCTTCAAAGTTTTTTGCCCTCTCCAGTGATCCAGCCAATCACGCTAGATTCGAAAACGAACCTCTGGGAAACCGGCTTCGCTGCGTATGTGCAAGCAACTGATTCATCAACAGCAACCACAACCCCTTCCTTACAAATAAAAGCCAGAACTGAGGTTCCCTCCCCTTTCTGATGCACGAACTTTTCCTCCAAATCAGCATCAATCCATCCAGTTAGATATGGCAAAAAAAACTCCTTTAAAGTCAAAGGGACAGCTCAACATCCCAAGCGACCAAGTCCTCAATATCACCCAAGGCCGAGTAGAATCGATCCAACCATTTCGGAATCTTTCCGTTAGGAGGCTATGTTACTTGGACTCGGATACGGGTGTCGTATCAGGTGCGGGGATCTGAGTGTCCGACTCGTCAATATTTTAGAAATCTTGGATATTTTACGCTAAAATGCCACACCCGACACTCATACCCACACCAGTGTCGTGTGACACGACACGACACGGTATTCTCCCCGAATAGAAGAGTCAGGGTAACATAGTTAGGAGGTAAGCGGAGCTGATCTCCAGAGTCCATCACCAATCTCAACTGCGCTCCGATCATTTTCACCTCCTGATTTCTTTCGGCAACCAGGGCACGATTTTATGCCTTTAAAAAAGAAAAACCGAAAGGGAATTGAAGCCCAGAATTTTTTTTTTTCTGGAAAAGGAAGCACGGAATTAAGGAAAAAAAGACAAGGAAATTGGTGGGGATTAGGGTTTTGGGGAGAGAATAAAGAAACGGCAAGGCAATATCTATCCTGCTTTTTCTGATCAAGACTTCAAGCTATTATATATGGTTGTATGTATCTTTTTCCTTTGGCGTCGACGTTTTTATCGGCCTATAAAACGCGACGAACAAGTTGACGTGAGAATTTTATTCTAATTTTTTTTTTTTTTTCAAAGAATGAATTGAAAGTTTGTATGGATTAAGTTGAATTAAAATTCATAAGAATTTTAATTTTGTAAGGTATTAACCTTGTGGTCAGGTTGAATGTTTTCCTACATAAATAAGCTAGAAGGAATCAGAACAATCATCATTGATACGTTGGCAAGTCTTATTCAGCATATTTCACAAGAAATAAAGCAAAAAAACACTCTGGGATCATAGCTCTGAAACATGTGGTAGATAATTTCATGTCAATGTGACATCGCTACGCGGTTGAGTTGATGGAAATTAGGTTGACATCAAACTCGCAAACTCTGATCATCATATTTTGAACCCATCAATCCGGGAAGAGCATTCTTGTAAAGCTTCATTCTTGCTGTCAAAAAAAGCCGAATATTACATGATGTTAGGAATCCAATTCAAATGTGTAAGTACAGAAAATGCAGAATAAAAGTACAGGAGCATAAAATGCTCGCCTGCGCTAAGATGATAAGTAACAAAATCATTCACCTTTTCCGAATGTGCATCCACAAATGTGAGAGCTCCTCTGGTTGTAAAGGCTTCAGAAGATAGTCTGCAGCACCAAGTCTTAGGCCGTTTATGGTTAAAGCAACCTGATCTCTTGTTGCTATAACTGAAAAGGATCGAAGAACAGGAGAGAAGTACTCCTCTTTGTTACATATTTTCCAAGATTGTGAATCTATATGATCTTCATAATGTAGGAAGAAAGAAGCTTTACTGATGACAGGAATATGTTGCAAATTCATAATGTAGGCAGAAAGAAGCTTACTGATGATAGGAATATGTTGCAAATCTTTATGATGCAGAATGTATCTCAACATCTGCCCTTCATTTGCCATTAGAAGGTTGACCTCAGCAAGTATAATATCTGTACGAGGTCCATCAGAATTCAAAGCTTCAATAATGCCAGTTTCTGTCCACACGGAGGTCACTGAAGAAAGGAAAAAGTAAATGAGCTAAAGATTCTTTAATTTATGTTTGGGAAAATGCCTAAGTTTATCTGATTACCTAACCAGAAAATTCATGCGTGTGTTATTAATTCTAATAAGCAGTCCACAGAAAAAGCAACCCAAGAACAGGATCATGTAAGCTTGAGAAGTAAGAAACGGTTTTTTGAACTGTGTAAACTTTTTGATAGAGATTGATCATCTGATACAGCAGAAGAATCCATGAAAAGTTTAACACTGGCTGTATATCATATAAAGGTAGTTCGTTATCTTGTTCAAAATAACAAGAAACTGCCATTGTTCTGTTTGTATGCCTTCCACTACCAGTACATGCATGAAAATATTATATACTTCCTCTGTCCCAAATGATTGTGCTCTTTGAATCCAAACTGGACAATCATTTCAGGACAGGGAGTATTTGCAACATGATATCAAGGGTGAGATAAGATGAAGATTTGCCAAGATTCAACAATGCAGTTTACTGATGTTAGAAACCTACTGCTTCTTTTGGCTACATATTACGCATTCATGCTCGAAATCCATGTACAAGCACTTCCCTGAAGACAATAACTGATTATTGCTGAAAACTTCGGGTTACAGCTGAACCGCTATCTAGAACAAATTCATGCCAGTTCAAATGCATCAAATGAAAGTTTTCTGAAAGTTATTCACAAAAACTCTAATATATTTAGTCTGTGAGAAAATGTAAACCTAGACAGCATTCAGAAATTTGGATTTTTCTGAGTGCTATGGAAGTTTTCAAATAGTTTAGCTATCTTCCCAGATTTAGATATAAGGTCTACTTCAGCTAGTGTAAGTACAAGCTAAAACAGGCAAAGAAGTTATACGAAGTTGGAGACATAAATTGTCCCAGCTACCTATTGATCAGACACAAGACAGCACAACATAAAAACAGTACCCTCTTGCATAATCCAGTCCGTGACATGAGCTATCTAGCCTCGAAAGAACAAGTTTGTCGGGGTCCAAAATAAATACATAAAAGTAACTATCAAGAGTGACAAAAAGAACATAATTCTGTCGTATGTTTCCTAAGCTAAACATGTTTGTTGGCAACTTTTTTATGTGGGAAGAGGGAGCTTGTGACTATTCCTCAAAAGTCCACAAGAAGGTCCATGTTACAGCAGGACTTGGTATACCATCTTCTTCAATTTGTAGACATTAAAGTAATCCATTCATAACAAACTGATTCACTTCAAACCAAAAACCAAGAGTTATCCCACTCCACCAAGTAAATAAAAGTAGAACTGTAAGCACACTAATGACTAAACAAATATCAGAATCACTCAGATGGCTACTCTGCCTCCTGCAACCTCAAGTAAAAGTCATAGAAGACACAATCTGCTACTTCTAAGCCAAGAAATAACTGTTAGATGTAATTTTGACCAAATTAGACTTCTGAAACAGCAGCGCATCAATTGAAAAGGAGAAGAAGTGATACCCTGCTTGTATGAGCATTGCGAGAGAAGAGAGAATATTTCACGACAGCTCTCAGCATTATTGCCACAAAGCAGAATTCGAGCTTTACTGCATTCGATAAAGTCAACTTTTGAGACTTTTTCCCCCCTATCCATTGCATACAATGAATGCAACTCACCAACCAAGAGGCCTGGATGAAAGAAGTATCTTATATGGAATGGATAACCAGCAAAAACACATGCATGTTTTAAAATATCTTCATTTTACTAGTTGCAAGCATGTCAGAAAAGGTAAAACCGTGCTTACAAACATGTGAATCATCCAACCAAGAGGTTGGTATGCCAAATTGTCATGGGGGGACCTCATTTTTGTGCATGAATTGATCATTTCGGGTGATCTTATTTTTTCCCTGTATCACCGCTTGGGTTGAATACAATCTACATGTAACTAATTTGAAATGTTAAAAGGCAGTAAATCAAAACTTGATTTAATATGAATTGAATCATAGTTGAAAATTACTTGGACCAAGCGAACGAAAGAGATTCAGGCAATATAAACTTGTTATGCATACTCATTCTATCATGCAGGATAACTTGCTAACTTTGCTTTTTCCGATCTCACTTTGCCTATTAGCTGATGATATTAAGTATGGGAAAATTAAGGTAGAGAATTTGATCTTTTGCAATAGCAGAACTGCTGTTGCAGTTAGTACAAATATCATGTTTGACGCATCATACTTATCACTTTTGAATGCTCAAAATTAGCAGTTACTGCTTATTCTCAGTTTTCCTTGCATATTTTTTAAGATACCCCTTAACCTGTAAAATTACCATGGAAGTTCGCATAAAACGACCAAATTTGGAAAACTAGATGAACTTTGGAGTGCATAATGGTGTTAACATGTTTACCTTCCCAGATTTGTACAAGTAGGAGAGATGTTAAACTAAACACAGAGGAGGACCTAATCCCGCCAAACACTGCACTTGAAAGTCTGTCCTAGACCAGACACATTATCAAGCATTTGTAGTTTATGTTGATATTAGTCCATATTAATTGTGCTCCAACTGTTTTTTCTATATAAATCAAACGTGGTGCACCCAAAATTTCCATCATTAAAAGAAGCTAAAATTGGATAAATCCCAAAATTTTGTTCTCTAAACAAGAGAAGACACAGAAAATGAATATGATTGCTAATCCCAAGTGTCAATTCCTAAATGACAACTTTTGTTCTCTAAACAAGAGAAGACACAGAAAATGAATATGATTGCTAATGATTAATCAACATTTTCTTGATGCTTTCACTTCAAGTTTGGTAAGTGCATCATCACACACGACAAAATGAAAGCTTTACTGGAAATAGGATGAAGAACAACTCAACCACATGACATAACTCTACCTGAAACTCCCTTATCAGATTGTATTTGTTTAGGGTGTTGTTCGCATCAAACTTGCCAACTTGGATTGTACTACTTTGAAGGATTTCAAAAAGGAGCAAGAAATTATCCTAAGACACTTTAGGAAATCTTCTACAGTCACCAGTTAGTATTACAGGTTTGAAGTGTTATCAGGATTGAGTGTATTAACTTAAAACACATAATCTGAATAAAGTTTTGGAAGTTGTTAATTTAGTAGACACTGGATTTCCCAACAACACTTATTACTTCTATCCAAATATCTTTTCTGCGACTCTGATTAGCATCAAGACTGAAGATATTTTGCTCATATACGAAAGTCAACAATGTGTTAGGCTTTACCAAACTCATGGGGTAGACCTAACAATCTGGTACTTTTGGCTCATAGTGTACTATGATGAATATCAGCTCCATAATTGGAGTCTCTGTACAATTTTCAGCAATAAATAACTACAGAAGAAAGAACAAAAACCCATACGTTGATGGAACGAAATAAATTGGAGACAGGAGGATCAACACAGCTGAGGAGACTGAAATTAAAAGAACAAGAAAGGTGCACTTCCATAATAAAAAGCTAACATCTTCAAACTATAAATCTTATATATCTTAAGTGCTTTTCCATATTCTATCATAGAAAGGAATCCAAACAAATACGCCCCTGCTATAAATATTTCTTTTGCAAAGGTACTATGTCGCCCCTGCAATACATATTTCTTTCGCAAAGGTTCTATATTAAATCAGTACGACATCTTAAGACAAGATAATAAGGGAAAAACTAATTGAGGATCTAAAGACTAAATACTACAACAAACCCTTTTTTACAAATACGAGCCACTTATTTCATAAAACAACAAACCCTTCAATCAATAAAGAAAACTATCCTTTTATAGAGTCTTCATGACCAGTGCAGCCTTCTCAATGGTTAGGAACAATCCAGAACTGTTGTCCATTCATTTGGAATCGAATAGTTACAAAACCAGAGAGGACGTACTATATCACCAAAAAACCATGTAATGATTTGTTACATGGAGATTGGAGAGTACTAAGACTTCTATAAAGTTACAGCTGATCGGCGAAAAATAAGACATTGATAAAGCCACTAAGTTTTGATGAACAAACACATAGACAATAATCATTGCGTTTGCAATTTCATTTCCCCTAACTCTTAACCAACTTACAGTAGCTTACTGTAACTTTTCAAGCCAAAAGGAAGCACTTGATTACTGCCCAGACAAGTGAAATCAGGCTTCATGGTGAAGATTGCAATTAAAATCAACCATGGGAGAAATTGTTACAATTTAAATGAATCCTCATCAACTTAGCAAAAGAATCAGTTACAACTCTCATAAGTAAACAATTGAACTACAAGTTTAGCAACAGAACAATGATAAGTTAGGATGAGAATGTACAGGTTAGGAAGAATATAATCCTTTCTGTCAGTTTCTGTCAGCTCGTATGTATGATCAACTTCTTTGCCACAAGTCGGATGCCAGCGTTCTGATGAAAGTCATATGGATCCAAGGTGAAGTATGCATCCAGATATTTTCCAGAAGTGAACAAGGAATCTAGTTCTGCAACGTCAAATTTACTGAAGACAAGCCTTTGAGTGGTGGAAGATTCTTTTTGATATATCTCTGTAGCCCAGCGAAGCATATTACCATCGAAGATGGTAGGTAAGCTGTAATTTCGTAAATAATAAAATCATAAGATAGTAAGCCTAAAATAACAAACAATTTGCATATGAGTACAAAAGAAAATTTCTCTAGGAAATTCCAATTTGCAGATGAAATGTATTCTACCATAAGATTAGAATACAGAGGAGAACCTAAAAAGCAATAATTTTATATAACTAACAAATGCAAATAGGGACAATTAGGTGAGAACCACAAGCATAAACATGTAACAATTTTCAGAAAGCTTAAAAGATTAGTGACCACAAATACTATCGAAAATGGAAAATTTTTGAAGTCTACTCAAACTCGAATATTTATTGTACTCTAACTGAGAATATTCAGACACAGAAGAAAGAATAACGTACTGCAGCCGCACTGTGGGATAGTTGAAGTAGCCTTCCTTTCTGGTAACTGAAGGCCTCCAATCAGAGGAAGCATTGCTACCAGAATCCGAAAACTTTTGAGCAACTTTGTCAACACTATCCAAAATTTCACATAAGCTTGGTGAAGCATCCACCACAAAACTCAACCGTGGGCGACCAGCACTATCAAGATATTTTGTACTAATCCCGAATCGCACTTTCAGTTGCCTGCAACAAATCTGTAATGCTATACTCCCATGCAGTATTTGTACCTTTCGGGTCCCACGATAGAAGGGTGCGAGAATTGCAGAGATAGAAGGTATAGAGATTTGATGAGGTTCCAAGAAGTCCACACAATCACTAGGACCTTCAGTTGAAGTTGTCATGGAAGATTCTCGAGGTGCCGACCCAGACTCCACTTCTTCCATGTCCTCTGACTGACGAGGTTCGCCATCTATTCCATTAGTAAGTGCACCCAAGTCAAAGGGGTCTGACCCGGCTAAGTTTGGTTCAACTAGTTCAAGAGCATTTAGATTTGTTATGGGAGTCGCAAGTGAGAAAATTGGATGAGTTTCCTCTGTGGGGATCACATGAGATGATGTTGCACAATTTTCAACTTTACTGCTAGATGGTGAATTGTTTGTGACCAAGCCCCTCTCTTCTGGAGAAGTTTTCCCGTTGCTGCGACTTCTTGTTGTAGCATTAGGAGAAACCCAACTTTTCTCAGTTAAAATGTCAGGAAGGCTTGATTCCTGAAAGTGCAGACAAGTTATACTAAGCACAAGAAGATTGCTATTTAGATGATAAAGAATAAAAAATCAAATCAATTTCCTTAGAGAAAGAAAACAAAGAAACAAGAAAACACAAACGTTCTGTCTCTATGTCAAACACCAACTAGGTAAGGTAACACATTCATCTTTGACGGGAGAATTCTCACAATATTGCTAAATTATTAGAAAAAAGTATCCACAAAAGAAGCTCATACAAAAGAAATGATATGAAATGTGCAATAACCACTCACATAAACTAAAAAAGGGACTTAAGGTACAGGAAATTTAGTGCCTAATTTCTAGCAAAAGACAAAAGGACCTGTATATTCAAACCAAAAGAACTCGTAGATGAGTGCAGGAAGATAGTGTCATTACCAAAAATAGAACAGTTGCACAATACTTCAGAACTTCCAAATTCATCCGAACATCATCTAGACTCCTGGCAGAAAGTAAAGAGCAACATGAGAGAAGAAAGGTTTACAACAAAAAATCTAATACTGGATTTTCTTTGAATCATAAATCCATTGCAGATACATCTTGGACAATCTTCTTGCAGAAGTAAGAAAATTACTAACAGTTAGTATAAAAAAAAAGGATGGAATTATACCTATGTGTTTGCTCACCAATTCCAAAATACGTCGCGAGACTGGCCATCTGAAAATTAATGATGATTCAATTTAGCTTGTTAATCAAATAAGCATATAGGTAAAGGATGTAAAACAATAATCTATGGATGAATAACTTGATAAGTTAAATAAGAAAAACAAGAACTCAAATGTTACACCACAATGATCAAAGTACAATTCCAGAATAAAGATAACAAGAGATCATATCGGACCTTCATGTTACCCGCCCTCCTTCCAAAGCGTTGAGTTAGCAAAGCAAGGGAGTCAATCGTTCCTTTAGGTTCTGGAGGTGGCCTATTTATCTCAGCAAATGCTTCTCTGATCCGAGCACAGTCAAATCTCAGTATATTATGCCCTGCCCATATCCTCCCTGTATAAAATCACATTGATCAAGAAACAAATTCACCGGTCAAGCACCATATACAATCAACAGAACAACACAGCCACGATGAAGACCATTAAAACCAAACATGAACCAAAATATCCCAAATTTTCCCAGCTCATATGGTATCACTCAAAAAAACCAAGTTAGATGTTTAAATTTCAGTGTGAATTTATGAAAATCCCACAAGAATACACCTTTTAAATCCTTCAAACATGCCCGGATTAAACCTACCTAAAAGCGAAAACAGCTGATAATTGCATTCCAAAAAATGAAACCCACTGGACCAAAAACCTTAACAATTGACTCCCACTTTTAACATGTCATGATAAAATGACCAAAAGATAAAAGAGACTGACCATGTAGAATATCGTAGACTTTATCAGCAATATCAGCGAAAGTTGGGGCGGAAACAACAGCGTCCCTGGTGATGCCATTACAACGGACAGAGAGATTCGAGATGAGTGACAAATCGGAGGGCTGAATCAGGGTGGAATAACTCTCCAGCTCGATTAATTTCCTAGGGCAAACCAAAATCGCCCCGAATTCCAAAATGGCGAAACCTTGACCCTGTCGGGTTGGAACGGTGGTTTCCACATCAAAGAATGCTATTTCAGACTTGTCGGAACTTAGGGAACCCATTTCAATTGAATCTGTGCAAATTCTCAGTTCTCTTAGACTTAGATGAATATTTAAATTTTGGGTTCTACTCTATGGAAACGAATTGCGGGAATGAAAAATCAAAAGATAAGGATGAACCATTTGTGTGTGACTGTGTGTGGATTTTATAGGGATTTCATGATTTGGGTGGGAAAATGGGATTTTTAAGGTTTAAGGTTTCTTTTTGAGGTTAGCTTGTTTGAGAAGGAGAAGAAAACGTGGTACGTAAAGGCAACCTAGTCAGAAAGCGTGTCGCTCTAAATCAGAGGTTTCCCCACTTCAAGGGAAATCAGAAATGTGGCTTGGGAAATTTTCATATTAGAAGGAAATTTGTTTTATACATTTATTATGCTTTAAATATTAAATAATTCATGAAATTCTATGAAGAATATTACACTCCAAATCTTATTACATTAAATAGATGTTCACTCTACTGTTTTATTTTAATAAATTAAGTAAATTATTAAAATCTTACGATTTTTTTTTCTTTTTGTTTGTAATAAATACAGCCACATTTTTATTAATTCACTTTCACTCAACTCCTCACCTCTTCCCTCTTTGGTACTTCCTCCGTTCTATAATTATTGTCCAGTTTGGACTTTAATTTTTTGTTCAAATTGTACTACTAGAAGTGAAATCTCAAACTGGATAATAATTTTAGGACAAAGGGAGTACAAAAATCATAAGGTGTATTAAGCGAGCATATTTTGAATCATAAAATGTTACCATTAATCACATTTGATGTGATTAGACCCAGCGCAAAGATCTTTCAACAAAAATAATTTTGACGAACATGAATTTCATTTTTTTAAAAATTATTATTGAGCTTGAATGGACAGGGAACTACATCTGTGATTCTTGTTTCTATAGTTTGAGTAGCAACTTCTTTGTATGTGTGTGGATTAACTAGATGCGCAAATTGACTTTTGAATGCGTATTTCTTGCAATAATCAGATGAATAAAGTGTCCGAGATTATGAAATTGATTCCAAAACCGAAGCAAGAAGATAAAGTCAAATCATTTGCATTAGGTATTGTTCTTTGCCTTTCCTGCTGGATATCCCCTCAATTGTTCCAAAGCCCAATCCAAACTATCAAGTAAACGATACCTTATGGATCACCCAATCCTAAGATTACCTTTCCGTCTACTCTTATTTGTAGCCCATGTCATCAATCCTTATGAATTAATTAAATTTGATTAGTCCGTGGTTAGACGATAATCCCTGACTGATATTCGGAATGTGCTAGTTTAATTTAATGAATTATTAATATATTCTTAAGAAAAGGAGAAGCTGGATATGGTTATCAGGAGTGAATTATAACGTGAAATCAAATAGCAAATGCACAAACATGGTGGGATTAAAATTCTCATGCATACTGAAACAAAATTAAATCATTGATCAATATATTTGGAAAAGGATGGATTATTTTTTACAGAAGCTCTCTTTGTGCTTTGTTTCTTCTTTTATTTATTTATTTATTTATTTTTGACGCAGGCAAATAAATGCAGAGAATCCAAATTGAACAAGTTGATAACTATATTTTATCAAAAATCAAAGGCCTTTCAAGGATTAAATGCAAGAATGCAAATCATACGCATATAAGTGATAGTTCTATGATCAACAAAGTGACTTAAGATGAAATTAAATTTAGTGAAAACAAGTCACAACAAATTAATCACGGTATGAACTATTTCGATTTTTCAAGAGCACTTCAGTCGTATGATTTGAGCATGTCCTTCACTCCTCAGTACCAAAACGATGCCAAGATCCCCACAGTATCAGATGTGACTATGTGAGCATGGGAAGGATTTATGTGATCATCCTCCAGTGCATCAGTTCTTTCTGAAACAAAAATCAGTTTGACGAATTTCAACTGGCAACTCAAGATGATACGTGTCCGGAGCCTTTTGTTTTTTCAGCTACTTATAACAAGTTACATTGAAATTGTCAAATTGAGGTTCAAGACAAACTCTTTTGTATTGAAGTACCCTGCAATTCAGTTTCTCTGGTGGGCAGACCAAGCATATCAGTAGGGATCGAGTTCTGATGGTTTATTAACCTAGTCATTTACCACGAAATCATGGAGTATTTCGTCCATTTGAACCCAACTTCGACCAGAGGGTTTTCTTGCTCCAGTTTCAGCAATCCTCTGCTTTACAAAGTGAGCGTCCTGCCACCTTTTAGCAGCAGAATATAAGTTCGACATGAGCATAATGTACCCTCCAACTTTTTCGGGTTCAATTTCCAGAGAAAACAATCGAGCTACATGTGAACAAAGCTCCATGTTTCCATGAATCCTGCAGCCACCAAGAAGGGCACCCCATATAACATCGTTAGGCTTTATGGGCATAGAAGCAACAAGGCTGAGCGCTTCATCAAACAGCCCTGCACGGCACAGGATATCAACCATGCAGCCGTAATGCTCAATCCTTGGTTCAATACCCCAAGTCTGACTCATACTCCAAAAATAATGCCATCCCTTGTCAACATTTCCTGTGTGGCTGCACGCAGACATAACACCCAAGAATGTTACTTCGTCAGGTTTAATATTGTCATCTGTCAATCTCTCCATCTCCTGAAACAATCTAATTGCCTCTTCTCCAAGCCCCTGTTTTGCAAAACCCATGATCATACTAGTCCATGAAACAGTGGTTTTACAGTGCGTCTCCCTGAATACCCTATGCGCTTCATCTATCGCACCACAACTGGCATACATATGGATCAATGCGTTGTCAAAGGAGATGAGTTTTGGTTGTCCTTTATCACTCGAAAACTTTAAGCCAAGAAGATGAATCCATCTCCCAGTATTCAAATCACCCAACTCGGCACATGCGGATAGAACCACCACCAAAGTCACCTGATCAAAGTCCACACAGGACCTGCACATACGCCGAAATAACACAAGGGCTTGTCTAAACCTCCCATTTGTTGCATAGCCATCAATCATAGTTGTCCAAGAAACTACATTCCTCTCAGGCATCTCATCAAAAACTTGACGGGCGCCATCGACATCCCCACATCTAATATACCCCGAAAGTAACGAATTCCAAGTCACAACATTTCTGTCGGTCATTTCATCAAACAGAAACCGGGTATTCCTAATACCGTTGTCCCCTCCGCTACACGAGTAAAAATTCAACAAATTAGTCTGTACAAACACATTAGAGCAGAACCCATGTTTCAAAACCTTTCCGTGAACCATCCTCCCTTCACTCAACAAAACCCCTTTGGTACAACCACAAATTACGTAAGAAAACGTATACCCATCGGGTAAAGCTTCGGATTTTCCCATTGCACTGAAAAATTCCACAGCTTTATGTGGTTCTTGGCTTAGGCCATACCCTTTAATAATCTGATTCCAAATATTGGTACTCGGATTTCGGACTTGGTTGAAGACGCGGGTTGCGTTGTGGAGATGGCCGGAGGAAATGTAGAAGGACAGGAGCTTGACAAGAATGAAACTTTTCTGAGTGAGGCCATTGGTAATGATTTGGGAGTGGATTTGGGTGAGGTGTTTGATGGATTTACAGCTTCGCAATAGGGCAAAGAGATGTTGTTGGAGTGCTCTGGAGTTGATTTGGATGGCGGGATTGGATCCTTCAACTAACATTCAAAATGTTCATGGAGGATTTTAGTGTGTGTGCAGTACTATGGTACTATTATATATAGGCTTATTATAGGGAAATGGATCGGAAAAAATCCTATCTTAACCTATGATTTTATTAGCCCAATTGTCGTCCATTGAGTAGTTTAGCGCCCAAAATGTCTGTCTGTAGCTGTAAAATTCAATTATTATTCATTTGATTCAAGAAATATAGAGGATTTTAAAGGGGACATCTTTTGGTCGTTTCCTCCATACTGGTTATCATTTCGTATTGGCTGATTCCAATTTCTATAAAACGTTTTTTCCTAAAAAAAAAAAAGAAACAAAAATACTCGAATTTCTATTTTCATTGAGTATCAAGTTTATAATAACTTTTTCACTATGTTGAAACGATATTAAGTTTGGTAAATCATCTTGGAGTCGTGATGTGCTCTCACGACTAATCGTTCACCTTGATATATGAATATAGTTTTCGCTTTTATTGCTTGATAAATGATAACAAAGAGAATATGACGACAAAAAAAATAATATTAAGCACTTGACTATATACACTTTTATGATATTATTGTGGTTTGAAGAATCCATTTTTGGTTCATTTCGACAACAAAAATTCTAGTAAAAATATACGAGGTTATACTCATAAAACACACCAAAAAAAGAAAAAAAAAAACAAACATAATTTTCTGGTGAGTTTAGTAAACAAGCAACCACACCAAAACGGTGCAAATAGATAATCACACTGTACTAAATGGCTCAAGAGGTTTTGGGCACAAATACAATCCTTCATTAGCTCAATCTTCTCTGGAGCATCTATATATGCCATCATCATGAGTATTGAGCCTTCAATTATCATTTTGATCTTTTGTGCCAATGAAACAGAAATGTAATCTCTGAGATAGGAAAAGGAAACGGAAACCAGAGATCCAATCACCTAAAATGACACTAATAAGTTTAGTCAGCCCTCCCCTCATTCCATCTGTTGTCAGTTAGGAAGGAATCTTGGTATGCTTAATCAACTTTTTCGCCACAAGTCGGATGCCGGCATTCTTATGCTTGAAGTCATATGCATCAACGGAGAAGTACGCATACAAAGAATCGCCTGGAGCGAATAGCAATTCCAGCTCTACCGGATAAAATATACTGGACAAAATCCTTTTCCGGCTGGCTGATTCTTCGAGCCATATCTCAGTATTGCAGTACTGAAGCGAATGATCATCATCAGGTATGATGGGTATTCTGCATTTTCCACAGGAAATGAATCCGAAGGTCAGTCTAAAAGGACAACTTGAAAAAGAAACATGGTTGAAAAGTGAAAAAAAAAAAAAACAGATTATGTAATGAGTATTCAAAAAAGACTACAATCTTACTTTCTAGTATAGTCTGTATCATCATTTACATCCTTACTTCAAACGCACTTCATAAGTAAAGGATCCAGCATTTCGGGGGACAGAAGGCCGAAACTGAGACCGGCTTCCAGAATTTTGAAACACCTTTCTGGCAAGGTTGTGGACAGCATCTAAAATCCGGCAAAGGTTTGGTGATCGTATACCACAAGGTTCAATCGCGGGTGGCCAGCATTATCAACGAAGTTGGGATTGAACTTCAATCCGTAGCGCACTTTTAGATCCTTGCAACAGATATGTAACTCTTCATTCTCATGCAATATTTTATAGAAGGGATAGCGCCAAAAAGCTACCATAATAGAAGGCACAGAGATTTCATTAGGTTCTAGGAAATGAAGACGATCACTCGAGCCCTCCAACGCGAATGTCACAGTTAAATCTTCGGGTTCTGAATCAATCTCATCTTCTTCCACATTTGCAATGCTAGATCCAACCATATCTGTGACATTTCCATCCAATCTGCGACTCATGAAAGGTAAGACCTTCGTCCAATATGTCAAGAAGGCTTGATTCCTGAAGTATTGACAAAATCAAGGCAAGTAAAATCATTTAGGAAGATACTCTGGAAAAACAAGACAATGTATCTTGTTCAATGTGCATTCGAACTAGAGTAATTAACACCACACAACCATTCGATATTCTCAAACACCAAAAGAGAAAGATTTAACGCATCCCTTTTCAATCATTCTTTTTGAGATATTGCTTACTGTTGTTTCAGGAACTATCTAAAATGCAAATAAACTAGGTATGCAATCATTAATTTCACTAAAATCACATTTCAAATGACTAAATTATAAGGAAAGACAACTCCTAAGACAACAAGAAGTTCAAAAACGGTATGAAAAGAAGTACTCGGCCTCCATTCCAAAATAAGTGTCGTTTTAGCAAAATAAAGAAATTCTAAAATAAGTGTCGTTCTCACATTTCAATGCATTTTTTTTCAAAAGTTTCCAAAATTATATTCAAAAGAGTTGATGCTATTGGTGGACAAATATAATGGAATTGGTTGAGGATGTTCAAGTAATTTTATTACCCTATTTAAGAGTTTCTTAAACTATGTGCAAAGTGGAGGACGACACTTATTTTGGAATGGAGGGAGTACATCACTGGAAACCAAGCAAGAAGGATTTCTAGCAAAATGAAAATCTGCAACGTGATAGTCAATGGCCGCACCAGACAGTCAGGATCAATATGATGCAATGATAGTAGAACAACAATTATAAACCATGAAAGACACACAGCTCTGAAGGATATAGCATTATAGCTAGCTCGAATTCGAATAACTTAGTGTAAAGAAAATGTAAATAAGGTCTTTCCGGAGTGACAGAAAACCAGTGTCATTACCAAAAATGAAACTGTAGCAAAACGCTTTAGAACTTCAAGATTCATCCGAATGTCACTCAAACACCTGAAAGGACATAAAAAGTATCGTGAACAAGATAATGATATCATGCACCAAACTACCAGTACCCTTTTAGTAATTCTTAATTTTCATTGAAACCTCCTCAGACGTAACATCTGGATCTAAAATGATTCTTATTTTGATTTGAAACGTTGCCAAGTGGTTTACACCTGTGTTCTTGCGGACCGATTTCAAGGTAATCTGCAAGAGTGGCCATCTGAAACATAAAGTAAATCATTAGGCCATGTACTAAACTAATTGAATTAAAGCATTGGTTCACAGTGTTCTCAATTTCGATCAAGTTGTTACATGAAATCCATAACTATTTAGAAGTACGTATCTCAATTTTGAGCAGTGGAATCATCAAAATGGAAAGATGTAAAAGCTCATTTATGAACAACATTGAAAAAAGGATTAGAATATTGTACCTTCATGTTACCAGCTCCCCTGCCAAATCTTTTAGGTAACAATGCATAAGAATCAAACATTCCTTTGGGCTCAGGGGGCTCTTTGTTTATCACAGCAAATGCTTCTCTAATCCGAAAAGAATCATATCTCTTTATAGTGTGCCCTGCCCATATCCTACCTATACAGGATCAAATCAGATAGAAAATTATGGGAATATTAGTGTATACATCTCAACGTTTATATCCTACTAGCGAATTTATCCCAAAATTTTAGAATTGGTTAATTACGTTCCAAGATTATCAAAATTGAGCAGATTCATCCCATAACTCACAAACCAACAAAAATGACATGATATTACAAGTAAAATAATTTGGATCCCATATTTAACATTTTTACTTCTATTTTTTTGAATTTTTAAAATTTTGTTAATTTATTGAAACAAAAACAATATTTAAAAATGGAGAAACTAAAAACTTTAATTTATTTATAATGAATCTAATTTATTTTATAATCAGATTCATCTTAATTTTTTGATAAAACTTAAAGAAAGTTTCCAAAAAAAAATTCTTTATTTTGAGTGAAAAATAGAATGATTATGCTTTCACACACACACACACATATATATCTTGTATTCAAAAATTAATTAATGTTGAGTTTATCCAAAATTATAAATTATTTCACTTGTGATGGATAAATTATTTTGATTAATTAAGTAAGTTTTTTCGAGTTTTTTTAATCTGGAAAGTTTGCTTTTTTTAATGAACTAAAAAATGACAAAAAAAATTAAAAATAATGAGAAAAAAGAATAAATATAAGACCCAATGAATTTTTACATGTTATATCAGGTCATTTTTATTGTTTTACAGGTCATGGGATAAATCTGCTCAATTTTAATAATCTTGAGAACGTAATTGATCAATTTTAAAACATTGAAATGAATTAGCACTCTGGTATAAACGTTGGAATCTATCCACTCATTCACCCAGAAAATTATTCACAAATGAAGTCGCCAAATTTGTTTCTTGGAGATTATGGCCCAAATCAAATCGAACAGAGTTCCAAGAATATGAACTTTACATATTAGTAGTTTAGTACATTGGTCATTATTGGATTTAGGGCTTTGGTGGGTGGATCTTAATAACTAGTTTAAATTTACAATACTAAAAATTACGAACTGTGATGAAAATGTGAGATTCTATCAATAAGGTACAAGGTGTATCAAAACTATGAAAATATTAGTTTTTATCAAGAACATTAATTTTGTTCGTCCCCTTTTTTTTTAGAAATAAAATTTATTCATTTACTAGAAACCGACCAACAACGATGGATAAGAAAAGATACAACCAGAAAAATACAATTTACAATTGGTCATAATCATAGTGCCTTTGTTGTGTTTCATATGGATAAACCTATATAAATCTAGCCTATCAAGCAATGGTTGTATCACGTGTCGAAACAAAGATACAATACTGAAGATCAGTTGAAACTCCCAAATCATAGATCTAACAACTAAATCTATGATGACTGAATCTTTTAGAGCCATACGAGCGAACTCCAACGAACCCGCCGCCGTACCGGCAAACATAACCGAAAAAAATGTAGCCATATTAGCGAACATCATCAGGGAAGTCGCCGCCATACCAGCGAACATCCAGTAGAGGGGATTATAATTTCATTTATCGAGAATAAATTAAATAACAATAAAAAGTATAAGGATCGGGACAGAATTATCTCTCCTATTCTTTCATGGTGGAAAGATGGGGAAAAAGATGAAGTTTTTTTTTTTTAGGGTTTTAGGGTTGGAGAAGGAGAGAGGGGTGGCCAAGAGAGTGTTTTCTAGTTTATTTTGTTCGTCTCTCTAGTGATGAAAACATGTGGTCCTATTGCACGTATCGTAATTTTGTTTCGGCACATAAAAAATCACACCATTCAGAAGAGGACTCGTCATGAGATTTGCCCGGGGTGGGAGTTTGAACTCATTATTGTGGATTTGGAGAATCTCCTTCCTAGTCTTGGTAAGGATGGGGGCTTTCGACTCGAACTTTGGAGATCCTATGTTAAGCTTCTTCGCCTCCGGCTTTCCAGCTTTCTTCTCGCCTTCTCCAAAAGCTTCCCTAGCTCTCTTCATGGATTCATCCGTCCGAATCTCCTTCTCTACCGTCTCCCATAACTTCTGACTGGTGGTCGGGGGCTTAGCGTGAGCTTACCCCTTAGGGTTGCACCCGTACCAAAAGGGGAGAGGCCATTCATGAACTCCACCCTTACCACCAGGTCATCCACTTGGTCTATCATCATGAGCTCCTTCGTAAATCGTTCATAATACTGCCTCAATGATTCGTTGCGACGCTGTCGAACCGACGGCAAGTCGTGGATGTCTGGCTCTCTTGTTGGAAAAGAACCGAACATGGAGCTTTCGACCCAGATCCGCGTAGGAAGTAACGCTTCCAGGGGGAGGCTATCAAACCAAATTTTGGCAGCCCCAGTCAGGAAGGTGGGCATCGCCTTAGCAGAGAACTCCCGAGATGAATCCTGCAAGTCCATGGCCGCTGTGTAATCGGCCAAGAAGCTTATCGGACAAGGGTCACCTCCGTATTTAAGAATATATGTCGGTAGCTTCAAGTTTTCGGGCCGTAGAAAACACCTGATATGTTCGGCAAAGGGCTTCTAAGCAAATCCCTACTGTTAAGTATAGCTTCGAGCCGGGGATCTGACACCCCCTCGCGGTCCACCCGCGGCTCAGGTCTTGGTGGGGGTTTCGGGTCCCAGTTTCCTGGACCAGTCGCTACCCTGGGGCCCTCCCTTCCCCCATAAAGATAAGGCTGTCGTCTGGGCCTTCGCCCTTTCCTTCATAATACATACTTCAAATTTACGGAACTGCTCCTCGAACCCAAGGAACCTCCCGGCAAAGGTCTTCCAGAAACAATCATCATGGGATCCTTATTCGGGCGAACAGGACGGGCGAGGACGCCGGGATGGCTCCTTACTCATTTCGGCTTCTTTACTGGTCCGGCGGGACCGACTCTTCCCGCGTTTGGCCGAATCATGACTGCGGCTCTTGCGAGGGTCGCTATGCCTCTTGGAGCGACTCTGACGATCATTGGTCTTAGAAGCTCCTCCGGTATCTTCATTATCCTGGCGATCCCCTTGGGATCTGGGAGATACGCCGGAACTCCCTCCAACTACCTTCGACCTCAATCCAACCCTGCGACTCGTTCCTTCGTCGGGCCTCATCCGAGTAGAGACCATAACTCTCGTAGAGCACTTGGGCTCACCCTTGTCCAAATGGGAACAAAGTCCCCACAGTCGACGCCACTTGTCGAGGGTAAATCCCAGACACGTAGAGTCAACAGTCCAACTCGAACGGGGACCTGCAAGACGGGGGTTAGCACTCCGAAGAATGAGTCAGTGCTAGAGAGAGAAACAGACAACTAACACACTTAGAGAGAGAAACGATAGTGTGGAATTACCTTTGTAATAAATGTACAAGGAATATTTATAGGTTCCAATGGGACAATATTTGTGGGCCCTCTGTGTTAGGAGGGGCAAAAGTGTAAATAATCACGAGTAACCCCCAATAGAACCGGTTGGGCCCTTAAGAGGAAGAAATGGACAGCTTGGGCTTATAGTTAGGCCCAAGCTGTGGAATCAGTTGGACTGGTCAGTATTGGCCCTCAACAGGAATAGTTTCCCATTATAGTGAATTAACTTCCAGAAGAAGTATATGAATACTTCGGACACTTAACGATTGTAAGATCTCATTACCGAAGAACGTGGAATCGATCAGCAATAAAATGTAGACATGAAAATTGTTTATACTGCAGCAGTAAAATAAAGGAAAATGAGGATCATGAAATGAAAGTCAGTTGTAGATGTAGACATTAAACTTATTGACCACAACAAAATGAAAAGACGTAATACACAGTTGACGATGTGTACTTAGAATTGAAATTGCTTGCGAACTAGAAGTTTGGCAAGTGATATACGGGTATATTTTGGCGGGTGATTGTGCAAAAGATTATCGGGCACCCTCTTTGTTGCACAAGTTTTTCCCAAAGTCGATTTATCTTGTGGTGGATGAAAAGGAAAATCTTCTGTTATTTGCTAATCTGATAGAAAATGAAGATAAGAAATGCGTCTCTTTATTATAGAGATCACTTAGTACGTGATCCTTAATAATGACGTCTATATGAAATCCCAGAAGGATTAAAAATAAAGGGACATAATCCCAATTCTTGAGAAATTAATTCAAAGGACTTGCGCAAGTTATAATGTCTTCATGTGTCTAGATATTTAGGTTCATATTTTTTCAATATAATAGATACGCTATATTTGTTTTTATCTAGATATGTTATGTTTGTTTGTAACATGATTTTCTATCTGTTGTTATGATCATATTTGAATGATAGAATGATAAATAATACTTGAGTGAGTATTCATAAGCCATATGTGCATTTACAATTTTGTTAGTACTGAACTCTTGTAGAGTTTCAAAAGGCCGAACATTATCGAAACTTATCATGAAGTTTAAATAGCCTGAATTTAAGTAAAACTCTAGAAGAGTTATATAAGAGTTTTGAACACTTCTAAGGAAGTTCAAAAGGTTGCTACTTACCTAAAGCAAGGATAATGAAAGATCTTGAGTAAAATCTCGATCTAAATAGTTTAACCTTCGTATATTCAACACAGGTTGAGCGCACTTGCTTAAAATTCAATGTGTATATAGATCCTTCTTCTTGACTTTATATTAATGATGTAGACCGATTTGGTCCTGAAGTACCACATGAAGTTTCGGTTTATCATCAATTAGTCAAGACTTGGATATTGTACATTGATACCTTCAAGATATGATGGTCATGTATCTCCATTATTATAAAACACTCAAGATTATACAGGTATATGAAGACAACCGTCTACATGAGAAGTCGAAGTAATCTGTCTATTATTGACTTAAACAATCATAAACATGGTCAATAACTTGACATGCATCGAGAAGATTATAAGTGGCGTACTTAACATGGGGAGTAACCCACGCTGTACTCGTTTTCCCTTAATCGAGGTTTTGTCCCAATGGATTTTCCTGACAAGGTTTTAAACGAGGCATCGTCACATTCGAAAGTGTACTCCTTTTCTTTCACTAGGGTTTTATCCCAAAGGATTTTTCCTAGTAAGGTTTTAACGAGGCATTATTCCGCAAAGATGGACATTCAAAGGGGGAGCATTATGAAATATTTGATTTAATTTGATTGAATTTCCATAATTAACATGTATTATTTTATTCACCATCAAGGAGATATGATTATGTAATATTTAGCATTAATGATAGGTGATTCATTTCCCAGTTTGATCCTCTACTTCTTGTATAAATAGAGAGTTTATTCACGCTTCAAAATACATCTGAATACAAATTTCTTATTTCTCTCAAATCTCTTATCTCTTCTCTTTGTTTTTATGCTTAGTTTCATATTAGTAGTCTAGCATTAATTTTATAACAAGATGTGTGATTTTTTTTTTCAAAATCTTCAAACGAACTTACCTCTTAATTTATTTTTTATTTAGGTTAATGAAGTTCATACTCTTTTTGTTTTGTTTTGTTTTGTTTTTTTTTTTTTTGTTTTTGGTGTTAAAATGTTTTTTTTTAAAACTTTTAAATTGGAGTTAACGGTTAAAAGTAATCACCTTTAAACATTTGCGGTTCCCCATTTCTCATATAAATAGGACAATTTATTTAAACCGTGAAATTGGCGCCCTCTGCTCCTCTTCTTCTTCCAGAACTCTCTGAAATTATAATGAGGGATTGAAGATTTTAGGCTAATCCATGGGGAGAACGAGACCCTTTTGTTACATCTTCCGATGTTCCAAGCAAACATCGACTTTCTTTGCCTCTTCCAGAAAATTCATTCCGACAAAATTCGCTCCATTTTCCTGTTTCTCTACAACTGCCACTTCTTCACTCCCCATTTCAGATTCGACTGATGGAATACACGAATCCGGGATCCCAGAGCAAACCCTTCAGAATTTAAGCTCCTTCTCCGTTAGATTAGATCCATTTAGGAATCTTGTAGATGTCTTGATACATGTCCATTCTCTTGGAGACGTCAGGCGTTTGATAAAATGCGTCATTGAAGATTTGCTCAAAACCTGGGAGCCTAAGAGTGCTTGTTCTTTTCTTTTCAAGTTACTTTGTCAATTAGATAGTGTAAGAGTGAGTCCTAAGGTTTTTGGGGTGCTAGTTATGTCGTTGTGTGAGATGGGTTATGTGGACGAGGCCAGTTGGGTGTACCGGAAGCTTGATAAACTGACAGATGTGGCGGTTTTTACTGTCCTCTTAGATGGTTTTCGTCGAAAAAGGCTGTTTGGAGTCATGTGGGATATATATGAGGATATGGTGTCACGTGGTTGCTTGCCGAATGTAATCACTTATGGCGTATTGATTGATGCTTGTTGTAGAGAAGGCCGCGTTGACAAAGCTAAAATGTTATGGGAAGAGATGGTTGATAAGGGTATTGAACCCACAGTCGTGATTTTCACGACCCTCACACATGGTTTCGGCTGCGAGGGTAAGATGAGTGAAGCAGAAAGCATGTTTAGGAAGATGAGGGAGACTGGTGTTCTTCCGAATGTCATTACATTTTGCATCCTTATGGATATGTTCTGCAAAGTTGGACAGTTGAAAAAAGCTCAAAGCTATTTTGCCTTTATGGTGAAGTTTGGCATTGTTCCTAATCAGTTCATCTACAACTCTCTGTTATATGGGTGTTGTAAGGCAGAAAACCTCTCCGATGCACTGGGTATATTTTCCATAATGGAAAAAGTTGGTATTTGTCCCGACATTTATAGTTATGGTATTCTCCTGAAGTGCTACTGTAATATGCATAAAATGGCAGAAGCAGAAAGCTTACTGGATAGAATGAAAAATAATGGAGTCATTCCGAACTCTGTAGTGTTTAATACTCTAATAGAGGCCTACTGCAAGGTAGGAAGCATGGATAAGGCTGTGGAAGTGTTTACTCAAATGGCAGAAAAGGGTGCATACCCCAATGTGATTACGTTTTCTACATTGATTAATGGTTACTGCAAAGTAGGTGATATTGAGGCTGCCATGGGGTTGCATAATGAGATGGTGATAAAAGGTTTGGGTCCTGATATTTTTGTTTATACGTCTTTAATGGACAGGCACTTTAAAGATGGTAATCCTGATGCAGCTCTCCGGCTTCACAAAGAAATGATAGAAGCAGGTGTCACTCCCAATGTTGTCTCCACTACTTGTCTTATTGATGGATTAGTAAAGAATGGAAAGCTCAATCAGGCTATTGAAATTTTCTTGGATGCAAGGAGGGTTGAATTCGATCGAGATAAAGTTGATCTCAGTAGCAAATATTGGTCTGCCAGAGCTGTCATGTATTCTTCTTTGATTTGTGGTTTGTGCAAAGAAGGATATATACTTGAAGCTAGAAAATTTTTCGTAGATATGCGACGGGATGGACTGAGACTGGATTTTGGAGCTCACTCAACCATAATCCAAGGGCTTTGTAATGTGGGTTATGCGCAGGACGTGATGATGGTGCATGCTGATATGATAAAGCAGGGTATTTTACCGGATGCTTCTGTGTATAGGGTCTTATCTAAGGGTTATCAGAATATTGGATACCGAAGTTCAGCTCTCAAATGTCAGGAGGACTTACATGACTAGTTTGTTTCAAAGGCCCTGGAATTAATCAGTATGTACATGACTTTGCTGTTTAATACAAGCACGTTGAAATCTGAAGGTACTTTTCCTTTTCAATCTCAAGGAACAAAGTAAATTCAATGAATGTCAGGATAACTATTCAAAATTTCAAACTATAACAATGAAATTGAAGGATTATTTTCCTAGCTACATAAGCAAAGGTGAGAGTCTACGACATTAGATACCGTACTAGGGCGGGTGGCTGCACAAGGTGCGGCCTGGGTAAATAGTAGCCCAGAGAGTGCTCTTATTCAGGAGGAAAGAAAGGAAGTAGGTGTATTCTTGCAAAGAAAATTATATATGAATCTAAAATTAAAATGAAAGCCAATTCAACACTAATACGTATTTTAAGAGAAATTCATTCAACCAACATACATAAATTTAAACAATTGCAGGGCTCTGATAAAATATGTCACACTCGATCACTTCTCTATGTATAAAATCTTTAATAGATTGAATCATCTAAAACTGAAATTCTAATCACGAAACTCCAGTTGCCAGTGAAAGTATTCCTTTTGTATCAATTGGCAAAGGAGGAAAGAGGCCATCTTGTGAAAGTTTTAGTCTCTCTAACTGCAAATCTCTCCTCCCTCAAGAGAAGGTTATCCACTACTGGCATAGTGACACCCTGCAACCAGAAATATTGATTAGTGATTTGGAAGCATGTAAAGATTCCCAAAAGACAAAATCATAATTACAAGAACCCATATCGGCTGAATTTACACTTATATACACATTGTCATTTACCCTACTAAGATAAACAATATTGTTAACGAAACACACTTGCAATTTATCTTCTAGACTTCATGGACTACAAGTTGTAGAACAAAAGGATAAATTCAAATCAAACAAATTCCTATTGAGATATAACACACATTCCTAGTAAAACCAGCTGCAGCTTAGCTACCCGTTAAATCCTTTTCTAACCGTCTTGATGTTGCATGCATAGTAACAGCAAGAACTAACCCATGATTGTTTGTTACGAGTAAAAACGGCAACACGACATTTGCTGCAAGTGGTGTTGGCGCTGTTGTTGCTAACCACCAAATCACAACGAATACCAAGACTGCTTTCCCACCGTGTCAGCCCAAATACCTCCTGCAACCTGATATCCAGACATGAAATGTAATAAAGTTGAAAATTGTTCCGGACATGTTGGCAAGGAATCATGAAATACTTTGAAGGAAATAGAAAAAACAGAGAAACTACTGTTCAAGGAAACTTAGGATGGAAGTAACAGTATTGCTTCCGAGTTTCCAATTATGGGAATTTGGTAAGATTTTTCTTCCGATCTTACCTGAGTGTCCCCAGAAAAAAAGAAGATTGTATCAAGCCAACAATTGAAGTGCCCAATCCAACTCAGAGACCATTCGAAGTATAGCAATACTCATGTTAACCTGCACAATAAAGAAACAAAGAAGCATATTCACCCAGCGCTTTGGGAACTCTTCCCACCATGGAATCTCATCAATGATGACACCACCTTCATCAAATCCATCTCCTTTCCTCAAAGTGGCATTGCTTTAAATATCGCCGAACTTTTCAATGACTTCTGATCCAAGCCAGCGACATCGTATGGCTTCAATTTCATGTCTGCCCACACTCTCCAACTCTTCCCTCCTCCTTCCAAACTGCCAGTACCATCACCTCTCCTACTGTCACTTGAATGAAATTCCAAAGAATTGGCTGGGTCCCATAATTGATTGTATTGAAAAATCTTAACCGAACAATGTAAAAAACAGCCCACGTAGAGTAACTGACAATTTTATTTCCCTCGATGAACAATAAAATCCAGGCCGCTCTAAATAAACATGTTTTAGCGTGACAATATTCGCAATCTGGATTATTACGTAGCAAATCAGGACATGTTACTATATTAGCTAATGGATCAGCAATCACATATGGCTCTTCTACTTTATTAATGAAACTCAACTGTTTTTCCTCTCTCAATTATTCATTTTTCATTTTCCTCAGGTCCCAAAAAAGAATATTTTCTTTTGTGCAAATTGGTATCAACAGCAATCCTGGAGAGCAGTCAATGACAGAACCAAAAGGTAGCGTAAACATTTTCGCTCCTAAAACAGGGACTTAATTTAAAAAACAATTTCAATCTAAAGATATCAAAGAGGTATAAAAATTTTTACTGTAGAAGAAATATATTTTCCTTTGGCACGAAAAAATCAAAGATAAGTACCATATAAAAGGCAGGGGATGCTATGTAATATAGAAAAAATGCCAAAATAAATATTTTCCAGATCACTCAAAAAGAAATGGAACTTTCATTTTTGGAAGAAATCAAATATAGATGTTTTCTTTTCTCGTAACAAAATTAACTTGTTTGAAAACTTTTGCAAAATAGCCTAAAACTATAACATAATTTAACCAAGGGCCAAACAAAAAATGAGTTCACTTTGAAAGGAACAAAACATTTGATATTGGAGGGCAGAAATTTAACTGAAGAGCCAAATAAACAATGAGCTTACTTTATAAAGAACAAGACCATTTCACTCTTGAGGGCAAAATTCACGGGAAAGATTCATGCAACAGTGGACTAAAACGAATACTCTAGGACAACATTTCATAGAAACCAAAAAACAAACACCTTGGATGCACAATCGGCACTGCTAAAACAGTAGAAAAATACGAACTAATTTATTAATCCCCAACAAAATAATCTGTCCAAATTCCGGAGAAATTAGCAAGTGTAAAACAAATGAAAACTAAAAGTTGTAAATTAGAAGGTGCACAGTTGGAGCAACACAAATACAATCTCACCTTAGGCTAGTTTCCGGAGGAAGATCTAAATCGACGACCTGAATGAGACCAAACTTTTCTTTTTTCGTCTCTGTTATTGCCTTACCGGAATGAGGATCCAAAGATCTTCGAAAAAAAAATCCAGATTAAACCAAAGAACTGGTGTAAGGAGTGAAGTTTTTTTTGAAGAATACCCTTCTCTGTAGGGAGTGAAATCGGAGAGAAACGAAAGGGTGAGGGTTTAGGGTTCATATTTCCTTAGGGTTCTGCTAAGTCTAATATCATCAAGACTATCGTTTTGTTCCTCGAATAATGGAGGGAAAACCCCCTAGGCATCTAATATATATACTCGAGGTAAAACACCTTTTTTACTCTGGAAGTTAAAAAGTCGATTGGACAATGACGCCGGCCTTTTCTTTAAAAAGTAATGGGATCATAGAAAATAAAGTTGAAACTCATAGTGATAGAGTATAGTGATGATTGATGTGTAAATTAATCACTCAGTAATTTTTAAAAATTAATTATTTTTGGACCAAAAAGTTATTTTTAGAATGATTAAGGTATCAATGAAAGATTAATACATCAATCATTGTGTGAAATCAATATGGTGTTTTAAAACGTTAATCATTTTCCTTTTGGAAATATATTATGCTATTAATCCATGCTAAAAATGCCATACGTAAATTTACAGAAAATCGTTGCATGCTGATGAATTACTGCCTTGCTGATTCTATTCACAGTTTTTCCTTGTTTTCCTTTTTTTCAGTTTTTCTATTCCCAAATAAACGGAAGATATTTTTGGATCTTTTCCTATATGATGATATATATATATATATATATATATATTTTATGGTTTTCATATCCACCGTTTTGTATACTACATACATAAACCTCAACATCAACTACAAATTAGCCGCAGTAGCAATTTGCTGATTTTCTCCCCCTAAACGTATGTTCCTCTTCCGCTCTCTTGTTTGTTTACTTACTTTCAGAGTTTCAGTTTGATTTCAGTGATTGATATATTTTTATTTAAAGCTTTCTTCAAATGATTTTTTTAAACCCATTAATTGCTTCAATTATTGGTTAATTATGATGTGTTAGCATGGTACATATAATTACTATTCATCAAATTATACATTATGAAATATTATTCGTTTGCAAGTACTGTCTCACCAAGCCCAAACATAAAAGTTAAGCATGCTTTATTAATCCTACTTACTAGCTAAGGCACTTGTTCACTGAGTTAATTTGACTTGTAAATTAAATGTTCGCTCTTTTGGAGTGATTTTCGTTTCACATTATTATTAATCTGCTCAATGTCAAAACTATTGTTTAGTTTGAAATTTCACTTTTAGTATAATTTGAACTAGAAATAAAAACCCAAACTGGACAATAATTATGGGACGGAAGGAGTATATTATTATACATTTCACTCATTCTTGTCCTACCTTTCGGAAATTTCTGACTTGGTCACGGCATATAATTCAAATTATTACATAGGTTAACGTACCATATATAGCATTGGTCCGAGGAGGAGCAAAGATGTCTTGTTGCCCAAACAACAACAGTGACGAATGTGTTGGCGGATGGATCGTTGCGTTAGTTGGTTTCGGCATTGCTGCTTTCGTTTACAGTTGGTTCTTTCTGAAGCCACTAGTTCTTAAGTTCATAAATCATTCTGCTCGAGGACACGACCTCAGAAATTTCATTGGAGCCTCTATCGTTTCACTGTTTTTCTTCGTTGTGGTTATCGTGGCATGTTACCGCGTGGTTATGTATTGCCGCAGAGCTGAAGCCAATTGAGATTGGTAACATATTATTTGGTCTTTTAGGGTTGGTTTTGTTTTTGTTTTTGTTTTTTGTTTTTTGTTTTTTTTGTTTTTGTTTTTTACTAAATATGTTTGGTTTTGTTTTTTAGGACAATACAATCCTGTCCTAAAAAATTCCCGACTTCAAAAGTCCTTTCATTTACGAGTTTAAACTTACAACCTATTGTCATTTTTGCCCTTAAAGTTCCATTTGTGTGCTATTTAGTTTTCAAGTTTATCGAGTTTACATTATCAAAGACGATTAATTGTGTATCATATTTTATTAGAACTACATCTGATCCCCAAAGTCCACTTGCCTATAAACATAGGCCATATGCATCAAGCCATAATTTACGGATTTTTCAAATATATTTTTTAAACCAAACATAACATTAGTTAGTGGTGACAATTTTTACTATACAATTTTTGAAAATCTTTGTTATAATATTTTTTGCCAGATCTTACAAATATACCTCTCATAAATAATATCAATACCTCTCATTTTAATCTAAAACTGATTAATCAAAAAATATTACAGTTTTAAGAAATATTAATAACTACATTTTTTTAAGAGAATAAGAACGGTATATTTGTAACTAAATTATTTAATCAATTCTTTCGAAATATAAATTTTCAACATTGACAAAACCGCGGAAAGCACATGACACACACTAGTTTATTTAAAAAAGAAATATTCCAATCGGATATCTCATTTCTGGAAGGAGAGACAATGTTTTGCCAGGTTAGTTCTTTTATCCACTAGTCTCACCCACCCGAGTACAATTCTTCGAGGTGCTTATAATATATATTTTTTATAGTGGATAAATGAACATCAACTTTTGACAATGTTTTCCAATGTGACGATAATGTTATCTAATTAACTTTCTAATTTCATTGTCCCGTATCCCCACTCTTTGGGAATTTATCTTTCTAAGAAGAATTAATTAATTATTAAATTCAGAGTGATTGCTTCTTAATAATAAAATTTTTTTTATGTAGAATTCTTCTTTTATCTCCTGAAATAACTCTTCCAGCATAATTAATTACCTCATATGTTAATGAATTCATTCTTAAAGCTTAAATATTGAATTTTTTCCCCGTTGGCTTAGTTTTGCACTAACGTTTGTTTTTCTTACATAAAAATATATATTACTCCCTCCATTTTGAAATATATGTCGTTTTAGGATTTGATAAATTTTTTTAAATATATGTCGTTTTCACCAAATCGAGGCATATTTGACCACTTTTTACTAATATTATCCTTACATTGGAAATGTAACAATATTTATAATGAATTTTTATTAGTTTGTGATGAATTATATACACAATAAATAAGAATATTTTTGTATTTTAACTACGTTAATTAATATTTTCTTAGTTTTGATGATTTTTCTAAAAAAATATATAAAAAAATGAGGGAGTAACAAATACTTTTTCCTTCCAGTTTGGCAGACTAGATAAGTAAATTCATAATGACATTATAAGAAAGAAACCCCCGCACAAACACACACGGGAAGTGTTTTGATCTCTTTGTTTTATTTATTTATTTTTGTCCGTAGGGATAGATTTGCTGATTGTTAGTTCTTCATTACGCTTGTATTTCTCCAGTGTTCGTAACGTAATTGAGAAAAAAAAAAAAAGAAGAGTGAACCTTAAAACAAATCATCAACTATTAATATATTTTCATTTTAGGTCATCAATTAAATTTAATTGTAACACATGTTAACTTACTAAAATTTTAATCCATTTCAGATTATTCTTTTAATTTTGGTTGTTAAATAGTGACGGAAATCCATTTTTCACATGTTTTTAGGTTCAGGGATATTTTTGTCATTTTTTAATTCCTCCATTTATAATATTATTTGGTCTTTTAGGGTTTTTTTTTTCTTTTGGTTGGCATGAATTCATTAGCTATCAGAATGACGATGAAACCAAGCCAGCAATTGATTAATGTGGTATTCTAAATCTTAAAATGATATTGCTATCTGAAATTTCTTTTGCAGTACAATCTCTATATATATTAAATGAAAGAAAGATAATCGACACGTGTCGCTCATTGAGACCATCAAGTCTTAATTAACACGTGTTATTTGCTAATTGGTTGATCATTAATCAGTAAATTTTTTTGTAAATAGTTAATAAATTATTTACTATTCCCTCCGTCCCACAAAATAATACAATTTAATAAAAAATCTTGTCCTAAAAAAATAGTCCAGTTTAACAAAAGTAAAAATTCATTGAATTGAAATGACTTAAATATCCAAAGAGTAGTGGTATGAAATCAATGTCCACCTCCTTTGATTTTCATTTTTTTAGTTTTCTCTTATTTTTTCAAATGATTATATCTTTTAATACATGAATAATTAAAAAATGTGTTATATATCACATTAATCTACGTAACGAGATCTTTCTATCAAGATCCATTGACAATATTTTTTGAGATTAAAATTTTGATCAAATTTATGTTGTAAAATAAATGCATATGTAGTTAACTTTTATAGAAATAACTAGAAGGAGCATTAGTATAAATTAGGGGAATGAAATGAGTTGTACATTTGGTGTGTTGGCCAAATTAAAAAAGTTGTACAGTTTTAAACTGGACTATTTTTGTGGGACGGAGGGAGTATATAAGATTTTTACACATATTACAAATTCCTGATTGTGAGCTTGAAAATGAATATTTTTGAAAATTGCTGAGAAACTTCCGACTTCAAAAGTCCTTTCATTTACGAGTTTAAACCTACAACCTATTGTCATTTTGGCCCTTAAAATTTCATTTGTGTGCTATTTAGTTTTCAAGCTTATCGATTTTACATTTTCAAAGACGGTAATTGTGTCTCATATTTTATTAGAACTACATCTAATCCCCAAAGTCCACTTACCTATAAAAATAGGCCATATGCATCTAGACATAATTTACGTATTTTTTAAACCAAACATAACATTAGTTCGTGGTGACAATTTTTACTATACAACTTTTGAAAATTTTTGTTCTAATATTTTTTACCAGATCTTATAAATATGTCTCTCATAAATAATATCAATACCTCTCATTTTGATCTAAAACTGATTAATTAATAAAATATTACATTTTTAGGAAATATTAGTAATTACATTTTTTGTAAGAGAATAAGGACAGTATATTTATAACTAAAATATTTAATCAATTCTTTTAAAATATAAATTTTCAACATTGACAAAATCGTACAAAGCAAAGCACGGGACACACACTAGTTTATTTAAAAGAAACATTCCAATCGGATATCTCATTTCTGGAAGGAGAGACGATGTTTTGCCAGGTTAGTTCTGTTATTCACTAGTCTCATCCACCCGTGTCCAATTCTTCGAGGTGCTTATAATTTTATAATTTTATTATTTATATATTAGATTAATTAATTGATGTTCATTTCTCAATGACGGTTAATGGCTGCAAAATCAATATTGGCATGCTACATTTTTCAATGTGACGATAATGTTATCTATGTAATTAACTTTCTAATTTCATTGTCCCGTATCCCCACTCTTTGGGAATTTATCTTTCTAAGAAGAATTAATTAATTATTAAATTCAGAGTGATTGCTTCTTAATAATAAAAGAAATTTCTGTAGAATTCTTCTTTTATCTCCTGAAATAACTCTTGCAGCATAATTAATTACCTCATATGTTAATGAATTCATTCGTAAAGCTTAAATATTGATTTTTTTTTTTCCGTTGGCTTAGTTTTGCACTAACGTTTGTTTTTCTTACATAAAAATATATATTACTCCCTCCATTTTGAAATATATGTTGTTTTAAGATTTGATAAATTTTTTTAAATATATGTCGTTTTATGATTTGATGAATTTTTTTAAATATATATCGTTTTCACCAAATCGAGGCATATTTGACCACTTTTTACCAATATTACAGTTACACTGGAAATGAAACAATATTTATTATGAATTTTTATTAGTTCGTGATGAATTATATACACAATAAATAAGAGTATTTTTGTATTTTAATTATATTAATTAATATTTTCTTGGTTTTGATGATTTCTTTAAAAAAACATATAAAAAAATGGAGGGAGTAACAAGTACTGTTTTCTTCCAGTTTGGCAGACTCGATAAGTTAATTCATAATGACATTATAAGAAAGAAATCCCCGCACAAACACACACGGGAAGTGTTTTGATCTCTTTGTTTAATTTTTTTTTTTGTCCGTAGGGATAGAGCAATTTGCTGATTGTTAGTTCTTGTTTACGATTGTATTTCTCCAGTGTTCGTAACGTATTGAAAAAAAAAAAAAATTAACTACTCAAGGTTAATTTTGGCACTAAATTTTTGTAGAGTTTAATTTTCCAAAAAGCTTTGACAATGGATCCAAAGGCCAAACACATGAAAAGAATTTATTTTACTTTTTTCAGACTTAGCAATTTCATCATTATTCTAATAGCTAATGAGTTGATAAAAAGTCACACATCCTTATTCAAGTGATAGATTCCACGTCTCACTAATAGATTCTTATTCTTACTATAATATATGTTGCCAAGCTCTCAATCGTTTGCTCTGCGGCAAGATCTAATCACGCTGACACATGCCAAAATAGCCGTAATGACTAAAAGCACTGAATAGATAGAGAAGCAAATATTGTCAATTTTGTGGTTTCTGCCATGATGATCGAGAGCGTGTGGCTTCAGAACCCACATGTTAAGGATAGCACCAATGACACACGCAGCAGCCAGGGCGCCCCACTTGCACTGTATCACACGCTCACCATCCCACGCCATCTTTATTTGCTCCTGCTTTTGTATGAGAAGATAACATACGTAATAATCCGATTGTATTGAAAACAAGGGGTGCAATATATAATGTTCGAATTGAAATTTAGCACATCTTTATTGTAATAATGTAAAAAATAAAAAAAAATCTAACAGAACTCTACTAATAATAGTAAAACTAAAATCACTTCAAAAAGAGTCAAATTTAATACTCCTTTTATTAAAATCCCAAATCTCAATATAAGACTATTTTTAGGATAAAAGAAGTAATCGAAAGTGCCAATAATTTGACATCATAATAGTAGGATTCTTATTTCATAATCGAAAGTCCCAACTCTACTAATAATAGTAGGATTCTTATAAGCGTAAACTTTTGTCTTTTTTTGGCTAGGCGAGACAAAACCAATAATTTGAAGCAATATTATTCTATTAAAAAATTACTTGAACAGAGCTTTAAATAAAAAAAAAAAGTTTAAATAATATAAAGCTTAACAAACAAAGAGTGGTAATCGGACACATGTGTAGCAATAATCGGACCAAGGCAGAAATGTTTTTTTAAAAAAAGAATTTAAGAATTTAAAACATTTCTAACACATGTCTACAATAATGTAAAACGAAAAATCAGGAGAATTTTAATTTAGAATTAAAAATAACAAAGTGAAAGTGCCCTAGAACGTAGGATTAATAAGCATGCCTAACTTTCAAGTTTTGGCTCGGTGAGAAAGAAGTTGCAAACGAATCATATTTCATATAATTAATACTAGCACTTTGAATTAAGAATTTTCAAAACAACAATTGCCATACTAACACATCACAACTAATGATTTGAAGCAAACAATCGTTAAAAAGAATCAGTCGAAGAAAGTTTTAATAAAAAAATATGGCAATAGCACGACCGAAATCAAACTGAAATCAACTCCACAAAAAAAAGAGCAGAAGATTAAGAAACCTTTTGGGGGGTGAGAGAGCAGAGAACAAAAGGCTATTGCGGCTACTTTGTAATCGATGTTTATGATGTGTCTGAGGTTTACATTCATATATATAGTAGACAAAAAGAAAACCCTAAAAACAACATATAATCTAACTTTACGATTTTGGTAATTGTTAAAGTAAACACATATCAGTTCGATACAGTAACAACCAATTACCATAGCTTACTAATGTTTACGGGCACTAAATATTAACCTTACTGGAAAATAGTGGCCATTATCATCCCAAAAATTACGCACGTCTAAACCCTAAAAATGGAAACCGTATTATTATGATGAAATTCAATAGTTAATGAAGTTTTGAATTTATTCCAAAATTAGGTAATTTGTTGCGGCATCTTCTATTAATAATAGGTGATAATCTTATCAAATCAAGTCCCTATTAATAAAAAGATTTCTTTCACATTGTAACTCTTTGTGTGATACACTGGACATTGTGGACAATCTGATAGTATATTTTTTCCAAGCCTCTTTTTGGTCAATTACAGACTCCTTGAGGATATAAAAAGGCTGGAATTTCTTCATGTGCAACTCGAAAAAGATTTTTGATCTAGTTAAAAAAAAACTCGCGGAAAGGAAGCTCGCTCAATGTCTTTAATATACTCGATCTGTCCCAAAATTATTATCCAGTTTGAGATTTTACTTTTAATTTAATTTAAACTAGAAATAAAAACTCAAACTGGATAATAATTATGAAATGGAGGGAGTAGTAAAGAATGGCATGACACGTTTTGCAATAGTGAAGTAGTGACGGTAACGTTATCTCTCTAATTCACTTTCTAATTTTATTGTCCCGTATCCCCACTCTTTCGGAATTTATCCTTCTAGAAAAATTAATTAATTAATGAAAGAGTGTTTGCATCTTAATAATAAAGAAATTTATGTAGGATTCTTCTTTTATCGCCTGAAATAACTCTTTAATGCAACATTTATACAGTATCATGTAAAAATCGTACTTTGTGTGGACATACATACATTAATTATTTAAGTCATATGTTAATGACTCCCTTACTCTTAAAGCAACTGTAAACCTTTATTTTAAAAAATATTTGTCTTAGTATAGCAGATAACATTGAAAACTCAAACTAATCTGTATGTGTAATGAATTAAATACGTGTTCAATAAGAATCAATTAATCCCTTTTACCCTATTAAAGTAGAAGACATGAAGCTTATGTGGCAACTACATATGCATCTATTTTGGCTCCAATGCACCATATTTTAGATTTCAGGAGTCTTTTTGCCACGTGTAAGTCTCTTTTAATTAGAAACTATATAATTCTTTTTTTTAAAAAAAAAAACACATGTTTTAGATGTGACCGAGTCCAATGAAAAATTCTACAAATAAGAATCAGTTACATTTCAAACGAATGATATATTAATTCAAATTCAAATGTCCAATCGTACAGTTTTGCAGGCTTAATATAAACAAAAAATAAAAAAACCTAAATCCAGCAATTAAGAATAATATCTTATAAATTAATTATTTATTATTCCCTTATAACCTCAGATTTATAGGTATATTTTTTTAAGCCCCAAACCATAGCATAAATGATATATACGCCAAATTAATTCCTCAAAAAATAGTAATTCAATTAGATTTTAATAAAATAGTAATTTAGAAGAGGTGCCCGGGCATCTGCCTGGGCCAAACATCTAGTATTACATTATAGTATGATACATGATGCATCTGCATAAATTAATATTATGATTAGTCTTATTGCAATAATTAAGTAGAGACTGTTACCAAAGAGTTTGTTCCATTCAAAAATTAATATTTCCATTCCCTCTTTTCTTTTTTTCTTTTTTTTTTTTTGGTTTTGATTCACACGAAACACATCTTTAACCATCACTAATTGATTGGATTTATTGATTATATATCAATTATCCGTCTTTTTTGTGATCGTCGTAGTAGTAGTAGTAGAGCTTTTTTTCTATAAATAGTGCATGGTGAAAACAATGACTCCTCAGTTTAATCTTCTACAACTCTCTCCGACGGAGGAAAGCAAAAAAAAATAGAGAGAAAAAAGAATATATTTCATTCCGGAACCATGTTTGAATTGGCAGCAGCTAGTGCGATTTTAGTTGCAATGATTTGGATAGCTGGCAATGGTTTCAATCCTAGTCACCCTCCTCACGAAGTCTTTATGTATGTGCCCATCAGTGGCGGCTCAACATTTTTAGGGCGGCGAGTTTTAAAATCTGGGCTTTTTAATAATAAAAAAACTAAAAAAAAAAGAAAAAAATTTTAACCTTCGTCCTTTTTTCGGGCTTGGGACCGGCAAATATAAACCCGTGAACTTATAGCAGAGAGAGAGTGAGAGAGAGCTAATTGAGCGAGAGATGGGGAGAGAGGAAAATAAAGAAGTTGACTTCACGAGTGCAGATGTGAAAAAATAAAAAAATATGCACTGGATGCTAGAAATTGTTGTGGCAAAATCACCTCAAAAAAAATACTATTGATTTTACTTAATTACTTTTCGTATTATTCTGAAGAATAAAACACACGTGAATCAATAAATGTTGAGTGGTCTTTTTTTTTTGAGCTACAATTGGTCAATATTTATAAGCTTTAAGTTTTTTATAATATATATATATATATATATATATATATATATATCGGGGGCCTTTTCGATTTCGGGGTCCTAGGCGATGGCCTATTTTACATAATGGGAGAGCCACCCCAGGTGCCCATAATTGGTGAGTTTGTTATTTTGATTAGGTCGGCCGTCGCCAAGCTATGAGCAACTATGCCGGCAGCGTATTCACGTTTCCTGGGGAAGTTACCTATGATTTCCAATGTCTATTTTTGTTATAATAGTTAGCTAGGTTTTGACTAGGGTTTGTGTTATATTTATGCAAATGTCTAAATTGTTACTCCTAGCTTGATTTTGCATTTCAATAAGAATGGGAAGAGTTTAAAGGATTGACTCTCTATTATATCGATTCGTGGGACGTAAAAAACATCAATCACCGATTCCATCTACGTGCTTATTCAAAATGGCCATTGGATCATCTAATCTTTGCAACCCTAATTTTTTTAGTTTATTTTACCGAGTGAACAAAAGTTGAATGTACAAAATTGCAAATACAAAAGAATAAACAACAATAGCTGCACTAACATACAAAATACTAAAAGAAAAATAACACTTGCTAAATGAAAAAGATTTGTCCTCAAGTCACAATAAAAATCTTACTTTACTTGAGGCTAAATTCGTCCACTATATTGTGCAATTATTTAAGCGAATTTCTTACGAGATAAAATGGAGATCAAACCAAAATACTATGCACGTAGTGTTTGGTTACCAAAGTAAGGATAAGATTGGTCATTAGAACTATTCTAAGTATTTGAAAAAAATTTTCTACAGCAAAAACCTCTCAAATGATCCATATTTAGAGAGTTCTAGTGACTCTTAGGATTAAACACAACTCTTTGTTGATGTCTTTTCAGTTTTTGGGATGATTAGACACCACTTCTAATTTGTGTCTTTTCATTGGAATCCTTAGACACAACCTTTGAACATTTGGTATGTGTCTCTTCATTTCTATCATGAAACTTTATAACTTTTCATAATATATTGAAAATAATATTCCAATATATTGAAAATATTCCAACAATCCCCCGCCATTTTCAATATAAATGGATCCAGAATAATTCCAGCAAAACCCATGCATAAAATAATGGTGTCGTTAGACTTTAACTACCTTAGTGTCGTTTTCATAACTTGTAGTACAATTCGGTAGACTAGCTTTGAACTATGCGTACATGTTACAAGCCACTATTGTCAATAGACATAGGTTTCTTTCTCTTCAACTTGGCTGCACCTTGCCAGTGCGTGTGGTACGTAAGGTCTTATACCCATATCTCTTCATGAATGTTAACAAAGCTAAGTCCCAACCTTTGTGGATGCCCAGTCCGACATTCATTAGGCAAACTTTTTAATGCCCCCGCCATTTTGGCATTTACAAGAGTTTTTTAGAGCTAATTCTCAACCTGATACACAGCGGGAAAATATAGCACTAACTACCTTGGGATAAATATTGTAGTGCTCAATTACTTGTATATTGTACTATCGCTCATTGAATTCAAGACTAGAGCATTTTCTATGTTGAGTTGAGGTTCCAATGGAAGTAATCATATTCTGGACTTAAGACCCATCCCAAATGATGTTCGTAACACCATCTCATTTGTCAGTCCTTTTGTCAAAGGGTCTGCCAAATTTTCTTTTGATCTGACATAACCTATCTTGATTACTCTACTAGCTATCATATCCTTTACCAAGCTATGTCTTAACCCAAGATACCTGGATTTTCCATTATACACTTGGTTGTATACTTTTTTAGTGTTGATAAACTATCACAGTGAATTGACACTGGTGAAATTAGTTTTGGCCACATAGGGACTTCATATAGTAAGTTCCTTAGCCATTCAGCTTCTTTGCTAGCTAATGCTAATGCCACAAACTCAGAAGCCTTGGTGGAGCCTATTATACATGTTTGTTTCTTAGATCCCCAAGAAACTGCTCCACCACCAAACAAAAATATCCAACCACTCGAGATGAGTGATCATCTCTGTTTCTTATCCAACTAGCATCTGAATATCCTTCTAAGACATGAGGATTGCCTTTGTAGCATATCCCATAGTCTTTGGTGCCTTTTAGGTACCTAAAGATTCTTTTTACACCTTCCCATTGTTCACTACTTGGATTACTTGTATATCGACTCATTACACCCACTGCGTAAACAATATCTGGGCGAGAATACGTCATTGCATACATCAAGCATCCAATTACTTGTGCATATTCATTTTGAGATATAGACTTCCCTTCATTCTTAAGATAATGTATGTTAGAATCTATAGAAGTCGAAACCAGTTTACAATCCAAATGATTAAACCTTTTAAGAATTTTCTCGACATAGTGACATTGAGTGAGCATGATTGTATCTTGTTCCCTCTTAATTCTTATTCCCAATATGACATCGGCTTCACCCATGTCTTTTATCTCAAATTTGCTAGACAACAAACTTTTGGTTTCCTCGACTTGTTGTAAGTCAGTACCAAAGATTAACATGTCATCCACATATAAACATATTATAGCACCTTTACCATTTGAATACTTACTGTATATGCACTTATCAGACTCATGTATTTTGAATCCACAAGTAAGTATTACTTGGTCAAATTTTTGGTGCCATTGCTTGGGAGCTTCTTTTAAGCCTTATAGTGAGTTTACAAGCCGACATACTTTGTTTTCTTGCCGTTTGACCACAAAACCTTCAGGTTGTTTCGTGTATACCTCTTCATCCAAATCACCACTCAGAAATGCTATTTTAACATCCATTTGGCGAATTACCCATTTTTGGATTGACCCCAAGGCAAGTAAGATTCTAATAGTAGCTATTCTTGCAACTGAGAATATGTATCAAAATAGTCAATGCCATGTTTTTGGGTAAAACCTTTGGCAACTAATCTGGCTTTGAACTTGTCTATGGTTCCATCAACCTTTAGCTTTTTTCTTGAAGATCCACTTGCAAGAAATAGGTTTGGATCCTGGTAGAAGATCCACCAATTCCCAAGTTCTATTCGCCATAATTGAGTCAATTTCATCATTTATGGCTTCTTTCCAAAACAAAGAGTCACGAGATTTCATGGCTTCTTCAAATGTTTTGGGATCCGCCTCCGTATTATAGCAATAAGGAATTAGGTCACTTATTTTATTTCTTGTTCCTTCAACAAGATAAGTGACAAAATCTGAGCCACAAGACTTTGCCTTTCTAACTCTTTCGCTCCTTCTTGGCTCAATGTTATCATAGTTTTCATTGGCCTCATTGAATGTTGTCTCTACTTGATTTCTGTCATTGTCAATATTTCTAGGAATTCAGGTGTACCTACCTTCATTGAAGATTTCATCTCTAAATTCAATAATCGTATTGATTGAAATTGAATCATTGGGCTCTATGATGATAAATCGATAGGCCTTGCTATTGTGAGCATATCCAATAAAAATGCACTAAACACCTCTTTCTCCCAATTTCCTTTTCTTAGGTTCTGGGAGTTTGACAATTGCCCGGCAGCCCCAAACTCTCAAATGTTTGAGGTTTGGTTTGCTTTTAGTCCAAAGTTCATATGGGGTTATAGAGTTCCTTTTGTTAGGTACTCTATTTAATATATAATAAGCTGTCAAAAGAGCTTCATCCCAAAAACCTTGGCTAAGTCCGGATTTAGACAGCATGGCATTAACCATTTCTGTTAGTGTCCGATATTTCCTTTCAGCACACCATTTTGTTGTGGTGTGTATGGAGCAGTTACCTCATGCTTTATACCAGTAGACTCAAAAACTTCTTTTTGATAATATTCACCACATCGGTCAGTTCTTAAACATTTAATCATACAATTGCTTGCAAGTTCAACTTCAGACTTATAAACTTTAAACATTTGCATAACTTGATTTTTTGAATTTAATAAATATACATAACAATATCTAGTGCAATAATCAATGAAAGTTGCAAAGTACTTATTTCCTCCTAATGAAGGAGTTACATGCAAATCACATATATCACTATGAATCAAATCCAATTTATTTGACTCCCTTTCAATACTTGGAAATGGACTTCTAGTGATTTTAGTTAGCATATAAGTTCTACACTTTTCACTTTCATTTTCATTCAATTTGGGTAACAAGTCATGCTTTCCCGTTTCATGCATTTTTCTATAATTAACATGTCCAAGTCTATTATGCCATAAAATAGAAAAAGACTCAAGCAAGTAAGCAAAAGAACCATTCATATTCATCTTATTAGTAGGGATGACATTGAGTTTGAACATGCCATTACAATAGTAGTCTTTTCCTACAAACATAGCCCCCTTGGACAATACATACTTATCAGCCTCCATGACTGACTTAAAACTAAACTTATTCAAAAGCCCAGCTAAGACAAGATTTTTCTTGACTTCGGGTACAAACAAGACATTAGTCAAAGTCGACAAAGTAAGTTGACAATAAATACGGATATTGGCTTTTCTGTCAACTTTAATTCGATGGACAAACAAGTCGACAAAGCTAAATAGTCAGACATATCAACGAACGACAACTTCTATGTCAACTTTACTCTAGTCAACCAACAAGTCGACAAGGCCAAACAAAACACCGAATAAATTCCAACAGATTTCGACTTTATAAAAATTTATAACATGCACTCAAAGCACTATTGCTATATCAAATGCCATTTTGCATTTCTATTTCAAAGTATGATAAAAACATGACCAAATTCTATATCAAATCTTTTATGATGTACATTTTCTTAATTAATCATCACATTAATTACGTATATTATTTTGATAAAAACCACACATTTGGGCAATCAACAAATAATGCATAGTAAATTTCTTTTACATGTAAAAGTTCATGAATTCTACAACCATGTTCCACTTAGGCATAGATCTCATCACTACATTCATGTATTTATTAAATATATACATATCTTGAACTTGGAATGTCACAATTCACAAGTAAAATATAATTCTTACTTTGATGACGAGGTCTATTATATCCTATCATTGCCCTTTCCATTAAATCCAATGATGCACAACATTTTTACCAACAAAAATGTCCTTGCTTGATTCTTCAAGTAGTAGCCATTGTTTAACCTGAAAATTTAGCCTAAAGATTCTTCAAGTCGCTAAAATTTAGCCGTTGTTATAATATATATTGTTTATGTCCCATTGCATTTAGGATGTGACCCCTGCACACTTCATCTTCAGTATCCCACTTCTGAACCTTACGAATATCCTCCATGGAGCCTTCATCTTCATCTATGACGGGCCTTGTAGTGGTAAGGACATATGCAACCTTTAGAGCCACCAAAAGAAAGTGAACTCGCTTTTGCCAACGAATGAAGTTTCCTCCATCAAACCGATCTAAATTCACAAAATTGGATGCAAGATCTTTCATAGTGCTTGCCATTGGACAACGAAATTTTAGCCTGAAGAATGTTGGAATTCCATAACAAAAGAATAAACAACAATGGCTGTACTAACACACAAAATACTATAAGAAAAACAACACTTGCTAAATGAAAAAGATTTGTCTCCAAGTCATAAGAAAAATCTTGCTTTCCTTTAGGCTAAATTCGCACACTATATTGTGCAATTGTTTAGGCAAATTTCCTACGAGATAAAATGGAGATCAAACCAAAACACTATGCACTTAGTGTTTGGTTACCAAAGCAAGGATAAGAATGATCATTAGAACTATTCTAAGTATTTGGAAAATTTTCTCTGCTAGTAAAAACCTCTCAATGATCCATATTTATAGAGTTCTGGTGACTCTTAGGATTAAACACAACTCTTTGTTGATGTCTCTTCAGTTTTTGGAATGATTATACACCATTTCTAATTTGTGTCTTTTCATTGGAATCCTTAGACGGAACCTTTAAACATTTGACATGTGTCTCTTCATTTCAATCATGAAACTTTATAACTTTTCATAATATATTGAAAATAATATTCTAATATATTGAAAATATTCCAAAAATTAGAATTTGTCAAATTCTCAGACGTAATCAAGGCCAAGGGAAAAGAACACATTTAATCTCTTAGAAATTAATATCAAAGTTCCACTTGATGATCAAACTCATTCATTAATTATTAACTAATCATTTATGAATTTACTGATTGACATTTTTATGCTTCATTATATTGTAATGATTATTCATCAATTATTGACTTTTGGCAATATGATGTACTTAACATAAACTAGAAGTAGTGTAATCACTAACATTTTTTATTTTTTTTAAACGTTTCTTATTTTTTCAAAAGTCTTCTCTCTTCCCCTGATGGATTTCATTTGCTGCCATTTTCTTCCACTACAATAAGTGAAAAAGTCAGAAAGTACTCCGGCAATCGGAATTGACTTGGGGATAATGTACTCGTCTCTCGGTTTTCTTCTTCTTTTTGTTTTTGTGTGTTTTTGTTTTTTAATTTCCTGATTAGAGATTTGAATCTACTTTTGGTTGCATTGCTTCACACATGAGAACTATATGATTAGATGATATGGGGCAGCTTCGATTACTTGTTGACAATTTGTTTCGATAAAAACTGAACATCAACTTCATTGAGATTGCTTTGATGATTTGAGTTATTGTCGATGCCAAGAGGTTGATAAGTAGGAAATTTTCTGAAATAATTTTTTCACCTTTAATTTTTTTTTTCAAAACAAAAACTAAGTTTTGGTTTTACCCTTTCTTATTTTTATAATTAAGTTTACTTCTTCATTTAGTTGGCTGGTTTTGGTTTCTTTTACACATGCTTTCATAGATGTGTAGTTAAAACTTTAGATGGCTACTGAAAAAGTAAAATGCATCATGTGCTATATATATGACACTTTATTGATAATATCTTTATATATCTACTATTCTACTTTGACATTTCTCTTATAGTAAGTACGTTCTCTTGTAGTAATTTAAGTTACTTAGCAAATTATTAATTTCAGTTAATTCCCTAAATGCACACTAAATATATAGTAAATTAGTAAATTTAGTTAGTATATTAGTTAGTTAAATTAGTAAAATTGCTACAATCATGAAATTATTAATTAATGTACTTTAAGTCCCTGAGATGAAACTTTGCAAGATACTAGTGAGTTAGAGAAAATTGTCCTCCCTATCGGGAGTCGCGGTGTTGGTTCCTTGATCGCCAAGAGAATATGACGAGGCTTTGTTCCCGTCGCGGGCTGCACAATCTTTTTGTCCCTATCATCAAGTCCGCTCAGCTGCCGATGTCCTTGTCGTTAAACAGTAAAGGGATGATTAATTTTTGTTGGACTTTTTGGCTTTTCCTTATCCCAATTAAGTGATTATAATAATACTAGTGCTTAGCTTTCATCGCACGATGCGCGACATACTCTATAAATAATTTACTGAAATAATTTTGTTATATAGAAAAATTGATGATGATTACTGATAATTATAGTGAATAATGATGACAGGCAATAAATTCGATCGAACTTGTAGAATAGTTAGAAAGGATAACACAAATAAGATACGACTTCATTAAGTTACTTGTAGAATAGTTAAAAAGGATAACACAAATAAGATACGACTTCATTAAGTTTACTATTTCTTTCGATTAAAATAATCTTTTATAGCTAGATTTTATATGACACTAGTCTCAGTAGCAGATCTAGCACGAATGCTTACTGGAACCATAAATACATTAGATAAAAAAATTCATAAAATCGTTGTATTATTGATCACAAAATAATTTTCTTATTTTATTATTAGTGGTTGTTGATAGTCGTTTGAATTTTAGTTCTAAACATATTTTTTTTTTAATAAACTTACTTATATTGGATAACAATTGTTATCACAACGAGATTTGGCACTTAAACTTTTACAGAAATAATAATATTTTAAGAAATAATAATAAGAGGATAATATTTAGCTAAAACTTCATGTTTAGTTGATAATTATTAAAAGGTTTTACATTTTGTAACCTCTTTTCAAAACGGTTTCTATCTATGTTGATCAACTTTCAATTTATTTTTTTTTAAAAAAATATTAACAGAGCATCTGCATAGTTGAGAAGCTGGTTTCCATCCCTGAGCGAGTGGTCCATCATAATTAACTTCTCTAATTTTCTATCCAACATTGTCAAATATAGTATAACACATATATAAACTTAATATCTAAACCGTGTGACCAATTGATGATATACACCGGATTTATCCTTACAATTGAAGCCAATATCTGATTTCACTGAGTTTTATGGTAAAAAAATCTCATCACAGAGTAATTTTTCATGGCTTTCAAAATCAAACTATTCATAACCTTCATTGGCTTCCTAAATTTTTCATCGATCCTACTCTGCCACTACTTGGCATTACAAATGGATTTGTCTGCAAACCCATCATTGCATACATTTTGCTGGTGCTGGTTCTTGGCCGAAGCAGAACACGACCACTGTACTCTCACAGGCAATGACTTATGAAGACGGTGCTGAAAAACAAAAAAGTGAGGGGAACTTGCTATTCTCCGATTGATTATTATCCTCATCTAAACTTCTTGATTTACGGAGTATCATTAATAAGTTCCCACGACAGGAGGCGGGGGTGTAAAATGATTCAATAGCTGGAAGCTTAATAAAATTTGTCGATGTTACTACCATACTCCCTATTGGAATAACTGGAATTGCAACTATCATTTAACATTCATTAAAAGAGAAAAAAAAAAAAAGTTTAAGCAGGTGTAGTATGTTTTTATGTACTGAAGTAGTACATAGTAGTAGACATTCTTAAGTCATACTTACAGTGGTATTCCATTCTTAAGTTATATATAAGAGAATGACATTGCATTAAAGAAAAGGAAGTTATTTGAGCAGAGGAAAAAAATACTTTCGGTCTCTTGTTTCCTAAAAAAATAAATTCATATTCAGACTGTTAATTGTTAGCAGAAAGTACCTTAGCTTTTGATAGTGTATCTGGAGGAGACATAACATCTGGTCGAACATAATTCTTCCCACGGTAGAATAGTATGGTACTGTTGGTTTAATGTCAATTACTATCCCTTTACTCAATTGAGACAGCTCTGCCGCACATTCGTAAACTGACCAGACCGGTAAGGTTTGCAAAAATGACCTTAACTGTCTCATGCTTTATCCAGTAAAGGTGCATATTAAGAACAACACCCCTGAACACACCTCGCCTGACCATAAGCACGTAGTGTTTATTTTTCTCATCAGTGCACTAAAGGTAGAACCTCTCTTCTTCGGTCAAAATTTCAGGATCATAAGTTTCAGGAAGATCTCTAATTACATGAAATTTCCTAAGTTTCTCAATCAGCCATTCTTATTTCGTTTTCACCTGGAAATTTTCAAGGAACACCAAATTATTTTACACACTAAAAAACTCTCATCCCACCATGCACCTATCATTCTGACAGAAGAAAAAATACATGCAAAGATTCTAATAGAAGAAAACACACATGCAAGGGTATCAATTTTTCCTCTAAATAGAGAATTTTAACAATGTCCAAAACACAATAACAATTAGTCATTCAATACAAATTGAGCCAATGTTTGTCAACAGTTACTTGTCTATCCTCGTACACAATAAAGCTTCGGCCTAACTCCTCCAAGTGGTAAAATGAGCATAGGCCAGATATCAAGAATAAAGCACAAAGGCGACATCTCAGGCACATATTGAAGACAATATAGAGAGGTAGACAGATGGAAAAGATAGCAAAAAACTAAAGCAATAAGTAGAGTGCTAAAAATGCTATTAACAAATTGAAAGGGTAAAGAAACATTGTGAATTAGAATGAAAAAATAGCAAAATATACTTTTCTATTTTACACACTTTTGGCTGAACCGATAAAGGAAAAAAGCAAAATACATATCAAACAGCGACAGTGATGAAATTTACCTTTATGGTGGCAAGAGGAATAGAATGCAATTGTAGGTGAAATGCCAAGAGCCACCGATGATAAACCCTCTCACTTGGCTGGTATCTCAATTTCTGGATCTCTTTAAGCTCTTCCTCGGAAAGAATTTTGAGGATTCGGCAGAGCAGCTGAGCGGTGGGAGCCTGGTTCGCAATTTAATCTAATTAGCATGCATATGAAAACTCCGCAAAAAAAAAAAAAAAGAAAAAAAAGAACCAGATTATTTATTCAACTTCCAACACAAATCCCATCATCCGAAACCCTGAAACAAGTGAGAATTAAAGGTAATACCTTGATCAGCATCGTCAAGGAACCTTCATCATCATCTAAATTGGTTGTGCTGTCTTAATTGCGGCCTTATCGTTCTCGCCAGAATCGCCTAAGTTCGATTGTCGGAACTGGCAAGTGCAGCGGCCATCTTTGGAGCAACCCAACAGGCACGGGTCGACATTGGAGGCAAGGCTAGGCCGATTCTCATCCTCAAAAAAAAAAAAAAATCCTTTCGTTAATCTTTTGCCCGTGGATGAGACAACAGAAGGCAGAAGGCAGCAGGCAGAAGGCAGAAGCCGGTGATAACTGGAAAAATGGAAAATCCGGAGCCCGTCTGCTTTTCACAGGGCGGGGGAGCCGGTGTACTAACACGACCACGTTTTGGCAAGGGAGACTTTTGGCCAAAAATTAGTATTTTAGAAATATCAATTAGCTAATTACATTTCTTACCCTAATTAAAAAAATGATGTAATCAAGATACAAGGCTGATGTCACGTGATGACCGCCCGACCAATCAGATTGCAAGAAACTAATTGGCCAAGTGTGGCTTTTATATTAGCTTATAGACGAATTAGAATTGGAGCTCAATGTATTGAATTGTTCAATTATTTTATATTGTACTTTACACAATATGCTAAAATATTATAAAAATTAATGAAACTTAAAATTATTTTCTCACACAAAAAAATATGTCGAGAAATTAGAATGACGCGATCTTCAAATACTTAATCAAAAATAAAAATAAAAAATAAAATAAAATTGTATAAATATCATGTGTCGACTTTTTTTTGTCAATTTCAATAACCCGACGACAACTTCGTCGCTAGAAATTTGGTAAGAGTTTGCGTTTGCAATATACAAACTCTTTATAGTTTGCCAATTTTTTTTCAACTATATTGAGGATGTTTACAAAACCGATAAATATAATCAACACAATAAGTTCATTTTTAAAATATTATTTTTATTTATATTATTCGGGCAACAAATATGTACAAGTACATATCTTGCTCGAAATTTTTCAAAATTACATCTAAAATTTTAAAACACATTTTGAAATACAACAAGTGTTCTATCAAAATTCAAGGTAAAACTGAAGTAAAGCATATAACCATTTTTGTTTTAGCACTTGTCATAAGTTGTAAATCGGATAAAAGAGATGACTATTAGTATGAATTTTTAAACTCTGCTTTTGGGGTTTTCAGATAAGATTCAGAATTTAATTTGTTCATAGCTAGCTAGGTTCTATGTAAAAAAAATATTTTATTCCCCAAAAATCTTAAATGATATACAATGGGAAAAAGCACATTCAACATTTTTAACATTTTTGCCATTGATTATAAGACATAGAATAACTTCTTACGTATCATTTAGATATATTTCATTCAATTTTTCTAGTAAGAATTCTTTTTCAGTTATTGTTGATTGAAAGCTTCCATGTCAATCATCATAACTAAATATTTAAAAGTGATCACTTTTGTTGATTTTTACAGTAAAGACTATAAGAAATGATAAATTCTCAAACAAACATAGACAAAGACGATGAAATACTCCTTTCATTAGGGGGAAAAAAAGAAAATTACTCTTTACTTAAAAAAAAGTTAATTCACTTTGAATTTGGACTTTTGTAATATTTTTATTACGAATCTCAAAATGATATGTTGGTTATTGATTTATATGATTTTGGACAGGTTATGTTATTTAATGCTATTCTAGGACGATTCCTGCCGTGCGTTGCACGACTATTTCTCTAGTTAAATAGATGATTTAAATGTATATCTTGCCCATATTTACTCAAAAGTTTTTTCGATTTATTAATATTTTCTCGATTTGTTAATATTTACTTAAGAGTTTTCTCGATTTGTTAAATTATTAATTCTGGCAATATTTTTCGTTCGAATTGAATGATTTATTTAGAAAAACATAGCTTATATTTTTTAAAGTAAAATACTAAGCAGTTAAAGATTAATGTAGAAATTATATTCTCTTTTAACTTGTTTTAGTAGAATTTTCCATGAGGGCAATTCTTGAATCCTTACACGAAGATGGTAATCCAATCAATGTTTTTCTATCTTATGGAAACATTCAATGATTTCACATGCCACTAAAGTTTAAGAATTTTTACTAGTTTTAATTTTTTACTGCTAATAGATGCCCAGATATTAAATTCTACACTGCAATCTTACATACAGAGGAGAAGGTTTTGTCTGTGTACATGGATAGACAAAGTTAACTTTTCCAAAATCTTGTAAAGCAGGTTTGATCGCAGGCTAAAAATACTATGTCTGTCTCCGGTTCAACTATGTCTTTGTTTTTTCCGCATATAGCTCTGTCATTTGCTGTCGCATCTCGCTAGATCGCACCTTCTGCCCGGTGAAGCAAATAAATTCTAACATGGCATGCTTACCTTGTTATTCAACTCTACTCTCCAGCGGTTATCTACAGCAAGTTCTCCTATCACGATGCTCCCTCCTGTCCTTATTATGAAACATTTTGAGTTCGTCGTATGTTTAACTTAGAATGTATTTTTAATTGAAAAAAACCCTAAAAATATATTTTCACATTCGTTGTTCTCTTAATTATTATGAAATAGTTTTAAAATTTTTCTTTTAATTAAAAAGACATCTTAGATGAAATCTATGACGAATTCAAAATGCCTCATAATAAGAACCAGAGAAAGTATTTCCATGTATAATATATTCCCCTAGTAATGCACTGCAATAACAAAATAACCACAACAACAATAGAATACAATGGCATCAATCATCCAAAGCACGCTCACGAGGCCACCAGTAGAAACTGATTGTTTTTTCTTTTTTTGGTTGACAACTGAGATTTCTTAATCGTACGCCAAGTTCTAAGTTTGAATGAAGTTTTGCTTGCATGACAGAAACATAGTGTGGAATGTTATCCAATGTCACAGGTCCCAAGCAAAAACTATTGTTAACATCAAGTTTTAAAATCCTGCGGTACCTGAAATAACCCCTCACCTCCGAACAATTGAAACTCCACATAGTTTTTGTAAAAATCAACACCAATGCATACCGACTAAATAAAAAAGGAATATATAATCATCAAATGGTTTTATAGTTACATTTTTCACATAAAAAGCGCACATATGATTCAAAAGAACTTCAAAACTTTCCCTCAAAAAAAAAAAAAAAAAAAAAAAACTTCAAAACTAAATAGGGGTTGCTAATTGAAGCTGACTTCAATGTAGAACTTGCTAAATGGCAAATGGCAGTTTGTATCATTCAGTCATCCCTAGACCAGCTTAACAATGATTAACAAACCTGTTGCTGTGACAACCTGCATATCGGTAATTGGGAAATGTTCGAGACCATACTTTGCAACCTGAAAGGTCATACAAAAGAACAAAAAGCATACCACCCTATTACAAACTTTGCCTTAGCTTGTGTATATAATCGCTCCCATTAGCTTGGAGAAAAGCTTTTCTTTCATAATTAATTCAATTCATTCAGAACTATGCCTATTCTTTCAACTATCTCCTAGCCTCCAAACTACTTGCTGTTTTAGCAGTGGCTGGATAAAAAAAAATGACTGTGTAAACATTTTGGAGGTTCATTATGGTTTTGTGCTACTGGTGAGGAGAAACTCAGGCTGGTTGCTTAATTTGGTCACAAACCCTTGTACCAATTTAATTGCTCAAGCTTAATTTTTTTAAAAAAAATGTAAAGGTGAAAAGCTTCATTCAGCAAATTTCCTACTTATCAACCTCTTGGCATCGACAATAACTCAAATCATACATATATTGCGACTCAAAGCAATCTCAATGAAATTGATGTTCACTTTTTATCGAAACAAATTGTCAACTAGTAATTGAAGCTGCCCCATATCATCTAATCATATAATTCTGATGTGTGAAGTGCAAAGAAATGTGGATTCAAATCTCTTATCAGGAAATTAAAAAAAAAAAATCTAAAAGAAGAAGAAGAAGAAAACCAAGAGACGAGTACATTATTCCCAAGTTGATTCCGATTGCCGGAGTACTTTTCGATTTTTTTACTTATTGTAATGGAAGAAAATGGCAGCAAATGAAATCAATCAGGGAATAGCGAAGACTTTTGAAAAAAATCAAGAAACGTTTCAAAAAAATATGTTAGTGATTACACTACTACTAGTTTATGCGTAAATCATATTGCCAAAAGTCATTAATTGATGAAATATAAATCATTACAGTACAATGAAGCATAAAAATGTCAATCAATATATTCATAAATGATAAGTTAATAATTCATGAGTGAGTTTGATCATCAAGTGGAACTTTGATATTAATTTCTAATGAGATTAAATGTGCTATTTTCCCTTCGCCTTGGTTACGACTGAGAATTTAACAAATTCTATTAGCAATTTTGTATATTCAACTTTTACTCGTTAAAATAAACTAAAAAAATTAAGATTAAAAATATTAGATAGTGCACTGGCAATAAGCACGAAGATGGAACAAGATGTGATTGATAATTAATGTTTCTTTACGTCCCACGAATTGGTATAGTAGAGAACTTCCAATTCTTATTGAAATGCAAAATCAAGCCAAGATAACAATTAAGAGATTTGCATAAATACAACACAAACCCTAGTTGTAACCAAGCTAATTATTGTAGTAAAATAGACATTGTAAATCATAAGTAACCTCTCCAGAAAATGCTGCCGGCTTGGTTGCTCATGGCCTGGCGAAGGCCATCCAAATCAGAAGAACAAACTGACAAATAATGACCACATACATAAAGACTTCGGGAGGAGGATGTTCAGGATTGAAACCATTGCTGCCTATCCAAAGCATTGCAACTACAAATAGATAAGCCGCTATCCACTCAAACATGGCTCCTCTTCCAAGACCAGAAATGAAATATATTCTTCTTTCTGTTTCTTTTTCGCTTTTCTTCTGTCGGAGAGAGTTGTAGTGGATTAAACTGAGAACGTAGGATTAATAAGCATGCATAACTTTCAACTTTTTGCTAGGTGAGACAGAAATTGCAAACGAATCATATATCATGTAATCAATACTAATACTTTGAATTGAAAAGTATTAGTTCAAAGTATGATTGCACTAAAAAAAAAAAAATTTACTGATATTTTGAATCAAGAATTTTCGAAACAACAATTACCATACTAATAACACATCATAACCAATAATTTTAAGCAAACAATCGTTTAAACAAAAAAAGTCAATCGAAGAAAGCTATAATAAAAATATGGCTATATTGCATGATTGTAATCAAACTGAAATCAACTCCACAAACAAAAGAGTGGAAGAGTAACAAACCTTTTTGGGGAGAGAATAGACAGCAAAGGGCTACTGCGGCTACTTTATAGTCAATGTTTATGAATGTTTATGATGCCTCTCAGGAATATATTCATATATATAGTAGGCAAATGGTGGAGAATAAAACCCTAAAAATATAATACACGAAAGGACCCAATAAAATATCTTCCATATATGTACATCCAGGGAAAGGGGAACAAGTACTGGAACAGAAAGGAAATCATCAAATTTTCCATCAGAAATCCACAAGGCTGTAATTCATAGAAAATATTTCAGGCTCCCGCTGCACCAAATCAGCACCATCCTAAAAAGCTATGTCTATTATTTTAAAACAAAAGTTTTTGAACTGGCTGTTTCTCCGTTAAGCCTTAAAGCTCTGCCCGCAAAACAGAAAATTCATAAATGAGGTATCTCTTCTTTCCAAGGATTCATGGCGTAGTTCCCATCATTCAGGCCCGCAAATATTCACTTTCACTTCCCATGATGGTGAATTAAAGAAAGATGCCGGAAATTGGATTGCAAATTTCGTATGACTAATTTCTCTTATTGTGCCCTGACGACGTTTTCCGAGGCTGATGGAAACTCCAAACATAACCAAGGTCAGAGAGTCCAACATTGTTTTTCATTTGGAATTTTTGAACAATTTGCAATTTCATTATTGACTTTTACATAATCAAAGCAAAATTTTCTATTTCTTGCATTCCAGATATGCAAGGATATAGGTGGGGATTGTATTGAAGTTACTATAGTTAACATTGTCAGTTTCATGATCGATCTTATATTTTGGAATTTGGAAGGCGTCTTATTAAGAGTTTCAGAAGCGGTTATATTTGAATCATGCTAATTATTTTATTTTATTTTATTTGGATTTGTATGATCTGTTTCTTTTCCATAGGTTGCTGGTGGCTTGGTTTGGATAGGGGAACTCAACAAGACACTTCGTTTTGGCTTGTAAAATTGTATGTTTGATTTGTATTTGTTCAAAGAAAAAATTTCTATTGTTGCATTATTCAAAGAATGAGAGTTGAAAGTGGTTTCAGGAGTTGAAAGTGGCTAAGTTAATGCATAAAGACAATTGTTTTAGTCCTGGTTGAGCTTAAGAACTGTTCTTTAAACAAACACATGATTGATGACTTTTATAAACCAAATGGAAACGAGAGTTTATAAACCAAAAGCAAAGTGACATTTTTAACTCCTACGCAGTTAATTAATTTGATATGGGAACTTCTTTACCAACTGGAATTTCGCTGAATATTTAAAGATGACATTAGTCTCTCATAACTAATTGAAAAACAAATTGACAAGAGTTCGGTAGATTGAAGACACCAAAACGAGTCATATGTCATAAAATAAGAGAACTCCTTCATCCAAAATGAAATTTAGAATTTGATTTCCGGTATCTTTCTTTAATTCACGGTCATAGGAAGTGATTCTCCATCGGCGTAGATGGTTGGAGGTGCGCCGTGAATCTTTGGAGAGGAGAGATCCGTGGGATGAGATCCGTGGTTATGAATTTTCATAAATAATTGTTAAAGTAAACACATATCAGTTCGATACAGTAACAACCAATTACCATAGCTTACTAATGTTTAGGGGCACTAAATATTAACCTTACTGGAAAATAGTGGCCATTATCATCCCAAAAATTACGCACGTCTAAACCCTAAAAATGGAAACCGTATTATTATGATGAAATTCAATAGTTAATGAAGTTTTGAATTTATTCCAAAATTAGGTAATTTGTTGCGGCATCTTCTATTAATAATAGGTGATAATCTTATCAAATCAAGTCCCTATTAATAAAAAGATTTCTTTCACATTGTAACTCTTTGTGTGATACACTGGACATTGTGGACAATCTGATAGTATATTTTTTCCAAGCCTCTTTTTGGTCAATTACAGACTCCTTGAGGACATCAAAAAGGCTGGAAGTTCTTCATGTGCAACTGGAAAAAAGATTTTTGATCAAGTCAGAAAAAACTCGCGGAAAAGAAGCTCGCTCAATGCCTTTAATATACTAAAGAATGGATTAGCAATTTTAGCAACACATCAGCAACTGCTTCTTTGTAATTAAACAATCATTTAATTCCTTCTTCTGATTTAGTTATCTTTATAGCAATGAGTTTTTAACAAAATTATTTATTTAATTTTGATGATTGTGACCTTATGGATTATATTTCTACATATATATCATTTAATGAACATAAACTTTGTTCATTATTGAAAATGTCCATGTGAAGAATACCGCCTCTTTTTCTTGTTAAAAAAAAAAAAAGAAAGTTTGGAAAATAAAACTGAAGAATACCATCTCACTTCCTATACGTTGAAATAATTATTTGTATGAATTTTTCCAATTACAATGTCTTTTTTTTTCATGTGGTTCACAAGTTTGATGTTTTCAACTTAATTAGTGTCGGGGGCTTTGGAATCAATTTTTCAATCGGGGTGCATATGTGTAATTAATGTATGCATACACCCCATTATAATAAAAACCAAGTTTTGCCCAAAATTCCAAATATCATATTTTCCTTATAATTCTCCAACCCAAACGACAAAGACAAAGGCCGGTTTAATTTATCTTTTTTTTTAAAAAAAAAAAAATTAACTGTATTTCAACCAAAAATCAATCCATGACTGTAGTAGTTAACCAAGATTTTATCTTTATCCCTATTCCCTTAGTCCTATCAATCATCCACTCACAACTTCCAATCCCTACACTTTAGACAGTGATGAAACAACAACCTTGACAACTGCAATTCATATCACATTTGATTTCCCACACCCCCAGAAAGTTTGCATTTCCCACACCCCCAGAAAATTGCAAGTAAATCTTCATCAAAACCTCATGTGTCCAATATGCTCTCATCCATCCTTCGACAACAACCATGGAAGCTACACCTTTGACAGCAACCTAAGCACCCAACGGGTATTTTCGGCAAAGCTTTCATCTAACTGGAGTAAAATTTTTGCATATTTTGGATGATTGTTCTTATTGTTGGATGTTGCAAAGTTTTAACTTTTCTCATTTAGGTAGAAAGGAAATCAGTATCTATCCAGATGAAAAAGTCGGGGGACAACCATTAAAACTTTTCCTCAACAAGTTGCAGCAGAAAACTTAGGCTATTACTGTACATACATTTATTTGTTTTAATGCCGAGTCCAACTTATTTTACTGTTTTAATTCCATAATTGTGTTTCTTACTTTTGAATGGAAGTTCAAAAAGCGTATAATACATGAAATTTTTGTTGTTTAGAAATATATTGCAAGCAATTATTCGATTCTTAGTACACTTTTTCCGTGTTGGAGAATTTATTTTGGAACAGAAAGAACATATTTTATTTATTTTAACAATTTTTTTTTGAAAGAAAACACCTTTAATTATTTGGATCGCCATTTAAAATCACGGTTGCATTAGTACAACATTAGTACATCGAGTGGTTTTGATGTTAATATGTCACTGATTGCTATATAATTTATATAGTTGTTTTTAAGCCAATAATCTATTACTAACATGGTATCCAAATTAAAGGCAATGACTTTATCCTACTCCCAATGGACCCTTTTGATTTTTGATTTATTTTATTCACTTGTAACATTTATAAAAATGAATTTAATTCCTCAAAATAATTTTAAAATAAAAATTAATAAATTATTTTCGGCTTATGGATATGAAAAGTTAATAGAACCACATCTCTACAGATTACCTTCCTCTTCCTCTTGGGATTTTGAGCTTCAACAACTTAATGCAATAATGATTGAGGCAACTGATCATTTATCTTCATTTCAAGCTCCATCTGTAAAAGTAAAAGACACCACTCGCAGTTGGAAACTTAGGATACCGCACATTTGGACCCTCTTCTGATGCTCAATGTGATTTTTCATTTTTACAATATGATATATTTTTCAAGTTTATTTATATTTCATATTAAAAAAAATAGTTAATTTTCATACCCGTGCAAATGGACGGATCCAAAATCTAGTTAGTAATCAATACGTAGCTAAAGTAAAGTACGGTAGAACTTTTATAAATTAGCTGTGTTTAAATAATTGATAAATTAATTATTATTAATTTAAAGATTTTCTATGAGAAAAGAAAACCGTCACTGAATTGTCGCAAAACGTAGTAAGAGGCCAATATTAGTTTTGCCGGCATTACCATCATTGAGAAACACAAACATCGATCCAAATTTTTTTATAAGCGCCCTACTGTATTGTAAGCAATTCGGTGAGTGAGACCAGCGGATGAAAAGTCTAAACTACCAAAAGAACTCTTTCGTTGCAGCATTCAAGTTTGAGCAATTATATAATTTGTCTAACAAGTACTCTCTCCGTTTTGAATTTTCTTTTCAAAATAAATTACATCGCAAGTGATAATTCTAACAGGCTAGGATTTTTTTTTCATCATTATTCTAATCGCTAATGAAATGATGTAAATTCATGAATTTGATCGACACTTAAAATATTAATAATAATAATAACAATAATAATAATAATAATAGTAATAATAATAATAATAATAATAATAATAATAATAATAATAATAATAATAATAATATTGACAGGTTTAGTTCCAAAAAACAATATTTTTATTCAAGGGACAGATGCCATATCTCATTTGGAATACTAATAGTCCAAATTTGGAATGTGTAGCCAATCTCAATGGGCTCTAGATCTGCGGCAAAACCTAATCCAGAGCCAACATCCCATAATAATAAAAATAAAGGAAACCAGTAAAACGAGAGAGTATAGAATGAGATATTTTAGGTCGCCTCTTCCCGCAGAATGATTTATGAACTTAGTAGCCAATGATATCACGCCCCCACCGTAATAAAAAGCAACAAGTACGTGCATAAGGCAAATGGTCCCCAACCATCGTTCGTTACCCTCACAAACGTCTTCATCATCATCGCGGTTGCAGATGCAAGACATCTATGTAATAATCGGAGCGAGTCAGAAATTTGAAAAAAAAAGAAAAGAAAAGAAAAGAAAGTGACAATTGAGCTTTTTATTGTTTGTGTGATGTTCTAATCAAAATTCCGCGCATCTCGTACTAATAATAAGAGCTTAAAAGGTTTCTAACACATGTCTACTGAATTGTTTAAAACGAAAAATCAGGAGAGCTTAAATTTAGAATTCAAAATAACTAACTGAAAGGGCCTTAGAACGTAGGGTTAATAAGCATGCATAACTTTCAAATTTTGGCTTGGGACAGAAGTTGCATTCGAATTATATTTCATATAATTAATACTAGAACTTTGAATTAAAAATTTTCAAAACAATAATTGCGATACTAACACATCATAACAAATAATTTGAAGCATACAATCGTTAAAAAAATCACTCGAAGAAAGCTTTATAAAAATATGGCAATAGCATGACCAAAATTAAACTGAAATCAACTCCACAAACAAAAAAACGGAAGAGTAACAAACCTTTTGGGGGAGAGAGAGTAGACAGCAAAGGGCTACTGCGGCTACTTTGTAGTCGATGTTTATGATGTCTCTTGATGTTTATATTCATATATATATAGTTGACAAAATGATGAAAAAAGAAACCCTAAAAATATAATAGGAAAGGATCCAATAAAATATCTTCCATATATGTACATAGAGGGGAAGGGCGATAATTTACTTATATGGTTCTAAAAACCCTATTTCTGGAGCTCCATTAATTTTTTAAAATCCGGGAATGAGGAACTCTCTTAAAACCGCAAAAGAGCATTGCGGAATTAAGCAAAGCCGCAATAGAGTATTGAGGTTATACAAAACCTCAAACGACGGTGGAGGTTTTTCTTGAATCGTTAAGTAAAATTATTAATTACGTTAAATTATATTAAGTCTTGAATAATTAACAATCCGCAACCGACTTATGCGGAAATTCTGTAAACCGCAGTCCTGTAAGGCTGTAACACATTTTTAATAAATACCTCAATCTTCTTACCCCGGTTCTAATTATTTTATATTAAAAAAGTCTATACTTTTTATTTTATGTTGTACTTGGCCGCGATTCAATTAAGTTGGAAAAAGAATTCCTATCTACAACACCAACTAATGTATCAATTTTTTCAAGAAAAACTAATGTATCAATATTGGAGTTATTATATTATGGGTAGGTAAAAGAACATGCAAGTTGCTTGATCATTTGTTTGTGGTTTCCATGGATCAAATGGCTTACGGTTTGATGTATGTTGAAATGGTTGAACTATTACAAATTGGTGACGTAAGCTGTTGATTTTGCGGAAGAAAAGCTCTGCATGTCGGAAGGTTTCATCTAAATGATGAGGGCTAGGACGGGTTTCCTCGTCGATGTTCAATTTTCGTTGCACATTTACCTCTATACCTAATGAAGAAAAAATAATGTCTCAAAAGTTACAAGAGTCTAAGGGGGTTTCTTTTTTTTTAAAAAAAAAAAACTTTTGTTCTAGGAAGCAAACATTAGTATAGTTCCCAATTTTTTTAAAAGAAAATTAGTCTTGGGCGGTCACGGGTTGCGCCATTAGTTTGTAATTCGCAGTTGAAATAATAAATAATTGTAAATAAATATTTTTGATTATAAATAAATAAACACTGTTAATTTTAAATAAACAATTTGAATGTAAAAATTTTATATAATAGAGGGGAGTGAGAATAAAAGATATTAGCCACACAACGGGGTTGTTATTTCGACTGGCTGGCGAGCTCGAACACCTCTTTCTAGATGACTTTTCAAGTTCCGTTGTAGATACACCCCGACGAACTCAAGCGTCTGTCTCTCACACTTATTGATGGTCACTGTGAAACAGAACTTGACACGAAACTGGAGCCTTCTATGTACGCCGATGTCATCGCATTTAAGTGATTTCCGGGAGAAAAAATGAAAGTAAAAGTTCTGCAAATACACTAAAACAAATAATAACTACCATAATGGTAATAATTTTAATGGTACATCAAAAGAAAAAAAAAAATTCTCTAATCTGTTACGACAAACGAAGATATGGATATTCAATAATTAAACTAAAGCGAGAATTCAAAGTGAACAATAATTTTGGGACTGGAGGAGAATTTAAATTTGTCACATCTTTTCATTAACACATTAAATAAGTTTAAACAATAACATTTCGATTGATACCCAAAAAAAAGGTGAACAGTTTGGGAGGAAAAAATTTAAAGTGAAAATCTTAAAAGGTACTATTTGTAAAATTTTCTAGGTTATTGAACTAAGTTTTTTTTTATTAAGTTTGAGTGATTCTTTTCGGTTCAAATCACTAACTTGACGGGAAAAAAACCCAGAACTTAGGCCGAATTCAAGGAATTCCAATGAATTAAGACTAAATTGACGAAAGGACGATGACTACTTTGGAATAAATCGTCCATGACGAGCTTGCCATAATTCAGGGTTTGAAATCAAGAAGGATGTTGATGAAATTCAGCGAAGATTACTTCATGAATGATGCAAGGTTTAACAGTGATGGGCCTCGCGTTATCACAACGTCCAGTGATTTTGCACTCAAAATTCAAAAAGTGTGGGATTATTATGAACGCCAAGTGCCTGCAGACTTTTGATCCACCGCTCCCTTCTTTAATTGGCCACCTTTTGCCAGAGAGATCATGAAATTGCGAGGGCAGATATTGGTTGTGTCTGCTTCGTAGTAGGGAAAAATGTTTCTTTCTTTCTTTTCTCCCCTAGTGGTAATGTATGATGATCCAAGAAAAGGTAAGAAATCAGCCCCCTTTCTAGGCAATAACTAATAGAAGATGAAGCGAAACATCGTAGAAAGTGGCATCCCTGTTCTGCTCAATCAAAAGAATCCGTACTCTAAAATTTACATTACAGGTTTGAGTGATTGGAGGTTCAGTTCTTACCTTCACGGGAAAATGAAAGAAAATCTGAAGGCAGCAGCGCACAAAGTACTAATGAGAAGGCCCTGACATTATATTGAACATTTTACAACAATCTTGATCTTGCATACATAATTTACACATTGCACGAATTTGGCTCAGCTTTTGTTTCCTCCTATTCGATATCAGACAACTTTCTCTGGTTAAATGCCATATAACCCTTCTTGTATCTGATTCGACTCTTTCTTGCTTTTCCTTTACTCATCTTTTGAACTCATGAGTCAATTTTTTTCATTAGATGTTGGCGTCACATTAATCCAAAAAATCAGAGATATTTGAATCATACATAGCTCAACTGATCCGATTCACTGGTGGTTGCAGCGTCTGCTATCTTGTAGGATTACATGTAGCATCTTCCATATTCTCACCAAGTCGTCACCAGCACCACATATGTATGCTGAAGCTTGATAGTGTGGCGCCTTCCATGCTGTCTATATAATCCTGAAACGGGCCAAAAATAGTTTTTGATGTTCGAAAATACATCACCCCGCCATGTACTAATGTCTTCTCTTAATGACAGCTAGGAAACTGATGAACTGTTTTGGCCAACTATATGAAGTAAAACGTTTTGGGGATGCTGCTAATGACGCAAAAAAAAAGAACACTTTGACTATTATAACAAGTTCCCAATTATGTAGCACTTTCAATATTCTTCTTCTTAAACTATCCATTTATGCTTATTGACATACGGTATTCCTCTTCGAATTGACCTGGTTTTCATCAATTCAGGTACAGACCACTTAACTGATATCAGTACTTTAATAATACAAGATGACAGAAACTGTGACTGTTGGACACTATACATTTAATCAATTGATAGAGACCATTGCCATTTGAGAGGTGGTAAAGGATCACAGAAACGACAAAAACAACCAAATCATCAAGATAAGGCCAAGTCTACTCATTTGCTTCGTAAATGAACCAGTAAGGAAAAAGTTTTTTACTGGAGTCATCTGATCCGGTCGAAATGGAACTTTACCTGGTCACTCATGGTATAAGGATTTCCCAATTATCACAAAACACTACAGGAAAATGGCCTTTAGTGTCACTAAAAATGTGAAGCTAAAAGGGGTAAAAGTGTCGCAAAAAGGAAATTACGACAGAATATGCGATATATTCCAAAGTGTCGCGAAAAGTGCGGTCGCAAACCTGGCAACACTTTTTTGGGAAACTGCCGCGAGGACTGCGGCACTTATGTGACACTAATAGTATGCCTCCGGAATTAGCAACGCATATCATGTCATTTGTTATATTTGCCGCATTCAAATTTGTGACATAAGTTTGTGCAGTTAACTAATACCGTAGAAGTATCATGACATTTTTTTGCGTCAGATGTTACATATTGCGTGATTAGTTGCGACAATTTTTTGTTTTAAATTACTACTATAATCTCTTTTTGGAGCCTCAATGTTAAACAATTAATTATAAAAATATGTACAATTATATCATATATCAGATATAATTATTATCGAATTTTAAATGATGCATTAAAAATGTGGAAAAGAGTAATACTAATACACAAACCGTCAATGTACAATTACAAAAATTATTGTTGAAATAGCTACTCTAATAAATTCATACAGAAAAAAAGAAAACTAGAGACACTAATTTCCTAATCTTATGCATATATCCCATTGATGCTTTCTCTCTCAGCATGCTTTCTCCAAAATCTCTTTTTGTCCAGCATTTCAATGGGTGTTTTATCCTGCAATCTCCAATTCACCATCTCAGGATCTTCAATCAAAGATCTTCAAGCCTCAATATACAACCATACATCTCAGCCTTTCAATTGAAAATAAACAACTATAGAACCAAAAGAAACAAGTTGTTTACAACATTACCAAACTTCCAGATCTTTAACCCCCTTGCACTTTCAGCTTTTTGTTTCCTACCCTCTTTCAAATAGGTTGCCGACTTTCCTGATACACAAGGGGAATGAAAAGTGAGAAAGAGGCAAGAGGAATGCTATCATTTGAGCAGCTTTTAACTTCTTGAATGGGGTAAAGATAACTTTTGGTATGTCTTTGACTCAATTTCACTCGTAAAATTAAAGGAAGCAAAATAAGTAACCAGGAACAAAAATAAGATGTCAAACATGAATATCTGCCTAAGCCCATCTTGTCTAAACTGGGTTAGTCAAACTTGACAATCAGGGATGTAGGAAACAGAGTAGATACTGAGTTATAATCAAGAAATTAAATAAGAAACAGCAACACAAAATAATTTAATCTGAGCATCATTAACAAAGTAGCCCATACAAATTAGATTAAATACAAAACAGCAATTTATCCCATGTATGCAAACTGAAATCAATCTCTCAAAAAGGGGGGACAAAAAGAACCAAAACTTTAAAACTAGTACTCACATTCCCAACAAACATAGATCCGGAATCAACTTCTACCTTTTTGCTTTTTGCTTGAGAAGCAGCTGCCCTTGCAAGGTCTGTCAATGCATTAAAAATTGTTTCTCGTCAACATCGAAAACCTAGGACTGCAACCAAGAAGGAAACCCAAGAAAAAATGGGGAAAAAAGATGAAGTTGACCTTGAGCACCGCCCATCTCCTCAAAGATAGCTTGCACCTCGCAGAGAGCGGCAGCTTCACCCTCCATCACCTTTAATCGCTTTTTTATCTCATCTAGCCCCCACAAACTCAATCAATTAAAAAACAATATAGATCTATTGAATAAATCCAGAAAGGAGAAATAGATAAAAGGCAAAAGTTTCTAGCACCTTAACGGCATTTTTATCAGTATTGGTCATGTTGACGCCGACGTTATCCCCTTCTATCTAACCTAAGCCGGGTAATTAACCGTCGTACACCTCGTGCTCTTCTTCGACCATTTTCTTCTGATGCCCAATTAAAATCTCAAGCCGGCTTCTGAGCAGATCTGAAAGTAGCAATGTGGATGAGAGAAAGGTTGTAGCCTGGGTTGAAGATCTGGTTCCTGCATGCTTTTCACTTAACCAAACGATTTGCGCGATTGCATATTGCGGCGGCTATGGGAGGCGGAGATAGCTAAAGAGGGGGGCGGCAAAGGAAGGATAAAGGGAAACCCTACAGTATCATATTTGTTTTTATGGAGAAAGAAGTTTAGTATTGGACACTTATAAAAGCCAAATTCCCGAATTTCCCACTTACTTCCTTTTTCCCTCCATTTTCTTATTCCAATTTTTATTTATACTTTTTGGGGGGTAAACGTTCCCTCTAATATTTTGTTTTGGCGTTTTCTCTTCATTTTTTAAAATATTGTTATACGTTTGTATGAAAATAAATATTCTTTCCCTAAAAAGTATACCGTTTGCTTAATTCTTATCAGTTATAAATCATAATGATTTTGGTATATTAATTAAGTGACACTATTGTAAAACTTTAAGATATAACAACATGTATTAGGAAAACTCTCGTAATCTCAGTTGATTTGCTTGTTCTTATATCAAAATTAAATCATAAAAAAATTAATGTGAGACAAAAAGATTAGATAAATTCTTACTATAGTTATGTTACCAAAAATTATGTAGGTTATAATTGTGTAACTACAAAAACAACACTATTTTTAAAATTATATACAAATAGAACTTACTCCATCCATCCAGCCATTATTGTCCAGTTTAGATTTTTATTCTCATTACAAATTGAATAAAAAGTGAAAATTCAATATTATCCAGTTTGGATTTTTCTTTTCAGTACAAATTCATTAAAAGTGAAAATTCAAACATGACAATAATTTTGGGATAAAGAGAATATAATAATAATCTCTCTATCTATTGTAATTGTACACTATACCTTTTTAATACAGTTTACAATGAGAAAATATGGACTATTTTTGCGAAACAAAATAAATACTTTAATAGATAAAACTAATAAAGTATAACATAGTGAATAGTTTATATAAATGAATATACTCTCTCTGTTTTAAAATTATTGCTCAATTAAAATTTTCTTTTAGCAAATTTACATTAAATGTCAACATCTAAACTGAACAACCATTTACCAGGAACAATGTAATTTGTGGAAATTTTTTTGGAAGCAACTATTTAACCACAAAATTACTATAACTTTCTCAATTCGTGGATAATTCATGGATAATGTGTGGTTAAGTCATTAATTCATGAAATAAATATAATCAAATTTTGATCAAACTTTTATGGTTATTATATGGCTAATCCATGGTTGTTTACCCACGAACTAACCACCACCATCTAAAATCCTTGGGTAATCAAGATTTTTCTTGTAGTGAATAGACGAGACTCAAAAATGTAATTAGAGACGAGAAAAGAAGTTTTAAAATAAATTTCTGAAACTTTAATGTTACACTAAACCCATTACACTTGATTAAATTGTCTCACTAAATTCATGCAACCTGATTATAGTACCGTGAAGAATGGTGCGGCTACAAAATTAATGTTGCATATTTGAAGCAAATTCGTAGCATTTTCTGAAAATGACACAATTGAGTCTCAAATTTGAGGCAAAAACCAAATTATGTCGCAAAGTGAAGACATTTTATTTTAGTGTCGTAAATATGTGACGCAAATTTGCGTCACAAAAATTGATGCCGCATAAAAGACGCAAAATTGCGGCACATCATGAAGTGCCACAATTATGCCACAAATATGCGGCACAATGGCAAGTACGCCGCAAATTTACGGCACTACTCTGCGGCACTACCTGTAAAAGTGTCGCCAAAGGCTATTTTTCTTGTATTGAAAGATGACCAAGTAACCTCGAGACCTTGGGAAGAAGGGAATAATGCAAGAACCTAAGATGGAAAGGACTTTTTAAGGATCTTTTTTGGGAAAATCAGAACTTTGTTAATAATGTGACAGCGGAATGAGGACAAATAATTGATTGATGATCGACAATTTTATGATTACACCTATACGTACAAGATCAACAATGAAATACAACAGATAAGAGAATCAACTTTTATTGAGTAACAAAAGTTTATCAACTTAGCTCGATAACACTTGCTTTGAAACCCTGTTTATAATTTCATCATTTGGTAGAGGGATGTAAGGGTCTCCTGGAGTAAGCATGCACCTATAAGACACCAAGTGAGCAGGATCGAAATATATTCCATGTGAAGAATAATGAATGCAAATAAACCTTATAATACATTAGAACAGCTTTTGCTGGAAAACTAATTGTAATTTAAAGATGCATTTCTTACTGGAGCAATGAACCATGACCTTCTACGTATTAATCTTCTGGGGATGCGATGGCAAGGTCCGTAAAGCAGGAGAAATCTGCATCGGGTGTGTATAGAATATTATCCAAACCTGCAGCTCGCCTTAGCTGCCTAACAATAGTTAACTTTAAATTGCTTAAGAAAAATCAAGAACACATTAACATGGAAAACTTTGTAGTTTAACTGAGAGATTATGTAGGCAGGCTTTTTGTACCTTGAACTCTCCAAATCTTGCAACTCAGTGACCCAACTATTGTATCTTAGTTGTACAATAACAACAAGAACTCCTACCAGCTCATAAATATTGTCAAAAATTTCCCAATCCCTCACACATCGTGGAAGTAATCTTTTAATTCCCGGAACATTGCATGCTGCGGTTGGAAAGAAAAATATTAGTTCAATGCACAACAGGTAGATGGAAATGTAAAATGCTGGTATAAAGATAAGCAACTGATGTTCATGTGAGTTAGAAGTTGTCCATATTTCTCCTTGTGCCATAATATGTTACACCAAACAAAGCACAGCTGAAAATATGATTCCTAATGGAACTACCATGTCATTAACATAGGCGGTTGTAGCTCGCGTCATGAATACTTAAAAAAGACCAGCCTTAAGAACATCAAAACAGCCCAACAATATCAAAAAATTCACAGAGATAATCATCAACAGAATCACAATATGAACCGTGAATTTCACATCCAGCGGAATCACACCTATAAGACATCTTTCATAATAATCCGTGATGCTTTATAGCTATGACTAAAAGTTGTAGAAATAGAGAATGTTAACTTAATTCCAAAGTTGTAGGCTTCATCAACCAGTTTGATGAACTTCTAAAAAAATCCATTTTTGCTATATGACTATTCTGAGACTTCTAAACTATCCAAACCCCCGAACCGTAGAAACATATCGGTTGGAGTCCTCCATCTAAAACCAATGCTTCATCCAATGCTTTATTGGCTCAAAAGTAGGCTATACATGTTATTCAGATAACGAGGCCTGTTATTTTTGGAAAATTAATAATACACAGAAGAAAATATAAAATTCCAAAGAGATCTTGACATGTAGTATTCACACACATACGGTTAGATAAGTTGCCTTGTTTCCATTTTCAGGAGCTCCAGCTTTGTTCGCAGCCTCTTCTGCAGCCTTATTTGCACCAGCTTCCTGTCTGGCCGACTCTTCCATTGTATCTCGAAGAGCGAGAGAAGTTCGGGATGTAAATTACCACACCAAATGCAAAACCATCTCCACCGACTGATGCAGCTGCCGCCTGGCGTAGCAGCAGCAAAGCCATTTCCACCTGCCTTTCCATTTACTTTTTTTTGTTCCTGCAAATGAAGAAAAAAGATCAATTTATTGATGCATGATTGAATATTAATTTCAAGCAGACGAGAAAATCGTGGCACAAGAAACCTTATGAAGACATCAGAAAGAACAGCAGAATTCAAATCTAGGGAAAAACTGACCATGAAGTATTTCATTCAACAAACATGGGATTCTTACTTGTGATTTCAAAATCAATGGCTGAAGGTTCATATACTTCTTTAAATTCTAGCTCACCTAATGTTAAAATGTGTTGTGAATAGTCCAAATATGTATTGAAAACTGAGCTAAAAAGCTTCAGTATACGATTCATACCTATTCCTCGTATCCGATTTCTGAGATCATCATTATTCTTTCCTTGACTCTCACTTTGGGGCAACCGTATCGGAGCCATGATGGATTGATTCAAGATCCTAAGTTTCAACTTCATATTCCCCTTCTTCCTCTTGAATCTCAAAGGAACGCCAAACTTCAAACCGAATTGTGTTGGAAAAAATAAGGAGGTTACAATAATCATGGAGACAGTTTCAAAAGGAACTAACAGAATAGAATCAGGATACAATAACTCTCTGATAGACTGATTTTAGGGAGCAAGCTATTATTTTATTTTACTTGATACAACATAAATTAGATTGGTTCCCGACATCCAAAATTAAGTGTTCATAAGATTTCTTTGCAACTTTTGTCTGATCTACTCCAGACAGACAAAATCCAGCACCCATTGATCTTTTGTGTTGCTCCCTTGTTTTCTGGGCAAAACACAGATTGTTGTGATCTCTATACAAAATTTATAGGATAACGAGGATTGTAAAAAAGCCTGATTGTGAACTACCATGACTCATTGGGCAAATGACTCAGCTTTGGAAAGTACTTGAGATGTTAAATAAGAAGGCACTAAGAGGTTTCCTGTTGCAGCTATATCAATATCAGACTCTCAATCAATAAATCTCGTTGATATGGATCTATTACATGTATGTGCTTATTAGATAAGTAATCAAAATGGTATGACACGTCACAAATGTACTTAATGGTTAAGTTACTGAAATGCAAAATCACGCTTACACTAACACTACAAATGATCTAAATCAATCAGTCAGTATTCGTTGATTCACTTCAAACAAATACATCTAAACTCATGCAGAACGTGGGACAGGTAACAAAGTCAAAAGCTTAATTGTCAGTAACTTGGCCTAGTTGCAGCCAAATGCGAAGTTATAACCAATTTCCTTGCAGAGTAGTTTGACCAGAAAAAAATCATATATGATCATACTCCTAAACCACAAATAAAGTAAGAAAAAACCAAAAGGTACTCATTCACCATTATTTAATTGGTGCAAACAATTTGATAACTTACCGACATCAATTGCATCCCAAAATCCCAACCTTAAATTGATTTATTAACATTACTTGCTCCAAACTCCACACACGAATGAAACTTATTATACCTCCAACCTGATAGGAGGTCATGATTTTATCATTGACTGATTTTTCTTATCACAGGCAAAATGGAATAACAAATGAAAAACAAGTACTTCCATCAATCAGCTGAAACTTTTAGATTCTAGAAAAGCTACAAATTTCATAACTACAGCAACTAAGAAATAAAATACTAACTAACCTTTCGTAGACCAGTCTGCCACTTGTATATATCCCAACATCTATACCCTTCTTAATTAGTAGCGTGGGGTAAATAGGATTAAACCATACAACAAAAGAACATGGTTTAAACCTAGTGATTTTCCATAATTTTGCATAAACTCTCAACCAGAAACAAATAGGAAAAATAGCTGATACCAAAAACCCAATTGAATCCATCATAATACTGGTCTCATAGTTGAGGGTAACAAAATTATAAACCATCCAAAGAACATCAATGTAGAAAATCACCATGCAACCGGGAAAAAAAAAGATAAACAAACACTGAATAAGGGGAGAAAAGCACCACCCAAACGGAAACATAACTCGGGTGGATTATGGTTTTATGGTTCGGGGAAGGCATCAAAACCAGGGCAGTTCACATAGTGGGAAACATCTTTATAAAATATCTGGTACAGTGTAGGTGATTTAATTGATTCAAATTTTTGAATATTTGACAGTTACACACCTTAGGGTCTAAGAAGTTGGCACCAAACTCATCATGAGATGTAGGAATTTTTATAGTCTCCGGAGACTGAGAAAGTATCTCTACAGGCCCCATAAACATGCTGAGACATAGCAGAAGGCAACAACTCAGTTGATACTATTATGCCATGGTCATAAAACAAAACACAGATTTCTAAGGAAGAATTCTAAAACTACCTACGACTTAGTACAAACTTTGGATTGAGTACTTTGAAAAATCTAGCCGAAACCTCTCGAAGACTTCGGGCTTCAAAGAGTGTTAAAAAAAAAAATGGAATCATATGTAAGCAAGAAATATTTTCCAACTGGCCATTGACATTGAACATAAAGCTAACCGCAACATCTTGCAAACAATCAATATTGATAAGCAATAAAATTACACCTCACACAAAACACCTAAGAAACTGATAAATAACATACAATATATAGTTTACCAAAAAAAAAAAAGCATACAATATATAGGAACAGTTTTCCTTTTCTGAAAAACCAAATGCAACTTTGTAACAACATTGATCTTAAGCTATTGCTTGTTACGATCATCAACGAGTGGTCATGCTTTCACTAACATGGATACTACTTCAGATATCAAAGTGCTTCAGGAATAGCAAGCAATTCATGAACACAAATAAATGTCAACTTGCAGCTCATTGTCAGCAACTTCAGCTAAAAGATTACAAATTGACTCGATTGGACAACAAATTCTTTAAGAGACACAGGTTTGGCGAGATAAGAAGTATGAAATTTGGCGAGATCGAAATGAAACACAGGTTTTTCTACATAGGCACCTTAAAAATCACAAATAAAACCAATTGAAAAAAAAAATTCAAACCATATAATCAAGAAAGAAAAAAGGCAAAAATCAAATTCTGGAGCAATAAGAACCTCTCTGTTGCCTACCATATAAGACGAACAACTTGAGTGTGTCTTCCCAGCAAAACACATTGCCTTTGCGGCGTCCTCGGCGGTGTTGATCACCGGAAACATGATTCCCTACGGTCCCAAGTCGAGGGCTTTCTTGGCCTATTTCTCGGAGCTTTCCGGGACACGGAGGATGGTGGCGGTGTCCAGAAATAGGCGCGTTCTATTCAGTTTGGTTTGCAGTGTGGAATCGCAATTCAGAAAATGAGCATTGCTATTTACAATTATAAAAACTGCTCATTTACAGTCGTTAGGAAAATTTTGCCCCTAACAAGCAACCTTTCTCCTCAAACTATCAAATTCAATTTACTTTCTCTTCTTCTTCAACTTTCAAAGAAAACTTCAAAAAAATCAAAATGTCAAATTTAAAAACAACAATTATTAATACTACTCATTGAAATTTAAAATAAATTTAAAAAATATAAATAACAAAGATTAATACTACTCATTTAAAAAAAAATAAGTATTGAAAAATTAGTAAATAACAAAAATGAATATAACACAAAAAAATTTTAAAAAAAAATTGAAAAAAAAAATTCTAGTCCAAGGTAGCCGGCTCAAATTCGACTACCCATGGAGGACCAACCGGTCTGAAACCGGCTACCAAAGAAAGGTAGCTAAACCGGAATCCGGTTTCAGACCGGCTTGTTCTCCATAGGTAATCGGATTTGGGGCGGCTACCTTGGACCATAATTTTTTTTTTAATTTTTGTTTCAATTTTTTTTTGTGTTATATTCATTTTAGTTATTTATTACTTTTTCAATATTTAGTTTTTTTAAATGAGTAGTATTAATCTTTGTTGGTTATATTTTTTAAATTTAATTAAATTTAAATGAGTATCATGAATAATTATTATTTATGTAAATGGAATTTAATTTAATGTTAATTATATTTTGTGTTATTTTTATTATTATTGTTATATTTATTTTAGTTTTAATATATGAATAAGAAGTATTAAGTAATTTTAATACTTGATGTTTATTATATTTTTAAATGTATTTAAATTTAAATAAGTAGTACTCCCTCTGTCCCAAAATTATTGTTCAGTTTGAAATTTCACTTTTAATACAATTTAAACTAGAAATGAAAACTCAAACTGGACAATAATTATGGGACGGAGGGAGTATTAATTAGAATTTGAAAATTAATTTATTATTAATTATATTTTTGTTGTGTATTGATTAATATTAATTTGTATGTGAATGAAATCTAATTTAGCAATAATTTAGCAATGAAACTTGTTATTGGTTATTTCTCGCGATCTGCCATTTTTTTAGTTTCTTAATTTTTGTAGATCTAAATTTGAAAGATGGGGATTTTACTTTTTTGGTTTGAGGTTGGAGAAGAAGAGAGGAGAAGTATAGGAAGAAGAGGAGGAAAAAAGGAGAAAAATAGGAGAAAGAGGGTCAAAATTGTCCTAATGACTGTAAGTGAGCAATTTTTATAACTGTAAAAAGGAATTTAGAAAATTTAAAAAACAAAATTTCTATCTTTTTTGGTTTGGAACGACAAAAATTGCAGCCGAATCTTGCACCCTTGATGAGAAACCAAAACAACACATGATATAATCAACTTGTGTTAATGCCGAACCCCACCAATGAGGCCGATTAAAAAAATGACGACTTTCTCCGGTTTGGCCGTGGGGGGTTTGCTGCTTGCCGGATGGTTGGCCGGTGTACTTTCCGGAAGGTTGCTATTGTTTTTGGCCTGGATGCATTGGTCCTTGCGATGAACGAGATTCAAAACTGGATCAACAACGAACTAACTGCCTGCTCTTCTTCTTCTTCTTTTTTTTCTTGTTTTTTTTTTTTTGGTGCAAAATAGAAGGCCATCGACCTAAGATTACAACAGTATGTTCCGGGGATAAGAAACCTCAATTACATCATATAAGAGCCACGGAATTAGACACGGGGGAGGAGCTACCCATCTCTTCAATCCCCACTCCGCCTGTTCTAGCGCATCAAGGTTATCTGCCGCAAAATTTCCCTCCCTAGGGGTGTCGACTAGCTAGACCTCCCAGCTGCAGTTTATGAGCTCTCTAATACCTATAATTAGGCTTCCATGCACTGCATTGGACTTCCTCGTGTCAAAGATCAAGTGATCCACCGCCTCGCTATCAACTTCTGCCACCACTTTCCGCTAACCATTCTCCCATGCTAGTGTCAGGCCGTAGAAAAGCTCCCATAGCTCCGCCCCCATTATCGTAAAGCTTCCCAAATTGTCCGTAAAACCACATTTCCACATCCCCAGGTTATCCCGAACTAAGCCCCCTGCTCTGGCAGCTCCAGTGTCCGAACAAAATGCTCCATCAGTGTTCACTTTGACCCAACCCATCTGAGGTGGCACCCAGTGGACAAGGACCTGTTCCCTTATTCTTCCCCCTAACTTCCTTTGGCATTGACCGGTAGTTAGGGCCTCCCCAACCTTCTCCTCTATTAATCTCAACTGCTCTGCCACCGAGTATTTCCTCCGACTAAATACCAACTCGTTCCTCCATCCCTAGATTTTCTGCAACACAATCCCAAACCTACAAGACCAATCACGTTGAACACTACTGCCACCATACAAGAGATTCTCTAACAGCCAAGTTTAAATATCCGATGAGAAAAACCGGCCTCTCCTTTCCACTAATACGTACCTGCTCCAAATGATTTGGGACAGGGGACAGTCCCTAAGCACATGCTCTTGAGTTTTGTCGGCATTATTACACCTTGGGCATGTTGGTGACATCCCCATATGGCGGCGAAAGCGCTCTGCATTTGTAAGGTGCTTGCTCCCCGTCGCCAGCCAAGGGCACGTCTTCACTCTCTCCGGCCCCGAACAGTGCCAAATAGCTCTCCACAGCAGCGTGGGATTCCCATGTTGTCTACCCTCAATGAGCTTATAAGCAAATTTCGTAGAGAAATCTCCATTCTCCGATGGCCCTACCAGATTCGATCCGGCCCCCGACTGTTACTCGGTGGCAGCACCACCGCAATACACCTTAATACCAGCGGCGGCAGTGACCCCTCAAAGAGACTCCAATTCCATTGCCCGGAAGAAATCGTGAATCGATTGACAATCCACTGCAATTGGGTCTCCGGGATTGGATGCAAAGCCATCTCCTCCAAAGTAGACGGGTCAGGTACCCATTTGTCCTTCCAGAAAAAGGCCGATCTCCCATCATTAATGACCCATCTGAATCCCTCTTGCAACTTGGCCCAAGTGCCTCTAATAGAATTAAAAATGGCTGACTGATTTGTGGCCCTTGCTTGGACTGGGCTACAGGAGAGCCCATACTTTGCCTTAAATACCTTGGCCCATAACGCCTCCTTATCCATCAACAAATTCCAACCCAGCTTCATGAGAAAGGCTTTATTAATACTCCTTAGCTTTTTGATGCCCAAACCCCCCCTACTGTTTGGCCTACAAACCTCCTCCCAGCTTACCAGGCTAAGTCTTTGGGCTTCCTCATCTCCTCCCCAATAAAACGGCCAGCACAGTTTTTCAATTTCAGCGCAAATCCCGGCCGGCAACATCGTGGATTGCATGTAGTAGTAGGGAATTGTACTGAGAACAGAATTAATCAGAGTAAGTCGGCCTGCCAATTTAAGACTTGACGTCTTCCACCCGGCCAGGGACTTTCTCACCTTATCCACCACCTCCACATAAAAATTCCCAGTAATTCTCCTATGGAGCAAAGGCACTCCAAGGTACTTGCCTAGATTGGCAACCTCCTTGAAGCACAGTTTCTATGCCACACATCGATGATGCTCCCGTCCCAAGTTTTTGGAGAAGAAAACCATAGTCTTCGGTTCACTAACCTTCATGCCCGACACCTCACAAAACCCTCTAAGAGTCTCTTTCACTACTGCCACCTGCTATTCAGACGCCTCCGCAAACATAAACTCTCCTACGGATGGCGTGTGCCAACCTTTCAATGCACAAAACAAAAAGATAGGGTGAAATAGGGTTACCTTGACGGATACCCCGAGTTGGCTTAAACTCCTCTGACGCCTCCCCATTCCATTGAACCCTCATCGAGGTAAAGGTGACACATTTGAGGATCGGTTTCACAATCTCCTCCGGAAGGTCAGCTTGGTACAATGTATCCTCAATAAAGTCCCAACGTATCATATTGTAAGCCTTCCCCAAATCAATTTTGATTGCCATGATTCCCTTCTTCCCACTTTTCAGCCGCATATTGTGGATTGCCTCTTGTGCCAAAATCACATTGTCCGTAATACGGTGTCCCGGAACAAAGCTCACTTGTGCCTTATCCACCAAAATCGAAAGCACCGGTTTGATTCGATTAGCCAAAATCTTTGTGATGAGCTTGTAGACCACATTACAAAGGCTAATGGGCCTAAGTCTCCAAATTTTTGCGGCCTCTCCTTTTGTTGGGATAAACACAATTAGAGTTTGATTAATACTTTCCACCTCCTTATCCCCTTGAATGATACCCTTCACCAACTCACAAACATAACTTCTCACCACTTCCCACTTCTTTTGGAAAAATAAGGCATGTAGGCCATCAACACCAGGGGCCTTAAGTGGATGCATCTCTTTTAAGGCGGCAAAAATCTCTCGATTCATCACTATCCCCGTTAAAGGCTCTCTCTCCCCTGGTCTCAGTTGTGGAAACGCGTCCCTTACTGAGTAAACGACTTGCGGTGACGGACTCGAGATATATATCCTTTGTAGATGCTGGCTTGCCATCAGTCGTAGCTGCTCTTGATCACAAACCACCCGGCCTTCATCATCAATCAAGGCTTCCACTCTATTTTGCCATCGTTTTTATTAGACAAAGGAGTGGTAAAACTTGGTATTCTGATCCTCATTCGTCGCCCATTCCCTTGATGACTTTTGAATAAGGAGTAGCTCCTCATGGGCCAGTGTTTTCGCCAATTCTGCATTAAGGCATCCTTCCAATTCATCCAGCTTCGTTGAGGAATAAGACTCCCTTGTTTTCTGAATGCCCCCAATTCTCGCCACAATCCTCTTTTTATGCAGAAAAATATTTCCAAACGTATCCGCGTTCAATTGGTGGACCTTCTCCCGGAAGTTCGCAGTTGCCTCCACAAAGGGGGACCCCTCTCTCCATTCCTGCCTAAGAAACTCATCAAACCCCTCATGCAATAGCCAGCTTGCAAACAACCTAAACGGTTTCTGCGACCCCCGATTACCCTGAACCTCTCCACAGTGCACCAAAAGCGGATGGTGGTCAGAAAGGATTCGTGGCAACTGTTGGATGAAGCCATTGGGAAACCTTTGAAACCACAAGTCGTTTGCCAAGAAACTATCCATCTTTTGCCACAGATTGCGGCCTACCCAAGTGAACTTAGTTCCCATCGTCTCCAAATCTGCCATCCCCCACCTCGACTCCCAATCAATCAACAATTTACATGGCCCCGATGGTTAGAAGAGCCCCCCTTGCTATCCGACTCGTGCATTATACAATTGATATCTCCTCCAATAATCCATGGTGAACTAATCGTTCTCCCCAAATCATTCAACTCTGCCCATAGTAGCCGCCGCAATTTTGGATTTGGGCTGGTATAAACAAAAGATACCAAAAATTCATCCCTCCCTTTACAGACTCTCGTATGAACGTACTGTTTGTGGCATTGGATGATATTCACCTCCACATACCCTTCCACATGATCTAGATTCAGCCGGAAAAACCCGTCGCTTCGACCCGAAAGGACCGATCAAATATGCTATACCGAATAAAGTCGTCGGCTTCCCTGCCACTAATTCTTGGCTCATACAGTGCAACCACATCGGGATTGTATTGCTTAATCATCAATTGAAAATTCCTGCGGAATTCTAGCTTTTTTGCGCCTTGCGCATTCTAAGACAAGAGATTAATATTCATAAAAATTATGTACACAAAAGGATAAACGGGCACCTTAGAGAGAAATCGGAGCATCCGCCAAGCAAACGACATCCTCCTCTATTTCACAGCTCTCCTCCATTGGCTCTTCATTATTGGCTTCCCCATCTGCATTCAATTGCCAAATCCCCCCGATCTATACATCTGGTGGCTTTCTCCCCTCTGGAAACTCTAACTCGGTTTGAGTATCCATCATCACTTTTTTGTCCGGGTTGTGGGTTAAGGACTGCTTTGATTCATAATGAATCTCCACAGCCTTGTATTTTGTTGGGTCCAAGGTTGATGTGTCCGGTATTATTGAGATATGGGCTGGTAATGTTGGTTGCGTTTGGTGGGCTTCTTGTAAGGACAGGTCAATGTGTGGGTTCGGGGTGTGGGAATGGGTTGAGGCTTCTTTATGCTTGGTCTGGTTCTTGGGTTGGCCGTATTTGTGCTGGGTGATGCTTCATTTGAGAAAGGCACTTTGGGTTTGGGCTGGGCATTGTTGGGCTGCAAATGGTCACTTTTGACTTCCCTTTAATTTTCCCTTGAGTCTCTCTTCCCTCTTGTCCCTCCTGGGCCCGATAACCTGATCTCTATTCCCTGGGCCCCATTTGTGGACCAGACATGGGAGGCAGCTCCGATTTGTCTGTACTAGTTGACATCGGTTGAATTCCATATGTATCCACAGATGGATCTTGGTCAACTTCCTCGAGAGAGTTTAAAGCATCAAACTTGGACCCTCTTTTTGCCGTAGAAGGGAAACTTCTACCCCCTTGGATTTGCTCCCCCACTTGCGTTGCTCTGCTCTTTCTTGTTTTAGCATAAACCCAATCCCCGTAATGTGGCAACCCGTGATCCTTCATCCCACTGGTAGGCTTTCCCCGTCGATCACCGGATTCCTAACTTCGCCCCCTTCCTCTGATTTCTTCTCCATCGCCTGTTGGAAGACGCACCCATTGGAACCATGGCCAACTCGCCCACATTGTCAACAGATAAGGGGCAGGTATTCATATTCCACACGCTGAATTTTGTCCCTTAGTTCAAACCGAGAGCAAAGTGGTTGTGCCAAATCGATCTCAACCGCCAACCTAGCAAACCTCCCCCTCGTTCGAGTTGCTGTCTGATGGTCGATGTGCACCACTTTTCTCATAAGCTTTCCAATTAGCCGCCTTAGGAACTCTTTATTATAGTAATGGACAGGGAGTCCAGGGAGTCCAAGCAGTTGCACCACACTAACATAGACTGAACCCTATGAGTGTTTACATCAAACCCATTGTACCAAGGCTCAACATGAAGATAAGCATCAAATAAGATCCATAGACCCCCACAAAGGATCTTCACAGCATCTTCCGGGTTCCAAAATTTCACAAAGTAATACCCATTTTGTTCGTCCAAGATGGAGAATCCTTTTGTATTTCGCCACTCTAGCCGGCGTTTGAAGGCTTCAAAGTTATTGACCATTTTTCCCATCAATCTGAGTACTAGAACATCCTTCCAGAATCTGGCTAGCTGTTCCTCAATCCTTTCCGACGTAATGGCCCTGGGTGTGAGGCTTGTTTCCGGGTCGCTTCTGCTACGGTATGAATGGTGTGATTAGTACCTAGGTTCCGACTAATCAGTAGCTATTAGCTACATATAATTTCAGTTATGAATAAAATATTTAAAAGATACACAAGATAATCTTTATTGTGTATAATAAATTAAAGGAACAATTAGAGGTTTGATTAAATATGAACCATTCCTAAAGGTTGGTTGATTAATAAAATATAGTAGGTTTAAGGTGTAGGATGGGAGGTGCAAGTCAGCACTTCTACTACCTTATTCGGTTGACAACACAACACATATAATCTCTAGTCTTTTGACAACTCACCCACATATTCCTTAAACAACACTTGAAGATTGCCTCTTCTCTCCTTTCTCACTCTCGCGCATCCACACACACTCACACACTCAATTCCATTTTCTTCTTTAAAATCCAAATCCATTCAACCGAATGCAAATTTCTCCGAACAGCCACTTCGAATCACAACAGTATGACCTGCGTTCTTCCTCCTTTAAGCCACATGAGACCATCAACCCTCCTTTCTTCCTCTAAGCTGCACCCATCCCTCAAAATTCTCCACCATCACTGGACATCAACGTTTCTTCTTCTTCATCGTCTGAAACCACCATTCGGCCAAGACCACGATCACATAATCCTGCACAATACTCTTTTTGCCATGTTCTATCAACTGTTAATCTGTTAAGAAGGATAAAGAAGAGGAAGAAATTGAGTGTAGGAGAGAGTTGCAGGAAGGCTCAAAGAAAGGAGTGAAAAGAAGAAAGAGGAACTAAAATTTTGTGTGGAACCGGTTCGTGCTTGGAAGAGTCGACCACTTGGGCATTAGGATAGATTATTAGTAGCCAGATCAGGTAACAATCTTGAGAATTCCTTAGCTAAAGTTATTGATTTAAGTTTATTAAATGATTGGTGCGAAGTAGGCAAATAGCACTTGTTTAATTAGCTTTTAGATTTATGAGTTGCATGCCTAGAGGTAGGGATGTTAATAATGTTAATTTTAGTCCAAAGATGGATTATTGATTTACTGGGAATAGAGAATTAATGTTGTTTTAGGAATATAAGACACCATGAAAAATTATACGTTGAGGGGGATTATTGCTTATCTTCAGAAAATGCAGAAAATATCATATTTGTGGCTCCCTGTTTGCAGGCCGTTTTATCCAAGCTCTGCAACTCTTTTTCAGGTTTTCTTTATATGAAAATCTTCTGCATTTAGTGAAGTTCTCAGTTTTTACGGATTGCAAAACGGATTTGTAGATTGTCCGGAAACAGGATTTGAACGTGATCACCATTTTCTGAAAATCTGTCCTGTGCTGCTGCTTTTGGAGATTCGTTTCTCCTCTTGACTAAACTGTTTTATAGAAATTCTTCTGATGAGTGTCTTCTATATTTATTGGAGTTTATTACAGACTTTAGGGATTGTAAAATGAAGCTACGGATTGCCCAAAAAGTGGATTTGAACTTGACTATTGAATCTGAAAATTCTGCAGAAACATCAGCTTTGAAGTACTGTTTTAGAGAACATCTTTCTCCTGAATTTGGAACTGTTTTCGTTGATTTCTTTTCGTGGAACTTTTCCTTAATAAACCTAGTTTATAATAGTTTTTACGGCTCATTAAATGGATCCTTTTTCTGACCAAAAACCATGCTCAGAAATAGAAGCTTTATTAGTCCTTCGCTGAAATTTCAGAATTTGGTTTCCTTATCTCAACTACTCTTTTCAAACGAAGTTTGCTTGGTTTTCATTCTCTGATGAACAAGTTCTTAACCTAGAACTTTAGCTTTTTCGAATGACATCTAAAGTCTTTGGGGGAAATAAAATAGAAAATGCATCATTGACATTAGCGTCATAAAAGGAAAACCATTATATATGAATACTACTAGTTAGCTTTGGAATACAATTAAGTGATAATGATTCAAAATGCCCTATTAACAGATTTGGAGAAGGATTGTAATGAATAAAAAGAAACAAGGTGAGTATCTCCTCTCACGCTGTATATTGTAATATTGTCTCCCCCTCTAAGTGCATGATTGTCGAGTGATGTTTGTGTACTTGTGCTTGTGTTCTTTAAATGAATTGCAAGTTTTGTGTACTGCTTGAACATGTGTTACGAGTACTTGAACCTTATGATATGAGAACGTGAGTTATTACTTGTGTGTGTGCACTAAACTTGCTCGCCCTTATTGAATGAAATTGATTGTCCTTACTGATCGGTTGTGTACTTTATCAAACCGAGATCTCTTACTGTCATGATTTGTAAACGAATACTTGTGCATGAATTGCCATGAAATTGTTGAGACTTGGATGTGTACATTATCACACCAGTCTCGGGGCCCTGCTACCATAGATCGAATCCAACGGGTCGGCATTGGGCACAGACGTATGGATAGACTATGGATAGCTTTAGTAGGCGTGCACGAGCTACGAGTACTTGACTGTTGTGGCCACTTGGAGTGACGGGTTATTGTTATTGGATTTGAAATGTAACTTGAACACCAATTGGGAATCTAACTTGGAAGACAACCCAAAAGACCACATAGGTCTTCGGTAGTCTCCAGTTAAGATCCACTCGTATCCTCATGAGAATATGTCAATGGCCTCGGATATGGTCATCTTTTATGTGCTAATGTGACTGAATGTTTCTTTTTCAAATGTAATTCATCGCGTAGATAATATTAGTCTAACAGTTATATTGATAGAATTTTGTAGACAATTTAATAAATGAAAATGATGGATAAAAATGAACTGTGTGAATAACTGCATGTGTATGTGACTTGATTACTGTATGGAGTGTGAGAGACTGGGAGTTGTTGTCTGAGGTATTCACTGGGCTTTAAAGCTCATCCCATTATAATTTTCTCCACCACAGGTTAGCAGGTGAGTTGAGGCCGCGATTGGGTGTGAAAGGGATTGATCATATTTTCTTTTGTTTAAACATGAATGATGTTTAAGTTGTAATGGAGTTCCTGTAGTCGAAGGCGACTTTGATATTAGATAGTATGGAATATTGAAAATATCATTTGCTTTAGTTAAATTTCCGCCGTTTAAACTAGAAATTAAATTTGTAATATTTAGTTGGTCTTGTATCACAAAGCCTTGGGCGAGAGATTGTCCAGCGGCAACTCATTTAGTCATCAGACACGATTTGTTTATCGAGCTGGAGATTTGGGTCGTCACACTGGGAATGGGGCCATCCGTCTCGAACATCACATCATCATCCAGGATCTCAATTTCCTCCTCATCGTCAAAGAGATTGAATTCCGGGTTCCATTTACCGTTTAGCATCGTCTCACGGTATGAAGGTGGGGGCGGAGGGCGATTCTGTGCTTCAATTGGCTTGGGGTCCTCCGAATCGTCTATCATCATCCAGAATATGGACTATTTTTTGAAGACGGGTAATATATACAAAAAGAATTACAGTAACATATTTTGAGGTAAATAAAATATTATTTCAATGCAATTTTACTCGAGTCCTATAACATTGTAAAATAAGAATGTTAAAAGTAAAATAAAATCAGTAAGTGAAGTTGGCGGGTTGTAAGTGGAACTACAAATGTATAAAGGATCTAAAAAATATCCCATTTGCAATGTTATATACAAAGTACTCTAAAATAGTTGGCTTTTCATTGCTCTTCCTTCTGTTGGACCCTGGCCTTACGTACTTCAAAGTCTGTTCATTTAGATGCAAAAATCCCTTTAAAATAAAAAAAGTTGAAAGTAAAAACACTTATAGCGGACTGTTTTCATTGGCCAGAGGATCTCCGAAGCTCGAACTGGCTGACTGTCATAGAATAAAGGTTTAATTACAAATAGATAAAACGTTAGGGACTTGTTCTGCAATAATGTATAGCTTGGCATTTACCATCGGCATAAAAGTAACTGTTGCCGGCCAGTTGTAATCCAAGAAAATGTATGAAATTACTCCCTCTTTCCTCCTCGATCATTCTGATTCATCTTTGTATACGGAATCCTTAGATTCCGTTCCTGACAATTGTCGGATGGAAATGGTGACGACCACGCCGTCTTTGGCGATCAAGGATACGGAACTTCGTTGGCAGGAACAGGAGCTTTTGACGGTTATGGCGGAAAATTCTTTACGTGCTCAATCAGAAATAATGGAGTTGAGGGAAATTGAGATAATGAATGTCTCATTGAATCATTTAGCTCGAATGATGAACTTTGGATAGAATGCGCTCTGTATTGCGGAGAGACGAATTTTCCCAAGAAGAAATCTCTCATACAGAGTTGAAAACCCTAACCGAGGGATTATCGAGAAATTGCTCGGAATCCTCGCCGGATATCGCTGGCGAATCGGCGTTATCAAGGAAGTGCAGTCACCGGAATTTGCGATTTCTTTTCCCGAGGGTGACATGAGAGCTCCGCAGGACTTTGGCGGGGAACAAGATGTGTTCGATTGGCCGCAATACTTGATTTCTTCTGCTCGCGTTTTCGGATTCGGGTATCAGACAGATTCACATTCGTGCAGCAATCGTTGGCTGAGGGTTTGCTCAAGATTGGTATCAAGTTATCGTGGCGGAGAAGTTCGTTCGTCATTTGGGTGGTAAATAATCGAAGGAGCAACATGATGTCAGTTCAATAAAATTTACAGATGCATCACCAGGTAATTCTATTCCTTCCAAAAATGTAACTGGAATTTCGCCTTCCGTTGACATTTAGGTCGAAGATGATGTTCTATTGTTAACAAAATGATGCCTATGCATGATTATGATGTTGATTTACTGGACATTAAGGATGATAATCATGTGATGGTTGTTAACTCTGTGACTTCAAGGGAATCACGAACCAAGTTGATGAGATTATTTTGGCTGAGAAAGTAATTGATGATTCTATTAAAATGAATTCTATTAAATGAATTCTTCTAGTGAAGAAACGTTGCTATTGGGTGAATTTGTGTGTTTGAATGAAGAAAATATTTCAGGAACATTGGAAATAGTAAAAGATCATGTTGTTCCAATTGTTGATTAGCTGAGGCATTCTCGTGATTTAAGCCATGATCTGATCGAAAAATTAGATGAAAGTTCTCTGGTGAAGCTTAACAGGATAACTGATTCTTTGAAATGGCTACTACGGGGGAAATGATATTGGCTCTCGGAAGTTTTGTAGTTGTGAACAATGATGCAGGTGAAAAGTTGTTTGGTTTTGATATGGAAATGATGATGTTGACTATTCGAAATGTGCATGTATGGGTATTGTTGGGAAGACTGGTACAATTAGTATAGAGAATCAGAAAACTCTTCTTGGTTTTTGTACTGATGGCGGTTCGTGTATTACTGAGGATAATGATTCTTTGGAATTAGACTGAAGCTTTAATGGTAATATGAATACTTGGGTGTTTGATCCTGTAATCAACACATATTGTTTGGTTGTAGTAATGAAAGTAGACAGGGGGACTAGTTTTATTGAGAGAAATATCCCTTGGTAGCTGGTTCAATAAGGACATTGAGGAAGTTGTATTGACAACTTTTCGGTCGAGGAAGGTGTCACCATTGTATTTAGCTACAACTAATTCTGATCTTGATGTTCAGTTTAAAATGCTTATTTGGAAGGGAACTGTAACTTCCTACTCTTTTCCAAACCTTGAGGACAAGGTTGATTTTTAGGGGAATGGAATGGTTGTCAAAGTTCTGTGGCATGCCTTGGAGAATATTGCATGCATTGTTACAGTCAATCTCAATTACTTTTGGGATTTTAATCAAGGAAGCAGCTTCATTGGAAATTGGAAATCTGTATTAATATCAGGGGGTATATATTTATATTCAGGGGCTATATTCATCGGGTGTTATTGTGTCAATGTGTGAAGGAAGATCTCTGTCATTCGGTTCGCTGGAAGATATTGTCAATTGGAAGTTGATCGTAGGAGGAGTTGCTGAAAATGTTAAGAGGAGACAGTGGAGGGATTTAACTTCTAAGATTAGTTGCAACAGGATGGAGGGAAGCTATGATCTTTCTCTGTGGCATCAATGCGAAGTAAATAACAGGTTTGCAGTAACTCTCTCATTGATTTTTGTTTTGAGGTTGAGTTCAATTTGTGAGAGATTCCTGAGTGAAGAACTCAAGTTGATGAATGTGATTCTTTTGTTTCGAAGTTATTGTTCAGTTGCTTCAGATGAAACGAAATTCTTCAAGGTAATAACGGACCAGTGTGATATTGTTAATCTGGTTGTTGTTGGCAATATGCTTGTGACATGTATGCTTCTGCTTTGCTTGAATGTTGATTCTACCTGTGTTGAAAATAGCGAGAATTTGGTAGTATTTGTAGTTTCTTGGAAGATTTGGTTTCTTGAAAAGTGGAAACTGATGTTGAGAATCATTTCTTTGGAGATACTACTGTGGTCAATGAGAAAGGGAGTATGGATGTGGGATTTCATGTTAGATTTGGGAAGAATACTACTGGTTTGACGCCTAATGTTCCACCTGGACTCAAGTGCGGTTTGGTTAAGAGAAAAATATGAACTGAAGAATTCTTGGATAGGATAACTTGAATGCTGGATTTTATGGGAGCTGAGTTGAAGGAGTGATATTTCTTTAGTGAAGCAGAATTTGGGAATTCTCTTTGAATCATTAGCACTAGTATTAAGTGACCAGAGTTATATGCCATGGGGTCTGCACCTGAGCACAATCCACAACATTCAAGTGTGAAGATTCCAGAGACCTTGGGACAAGCTTGGGACTTCATTGAAAGGTGACCCATTGTTTTGCAAGATGAGTGGTGTGTTTGTCACTATATACTGCTGCCACATGAATACTGAAGTCTACTTATCAACTGGGCAGTCTTGGCAGCAACTTTTCTTCCTTCAAATGCTACCAAGTCAAATAATATTGAAGCTGGTTATTGGTGTTGTTTTGGGAATCATATCTGCTAGTTTAGTTTTCTTCAGTATATAAGTCTTGAGGACAAGACTTAGATTAGCAGGAGGGAGTTGTCATAGAATAAAGGTTTAATTAGAGATAGATCAAAGGTTAGGGAATTGTTCTGCAATAATGTAATAGTTTGGCATTTACTGTCGGCATACAAGTAACTGTTGTCGATCAGTTGTAATCATCAAAGAAAATGTATGAGAATACTCCCTCTTTTCTTCTCTATAATCCTAAGAAAATGTATGAAATTACTCCTTTCCTTCTCTATAATCCTAATTCCTCTTTGTATACTGAATCCCTAAATTCCGTTCCTGACACTAACCTGGGCTTGGGTTCGATTAATCGGTGATGATAAACTGATAATCAAAAACGCAGGATTTACCTGGTCTTTGGCCTGATGAAGAATTACTTTATTAATTGCTTTTGCGCTCCTGCATAACTGTAACTGGAGAATCCATTTTCACTCTGATTACCAAGGTTGGAGGATGCTTAATTAAGAAGATGATTTCCCTGCCATACTACAGAGTTATTGTGGCATCTCTCCTCATCGTTCATCTTACAAAATAATTCATGTTCAATCATATCTTTGATGTACGATTATACAGCCATCTTTCAAATCTAAGTATGTCTAAATTAAGGGGAATTAACTTAAAAACCATGAACCAAAGACCAACAGCTAACCAATATTTTTTGAAGATTAACTTAGGAACACTTCAAAGTCTGTCAATATTTAACTAACTATACAATATTAAATCCAAGTCTGTCAATATTTAATTAACTATACAATATTCAATTAACTCCATATACTCCATCCTCAATGTCGAGGCATGTGCCATCCCAGAGCGATCAACACAATACCTGTCAAAGAGCTAAAAATAGAGAACCCATATTATTTGTAAAATGAAATAGAAATAAGAAAATAAAAAATAGATTAATTAGTCTGAATACTTACAAGGCAAGTAGTGTAATCGAGCTCAAAATAGAACAGATACGTTGATATCTCTGTAATTTAGTCTTCCTACAACAGTGTGGTAGGGTGGGACGTGCTAGTATAGCCAATCCAAAGCAAAGTCCAGTGATAAATCCACCCGCACTACCAATTAGATTCATATTTGGTAGGATAAAAGAAAGCAAATCCACCACTGCTAAAATGAACCACCCCCCTAGTAGTGCCTGAATGTTTAAAAACAAATCAAACATTAAGGCAACCTTACAAGCTGGATTATCTGATCATTGCCCCCTGCTTTTGACATTAAGGCAAGGCAAGCCAAGGAAAAAAACAAGCATTCAAGTACTTTAATATGTGGGCTAATGATCCACAATTTAAAGAGCTAGTGAAGCAGCATTGGCAGCATAATGTGAAAGGATGTAAGCAGTTCCAAATGATGAAGAAGCAGCAAGGTTTAAAAGTGAAGTTGAAGGAGCTAAACAGAATAAAATTTTCAGCAATAGATGACCAAGTCCAAACATGCAAGCAGAAGATAAATGAGATACAGGACATGCTAAATGTCAACCCTTGGGACCAGGAACTACAGAAGAAGGAAAAAGAAGTGGAATCGCAATGACTGTCAGCAGCTGGTTGATAGAATCACAAAAAGAGTGTAATGCTGGAGTACAAAGCACCTTTCATACGCTGGTCGATCACAACTGGTAAACTCCATATTACTGAATATGCATGAATATTGAGGGAATGCATTCTTGCTACCATAAATAGGGTTTGCAGAGAGTTCTTGTGGGGGAAAAATGATGCTGGAAATTGCTTGCATTTGTTAGCATGGGACTTAGTCTGTAAACCGAAAAGAGAAGGAGGCCTGGGAATACGGTACCCAGGAATATGGAATCAAGCGGGTGTTGCAAAACAAGTTTGGGGCTCGGCCACAAAGAAAAACATTCTGTGGATTAAATGGGTAAATGAGTACTATCTAAAAGGGAGAAGATTATGGGAGTATGAGCCACCTGAAGACTGTAGTTGGCATTGAAGACAGTTAATGAAGATCAAAAGAAAACTAGCAGAAGGAATTGCACAAGGAAAGTGGAAGCCAGGGCAACTGGAATATAAGACAAGAAATGGTTATAACCTGTGGAGGGGTCAAGGACAGATATTCAGAGAATCAGAGGTAGTCTGGAATAGACTATGCCTACCCAAACACAGCTATATTGGTTGGCTTGCGTGCAGAGATAGACTGCTGACCAGTGAACGAATGAGGAAGATGCATATCAGAATGGATCAAGATAACTGTATTCTATGTGAGGCAAATAAGGAGGAAACTGCCCAACACTTGTTTTTGAGTGTAGGTACTCTGAAACCTTGTTGGATGGAATAAGGCAATGGCTGCATATGGAACTGAAGCAAAAGAGACTGCAGCACTTGGTACTTAGGATCACAAATGTCTACCGTTATCAGAAAATGAAACTGAAAATTGCCAGTGGAGCTATAATGGCGTGTGTACACCACATCTGGATGGAACAGAACGCAAGAAAATTTCAGCAAAGTTAGAAACAGGAAGCTGTGAGGTTGGAAGAAATCAAGAAGGAGCTCACTTGGAGAGTGCATGGCACATGTACTAAACTAAAGTCCGCAGATTTCAGATACTTAGACAGCATAGACATAAATACTGTATAGCAGTGGGAGTAGATGCAGCATATAAGATACCAGCAAGTATGTATTGCAAAGTGAGTTTTCAGTTTTGAAATACAATTCACCTTTTACCAAAAAATAAAATAAAATAAAATAATCCACAAGTTAAATAGCTCTTTGGCAGTGTCATCAGGTTCTGTAGGACCTTGACAGCAAATGCAAGGCACTCTCAAATAAACAAAGAAAAAAAAGAAAGAAAGAGAGAAGATAGGATAAACTTACGAGCTTGTTTTCCTGCAAACTCCAATTCACAATGATATCGCCTAGTTTTGCTCCAAATAGTCCAAATGCAACGCCGATACCACTAGTGTAAATGCCCTTTCTCAAGAAAAGGCACGAACTAATGCTCGACGTTAATCCTGATGCCAGAACAATACAACCAATACGCCCTGCGAATGGTGAATTCGAAGTTAAGCAAATAGTGGGAAGATATCCTTAGCACCACTATAAATGAACTTTGTTACAAAATTAATGGTGCATTGGGATCAACATCCTCGAGCTACACAATTACCACAATCCAAGCGTCAAAAAGGAAAAAAAAAAAGAAGAAAGAATTGCGTGGAGACAAAAGAGGTGGCCTAAATCAGTTTAAAGCTCTACAAAGAGAAGCATGAAGCCAGCATGATATCACGAGCAAAATCTTAAAGAAAATGTTAATCTAAGAACAATAGAAGCGCTCTCACCCTTGCAGATCAGAAGCCCTAATGTAAGTTTTAAACTCCACTGGTCCTGAAGCATCCAAGTTTACACGTGTTTTTTCATTAACCAACCTATTTCCAATCTAATGTAGCACGTGTATGCACATCCATCTTAACATTTTCATTGCTGCCACTCTCATTGGTTATTCATTTTCATATTCAGTGTCTCAACATCCCTGAAGCATAATTTTCACAGGAAAAGTAGGCGACAAACAAAAGGGAATCACTTCATGCAAATTATTTACATATGAATGAGCACATACACACATATAGTGCATGTATGACGAGCCACATCCCTACCCTCTGAAAAAAAAACCCAAGAAGTCTCACAAGATGTTCTACTGAAACATTAAAGTCATTTAAATTTTGCATTTCCAGAAAAGGAAATTTAAAATGAAAGTACAGGACCTTTCAAGCAAGAAGACATTGAATATAAATATAAAATGAAACCTCTCTTGCCATCTCTTGAATCTCCTTTTCAACCTCACAAAATTTTCTTTATTTGTTTTGGTAAACACCTTACAAAGAAAGTTCGGAAGTCTGAGAACAGTTTGCTTCTTAGGTAAAGCAATCATCATACACAAAATATAAACTCTGTATTTTCAACAGGTATGAAAATCATTCGAAAAGATTGATGGCCTTTTTCCATGACTGTTACTTGAAAGATATACAGACAAAGAAGAATCTAACATGGCATACCCTCCCCTTCTGTCTAAGCTACCAATTTTCAGTGTAGATATCACTTGAAACATGACCAGAACTCTGTAAGTGTAATGTATGATCTATCAACATCATCAACATACCCAGTAGTCTAGCTAAGATACTAAATCACAGAACTATAAGAATGAAAACGAGCATACTTACATGAAGTAGACTGCATCTCAAGGCTGGCCGCAGCAAAGATATAGCAAAACCCAAAGAGGAGATGACTGAGTCGGTCGTGCAGAAATGCTGAGGTGAAAATCATACTCAAACGTGGGTGGCTGGAATTCAAAGCACCCATGCGTTCCAAACTTGACACCAGAAAACAGAAAATTTAACACACAATTAATCCCCAAATAAAAAAATAATCCCATCAATCACACACTATAAATATGAGAGAATGGATGAAAGAAACTTACGTGCTGTTAGTTGGTCCTATGGAACCGAGTACTTGGAGAAAGGTTCCTTTATCATGAACAACTCCGTGCGACATCTCTGCTATGAACACGGCAGAGAAAACAAGAACCACGAGGATACATACCCATGGGATCTTAACTTCATCCTCGCCGCCATCGTACTCCACATCCAAGTTCCTCCTCACCTTTATCTCTGTGTTTTCGCGAAAAATGATAGCAGATTTATTTGAATTGAATAGAAGAAGAAAGAATCGAACTACAATGTTTAGGTCAGTTTTACTTTTTACCGGAGAAAAAAAAAGGAAAAAAATATTATAATAGAGGAAGAGACGGGCGAAATTAATATTTGGATTTCTTTTCCATCCCATCACTAGAGAAAATATTATTTATCCTAGTTTAATTCATACTCCCTCCGTTCCGAAATTATTGGATTTCAATTTGATACTCTCCTATCTTGAAATTATATTGGGATTTCATTACCCTTAGGAATGTATTAATTAAAAAAAATCCAAACAGAATAACTATCATAGTATGACGTTCCATCGATCCCGAAATTATTGGTGTTTAATTAATACTCCCTATCCTAAAATTATTGGGATTTTACTTCTCTTAGGATCGTATTAAAATAATCCAACCCGAAATTATTAGTGTTTAATTAGTACTCCCTCTATCCTAAAATTATTGGGATTTTACTTCCCTTAGAATCGTATTAAAATAATCCAAACAGTATAGATCTATTTTAGTAATTTTTAGGACAATAAGAAGATAGAAAGTAATAAAGTAAAAACAAAAAACATACCTTTCCAATCTATTTTCCAATTCATGATTGGAGACCGTAGGCGAAAGGTTCAGTCGGATCTTTCCTTCTCTAGTTCTGCTACAGTGCTCCTCGAACGAAGAAATAGGGCAAGAGGGTAATACGAACACAAACGAATAGGGTTGTTGGCCGGATTGTCTGTGGGTGTTTTTGGTCTTTTCACAGAAATTACTGGTTGACTCCAAGCCGGTGGGTCAAAGGGGAATTTTCAATTTTTCTAAAATATTATTACTACTAGTAGTAGTACTACGTTATTGTTCTATCCAAAAAGAAGTTTCCCTTCTAGAAGAAAAAAAGGAGAGTCTCCGACAAAGACCCGACCCGGAATTCAGAGTAGTCCGGAAACGACGATCAGAAACTCCAGTTTCTCCCCTCCGCGTTCAACCTCCGTTGTACAGCGTGACGTCATCATCACGGCGGCGTTTGAGACCCTCGGGATTCCGTCCTTCCCGACTCCGAACCCGCGAAGCTTCCCTTACAGTGTGAAGCAACAGTGCTGGGAGAAAGAGGATAAAATCAGGGGCCGTGACCCGGACCGATGGCGTCCGGACCCGTTGGGAAATACGGTGTTCCGGAAGCTTGTTGGTTGCCCCGGTTGCTTGTGCCACGATTACGACCATATCATTCCTTACTCCAAGGTACTACTAATGCCGACGACCTTTTTTTTTTTTTTTTTTTGGGTTTAAGTTTTGTGTATTTTTGGTTCGGCTTTTGAGAAGATGTTGTTTTTGCTCTATCTGAAAATTTTGCAATGCTGGTCATTGAATCGTTTCTTTTATCTGGATTATTAAATAAATGGGAATATGGTTCTTATATTGGCTTGAACTGGTTGTTCTAGGTTTCAAGTGAAATTCACATTTGGCATTGGAATTCTATCTCCAGGGTGATATTGATGATATGTTAATACTAATGTCCGAGGTTTTCATGCATGATTAACTTTGGTCGATTCTAAGTCGAGACTCTGGTGAGACAATAATATTAGCTTAGGAATCAAAATTTGCAGCGAAAATTAAGAGTACAGATTTCGAAAGACTTAAACATGAATCATGCTTTGATGGGAAGCAGCCGATGTTTTTAACTCCATGGTCCTTAGATATTTAACTTGTAATGGTGATTAGGGAGTCTGGACGCATTAGTCCCTGGCACTATTGCTGTCAGTTAGATTGAAGCCATGGTCAGCTACCTCTGAATTCTCTTTTGTTGCAGTGTACTCTTAGCATTTTAAAACCTTTTACGCTATTCTTGATGCATTAACATCAGTTCTTGTACTCCGAATATCCTTTTTTGGGGGAATCTTTGATCAAACTATCTAACTCAATTAACTAAATGAATCATTATGTGAAATTGATAATCCATGATTTAGTTGCTTAAAACTTCTTTGTTTTCCTGGAATACTTCAGCATGATGAAGCCCTTCTTTAATTGATTAGGCATCTCTACCCCTAGTTAGCTCGAGTTCCTGACTTTTCTTGATGCTGCTTTGTTTGTTGATTTAGTTGTTGAGTAGTGTGTTTTGCTGAATTGTTACTTCTTATCTTTCACTTGTTTAATTTTCGTTTGCACTCCAAATGCCTTATTCTTTCCTAATCTCTTACAACACCAGTGTATACAAACTCTTCCGTTGAACATTATGTTATCTCATGACTCATACATTTGTCTTATTTTCCTAGCTTGTCTCTTTGCTCAGTGTTTTCTGGTGGCCAGCCAATTTGATATCCTTGAAGTGAGAACTAATATTTTATAGAAATGATATTTGTAGGGAGGCCAAAGCACTTTGGAGAACTGTCAGGTTTTGCAGGTATGCAATTGCATCTAAAGAGAAATGACTTGTTACTTTGCTCAATGTCTTACCGTTCGGACTGCTTTATCTTTTGTGATTTTTTCCCCGTCAAATATCATCTTCTTGCTTTTATGTGGATCTATCTTTCTCTTTTCAATTTGAAAAGTGAAAGGCAGCCTAGGCTCATTGTTAAAGCTATTTCCATATTGACTGAACTCATGGTTTCAGTCATGGAAACTTCCTTGTTCTGAAATATAAGTAATGGATAATATCTTCTGTGTTTTTTCAATGAATCTAAAGTTAGAAATACAGTAGGATAGTTTTATGGAATTCGGAAGATATTGAGAAAGTCTTGAGCTGAAGAACAATTTGCAGCACTTTCGATGTCTGCTGACGCATTTCTTCAAGCTACTGTAATAGCACTTCTAAGAATACAATAAAATTCTAAGGCTCTTTACTTTTCCTCTTTGTTCAAGTGAAGGAGCCTTTTCCTCTTAGTTCAAATGAATGTTTTGCTGAGGTTCTCAATAATTGAATGAAATTGAGTCCAGTGATATGCATTCAAACTTCCTTCTTTCGTTACTCGCTTCCGTTAAGTATTTCACTATCTCTCATCCAGCTTGTCTGTTTTACTGTTCTACCATTCAGTTAAGATTTTGGCTAGCTCACGGTATTCATGCTTCTATTTGGATCTTTTTTCCTCTTTTCAATTTGAAAAATGAAAAATGAAAGGGAGCATTTTTCCCAGACCCTGTACATGCAGGTGCTTCTGAAAATCAGGCTGTTCTATTCCCTTCGCCCGCCAACCCCCGTGTTGATCTAGCATTATAGAATATCCTCCAGGTGGAGGTGGATGATGTCATCTGGGTTTTTCAATGAATCCAAAGTTAGAAATACTGTGGAATAGTTTTTATCGGATTCAGATTATGTTGGAAGTCTTGGGCTGAAGAATTGTAACTGCTTATGCATTTCTAGAGTCTAAGGCTCGTTACTTTTCCTGTTTGTAATGAACGACTCGTAGTTAAAATGGATGTATTTCTGAGGTTCTTAATATTCAATGAAAATGAGTTCCGGCTTTACTTACCAAAGCATTTTTACATTTCATTACTCACCTCTGTAGAGTGTTTCACTGTCTCTCATTTTGCTGGACCAGCTCGTCTATTGCACCGTTCTACTGTTCTGTTCTGCTTTTGGCTAGTGACATTACCATTCTATTCTGCTGGACAGTGCATTACTAGCTCTAAAATCAGTCCAAATGGAGTATTTTTGGCATTGTTAAATTCAATCTCCGGGCTTTGGTTTTGGGTACATTCTGTTACATGATCGCCTACCACTACTTTTGGGTCATATGCTTTTAGCTTGATTTCCTTAACCAGTTAATTAATGTATTGCAGATCGTGACATGGATCTTCTTGAACTGTCAGCACATGGTAATGTTCGTCATGGACAAGACTCCACGGGATGTAATATCTTATAAAGCTATTAGCATTTGTTCAAAAGTAGGTGACATAACAAAACTGTACAATGTCTCAATCATGTTAAGCAGGAAAATGCTAGTGTCTATATTCTTCGACCTACATTGAAGTTACACTGAATCACATATGTTCAAGTATCAAGTCATTATACCCTAGTGTTTCAAACTCCTCAGCTTTCACACTTTCACAAAGGTTTCGCAGTTCATTTCTTCTTGCTAACAATTTAGTGCAAATATGTCGTGCTGTCTTTGTTGACCACTCAGCTATATGCAACAGAAGCGTCAGAATTCATATTCTTGGTCATTTGCAGTACTATTTTGTGTACAGTTTACCATTTACCATCACATGGCTTTTTCATGTCTTATGATGCCCGTCGACAAGGATCACAACGCACGTAGCTGACAGAGTATGGAAGCGTTTATGGGCTCTTAAACTACCAGCGAAAATTCTACACTTCACTTGGAAGCTCCTCAATGGCCGATGCGCTTCGTTTCAGCAATTGAGAAAAAGTGGTGTTCCTGCACCATTAGGATGTATAATATGTGGAGAAAATGAAGAAACCAATTCCCATATTTTTCTAGAATGTGAAAAAGCCTAGCAAGTATGGAGACTATCCCGTTTTGGTTTCAATTTTCAAACCGGAACAGAGAAGAAGTAAACCTATGGTTGTCAAGGTGGATACAAGAAGCACCAGACACTGCATCTTTGGAGGAATCACTAGTAATTGTGGAACATATGGAACAGCAGATATAAATTCTATTGGAAAAACAAAGCCATGCCACTGGACGTTACGATCGGAAAGGCTCAAGCAGAGTATTTTGACATTCAAAGAAGCTGGAAATTCCAACAATCCTCAATATTGACAAGCATTCCTACAACTATCACCCCAGCTGAAGTAAATGGCACAGTTAATTTAATTTTTGACGGCGCTTTCAACCAACAGACTTTTGATGGAGCAGGAGCATGGACTGTTATCTCAGAGAACAACTCAAATGTCCACCTGCAATCAACAAAATTCAAAGCCTCCTCCGCACTTCAGGCAGAAACCATCACCTGCCTGGCAGCAATAAAATATGCCGTAGAACAACGGCTAGATGTGATCAATATTAGCACGGATTCCACAAATTTGATTCAATTCCTAAGGTAGCCAGATAAAGCACCACTAGAAATTAAAGACACTTGAGTAGATATACCCTATTTATGTCTTAGTGTCATATTTGTACAATCAGAAAGGTAAGCAAAGAGTCTCTAGGATTAGTTCATAACAAAGCAAAAGAATATACTACCTCCATTTCATTTTACTTGTCATATTAGGGTAAAACGAAATCTTTTTTAACTTTTCATTCCCAAGATGTATTTAATTTATTTTTTCCAATTTCATCCTTATTTCTCTCGAGTTTTAATTGGTCATATCAATAACAACTACTTGTAGTTTAATTTGCTACATATTCCCAATACAATTAATTAAGGATAAAAAGGTCAATACATATAAAATTATATTCTCAAACATATTTTTCTCAATTTCCGTGTTTGCCTAAATGCGATAAATAATATGAAATGGAGGTAGTAATCAACAGTCCGTATCTACTTCTTAATAAAAAAATTTTCCTTTTGTTTTTCATAAAAAAAAAAAAAGTCTTATGATGCCATCCATTTATGTATACAGCCACCCCTATGTTAATTAATTGACATTATCTTCGTCGTTGCCTTTTTGGATCTGTAGTTTTTTATGCCAAAATTACAAACAGAAGGGGGAATTCAAAGTGATGTTTTGTCCATCTTACTTTTTTTCTCAGAAGTTGAAAGGCAAACAGTGGGACTAATGCATTTAAGTTTTTGATGACTAATAAGAAAGGTGAACATGTCAAACTGAGACTGAATGAGTAAATATTCATAACTTAAGTCATCCAATTTTGTTAACTCTGACTCAGATAAAGTTTTTTATCAGGCTTCTGATGTCAACAACTCTGAGAGACATCATGCATGCATAATTGGAAGTAAAATAAAACCAGAGCAAGTTGAGGAACCATATATAGATCAATGTGATTTGCCATACTTGTTAAAAAACAAAACTGGAACCATCATTTTAATCGTCCAACTCTTCTATATATTGATACCATAGAGGATTATAAACTAAGTTCTTTGCCACGATATAAACATTTTCAGGTAGTTGATTTACACAACAAGAATATATACGAAACAATGCAAATCTCACTGGCCAATACTCACAAAATCATGATGATGGATGCTTCTAAATGCCAATGCTACTATGCCCAGGAATTCTCCCCTGCTTCATTTCATGCCCACATCCCTTTGGCAGCATAGATGTTGGACATCACAGCATCGTCCCCAGCAAGGCTTTGGTCCAATTCAAGCAGCTTATTTCGAGCGATTGAAGCAAGGTCTAGATACCCTTAATGCTACAAGCACTTAACAATTAATGTCCTCCATATGACAGCACTTGGTTCAATATGCAATGCAAAGATAAACATGTATGCATCTTGTAGCATCCCACATCTCGACAAAAGAGATCTACCATGCAGCCGTAGTGAGGAAGTCTAGGCTTGATTCCAAATACCTCAGTCATCATCCTGAAATATCTTTTCCCCTCTTGTAACATGCCTGAGTGGCTGCAAGCCATGAGGACCCCAATGAAGGTTACATGATTAGGAACAACGAAACACCCCTTGTGACTGCAGCTTTTATTTTCTTCTTCTAGGGCAGCGAAAAGCCTTAATGCTTCTTCTGCCTGGCCATTAATTGGATATTCAACAATCATGGATGTCCAACATGGTACATCCTTCTTCTTCAACTTATCAAATACGTCTTTGGCCTTTACAACATCCCCACATTTGACATACATATCAATGAGGGCATTTTCTAGCTACAAGTCTGCCTTTCATTCCCTTTTTTGGCGAATGTAATTATATCTCCTCTCCAATTCCCAACTCCCCAATATCAGCACAAACCGATAGAGCAACCGCAAGGGTAACGTGATCAGGCTCTACATTTTCAAGTTGCATCTGCCCGAACAACTCTAAACCTATCTTTTCTTTCTGGTTATTAACGGATGCAGCAATTAACGCAATCCAGCTAACCACGTTCCTTGTCGACATTTCTTCAAACACCTGATGTGCGTCAGCAATATCCCCTCCGGCCGAATACATACCGACGAGAGAAGTTTGGAGGACACTAGAAGGGTTTTCCCTCAATACTTGGCGGAACAAAACGATAGCCTTGGAGGGATTGGACTTTTGGTATCTTCGGAGAACCTCATTGGGTCTTTTAAAGCTAGGTTCAATTGTGCTTGCATTTGGTTTGGCCAACCTTTTCTGTGCTATGATATTCAAGAGTTTCATTCTCACTTCATGCTCAACATTTAATAACATCATACATCAACACCACTTCAAAAAAAAAGTCATACATATCAACATGATTAATCCTTTATTCGATACAAAGAAGTGTCTAACGAGATATGCCTACCAGGGGCAGATAACAACAATTACACAACGAAATTTTGTGCAATGATTGACATTTAACTCCAGGGGCAGATATCCAATATTTTGATGATAACCCTATGGTCCTGCCATGGATTTCGTCAAAATCTTCAATTCCTCATTATGGTTTCAGAGATTTCTGGATGAAGGAGAGGAAGAGCAAGAGTAAATGAAGCAGAGGGAACAATTTGAATCAAGCTCCAATTTCACCATTTAAATTAATTGTTCAATTTTGATGGCGTATTAAATGAACTAGGTTATGAACTAAGTATACAAAGTTTCAAGATGTCGTCTTTTGATGCTTTAGAGTGGGTTAAAAATTTCGAAAGAGGTGTTGTTTAGTTTCTATTTATGGTTGGGCCATTGATATTCAGATGAAAAAGCTGAGACCTTCAATTTGTGTGTTCAGTAAAGGGGATGTGGAAAATTTCTCGAAAAAAGTCAAGGAGGGATTCAATTTTGAGGGGAGGACTTGTGGGCACCATTAATTATACATGTATTTCTACTCCGTGAGCACTATTTTAAGGTAACTTTCAATTCACAAAGTCTGTACTTTCATTTTTGTTTTTGTCTCTTTGATATGTTAAAGCCTTTTGTTGGAAGGTTGATTCAAGTGTATTATCTTTTTTTCCATTTTTAGGTTTGTTTTGATAACAAAAGAATGATTTAATTATGATTATCTTATGAAGTTCATTTCTTTATTGAAGTAGATTCTTTCTTGAAGTTTTCACGTTATTCAGACCAATCAAGGAAGGAGAACCTTTCTCCTATGATGAAGCATGAGAGAAATGGTAACATGACTGCAGCTTATGAATGTTATCAAAAATCCATTGATATATCACCTTCAGTTGCATATGACATGATTCAAGTAATAGATTCCATTATTTGGCACCAAATAGGCAAAGATCTTGATTGGGACATGAGGGAGTTAATAAATACTTCCTATATTCTCTCTCTCTCTCTCTCTCTCTCTCTCTCTCTCTGTATTCTGACGGTAACGTTCTCCACTCGAGGCTATTGGATTTCCTAAAAACTCATCCTTAAGTAACATTCTCCTCTTAGTTCAGTACTTATTTGAATTCCGTTGTTTATGTGATTGTTCTTTTATCATGTCACATGGTTCATTCAAATTTGTGATTGCTTGGACTTCACCATTTATTTATGTCATTATTCTTTTATCATGTAAGAGGGGTCAAATATATTGTTAGGACTGAACTAAGGTGAAAAACAACACAAGAACGATGAAGAAGCTACAAAAAAAAGCTGCAAGACTACTGCATGTAATCATCTCCACGTTAATTGCTACAAAACGAATAAATGCTTGATTATGTTGACTATTTTTCTTCCTGAAAAGTGTCTTAACTGTGGTTGAATATAATGTATTTTGCAATATTTTCTGTCTTCGCTTGGTTGAGATACAAATAAAAACATGTTGAGTTTTGATGGACATATAATCTACCGCGTTTATCTTGAGAAAATATGAAAGTGATTCTCACTATTAACAAACTGAAATTCTTGACACCGCGCATATATGGTGTAGTATAATTGACCATAAGAATAAGTTCTTCTCAGATACTAAGATAGTGAGGTGCCAATTTTAGGTATGTATATATTATAGATTCATGGAGTAACATGTGGGAGAGTATTACAAATCTGGTTTGCTACATAAGTTTTGGCAATATTCAATGAACATTCTATTGACATTTTCTTTACTGTTGCATATCCACTTATTCATGATGACATTGGCTGACTATAGACGAGTTCTCTGCAGTTGATACGAAGACCATATATGATATATTTTGGAAGCTGGATTTGTTAGCTTTAAAGGAGCGAGGTATGAAGGTTACACATGCAAATTTCAAGACGGTGAAAGAAAAGATAATGTTCAAGACGATATAGCAGTTGAACGAATTAGGCTTTACTTTTATTCGGGTATCATTTTCGCGTCGGGTTATAGAAGGATAGAGTGAACCTTAAATTGACTGCTTTGTAATAGCATAGGTATTTTTTACTAAATACAGCTACCATCTTTGATGACTGGAGTTTTAGTGCAAGACTCTTGCGATAGCTGTGCAAATGTGTAGCTATAAATATATTTTTTTAAATCAGTATTTCATTTATCTATTAACACAAAATTGAAGTTGAGGAACACAAAATTGAAGTAGAAGGTGCCGTACGGGCACCTGTTCGGACCAAACATCTAATTCTCATTATTAAAAAGATAAAAAATATTGTAATAATACATTTAATATTGCCATTAAAAAAAAACAAATTCAAAAGTTATTACCCCCTCATCGAGGGCTTTAGGGTTTGAGTTTTGATACTTTTCGATTAATATTTCCTTCGCGCTCAAAACCTCCTATGCTCTAACTTCCTCCTCCCTCCACCATGGCCGAATAACCTCCGCCGAAACCCCGACCGTGCCGGAGATTAAAGAAGGCTCTACTGAAGATATGGAATTAGAGTTTCAGGCTGAAGATAAAGCGGCTCAAGGCCCCGGCTTAAAGCGCCCCAGAGAGGAAGAAGAAGAAGGGGCCCTGAATGGAGAAAACAATGAAGAATCGAAGAAGCTAAAGTCTGATAAATCCGTTGAAGAGGAGCGGCTTGAGAAGGCAACCGAGGAAGGCGAGGTTGAAAACTCGGGTCCCATCGATTTGGGGCCGAAAAAGTTCGGAACTTCGGTGGAGATGTTTGATTATTTCTACAAGTTTCTGCATTTCTGGACCCCCAATTTTAATGTCAATAAGGTGAGTCAATGTGTTGGATTACGCCAGTGTTGTGTTTTTCTTGTGTTATTTTTAGGTTCTTAAAGTGGGCATCTTTAACAGAGGATGAGTGTGGGATGGGGTAGTATTTATGCATTGAACTTAATGGGAATCATTTATGATCAAGACGACTCTTTCTGGGACTAAGCAAGGCGTTTAATTGATTTGATGATTTGAAATCCGTGAAAATAGTTTGCATCCTTTATGGGGATTATTGTTGTTTTGGAATTAGATCTTGCCAATGAAAGATTGTTAGTTTTATTTGGATGAATTATTTGATGGACAAGTGAATTTGATTCAATAGTGGCAGTTGATTGTATTATTCCCATACATGATTTTCCTGGAGAACTTTAGAAGGTGGTTCTATTGGATGAAGGTTATTATCCCTTTACCATATAGAAGTGTAAAGTTACAACATTGCTCTGTGCTTGGTTGTGTCATTTAACTGGAGTGGCTAATTCATACTATGCTTTTGTACTTTGGGTATTCCTGGTAGAATTTAATTTACCGATTCCCATGTACTTTGAAGTTAGAATTGCCCCATGGCTCCAGATAAGTTCTAAAATATTGCCTTTGAGTTAAGGTTTGGAGCTTGGTATGTATAGGAATTGCAGATTGCGAATTTGAACATAGGTAGATACCATTTGAAATTATCTTAAGGATGAAATAATGTTCATGTGGATCATGTTGTTTTTCTTGTTGATCATGTTGATTTTCTTGTTGATCTGTCTTTTACCTAACTTTTACATTGACATTGAGCTTTTGACTTGGTTCGCATGGCTTTACAAGTATGGAAACAGGTAAGGGTCATTTTTGTGAGCATTTTTTGGAGGCTTGGAGAGATTAATTTGGATTTCAATTTCAGAAAGCAATCTATTCTAATCTGTTGTAAGCATTAAGTTAATATTTCAAAACTATCGTTTGTGTTGTTGAAGATGATGGTTACGGTATTCATCATTCTGATGTATTTTAAGTTTCTATTTGTCTCAGACTTTCTTCTCGTTTTGGAACATTGGGCTTGGAGGGAGTTATTGTCGATTGAATTTTTAGATTCAGAATATATCTGTTGCTTTACTCTGTTATTCACGCGAAATTAAAGGTCTGGAGATTATTATGTGTGTGGTTGGAGAAGATAGTGATAGAAAGCTATCTTTTACGAGTCATTTGTGCTGAATCACGGTTAGATATTTACCTTGTGTTGTATTTTACAGTATGAGCGTGTGATGTTGCTGGAGTTGCTCAAGAAGGGCCATCTAGAACCAGACAGAAAGATTGGTGATGGAATTCGCACATTCCAAGTGAGATACCATCCGAAGTACAAAAGTCGGTGTTTCTTTTTGATCAGGGAGGATGATTCTGAGGATGATTTCAGCTTCCGGAAGTGTGTTGATCATATCAGTCCTTTGCCAGAGAACATGCAAGTAAAGAACGATGTTAACAAGGCACTTGGTGGTGGCCGGGGTGGAAGAGGTGGCAGAGGTGGTGGGGTTGGCAAAGGAGGATGTGGCCGCGGCGGGCACTGGAAGGGTGGCAAGTCAAGAAACTAGCGGAAAGTAGGGTGGTAGGTAGCTGAAGTTCTTTGTTTTTGCTTACGCTGTTATTTGAAAGTGCGGCCATAGCGAAAAAGATTGGGCATCTTTTCTGTACGCACAATGAGATGATGCTATGTAATCTGAACAATTTTCAATTAGAACATGTGACGCCCTTTTTTGAATTGGGTACATTTTGTGTTATGGGTTTTTGGTTTTTCCGGTGTTTGCGAGTTTTAGTATTTTTGTTTTGAAGAGTGCGCATGGACCTTTGGTTTTGGTCCTTTTGTAGTTTCAGAAAACTCAAAGCTGAGTGAATAGAAATACTAGAGCGAAATGCAGGATTAGTTATCAAAGTTTAATAAGTAGAAGTGCCAACTTCATAACCTTTAATAGACCAGACTTGGGAGCAGCGCATTGTGGAATGCAGCAGGCAACTGTTTCGTGTTTTGACGGACTGAGTCCGACGAGATTAGTGTATTAATAAGAACACATGAGAGCAATTCTTCATAGGATCAATTGCAAATCAAATTACTCTGGCTTACCATATTTCGGGAAGTGCTTGACTTCAGTGAATTGTATTTGTTGTCCCTTGCCCAGTGAAGATCCTCCATGAATGATGGATTTAGTTCTCGGCTCATTGATGTTCTTCTTAGTGATATTTAATAATTATTACAATTTCTAAACTTGCCACTAAGGTGCTTCGAAAGTATATTCATAATTATTTAGACCGATGAATACTCGTATGTTTGACGATGGCATAAATGCTTTAAAGAGGAGCGCTTTAAAGAGGAGCCTAATTTCGCGACAGATAAAATAATTTTACAAATTTCAGGACTTCATAGAATTGTTTGTTGCCTAAAAACAGTGGGAATAAGGCATCAAGGTATGGATCGGATAGAATGGTAACTTATCGATGAAAAAATATATAATTTTGATCGAGGGCTTTTTTTTTCTTTTTTTCGAACATATATCTATGTAATGTATGGGCTAATAAACCAATAATCATAATGTATCTATGTAATGTAATTAATACTCCCTTCATTTTGAAATATATATCGTTTTAGGGTTTGGTAAATTTTTTTAAACATATGTGGTTTTCACAAATCGAGGCATATTTGACCACTTTTTCTAATGTTACCATTGCATTGGAAATAAAATAATATTTATAATGAATTTCTATTGATTTGTGATAAGTTGTATTGAAAATAAATAAGGGTATTTTTGTATTTTAAATATATTAATTAATTCTTTCTTGGTTTTGATGAATTTTCTAGAAAAACATATAAAAAAAATGGAGGGAGTAGCAATTTTAAAAATCTGATAATGGGAAGTATGGAACTGAAAACAGAACTAAATAAGCAGATGCATAATTAATCTACACCTAAGTGCTGCTGATAATTATCCATTAATCCTCACCACAAGAATTTAATACACCAAATACGTGATGAGTTGAATGCTTAGAATTAATTCATTTCATGGTGAAGGCACGACCTCCAATGCAGTAAATTCTTATAATTGCATTAAAACATTCACATTGATCAGATTGGAAAAACATCCACCGATTCACAAATGACTCCTCCGATTCCTCAACTATAAATCATGCACCATCTTTTTGGGTAGCTTAAAAGTCAGTTCATTATCATTAAGGGCTCCAGAAACCCACAAAACGAGTTGAAATTTTTAGCCATTTGCTCCATTTTCTAGTTTCTACCCATTTTACCAGATCTCAAAGATGGGAAATCAGTCCATTGAAGCTAGCTGGTCAAATCATGAAGTAATGAACAAAGAAGATGATTCTGCCTTGTTTGAGTCATTCTCATTTCCAACCCAACTAACCTCTCCCGATTTCAGGTATTTAGATAAAAATCATGCTTTTAGCCTAACTTTTTATTTGGTGTGCTCTTTTTCTTTTCTTTTTCTTCCCCCTCCTCCTCTTGAATTCTTTTATTGATCAGTTACTAATTTGAGAAATTTCTTAGTGGTGGATATTTAGGGCACGGTTCTCCTTTGGACCCCCAATTATTTGATTTCCCATTTCATCATCAAGAGCCTGCTTTTGATGCTTTGCCTCCATTGGAGATGTCTCTAAATTATGATCCTATCTACTCACCATTGGCTATTGATTCAAGCTCATGCATGTTCCAAGGTGATGAAGAGCTCATTTCGTCCCAAAAAGTAATCCATTTCGATGAACTATTTCAGTTTTCTAGTTTAACAAAATGGAACATTTTGGCGGATGGATGGAGTACTTCCTTTCCCTTCTCTACATATATAGTCTTGAGGGAATATTAGAACAACATTAAGTATTTCTTTTTACTGATTGTTTTTTTTTTTCTTTTTGGCCTCAGGAAATTTATGCCATGGCTATGGAGACGATGTTAGATTGCTGACTAAACCCATTGATGAAGTTGGTCACAATCAGAACAAGCCGCCTTCATTGGGATACTATAACATCTATGAAGGAGTAACTGCTCAAGGAAAAACAATGGTGAATATTGAAGAGAATATCGAAAATTGGACAAAAGAAGAGGAGAAGGCTGGAAGTTGTAGCCTCAAGAAGTTATCAAGAAAAAACATTTCAAAGCATTTTTACATGCCTATAACTCAAGCAGCCAAGGAACTCAACGTTGGTTTAACGCTCTTGAAGAAAAGGTGTAGAGAACTGGGGATTCGAAGATGGCCACACAGGAAGCTGATGAGCCTCGAAACCCTAATCAAGAATGTTCAGGTTCAATATGTACACACCTCTCTCTCTAATTCATTTCTTCAAATAGTGAAAACTTAATTGTGCAATGGATTTACTACTTATGAAGTGTGTGATTAATCCAATAGAAAATGTTCCCCAAACTTGTTACGTCTTCTATGAAAATGAGTACTTATATATTTTGTACTGATTTATTCGCATGACTACTACTACTTTAGATTAGGAAGCCTTGGAGAAGTTTTTTGGTAGAAACTTTGTTAATTAGCTTGATTATGAATTAACTGAATACGTCGAAACAACAACTAGAGGATTAAGGTGATCAATTAAGGGAGATATTGTAACGCGTCGAGCTTTTAGGATTTATGCTTAAACAAAAAAATTTGTCGATTCCAGATACTTAAAATGTGTTCTCCACATTAGGATCATCACATACACGAAAGCACGCACACACACACACAAATGTACGAGTGTCATTATAAACACGGATTTAGAAAAAAAAAACTTGAAAAATTAACAAGGGTTTTGGCTGAGGATGGATATATTTCTTGTTCCTTCTTTATGTAATTATGTATAGGAATTGGGAAAGCAGGAAGGCCATGCTGCGGAGAAGAAGCTAGGAGAAGCAATAAAGTTATTGGAGCGTGAAAAGAAGCTGTTGGAAGAAGTTCCGGACATGCAGCTTGAAGATAAAACAAAGAGGCTAAGGCAAGCTTGCTTCAAGGCCAACTATAAGAAGAGGAAGCTTATGGGAACTCAAATTGCTGAATCTCAACCTAATAATTCTTACAATAACCGAAAGGATTTTATCGAGTATGAAGAAGTACAAGAAGGAGAATTTAAGGCACTTCTTCCCGTGGATTGCTTTTCATCTACAAACACAATCTTTCTGGATTGAAAATAATCTTCCTTGGAAAATGATTAATCATAGATCTTAATCTTCTTCTAGTTCTCTTGATGATATTTTGGGAATTATGCCTCGTGTGTGAGCGTTTTTCTTTTGTTTCGTTTTTTTTTTTTTTGTTTTTCCTTCACCCTTGTTAATGTAATGTTTAGAGATATGGTACTCTAATAGACTATAATAGTAATTAATATCTCCTCTAGTTTCTTTGATTTTTTTAATTTTATTTTTTATCTTCCTGTATTGATGCTAGATAAATAGATATATAGTGTTAATGTTATTGGGCACGTTACAAAAGAAGTAATAATTGAAGATAGTATATCATTAAAAAAAGTTGACTTCTCTCTGCTACTAGGGGCGAAAACACTTTCATTGCGCGTTTCATCTCGTTCAATTTTCCCTACGCAATCTACATTAGCCATGGCCAGAAAAGCGAAGAAGCAAGGAGGAACGGCTGAGATGTCGAATCGGCTAAGATATGGAATCGGGACGATAAGTTTAAGGGTGGAATCAAAACTAAGAGTTTTTTGTATTCAATTAGTTGCCTTTCAATATTTTCTTGACCAACATTATCGTCTTCCCTATGTGTCTTTCAAATTTTCCTCCTGTGAACTCTTTTTCAGAATTGCACTCAACCGTTCTTTAGGTAGCAGACGTTTATCCCTTGTAGTTGGTGGACTTGAATTTCCAACATCTGTGGTAATTTCCTCCTTTTTTTTTCACAGTCAAACCTAATAAAGATTCATCCTTGCACTGATTGTTTGCCAGATTGCCAGAACCGCGACATCCACTGATGATCCTTTCGTCTTCCATGCATGAGTTACATCTGGGGCCTTGGATTGTTGACCTGAAACTATATTTTTGCCTTCCTTCTGAGTATTATCAGTCACAATATGAGTCGCAGGGTAAGAACCTTGTCCGCAACTTGTGTCGCAGAACCCTCCTTTTCCTTCAAAGTCGCAGGGGGCGCTTTCTCCTTTACTTGCGATGCTCTTTCTTTTCCATGTCGACAATTCTGAGCAGAATGGCCAATCTTGCAGCAATCTAAACAATAATCAGGCAATTGTTCATACATAACTTCTGGTAACATTAATATTCCTTAGTCCCTAGCAAGATTCGTTTTGGCAATTCGTGAAGAAGGTCCACTTCGACGCAAACCCTAGCAATTGAAGGTCTAGATATATTTATCGTTGGAACATCAATTTTAAGTGGCTGACCTATAATGCTTGACAACTTGCGGAGGTATTCTTCATTGAATCTATGGACCGGTAACCCTTCAAAGGATACCCATACTGGAGTGATTGAAGATTCTTCTTCCATGTTGAACCTCGGAGTCCACTTGAGTACCCTCATGATATGATGCTCAAGGGACCATAGTCCCTTTATCCAACATCTCTAAAAATCCTCTTCCAAATTAAAGTAGATCAAGATGTGCATATGATCTATCATCCCAAGCGAAAAACTTCCCTTGTAGCCAATTGTATTAAACTTACTCCACAAATACTCCATCTTCGGTCTACCCTTGGAAAATTTCCCCACCAAACAGAACTAGACAGAAGCTACAAACTTCTCATCCTCCTCTTTCGAAAGCAAGAGTGCGGGTTCACCCCTAGCAATTGTTGGGTTAGATTTGATGTTTCTGGTGTTGGTTTGTCTATTGGTTGGATGATGCTGCGAGGATTTGGCTTTGAAACATTGAGTATTTGCGCGAAGGATGGCTGTTTTGGCCGGCCATCATCCGGCTGCCTAGGAGTCGCCATTGAAAATTTTCGGACATGGTTAGGGTTTTTAGAGAGAAGTGAGAGAAAAAATTTTTAGAGAGAGAAAAATTATTTATTTTACTTACTGATTAGCTTAGCCCATCCCATTAGACATAATTATCATATTCTATTATTGCAAACTTTAATTGCACGAGTACCATAAATCCGCCCAAACAAAATCATCACAATTAGTAATTCATATAAGGAATTTATTTACATAATCAACAAATTTCAAACCTAATACAATACTAAAATGGGACAAGATAAATTAGTCATACACTTATCAGTAAATTAGATAAAGAATATATTTGCTGAATAACCAATCACTAATTAATTAAATAATTAATAGTGCGAACTACATTTTGCCCCCACCCCTCCCTCCCGAGTTTTATCCCATTCTACTATGACCCCCCTCTCCCCTCGAGTTTTGGTAATACTTCAACATACCCCTGAGTAGGGGTCAATTATTAAAATGACTAAAATGGCCATAATTTACATACACTTTATTTTCGTCCATTTTTTTCTCGGTTTAATTTTTTTTCCAAACCATTTAATATGAAAATTTCTTAAAGTTTATCATTTTTACATTTTAATTATAATATAAGTTAATAAATAAAATTTAATTCATAATTAATAATATAAATTTACAATACTTAAAAAATAATTAATGAATATTATTTTATTTTAGAAGATATGATATAGTTATTTGAAAATCTTATATTATTTGCATTATTATAAAAGAATTAATGTGGAATTTTATTTTAAAATTAATTTTACGATTTATTTTTAAAAAAATTTAAATTATTTCATGTAAAAAATATATATTGTAGGGTATTTTTGGCTGTTTACACAAATTGATGATGATGTTAGTATGATAAGGAGGATATTTGGTAAGATGACTATGAGTCAAGGTGGTACGTCGTAGTATTATCAAAACTCGGGGTGTTTATAGTAATTTGGGTTAAAACTCGAGGATAAAATGTACTTTGCCCTAATTAATAATCGTATTGTAAATATAATTGTATATAACTCCAAGTATTTTAGGTAGTTGAGATATTAAGGTACTTCTATTAGATTGTGATTTTATTTTCCTTCTTTTTCACTATTAAGGATAAAAAAAATTTCCTTTTTTTTTCACTTTTAAGAATAAAATTTTTTTTCTCCCAACAATAATTAATATCCCAAGTTATTAAATTTCTTATTAAATAAAGTACAGTAAGAGACAATAAACCATCATAAGCAAACCCGTGCACTAGTATGACAAACATAGATTTGAAATTGGGTGATCACGTGTATTCCTTTTCCAATTAAAAAAATAATCTTATCACTTAAAAAAATCGTGAATAACAAATTATATAGTTATAAACCATTATTAATTATTAATTTGAAAATGATAAAAATTTTAACGTGCGCATGAATATGATGTCAAAACTTTCACACATGACGGAGTAGGAGTTTTAGTCCCAAGATGTAAGAATTCAAATATTGATTAAGTTCAATCCTTAAGATGAATTATCACAATTTAGAATGAAATTATTTAATCCATTTGGTACACTTGATTTTTCCCCAATCTAAGGGAGGTAACAACCACAGAAAATTCCTCGTGTTTCCAGGCCCAAAATGTAAGCTAGCAAAAAAGATAGGGCCTCCCCCACACAAGGTTGTCACGTACTGGACTCTGGCAACATGAACGGAGGAGCTAGATCGGAGATACAGAAGAAGAATCGGGAAGGAGAAAAGGATTTTCTGAATTTTCATTCATTACACATATTTTTTGATGATTGTTTTACAAGTCCTTCAAGACTATATATAGCCCCGCAGAACATAAAACTACACTTTTACCCCTGTACTATTGATTTCTTACAATTTAATCCGAGGGCATGACAATCTCTCCTTGTCAAAGATAGTCTTGTCCTCAAGACTTAGACTAAAAAAACTACTGATCATAACAATCTGGAAATGATAGCTAAAATGAAGGCAAACAGAACTAGTACAAAGAACTAGGATAACAGAGATAGAGAAAGCACACAATACTATCAAGTCAAAACCGGAACCATTGAACACCAACGAGGTAACATTATTACTCGAATTATGCCATGCGATCATCTACATGAAGTTTGATCTGTACAGCGATAACACATGCTTCCCATGACCTTCCAAATTAAGGGTACCACCCCTGAAACATGTGGTTGTTTCTGTCCATGCTGTCATTGCTGCAAACACCGTCCCACCTTTGAAAATTGTTACGCTTTTAACCCAATCTTCACACAACACACAAACAGCAGGCATACAAAACAACAGCCTGTTTGTAGCCTCAAGACCATCCCTATCTTCAAGAATTGAGTCTTTCACATATTATTCACCTTGCTGGAAACTAAGTTCTCAACACTACAAAACTTACCAACACCACTAGGCTCAACATCAAACGAGTTCCATTGAACTTCAGTGCTTTTATGCCTCATACTGTCCAGACTGAATACTGAAAAAGACAAATATTCATCTAAATTCTCAGTATCTTTACCAAATAAACCCAACATTTTAACAGAATTTTTATCAACCATCAGTTGCAGAGATTCAGCGTCAACCATGAGTGAAAACACAGGACCAATGACTTTACAAACCAACTCAAAACTCTCAACAACAAACCAACCAACTTGAGAATTTCGTTTCCAATAGTTTAAGCTCACATTGTCATCTAACTCAACTACCAAAGGTGTGCCCTCCGTAAAAAATATTGAATCTTTACTGAAACAGACAATATCCCATGGTCGAGACATTTTACCACACATATACATTTCTATCGTTTTGATCACTGACAGGCGTAAAATAACGATCAATAGTGGTAGGACTAATCATAGAATCAGCTACAATCAATGGTACATGAACACAAATAGGTTCGGTCATCACACAACCCAATGCATAAATTGATGGCAAGTCATCTTCCATCACAGCATAGTCACAATTGTTCCCCGCAAAATAACTAACAGCATCAACTAATTCAGACATATCATCTACAAATTGATCACTAATGCCATCTAAGAACAAAGGATCACCAGTTGATTTCAGACAAACATCACAGCAAGGCACAAACTCAGAATCTACTACAATTGAAGGGAAAGGTTTACCATTTCGATCAAGTGCATCAGCAGAGTAGACCTCAAATTCGGGGTTGGCTTCATCTGACGAGGTGACAACAGACTTCATCACCAACAACTTCTTGGATTGCCGTGACTAGAGTTTCGCCTTGTTCTGACACCAATTCACTGGCCTCCCAAACATGGACAATTGTGGTCTGTCCTATGAATTCACCAAACCTGAGCTCCAACCGATCAATTAAATCCTCACAAGTGTGTAGCAGAGAAATGGCTTCCAGTCTATAAAGGAATTGAAGAGCCTCACCGGTCATGTAGAAGGAGGCTACGAATATCTTGCTCTCGTCTGTAATGATTACTTCAGTTAAATCACTTAAACCATTTACTTATTTACTATTTAGTTTAAATTACTAGATGTAATTTACAGGAAGCTGCTGGGAAGTTTCCTAGTCCGTGTAAACACGTTATATTCACTTTGAGGCTGATTTGGGAGGATTATCGATCAATGAAATTTCTGAAATTTTCTCCTGTTCCGACCTTCTCCCTTCTGTATCTCATTCTTCCCCTTTCTCTTTTTTCTTCCCCAATTCTTAAACCCTCACCCTCTGAACTCTAAATCTGAAATCTATTTCTTATTTTAATTTTTAAATTTTCATAAAATCCCATATCATGACACAAGGTTCATCGGGGCTTGGACTTAAACCCAGGATCGAAGCCCGTCCAGTTAAGGTTCTTCGCCTTTGGTCCTTTTGGGAAGTCTCCTCTTTTGGCATTTGAAGGACATGCCCAAAACAACTTTGATTTAAACAGATTTTACAAAGCTAAATCCACCGACGTGGGATTCACAAAACATTGCTATATACTACTACAATGTATTTTATGGACAAGGATATAATGAAGAACAGGAATCAATTGAAAAAACTATAGAATCAATTTAGAGTTTAAACAGTCCTCAATTTCATTACATATCAATGCTAATTTCTCCAAAATAATTTTCTCATAATAATCATACTGTAAGCTTATCCATCTCCCTTCTCAGAGCATTAGCCCTGACCAAACTCCCAATTGTATTGACAGCCAATTTTAGATCCTCAATTGGGTTCCCAGGAGCAACTTTCTTGTATAAATAGCTGTCGAATGTCATCTTCTGAACGTATTCGTCGGCGCACATCTCGACGAACGCCTCCCTCGCGGGATTCGACCGGTAAAACACCTTCTGCAGAATGTCCAGCACCTTGTATGTCGGCCAGTACGTTTTGTCCCACACTTCCAAATACTTCCTCAAATCTTTCTCTTCCACCATCCTTTTCCCGTTCTCTGATCCTTCCACGATTGCCTCCGCACACATCCGGCCACTCTTCGCCGCGAAGTAGATCCCCTCGCCGGAGCATTTCGTGACGTACCCCGCCGCGTCGCCGACGAGTGCAGCCCGGTCTAAGAGTCTCCTGGGTCGTGGGTGCTCCGGGATTGGATGGGCTTCGACCCGGATGATTTTCCCTCCGGTGATCTTGTCCTGTGCCCGGATTCGGGTCGCCAGCTGGAATTTCTTGATGTCGGTCTTGTGGGTTACGGTCCCTGTTCCGACCGCGACGTGGTCGCATTTGGGGAAGACCCACCCGTAGAAATCCGGCGAGACGTCGTCGCCGACGTACATCTCGGCGAGATTCTCGTAGTACTTCATCTTCTCGTCCGGGATTCTGATACGCTCTTGGAATGCTATGGCGTATTCGTAATCCCCGGCGTTGATTGATTTTGCCACTCGGGAGTTGGCTCCGTCGGCTCCGATGACGGCGTCCACCTCCATTGTTTTCTTCTCGCCTGCGCCGCCGGTTTTTGTGTTGTAGTCGGTGTAGTGCAGGACGTAGGGAGCTGTTGGGGAAGAGGGCAGATCCATTTTCAGGAACAGGCCGTTAATCACGGTGGCTCCGGCGGTGGCGGCTCGGTCCCGGAGGTAGGCGTCGAGGATTTCCCGGCGGACCATTCCGATGTACTCATGGGGTTTAAGAGTCTGTCCGATGTTAACGGCAACGTTTGACGGAGAAATCATCTTCATCTTGGTGACTCGCCGGTCAATGATGTCAAGCGGGAGGTCGAATTCCCCAACCATACACAGCGGGATAGCGCCGCCGCAGGGCTTGCAGTTGTCCATCTTCCGTTCAATGAGGAAGGTCTCAATCCCGCCCTTCGCCAGCGTCTCCGCGGCGGAACCACCAGCTGGGCCACTGCCAATGACCGCCACCCGGAGGTTCCGGCCGGTGATTTTCGGGCTAGTTTTGGCCGCATTAATCCCTCGGGCGCGCCGGGTTTCGACGGTGGCGGAGAGGGTTTTGGGGAGGGTAACGGAGTTTGTCTCCGGCGTGGTGTGACGGAGCCCGATGAAGTGTTTGAGGGCAATTGACGTCATTTTGGTTCAGATTCTAATGGTTTTGTTTCTTCACCGGTTTGAAGTGAAGCGAGTGTATTTTGTTCTGGTTTTTGAGAATGAAGGGGTGGGATTGCCTCAAGATAATGTGATTAGATTTTCAGTTTGCTTTCTGTGTATTTACTCCCGTTTTCCCAGTTTGAGCTTTTGAGGTTTGGAGTTCATGAGGCTTTTTGGACATTAGTACGGTGAGGAGAAATGATGGTGAGCGTTGCTGATTTTTGCATGTCTAACAGATGGCTAAATTCTGCCACTTGTTTTGAATTTCGCATATGGAATCTGTAATCTCATGTAGTATATCTGATTATGTTAGCGATGAAAAATTTCTGGCCTCAAACCCCTGAAGTTTTTTAATCCCTCAATAAATTATTAAGAAAGTAATAAAAAAAAATTACCCCCTTTCAAAAGTTTCATTTCAAACAAAACAGAGTAATCATTTTGTCACTTCTCCGTCGAGCACTAAGAGTATTGATTTTGAGTTGTGCAAAGGTGATTATAAGATTCATAACAGCTGAAAAATGTAGTTGAAGATATTTTGATACACATTTTGAGGTTGAAGGTTGAAACAGTGACTAAAAATATATACTCCCTCCGTCCCATAATTATTGTCCACTTTGCCCAAAAAATTTTATCCTAAAATTATTATCCAATTTGAGTTTTTATGGATCAAGTTACACATTTGTTCTTAGTAAAAAACATTATCCATAAAATTTTAGTGGTTAAACAATTACTTATGTAGGGGTATATTCGGTTGTTTAAGGTAAAATATAGTTAAGTTTTACAAAAAATAAAATCTTTCATTTTAGTAAAACTGGACAATAATTATGAGACGGAGGGAGTACATAAAATTAGTACTTCTTTGGTCCCACAAAATATTACACATTGAATTTTTAAATTTATACTAAAAACAGTACAAAATTTAAAACTCAATGTGAACTATTTTTGTGGGACAAATGGAGTAGTTAATATAGAAAAGGGACTATTTTTTTCAATAATAATATTGTACTCTACAAATTTAACTTTACTCTTATTTCTATTTATCTATTTACATAGTCTATCTACTTGACATTTCAAATGACTTCCTTAATTATGGTTTTCTTTTTACAACCAAACAATAAATTAAAGACTAAAAGAGGCTTTTTAATCCTTATGCTTTTTTCTTCATTATGTTTTCGGTCACCACCAAGATTCTAAAAATCACCAAGATGAAACTGATGATCAAAACCCTTGTGGTTCTAAGAGGGATAAAAATTAGGAGAAATGTTAATACGTTTTTTATTTTGTTTGTTTGTTTGTTTGTTTTTTTTTTTTTTTATCGTCGCGCAGAAATCTAACTCCAAAAGAAATTCAGGTTCTCTCTCTTTACCAACTGAAAAGGGAAATTCCTCCTCTTAACCGCATCCTCCTTGCAAATTGTATACAGCAATTGAATGGAAAAAAAAAACAAAAACAAAAACCACATTATCAACCTTATCAATGTTACTTCTTTACCTGAATACAGCCTGGGTGTTAATCCTAATTATTCAACTTGGCATATCAATGCCAATTAATAGCAAACCATCATCCTTACTGATTTTATGCGGATGAGAAAACATGACTACAAGTTTAATCTAATTTGTATAAGACTAATGATTAATTTAGTTAATATAGAGATGTGTTGTTCAGAGGACCCCTTTTAACCTTTTTCAATTGATAAAAGGGAAACCTGATTTCTTGGTGGTGGATAATTCTCTGCTTCGCGGTAATGACCGGGAAAAACAATGAAGAAAAAGGAAGGAAAAAAGATTAAAAATCCTTTTAATTTATTATTATTATTTTGGTTGTAAAAGAAAAAAAAATTAAAAAGGTGATTTGGAATGCCAATTAAATAAAATGTAAGTAAAAATGACAGTACAGTTAAATTTAAAGAGTGGAATATCACTACTCTATTTCTTTTTAATATTTTGAGATACAAATTGATAAGTAATAAGTAAGTAATTACAGCTTTATTTACATAGGACCGTAATTATAAGACACAGATTAACATTAAATTTAGTTTAATCTTTTCACTTTATATTTACGACCATCCATATAGAAGACCTACACACTCTAGTCAATGATCATTAAGAACTTCAAAAAATGCAAACTCGTAATTTGGTAGTCAACGTAGTTATTGAATACTATGAAGGTTGCCATATCTACAGCTGAAAATAAATTCAAACGCAACTGTTAATTATAGTTCCAAAGAAATGCAAACAAATGTAAGATGATCGATCCTGCCTGAGCAATAATTCTGGGATGGAGAACTAATACCTTAAAAAAATGGATCGCTACAACGCTTAATTCAAATTGATTGATTCAGATCGATCCACTTAATAATACTAACAGTAAAATTTCTTCGATTTATCTAATGCTACTCGTTTACTGTTTTTTTTTGGGAGGGGGGGGGTAAGTTCTCTCTTTCGAGCAGGCTTTTTCTCCTTAGATTTGGCCATTTCAATAATTAAACACCCAATATATTAGTACTCCACATTGAGACTGAGTGATTAAAAAACAAGAGTGAAACTTAAAACGGGTCATTGAACTATTAGTTAATTATAATACATGTCATTAATAAAATTTATTTGTATAATGGGTCACCTTACAGAGCAAAAAATTCATCTGAAATTATTCTGTTGATTTTGACCGTTAAATAGTGACGAAAATATATTTTTCACATACTTTTGGGTTCAGGGGTATTTTCATCATTTTGTTATTTTTAAATTTTTAGTTTTTTGAATTTTTTTTATATTTTTTATAATTCTTCGTCTTATACTTCCTAACTAAAAATACTGATAGTATAATTTTTAAATTTTAAAAATTAATTTAAAATTCATTATCTCGATACCATTAAAACGGGGTTGTGGGAGAGCAATACAACCACAGTATATACTTTTTTATTATTATTAACTGTATTTTTTAACAGAGAGAGTATTAAAATTCAAAAAAAAAAAAAAAAGAACTGAAAACTTCCCGCCAAGCTTAGACGACTGGTTGTAGGAGACGTCATTCTCAAATTCCGCTCACGCTAGTTCTGCTAATAGGTTTTTAAAATTTTCCAATTGAAATTAATTTAAATTCCGATCATTTTTTTTCAGTACACACTATAAGCACATCGGCTATTAGTTCTGATTTGAATATGCAACTAATATTTGATGGTATAAGGAGAACTTTAAATATGTCGTGTGTGTTTTGTACGTTGATTTTTACAAGACGAAGAAAAGTCGATTTTTTTTTTCTATTAGCTCCCAATATCAAAAGTCGAAAAGTTTGGATCTGCTAGATCGCAATGATTAGGATTTCTAATCGTTAGTACTACCTCCGTCCCACAAAAATAGTCCACATTGAGTTTTTAAATTTATTTTAAAAACAGTACAAAACTTAAAACCCAATGTGACCTATTTTTGTGGGACGGGTGGAGTACTTACCAAATACTCCCTCCGGTCCTTAATATAAGGTATTTTGATTTGTCTTAGGTCTAACCTAGTATACATTTTTAATCAACAAAAAAACCTTAAAAATATTACATAATAATCAAGAGAACACAACAAATGTGAAAATATACTTTTAAGATTTTTTTTATGAATTAAAAATGTGTGCTAGTAAAATATAGAAAAAGTCAAAATACCTTATAATAAGGACCGGAGGGAATAATAAAAATCAACAATTTCTAAACTTGATTAATTCATTTGATCCTATGAAATTGCAACTTGCAATCATGGATAAAGGTTATGGATGAGTGCAGGATGAGTGCATGTCACTGAGGCCGTTTGACTATGCGGGGTTGAGTGGAGATGGAAAGGTTTTGGGTGAGCTTTCTAATATACTCTTTCCGTTTTAATTACTTCATTCCTGCCGAAATAATTATGCAATTTTAAATTTTACTTCAAATATAATTTTTTACTAAAAATAAAATTCAAATTGGTTAGTAACTTCGAAACAAAGAGTAGAAACATAATTTATAATATAGTTTGTGATTTACATTGAAAACAATACAAATCACAAAGATGGGGAGTATATAATAGTTTGGATTTCTTGTAATATTTTGGTGTTAAAGGCACTATTCATAAACTACAATATGGACTATTTTTTAGGACGGAAGAAGTGTCTAATAGTTCGAATTTTCTGTATTCTATATTAATAGTTAAAAATCATATATTATAATGAGAACATTTCATTGAGACAAATCAAAATATATAGCAGTTTGATTTTGATAATAATTTTGTGTCATATCCCGTGATTTTGATGCTTGGCACGTAATTTTATACTTTTCTTGTTCTATAAAAATAGTGTACTTTGTTGTATTTCTTCTGTCCAAAAAAAAGGTCGAATATAAATTTTGAAACATAAGTTATAGACATTTTAGTTAGGATGGAAGGGCATTGTTCGAATTCAATAAAATTAATTATTTTTGTAGGCACACCATTCACAATCATTTTTGAGTTATATATATATATATATTTTAGAATTAAAGGTTAAACTTATTTGGATTATACCTTATTTATTTTAATTTTCATAGTTAAAAATTTTAATAAAGATAATAAATTTCACTCAAAATAACAATTTTTTTTTTACATACTGTGAAACTAAATATGTTTTATGAAAACTAATTAATTAGTATAACAGAGTATAACAGGGAAATGTGTTGGGCTGGCCGTTCCCCTCAATTGGGCCAGCAACAACAAGGAAAAATAAAACCGAACCTAACTAGGCTTTGGTTTTGGGAAATTTGACCGAGAAAAGAAAACCCACTTCTATTGGGTTTTGGGTTTTGTTTTTGATGCCTATAAAAGCAATGGGTTTTGTTTTTGATGCCTATAAAAGCAAGGCTTTGTGCACAATTTGTGCATGTTTTTTAGCCGGGAGAGAAGGAAAATTAGGGCAGTCGCCAAAGGGTGTTGTGCGAGAGAAAAAGAAAGAAAGTAAGGGTTTAGTTTTCGGTTTAACTCTTTTTTGGTTAGATCCTTCCAGTCCTACTTTGTGATAGGTGTGTGTGTGGAAGAGTATTGTTGTAATCCACCTTTGGGTGAAGTCCTGTGTATCCACCGGTTGGTGAAGATTGTTTTCCATTATTGTGATAGTGGAGATTTGACTGTTGTTACAGTCCCGTGGTTTTTTCCGATTTGGGTTTCCACGTAAATTCGTGTGCCTCCTTTATTTTATCAGGTCTTGAATTATTTTGCTTATTTGGTTGTCCTATTTTATCATATCTGGAAGCCTAGAATGAAAGATTTGTTGTATTACAAAGATTTGTCTAATCCTGTTCTCGGGGATGAAGGTAGGCCAAGTGATATGACTGATAAAAAGTAGGCTGATATGCACAGGAAAATTGTTGGTAATATTCGACAGTGGATTGATCAAAGTGTGTTTCATCACTTTTCGGGAGAAACAAAAGCTGATAAACTTTGGGAGAAAATCCAGAATATGTACTGGAAGAAGTCCGGTATCAATAAGTCATCTGCACTGAAACAGATTACCAGGTTGAGGTACAAAGATGGTGCTAGCATGAATGAGCACTTGAGTTCGTTTTAGGGTTTGTTGAACCAGGAAGTGAATGTAAGTTTAAAGTTAGACGATAAGGTGCAGGCTTTGTCATTGTTTAGTTCTCTTCCAGACAATTGGGAAACTTTGGTAGTGTCAATCAGTAATTCAACCCAGGATGGTGTCTTGACCTTGGATTAGGTCAAAGAGGCTTTGATTAATGAAGAAGTCAGAAGAAAAGAGCAGAGTATTGAGTCTGAGTCGCAGGCTCTGGTGACAGAAAAGTCAGATAGAAGAGAGAGAAGTAAAAGCAAAGGGCCACGTGATCGGAATGACAAGTCCAGAGGACGGTCTAAATCCAAGAAATATGTCGTGTGCTACCATTGTCAAGGGAATGGGCACTTTAAGAGGGAGTGCAGAGTTCTCAAGAGAGAACTAGCAGCGAGAAAAGATAAATGCAAGAAGGATGAATCAAGTGATGATGCCACTATTGCAGTAGTAACTACCAGTGATGTATTTGTGTACTGTGATGATGATACAATTAATGTTGCGAGTCATGACAGTGATTGGTTCAGTGACGCCTCACAGACACTTCTTTACATCTTACACATCTGGAGATTTTGTTCGTGTAAGAATAGGCAATCAAGCCTCATGCGATGTTGGCGGCATGGGAGAGGTATCATTAGTAACGAATACAGGTTGTACTCTTGTCTTGAAGAATGTCAGACATGTTCCAGATATGCGTCTGAATGGAAAACTTGATGATGAGGGTTAGCACTGAAGGTGGTGGCCGTTGGACAATTACCAGAGGAAATCTTGTTATTGCTAGAGAAAAGAAGTTGAACTCTTTATATTTTTTGAACGCAAAGTTGAAGAATGGAGAGGTGAATGCAACTCACAATGCCTCTATTGATCTCTGGCACAGAAGGCTTGGACACATTAGTGTCAAGGGGCTCCTATTTCTTGGTAAGAAGCAAGCTCTCCATGAGGTAAAAGGTACTGCTCCAGAACCTTGTGTTGACTGTATCTATGGTAAACAGTATAGGTTTTCCTTTCGAAATTCTCCTCCATCTAGAAAGTTCAGTCCTCTAGAGTTAGTTCATACAGATGTATGTGGTGGGGTGTCAAGCCAATAAACAATTTAACCTACTTTCAAACTAGCAGCATAGGAAAGCAAGGTCGTCTCCTCAGGGAATGGTGGATTCGTTTCTTTCAAATAAGTAACCGAAAGGGGGGTGTTGAGTTTTTAACACTAAAATGTAGTTAAAATAAAATTCAAATGATAGTTAAAAAAAAAATGAAAGCAAATTATGAGAAAGTTTCTAGTCAAAAGATTTTATATCCACCTTAGTCTAGACAATTAATCATAGATGCAATGATATGCTCAATTATTTATAGGCAAATTAGTTTTCGTTGTTGGAACCTCCTAACAACTCAATCTTGAACTAAGTTTAGTGATTAAGAAAATCTTCATTAAACACACTAGTCGAAATTCAATCCTGGAACCTCCTAAGATTAAGAAAACGACTGCATTAAGTACAAAGACCCAATTCTGATTCCTATGAAACAAACCTTGTTTAATAAAAAACCAGATTACTTATTCTTATAACATAACAAAATCACTTACGCCTAAAAGGGCTAGATAGGCGGCTTAGGACCACTCCAACCTCCTCTTCTTCTTCTCACGTTCAGCCCCCCTCCAAAAGAAAAGAATAAAATCAATTTATATGGGAACAAGTAGGTCAGCCGCAGCAGCCCTTCATAAATCCGCAGCAGCAAATTAACTCTTCCGAGATTTGCAAATTGGTCCCTCAAGTTTGGCAAAATTATATTTTAACCCCAAAAATTTTTTATTTTTTATTTTAGTTCCTGTTTCGGTTTGGCCAAACGGGAATACAGCATCAATGCTGGAATTTCTTCTCTAAAGCTCAATTTTGGACTGAGATTCGTGTTCCCACACGAGAATGTGCTGTCATTGCTCCCTTTTTGTGCTTCCTAGTCAAAATGCTCCAAAAATGTGTGTTTATGGAACATTTTTCTCAATCTCAGCTCCAATCACTCCTAAGAACCAAAAACATCAAAATACACAACATAAGTGCACAATCTAATCCAAAATACTATACAAATACCCATAAATAACATGAAATTTCAAGACCTATCAAAATCCCCCACACTTAGATTTTTGCTTGTCCTCAAGCAAACGCAACTCAAAGTAAACATGATAATATCCTTTCCTATTGACTCTAACATGCAAAAACAACAAAGAGAATTGTCAAAACTTGTCTCAGATTCTAGTCTCATTAGAGACAAATAATGTACACCACGGTTTAGTACCCCTTAATCAAGTCAGAAACTCACTTCCGTGAGTGTATGAAACAGACCACAAAATAAAGTGTTGCTTAACCTAAGTTTAGATTCAATTACTTTCAAGTGGACATTCTTGTGATCAATACCTATTTCCTTCTTGCCTTCAACTAGGGTATCCTTACTGAGGTTCCGATCTAAGGGCTTCCTCTCATTTTCTGCAAGCATCATTGGCTGCATCTTTCACCCTCGTACCTTTTCATCCATTTGTCCAAATTGGCTTTTCTTCTGGATCTTTCCCACTCAGGCCTATACCAAGCACATATTTCAGCAACTATGGTAATCTAAGCATTTTCTATTTAAACTCACCAGGCCTGAGGACACTCCTCTCTTTGGTGTCATACCTCACCTCTCAAGGGATTAAATGCCACATTGGACACTCTGCCTATACTCCCTCATTAGATAAAGCACTTAACCTCATATTCAACCGCCAACTTTCCCCTTTTTCCCAAGGTATTTAGGCTAATACAAACCACTATGGGCTCGATTCGAGGCTGCCATAATGCGTAGGGTTGCCTTAGTCTCACTCCCAGATTCACAGTCCCCCCAGGTTTCAGACAAGTGGACTCCAGCATAAAATCACAAGAATGCATTAATGCATTCAAGATTTTAAATGTTTAAGCCCAAAGCAAACACATTGTCAAGTGGAATGTTGTGCATAAAGATGTGGTCATGAGTTTCTAACATTCTTAAGAGTGATCATGAACATGTATTTTTACAGTCATATGTAACCCTCAAAATTTAATTCATCATAGACTATTGACAATTCTTAAAGAAACACAAATTCCTCCCCCACACCTAAAAGATACATTGTCCTCAATGCATAAAACATACAAAGACAAACAAAAAAAGTACATACAAACTCCCACATAATGTAAAAGAAAAAGAAATGGTACTTCCTTTAGATTTTGTAGTGGCAAAACGAAATTCGGTGTGAGTAAAAGTCCACAGCTTTTGATGCATTCGCACGTGGGTTGACCAACCATAAAAATACTCATTAAAAGCAAGCTGCCACACTTGAACAAACCATTAAAATAAACTAACACTACGCCAATCAAATGATTAAGAAAAACCACAAAAATCAATAAATCATAGCTCTCAAGATCATCAGGAACAAAAAATTTAACCACCCAACTGATTTATTCAAGAATACAAATAACAAAAATCAAACCATTGGGTTGCCTCCCAACAAGCGCCATTCTTTAATGTCTTGGGCTAGACACAGTTTTGGTGCATCACGGTGGAAACTTGCAAGCTCCACACATAACTGAAACTTGTGAAAATACTACAAAAATCTCAACAAAACCAGAGTAAGAAGTTCCTAATTTATATGCACACTTTAAATCAACAAAAGATGGTGGAAAGTGATCTCCTCTAAATGTTTCTTTAAAAGCACCACACTTTCTCCACACATATACAATGACATCATGCATTAAATTCATTCCACAATCATCAAGAAATTTTAGAATTATATTCATCTTTATCCCCAATTCAGGAGGTCTAGATAAACGTCCATATGGAAACTCTATATGCATAGGCACATGTGTTAACTCAAATTTTTGAGATTGCCATTTCTCACAAATTTTAGACACAAATTCGAAAATACAACTACTAGAAAAATCAACTCGTGGAGCACTTTTAACATTCAAATTCACATATTCCTTTGATAATGATGTGACTCCATTTATCATTTTTATCCTAGCAGTTTTTCGAAATGATCTACCTAAGAAGCATGGACTTGAGTTTAAGATTAAATTTTCTTTCACATTAATCGCACCAAAATTAGTAGAAAAAATATTTTCACCTCATTGGACAGATAAACCATCTTCAGCACACACAAGACTAGCACAAGACTCATCAACAAGTTTTATAACTTCATCAGTTTCATTCAATGACACAAGTTTCAAGAACTTAAACACAGACTGAGGAATGATAATAAAACCAACTCCAAAATCTATGATAAATTTATCACTTTTAACATGTCTAAAAGTACATGAAGGAGTAGGTAATAAATGTATCATGGTATTTGAAAAGTAATTTTGGTTGGACTCTATCAGAGATATGTTCTTCTACTGAAATTACGTCATTACCTTGGAGTGTAGATTCATTAATTTTGGTGCACAACTCCTCTTCAAATTCATCATCACAAGGGAACTCGTCAAATTCTTCCGAAAGATGAACATAAACCGCTCCATTGGAAGATGTATCTATAGCATCTTGTTCATGCCCTTCTTTTTCTGGTTCTTCTAACATATCATAAAAAGGAGTGACAACTGAATCAGTCAAACTAGATAAAGGAAAATTATCAGTTACCTCATTTGCAACTTCTGTAGACTCTTCTTCATCTTCCATTACTCCTTCGTCCTCTGAATCCCATAGCTCAAAAGTCTTCTTCACTTGGTGTTTTTAACTCACTATTTTGGATAGTCTCTTCATTCATTCTTGTAACTATCTCAGATATTTGTCTATCCAAATTTTCCCTGCTAGCACGTCTTTCCTGACAAAATTTTTCTATGCCAGTGGACAATTTCATAACCATATCTTCTAGATATATACCTGAGTTTCGTGACACTTCTGGAGGTTGACATACTTGTGGTGGTGGTGGTGAGTAATAGTCGTAGGAGCATTCATGGTTGCAATCTGAATATCCTTGCCAACTTGGATCATAACTGTATGAATTGGATTCATAGCTTGCTTGTGGGGATCTCCAAGATTCTCTTATGGCAGTCACTCGTTTCTACTGGTAGTATGGAAACCTTGGACAAAAATCTCCTGTATGACCAATCATAAAACAAATACCACACCTTTGCAATTGTTGCGATTGACCTGTAGCCAAACTTGTCACAAGAGAGGTTAGTTCATCTAATTTTTGTTCAGTAGATGAAACATGTACCTCTTTTGCACTCCAATTAAAACCATCGTGTTGGTCCAAAAACTGCTGCCCATATGCATCCATGGTAGATACGCAAAATAAACAGAACAAAACCAACAAAAAAAAAGAAACAAATCAATGAACACCGTTCCCCGGCAACGGTGCCATTTTGGTGGGGTGTCAAGCCAACGAACAATTTAACATACTTTCAAACTAATAGCATAGGAAAGCAAGGTCATCTCCTCAGGGAATGGTGGATTTGTTTCTTTCAAATAAGTAACCGAAAGGGGGGTTTTGAGTTTTTAAAACTAAAATGTAGTTAAAATAAAATTCAAATGGTAGTTAAAAAAAATGAAAGCAAATTATGAGAAAGTTTCTAGTCAAAAGATTTTATATCCACCTTGGTCTAGACAATTGATCATAGATGCAATGATATGCTCAATTACTTATAGGCAAATTAGTTTTCGTTGTTGGAACCTCCTAACAACTCAATCTTGAACTAAGTTTAGTGATTAACCTTCATTAAACACACTAGTCGAAATTCAATCCTGGAACCTCCTAAGATTAAGAAAACGACTGCATTAAGTACAAAGACCCAATTCTGATTCCTATGAAACAAACCTTGTTTAATAAAAAACCAGATTACTTGTTCTAATAATATAACAAAATCACTTACCAAGTAATTAAATTATATTATACCCTAATTAAACAACAAACCTTGTTGTCTTATTAGTTTTAGATTATTAAGAAGCATCGAATGCTACCAGCTATTCATGAATCCATAATAATCATATCAATCATGCAATAGAACAAGCAAATACTCACAAGAAATTGAGAGAGAAACAACATTTAGATCTCACAACTATTCAAACCAAGATTTCAATATCTTTCAACTAGAAAAATAATTTAATTACACATAATAAAGCCTAACTGAAATAAAACTATGGAGAATGGGGGAAGAATAACGCCCAAAAGGGCTAGATAGGTGGCTTAGGACCAGTCCAGCCTCCTCTTCTTCTTCTCACGTTCAGCCCCCCTCCAAAAGAAAAGAATAAAATCAATTTATATGGGAACAAGTAGGTCAGCCGCAGCAGCCCTTTAGAAATCCGCAGCAGCAAATTAACTCTTCCGAGATTTGTAAATTGGTCCCTCAAGTTTGGTAAAATTATATTTTGACCCCAAAACTGTTTTTATTTTTCATTTTAGTCCCTGTTTCGGTTTGGCCAAACGGGAATGCAGCATCAAAGCTGGAATTTCTTCTCTAAAGCTCAATTTTGGACTGAGATTCGTGTTCCCACACGAGAATGTGATGTCATTGCTCCCTTTTTGTGCTTCTTAGTCAAAATGCTCCAAAAATGTGTGTTTATGGAACATTTTTCTCAATCTCAGCTCCAATCACTCCTAAGAACCAAAAACATTAAAATACACAATATAAGTGCACAATCTAATCCAAAATACTACACAAATACCCATAAATAACATGAAATTTCAAGACTTATCAGTATGTTACATGAAAGATAGGTCGTTGGGTGGAGCATTGTACTTTGTTACTTTCATTGATGACTATGCTCGAAAGGTTTGGTGTTTTTTTTTGAAATCTAAAGATCATGTATTAGATGTGTTCAAAGACTTCCACCTTAGAGTTGAACGAGAGACTGGCAAGAAGTTGAAGTGTGTTCGAGCAGATAATGGTGGTGAGTACAGGGGGTCCATTTGAGAAGTATTGCCAAGACCATGGCATTAAACTTCAGAAGAGTGTTCTGAAGACTCCGCAACAGAATGGCATGGTAGAAAGAATGAACAGAACTATTAACGAAAAGGTTAGATGTATGCTCTTGAATGCAAAGCTGCCTAAATCTTTTTGGGGTGAAGCCATGACAGCAGTAGATTTGATCAACCTATCTCCCTCAGTTCCGTTGGATGGTGATCTACCACAACGAGTTTGGACAGGGAGAGATGTCTCATTTGGACATTTGCGAGTTTTTGGTTGTCGTGCCTTTGTTCATATTCCCAAAGACGAAAGGTCAAAAATTGATGGAAAATCCAAGTAGTGTATATTCTTGGGCCATGGCAATGATGATTTTGGGTACAGACTTTGGGATCCTGTAGAGAAGAAAGTTTTCAAAAGCAGAGATGTGATTTTCTTTGAAGACCAGACCATTGATGATATGGGAAATGACGAGATGCCAGAATCTTCACCTGAGATTCCTGTTGATCTAGATCTAGTTCCTCCACAATCAGATGATTCTCCTGAAGGAGGAGCTGAGACAGAGCAGAATGGTGAGTTTGATGATGATCCTACTTCTGAAACAGAGACACCACCGATTTCATCACCTACTGTCCAGCCAAGGAGGTCCACCAGAGACAAGAAACCTTCCACCAGGTACAATGCTCATGAGTATTTGTTGCTTACTGATGGGGGAGAGCCAGAGTCGTATGAAGAGGTTCTTAGTCATGAGCAGAAAGATCAGTGGTTAGCAGCCATACAAGATGGGATCAAATCCTTGCGTGAGAATAACACGTATGACTTGGTGAAGCTGCCTAAGGGCAAAAAAGCACTCAAGAATAAATGAGTGTTCAGACTGAAGACAAGTGAGAACAGCTCACAATCGAAGTACAAAGCTAGATTAGTTGTGAAGGGATTCAATCAGAGAAAGGGCGTAGACTTTGATGAGATATTCTCTCTTGTTGTAAAGATATCTTCGATCCGAGTTTTGCTTGGGATAGCGGCCAGTTTGAATCTAGAGATTGAACAGCTTGATGTGAAGACAGCCTTTTTGCATGGTGATTTGGAAAAGAGATTTACATGGAGCAACCAGATGGGTTTCAGGAGAAGGGGAAAGAAAAGCTTGTATGTCGTCTCAACAAAAGCTTGTATGGGTTGAAGCAAGCTCCGAGGCAATGGTACAAGAAGTTTGATGCCTTTATGATAGGGCAGGAATACCAAAGGACTACAGCCGATCACTGTGTGTTTGTGAAGAAATTCTTTGATAGTGATTTTATAATTCTTTTGCTTTATGTCAATGACATGTTGATTGTTGGTCATGATACTGCATAGATTGCCAGGTTGAAAAGGGAGTTGAATAAGTCCTTTGCGATGAAGGATTTGGGTCCGGCTAGACAGATCCTTGGGATGAAGATTTCTCGTGACAGACAGAATGAGAAGCTTTGGGTATCTCGAGAAGGTTCTTGATAGGTTTAACATGAGCGGTGCTAAGGAAGTCTCGACTCCACTTGCAGGGCATTTTAAGCTAAGCAAAACGCAGTGTCTTAAATGTGAGAAAGATAAGGAAGAGATGAAAAAGGTTCCTTATGCTTCGGAAGTTGGCAACCTGATGTATGCGATGGTTTGCACAAGGCCAAACATAGCTCATGTAGTTGGTGTTGTTAGTCGGTTTCTCTCCAATCCTGGTAAGGAGCATTGGAATGCTGTGAAATGCATTCTCAGGTATCTTAGGGGTACTTCCAGATTGAGTCTTTGCTTTGGTAATGGGAAAACTATGTTGGATGGATATACAGATGCTGAAATGGCGGTGACCTTGATGGTCGGAAGTCTACTTCTGGATACTTGATGACTTATGGAGGGGGAACAGTTTCATGGCAGAGTAGGTTGCAAAAGTGTGTTGCTTTGTCTACCACAGAGGCAGAGTTTATCACAGCTACTGAATCTTGTAAGGAAGCACTTTGGTTGCAGAAGTTGCTACAAGAGCTTCGCATGAAGTAAGAGAGGTATGTGGTGTATTGTGATAGTCAGAGCGCTATTCACTTAGCTAAGAATTCTACATTTCTTTCGCGGTCAAAACATATTGATGTGAGATATCATTGGATTCGGGATGTGTTGGAGTTCAAGGCATTGTTTCTTGAGAAGATCCATACGGGTGACAACTGTACCGATATGTTGACGAAGACTGTGAGTAGAAAGAAGCTCTTGCTTTGCAGACAGGAAGCCAGTTTAGTTTTACCCTTAATTGAGGTAAAGGGGGAGATTGTTGGGATGGCCGTTCTCCTCAATTGGGCCAGCAACAACAAGGAAAAATAAAACCAAGCCTAACTAGGCTTTGGTTTTGGGGTGTTTGACCGAGAAAAGAAAACCCACTTCTATTGGGTTTTGGGTTTTGTTTTTTATGCCTATAAAAGCAAGGCTTTGTGCACAATTTGTGCATGTTTTTCAGCCGAGAGAGAAGGAAAATTAGGGCAGCTACGCAGGGTTCTATGCGAGAGAAATAGAAAGAAAGTTAAGGTTTAGTTTTCGGTTTAACTCTCTTTCAGTTAGATCTTTCCAGTCCTACTTTGTGATAGGTGTGTGTGTGGAAGAGTATTATTGCAATCCACCTTTGGGTGAAGTCCTGTGTATCCACCGGTTGGTGAAGATTGTTTCCCATTATTGTGATAGTGGAGATTTGACTGCTGTTACAGTCCCGTGATTTTTTCCGATTTGAGTTTCCACGTAAATTCGTGTGCCTCCTTTATTTTATCAGTTCTTGAATTATTTTGCTTGTTTAGTTGTCCTATTTTATTGGTTGTAGGAAAGGAGATTTTCTTGGGGTTCGCTTTCGTAATGTGTTGTGTTTATGCCCTTTCTGTCATAATAAAATGTCACCGTTTCTAGTCTCATTGTTTTTTGCAAAGGATGGAATATTTAAATTTAAAACCATTATCAAAAGTGAAGTCTGCACCTTGCAACTTGCATCTCTCAGAAGGACGATTTTTCCAATTGGCTTCCCTGACCAAACTTTCCTTCTTTCTTTCCCTGAAGAACAAAAGTGACGAGTTCTCCATTTTTGACCAGCAAGTTTTCCCAATGGCAATTGGGGTCTGCATATTTTAATAATAACAATCTAACACCAACTAGGCAACTATATTGAGGCTCCACATTGGAACCTTTTTGGATTTTCTACATATAAAAAAACCAATCATGAATCTTGATGTGTATATAAAGCAGCGGTTTGAAACTTGATCTTTGGCACCCCAATATAACATTATAGCCAAAAAAATAATGCATACTATGGCTCTAACAAAGAACATTTTTTCTGCCACCAATTCCTTCTGTTTTATTTCTCTCTTCCTCGTTTCAATCCAGTCGGTACTAGCAGCTAAAGATCAAAACGACGGCATATACATCGTGTACACGGGAGCAGCTCCATCCTCATCAAATGGTCACCACTGTGATCATATTATGAGCTCTTCCTCCATAGAAAGGTCAGATAGGATGAATTAGTCTTTTGGTCCCAACATTAATGAACAAAAATTCTTTCTTTTTTGGCATTATAATTACTACATTTCGGCTTATTCTTCTAATTTTTTTGCAGTTGGGATTGGAAAGACAGAGTGTTACACACATACAGCAAAGCATTTTCAGGGTTCGCGGCACGATTGTCGAAAGAAGAGGCTGAATCAATTGCCCGAAGGCCTGAAGTTGTATCAGTTTTCCCTGATCAAATCCATCGAATCCACACAACGCGATCATGGGACTTTCTGAAGGAACAAAGTGTTGTTGGATTAAAAACCAGTCAAATCCCAACATCAAACATTTCCTCTGTTTCTGGTGAAGATGTTATCATTGGCGTTTTCGATACAGGTCCATATAAAAATGCACATGATATACATAAAAAAAGCTAGCTGTTTTTGTAGAAAAATCTCATTGATTCAAATGGGCTGCGATTTATTCAGGGATTTGGCCAGAAGCGAAGAGTTTCAGTGATGAAGGATTGGGCCCTGTCCCCAGCCGATGGAAGGGACAATGCATAAAGGGACATGATTTTAAGCCTTTCAATTGCAACAGGTATTCTGATCGAGTCCCTGGAAATGTTCGTTTTAAGGTTATTTTTTGACGATTCCTGAATTTAAGTTGTGTTCTGCATCAGGAAATTGATCGGAGCAAGGGATTACGTCCCAAACGAAAACTCCCCAAGGGACCATAATGGCCACGGCACTCACGTCGCAGCCATTACAGCCGGAAGGCCTGTCCCCGGAGCATCCTTCCGTGGTGACCTGGCTAAAGGCACGGCGCAGGGAGGAGCTCCGGGAGCTAGGATCGCTGTGTACCGTATTTGTGACGATCAAGGGGACTGTTTCGGATCTGACATTTTGAAAGCAATGGATGATTCAATAGCTGATGGGGTCGACATTCTGACGTTATCCTTTGGTTCTAGTTTCGTGTTTGATTTCTCAACAAATCCGGTTTCGATTGGAGCATTTCATGCTGTTGAGAATGGAATTCTGGTAGTAGCCTCTGCAGGGGACGGTGCCGCCAGTGACCATTCTCCGTACATCGAGAATAATGATCCTTGGATTCTGACCGTAGGTGCTACCACTATTGACAGGTTTTTCGAGTCCGATGTTGTCTTGGGAAACAATAAAGTCATCAAGGTAACTTTCTAAAAAACATACTCCGTCCCAAAAATACTGTCTAGTTTGGATTTTAAATTTTAGTTCAAATTGTAGTGAAAATCCAAACTAGACAATAATTTTGGGATGTAGGGAATAGTTCAAATGCTTATTTTTGGGACGGAAGGAGTAAAATCATAAAAGAAACAAATCTGACTAAATAAGGAACTTGTTTGATGCTTATCGGAATGTGTGTATATCAGGGCGGAGGTGTTCACTCTGCTAATTTTGAGAAGAATCCAATCTACCCATTGATTGATGCCCGTTTAGCTAAAAAACCTGATGGTGATGAAGCTGATGCAAGGTAATACTAATAAAGATAAAAGTAGTGCGTTCAACAAATAAGACTCTTATTTTGAGACGAAATGATTGATCATCAGTACATTTGTTTCAGTACTTGTTTGATGGATGCATTAGATGGGAAAAAAGTCAAGGGGAAGATTGTTCTTTGTCACCCGAGCGAAGATTATGCAACATCCGCGCAGTTTGATGCCATAACAAGTCTGGGAGGAATTGCAATGATATATATTGACGAGTTTTCTCATCAGCTAGTTGACTCTGTTCGTGGTAGTGTTCCCTGTATCCCAGTCTATCCTGATTCAGACCAGATTCTAGCTTATATCAACTCAACCAGGTGATTTAAGATACTTTTTGATCGCGAAAAAAGTGTGAATATTTCAAGCATTTTGTTTGTGGAATATTTAGATCTTAAAAATTGATCCTTAGGAACCCTGTGGCGACGATTTTACCGACTGTAGCGAAAGCGAATAACAAGCCAGCTCCAGCTGTGGCATATTTCTCAGCTCCAGGCGGTACTCTAGATGACAATCGCTATTTGATCAAGGTGAATTCGAGAAGTTTCTTCCTTAATTTACTCTTTTTCTTTGGATATGTTGTACAAGGATTGAGAGTGTGGTTTTAGAATGATGCTAAAACAGATTGTGTTACAAAATTCACAAAGTGTTGTCCATTTGCATTTTTCAGCCTGATGTTGCAGCACCAGGCGTTGATATTCTCTCAGCATGGCCTTCCAACGAAACGAATGAAGCCTTCAATCTGCTCTCAGGTACTTCAATGGCCTGCCCCCATGTTAGCGGAGTTGCAGCGCTGGTGAAATCCCGAAATCCCGATTTCAGTCCTTCTGCAATCAAATCTGCCATTATGACCACAGGTTAGTCCTGATGAGAAAATGGCTCGCGTTTCGTCTGTCCGAAAATAAGAGCGCTAATATTGAACTAAAAACAGGAAAAAAAAAACAAGACTTTCATTTTTGGATTTGTGTCATTAGCTGGATATTTTCACTTACTGAAATTTTAACTCCATCAATTTCCAGCAAATCCAACCAACAATTTGAAGAAGCCAATAACAGACAAATTTGGGCGTCCATCAAATCCAGACGAATATGGTTCTGGTGAAGTAACAATATTTGGTCCATTACAGCCAGGGTTAGTTTATGAGACCGAAATAGCCGATTATCTACTGTTCCTCTGCAACCAGGGCTACAATGCATCAAGGCTCAAACTCATTTCATCAAAGTTTCCAACCAACTTTTCTTGCCCAAGTGATCCCAAGGAAGAATCGATGTCAAACATGAATTACCCCTCAATATCTGTCTTTCCATCGTTCAGGCAGAATCGGACAGTTACAAGGACCGTCACAAATGTTGGCGACGAAGAATCAGTGTATCGAGTAAGTTTTGAAGCGTCCGAGAAATTGGAAATCATAGTGAGTCCTACTGAGCTGATATTCACCAAACACCAAAAGAAGCTAAGTTATACAGTGACTTTCACAGATGCTCCTCCATTCAAAGCTTGTGATCCCCATGGTTCAATCATATGGAGCAATGACAAACACAAAGTTCGTATCCCTTTCATCGTAAGATGCTAGAAATGTTACAGCCAACAAAATGTATTCGTATCCTTGGATTAGTGGACTGTAAGCTTTTTGTTTTAATTAGAAAGTTTCTTCTTACTTTTTCTGTGCTAGTTTAGAATTGTATTTGTAAGAATGGGTTAAAACTTAAATGTACTCTTTCCATGGAAGGTTAAATTTCACTCATCAATTTCTTACAACAACTTCCAAGAACATTACCAAAGTGCTATTATCATTGAGGAGATGACCCGTTCACTTGATAGAATGCAGCAGATAGCGATGTTCCCTCTAGCAAACTAATGGCTATCCTCTTTCTGTTATTCTGTACATCCTACACACACACACACACACAAAAAAAAAAAAAGCAATGGGCAAAGCTGGGAGCAACCGAGTACTTCTAAATACATTTTCAGAATCATGAAATCAATTAAGTCAACTTTCTTAATCCGTGAAACACACACTAAATATGCAGCACATTCGTAGGAACTTCAACAGTGATTCAAGCTACCTCCGGTATTAACGGGAAAAACAAAATCCCAAAAGACTAATTCCCTCGAAGCAAACAAGAATTTTGTTGCAGTCCAGAACATTGGTTATACAACTACAAGGAGCGAAGCGAAGCAGTTGAATGATGAGTGAAATAACTCTGCCGTGTTTCTGCATTACTAGAGCCCAACTTTCTAAACCTTGGTTCAAGTAGAAAGGAGCCAAGGACTAAGGAGAAAGCAGCAAAGTAAAAGACAAGTCTGAAAAGACGAGACAAGGGAGGAAAAGCATATCTCAGTCGGGTCATTATGAAACAACTTCCTCAAGCTGCAAGATCAATAATAGATCAATGAATCTTACTTCACAATATATCGCAAGCATTCAGGGAAAAGAAAAGGATTAAAAACAGATGTCTTTGAAGTATTGAACTGATTTCAGCAACAATAAACAGACGACAACATTGTCTTTCCTTATTACTTCATCAGAGACTGTCACATTGGATCAGTAGTGATATTTTTACTCCAAAATACCTAAGACTGAAAGAACCATTGGGAAATGAGAGTTTTAGGGTATTTTCTAGACAACAAATACGCCTCAGCTTTCTAGTATGATGACTTCAACAGGCCGAGTAGTATGCACAAAAGAGCTCAATGTTCAATTTTTTTTGTTATCTGAAAATTATTAACTGTCACTGTATAAAACCACGGGGGCATAACTGCTGCATCTATTTTATATTTGTATGCTGCACATTTCATGCATTCTCAGCTGCACCATTTGTAGCAGTCACAAAAACACAAATGCATACAGATTTGCCACTCCTTACACAACCAGCACATATGAGACTAAATGGTGAACCAAATTAGATAAGTAAGAGTCTGCAGTTTTTCATTAGAAACGAAGGGTGTAACAGTTCAAGTCATGATTGAATGGGTAGCACATATTATCAAAAGGCAATGTTGAAAAGAAATAGATAATTGGGACCATATATTCAAATGGAAACGCTCGTCAATATCGACTCAAATAACATAATAGAATGCAAATCATGAACTCAATATTTAAATAAATATATGAGGCCATGAGGGTGGCTACCTGAAGAGGCGGAGAAAAATCAATTCCTTATTATGACCTTGAGTTGGTTTCCCCACTGCTCCTGTTCTTGCTCAATCTTCCTCACAAACTTTATTGAAGCATCCGAAGAATAAAAGACACTAATCGTTTCAAGCGTTGCAATGGACTCTAGAAAACAAGGCATCTCTTCCAACTTTTTACATCGATCTAACATCAACTCCTGAAGACAGACCATTTGATCATCACAAGCTCTCCAGATGACAAGGCTCTCAAGGTAACACAATTTCAAGATTCTAAGTTTGCAGAATTCCCCTTCTCTCATTTCCCATGTGTTCCCATCAAAGGATATCCTCGATAATTTGAGTACTTGAAGGTTGGGCAATTCACCAATGGCTGACATATTCTTTGAAGACAAATGAAACACTGACAAACTCAGGTTTTTGAGATGTGCAGGAAAATTCAAATCAACTGTAATGGGAAGATACGATGGACATCTACCAAACACATGAAGTGATTTTAGTTGACTCAAAAACTCAGGAAACACAATCTTGTCAAGGTTTTCTAGATTATCCTGATGCTCAAACACCATGCACTTCAACCTACGGACGTTTGGAAACTTTCTAAATAGCTTTTCCATGCTGCCCCAATAAGGAATTACAACACCACACAGCCTATCCAAATCATATAAAACAGATGAGGCATCAAGATTTTCAATGGGCAAAGTACACGAAAAGTTCCTTATGCAAAGGTACTTTAACTTTTGTAGATTCCAAACACTGTGTGGCAAAGAAAATTGTTTGTCAGCTGTATTCACAATAAGAGTTTCCAGATTTGATAGCTTACATATGGATGATACGCTGCGGTTGCCAAACTCACAGTGAATTGCAAGGAAAGTGAGCTGAACAAGAAGTTCTAATTCTCGTGAGAACGAAACTTTAAGAGGGCATTGCTCCAAATCCAGCACTCTCAGATGTTTAAAGCTGTGAATCCTCAATGAGATTTCTCGCCTTTTCTTTTCAGAGGAGTGGAAAAGCAAAGAACGTACACGAGGACAAAATAATTTCGACTCCTTCAAATGGTGTACCTCTGAGTGAATGCTTAACCTCTGAAGTCCGTATGGCTCATTAAATGCCAAAAGATCATCATATCCTTTGAGAACATGAAGAAAATGTTCCTCACTGGCTTTATGTAAACAAAATTCACGAAGCAAGTCATGAATGCGGCATGCTTTGACTCCACCATCCCATCTTCGTTTGGCAACCACAATCAAATTTCTACCGATCAAACTATTTAAGTACTCTTCAGCAATATCTTCCATGCGCTCATCCTTATCTCTCCGGAAAAAGCCTTCTGCTGTCCATAAATAAAATAACCTTTTGGCTGGAATCTCTTCATCTTCTGGAAATGCTCGAAAATAGAGAAAACATTGCCTTAAATCATCTGGTAAACATTCATAGCTCAGATCCAACGTTCTCCTGCAGTGATCTGTAATGGATAAATTTCCAGAGTTTAAATCATCCAGAACTCCTTTCCAACCTTCTGGAGCTGTATTTTCTAGTATTCCAGCTACAATGATGATCATTAAAGGTACTCCCCGACAACGTTCAGCAATTTTTGATCCAAAAGCACGAAATGTAGGATGCCAGCCAACATTTTCCTTGAATAACTTCTTCTGCAGTAACTCTATACTCTCTTCTTCATTGAGTGGCCGAAGAGCGTAAGGTTTTTGGTCGACCATCATCTCACGAGGAGCGACATCACTATGACGACTGGTGAGAAGAATTCTACTTTTAGCATTGTCATCAGGAAATGAAGCTGCCAAGATCTTCCACGCTTCATTGTCCCATATATCATCCAAAAGGATGAGATATCTTTTTCCTTTCAACTTGCGCCAGAGTATTTGCACTAAATCCTGTTCACCAAGCTCAGGATATTTATTGTTAGGATCAACCTGATTTATAAGGTTGCCTAAAATTTTCTTTCTGTCCACTGTTTGCGAGATTTGACTCCATGCACGAACAGAAAAAAAGCACGAAACATAATAGTCATTGTAAATCTTGGTAGCTAATGTGGTCTTACCCATCCCTGGCATACCGACAATGGCAATGATTTGCAAATGTGCCGATCCTCTTGTGAGTCGATCCAGCACTGATCTCGCATCATCCATAAATCCGACAAACTCATTTGTTGTTGGTAAGAGAGGTTTTTGTGATGATGGTAGCAGATTGCAAGTCTCGGTGACCTCTGTTAGTTCTTGTCTCTTGACCTTGATTTCTGATCTCTTGACTTCGATTTCAGCCTGGATTCCCTGGATGTCCTTCATTGTGGAAACAAGTGAGGATGAAAATGAATCTTGATGGTCATCAACCAATAGTTGGCCAACGAGACCCTCCACTCTGTACGCGACCTCTAAAACACGATCCCAGAGAGTTTGAAATTCCACATACTGGTGGCGCAACTCCACAATGTCCCCCAAGAAAGATCTGAAGGAGACAAGTTTGTCGTTAAGAACCAGAAGACAATGACTCCTATTTCTAGGTTGTTTATCTCCCCGTCCTGTTAATTCTGTTAGTTGTTCCAGAACAGAATCAACAAAATCCAACTGATTAGTCTTCTGAAAGTAGAAAACCGGTGATTGTGGATCTTTCACTCCAAGTTGTACCAGAGTAGCCTTAATTGTCTTTAAGAGTTCCTGAAGCAGTCCAAGATCAGGTCCTCTATGTCTCTGGTACAAAGAGAAAACCAAGGCTCCAGCATCGCATAACACGATTCCAATGTTATTCGCAAGCTTGTTTGGAAGCTGCTGTTGCTTTATAGTGGTTCTCAAGGTCTTCAATCCTCCATAGAGCTCTTGCAGTTGATCTTTTATAGAAAAGGGATGAACACAATTGCCTAATAATATCTCCCAGAGATAAGATATGATAGAATCAAGGAAGTTCTTGGTTGCTTTGAAAGCGTCAGGGTCCATGTCTAGATCATTGGGAGCAAGTGATTGTCTTGATAACTTTGAGCTAATTAAGGCTTGAGTGTAAGCCTGATATACAAAGTTGTCAGTTGGTTTGATCTTTTGCAACAAGGTTAAAACTATGTCATTAGGTCTTTCATCATCATCATCATCATCATCACTGAGACTCTCCTCCTCAAGCTCACCATCAAGTGCTTCAGGGCACATAAACAGGACATGGATTTGGACAGCAAGTACTTTAACATGAACCAGAAATTCTTGAATCAACAAATCTTGAGTGTCATCACCAACAAAGCGGATGAGACTTTGTAAGAATGTCATCTGCTCAACTAAGGCTTCCCCTTGTACAGTTAATTCACTTTGGCGAAGCGAATCTAGAATCTCAAAACTGAAACTCATGATGGTCAAGACTTCATCTGTGGTAACAAGAGAGCTACAACTAATTACTACTGATTGTTGTCGCAAATACAAGGAATCCGCCATGGTGACGTACCACTCAGCTGTTTCGCCCTCCAAGGAAGAGATTTCAGCTAGGAATTCAAAAATGATGTTCTTATGAGAATCAGGAAGATTGCGATTGAAATAAGAATAACGGAGAAGAGGGCGGATTTGATTGCCATATTTGGAAACCGTGGTTTCAATCCTTAGCCAGAAAGATGCCAGTTTTGCAACATCCATGTGATCCAATTGTGTGCCAGAAACAACAACGAACGCTTTGATCTTCTCTAACTTATGTCTCGCCAAATCAAAGTGGAAAAGCTGCAAATCAAATTGAGGCAACAGATCATTCAGCTGCAACTCCAAATCGTGAAAGACAGAGTCAACACAAGCAATAACGCGAGCGGAGTGGTCATTTTTCCTTCTTGTTTTGGGATGAATCTTTAAAAGGGTGCGCCTCAAAATTGGCAAAATGGGAAGCAAAAGAAGAAGATTACTGAACAAGCAGAGAGATGAAAGATGAAGCCAAAGAAGCAGGAGAAGAAGAAGATGGATGATGCCATTATTCATCATGATTTCTGAAAGAGTTTCGATCTTAACTTTGTAGATACAATGAAACAAACATAATTTGGCTCCCGACAAAAAGATGTGGCGCTTTGGGTTAAAAGGTAAAGAAGAAGAATTTAAACAACTTTATTGGTAGTGCGAATAAGTGCCCAATACAGTTCTTGGACCAATGCAATTCAACATACAAAAAGAACATTATTGAAGCCAAGGCACAGCTTATTTATTATTTTTAAAAAGGAGAGTAAAGGAACTAATGAAAAAAAAACAAAAAAAAAAAAAAATAGTCCAACGTCATTTTTAAGCATTGATGACGCGTCCGAGAAATCTGAAATTCACCAAAAACCAGAAGAAGCTCAGTTATACAAGTGACTTTCATAGATGATGCTCCATTCAAAGCTTGTGATCCACATGGTTCAATCATATGAAGCAATGACAAACACAAAGTTCGTATCCCTTTCATCGTAAGTAGGAAATGTAACTACCAACAAATTAAGCCACTACTGGATCAATGGACTGTAAGTTCTTTGTTTTAAGAAGTTTCTTCTTTTTACCTTTTCAGTGTTAGTTTTTAAGTTGTATTTGTAATAATGTGTTGGGGCGCCAGGTTCCCCTTCGACGAGTCCAAATTAGTGCGGCTCGCGACTAAACCGGCCCAAACTCGATAAAAGGTCCAATCGACCTCTGGAAACTTCTAGGTCGGTTCTTAATTATTTTTCTACTAAGAAAGGGTTCCCTAACCTACCTCTATAAATAGTGATCAACCCTTCACGATTAAAAATATGCTCTACGCACCACAATTCATACCCTATTAACAATTACTCTTACTGACTTAAGCATCGGAATGTCTACTCTCGGGAGACCCCGAGGCCCTCTTTTGCAGGTTTTAGGGTTTTGACTCCGTCATAGCCTCCGGTTCAACCAATTGGAGACGTTGGTGCAGATCCATACTTCGTCAAGTGGCACGCCCAGTGGGACCCGCTAGGGTTTCTCTCCTTCCCGACAAAGGTGTAGCTGCGCCCATATCTCTGTCTATGGCTTCCAGGTTTTGCGTTTTGAAATCATGATATAAGTGGCTGCATGATGAAAACCTCTGGAACAATGAACGAATTTGATATACTTCACTTATCTGATTAATTAAGAGGCAAGTCGTAGGTAGCTGATATTAATTAATTAAGCACACCATGTTGCAAGAATTAATTAAGCGCTAATATATGCAAAGTTAACATCTTGTCATGGAGGCCACACCGTTCCTTGCTTTTCTTTGCTTTTGGTTTATTTTGGTGTAGAGTTCGTAAAAAGCCTCTACCATCCACACGAGAAACGGAAAGAGCGGCTCCGGCACCCACTTTTTATCAAACGTGAAGCCTTAAGAAGTACGACGATCTGATAATGAAATTTAATCGGATCTTAAATCTGACTAACCCTCCAATGTTCGAGCAACGCCAGCAAAAAGCAAACAGAGAATAGGAGCATGAATCAGTTTCACCGTGAAAGTTTCGACAAGTTTGATAAATTTCATGAACAAACTTGCCCTTACAATTCATAATTTTATAAGTTTATCAGAATTTTGACCGTATTTTTGTAAGCTTACATACAGGTCCTCATGACTTCGAGGCAAGGGGCACCAGACAAGTTGCTCGAGTTTACAATCTTCTCGAAGGGACCACCTACCCTGATATCATTTCTCGGAAGGATTCGAGAGGAAGATACTTTGTTGTTCAACCGCGAGCACAACGCTCTCAGGTTCGAAGGAAACACTAAAATATACCGTCCAGGTTTTGTCCTCTGATCTAATATTAACATCAGCTATTAAGAAAAATCATGAAACGAGCACAATAATTTAATTTTTTTTTACATGCATGCTCGAGCTGGTGTGCCTGAAAAATTGATGACTATACATACATGCGTATGACTCTCGATGACATGACTTCACTTTACATACTCGTTTGCTCGACTTTCTCCTCTAGAATTTTGGGAATACAATTTCTTTTACCTAGATCTATTGATCATAATAATTTGAGAAAAACTACGTTCTCGTTAGCAACATGAATAGCCTGAGACTTTAAATATAATATACGCATAATAGTCGTGTCATGACGAATCAATGTCATTCTTCTATTGCCTTTTTTGGATTTCTTTAATTCTGTGCCATGGATCGTGGTTGCCTGAGGATCCTATTTACATGTTGTACCTATTGACATGAGTTTCTTAATTCCATATCTGAGCATCATCGTTCTATTCTTATTAACCATGATTTTTTACGATAAATCTTTTGAGTTTATGGTTGACTAAGGAAATTACTGCCCATCAACCTTGGTTCGAGAGACTACACAGCCTCCTCGAATAAAACAAGATCGAGAAACAAATCAATCAGCGAGGACTACGAAGCCTCCAGTTCCGACAGAAATCCAAGCAGCCACAGCCCGCTCGACAGGGATTCTAAATTTCCTGAAAATTATAAAAACGGTCCTTAGTAATTTTGTTATTTATACTCTCACGCTAAAATCTTTTGAATGCACAGAATGGCCCCTGGACCATCAAAGGACATACTTGGGCAAAATTCCCTTCAACTAAGCAGAATTTATGATTCAATCCTTTCATATATTATTTATCATTCTTGCCTCTAATGGATTTATTATTCTTCATACAAGTCCTAACTTTACAGCAAGGGGCGACCTGATATCTCAAAGGTCACATCTCCTCAGACAGGCGCACGCCTCCCTCGAGACTTGGGCACGAGGCCACTTGTTTGTTTTTGGTAGCATAAGCTGAACACCCCTCATCACACAATTGCACGAGGCAGAGGTTTTAATGGCAGATGAGTTATCGTAACCTCCTATTACAAATAAATTCATGTCACACATTATTGGCTTCCAAACTTATTCAGTTTGAGGGCAACAAATTTAAATCTCAGCCATCATTGTGCATAAATACACATACTATGCCTAAGCGAGCTTATTGTTGATACATAATCGTAGTAGTAGCATGTCAATTGAATGCTACATAATAAGGTTTTCTTACATACTTGTATGAATCAATACCTCTTTGCCATCACAGCAAACATGAGGGTTTACAAATTGAATTGCATGCACAGCTCACTGATTTTGGGGTACTACTTGCCCTATTCTTATATCAGAACATTGCATTTGCATGCTTGTTTCATTTTAAGCCGTGCACAATTCATGTATACTCACCAAGGGTCTAACTACCTTATTATTAGAACAACTAATGTTTTGTTCGAAGTGAATAGCTATGCAAGCATAGCTCGATGTTTTGAGAGACCGAGGGCACATACAGTCATGATCACACACACCTAGCCCTATGACAAGGGTAGAGACAATCCCCTCGACTGATTTGAAAGGAGATAAGTAGCTCTAAACATATTCGTTCCATGTTGTCGTATTCCTAATTGGACTTCTATAACGAATACAATTCTAGTTATGTTCTTCAAATTACTCAGTGCCTCCCTTGAGGTGATCTAACGAAATGTGTGTAGTTATAATAACCTGCCCGAGCGTGGCGCAGTTATACTACTTAGCTTTGCAGGCCTTACAACAAGACAATTCGAGAAGCATCTTTCTCGAATTACGAAACAACCCATTCCAAGGGGCAATGACCTGCTCGAAAAAGTAGATAAGTGTTATTATCTCCTTAACATTTACATGCTATATGGCTACTATCTCCTTGCATAAATAGCATATTATATGAATTAATGTCTCAAATCACATAGACTACCAATCGTCGACTGAGTTAATTGTTAACCTATTGTGTATACATGTAACGTGTGAATTTGCTAGTCTTTGTATCATTATATCCATGATCAACCGTTACCTAGCTCTCACACGAATCAATACTTAAGGTAAAATCACAATGTCGTGACATCTATGCTTTCTCGAGTGGAGCATAATTGCTATTTGCAATCTAGATCTTGACCATAGCACATTATGTCAATTGCCTCCGTATTTCTCGAAAAGTTGTTACTGTATAATCTTGAGAATAGTTATGCAGGGCCTTCTATCACAAAGGCATGCTCGATTTTGGGGAGAACTTCAATCTATTTTTGCAGAACTTACAGAAATGCGAGAACGAGGATAGTCCCTCTATGATTCAAGAGTGTGATCAGACCATAGTAGCCTCCAACAAATAGAGGACCAATACACGGCGCGTGTCAAGAACGAGCTCCCTCAAGCGGCTTGTGGAGTCTCTCGACAAATGAGTATTACTACTCTAACTCATGGATACCCCTGAAAGAGTGCCAACAGATAAGTGATATGATTTTCTTACAACATTAATTCCTAAATATACGAACATCGACATTACAATATGAGTGTTACGATAGTTCATTAGACATATGTGTTGCTTGGACCTCTTCAGCGTCCTAGAACTTTCACATGAAAACTGCTTGCACAAAAATTCTTTCTCAGATGCATGACTTATTACTTGCATCATCGCATATTAGTCATGAAGCATGATGCCACGGCTGTTATAAATATCTGGCTTTGTTTACTTTCCACGAAGTCATGTTCCTTTCCTTCCTTTTGAAAGGGGGTAGATATTCCTCTCTTACTTACGGTTGTCGGTAATATGCTCTAAAGGTCATAGTGCAGGATGGTTCCTCTTCCATGAGCCCTGAGTCGCAGTGGATCGTTGTACATACTCTACTGAACAACTAGCTCGAACTTGCTATTGCGAAGCCGCAAAGACTTTCACATCTGATGGTCAAAGCTCCATGACAAATCTCTATGACTCTTCAGGGGTCTGCAACATTCTTCCACAGCTGTTTGAGCTAACCAAACCATGGCTTCAATAGCCTTGCTCATATCATGGTGAGATCTTTCCGCTTCTTACATTTTATATCTCAAAATGGCTGTTTTTCAAGGGGGCAGAGTCCCTCAATAGTATATTCTATTCCACACCATTTCTCATGCTATGATAATTTATTACTCACTAATAAATTTACAAGTGCATGAGTAGTTGCTCATATCATGGATCAGAGAACCATATGGTCTTCTAATGGTGTCTGCGCTCGAGAGCCATCACCATCAGAATGATCTATCCTCGACAATTGCCATGAAAGGATTTAGGTGAATACTTCCTCAAAACTAAAGTACACTAGAATGATCTCTTCGAATATGCATCCTCGATCGAGGAGCCCATATGTACACTATCAAGGACCGAGAGCCTTTATGCGCTTATTAGATGAAATTCTCACTATCTTTCAGTCGACATGCCATTATTATTATACTTGCAATACATGTCTTGGACTAAGCTGCAGGACACGCATACCCCGAGAACTCTGGGGCAAAATAAGCAGAGATACGTAACTCTCGCAGCTGATCCCTCGAGGATAGCAGCATCGTCAAGTTCACTCTGACCTTAGGGTGTTTATGTTTTAAACCCGGGATATAGACTATCAGTCTAATGCACATAGTGGTAGCCCACTCGAGTACTCATGGGAGCTGTTATATCTCATATACGCAGTTACACCTAGATAAACATGACTAGTCACTTAAACGAATATCCTTTTCAGGATCGTCCTTAAAAAGACATTCTCTTCAGAATCGTTTGTATTCGAGGAACTCGTATCCAGTTTCCTCGAGGTTATCCTCTTCAGGATCATCCTTAAAAAGACATTCTCTTCAGAATCGTCTATACAAAGGTCCCTCTTCAGGATCGCCTGCAAAAGAGCCGTGTACTTAACATCCGGCCATTATAAGCGCTTTACAAATAACTCATAAGCCGTGTACTCGACATCTGGTATTGAGAAAAGCCTAGATTTTCATGTTCATGAACAATGGGTTGACTATCCATCTAATCTAAACACATGTTTTATACCTCAATGAGAACTAGACTTGTTCTCGAGTATACTTTCTTGGATCGATATATCATATCATCCAATACATCAGATTGAAATGACTTTATTCTCGATGTTCTCGAATTCACTTTGTGCCTCGTTAATACAAGCCTATTCCTTCTGTTAGGTGATTACCATTCATCTCCTTCTGATAGACGCCATTTTATTGCCTTAACCCTACAAGTATGGGGGCTTCTTGATCAGGCACCTCCCCGAACTGAGCGGCGGGAATTACACTCTCATCTAAAGTCTCGGTCTGCCAAATGCCACCCCAAGACTTGGTGGCTCCGTGATGAGTAATGGCTCTCGAGTTATCTATAACGAGGAGTGTTTATATATGGGAGATTGTAAGGCGTCTGGAAGGTGTGTAAGGTGTCTGGAAGGTGTGTAAGGTGTTTTGGAGGTGTTTGGGAGGTTGTGTTTTTGTTTTTTCGATGATTATTGGTCTACGAATCTCTTCCTATGACTATTCTCGACGGTCCTCAGACTGGGGCATCGTTCCTTCTCACACTAATGCGTAATACCTCCTCGATTCTTGCTCGAATCTCGGGCAACGACATTATACATTTACTCTGGTTCGACACATCAACCTGATTTATACTTCTCAAACCCGGACTAAGAGTTCTATGCTATATTTCTCGGGACATGGGAAATGGCAAGCGGGTCAGTTGGGCGGATATAAATAAGCTTAAAATGCTTGTGTACCTTGTTCGAGGTTAGATGATTACAGCTCTTGAGTTTGGTCTAGAGCTCTACTCGAGAGAATCTTCTCGAGTTTCACTATCTCTGCCTTATGGATATCACATGTGGCATCTCTTACAGTGTCTTCTACTCTTCTATCTTTCCTCAACAACCGAGGATGTATGTGATGACAGTCTCTTCTCTCTGATGTTATATTACACTCGAGCTGGTCTTCTCGAGTCTCTGGATTTCTTAAACAGAAGGTCATATTGGGGCACGTTCTCGGGGTGCAGTTCAATCCCAGATTTATGCCCTCGACATCGAGTATTCTCTGTCTTTATTTATGATGTTTCTACTACTCTGTGGCTATTCTTGAGGTCTGATTCTATTACTTCCCAATCAGAGCCATACGTCATCTCGACAGTGGATATATCTTAGCCGTTGCTAATGGCGCATATTTTGAGATTAGTGAGAATCTCCGCTACGTTTCTTTCTCGACAACAGACTATCTTGGACTAAGTTTTTGGCATGCAGCTCCAGCTTATATTTCTTCTCGAACTTATGTCTTCGACGACAAATGTCAATAATCACAGTCTCATTACATCTTTTCTCTTGGTACTCAACATAGTATTGACAGAAGTCTCCTTCTCGAGCTTCTCTACTCGAAGTCTTCGAGACTCATGTGTTCGATCTTATTTAGGCATATCTCTTGGCTCTATTCACAAGATTATTTGATATCACTTCTCATTCATCATTCTCGAGATTTGGAGTTAATGCTTCTCGACCTGAAGTGCGCATTGTAATCTTCGAGCAGATCTCTTGTTCTGCCGTTTATTGACAACACACCATTATATCTAAAATAGTGAGAATCTCCACTACTTCTTCTTCTATAATCCTCTCAAGGAGCGAGACATTCGCCTCGATCTCTCTGGGGCAGATTGTGAAGACCATCACATAATACTTTCTCTATTAAAAGTCTAGACTAGTGCCTTCATCTTCCTCAGACTTCGATGTCAATCATTATAAGTGACATGCACATCGAGAAAGGTACGCGCTAATGCTTTTATTGCTTTAATCTCTCCTCGATACTAACCTGTCGCAGGTTCTCGATCCAAGTCAGTTTTTTCCGAACTTGAGGAAACTATACACTTCACGTTATCAAGCCTACCCTATATTCGGACTTCGAAGTATAGGCTTCATAAGGGGCACTTGACGAGTCCAAATTAGTGCGGCCCGCGACTAAGCCGGCCCAAGTTTGATGAAAGATCCAACCGACCTCTGGAAGCTTCTAGGTCGGTTCTTAATTACTTTTATACAAAGAAAGGGTTCCCTTACCTAGCTCTATAAATAGAAATCAACCATTCACGGTTAAAGGTACGCTCTACACACTACAATTCATACCCTATTAACAATTACTCTTACTGACTTAAGCATCAAAGTGTCTACCCTCAGGAGACCCTGAGGCCCTCTTTTGCAAGTTTTAGGGTTTTGACTCCGCCATGGTCACCAGTTCAACCAATTGGAGACGTTGGTGCAGATCCATGCTTCGTCACCCTTCAATTGGGCCAACAAAGAAAAGAAAAACAAAACCAAAGTCCACACCGAAAAGGGTTTTGTTTTTTTTTGCTTATAAAAACAAGATGGTCGGCTTTTTGTGTGTACATAATTAGAACCCGCCTATTAATTGGGAGAATATTGTTACCACAACCCAAAACAAACAAAGAATACACTAATCACTCCCTTCCTTCTAGAAAAATAATTCATTTTGTTATATTATTTTTTTGAGATTGGGGACTATAAAATAGAGTAACCAGAAGACGTGTCAGATCCCTACAGTGTTAATCTATAAAATCCCAGGCCCCTGCTCCCATCTTTTCGCTAGCACCAAAGGCTTTTTCTCAACAGGCATGCGTTGCCGCAAGAGCTTGAGGGGTCAACTCTCTACTTCGTTTTTTCTGGATTGTAGGCTTCTATTCCACTATCGAAGATCTTCTGCTAAAACCTGACAAAGTAGGGAAAGCATTGGTCACAGCTCTCGAAAGAAGCCACTGAAGATTGGCTGGTAGCTTCGTTCTCCAAAACAAATTTCTTCCATCCTGCTTCTGTGAGCCTTCTCCCATGACTTCTGGAGCTTGATGCACTATTCCCTTTCCTCGTTATTCTTGCTTCATAATATCCCCGACTTCATAGTTAAACTCCCTGTTGAAGTATTGCCCCAAAACAGCTTGTCCTTGTGAGGATCCTGAGTTGCAGGGATATATACAGTAAGAACATTTCTTTCACTATGAGAAATATAATGCTTATCAATGGACATCTCCAGCTCCAGGGGATATTCTCATCCATCAAACTCCTTACTTTTAAAGTTAGCTCACCGCTGAACAACTGATGATTTTCATTCGATGGACAATCTGCATATGGAATCCAATTCACCTGAACGAGAACATCCTGTCCATTGACAATCCTACACTTGAAACCTTTTTCCAGCACACTTTTTTTCCATATCCCTTCCCATCTCAAGACATATTTAGAAGAGCTGAAAAATTCAAAAAGTAGCCCCTTTGATATAATTTGCAGTGAAATCCTTTCGAGAGAGTGAGACCGGATTGCAATTATAGTCTTATGCCATTTTAGCCAGAAAGGCTAGATTCAGGTCCCTTGATGATCTAAGGCCAAGTCCACCTCTGAATACCTATTTACAAAGGTCTTTCCAGGCCTTCCAGTGGATCCCCCGAGTTTCTTTATGTCCTTTCTTTTTCTTGCATCATTCAACTCTTCATTGCTTTTTCCTTTACAGTAAGAGCTTGATTCAACCTATACACAAATTCACATCATCACGTTCACTAATTTTTTGTCTAAACAAGAGGTGTCCTTTTTTTTGGGGGGTTGTCTAAACGGTCTTCTCAACTTGGCTTTAAAACTAAACATAACTAAACTTCTTTAGACAAATATGGAAGCTATTAAAACTAAATTACAGAATAAAGCTTACCATCTTGATTGGATGCTAATGAATTGACCATAGGAAATTAAGAAATAGGCCAAAATTGAAGAACTTGTAAGACTGGCTGGTTCAAAGAAAACACCAATCATATCGTCAGACGTCAGCCATCACGTGCTTGTTCTGGACAGTAATTACGGACTTCCCTACTATTTAGAAAAAAGATGTTGAGGATACAACCAACACAAGCCAATATTCTAAACAAAGTAATAGAAAAAAATATGAAAGATAAAATTCACCCAGTCTGGGAGGTGTTGCTGAAAGGTTGAAAAGCGTTGGCATTGTAATAAGCTATTAAAAGTCGGGGATAAAATGAAAATTGAGTTTACTGGAGGAATTTGGATAGCAGCAGAGTCTGATTTATGTACTGTCAAATCAGGTTATAAATGGGTGCAAGGTGAAAAGCAGAATTCAGGGAAATGTCTATCATTGGTAGTCCTGGTAATATCATTGGTTGAAATTGAGCAGTTTCTGCCAATCAATTATCATTTATGTGTGGAGGTAGAGTAGAGTCAAACATTCTTATTTTCTGTTGTGACAGCAAGAATTTGTCATATGCGGAGTATGAGAAATATAAATAACTTTGAGGGGAAGCTGAAATATGTGGAGCAGGTTGTCAAAGAAGTGAAACAGGCGGTGAAATGGGTATTTCAATGCAACATTCCAAAGTAAAACCAAGTAAGGAGGCCTATCTTCGAGTAACAGGTGTACTGATATGTAGTTTATTTGGTGTTCTTTTATGTAATACCGTGTATTAGTTCTGAAATGAAATACTCATGTTAGAGTGATATAGGTGACTCTGTCTGTGTTCTTATTCCAGATTATCGTACTGGCACTCTCAACATAATTTCGACGAGTGTTTTTGTGCAGTTATATATAATATTACCTTTTATCAAATAAAAATAACAAGAACAATAAAAATAATAAAATCACCCAACATTTAATTCAAATTGCAGAATACAGGTCCGCGATATAAATTTAAAATGTGTGCATTGCACCAAGCAATACTGCAAATTGTCGTTCAACCATTCCTAATGAAAAATAACAAAGCTACATAATCTCCATAAACAGTTACACGTAAGGGGGATCGACTCCAATTTTTTGGAACACTTCCCTTTACTTCTTCGGAATAAATAATATAAAGAATGTACCATTCTGAAAATAAAACTAAAGTACCTTTGCCTGATATTAATATAGGTACCACTTCAGGTCAACAAACCATGCAAGAAGAGAAGGAAAAATTCCATCGGTGAAAAAAGAAAAGCCATAGAAGAAGGAAAGACGTACCACTGTTGAAATATTCTTCCTCTGGGTAACAGAAAATTAAAATGCAACAGTCATTTCCATTTTCCTATCTGCCAGCATTATAACTCGATGTAAGTGATTTTACCCTCTGCATAAAGATTGAGATGATCTTAGAAATGAATTATTAAAATGTATTATAAAGAGAATTATATATAAAACCCAGATTTACATTGATTTTCCATTTCCTCCCAAACAAAATAGAGAAAAATATGGTCTGTCTCCTAATTTTCTAAACAGAATAAATTAGTTCCTTGCTTCCAGGTTCATCAACTAATTCTCAAAACTGAAGGAAGGGGATTATCATAAGCCATCCTGTTCAAGGTTGACATGCCACCCATCTTCCAAGGAGGAATGTCATAAATGTTATCGAAATTGTACATCCAGTATGACTAGATACAAGAATATGCGAAACTTGTGCACAAAGATAGTTGCTAAATGTTACCAAAGCAATATTACCCATCAAAAATAAAAATGAAGCAGATGAAGGAATGTAAGCTTTACAGTAAAATTTTTAACTGAATTTCATTTTCAAGTGCAAGATAATTCATCAAGCTGTTTCATGCAGCCAATTATTTGCAGTTTCTTAATAGAAATTCTTCAGTTTTCTCAATCCGCCTTGACAGCCAATAATCACCAGCTCCTCCTAGAAAGTAAGTTATGGCATTCTTGACAATTTGAACAAAGATGTTCATTACTCAAACAAATTACACCCATATTTCAAATAAAATTACAGAAAAATTCTTATATAAAAAAAGCATTTTCTAAACCCGAAAAAAAGAAAAGAAAAGAAACATACAAAACCATGGAGGGAATCATTGATTTGCGCATCAAAGATGGTAACACATACAAGTAAGATTCTAAGTCTCTTGTAAGATCAATATCAGCAATTTTTTTTAATGGATACTTGTTGACTAAAGGAATTGTTTCCATCCCCAATTTCAAATACTCCATCCAAACTAAATTTTACTCATATAAGGCAGACAGAGATCCAGCTATAATAGTAATGGAGCAAAATGGAGACAACTGATAACAAATCAGAACTGAATTTGAAGAGGTAAAACTTGAAATGCAATAATGCCGCAAATTTACATTAACTATAGCAATAGAGGTCAGCTTCAAGTAGGATGAGAAATAAGAAACATTGCCATCAACTCACAGCTTCAACAATGTGTGTGGTATTCATTGCTGTTAGACACAGACAAAGTTCACCATCTCTTTCTGAAAAAATCTTACCTGTGGCGGAAGTTTTCTGGGATGTAACAAATTGAGACTGGATGTCATACATTTGTCAAGCTCAAAAATAAATTGGTATTTGCTGGTAATACGGCTCTGTTCGGCAAAACTGGAAAAAAAAAAAAAAAAACTGTGTAGTTTATATGAAATTCAATTCAACTCATGGATGATAGCACATATGAAGAAATACATACCACTGTGAGAGTAAATCACATTCGCACCGGCGGCCACTTATTCGTAAACCTTCAAAGATTGCCGGAATCAGTACAACGCACAAATAATCACTGCAATCAAAGAGGTAGGTTCCAGTAATGAGACCAACAGGAGATACTTCCTAAAGGTAATTAAGTCAGTCAATCGAGGAAAGAAATGAAAAAAAAACACTCAGGAAAACCTTTTTTTCGATTATGTCACCGGCGGCGGAGCAGGATGGTGGAACCGGTGGTGGAGATTCAAAGGAGGACAAGAAATTCGGGAGGGAAATAAGTCAAATAACCACGAGAGGACACGTGGAAAAGGTACAAAGGGAAACTTTTAAAGGGTGATTGACAATTTCGCTTTGGCCCTTTCAGTATAGTGAAAAAAAAGAGCTCAGAGAACATGGATGGGGGTGCACCGGAGTCCGGAAGGGATGGCTGCAGCGTATGAGGAGCTACCGGAATCGCACCAGAAAAGTTTCCCTAATATTGTGGCCCCTGTAAAAGCAGTGATGAAGAAGCTAGATGGTTGCCGCGGTTTCTTCTGTCACGATTACGTTCCCGTCTATCCTTTCTTCGACGTACTAATGCCGACTTTACTTTGTGGTTTTTAGTTGTTGCAAAATACTCCCTCCATTCCAAAAATAAATGGCATTCTAAAGTTTGCACGCACAGTTTAAAAAACACTTACATAAGATAAGTAAATTACTAGAATATCTTCAACAAATCCTATTAAAATAATGCTCACCAATAATATTATTTTTTTTGATAGTATGTTGGAAATTTTTGACAAAAAATGCATTAGAATATGAAAGCGACACTTATTTTGAAATTTCTTCATTTTGCTAAAACGACTTATTTTAAAATAGAGGGAGTATTAAAATTCGTATTAAAACAGAAAAAAAAGGGTAAACTGTATAAATGGTCCGAATTTAAATTTTGGTGCCCTACATCAACATGTATATGGATTGAGCCTTTACATTTTATTTTGAAATTTTTTGGGTCTCTTTTTACTGTTCCGTCACCACTTCCGTTTTGATGACCGTTGACCCTACCAAGTCAGGGGTATTTTCGGAATAACACATATAAGATCAAAATAACAAATGTTTTTATAATAAAATAGAATAAAATATTAAAATTATTATTTTATAATAAAAATTAAATAATTTAAAAATTAAAATTAAAATTAAAATAATTTCAAATTTCAAATTTCAAATTTTTTTTTTCACTTCCCACCTTTGTGTATCCCATATGCTAGTCAATTTCCCCCTTTTCTGTGCTATGATATTCAAGAGTTTCATTCTCACTTCATGCTCAACACTTTAAATACAGGCTACAGTTTGGAAGCAGTTAAAAAATTGGGATTTGAGATGGTTTAAGTGAAGGTGAAACTTTAATGACTTGTTTACCTAACACTTATTTTGTATTTTTGTCTCATTTAACATCTTAAAACATCTCTCAAATACAAATTTCAATACTATCTAAATAATTTTTTAATTTACTTTTTAAAAAATATTCTATAAATTATTTTTACACAATTTTCATCCACTACAACCGGACCACCTCCCGCCGCCACCGAACTGCCCGCCGCTGACATCGGACCACCACCGGTCGGCCGGATTCCGGCCAAATTCCGGCGAGTTGGCCGGAATCCTTCTGTCGGTCGGTCGCCGGTCGGCGGCGGCGGCGGCGGGGGAGGTGGTCCGGTGTTTGTCTAAAAATATTATTACTTTATATAAAATATCACCCCAACAACTTTTTAAATGTTATCTCAAATCATATTTTAATTCACATCTCAAACCCAAATCAAAAATCAAAACAAAAACTAAAATAAAATGTTGGCCAAACAAGCCCTAAGCATCTCTAACGATTGCATTATAATTTACAATAAATTCACTGTAAAAATAAAATATTTCAAGCATTTTGTACACCAAAGTTTTTTACACTCTAATCTTAATGCACCAAAAGGTCTAAATATTAAATATTTTTAGTTTAAATTTTATTTTTATGGTTGATTAAAATCTTACAATTTGGTAAAATTTAATTTTCAGTCGCTTTTTATTAGATTCTAGAAATATGAAATTTTTCTATTTATTTACATATTCAATTTTAATAATGACTAAAAATAAGTTTTATTTTGAAAATTAAATTTTTATATTCAATATGGGTCTTAGTTTATAAATTTCAAGTAAAAAATTTAATATGATATAATTTCCACAACATAATTCATTTTATAAATTTAACTATATAGCAAATATGTAATTAGATCAAAGTAAAATATAGTGTATAAAAGATAGTGTAGTTGACAATTTACACAACATTTGGCGTGACACTATTCACTGGACTAAAATAGTGCACTGATTTGGTGTATTCGTTGGACTGCAAATTTCACACCAAAACACCAAATTTAGTGTTTTCGCGTGTTCGTTGGAGATGCTCTTATTCTTGGATTTTTTTGGCAAATATTTAAGGAGAAGCTTACATTTAAATTTTTGTAGAAAAAATGATTTTTACTATAATGGAGTACATAAGATGATTGATTTTTAGAAAGAAGTTTACCTTTATTTTGCTAATGGACCGTACAAAAGTTTTATTGCTCAGTAGTGGCACGGAATCCTCTGTGCCACTTCCCTATGACACTATATTGCATCATTCAATAAATTTGTATAAATTTGTCATTTGTATTAATATTTATACCATTTACAATCACTTTTGAAAATTTTATATTTTAGAAATGAGGGATCAATTTTTTTTTTGGATTAGGGGCTATTTATTTTAATTTTTATAGTTAAAAATTCAATAAAAATAGTCACATTATTAGAAATAAAATAACAATATAAAAATAATTGGTAGTGAAAATAATAATTATATGATTTACATATACTAATTGGATTTTACAACTAAGAGTGTCCAGGAAAAGTGGCATAGTGTCACAGAGGATCCCGTGCCGTAGCATAGATGAATGGTTTGATTATATTTTCTCCTTCTCAGAACAATTGTTCGTTGCATTAAAATAATACAGTACAATAAAATAAATAATATTTCAAGAACGACCTTAAATCGTTTTAAATCACAAAAAAATATATAAATGATAGTCCTACTTTTCTTGACAATTTTGAGTGTAGTTTCAACCATGATAATTGATAATTGAGAACACTTTTTCTTTTACCCCTTTTTTATTCAGAGTATAATTTTATTATTTTTCTATATTACTGTAAGATTTTATAGATATATATATATATATATATCCCATATTTAATTTCTCTAATTTTTAGTTTCTTTATCCGTTAACCAAATATTCTTGCAAATTTGTTGTAATTTCAATTTCAGCATTACTATGAAACAAAACTATCAAAATCCCAAATTCCGCCCAATGTAATATATATACAAATCAAATTCCGCCCAATTTACTAGAAACATGGCAAATTCCTCAAACTTTTATTTCTATGAACATTCCAAACTCCGTTGGATTTAGATCTAAAATTCACTTTCAGCCCGCCAACTTAGAACTTTTGCAACAAAGGTTACGAGATTGTGTTCAACATCACGAACGTCGGGAAGCCCCTCTTATTCAAGAAGGAGACTCTCTCCTCACGGATTTGTTTGTGTTGACCCCAGATGTCATATTTAAAAAAAAAATAAAAAATACTTGCTACTCTTGACTATTCCAATAAAATGTTAGATTCCAATAAGCACATGATGTTTTTTCTCGGTAGTTACCGGTTATTGTCCTTGTATATATACTTGCAACAGTAAGTATTTGGACAAGGTAAAGAAACATAGAAATTTTTTCATAACTAAGGGTGTAATTAAAGAAGATAAGCCCTTACACGTTGCCTGTTTTGGACTTAAAGAGTTGGACCTTTCATCCCTATTATAAGAGCTCATTAACGCAAAAAAAGCCAAGGACAGCCACAAAAAAAAAAAAAAAAAGCACCAATACTTCATAACCCTTGGAGCAATATTGAGCACCATCATCAGTCAATATCTCGCTTTCTATAACCAGATGCAGGTTGATTTTTAGTTCAGAATCGATCACATTATTATATACTTTATAGGTTTTCTATTTTAATAAATTTTTTTAAAAAACCCCCTAGAGACAAGACCTGACAATATTTTGGGTGAAAATTGTGCATTTTTATTTATTTCAAGGCTAATTCTTTATGGAAATTTTAGCGAGATGTTCTATTTAGGGAATAAGATATCTACGCAAAGGAAAAAAAAAAAAAATACTCCGTACTTAGTATCTCTTGGGCAACTTTTGTGCCTAATACTATCAAACCATTCACATTATATACTTTGTGCGCCTAACTTGTCCCATTTTACTCTCATTATCTTTCTTTTTTTTTTAAGGAAATATAAACTTATTCCAACTGAATTCTATCTTACAATCTTTCATGCATTTTATAAAATTTGTCTTTTTTATTATAAAAATAGATGAATAACACCTACTTCCATCCGGTTCTATAATAGATTTTAGAGACACAGTAGAGTATTCTTGAACCTTGATGTTTCGAATGTATAACTTGAAAAATCTTAATAACCAACGACATAATTTAAGCATCGTCTTAATTGATTTCACTTATTTTGTTGATTCATTTGATCTTAAATTCTTTCTTATTTAATTGACTTTCATGCTACATTCATGTACTTCCATTCGGTTTAATGTGTCAATTTACTACATTGTACTTGTAGTTCAACAGAGAATAGATTATTTAAAAAATAAAGAGTATGCTTTTGATTGTTTTCGTTTCCTAGGCTGAGACATGCAAGTAATGCGCTATGTTTTCCATTATTAAATGCTCCGGAATGGCTGGATTTTACCAAATTTATCTATGCAAGAATGGTGTTGCAAAGTGTACGTAGCATGTCAACATTGATTTTGCAGCCAGTGACTTTCATTGAGGATGAAACATCGATCCAAATTTTCTTTCCATAAGCACCTCTATAAGTAATTCTCGATGGGTGAGACCAAAGGAATATATAAAAAAGATTTAAATTACCGAAGCAACTCGTTCGCCTCAACATTTGTGTTTGAGTACTTAATCAAATTACTACCAAGAACTCAAGAATATTTTGCCGTTTATAATAAATGTATCGCAAGTGAAGATCCGGACCGGACAAATCATTTTAGGATTTAGATTACAACCTAAATCAATTACTTGTTTGGAAAATGACAGATGCCACATCTCATTGGGAGGGGGAAAAAAAAGAAACACTACTAGAGCAAGCGAATGTTCAAACAGGCTCGAATAGCTAATGAATTGATGTGAATTCACAAATTTGGTCGGCACTACTTAAAAAGTAATAATAATAATAATAATAATAATAATAATAATAATAATATTGACAGCTTTAGTTGCAAAAAACAATATCTTTATTCAACGGACGGATGCCACATCTCATTGGGGAAAAAAAGTAAAACTAATAGACCAAATTAAGGATATGTAGCCTGTCTCAATGGGCTGCAGCTCTAGATCTGCGGCAAGACCTAATCAAACGGCAACTTGCCATAATAACCAGAATAAAGGAACACAGTGTAAGGAGAGTAAACAATGAGATCTCTTCGGTCGCCATTTTTCGCAGAATGATGTATGAACTTAAGAGCTAGTGGCGTCACATAGCCCAAAGCGTTAAGGATTGCAATAGTGCCGAACCAAACAAGCCCAAAGGCTCCCGTCCATTGTTCCACACACTCATTAACTTCTTCATCACCATCACTGTTGCTCATGCAAGACATCTATGTAATGATTGTGACTGTATGAAAAGAAAAATGGACGTGAGAATTGAGTTTTTAACTGATTGTATGATTGTCTAATACAGATTTCGCGCTTCTCTACTGATAAGAATGTAAAAACATTTCTAACAAATGTCTACTGACAGTAATGTAAAACGAAAATCAATAGAACTTTGGGAGAATTTGGATTAGGGGCGGTGGAGAGTTTTTAATTAATAAAAGGAGTATAAGTTTTAGATAATATGGATTAAAAGCAGTAAATTATATTCTTAAAATCCTAAAATTAAATCGTTTATTCACTACAATAACTACTCTTACTCTTTTAATCCTATCATATTGAACTAGAGAAAAAAGAGACAAAACCTTCTACTTTTTTCATCGACGTCGCTGGTGTTTCCCCAACGATCCAACACCACTCTCCGCCGTAGATATTCCAGTTCCGAGGCGCCTTGAATTCCCTTTTCGATAAGAAGCCGTACTCGACGAAGTCCTCATTGTCACTGCAACTAAGCTTTAATTTTCCCTCTCTTTGTAAATGGGAGACCTGATTACGTGGGTGTCCGATAAGCTTTAATTACAAAAACAACAACAATTCCTCATCTTCTTACACTTTTAATGGTCCTTCAAGTGGTAATGATCTGGAAATGAAAATAAAGAAGAAAATTGCAGCTTAAAGCATGTTCACTACTGAAGGTAAACTCAAGGCCACCATGTGGGACAGCTTCAAATGGATCAAGGTCAAATTTGGTACCGATGTCCGTTATGGGATTTTTTTTTTTTTTTTTTTACTTGATCTTGATTGCGTTTATTCACTACGTGAGAAAATTTCAGGCAAAATGATGATGAATGAAGTCATTTTTAATGTATTAGTTCCTGTTTCACCTGTATCTCTCATCTCATATGTTCTTTTCTGAAGCCTTTTTTCGGGTTACAAATGTGCATTGTGTATAAAGTGAAAGGTTAATAATGGATGGTTTGTACCCATTCAATATGTTCTTTTGATCATCTGAATTCTGCCTTTTGTTCTTAATAAAATTCCTTCTGCTATCAATCCCAATAAGTAGCAAGATATTGTAGAGCTCTGTATGGATAGCATTTGCTGAAAAAGAAGCATGGGAAAACCATCAGATTGGAAAGCAACTATGAAACTTGGGTCGAAAAAAAAAAGAATGTTATCTCCTCTGCAAACGAAACTTGAAAGCATCAAACTATATGGAATTTTTAAATTAAAAATCTTTCAAATAAAAAATCAATCCACGTCTCTATAATAAATTATTCTCTCAACATAATAAAAGCCTAGCGACTAAAAATAGTTCTGATGGGCGCAAATTGTTTTGAATGAAGGGAGCAAATCATATTGGTTCTTTACACGTACGTTTATGACCCTCAATCCCACGTGAACAGTAATTAAAGTTGCTTTTTCTCTATAAATTGTGGCTCAAGTCTTCTTTTAAGTGGTCTTCCAGGAGGCCTCTTAGTCTTGGGTGGAAGCATGCCACACATTGAGCAAGAACCTTCAAAACAATTCTCATGCATATTTGTTATAGGTAGCATATCAAGTTGTGGCATGTCATTTGTTGGAATACCTGGCATCGTCATGGAATATATATTTTCTTGCACATTCTTTTTATACCAATCACCAACATGATCATATACATTGAAATTTTGATGCTCAATTGAACAACAAGCATGACAACAAGGAATTCCAATCATTTGTCATCTTAAACATGTGCAGCTGCTAGTACCAAAATTAACCATAACAGGACCTTTTTGTCGCTCAGAAACTTCAACCTCAAGTGGAGGCCTTGGCGACGGATGCAAACTTTCTCGTAGCTTAATTTGTTCTCTCAACTTTTTCTCTACTCTTCGTCCTATTTCATGCTTCCAACTCTTAAGATCATTCACCTTATTAGCTAGTAGTTGAGAATATTTTTCAGTGTGAGCTTGCATCATTCTTCCAATGGATAAACCATCTTGCTTCACCCATCCAAGCATTAAAACTTTCAGCAATATTACTATTTAACCAATCCCATTGTGGTTTACTAAACAATGCATTACTCCAGTGCTCATGCTTGCTTTCTAAAACCCAAACACGCAGAGATGGATGAAAATCTTTTATTTTCTTTAGAGCCTTTTCATATTCACTTGTTGTTCGAGCATAGGCTATCTCATCAAGCAACTTATGCGCTGTTTTTTTTGCTGCACTTGCCATCCTAACATTTGGATCCTTCTTAATGAATGAGCTGAAATTTTCTTGTAGATGCCTATAACAATGTGAATGATTCTCTGCTTCAAATAAAGCATTTACACCATTTAGTATAGCAGGATTTCTGTCAGATATAATTACCACTTCTCTATTATGCACTATGTCCTTAAGATGATTCAAAAACCAAAGCGAATCCCCTTTATTTTCTGAAGTAACAACACCATAAGCTAAAGGATACATACCGTTATTTGCATCTATGGATGATGCAGACTACAGAGTCCCTTTGTACGGGCCATTTAAATGACATCCATCAATAAAAATCAACGGCCTACACCCAGCATGAAATCCATGAATCGAGCAACCATAAGACACAAAGAGTTGCTTGAATGTACCATCATCATAAGCTAACCAAGTAGCCACAGTGTCCGGCATAACCTCTTTCAGTCTATTACAGTACCAAGGAATTAATTTATAGGAGTCCTCAATACTACCATCCAAGAGTATCTTTGCTTTCTCTTTTGCTGTCCATGCTTGTAGATAGGTCATCTTAAAGTGGTAGTCAGTCCAAGAGTCTTTGCAAATTTGTCGAGGTAAATATGACGGTGTACTAGAAATTTTTTCCATAAATATGTCGCCCACCAATTTAGAATTGTACTTCAGTCTAAACTTGAGCAAATCTTCTACTGAATGAGTGTGAATATTTTCAAATTTTCTAATAGACACCTGATTTGACTTGCCATCTCTCATTGCTGAAATCTTCCACGGGAAACCATTGACACCACACTTAACTTTCAAATAACTTGGCTTGTTATGTGTGTACGAATACGCAAATCTGTGAGCAATAGAAAACCTGTATACAGCAGCACGAAAACTTTTGGCATCTTCGGAAGCTTGTCCGGGGCCAATAAGCACATCATTCCAAATGCTTGCCGCACTTTGATTAGCTTGCTCATAAGGTGCTGCCAGTTCTGATGATGTATTGTAAAAGATCTCACGGGAAGCAATGGCCGGTGCTATATTATTCGATGGCCTGGAAGAAAATTAATTCATAAAGTTGTCATTGCAGAATTTACATGGATGATATGTAAGTTACACCATTAGAATGCAATAGAAAGGTTGAAATACTTACATGTCACGATAAATATTAGATGGTGTAGCTTCTTGATCAGCAAGTGATACATATACATGGGCAAAACTATCATTGGACTCAATAAGTGTCTGCAAATCCATCTCGTCTTTCATCAAAATAAGCTATTTATAATCATAATTTAGTGTAGAATGTATCACTTTATCTACTGGATCAAGAGCTAATTTTTCATAAACAATTGTCACAAACTCGCCAAAAGTCATTCCACTATGTACAATGATTGAGTTGGTTATTCCTCCTTTGTAAGTGACATAACCGTCCGAAGAAATAACATTGTCACCACCCCAATGACAGTAACAAAAGATTGATTTTTCCATTTTAATTCTACCTAAACCTGCATAAATAGGATTGTTATAAAACATCATGCCTAATCTTCCGTATTGAAAAACAATCAGAAACTAAATACTGAAAATTGTTTAAAGCTAATATGGTGAAAAATATTAAAATTAAGAAAAGTATTAAAAAAACACAAACAAACATCAACACTAATCGCGTGCACATGTTGATGAATAAGAAGTATAAATTAAAGTAAGGAGAAAAGTCCATCAACCATTAATCCACAACCCTCCCCAATTCTCAAGTACTATACCCTCATTGATTTGGGAGAAAGAAGCACATCAAAAAAACTAAATCAATAACTACATTCATTAATTTTAGAGAAAGATAAACTAAATTATTAGATTGTTTATGACTTAGATTGAATTGATTACTCGTCCCCAAAATTAATAGTTTTTCTACTTGCTACTGTAAACTAGAAAATTGTACGAGATTATTTGTACAAGATCAGGTTTCAAACCTCGTCTACGAGACCTAAGAAAAAACTCATAAACAAGGATATTTTGAGAGAAAGGACTGTAACACCTTCTACTTTATTACAAATTGCTATGAATTAAACGATTCTCAAATATTACTACAAGCATAAAACAGCAAGAGTATCGATCAACCAGTGACCCAAAAGAATACAAAATGAATTGATCAATCCCAATTTGGTATACCATTTTGCTATAATTACCTTGCAAAAATGCCGAACATGAGTATTTGGTGGAGAGACGATTAGCGCGTCGGCTGGAAAAAAAAGTAGAAGGGTTTTATCTCTTTTTCCTCTAGTTCAACGTTATAGGAATTAAAGAGTAAGGGTAGTTACGGAAGTGCATAAACAATTTAATTTTAAGATTTTAAGAAAATAATTTATTACTCTTAATCCATATTATCTAAAATTTATACCCCTTTTATTAATTAAAAACTCTCCATTGCCCCTCATCCAAATTTTCCTCTTTTTTTTACCTTTTCAAATGGAGTTCATCAATATATATCCAGGTACCTGGTTAAACCAAACATATATATATATAAGAGTTTAAAATTTTCTTGCAAATTTATGTTGTGTCCTTTTTTCGTTGTGCTTTTTATCAGTGAGGGAATATGATTATGTAAAAATAATATTAAAAATAAAAGCAAAAGAAAATTAATATTCATCTTCATAATGACCGATTAGGAAAATTTCTGCAACTTTTTGGAAAACTTTTCATGACACTTGTATATGTGGTGAGAGAATAGATCAATAAATAATTAAAGTAAGACTTTTCTATATATAAACACATTTTAAATGTCCTTATAACTTCAGGTGTCCTTATAGAGTACACTGAGGTAATAGCATCTTTATTGTTTATAATGACACTTTCTAATGTCATGAAAAACTTCGTTTCTTGCATTGCTCCATCCTTTAATATAAATAATTTATTTCTCCGTTACTAATTTAGTAAAATTTGTTTATTATTGAGAAATTTTTCATTGTAAAAAGTAGTTTATATGTAAAAATATCTTTTTAATTGATTGAAGTAACACATCCATACAATATTTATATCGTGCGAATGTCGTGTACACGTGGGTCTACATTAACTATTTGACTAGTGTTAATAATTTCTTTTCTAAGCTCGGTTTATTTTGGCCCTAGCATTTGTTTGTCTTGCAAAAAAAATATTAAATTACTAATAACACTTTTTACTAGACAAATAATTTCTATCCGGACATTACCATTCTCTGATCCTGTAGATTGCACATTTAATTACTTTCTTTCACAGCCCAACTTATAATTCTTATATAGCTTAGTTATAGCCCTGAATTTCTCTAGAAAAAAAAAATTCTTGTATAGCTTAAGTTACATAAGTATTAGAGATTTAGGTTTGAGGGTTTGATATATTTTGGTTAACGGTTTAGATCCTTTCAAAATGACTATGATCAGTTACTGGACTGGGGGGCTTTTTCCCAAAAAAAATTAAATAAAATAAACGTGGACAAATTTAAATTTTTCAGAATATTTGTGGACAGAATTATATTACTCGGATTTCTGAAATCCGAGTTCCGATTAAAATTATAGATTCGGATTTTTCAAATCCGGGTTTATATTTAATAATAAAATAATAATTTCATAAATTTTGTTGAATAATAGTTTTTTAAAAATTCTTAAATGAACAGTAAAGCTCTGATTTGTGGAATCCGACTTTAGTTAAAAATTAATAAATCGCAGCCCGAAATTCTTGAATCCAAAAAACCGGAAGTCCGTAATCTGGTTTTAGGAATTCGGGTTTTGGAAATCCGGCTGCCTTTAATTTTGGTTGGTGGAAGTAGGCATGTGCCTTAAATTGGAGGACCAAAAAATTAATAAAATAATCCTCAATTGACTAAATCCGGATTCATGAAATCCGAATCCAACGTAATTCGGATTTCAAAAATCCGAGTTACTTACGGACTCGGATTTCGTAAATTCGAGTTTAACGTGCTATAAAAGAAAAAAAATTTCAGGCAGTTCTCATTCGAGAACTGATTTGGATTTTCTGTTTTTGCAGCTCAAACAAGGGCGAATTGGAGTTTTTGATGCATTCTTGCCTCTAGATACGTGGAAATCGTTATTTGAAAGAGGTTAGATTGCAAAACCATGTTATTTAGTTTAGTTTTGTGTCATTTTGATTGTTAGAATGATGTATGATAGATTAAGGTTTATGTTGGTTGGTTGTTTGGATGTTTTAGATGTTGATTTTGAGGTTAGAGATGAGAAATCATAGTTGTTCATGAGATATCGAAGTTGATTTATAAGTATTTTAGTATGGTGTATTTGTTGGAGTATGTATGGTGTATGGTGTATGGTGTATTTTAGAGATGATGGGTTTTTTGAATTATGAATGGAGTATGTATGGTGTATTTGTTGATTTTGTTATTAAGAAATGATTAGTTATTGATTTTTTTTTTAACAGTTATCAATGGCACGTAATGTATCATACATGCTTAATTTGTATCATACAAGTAAGTATGTGATAGAGAACGGTAGCATCAACACTTTTTCGAATATGCCGGATGATGGTTTGTTTGTCGAAGAAAGGTTGTCATATGAGAGATTGATTAGTAAGATTTGTATGACACTTGGTTGGGATCCAACACACGTGAAACTCCACCTTTCTTTGATTTTCGATAGTCCCGGTGGTAGGCGTGTAGTGAAGATCAAGAATGATTCGCATGTAGAGTTCATGAACCGTGTAGATCCAATGTCATTTTTGGATTTATACATAGATTTGGAAGATATCACTCAAGAAGAAAGAGAAGCGAATTTGGAAAACGTGTCATTTGGTGGTTTTCCAAGGGGGGAACGTGCTACTACTTCTTGAAACCGTGATGAAGAGGAGACACCTTTATTTGCACAAAATGACTACCGGGAAGAGTCGAATTCCGACTACATAGCTCCAAGTGAAAGCGAAGAAGACTGTGATGTCTCCGGAGAGAGTGATTTTGAAGAAAGTGATGATGAAAGGTTGGAAAATGAGGAAAGAGATTGTAATCTATTCGCCCGACGCCATGTATATAGTAAGATGGGGAACTGGGATGCCTCATGTGTAGACAAGGATGAGTTTGCTCTTAAGATGTGGGATGAGACGCCCGAAGGAATGGACATTGGTGTTTGTTTCAAATCTCAATCAGAAACAAAACATGCTGTGAAATTATGGAACATCCATCATAAAAGGGAATATACGGTCGCCGCGAGTAGTCCAAGGACGTGGGCTGTGCGGTGCAGAACATTTAATGTGGAAAGTGAGGATGGTGAACCACCATGTGAGTGGAAGATGCGTGTGTCATGAAAAGCTCACGGCCTTCATGAAATTGTGAGATGGCATGATGCACATAATTGCATAACTCCTGTGAATGATAATGACAATCGGTGTGTGGACGCGTCTTTGATTGCTAGACTCATCAGGAGAAAGGTTGAGGACAACGTAGATTATACGGTAGCCTCGGCACAGAAAGATGTGAAAACCTTATTGAAAGTAGATGTGCCATACAAAAGGGCGTGGCACGGGAGGAGGAAAGCCATAGAAGCGGTCTATGGTGATTGGACCTCCAATTTCGAAGAACTTCCACGGTAAATATCAACTTTTATCCGTGTATTGAAATATTTTTAGTATTTTTATTTTTACATGTATTGAAATATTTTAACAATGACTTGTTGTTATTTAGATATATCGCTGCGCTTAAGTTTACTAATCCTGAGACTGTAGTAGAGTGGGAATGGAAGGAGGGACAAGAAGGTTGGAACAGGGGAAACCGGACATTTAAATACGTCTTCTGGTCATTTGCACCGGTGGCTGAGACGTTTTTTGAATGTCCACCGGTCATTTGTATCAATGGAACCTTTTTGCGTGGTGGATACGAGGGTAAATTGCTTGTTGCGGTGGTCTATACCGCAAACAAGCACATTTTACCGGTTATATTTGTGATTGTGGATGAGGAGACAGTAGAGAGTTGGACATTTTTTATGAGGAATTTGAGGTTGTGGATTGTGTATGATAGAATCGTAAGTGTGATATCCGACCGGAATGCATGGTTGTTGAGCGCAATGTCACAGATGGATGAATGGCGTGATTTAGGTGATGGTGGGCACTTTCTTTGCCTCCGCCACGTTCGCAGCAATCTTGTGTCGCGATATAATAGAAAAAAGGTGAAGCGGTTATGTTGGAAGATGGGCACGACGCTTTCAAGAGTGAAATACAACCGTATGAGGGCAGAGCTTATTGAATTCAAACCTGCTGCATGGGAGTATCTTCGAGGGATTGGAGGGAGTAACTGGGCTCGTTTGAAAGCCGGTCTTCGCCGTTGGGGCATAGCGACAACCAACATTTTTGAGAGTTACAACAATGCGTTGAAAGGGATCCGTTTTTTACCAATTAGAGCCTTGATCGATGCAACCTTTCGCAAAACTGTTAAATTCTATAGAGAAGAACAATTGTCTGCGAGAAATTGCATGACACCGATCCCTCCTGAGTTATGGAAAAAATACGAGAAAATGAATGACAAAGCAGCCAGTTTTGAAGCCACCCCTTTCGATGGTGATGATGCTATGTGGCGTGTTTTTACTGCCACACGCCTAAGTGGCAGGGGTGGGTCTCTGCATATGGTGAACTACGATGAACATAGGTGTTCGTGCAGGAAGTGGCAAGAGTACCGGATGCCTTGTACGCACACACTCCAAGTTTGTCAAAGAAAAGGGGATCGGCCTATTGATCTATACCATAGTGTGTGGCGCCTTCCAACGTGGCGCAGACAATTTCATTACACGGGCTTTGTTCCGGTTCCCGATGAGGAACAATGGCCGATGGTCAATTGGAACATCATTCCGAATTATGAGCGTCTTGTGTTGCATGCGGGACCGGGACGAAGACAAAAAAGGAGACATAGAATGCAAATGGATTACAGGGGACGCCGGAGCCGGGGGGAATGTTGGAGATGTGGACAACTAGGTCATGATGCCAATTCTTGTCCGTTCTCACACCCAGGAGTAGATAGAAGACTTGTGTATAACAGCTGGAATTGAGAGTCATTTAGTGTTCTTGCAAGTGATTTAGTGTTTGATAAATTTATGTGAACATTGATAAATTCGGATTGTAATGTGAACATTGAATTGTGTTGGTTTGTGTTGATATAGTGTTTGTGTTGGATTTAAGTTGTGTGAATTGTGAATTGCGAATGTTAGTAGTGTTGATATAGTGTTTGTGTTGGATTATAGTTGTGTAATTTGTGAATTGTGAATGTATATAGTTTGGTAGTTTTGTTTATTTGGCCGAATGTATATGGTTTAGTAGTTTTGATTATTTGGCCGAATGTATATGGTTTGGTAGTTATATTATTTGGCGAGTGTATATCGTTTGGTAGTTTTGTTATTTGGCCGAATGTATATGGTTTGATTGAATTGTTTTTTTTGGCCGAGTGTACATCGTTTGGTAGTTTTGTTATTTGGCCGAATGTATATGGTTTGGTTGAATTGTTTTTTTTGGCCGAGTGTACATCGTTTGGTAGTTTTGTTATTTGGGCGAATGTATATGGTTTGGTTGAATTGTTTTTTTTGGCCGAGTGTATATGGTATTTGGTTTGTGCATAATCATTATTTTGATTGAAGTGGTATTGGTTACCTTGTGTAGGATTGAAATGGCGACGCCGGCATCGGGCTCGCAATATGACTATCAACCTAAACATCTTCACCCGGGACCTATACAAGATAAAATGCTATATCGTCAAACAAAGCATAGGTCCCAAGCTGTCTATGAGAATAAGATACCGGACATTAAAACATTCAGCCCTCAAGGGATGTAGGTACGACAGCGATTTTTGGGCGTTATACAAAAATACGGCACCGGAGGTTAAGGAAGTCATTAGGAGAGCCGGTTTTGAGGGGATCATGAAAGTAGGGTACAAAAGAGTTGATCTAGGCCTCATTACCGCGTTGGTGGAACGATGGAGGCCAGAAACCCACATTTTCCATTTCAATTTCGGAGAGGCGACGGTGACGCTACAGGACGTCGAGGTCCTGTTTGGTATTCGGGTGGATGGTGACCCGGTGTACGGGACGACAGTTAGCCGGACTGCAGATGAATGGTGGGATCGATGTGAGGCTTATTTGGGATTCCGGCCGGCGACTGTAAATGGCCAATGTGTCAATGTTGGTATTTTCGAAGATGAGATGGATCGTGCACTACCTGAAAATTCCACTGTCCATCGATTCGAGCAAAGGGCCAGGACACTTATACTGCATTTTATTAGCAGTTTCATGTTTCCGAACAAGACGCAGAATACTGTCAATCTACAGTTCCTGGCCCAGGTTGAGGATTTGGATCAGTGTAGTCGATACAGTTGGAGATCGGCACTGCTGGCTGGGTTGTACTCTGGACTATGCGAGGCATCACAGTATACCATGCACGACGCCACTGGGTGTCTATATTTGCTACACGTACGTATTAGTTTTCATTTTGTGTTTTAATTATTTTGCGCTTTTGACGTTATAATTTGAAGTTTTAACATTATTATTACAATTTACTAGGTATGGGTGTATGAGCGGATCGAGAGGATCGCGCCCCAAAGAAAAGGAGTAGATTATTTGATTGATGAGACCGCTCCATTAGCTTAGCGGTACGTATTTTCAGTTCAAAATAACTCAACGTTTAATTCTATTTGTTTCTTATTCATTTATTTCACTAATTCAAATATACCCCTTTGTTTATTAAGGTGGGAATGTAGGTACACCTACGGCGACGCCCCAAGGAGCAGCACTCCACCTTTTAGAGATCAGTTAATAAGTCTGCGTGTTGAAGATGTAAGTACTTGTAATTTGGTATTTATATTTACTTTGAGATCAATTACCCCTTTCTTTTTGTTTCGATTGTACCATCTAATGAAATTCTTTTCATGCAGTTTCGGTGGCAACTATATGCACATGTCCTCCATAGACTCCCTGATTTCTGTACACAAGGCCACGAGTCGGGCAGAGTCGTAAGACAATTTGGATGCATAAAGGATGTTCCCAAGCGCCCCATGATTAAAGATAACGCAGCATTCCTTCTCGACCACGCCCACAGTATGTCTGGGTATCCTAGCAATAATTGGGTGGACCACCATTCCGCAGTACGTCGTCATTGGAATAGGAGAGAAGAGTTCGTGCTACGAGATTTGGAGGAAGTAGATCCTGGTTCCGTATATGAGGGGTACTATAAATGGTTCATGGTGAACACTGTCAGACTGATATCCAATCCCGATAATTATGAACCTCAAGGATACGAGACTTCTTTGAGCCGCGTGAAATTATATGTGAGTTAATTCTAGATTTCTTTTATTATTTCTTATGTTTTCATTTTTTTTTCATTTTTTATTTTTTTAGAACTTTATTCTCTTAATTAACATCCCAATTTCTTTTCAGGGTGAAGTATTGAACAACATTCGCGTGAGTACCGAGAGGTTTAGAGAAAAACGAGAAGATGATAATCTCCTAGACGAAGAACTTGACAAGCATTTGGACGATATCATCAATCAAACACATGCTGCTTTAACCTTGGGCGCAAATGATGAGATGGAGGTGGAGGATACCCAAATCCTAGTTGATGAAGATCCATTTTTGCCCTCACAACCTCCGCCGGGTAAAAAAGCGAAACCGTGGTCGAGAGATAAGATTGGAGGAGGAAGAAAGAGGAAGGTCACAATCCCCCCTCGGACATCGCAACAACAAACTGAGGGTTAACAAAATGAGGATCAAGCACATTCTTCTCGAGGCTCGGACATCCAGGTCGAGACTCATTTTGAAGAAGCTGGTGGACCCGAGACTCAGTTTGACCTTGGTGGACCCGAGACTCAGTTTGACCTTGGTGGACCTGAGACTCAGTTTGGTGGACAGTCGCAACCACAACCGGGAGTCAAATTTATCACCATGGGGGAGTCCCAATCCCAACCCCAAATCGAGACTCAGTTTGGTGGACAGTCGCAACCACAACAAAGTTCAATACTCAAGTATCTTAAGAGGGGAGACAGGATCCTGCAGGGTCCAAACAAATACACTCCGGATGCGCACAATAAAGGAAAAGGGAAAAAATGAGACATTTCATTATTTTGCACATTTAAAGTAGTTTTTGTATTGATTTTTTTTTTTGAAACTTGATTTGTTTTATTGTTAATCGAATGCCGTTTATTGTTTTGTTGCCATTAAATTCCTGTTTTCCAATGTTTCATTGTTGTTGGTGCTGTAAACAGATTTAGGACTGGTGAAAATCAGTCCAATTTTTTTTTTCTGTTCTGACAAAGACTCGGATTTGCGAAATCCGAACCCAGACTTTTTGTAAAGGATTCGGATTTCGGAAATCCGAGTCCGTAGCCAACTGAGAGTCACCATTTTTCAGAAAACAGAGGAGATTCGAATTTCGATAATCCGAGTTCTGCCTAAATTTAATTTTTCAACACATTTTTTTCTCTATCCGGAAATTAATATTTTATTCATAGAAACGGATTTATAAAATCCGGATTTAGATTAATTACACTAATTTTTGTCATTAACTTAATATCGGATTTACGTAACACAAAGTCGGATTTTAATAATCCGAGTTTATTAGGGGTCGGATTTCCGAAATCCGAGTTTTGCCCCCATTCGGATTTCCTAAATCCGGGACATATAAATTTGTCCACAACATTTTAAAAAGCTTTATTTTTGTCCGGGTTTTTTTCTTCAAATATATTTAAGGAAAAAATTCGGTCTAGCTTCACTGATTTTTACGTTTAAGTGCATGCTTAGTTCAGTGTCTCCTTGAGTTTTATGTTTAACTCGGTTTCTTTTGTTATCTTTGGTTTCTTGTGGTGCATGTGTGCGTGGGTAGTTTCATTTTTAATTTCTTTTATGAATGTAGCATAAAAGTCAATTAAATAAGAAAGAATTTAAGATCAAATGAATCAACAAAATAAGTGAAACAATTAAGACACTGCTTAAATTATGTTGTTGGTTGTCAAGATTTGTCAAGTTATACATTCGAAATGTCAAGGTTGAAAGACATTCTATAGTGTCTCTAAAATCTGTTATAAAACTGGATGAAGGTCTGTATAACTCCTCCACTCTAATAATAAAATAGACAAATTTTATAAAATGCATAAAAAACAGTAAGATATAATTTGATTGGAATAAATTTATATTAAAAAAAAAGATAATGGAGAGTAAAATGTGACAAGTTAGCACAAAAAGTATATAATATGAATGGTTTGATAGTATTAGGCACAAATGTTGCCCAGTAGATACTAAAATTTCCATAAAGCATTAGCCTTGAAATAAATTAAAAATGCACGATCTTCACCCAAAATATTGCTTTATCTTGTCTCTAAGGGTTTTTATAAAAAAAAAATTTTAAAATACAGAACCTATAATAATATATACAATGTGATCGATTCTGAACTAAAATTAACCTGCATCTGGTTATGGAAAGTGAGATATTGACTCATTATGGTGCTCAATATTGCTCCAGGGTTGTTGATGCTCTTTTTAATTTTTATTTTTTATTTTTGCCTGTCCTTGGCTTGTTTTGCGTTAATAAGCTGTAACAAAATAATAGGGATCGAAGGTCCAACTCTCCGGGTAAGTCCAACACAGACAACGTAAGGGCTTCTCTTATTTAATTATTACCTTTAGATTATGAAAATATTTCTTTGTTTCTTTATCTTGTCCAAATATTTACTATTGCAAGTATATATACAAGGACAATAACCGTAACTACCGGAAAAAAAAAAAAAACATCATGTTCGTATTAGAATCTAACATTTTATTAGAATAATCAAGAGTTGCATGTACTTTTTTAAATAGGACATTTGGTATTCAAAATCACAATACAAACAAATCCGTGTTCTAATAATTTCAACGGTACTTCATGGCACCATGCACGAGGAGAAAGTCTCCTTCTTGAATAAGAGCGGCTTCCTGACGTTCGTGATAGTAAACACAATTTCGTAACCTTTGTTGCAAGAGCGGCTTTCCGACATCCGTGATATCGAACACAATCTCGTAACCTTTGTTACATGAGCGGCTTCCTCACGTTCGTAACATTAAACACAATCTCGTAACCTTTGTTGCAAGAGCGGCTTTCCGACGTTCGTGATATTGAACACAATCTCGTAACCTTTGTTGCAAAAGTTTTAAGTTGGCGGGCTTGAGGTGAATTTTAGATCTAAATCCAACGGAATTTGGTTTGTTGATAGGAATAAAAGTTTGAGGAGTTTCCTATGGTTATAGTAAATTGGGCGGAATTTGATTTGTATAAATTTAAATTGGGCGGAATTTGGGATTTTGATAGTTTTGTTTCATAGTAATGCTGAAATTCAAATTATAATAAAATTGCAAGAACATTTGATTAAATGATAAAGAATGTGAAAATTAGGAGAAATTAAATATGGCATATACATAAAATCTTAGAGTAATATAGAAAATTAACAAAACTATGTTCTCAATATAAAAAACAAAAAAAGTAAAAAAGAAAAAAAAGTGCTCTTAATTTTTCAATTGTCATTGTTGAAACGACATTCAAAATTGTTAAGAAAAGTAGGACCATCATTTATATTATATTATATATATATTGTGATTAAAAACGATTAAAGATCGTTCTCAAAATATTATTCACTTTATTGTACTATTTTATTTTAACAAAACAGATAATTATTCCGAAACAAACAGAATATAATCGAAACATTCACCGACATTGTCGTACAGGATCCTCTGTCCCACTTTTCCGTAACACTCTCTGTTGTATCATCCAATCATTTTTTATAAATTATATAATTTGTGGTAACGCATATACCATAAATATATGTTTCCACTATAGATTATCTTCATATTGTTATTTTATGTTTTTGTATCAATATTTTATTCATAATGCAATTTGGCTATTTTATCGAATTTTTAAACCATAAAATTTAAAATAAATAGGTCCTACCTCGAAAAAGGTGAATCATTACTTTTCAAATATATATAGCTTTGAAAGTGATTGTAAATAATGTAATTATTATGAAAATATTTATATGATGTTATTAAATGATTATTAAACATTGTCACAGGAAAGTGACATAGGGATCTTGTGCCACTGCTGAGCAATAATAACCTTCACCGAATTTTACTTTTATTAAAACACTAGTTGTTAAACTCGTGCGATGCACGGAATTTATGCATAAGTTTTTATAATTTACATGTTTTAAAAAAAATTGTGAAACAAAAGCGTGATAATGGCTAAATATGAATATTAACATAATAAATATAAATGGAAAAATGTAACTATTGTTGTATTTTAAAATAATAGAAATGCAAATATCATGAAATTGTAAATAGGAAAAAACGAAATATTACAAAAATTTTAAATACTAATTGAGGATAGAGTAAAGAATAAAGTAATTATAGGAAAAATGAAATAAAAACATAGGGGGAAATTGGGCTGGTTATTCATATTAATTCGCATATTACAAATTAATCTTGAATAGTTAAAGTAAGAAAGTTTACATGACATAACGGGGTAAATGCAAAAGGAACTAAATAGTTGGGGTGGCATTTTACATTTTTTAATGTTGTTATCCTTTTGTGAAAATAAAATATGTAAATATATCTTATGGAAAGTTAATCGTTGAAATAAAAAAAAAGAACTCCAGATTCATTTTGCCAAATACTCCCTCCGTCCCATAATTATTGTCCACTTTGCCCAAAAAATTTTGTCCCAAAATTATTGTCCAATTTGACTTTTTATAGATCAAGTTACACATTTGTCCTTAGTAAAAAACTTTATCCATAAAATCTTAGTGGTTAAACAATTACTTATGTAAGGGTATATTCGGTTATTTAAAGTAAAATATAGTTAAGTTTGACTAAAAATAAAATCTTTCATTTTAGTAAAAGTGGACAATAATTATAGGACGGAGGGAATAATTGGTTTGGGCACTATATTGCTGAAACCCATTAGAACATCCAAAATCAGAGCCAAACGTTTCACATTTCAGATTTAATTTTCATTCCGACAAATACATGAGCAGATTTATTATTTATATTTTTGCGATGATGATGACGCCGTTGACATGAAATCCTGCCGCGAAAAGGCACATCCGACCAGGAGCGACGGAGGCGGAGGAAAGGGAAAATATGGTGCTAATTGAGGATGTTGTTTAAACCATCGGGTGTTTCATTCTCCGCACAAAAGAGGTCTATATAAAGAAGGTAATGCAATATTTTTAATTTATGGAAAAAGATGTTGATTCTGTCATTATATGAAGATTCATGAAATATTTTCTGAAAATGAAAATGTAAATATTTAATTATTAACCCTAATAATCAATCAATTACAATCACTTATTCAGTGAGTTCAAATGATAATATAGAGGATGTGGAAAAATGTACTTGGACATGTTTGTTCTTTATATGGGGTTCATTGAAAATGACTTAGACAAACAATTATTCTGTTTTTTTAAAAATATTATGATATAAGTGGCATTGATTAATTTATATATTATTATAATATCGAATGGAATGGTAATTTCCAAAATTGGGTTTATACGTAGCCAATAAGGATTTTTTTATTTAGATATTATAGTAAACTAAAAGGAAAATTGACGTTGATGACGGCATTGATTACATTTTATTATGAGCATATCATGTAGTTGATGTCTTTCCGGTAAGATTCAATTAACAATTATTATAATAAGGAATGGTAATTCTCAAGATTGGGTTTAAACGTAGTCAAAAAAGTTTGTTCATATATATAGAAATTACAGTAAAATATAAGCAAAATGATTTGATGTTGATAAGGTTTTTGAGTTTTATTGTTTTGGGTGGAGTATCCAAGTTAATCCCCATCAAATATTAGTACTTCGTATGTTGGATGAAGTGGCCATAAAATGATCTTCACTTTTGTTGCTTTGGACCTAATTCTTCATATAAGACATTGCATTGTATAAATACAACACTGAAATGGCAAATTATTACGTGGGCAAATGTCATTGCCTCTTAAATTTGCACGGCTATTAATCTCAACCTACCGCAATATAAAATCATTGGCACATAAATCCCAGTTATCGATCATACAATTTTCTTGTCTATTGGTATTTTTATTCAGAGTAAATTAAATACTTTTCAAACTTTTACCCAATTTTATAGTGTTAGAGCCTATAACTGGTCCAAGATATGTAGCTATGAAGTGCAAAACAATTTACATGAAAAGTCCCTTCAGGTTACTTTCCCTTCGTATAAAGTTGATATATTTACTTTCTCCACCTGTAACTCAATTTTATGTATCCTGCTTAAAGCTACATAAACTCCATCGCCTGGATTTTTTTTATGATTCGGTTACTATCTGTGTATACATTTTCTCTTTAGTATCCATGAAACATAGTTTATATTTATTAAGTAGTAATTAGCTCTATTCTTTTGAGTTGAATGATAGTATGTCTTTTATACGTGCTTTAGCAATGTGGAGCAGGGGTCATGTTTGTCCTTGACTGAATGAAAGAACTTAAAATGTATTTAGTGCAGCTATTGGAAAATTCAAACACTTAAAAACGGTGTACGAAAATTAAAAAATTTAAAAATACATTCATAGAATCACTACTGGACATTGAGATATACATGAATAATGTTTCGATTGTTTTAAATAAAAAGAAGCTCAATATGCGGGGAAGTGCGTTTTTCCAGCTACTCAACATCATCAAGCACTGTCTTCCTTTTTCGAGTATTTGCAGACTGCACCGTCGGGGAGAAGATTCTTGAGTTCTGACCTTTTGTTCATCAACTGGACTACCTTGCAGTAGTGACCAGATCTGCATTTACATGGTCATTATCTCCTGATTGAGATGCAATATTTTACATTACATGAATAGAATTTGTTGAATTTTTTTTTTTTTTGGGAAAACCGTTTGTGATGTCTTACTCGTGATACTATCATTTACATAAAATTATTCTAATTTTAATACCTTAGATTCTTCTGTCACTCTTGTTGTATTCCCATTCGGAGTAGTCGTCATATCAAATACACCTTCCTGCAAGTTGAATTAAGGACATGTAACATAGCATATTGACCTAAACCGGAGGAAAAATTGGTCCATATTGTCATTCAAATAACCATATAAATGATATAGATACGTAATTGGCTCAATGCAACAACATTAACATGTCTTGTTTATGAATGGCCATGAACTCACTGATTATGTCAGGGTCATCAATCATCTTTGCAACCTTTATATCAACCGAAATGTTTGGATTATAGTTTGCTCATATGTCAAGTTTGAACATCCACTGTTTATTAAGCATTGCATCGATTTTTACCGGGTAATCATAAAGATCTTCATCATTTGAGCTCTGCATTTCCGAATGGAATATGTTAATAATAAACAAATGATAAAGTAGAAAGCAAGTTTAAACGTATGCTATGTCACCTCTTTATGCATATCAGCTTGTTTTCTCCTCAATTCAAGTGATGTCCTATTAATCAAGTGCTTCACATTCGTATCCCATAAGATAAATGTGGTTCAGCCGGTTGAATCGATAACCCGAACATTTATCTTAAACCTATATATTTATAGAATAGTTATTTATAAGCATAGAATGTAAAACTTATATACAGTATTAATAAGATAATATGCACATAACTTACATTGGTGATAGAGCCGCGCGCTCTAGTTTGCAAGGGCCGCATCTAAAGCCAGTGTAAATCCCAGTAGCACGACTCATGTCACCGATTGATTTGTTTTCTGAATCACTATCATGCTTTCCTGATGCTGGTTCACGGTTGGGGTTTATTGGGCTAATGGAGAAGAGATCGATCAAAGAGGTGAAAAGACGTTAGTCCGGTTGTGAAAAGCATGTGCTCTTGATTTTGGCTGTCCGGCTCTTGGGGTTTATGGAGAAGAGATCGATCATAGTAGTATGGCGTTTTTCAAGCAGGGTTAAGCATTATAATTTGCAAATAAGGTGATTAGGGTATTTCTTTAGTTTTTGTGGAAGATACCCGGTGATTGAGCACATCACACGTTGATGAGTACTAGAATTTTGGGGGCGGATTATTATTTATTTATTAATAAGCATATCACGCATGTAATTTTGGGATTATTTTGGGAAAGATTTTTCTTTTTTTTTGAATTGTTTCCAAGTTGGGTCTTGGGGACGGATTATTTATTATTTATTAGTGACACACTGTAATTTTGGGGGAAAAAAGTTTTTGGTTTTTATTGGAATTGTTTTCGAGTTGGCCAGGTAAAAAAATCAAGGAAAATTTGGTTAAAGAGCGGTAGAAGAGGTCAAATTAATAAAAAGGGTATGACGAAAAAATATTTTGTGTGGAGGGCAGTAATTTATTTGTGAAAATTTTCAAAATAAAAAATACTGTGAACTGACTATGTCACCCTTATAATTTCTTACGCAAAATAATATTAAAAATATTATGAAAGCCTAAATCCTTTGTTTGATGGAATAACCACGGAATGACTCCAATTTTAAATATTAGTCCAGTAATCAATGGAAGCTAATATAATTGATGATGCCATATACCAAACAGAAAATTACAAAGAAAGTGATGCCGGGAAAACCTTTGATTTCAGCACTGATTTCGAGCAAACAGACAAGAAAACTTCTTTGTTGCAAAAACAAAATGTGGGAGAAAGGATGAGGATGGATGACCATGAATTTGGTCATTTCCTTCTGCGCTTTTCACCCCTTCTGCGCAACTTCCTCCACCGTCTCCTCCCTCTCGCCCCGCCATCTGCCACAACTAAACCCAATTCAATTTAATCCAATTAGCATGACGTTCACAAATTTTGTCATACATATTAAATTCGTGATGAGGAAAAAATCAAAGCAGCCACATTTGATAATTAAAAATCTGTGAAACCACCAAACTATCTCATAATTGATTGCTCTCTACTTGCATAATTCATCCATTTCCGTAACTGCTAATCAAAATTTATATCTATCAGAAGAACTCCACCTTTTCATACCTATTCAAAGTTCCACTTTTGATACCCATTTCTTTTCTTCACAGAAAATCCAGGTCAAACTTTTCTGGATTTCCAATTTAACAGTTCACTTGCCTTTATTTTTGAGTTAGGTTGGATCAATTTGAATCTTGGCATTAGACGTTTATTGATTTGATTTTTTTTGGATAATAATATCAAATTGACGAAATTTGAGTAGAGTTTGGTGGTGATGGCCGACGGAGGGAGGTGCAAGAGGAATATAAATTGTAGTGGTGTTTAGGCACTGTTGCGGTGCAGGGGAGGAGGAAAAATAAAAAAAAAAAGTCAACCCAAATGATGCTCAGTATTTTTTTCTGTAAGAAATATAAAGGTGACATTGTCAATTCATAGTATTTTTTATTTTGAAATTTTTTACAAATAAATTACCGCCCTTCACACAATATATTTTTTGATCATACCTTTTTTATTAATTTGACCTCTTCTACCGCCCTTTAGCCAAATTTTTCCAAAAAATCAAGCGCATTAATATTGATTACTCTTGTTCACTCATAATCTTGGATTTTTTTGGAGAAAATACCAGACAAACATTAATGTTGATTACTCTCCCCATTAATTAATATCGATTATTTTAGGGTAAGATTGTTTATTTTTTAAAAAAAAAAATTTATAGTTGACGGGGTAGAAGTTCCAAATGAATTAATAGTCCTTACTCTCAGATCATTAAAGTTGATCTAATCTTATGGGATTTAATTTTCTATTTTCTCATTTTGAATTTTGGTTTTAAGTGCGATTGGATAAATATTTGATTACATGAAATTTGAAGGACTGTTAGTATAATTATGTAATATATTTTTTGAGTAATGCATTAGGAAAATGACACATAGGATTGTATCATATATGACACTTTTAAAAATCTTTTTTATTTTCTCTCTCTGATTTCTCTTGTAGTATAATATATACTATAGATTTGTACTGTTCCTTCAGCAAAATAAAAGGTAAAATTCTTTCTACACATGAAATTGAACAATTAATTTAAGATGCCATCAAAATTGAACAATTAATTTAAATGGTGAAATTGGCGCCTGATTCATCTGCTTCATTTACTGTTGCTCTTCCTCTCCTTCATCCAGAAATCTCTGAAACCATAATGGAAAGTTGAAGATTTTGACAAAATCCATGCCGGGACCATAAAATTGTTGCTACCATAGAGTTGTTCGATGAAATGGTCATAAAAGGTTTGAGTCCTGATATTTTTGTTTATGCATTTTTAATGAACTGGCAGTAATGAACTGGCAGTTCAAAGGCGGTAATGCCGATGAAGCTCTAAAGCTTAACAAGGAAATTATAGAAGCAGGAATCACTCCCAATGTTATCTACACTACTTGTATTATTTTTAGTAAAGAATGGAAAAAGCTCAATCAGACATTTAACATTTTCTAGTATTCGAGAAGAGATGAAGTCGATGGGGATAAAGTAGCTAGTTCCAAATCGAAAATATTCGAGAAGACATTTAACAATTAATGATATAGTCCTAACTCCTAACTATAAGGTACTCCATATGGTAATTTTAAATTGTGACTTATAAATGGGACGGGAGGGAGCAAAGATGATTTCTTCGTTGGAACATTTTTCTATATAAGACCCTTACGTACCATACTTGTCTGTGTTATTAACCAAAGCACACTCTTTTTTGTCTATATGTTCGGTTTGGGATGGTTTTGGTGTAAAATTTTTCGGAAATTTCCAATTGTGATTCATATATTTGAATTGGTTTTATGTTTCCCGCTTGGATAAGAATATTTGTTACACTTATGAGCCTAAAAAGCTTAAATAGCTCTGTTTGAATCGGTTTTATGTACCGAAATTTTGTTAGTTTTTCCCCTTCATATGCTTTAGATTATCAAAACACCACATCACTTTTTCCTTTTCCCGAACGGAGAGTAGATTAGCTTGCATATAAGTTCTCTATGAGTAAGTTGAAAACGTTAGTGTACTTAATTAATCAAACTGTAATTTTAGCTTGATATAAATTTTGTTTTATGTGGAATGCAAAAGATCGTGAGAAAATGTTGTTATACTTATATGACTATTGAAATCTTTATAAGCAATCACGTAGTGTAAGGTTTTAGTTCTCTGCGGCAGTGGGTTTCTACTTCCTACTTGTTGGATTTTTTAGATAGACTAAATTCTGAAAATAGTTCTTTACATTAGGTCAAATGCACATTTTAGTCCTCAACAATAATATTTGGCTAAAATGATTCTCTATATTTTTATTTGTAATTTTTGGTGAAACGCTTGAAACAGAAGTATGAAAGGAAAAGTTTGATGTTGGGAGTTGATGACATGGACATGTTTAAAGGTATTAGCTTGAAATTTATGGCAATGGGACAATTGTTAGATGAGCATCCGGCATATAGGGGAAAAGTTGTTTTGGTTGCGCAAACCCTTTTCGTTTCCTACTGACTCATGGATATCTCAAAATTTTTCCGTTCAATTTTCTTGACAGTCATTATCAGATTAATCTTCGTATTGTACTATTAGAACAAGATATCATCATCCCTCCTAAACCATTTTGATTTTATTTGTGATAGTCCAAGAATGACATAACCAAACAAGAGTTTTAAAAAAAAAAGGGGGAAAAAAAAACCAAATAAGCAAATGTCGCAGCCGGTTCATTTTACTTTATTTATTTATTTATTATTATTTTTTTAGAGTAGATACCAGCATGGAAGAATGCATAATGTGCGATTGAGACTCATCATATTTTAATAAATATGAAGGGTGAACTACATTTTATCCCCGACTTTGGGGTTAATCTATATCTATCCTATACTAATATATAAAGCGTGCGTCCACAGTGGCTTGATTCGTCGTCATCGTCGCTTCATATTTATACACCATGATTAGGATCCCCGATTAATCCAAGTTATCATGAATCAAATTTTGTTTTTTATAAAAAGGTACAATGTTAATATATGGACCACGTTATTTCATTTGTCCGACAAACAACATTGCAGTGTAGACTGTGTAGTCCATGCAAACATACATATACATTTATTATTTTTTTAATTGTAAATCTTTTATCCATACTGTTTCCGCAATTTTCGTCTTATGAAAATCACGCAATATATCTATCAAACGATTGTGCATTATTCTCTATAACTTGTGCTAAACAAACTGAAAGTAAGAACTTCGGAATAATAAGAATCGATCTTAGGCCAGACTTTATTAAATTCTTGAAAGATCAAGTACAGCCGCCGATAATTGGCCTAGTCTAGAAAGTTCTTGAAGAACTCTAATTTTAGAGATAAAATCGAAAATAAAAGACTTAAAATTTAAAGAAGCAATTTGATGCTGATTTGATTGAGTCCTTCCTCCTACCGTCGATTCTTTTAAATAGTGCTTATAATCCTTGTCGGTTCACAATTTTAACCCAATAACAACTAGGTTTCCTCCTTCCAAACCGGGCTTTGGGCCTTCTAGAAGCCTGATTTGCGACCTTCTGCTTCATCTAATCCACCCCACTTTCTCTCCAAATCTTCCAAAGCCCAATCTGAAAAAACAGGCCCAACATAATGCCCCGGGAGAAAAATTGTGAAATGTACTGAACAAGTTTTCCAACCTTCCCCGGCAAAATTCAAATATAGAATCCTTCCCTTATTGAAATACATGTCTTCTGTTAATAACTAATATCTCAATCCCCAGAGAAGTGGGATTCCAATGTCATCCAAATCCCCTATTGATTTGGAAATATCAGTCTATTGATGTGTTCCCCGAGGTGCTATTAATATGTTGTTCCCCCTTTTCTCAAAACACCATCATTCTCATCAATTCTCCCTATCTCCTTTTCCTTCTTTGCGTTCTCAAACTTTCTGCCCCCTTCTCCGGTGACCTTCTGTTCATCGCTTCTATGGCCGCTGCAAGAGATTACTCCGTTGTGCTCGCCAAGAAACGGTCTATTCATGAAGCTGAGGCCCCATAACCAGTGCCTAATTTCTCGGATACCATAGTTCCGGTTGATGAAGAAATTTGGTCCTACAGTTTAGGGCCGGGTTTTGATGCTGCTCCACCAACGCTCTTCTAGTATGTCATCCCCCAAGTCGTCATCACCACTTTGTCAATCCCGGCAACTGTCAGAGCGTTCAGAGCCACAGCAGTTGGCCTTGGTCCCCGAAAATCAAAATCCATCATGGCTGGGTTAATTGGTGTGATTATTTGGAGCCGGAGTTCGGGCAAGTATGGCGTGATACCGGAATCTATGACCTGATCCAGTTCTGTAAAATCGAGGTTCCTTTTGATTTGGCTGTGTTTAGCACTGCCGCCCGCTTTTGGTCAACCACCTCTAACGTTCTCTGCCTCCCCTAGGGAATGTTGACACCTATTCTCCTCGATGTCTGCATCATTACTGGACTCCCACCGGCGGTTCCTATGGCAGTTGACGTCAATTTGGAGCACCCGGATGTAGTTGATCTAGCATCCAATTAGGAGAACCAATTTGGCAGGATAATGGATTCAGCCAAAGATACTGATTCAGCTACCCTACACAGGACTTTCTTAGCCTTTTGGCTCAATCGGTATGTGTTCTGTTCTAAATCCTTGTAGATGACTATGAATTTCTATCACCTGACTTGTGTACTTACTACCGGTAAACAAGTAGATCTTGCATCAGCTTTGTTGAGTAGTTTTAATAGAAGCGTGTTTGAACTTAGGCAGCATCTTGAGCGTACTTTAACTGGTCCTTTATGGTTATTAGTTCTGTGGCTTGAGATGCATTTCCCAGCCTTTAGATCCGGCTACTCAGAAATAGCGAGTTGTGACCAACCCTTATGTAAAAACATCACCTCTTTTGAGGAAAACAAAATGTCCACTAATGATGTTGTGGGCATCTTCCTAGAGGTTGAGCCTGACATTTCTATTGTTTATCGGTTTTGATACTGATTGTTACCACCCATGTTTTGGGTTAATCTTTGAGGCTGAAACCCGATTTGGTCACTGGGATGAGTCTGGCACCACTGGCATGAGGGCAATCTGGAGGTATTTCCTGGCCACCTGTGATCTGTACTTTGGTTTCCGACCACAAGAAGCTGCCGGTAAAAAGAGAACCATGGAGACTTTTGCCGAATTCTACCCGGCCAACATGGTAGCTCGACAGTTTGGCCTGATACAAATTGTTCCCAACTTTGAATTCAACTGCTGGAACAACTGGAGAATTGGCAGGTTTCACATTACTCCACCTGCAGTCGCCAGCCTGGTCAATCTCATGAATCTGCTGATGCAAAATGCAACCATTGTTCCATTCACTCCAAGACCGATATGCACTGCAACTTTAGATTATGGTGGCAACAAACATTCCTAATCATCATGCCAGGCACACCTGACGTCTTCAAGCAACAATTGACCGTGACCAATCTGGTCATACCAATCGTTTCCAAGAGTGCAGTCCCACTGACAGATGACAATAACACTCCTTATTGTTTACCACAGTTTACTCCCTGATTTTTCCTTTCACTCACTTGTTAATTCTGACAATTGCAGATCCTGTCAAAGACCAAACACCACTTCCTAAGAACCCTTCTACTGCAACCAGACAATCCACAAGACTGCTATCCAGGCCTCGGAGCACCAAGCAAACAACTATTGTTCCTCATAGAGTAACCTTCCTCCCTATTCGTTTGTCTTAGTGCAATGTGATGTGCGTCCCTTGCTGTGTTGTTTTTTCTTTACCTTCTAGTAAAATTTTCCCTCCTTCTGTTCGATAATAGGGACAAGGATCGGCTGACGATGAAATCACGTTCCTGGATGAAGAAGACCATAAGGAGGAAGAAGTTCCTCAACAACAAACCGACGAAGATGAAAAAGAAGAAAAAATCCCTCTTATTAGAAAACGCCGATTGCCATAGAGTTCTTCTGCCGATACTCAGAAAAAACAAAGATCAGATGTTGATGACGTTGTTTCTCAGCTCCCACCTATGTTGTCTACTCCTACTCCATCGGCTTCAACCAATCAGACTGAGTCTCCAAGTTCCAATCTGCTCTCATCAGCGGCACTACGTGCTAGGTTGGCAAGCCTTAAAACAGGTGCCCCCCGAGCATCAATGACCCCCCTTGTAGGTGCTTCCGTCACCGAGCTGTCCAAAAAGATAATCAGTACCCCAGTTGGCCAAGTGTTTACTGCCCAATCGGATCAGATCAAGAAGGATCTTAAAGTTCTTATGGCTGAGAGCACGACCAGCCTCACCGCCGAAATTTTAAATGAGTTCCTTGCTGAGTTCAATGACCTACAAAAACAATACATCTCCCAACAGAATTTGGAGATGAAACTTCAAGAGATTAAGGATCAGATTGCAGCCAAAAATCGAGAGCTGGTCCCGTTATCCGATCAGGCGACTGAAGCACTTAATCAGGTTGAAGAATGGTACTACAAAGCTGAAAATGTCAAGCCGTTATATGACCAAGCTGGTGCCAAACTAATGGATACTCATTCGGCATTGGGGGAAAGTGGAAGCCGCTCTGAGATAGTTCAGGGTTGATGCTGGTGTATGACCTATTCCAGAACATTCTGGTGAATCAAAGGGTGAGTGAATCCCTTCTTCTGAATAATTTATCTTTTACCATCGACCCCTGTGTGGGTCTTAAAATATTTTATTTCTCTTGATTTTGTTGGCCAGCCTGCATTTTGCTGGGAATATTTCTTTTACTTTTCGATGGGTCTTTTTCTTTCTCTGAATAAAATTGCTTTGCTATTCATATCTTTGCCTTGCTAACTCTTTGGCTATCTGTTGATCTGTGGCACTTAGTTGATCCCATGCTGATGCATGATACTTCTTTAGGATCACGGCATTAACTGTTTTTGCATGAACTTTTCGTGTTGATGACTTGAGCCTGTAAACCCCTTTGCCTAAACTCTAATGTATGATAAATGGACCTTCCCATACATATGACCATTTACCTAAACTGTGGTCTTTCTGTCCAATCGGCAAGACCGCTTTCCAAACTTTGTCCCCAAGTTCAAATATCCTCTGCCTTGTATTCCTCTGATATTGCTTGAACATTCTCTCCTTTTGTAACTGAATATGTTGGATAGCTTGTTTCCTTGTTTCCAATACCCGTTCATGTTGCTCATGCATTGCCAGTCGATACTCCTCTAAATCAATAGGACACTGCTCAACCACCCTTACCGACTTGACTAACTGTTCAATCAGTAATACTGCATCTTGCCCATAGACCAACTCATAAGGAGTAGTTCCAGTTCCTCGTCGCTTAGTTGTCCGATAAGCCCACAAAGCTTGGAGAACCGATTAATGCCATTCTTTTGGGTTTTCATCTATAGATTTTTGCATAATCCCCTTAAGAATTTTGTTAGAAGCTTCAGCTTGTCCATTCCCTTGTGCAAAATATGGAGAAAAATGCGTAAAAGCAAATCCAATCTTGTTAGCAAACTCTACCATATCTTTTCCAACAAAGTACTGGGCCTGATCAGTAACTTTAGTTTCTGGAATTCCAAATCTATAAATGATGTGTTCTTTCACAAACTTAATTACAGTTTTCTGATCGGCCTCTTATATCGGAATCGCCTCTACCCATTTAGCGGAGTAATCGGTAGCTACTATAACATACTTGTGGCCTTCACTTGTCGGAGGATAAATCATCCCAATCAAATCCATTGCCCAGCACCTAAACGGCCATGGTTTCACTATGATCTGCATCGGCTCTGGGTGCATCTTCTGAACATACCCATGCTTTTGACATTCCTTACACCGTTGAGCGGATTCTATACAATCTTTGGTTATACTTGGCCAAAAATAACCGTACCTTTAAATCAACAAAGACATTTTCCTTCGACCCTGATGAGCACCACAAACTCCTTCATGCACTTCTAGTATAACTAAAAATGCTTCTGGTTTGCTAACACATTTCAGCAATACCTCATCTTCCATTTTCTTGTACAACAACCCGTCAATGAGCAAATAATTGGTCGACTGTTTCCGGAGTTCCGAAGTTCCGAATCAACCTTTCTTTCCAGGAAAGCTAAAGACTCGATCAGTGGTGCCCTCCAATCTGTTTATGGGCCTACATTATTTATAACGGCCACCGAATCTTCGTATGTTGGCCGATCCAAGTCAACAACATAGAAAGAAAGCAACTGATCTATTATCGGCCGATAATCAGAAGCAGCTTGCGCCATACAATTAGCGTCTTGAATGCAAAAAAAAAAAAAATCAATCAAACATTCATATTCACCACAGCTTTTAGCTTTCATTAATCTGCTCAATAGGAAAATATATTTTCCAATGAAATGCATTCATAATTCCCAAGAGATAAATTGAATATAAACAACCATTAATGCAAGACTTTCAGTTGTCCACTCTTCTAACCATATTTAAGCCAGTGTCATTTTTGTTCCACAAACTTTCTTCAGATGACAAAAGTATTGGTGCAGGGAAGAAAACCCGTAGGCTTTTTTAATCTATATAAGTTTGAACTTTAGAAGGTCATAAATCAAAAAATAAAGAGTATCAATTTCTTAATTTAATAATCTTACTAAACAGGTCATCAATATGCAGTGTATAGTAATAAAGAAACTATAGGAACACCCAACAAAGAAACAATCCTTGAATATGGAGAATCAAAATTGCCTTACACAACATTTTAGCAAGAACCAAACCAAATTCGGCATATCAGAAAGAACTCTCCTATCAGACTTCTTTCCTGCAAAACAAAGAAGTGCTCTTATTGCATAATACACAGAACTGAAAAGAAGGATTCCTCTTTTTTCATTAATCAAATGTACACATTTAGATAAAAATTGAGCTCCAGAAAAGACATCAGAAGACTCACAGTAGCCGCACGGCTCCAGCTGAAATATTTTCACTTCTGCAACTCCTTGTAGAGTTCACCTATGCAGCATATTCAAGAATCAAATAAACTTGTTTCTGCATAAGTTATTCATGAAATCAGTCTTCTGACTTTTTTTTCCCTTTACAAATAAGATTGATTAGAAGTCATGTTAGCAGATCATAAAAATAGCCATTGAGTCCAAGAATATTAAGATGACGCATGTGACTCTGGATTTCACATAAGAATATTAAGATGACGCAGGTGACTCTGTATTTCACATGCTCTGCAGAGCAACACACCAATTTCACCAATTCAGTTTATTAATAAATCTAATCAGAAACAGGAAGTATGAATTCAATTGTCAAAGGAAACAGGACTTTTTAGACAACACGCCATGGCAAAGCCTTTAACTTGTACCGGTCTGGGTCCCATCTAGTTTCAAAACCTCTGCGGGTGGTTTACACATATAGCAGGAGGCGTAATTGAAAACTCATCCAATGTAGTTCAGGCCTCCCAGTACTACTCGAAAAAAAAAATGTGATTGTCTGTGGTAAAAAGGAGAGCAACATTGAAAACTAATGCACTAATTCAAAGGAGCGAGTCCGTGCAACAGAGAATTTTTTCCTTCCTTATTCCCTCATAGGAACAAACAAATATGGAATAACCAAAAAAAATCTGAAAGGACGACCACTAAAAGAAAAGGCAAAAAATTAAAGAAAGATTAAACCTTGCGAAATGGTCTATCCAGATTTTGCTTTTGCCATCATCATTGATTTTTCACCTCCATTGATTCGACCAACAATTTAACTGTGAGTCCCTGGGTAACAGGTTTTAAAAAATAAAAATTATAAAATAAAAACCAATTTTGGCAATAAAATGCATGAACACTAAAATGAGTTCAATACTTACACAATTATTTTGTTGTTATTTTTCACCGTTGGCTTTTCTGCTGCCATTGTTGTCTACTATTTCTGGCCGAAACTTATAATTTGGCGCGATAAGATTCAGGCAATACGATCAAAACACAACGACAACAATTGAAACTGCATTACTAACTTGAAAATGAAGATCTCGCTGGCCTTTTCTTCGTAATCTTGTTGACCGTCAAACCAATCTACCAGATTTGTTTCGAGAACTATGGTATTATCGGCAATAGTCAATCGGTGTTGATCCAGCCGATGAATTTGATGACGTGGCTTGTGTTTTGCAATCGAAATCTTCATTGTTGCTGTTAAGTTTGCCAACCCCATTGTCCCAAAGCTTGAAATTTTTCTTTATGCCAATCAATTAGAGGAAATCCGAGGAGGAGGAGAGAAGAGGAGAGAGCGGCGATGAACGTTTTGACCCTAGGATTGATCTAAATAATAATGAAAGAGAGAGATAAAAAAAAAAGAATCAGATCTTCTGTGTTTGAAATTCAAACGGATATTGTGATTGATGGAGTTGAGATTTGGAGTAATCTGTTATCTGATTAGAGGAATCATTTTTGAATTTGAAGCGAAAGATGAGACAGAATTTTTTAGGGCTTATTTTTACCGTCCTAATTTGACGTTCTTGGAACAGAATTGAAAGGCGGGCCTATTTTCCATTTTTTGAGATTGTTTTTCCTAAATATTTAGGAAGTCACGTGGCGTTTTTCATTTTCTACTGAAAAAGGGTTTTGGCGGAAAACTTTTCAACGTGAAGCTGGCATGTGTCCTTCTTGTATACTACTTTAATTAAGTACAATAGATATATATATATATATATATTAAATTTTTTGTGATTTAAAAATGATTAAAGGTCGTTCTTGAAATATTATTCACTTTATTGTATTATTTTATTTTAACGTAACAGATAATTGTTCCAAAATGAAGAGAATATAATCGAAGCATTAACCTACATTGTGGTATAGGAACTTCTGTCCCATTTTTTTGTGACACTCTCTGTTGTACTATCCATCATTTTTATAAATTCTAGAATTTGCGGTAATACATATACCATAAACATATGTTTTCACGATAGATTATTTTCATATTGTTATTTTATGTTTTTGCATCAATATTTTATTCTTAATGTAATTTTGCTATTTTATTGAATTTTTTAACCATGAAATTAAAAAAAAAAGGTCCTAACTAAAAAATAGTGAATCCTTACTTCTAAAATATATAACTTTGAAAGTGATTGTAAATAGTGTAAATATTATGAAAATATTTATATGTATGAAGTTATTAAATGATGAAACATTGTCACATAAAAGTGACAGAGAGGATCTCGTCCTACTATTGAGCAATAATAACCTTCACGGAATTTTACTTTTATTAAGGCATTTGTACTGTTCCGTCAGCAAAATAACGGGTAATGTTCTTTCTACACATTAAATTGAGCAATTAATTTAAATGGTGAAATTGGCGCCTGATTCAAACTGTCACCTCTGCTTCATTTACTCTTGCTCTTCCTCTCCTTCATCCAGAAATCTCTGAAACCATAATGGAACATTGAAGATTTTGACAAAATCCATGCCGGGACCATAAAATTGTTGCTGCCATGGAGTTGTTCGATGAGATGGTCATAAAAGGTTTGAGCCCTGATATTTTTGTTTATGCATCTATGATGAACAGGCACTTCAAAGATGGTAATGCCGGTGAAGCTCTCAAGCTTAACAAGGAAATGATAGAAGCAGGAGTCACTCCCGATGTTATCTACACTTATTGTCTTATTAAAGGCCTAGTAAAGAACGGAATGCTCAATCAGACATGTAACATTTTCTTGTATTCGAGAAGACATGAAGTCGATACTCGATGGGGATAAAGTAGTTCCAAATCGCAAATGTTAATCTGATTGTACATAACTTCGCTCTGGTGGGCATATCTCGTAAGACTTCTTGGTCGTCAGAAAAGGATAAAATTATTTTGATGTCTGACGTTATTCAAAAATTGTAATAGTACTCAAATAACATGACTATTTTCCTATCTAATGTGCCGTATTCTTTTCCTGTCTCGCGAATTACACTTGTCTTGGATCACAGTGATGCAAATGATATACTTCCCGGTCTTAACTATAAGGTATACGGTAATTTTAATAAATGATACGGAAGGGACTAATCAAAGATGATTTCTTCATTGGATTCTTTTTTCTTTTTCTTTTTTTTTTCTATTGAAGACCGTTACACCTTAAATTGATACCATACTTGTCTGTGTTTTTAACCAAGTATTTTTGTCTATTTGTTCGGTTCGGGAAGGTTTTGGTAAGTAAAATTATTCGGAAATTTCCAATTGTGATTCACATTTGAATTGGTTTTATGGTTCACACTTGGATAAGAATATTAGAAACACTTAAGAGCCTGAAAAGCTTAAATAGCACTACTTGTAACGAAACCTTTTGTCATTAAAGTTCGACCCCAAGGTCGAGGTTTGTTGACTTCTCATTTTGAACTGGTTTTGGTGCACTTTGAGTCAGAAGAACAGTCTCTTCGTAAGCCTATGCATGGTTTAAATTCGAAAGAATACAATGGCATACTTCTTCGCCTGAGATAAACTGATCGATTTCTTCCCCTTCATTGAAACTTCCTATGATGATGGTGATGCATGTATTTGGCCTCATGTCTGCGTTTTTGAACTCAAAAAATCACTACACCCTTGAAATTGATACTCCTGTAGTTGAAAAACTCGATCTAACTGCAGTCCAAAATCAATCGATCAACGAAATAAGAGTAAAAATACACAATCCAACAAGTACCTAAATGATATTTAGCCCTTAACGAGTCTACAAAGACATTAGAACCATAATGCAACATCAGCAGATTGCTAAATCAACCACAGAACCAGCAGCAACAACTTCATTTAACCCAAAAATTCGAATATGCAGGCTTTTCTTAAAATTACAATAATGCAGAAGGTCAAAACAACCAAAATCATGCTCTTGCTTGAATGCAACTTTTGCCATGTCTTTTGAAATTTTTCAGCAACACGATATTATCCAACATGAATCAACACATGCAATTCAATCAAATTTAGCTCTTCTTAATCAATAAAATAATGATTTTCAAAAAGAAGACTCATTCCTAGTCTAACATATTCACTTCGCTTTCTTAATTACTCCCACACATAGCAAAGTTGCAAGGAGAGGAGAAACTTCACTATAACCAAAATTATTATTACACTCCATATCGCAACTTCAAAACCCTTTTCCCATTTTTCTATCTGCAATTTTTATACGAAGTCGAAATGATGGACTGGAGCGATTGAGGGGGAGGGGGAGAATTAGAGGAGAAAAAATTATGAACTTCACACACCGTTAGTCAGACGGGTCAACTAAAACATCGAACGCAAAAAAAATTGTCGAAGCGACATCGTTTTCATGTTGAGGTTTTTAATCTCGATGGGGAGTCAGAACAACGTCGTTTCATTATTCAAATTTTTAATTTGTATTATTGATATGAAATTATTTTGGAAATACTATTTGTTTATCTATTGACTATTTTAACCCTTATTAAAATCGTTGATGTCATCGGGAGTCTTTCGTCTCAGCCAATCAAAATATTAGTTTATCATTGAAATATAATTGGAGGTATTTTTTTTTTATAAGAATAGGGATTAGGTTTGGCACTTGTTCAGAAACTTTTCCAAATGACCATGAAACTTTTTTTTTTCTTTTTTTTTTCAAAAATGATTTTCTTTTTCAAAATAAATATTCAAACCAAGAAACTCATTATTATCCTGTCTAAAGTAATTATCATATTTGTTGGACGGAGGGAGTAAATCAATAGGGATGTTGATAAATTGAGAGCAATTTTTTTATTTTGAAAGAAAATTCTTTAAAATACCTATATTGCCCTTATACAAATTTTAAGTGATTGCTCGATATTTTTTCCCTTAAATTTCTCCCTTGTTTCACAACGGCACTATGTTTTCAGCTTTTTTTTGGCATTTTTTAATCCAACTCCTTAATCAACTTTATAATCTTAATCCAAAAAATTCTAATTTTTTTAATGGAAATAATTATCATTAGTACCCAACCTCGAATGATGCACCATATGTTTATCAATGGCTTCGACGTTGTTTTGCTTGTTTTTATGTTGCAACTACATGTTTTCTCACGAAAATAAAGTGGATGAACATTTGAAGAGGTTGATGTTACTACTGCTCCAGGTGTTGCTAACCCTTTCAACGAGGTAATAAAATTACCTTGTTCGCAAATAGAGACATGCCTGGACTAACATGGAAGGGAGAGAATTAACGGAAAAAAATAAATAGATCAAATTCTTTAAATTTTACATAAGGTTATTATGGGTTTTTGATGAAAAAAATTTTCTCAAAATTAAAATATTGCTCTTAATTTATCAGCTGTCAAATCCATATACGTTCTCAAAATGAATTTTGGTTGTTGGGAGAAAATTTTCCATTAATAAATAACTAGATGTTTGGCCTGGGCGAATGCCCATGCGACCACCTGTGTTTTAAATTGATTGAATGGAACAAAACAAATCATAAGACAAAAATTAATGTCTCTGTTACTGTGGTACGAACCTTCTCACTCTCGTAACCACATCAAGAAAATTTCAAACACTATCATCGTTCCTAATCAAAAATTCTATTCGTCCGGGACACATTGACATATATTAAGGTTTACGATCGAGGCAACGCATTAACATGTAAAAGTGTTATCCAGCATAATTATATGATCGAAGTAACATATTAAAATGTAAAAGTGTTATCAACACAATCATATATTAAGGTTTTACGATCAAGGGATAGATTATATTATAGTGTATCAACGCGATGGGCATCAATTCTAATGGTTACAGTTACATTTACAAGACAATTAGAAAAATATGTGAAACAATAAAAATTACACAGTATGGACACTTTAATTTAATCTAACTGAATCAGCGAAGAGTGCCAACTGCCTTTTTGTACTTAAACTTTTGAGCAACCAAGATGAAAGCTCCCAAATTCAGCACAATCAAACCAGCCAACATCCAGAAGAAGTAATCCAAATGTCCATAGTTCAAATTGTCTGGAATCCATCCTGGTTTGCCACCCTTTGTACTGTACTCTGTCACAATCCACACCAGAAAAGAACTGAGGTAATTTCCAAGTGTTGTGGTTGTAAGCAAAAGGGCAGAGCACAAACTCCTCATCGAATCAGGAGCTTGTTTATAGAAGAACTCCAGCTGCCCGATGAATGTGAAGATTTCGGCCCAACCGATGATGAAGTATTGAGGAACCTGCCAAAATACCGAAATCGGGACTTGTTTCACCTCGTAAAAGTTATGTCTTTTCACTATGCCGAGTCTTACAATCTCCAAAACGGCCGTAGAAACCATGGCTAAGACGGAGATGAGGAGCCCAATTCCCATACGTTGTAGCTGAGTCAAGCCATTCTTCCAGCCGGTGGCTTTTTGGGCGAATGGGGTGATGATTTTGTCGTAGATTAGTACCCACACGATGACACTGAGGGTATCGAATACACTAAGTGCAGCTTCAGGGATCTCGAATTTGGTGTTTCCGACATGAGTGTCCATGAATGTTGCTCGAGAAACGAATAAGTTGCCCATTTGGCCATAAACAGCGCTGAAGATAATACCCGTGGCCCAAATGGAAAGCAACTTTATGATTGATTTGAGCTCTTCCACTTGAGTCACAGTGCAAAGTCTCCATTTATCTATCTCTGAGTCATTCTTATAATCAGAATCTGTCACCACTGCGGCTTTATCAAAGAAACTTCAAATTCAGAATAGGCAAATTTCATGTATTAGTATCACACATTATTGGGAATATAATATTGGAAGAATTTAGGATTTCAAATTTGGCAACACGGGAGTTGTAACAGAATCTCTTAATAGAACAAATACCTTAAAGCTGTTGTGTGCTCGATTTTTCGACTTCCTACAATGGCGTTTTTTTCATCTTGAGCTTCATAGAGAAGAGCCTCATCGGCTGGAACGGCAACATGATTCTTTCTAATCGATGCAACCACCACCTGGCAGAGGCAAGTTAGGGGACTCCCTCCAGGTTTCTGATACCTGTAAATCTGGGTACAAGAAAAGAAGGAAACAACGGCGATGGCCATGGCTGCAGCAAGCACGCCAAATTCCCATACCCAACCAACATGGATTTGAATGTAGACCAGCAGAGAGGAAGCAACCAGAGCTCCAACATTGATGCTGAAGTAAAACCAATTGAAAAATGAACTTTTCTGATGTTTTTCCTTGTCGTCAGCATCATCGAACTGATAAGCTCCATAGGATGAAACACAGGGCTTGATTCCTCCTGTTCCTAAAGCAACCAGATGAGGGCAGCAAATGCAACTAGTCTGAGCTTTGGTTGCATGGGACTCAGTTTTGGAAACACATGTTGGCTTCAGACCAAGAACTGAAGCCGATAACGTCAAAAGTGTCATTCCCTGTTAAAAATCAAAGTGAAATTTAGCATCTTAAGAATAAAGCAAAGTTTCTGCTAGTGGAATATATCCTCAAGAGCTAGTATCCAAAACATCTTTCCAAGCATGGTAGCCAAAACTGCATTTTCTTTCTCATCATCACATCATCATTTTGGACATAAAGCACAATCCATAGCCAACTTCAACTAAAATTATACATCCCAATTCCCATAGTTTGAATAATTTATTTTGCAAGTAAAATAAAATTAATGTCTTGATTGGTGCTGATTATTTAGACTTATTTTAATGGAGAAGACATATGAATATAAAACCCTTTCTCTTTTGTATAACAAATCAAATAATCAAATCCCACAAAAGAATTACCTTGAAGCCTTTAAGTTCACTTCTGCCAAGTACAGAACCACAATTCCATAATAGGGGAGTATCAACGGAAGCATGTTTTAGAACTCAACAGATCTGGCCTTGATGATGGAGCAAAATTCCTTCTCGTTTGCGATCTTTGAGTACTCGCCATGACTAAGAGCCTCTTTAGCATCTCCCACAGCCAACAGTAACATTTGCATCTGAAAAAAAAAAAACCAAAACTATAGAATCACAATTCCTCCTGAAAGGTATCAAAAGACAAAAATAATTCAAGGGCTGCTGAGATCTGACTATGTGGGGAGATTTTGCCAAAGAACTAAGAATATTGGAGTGTTAGTGGCATCCGAATCGAAACGTAATGCATCGGAATCAAAACAGAAATACTAACTTTTTAGCAATTACATAAATGCATTACCTCGTGCAATTGATGTCGGCTCTCGGAGAAAAGCTTTTATTGCCGTCAATCTATGAGATTGGGGAGGAAGCGAAAGAGGAAGCCTTGAACCATCTTACTCCATAGAAGGTGCTGGAGAATTATCCGTTTTTATTGATGATGATGATGATGGTGATGATATGGCCAATTGGCCGAAGAAGAAGAAGAGGATGAAGAAGAGAATCACCGTTTTCTAATATTTGAGGTTGAATTTTTTGAAATTGAGATATTTTTCAATTCATCTGGATTGAGAGAGAGGCATGTATGATTTTAAAAACGGTTTCAAACTTTCGCCGAAATTGAGACGCATTCATCTGATTTGAGGGGATTCTCTTTTTTATTCATTTATCGTAATTTTTAGATTCATTAAACCATTTTTTTTCTACAAATCTAGAGTGTCACATGTCAATTTTCATTTTGTACTAAAAAAAATATTTGGCGAGAAAATTTCAGCGTGAAGCTGACACATGTCCTTTTTCTATGCTGTTTTAATTAAGTACAATAAATTTGAGGGGATTCTCTTTTTTATTCATTTATCGTAATTTTTAGACTCATTAAACCATCTTTTTTTTTTATATAAATCTAGAGTGCCACGTGTCAATTTTTATTTTGTATTAAAAAAGGCATTCGGCGAAAAATTTTCAACGTGAAGTTGACACATGTCCTCCTTGTATGTTACTTTAATTAAGTAGAATAAATTTGAGGGAATTCTCTTTTTTATTCATTTATCGTAATTTTTGGACTCATTAAATCATTCTTTTTTCTACAAATCTAGAGTGTCACGTGTCAATTTTCATTTTATACTAAAAGAGGCATTTGACCAGAAAATTTTCAACGTGAAACTGAGACATGTCAATTCTTGTATGCTACTTCCTCCGTTCCAAAATAAGTGTCATTCTAGAGATTCCACACAGTTTAAGAAAACATTAAATAGGGTAACTAAATTACTAGAATATCCTCAACTAACCCCATTAAAATAAATGTTCACCAATAATATTATTTCTTTTGAGGGTATGTTTGGAAATTTTTGACAAAAAATACATTAGAATCCGAAAACGACGCTTATTTTGAAATTTTTTCATTTTGTCAAAACAGACACTTATTTTGGAATGGAGGAGTACTTTAATTAAGTACAATAGATAACACAATTTCACAATCGTATTTCCAAGTGAAATAACTACCCTGAAACTAAAGACTCGCCGAAGTTCCAGTTCCCTTTTTCACTTAACATGCCTTGTTCATTCCATTTTCTCTAGTTCTTCATCGTTTTCAACTAAAATCATCCACAAACTTAATTATTTCCCTTCAATTCCTAAAAACCAAGAACAGCCCTTGATTAATTCGGTGCAGGTCATCAAGTTTGTATGGCCTTGGCCTGTTCTTGCTTGTCTTGTGGGTCCGTTTCGCGCCATACTGGAATCAAAGCTTTGCTGCTTCTTCCTCTGTATTGCGTGCTGAGGTTTATTGCCAGAGCAATCTTCGCTGCTCTTACTGTTCTCTTTCTAATGGGTAATTACATAGTGGAATCCCTTCTTTTTTGTTTGGGTCTTTCCCCTTCAAAATTTAACTCTTTTTTTTTTTTCTTTTTTACTTGGAGTTTGTATGTCAGTTAAAGAAGTTATAAGCTTGTACCATGTAAAGTTTTGTTGTTATTTTACAGTAATTGCTCTAATTTCTAGCTGGAATTTGATTTCTTCTTTTTTATAGGATGGTTTTAGTTGAATTCAATTTAGTCAAGTTTTGTTCCTCTGTAAAGATTTGATCTTTGGATTGTTCAATCCTTTAACATGTTTCCATAGCGCCTTAATGCTTTTTGGAATTGCGGTTTCAGTAAGCTTGTTGTAAATTCTTTTGTGTAATCCAAGGCCCTCGACTGCTCTGTTGATGATAATTCTCTTGCAAAATTGTCGCAATTGTACTGGACTTATCATGCAATTAATGTTGTTGTAAAGATAGAATAGATAAATGCTTCTCTTCTCTTTTAAATCTTAGGAATTTATCTGTTGCAGCTTTTCATATGCATTGCTTTTAAGTTGTCTCTTTTGGATTAAATGCATAAAGTGTAGATGGCTTCTAGGAATGGCATGCTGTGCTTTACTTTACTCCTGTGTGTGTGTGTGTGTGTTTTTTGTTCGGATTCCGTGAGGTCTCAAAGTAGAGGGCTAGTTTCTGTTAGTCTTAAATTGATCTGTTTTCTGCTTGTGGTGATGAAGGTGGGGCTTTTGCTGGAGGAGTAGCCGGGGCATTAGCAGGTTGGATTTCCAATGGTGGCATCATTCATGGGGTTACTGTGGTTGCCGTTGCTGGGGCTAGTATCTCTTTAGAGTTATTGGAGGCTATGCGTGCATATTGGTGTTCAGAATACCCTCGCCTATATGTATCGTCATCTATGGTCAGCATCATTAATTATTTGAAGTTGTATGTGTTTCTATCAGCTTGAGCTTGCTATATTGTTGTGAGTTGCGACTTGTGGCTCATTGCTATCTAATGTTCTTTTTCGGGGTGAATTTTTCTATTTTTTATCAGGCTGATTTCTTGCAGCAGCTTCTTCATGGTAGATTTGTTAATGAACAGATGGAGCAGCTTCAGATTGCAACTTCAAGAACTTATGATTCACAGGTCTACCCTCTATCAGCATGATCTCCCTCTATTTCTTATCTGCACAGTTTACAGTTTTTCATATGTCAATTAAGTTATAAGTTACAAATAGGAGAACCTTTTGTATGTCCACGGAAAATCCTTTTAGAAGTTTCATTTGAAAAACTTCCGTTCCCAGGGTGTCAATTTTTTTGGTTGATCTCTTGACTGATTTTCATGATTTATCTCCTGCAATTTGAAATCCGATCAAGTGTTGCTACTTGTTTTTGGCTGTAGAGTTATGGAAATTTCATACAAAATCTACTACTGTCATCTAAAACATTGTGCTGTAATAAGCAGTTGAACCGTTCTGCTACAAACCACAGTGAAAATAGTCGTCCTCCTGCTGAAGTTTCATCAGCAGGCTTATCCAGGGATTCGCTCAACAAGTTACCATGGCACGTACTATCATATCAAACAAAAGCTGCACAAGACACATGCTGCACCATATGTTTGCAGGTTGGTGTTCACCATGAAGATTTGTTTATTGATCTTCATATCCACACATTTACTGAACATAATAATCTGGTTTTGCTTCTAGGATATTGGTGTAGGCAACATTGCAAGGTGCCTGCCAAAATGCAACCATACGTTCCATAGGAATTGTGTGGACAAATGGCTTGTTATACATAATTCTTGTCCGGTTTGCAGACACAGGGTATAGTTTCAAGTGTCATCTGGTTATTTTTGGTACATTGTTGTATTATTTTGTTTCATCCCTCAAAACTGAAGATGGATGGAAGCAAATAGCTCACCAAGAATTCTATGATGAGAGACAGAGACCATGACTACTGGATCATAGCTGAAAATATCTTTGTACATTTTCATATAGCTCTTATCTATCCCCAAGGCATTCAATATCTGTATTTTTAGGGTTGTATAAAATAAATTTTGGTTTTTGTATATAGAGATTCAAAAGCTTAATTGGGATTGTAATATATATATATATATATATATATAGTGGAGAAAGTAGGTAGATAAGTGTTGAATCAGAGTTATTGCATGGTATATATTATACAGTATTGCTATTTTGTAAGGTTTAAATGGGATTGGGTTTTGTCACTAATCCCATGTTTCAATCTTTTACTATTCCCTCCGTTCCAAAATAAATGTCATTCTAGAGTTTGCACACAATTTAAAAAAACATTAAACATGGGAACTTAATTACTAGAATATTTTCTACCAACCCCATTAAAATAAATGTTTCACCAATAATATTATTTCTTTTGAGGGTATGTTTAGAAATTTTTAACAAAAAATGCATTGGAATTCGAAAAGGACACTTATTTTGGAATTTTTTCATTTTGTCAAAACAACACGTATTTTGGAATGGAGGTAGTATCATATAAAAAGTATACTGATTTTTTTTTATAAATAATTTCATTTCATGTGTGTTGGAAATCGTACAGCTGCAAATGAAGAATTGAAGAATTGTATCTGGGAAACCGGACCACGCTACTATTCTTATAGCTCTGTATTTCATTTTTTCCCCTGTTTTTTTGGTTTTTATAATTCATCTTTCCCATCACACACGTCAAAGCACTCTAAAGAAGTTAATACTCCGAAAAATAAGTTCATAGCTGGTACAATGAGGAGACTCTTCTCGGCGCGACTGAAATTCGTAATTATACATTTTTGTATTGATGAGACCATTCACAATTTCTTGAAGTTCTATCTGTACCCGGATGAACCATAAAGCCAATAGAAACCATGACCAGAATAAAAGAGTTTCCCCACCCACAATTCCTTCCGGGGAGGTAAATCAACAACCATTTCTTACAACGTGGTTTGTCTGCAAACGCAAAGGATGATTGTATTTGGAAATTCATAAAACAACAATTACAATTCAGGAAAGGAATTCTGGTACAAGGAGAAGAAACCTTAAAAGATATCGTACTTGTTTGGATGTTAATTCATTTTATATTTTAACTCATTTTACCTCTTAAACACAAAACCCAATGGAAAAGAAAAAATTATCCAAACAATTTTCTGATATATATTTTAAATTCCAACTTGAAACATTTTTTATTAATGTAATGATCATTTTTGAAAAAAAAGTAGTTCAATGACGAAATCTAACAAAAGAAAATCTTAGAGTGACAAATTTGCTAGGTTTCCGTTGTTCAGTGATTGTTTTTGAAAAAGTTCTTTTTTAAAGTGACTATAATTATCAGTATTTTATTGTTTAGTGATGATTCGTACTTGATATTTCAAAATGTAGTTCAAAATATTTTTTTCAAAACCAATATCCAAACAACTTTTTACTCAAAATACCATCCAAACAACATTTTCATTTCCCATTTAGTTTTTCAACTTGAAACACTTTCCATTTTTAAGTGGCAAAATAAAATATAAGATGATGTCCAAACAAGCACGCATAATTCAAACGGAATGAATGCCTCAAGCTGGTTTTGTTAGATGCTCTTGTCCATGTTATCAGATTCCCCAGAGCCATATAAATGATACCACAAAACATGAATATGATTGCCCAACCTTTACTTTGTTTAATTATCAATTATAATCTTCTATAGTATTATATAAAGAGAGAAACCAGAGAAAGGAAATCAAACTTCTCCTCCCGTTGACACATAAGATAAAATTCTATGTGTCATTTTTTTATAGGTTGACACAAAAAATATTTACAATAATTACACTAACATTCCTTTGAATTTTCAGTAAATAAAGTTTCATCAAATCGTAATTAAATTCTATCAATTAATTAGGGGCTAAACTTTCACTTTTGAATTCGGTCAAACAATAAAAAATGGAACATTTTTCTGGAAAAAAAAATGACCTTAATGGTTTCTTTTCATTTGGTGTCATAAAGAAAAGGTAAATATTGATTTGATTTTATTATAATTATTGCTGATTGATTTGACACAAAAATTCTACATGTCATTTTTTTATAGGTTGACACAAAAAATATTTATAATAATTACACTAACAGTCCTTTGAATTTTCGGCAAATAAAGTTTCATCAAATCGTAATTAAATTCTATCAATTAATTGGGGGCTAAACTTTCACTTTTGAATTCGGTCAAAATATAAAAAATGGAACATTTTTTTTGAAAAAAAAAACATTAATGGTTTCTTTTCATTTGGTGTCAAAAAGAAAAGGTAAATATTGATTTGATTTTATTATAATTATTTCTGATTGATTTGAATAAATTTTCTGATTGACTTAAATAAAGCTTCAATTATGGTTGATGACATTACCTAAAAAACTATGGCCAATGACCTTACCTAAAAAAATAATGAAAATTAATGTTAAATCTTTTTTAATCGGAAAGTTGAAATCATAAAATCAACATTAATGTTGATTCGAGTTTTTTGCACAAAAAAAAAAAAAATTAAACTAAAACATATTAAATATGTTAAATATTTCAATATACATATATAATCCTGATTTTTTTATTAATTAGATTGTAAATTAGACTAAAATATCCTAACATTTTGAATTTTAAAATTTGATTTGAATTATGATAAGCATTAATCGCGTTTAAATTTTAGCGTTTCATTAAAAATTGAAATTCCTAAACTTTAGGGATTTTATTCGGTTAGAAAACTTAATAGCTTTTGACTGGACCATATAAATTTAACAGGTATTGTACATTCACCTCCTCCTCTTTTCCCCCTCATTGTTCATGCCCATTTTTCATCAAGGTTAGTTAATTAATTTCAGGAATGGAGTTTCTATCAATGATGAATGTCAATTCGTATTATAGTTCACTTACTGTTTGATTTTGATAGACTTTTGCATGTTTGTTCTATATTTCGTGATGCAGTTGTTTAACTTGATTATACTTTATTGATAATTTGGTTATGAGTTTTTTATTGTTGGATTTATTATTTGTAGTGGAGAAGAAACGAGATCCGTATACAAGAAAGGGACTAAATTTTTGAAGAAATTTATGCAACTTAGATGAGAGTTTGAAACGCATACTATTAGCAGTTTATTAAAAAATTCTAAAAGGTTTTTCGGTAAACCCTGAACCCTGAAAATGTTCAAATTTTGGTTCCATATTAACAATCTATATTGGGGATCATCCAGGTAATCTTTTTCTTCCTATACTCTCTCAATTTTGTCCACTTATGAAATTTAGGGTATGTTTGTTTTATTTTTTTAGTGTGTATTTTTAGGTATTTTTTGTATTGAGAATGTAAAAAGGTGTATTAGAAATGTAAAAAGGTATGCTGGGATGGGACAGTATTATTAAAGACTAACGAGTTTTAGTTATTTTCACATTTCTTGGATGGGGCAAGTTAATCGTATTGGAGTGATGTGTTTGATAATAATTATGTTATGTCCAACTACTCTACACTATGGTGGATCACCAAAAATAATTTGGAGAAGTTCCAACTCAGTTTTTTTTTTTTTAATTTTTATGATATAGTTGTAAAATGATTGTTTCACATTAATTTAGTTACAACAAAGTAAATGTTGTATCGCTTTACAGATGCAAAATTTGAGATTGTAAAGGAATTATTATACCAATTGAACAATAATAAATAAATGTAATTTTTGTAAGTTTTATACATTAAATTTTCTATTTATTCGGAGAAGTTTAGTCAGTATATATATATATATATATATATATTTGTAACAAAAAAATTATTTTTAAGGTGGGGCAAGTAATTCATTATCGACTACATATGCTTTGACGTAAAAGATGAAGGAAGAGTACAATATATTTGATTTACTACAGCCCATTTGGAAACAGAATGGTCGTTTATAATATCAGTGGATAAAATGAGTCCTTCAAAAGTGTCAATTTCCTGAAACTAATATATCATAATCTCTTCCAATCATTTTAATTCTACAAAAATAAAAAATATTTCTTTGATACACATTATTTTTATCTTTGTACATAATTTATCTATCCCGCACACGTGCGGGTAAGATCTAGTTTCAAATAAAACAATGTTCTCTTAGCCACTCAAAGGTAGTTCAAGACGCCAGTTTATCAAAAAGAAAAAGGTGGTTCAAGACAAAGGCCATCCGTATAGCCTTGCAAGCTACCAACAGTCAAGGATTCCCGAAACTGATTGTGGAATCAGACTCTCTTGTAGCCCTTAAACTTGTTCAAGGCGTAGTTAATAGCTCTTTTGCTCACCTGGAGCCGGACTTAAGGGTAATCCAGGATCTTTTGAAGTTGAATTGGGAAATTTGTTTCGTACGCACTCCCCGGGAGAATAATCTTTGCGGTGATATGTTAACGAAAATAGTACTCCCTTTGTCCCAAAATTATTGTCTACTTTGAAATTTCATTTTAGTATAATTTGAACTAAAAATGAAAATACAAAGTGGACAATAATTATGGAACAGAGGAAGTACTAAATAGTGATAGAGGGAGATATTTTTTTGATGTCGTCTTGGATTTGTATATCATTACTATTACATAATGATGTTAGGGTAGGAACATGTAATGGCTGAGGCAAATGCTAAGCATTCCACTATGTACCAAAAAAAAAATAATAATAAAGTCAAAAAGCTCAACAAAACACAACTTATAGAGCTTCTTCTTTTTCTTCTTCTTCTTCTTCTTCAAAAAAAAAACTTATAGAGAGTCAAATGGAATGATTTAGATTAATGATGTAGGAGTTTCGGGAGCAATTGAATTTCGCTTAATGTGATGTAGCGTGAGCAATTGAATTTCGGTTGTGAGAATATAATTTTACGAAAAAAGAAATTCGAATTCAAACACATAAATTGTTGCAGTGACATTAATCGAACATTAAAATCACTAATACTGTCATTTTTAGTATGGTGAGAAGGCGATTAATTTAAGATTTTTTTTTTTTTTTTGGGTCTAGACTTCATAGTTTTCATCCCTACTTTATCTTTTCACACCCTTTTTATCTTTTTTTTTTTCATATAGTTTTTCAAGGCAGATTTCATCACCTACCTCTTGACAGTTGACAATGCAAAGAATGACCTTTGAACAGAATGAATGAGCGAAATAAGGAAAGAGAGCAGAAATGAGAATGGCCAACCATTGCAGATAGGTGATGGCCCATTCAAGAAGACAAATCCAACACGTGGCACTCCCTAGTTGAATTCTCCAAACCCAAATAGTTTTCCTCCCTTCCCTCTCTTCTCTTGCTTCAGAGAAACCAAACCCAAATCATTTTGTTTTAACGCCAGCTGCAGCAAAGCACAGACATTCTTCCTCCACCAGATCTTGATTTCAACGTTTCATCTTCATTGGCAATTGAGTTGGGATTTTTTCAATTAGTATGGCTGCAGCTTCTTGTCTGGGTTCATCAACTCTAGCTCAATCAGAGATTATTAGGCATGGTCTGGGTTTTAAGCTTCAGAATCCCAATTCACTCACTTTTTCAAGGTGAATTCTTCTGTGCGTAGTTCCGCCTCTTCTTCTTTCTCGTTTTTAATCTTTTTTGGGTCTTTATTTTTGTAAGTTTTTGCGCATGAACAAGTCAAAGTTATGTCCTTTTTTTTTTGTTTGGGTCAATTGTGTGGTCATTGAATTGTGCTTCAACGTTATGCCGGCATTTATGGATTGACATTAAATTATTCTGAGTCATTAGAAATTGAAGTTTCTTCTGATGTTTATCTCATTCTCTGGGCTTTCCTGTACATATTATGCTTGTAACTTTCTCTGCTATTTGTTGATTTTGTGTTTGTTCAAATGCATGTGGTTTCTTAATGGGACAATTTTGTGAAGTTTATCTCTTTTTTATCTTGTTGCTGGGGTGGTGATTGTTTGGTGTTTTAGTATGATAGATTGGTGAACTTTGTCCATATAATGTTTGTGAATTTGCTTTAGTGAAATTATAGGTTTGTCTGGAAATATTGTTCATGACCATATGTTTGATCCCAGTAGATATTGATTACATTCGTTGCTTTTGAGCTATGGTGTCAAAGAACGTTTCAGGAATTATTAGTAAAAGACTGTGAAGCTTAAATGAGGCTGTTTTCTAGTCTCTCTGCTTGCATGAAGATGAAGGGATCATTTGCTTTGTAGCTTGAGAAATTTGATTATATTATTTTTCACTTTTGTATTGTCTCTGTGTCTGCGGTAAGGATTGGAGAAGTTTCGGCTCGACTGAAATCCTTATCTTCTTTCTAACTTGTTCTTTTGCGTTGAGGAACACTACTTTCAGAAATTACTTTACAATATTAAATGATCATAACTGCAACTAAAATTTACTTGGAGAACTTGATTGTTTACCTTTGATATCATTCTGTTCTTTTATCTTACGATTACAGGAGAAAAACCCGGATGGTGGTAAAGGCAAGTTCTCGGGTTGATAAGTTTTCTAAATCCGATATTATTGTTTCACCTTCTATCCTCTCTGCCAATTTTGCCAAGTTAGGAGAGCAGGTATAATTTATTGTTATGTTGTTTTAAGCTTGTCTTTCAAGCTCAGAATCTTAATTAGACTAGAAAGTGATGATGTGAATTCGAATGAAAAATTTGACCTATTAATATCATTAAGATAATCTCTGTTGAAAATTGTGTGCATTCAGGTGAAAGCAGTTGAGGTGGCTGGTTGTGATTGGATTCATGTTGATGTCATGGATGGCCGCTTTGTTCCAAATATAACAATTGGACCACTGGTTGTTGATGCCTTACGCCCAGTCACAGACCTCCCATTGGATGTCCATTTGGTATTTCTTCTTTCACAGATGTTATATTACCTTGGTGGATGCAGGAATGAATTCTCTAACTTTTAGTTAAAAGTGTGCAGATGATTGTTGAACCTGAGCAGCGGGTTCCTGATTTTATTAAGGCTGGAGCTGATATTGTTAGTGTTCATTGTGAGCAATCTTCTACCATTCACTTGCATCGTACACTTAATCAAGTAAGTTTGTGTAGTTGTAAGAATCTTTTTCTTGACTACCATTTGGCTTTTGTTGTTTGTTACTTTACCTTGAAAAAAGATAAGGTAAAACATGCTTCATGACCATAAACTTAAAAATGTGGAAAGTAACAAGAGGCTTGACTGAGATGTGCTAGATTGAGGAAACATTCTGTGGATTTTGCTTGAGGACATGCTGAAGTCTTCTTGATTTGTTTGTTATTTGCTATGTTTGACATTGTGTATAAAACTTGGTATTCTAGTTTTTGCTTGTACTGCCTTTTTTACTCTTTAAAGGTCACAAAGTACATCTTCTAGTTATTTTTTGAGCTTGCATTTGTACCTTCTTTTGGTATTCTGGGGGTTGGTTAATCAGAGGATTTCACCTGCTGAAGCAGTGAATATTGATACATGATACAGATCAAAAGTCTCGGAGCTAAAGCTGGAGTTGTCCTGAACCCTGCAACCCCATTGAGCACTATAGAATACGTACTTGATGGTAAGATTAGCTCATGTTTGTAAAGTTTCACTTGCATATACGTTCATGTATTTTGTATTATCTGCATGCCAGTGATAGTGCCGTCCCTTAATTGCTAGATAAAGATGTGAAAGTCAACCTGGTTGCTCATACAACATATTATGAAATATCATAACTGAATTGTGGGCACTGAGTTTGGAAGGGTCGCTGTCAGTTCCACATCATAAATGAATTCATTTAAATGTACTTGTGCAAGCTATTAATGGAAATGGAATGCAAACAGATACAATTGCCACATTCCTTCCCATAGGGTTGATTAGAAAATCTTGCAAGATCAGTTTGTTATTGAACATTAGTTCCCATTTTTCAGCTAAAGCACATTTACAATGAAGCAAGATCTTTAAGAAAACTTATCGAGTGTTTTATGTAAAACTGGTGGAGGAAAGTGCACCACAGAGCTTCCATTGATGCAAGAATGATATATTAATTTGTGTATACTTGTTTCAGTGGTTGATCTAGTGTTGATCATGTCGGTGAACCCTGGTTTTGGTGGACAGAGCTTTATTGAGAGCCAAGTAAAGAAAATCTCAGATTTAAGAAGAATGTGCGCTGAGAAGGTACTGACTGATCATTTTAGAACTTTTCCCCAAGATATCAAGAGGATTGCAGCTTAACGTTTCATTTGCAGGGGGTCAACCCGTGGATAGAGGTAGATGGTGGTGTTACTCCCAAAAATGCATACAAGGTGAGATATTAAAATGGAAAGTCTTTTGATATGCTTAGGATTCCCATTGTTTATATTGTGTACTTTGTTCTTTACGTTACAAAATGTTATGAAGCTAGACAAGTGGACAACTTAATATTTTGTTTATCTATGCTTGTAAGATTGTTTTGTGTATATTTTTAGGTTTTGGTGGAACACCAGCCAAATCTCTGTGTTGCTATTTATTTTTGTCCCTTTTACCTTTTGATGCATGAGTTTTTTGTAAGCCTCAATTTTTATGTTCCTAATCTAACTTTATAGATGCCATGTCAACAATGTGAAATAGCTGCATTATATATTGGCTCTTGCATGAAGGGTTCTGGTTTCAGTAGTATCACATGAGGTAGTTGGGCATGTGAATTACTGCACCGTATAGATTTAACTGTTCTTGTCTATTGCCAGGTTATTGAGGCTGGAGCCAATGCATTAGTTGCTGGTTCTGCTGTCTTTGGTGCTCCAGATTATGCAGCAGGTAAAGACAGAATTGTGTTAGTACTGAAGTTTTTTGAGACATTGAATTTACCACTGTTCTTATACAACTGTGTTTGTCTTGCAGCTATAAAGGGAATCAAAACCAGTAAAAAGCCTGAAGCTGTTGCTGTTTGAAGTTTCTACCTTTGAAATGTGATATAAGTCAATTTTGTGGATCTCAAGTTCTGCATTATCCCATGTGAGTATTGCTGTACTGCTCTTCATGATCTCTTTCTGGTGCTACTTCTCCTTCTTATAATCAACCACTATCAGCCTTCCAATTGTGCATTTGAGTTTATGGAGCTGAACATCTGATAATTAATTAGTCTGATGGACTATCTGAAAAGCCAGTACAAATCGGAACATAAATGTTGGGGGATAGAAACAAACACCTGTTTGTTACTCACATTACATGTGGATACCTTGTACCAAGGATGTACCAAACAGACCTCGTATTGATCTACTCATATGACTTGTTGGTACTAGATAAATACTTATATGTTTCCAAGTCTGCTGGGTTAAAACCCGCGTATAATTAATTAACATCAACTTACGCGATATATTCCCAACCAAGTTGGGTCTGGGGGTCGTACGTATGCAGCCTTACCTTGTATTTATACAACTAAGAAAGTGTAATTATTAATAAATGCCCAAATTGTCAATGGATTAGTAAGGGTCGAGGCATTTAGATAACTGGTGATTGGTGTATTTGTGAACACATTAGTTTTACACTTTTGAGTGCAGTCCGAGGCAGCGGACTGTATAGAAGAAGCTCATTTCCTTTTGCTTCTGCTGTTCATAAAGTCTGATTTCAATGATTCTGTGTCGTAGCTGTTTCTATCCAGCTCTTTTTATTTTTATTTTTATTTTTATTTTTTTAATTCCCGATCTGAATTTGACTTCCCTTTCATTTTCAGAGATACTAAGGAAGGCCAGATAGAGCAGCAAAGTCCATATTCATATTACGTCTTTGATCTGTATATACTGTTATTGATTTGATCTTTCTGGCTTCTAAAATGAAAATCAGTTAGGATCGATATAACATCATAACTACGGGACTGTACATTAGTAAGTTAATATAAAGATGTATTTCAATTTTGTGTAGTTAATGTTTGATTTTTGTTATTTCAAATCCCACAAATTTTGTTGTACAGTTCCATGATTTGTAACTTTACAGCTTTTTACCGCATTTGATTTTTAATATGTTTGGATCTGAAGGGGAAAGGACGGGGTAAAAATAAGATCTGAAGGGACGCAAATGCAGATGAAGAAAAACACATTGATGAGCACAATTTGGTATAGAAATGCTTATAGCGAGTATAAAGCGTAATATCAAAAGCTCCTTAATTTAGTGAGATATTCGATTCGGTTTAGTTGAATGAGACTGCTTTCTAACATTTCTAAACCAAGTGGGCAACAGTTATTTGTTGTTACATTTAAGATCATAATTTGAATTACTGGTTATGATACTACAACTTTAGGAAGTGCTCTGTTTTCCGGTTTCATTCATAAATAGGCCTTTTCGATTTTCTCCATGCCATCGCCAATGATCTTACAAAAGGTTTATAGAGATTCAAAGATTACAGTTTAAAATTGGTAAAGCCCACCACCAAAGTTGGGATCCGAGCATTATAGGTGAAATGATTGATGATTATGATTATCAAGAAACGGTGGATATGATTGGTAAATATATGATTATCATGAAGACGGATTCAAACTGGATTGCGGGAACTCATGTCTCGTGCTCGGAACTGGGCTAACCAGATTCATGTCTCCCGTGCGTGTACTGGATTATTTTGGTCGGAAGAAATGAGGATTCCGGTTTTGATGCGTACCCCACAGCCGAAATCTGGTAAACATTTTGCATTTTGTTTAAAAGAAAAAAGTGCGTACGATTTCCTTGTTAAGGTTTTGAAGGACATTGGCTTCATTATGAACATTTCCTACACTCGTAGATTAGATCATAGTTCGTTGAAAAAGGGTTCAAGGAGTGCAACATTTATTTGCATTAATGGTTTTGCTAGGAAAGACATGTAACATTTATTTACTAAGTTTGGACATATAGAGTGCAACAAAAGACATTATTATATTTATAAAATACTTCCGCTACTGTTTTGAGTTTTTTTAGATAATTATTTTTGAACTTAGTCTAGTGTAATTGACATTTGACACTTTTAACCTTTTGAAAAATACCAATATATGCGGAATGTCACACAGTTGGTAAACTCTTATTATCAGCGAGATTTAAGCCAATTCAGTGAAATCACCTAAAAGGAGGGACGGGGGAGGGGGGCGGGGAGATGTTATAGGTGGGTCCCCATTTCATTTCATGGACCAAGAATCTGATAATTTGAATTTTCTTTTTTTTTTTTTAAAGTATAAATTATGTTAAAAATAAGTTTAAAACCTGATAAATTTTAAGAGATAAAAGAAACATAGGAAGTTTTGTATTATGGCATTGGGCTAGTGTACTTTCGATATTAGCCCTTCATATTCAATACATAAATCCGACACATTTGAAGGGAAAATAAAAGTTCGTGATCCAAAGTATATATAGTTACACAATTACAAATTTTGAAATATGCAGTGGGTCCTTTTTCTGATGTTCCCATTTATTTTTCATTGTGATCATTTTTCGGATTATTTCAAAATTAATGGCGAGGACGAAGGAGAACCGGGAGTTCGTTCACCGGCTTAGGGGCTGGATAATAAACCATTTCCTCATGGGCAATCTTCTTTTCCCATCTGAACTTAGTAACCACGTTGTGCATGAACACCAGTATTACCAATCTCGCGTACTCTATCCCGGGGCACATTCGAGGTCCTCCTCCAAATGGAACAAATGTAAAAGGAGCAATAAAACGGTTCTCTTGAAATCTTGATGGATCAAACTTCTTAGGTTCAGGAAAATAATTTGGATCTTTATGGGTCGCATAGGACATCCAATGAATCTGTTAATATAGATTTAAAGTTAGTATCCAAAATATCAATCTGCAAAAATGAACTTACACAAAATCATAGTCAGCAGTGACAGTTTTCATAAGCGTTTTATTCTTGTTTACTTTTAAAATCCATTCTTCTTTTACGTTTCATTAAAGAGTCATTGCCTTAGAATATGGGAGAGATGATACCGGTAACTTGCCAAAGAAATAGTATAAATCGTTTAATGGTATGTATTGAAGTTGTAAAATTAATGATCTAAAGAGAAAAACATGGATGAAAATATCTCTAAAAAAAATACGATATTAATTAACGTGTAATTTTTACCTTTGAACCTTTTGGGATTGTGTATCCTTGGAAATTGAAATCTGTAATAGCCTCCCTAAAGCTTCCAGTATTTGGAGTAAATATTCTCAAAACTTCGGACACCACATTCCAACTATACTTCATCTTCCTTAAATCTTCCCAACAGAGTAACTCATCTTGTCCTTTTCCAGCTAAAATGTCATTTTGCTCTGTATGTTTTTGGTGTATTCAATAAATAAATAAGAAAGAAACAACAACGATCAAAGGAAAAATTAAATTAGTCCTGCTCCGTTCTAAAATATTAAGTTGTCATTTTCGTTGAATTGGACAGATATCTCGTGACGACCAGGGAGTGTATGTTTATATACTAATGACTTTTCCCCGCTAATTAAACAGTAATTACTAGTTAAACATTTTAATCCTTGCCAAGATATAAAATAACTCAAAATATATGCATCTTCCATCTAAATTAGCATTCCTCATCTCTCATAAAAAAAAAAAGGAAAAAAAAGTAAGAAAGAAAAGTAAAATAAAACCCTAGACGTAGACATTTTATACGGTAGAGATTTTTAATTGAAAAGAAAAGCTCACCTTCAAGAACAGAAGCGTACACATCAGGGAATTCCGAGAGACACTTGATCACGTTAGTCATGGTACTATGCATAGACGTAGAACTTGCTAGCAATAAACCAAGCAGATGGCTGGAAATATCTTCATCCTTAAAGGGTTCTCCATTTTCATCTCTTTCCATCATCAAATAAGACATGAAATCCTTCAACAAGGGCCGCCGCCCGGAATCCGAAAGCTCAATCTTCCGTTGCTCCATTATGGCCTCAACCTCTTTGAGAAGAGCCTTGGATGATTTAATGGCGCGACGAAACGCTGTGCCGGGGAAATCAAACGGTAACCTAATGACACCAGACTCAATATTTTTCATCCCTTTAGCAAACATTTCAATCTTCTGTGGATCATCAATACCATAGAATATGTTGCAAGCCAATGTGAATAACAACTTGGTTACCATATGGCCAACAACTACTTCTTGTTTTGAGTCCCAATGTGACTCCAAATGCCTTTTTGTTAGCCTATCAATTGTTCCAACATACGTTCTTAGAACATCGGATTTGAAAATCACCTGAAGCAAGTTGCGAAGCTTGTTGGAGTGATCATGGCTGGGTTTTTTATCGGTCTTTGGGAAGATTTTGTTCAATGTGCCTGGCCACCAAAACTTGACATGTTTTAGTTCATTTGCGAACAGGAATTTGTTGCCTTCAGGAGAACATAACACCACCATAGGATCTCCCAATAACGAGGTCTTGAATACTTTTGACGAATACTTTGCCACCCGATCCGCAACAAACTTCTCAAGGTTTCCGCTACCTAGCTTCCAGTAATAGTCTAGGGTTTCTCCGAGGATCGGCCATCCGGTTGTCCCCGGCAGAACCCTTTGTTTTTTGAGATCAGAGCCCATTTTCTTTGTCATCGTAAGCTTGAAAACCAAGGCAACCAGTGCTGGAATTATCAACGATAATAATAGGAGGAAAGATGAATGTGATAATTCCATTTTTGTGTGTGTGTGTGTCAGAGAGAGTACTGTGTAATGATACTATGGCTTCTGAGTAAGAAGAACTAAGGTTTTCTGGTTGCAGTTTTCAATCTGATCGCCAAGTTGAAGTTCTTATAGTTATCAGACGAGTGCATTAGCCAATGATTCATCAAAACTAATACTAGTTGAGCGATTAAATAAATTAAGGATATTGCTGTCAGATACTACATAGTAACTAGTAAATTGGTAATAATACATTGACCACCTTTTGATTTGACGTTTTTTTTTTTTTAAAAAATAACAAATTGGATAAGCCTCAACTTTTTAATAATATAATTATCCCCATCCTAATCTCCTAACTACCCTTCCCAACATGTTTTGATTTGACTTTCCAGCATTTAATTTCTTTTAATAATCCACTTGGGGTTTGTAGTACCAATATCTCCGAAATGTAATATTAATCTAAACATCGGGCATGCCGTATGTAAATAGAATTACGAAAAAAAATCATGAAGTAGTCATTGCGCTATTATGGTTATTGCAAGATCGGAAAAATTGAGAGATTGTGAAGAGATTATTTGAGCCATTAAAGAGTTTTTGCGCATGAATTGGATTGTGAAACTGAGATGCAACTACTAGATATACTCGAAAATAATTTTAATCTGATACTCCTTTCGGTCCTTAATATAAGACATTTTGATTTATCCTAGGTTTAATCTAGTACGTATTTTAAATTGACAAAAAAAAACTTTAAAAACATTTCATAACAACCAAGAGAATACAACGAATGTGAAAATATATTTTTAAAGTTTTTTCGTCAATTAAAAATACTTACTGAGTGAAATTTATGGCGAAATCAAAATGTCTTATAATAAGGATCGGAGGGAGTATGATATAAACTTTGACCTCCTTGGTTTTTTTTTTTTTTAAAAAAAATTACTTCTATTGTAATAGTCTAGTTACCTCTAAAACATCAATAAGTGCAACATCAATAAGTGCAACTTCAAAAAACTATGAAAGGACACATATGAAAGCAATTATCATTTTATTTTCTTGGTGAGAGAACTAAAAGATGCCTCTTTGGCTCTTTGGGGTCATCTCATAAAATTGGGACCACATGCCGGAGAACTAAAAGACAAAAACGCAATCATGATTAAATAAAACCCAACCCTTTTATTCAATATCAATAATTTATACTACTGTGATTATAATGTCATAATTTTTTAATATTGAATAAAATCTAACACTTTTATTCAACTTCAATAGTTTATATTATTGCGACTTTATACTTTTAGTCAATTTTTCATTACATTAGTTTACACTGCAAAAGTATAATAAAATAAAATAGTTAGGATATGATCATGAACCAATATTAACTATATATTAACTTCAAAACAGTATGTGTATTATACAGTGTGAGAATTTATGCACCATTATAAAAATATTCAACATAATAATAAATATTATGATAAGATGGTTATTTACTTATTATTTACCACCATTGTTGATGTTGTTACGTATAAATCAAACCCGTAATAGTCTAACTAATACTGTATAGCAATGTGAAATTTGGATTTGGTGTTAATAATAATTGGGGATTAAACCTTTTAGTTATAATTAGTACTTTAGCATTCATCACGCGATGCGCGACGCACTCTATATATAATCTGTAGTCCTTAGTATGCTACATGGGTTTTGATTATTATTATTTTGTAAAAATTCATTGTTGATGATTATAGAGAACACATTCCGGTGTACTAATTTTTCTTTTTTAAATAAGTTGGTTATTGGAATGTGATGAATGTCAAATAATAACTGAAATACGATGAAAAAAAATGAGAATGTAACTAACATTACATTATAATATTAATTTATAAAATTACACCTATGGAATAAAATCAATATTACTTTAATAGTGAATTTGCCATCACCTTTCTTGTACAAACTCCTTCAACCTTGTCGACCAAGAAATAATGATGAAAATATTTGATGTATCACTGAGATTTTAGTAACATCCTCATTATGCTCTTTGCAGAAAGACTCCTTATCATGTGGATAGATGATCTAATACACCCATCATATTTACACTCACTTTATTCGATCAAAACTCATAATCGACTGAAACTAAGAAAGTATCACAGTTTGAAATAAAATATGACTTGCATCATGCATAACTGGTATCATATTTTACCACTAAAATAAAGTTTCAACTATTAATTATCATCTATTTTTGAGGAGCAGAAGACAATTAATAACCAAATTGTGATCAGAATTGAAAGCAAATAATTAGATATGTACCCTATAAATAATCTGGTGTAGTTTGTTTGCTATGTAGTGCACATGTGTTCTGTTTATTATTATTTCAATAGAATTCATTGTTGATGATTATAGAGAAGATAGAAAGTAATAATTACAGTATGGAAACATTAGCAGGGAATAAAGATTACATCAGTCGAAGCAAATGTGAAAGGTACACTTGGGAAATCGATTGATGGGTTCATTGCTAGGAAAAAAGAAAGTTTCTGGATTGATGGGTTCATTGCTACTATCTGAAAGGGAAATCGATTTGGGAGTGTAGTCCACCGCAAGATAGTGGATGTCACTGGAAGAAGTTATTGGCTGTGAAAGAAAAGCTGAGGTTGGGAGTAACTGATGGTATCTAGAATGATTCTAGTAGTAAAAAATATACTGCCAGGAAGGGATATGACTGGATGGTGGGTGAACAGCAGAAATTGCAGAATGCAAAGATAGTTTGGAGCCCTTATAACATACCAAAGCACTGTTTTGTCTGTTGGATGGCCTTAAGAGACAGATTGCTTACTCAGAGCAGATTGCAAAGCTGAAACCTGTTGACTGACAACTTAAAATGTGAGATGTGTACAAAGTTAATTGAAGACACTAACCATCTGTTTTTTCAGTGTCAGTATGCACAAGAAGTGTTAAACTTGATGCTGGCTAGGATGAAGGTTAATGTGAAGATCCTGAAATTGAGAAGTAGTGTTGGGAGAATTATGAAGATTTCGGGGCACTAGGAATTGAGGATGAGAATCTTGTATGCTGTTATAGTAGCGGTTGTACACAATATATGGGAGGAAAGGAATGCGAGGAAATTCATAAATGTGAGTATGGAGGCAAAAGACAGAGTTACCAAGATAAATAAAGAAGGAATTTGGAAGGTGCAGCTCTGTTACAAAAAAGGCAGATCAGTAGGCCTAAATTTTTTGCGAAGTCTTTGAATAGTTTGTTGAGTTTTGAATTATAATAGAAGCAGTAGGAGTGTAAATATGTGAAGTGGTTATACGCAATACAAATTTACAATTTTACCAAAAAAAAAAAAAGAATTGAGAAAAGGTAAAGCAACCCAAAATAAAAATTTAAGGAAAAAAATATTAATAAAAAAAAGAAAAATGAAAAAGGGAGAAAAGGGGCACATGCGGGTCATCCTTATAACCCGGTTGACCCAAAAGTTTGACCCGCGTGTATGATTTGGCAGGTTTTATAAAAAAAGTCTTGAAACGACGTCATTTTGTGCCAATGCAACATCGTTTTGGGAAAGGGGGTGTTTGAAAAAATTAAAAAATCAAAAAATGTAATTACTGCCATGCCCTTAATTAAAAGTTGTGACGTAAGTGTGTTGTAAGGGTGATGCAATCCAACCAATCATATTAAAAATAATTAAAAATATGTAAGAAATTATTTAGATAATGACTGTTTTGCCCATTACTAAAAATATGGTGTAATCATGATGCGAGACTTATGTCACGAGTCAACCGCCTGACCAATCAGATTACAAGAAACTAATTGGCCAAGTGACTTTTATGTTAGCTTATAGATATAGAGATAATGGATAAAAGTCCGACTTGAATTTACTTGCCAGTAGTCTACAGCGAATTATAATGTCACAAATGAGTGGACCTTAGTTTGGAGACAAGAAATTAGTCTCTTTCAATGATAGTTCGATTTAAATTTTTTACTTTTTTTGTTCCATTAAAAATAGTCAACATTACAGTTTTTTTATAATTTACAAATTACAGTGTAAACTATTTTTAATTTTTATTTTTTGGAGAGAAGGAATGCAATTTGATAGTAAATCTAATTAGTAATAATGTTAGTACTAGTTAAACGAAGTAAATATAGTTCGGTAATTCTTATAACTTTGCTATAGGGATCTCCAAAATTTTAATCACTATATGGGAGCAGGTTTAAACGTCGCCCCTACTTGTATAATCATATTGGTGTGCTTTCGGGTTTTATATCATTTGTGTTTCAGCGGGATTTTGGTGTAGCCTTCTTCTGGGGGGAGCTGATTTTGGTGGGCGGTTGACTTTGATGATTTCCCTCCGTTAGGTAGCAAATTTCGAAAAAAAAAAAGAAATAAGAAGAAAAATATGTGCTATATATCTTGGCATACGACTGGTTTTAGGAGTCTCTATCCAATATATCCGGGGGCACCATACTCCCCTCCCATTTTTTACACTACTAGTCCTTATTACACTTTTTTCCACTTTTCTAAATAATATCCTATAAGTTACAGGTTTAGTCCCTTCGGTTTTTTTTCTCTCTCCTTTAAACAACATTTCTAATATTTAAACGATCATATCTCTCAATCCGTAAAAAATTAGAAAACGTGTTACACATGAATTTTATTGTACTCATCGAGATCTATCCAACAAGATCCATGTCGAATATTTTTTTGGAGTTTAAAAATGACTAAATTTTGATGGGCAGAATAAGATGGATATCTAGTTTAGAAAGATGAATAACCAGTTTAGTTTAGATTAAGATTCTTGTATTGCATATATCTCTTGATCCGTAAAGAATTAGAATGCGAATTATACATGAAATTTATAGTGTTCGACGAAATCTATCCGATAAGATTCATGTTGAATATTTTTTTTGAACTTTAAATGCATTTAAATTTTACGAGCAGAAATGAAGAAATGCGTTTTTCGTTTTTCTTTGAAAAATGGTTATCCGTTGTGCTCCTAGTGATTATGCAACCTGTTTGGACTGATTATCTATTCTGTTTGTACTTGTTATCCAATCATATTTTTGACATTCACTCTTCAAAAAGAAAAAGAAAGAAAGAAAAAATGATTGGATAAGCATTGCAAACAATTTGGATAATCAATAGAAAATAATTGGATAATCAGTGCAACACGTTGGATAATCAGTACAAATAGTTTGACAATTATTTTCATAAAAGAGAAAAGCAAAAAATACTGGATAACCACCACAAAGAAGTTCGATAATCAATATAAACACATTGGATATCCAGTTTAAGAAGATGGATAACCAACTTATTTTACATTCATGTTGTTGTGTTCCTTATATCTTTTGATCCGTAAAGAATTATAATACGAATTATATATGAAATTTATAGTGCTCGACGAGATCTATCCGATAAGATCAATGTTGAATATTTCTTTTCAACTTTAAATGCATTTAAATCTTACAGGCAGAAATGAATAAACTGAAAAATTATTATCCGTTGTGTTCATACTGATTATCCAACCGGTTTGGACTAATTACCTATTTTGTTTTATCCAATCATATTTTTTACATTCACTTTTCAAAAAAGAAAAAAAGAAAAAAGAAGATAGACAACCAACTTAGTTTAGATTGATATTCTTGTATTACATATATTTCTTGATCCGTAAAGAATTAGAACACGAATCATATATGAATTTTATAGTGCTTGACGAGATCTATCCAACCGGTTTGGACTAATTATCTATTTTGTTTGTACTTGTTATCCAGTCATATTTTTTACATTCACTCATCTTCAAAAAAAAAAAGAAGAAAAGAATAAAAAATAAAATATTTGGATAAGCATTACAAAAAATTTGGATAATCATTGAAAATAATTGTATAAGTAGTACAAGCTGGTTGGATAACCCGTACAAAAAAATCGGATAATCATTTTCATTAAAAGAGCATAGAAAAAAAAAGTCGGATAACCATCCATCACCGAGAAGTCGGATTGATAATCAGTATGAACACATTGGACAGATTTTTTCTCAAAAGAAGAAAAAAGAAAGAAGAGAAATTATGTTTGGATAATCAGTAAAAACGATTGGATAAGGCATACAAAACGGTTGGATAGTCAGTACAAAAAAATTGGACAAGGATTTTCGCAAAGAGTAGAGAAAAAAATGGTCGGATAATCTACAGAACAGTTGGATAATCAATACGAACGTGTTGGTCAACCATTTCTTTTTTTCAAAAAGATAATAATAAAAAGAAAAACCAAATGGATGGATATGCAGTACAAACGAGTTGAATATCTAGTATAAACTAAATGGATATCCAGTACAAACAAGTAGGATATCCATTACAAACAATTTGGATAGGCATAACCAAATGGATGGATATCCACTACAAACAAGTTGGATAAATATCCAATGCGTACAAACAAGTTAGATAGGCATACTAATCAAATGGATGGATATCCAGTACAAACAAGTTGGATATCCAGTACAAGCGAGTTGGATATCCAGTGCAAACAAGTTGGATATCCAGTACAAGCAAGTTGGATATCCAGCACAAAAAGGTTGGAAGTTAAATAGGCATAAAAACCAAATGGATGGATATCCAGTACAAACGAGTTAGATATCCAGTACAAACCAAATGGTTATCCAGTACAAACAAGTGAGATATCCATTACAAACAAGTTTGATAGACATACAAACCAAATGGATGATATCCAATACAAACAAGTTGGATACCCAGTTCAAAATGGTTGGATAATCAGCATGAACACAACGGATAACCAATTTAAAATAACTTGGTTATCCATCTTGTAAAATTGGATATCCACCTTCATTCTACCCATCTGAATTTCCTCATTTTTAAGCCTGGAAAAAATATTCACTATGGATCTTGTTGGATAGATCTCGACGAGAACAATAAATTTCATGTGCAACACGTTTTCTAATTCTTCACGGATAGAGAGATATGCTTGTTTAAAGATTAGAGATGTTTTTTTGGAGGAGAGAGAAAAAAAATCAAAGAGATTGAACTTGCAAATAATAGAAAGATTAATAGAAAAAGTAAAAAAAGTACAATAAGGACTAGTAGTGCAAAAAATAGGAGGGGGAGTATGGTGTCCCTGGGTACACCCAATAAATTGCCGATTTTAGTGGCCAGGATCGTTGACTTTTTTGGATCAGTGTTTTATGACTGTATTTGGATGTGATTTTGGAGGATTGGTGGCTGCTATGGAGATTAGTGCTTGTTTGGACGTCAACTTATATTTTATTTTGCCACTTAAACGTGTAAAGTGTTTCAAATTGAAAACTAAATGGGAAATAAAAATGTTATTTGGATGTTGGTTTTGAAAAAAAATATTTTGAAATACATTTTGAAATATCAAGTACAAGTCATCACTAAATAATTAAATACTGTCAATTATAGTCACTGCAAAAAAGAACTTTTCCAAAAATAATTATTCAACAATGAAATCCTGCCAAATTTGTCACTAAACTATTTGTAGTTCTAAAATGGTCATTACACTAACAAAAAGTGTTTCAAGTTAGAATTTAAAATGTAAATCAGAAAGTTGTTTGGATGATGTTTTTTTTTCCATTGGGTTTTGTGTTTAAGAGGTAAGATGTGTTGACAAACAAACAAGGCCTTAAATTAGTTTTCGTTCTGTACGACTGAACCAAATACGAATGGTTATTGTGATATTCAATTTCACATAGCTCTTTGTAAGATCCAAACATTAGTTAAGAGAAACAATTCAACTCAAGTGGCACATATTCTCTTATACTCTTTCCGGTCCTTAATATAAGGTATTTTGATTTGTCTTAGGTTTCACCTAGTAAGTATTTTTAATTAGCAAAAACTTTTAAAAATATTTCCTAACAATGATGAAAACACAACGAACGTGAAAATATATTTTTAAGATTTTTTTTTCAATTAAAAATATATACTATGTAAAACATAGGACAAATCAAAATGTTTTATATTATGAACCGGAGGAGTATTATACTAGTATTCTTTAGAGTACTATTTTTAAGATGAAAATTTAAATTAAATCATCTTTTGTTGTTATTATGTTTGCCACACTTTATTTCTTTTAGTCCTGAAAAATTGACACCTACTAAAAAGCCTAACCTAAAGAACTCGATAAACGAGATATTCTCCGGTCCTTATTATAAGGCATTTTGATTTCGTCTTAGGTTTTACCTAAAATGTCTTTTTAATTAAAATAAAAACCTTAAAAACATTTCATAGCAATTAAAAGAATACAACGAATGTGAAAATATATTTTTAAAATTTTTTTCCAATTAAAAAGACATTCTAGGTGGAAACTATAACAAAATCAAAATGGCTTATAATAAGAACCGGATAAGACATCCCAAAGAGACTCCGACATGATGGTGACCTGTTGCCAAACCAAATTTTGTTGCAATGCTTAATCTATATCCAAATTTCTTCAAAATAATCTCCCCTTCTCCCTTGCTATCAATTTGGTTCATATCCTGAATTATAACAATAATAATAATAATTGCGCTAGTCTAAAGTAAACCCTTTCATCAATGAAAAGAAATGATTGTACGAATAAAGCCTGCTCTTCGCGTCTTCAAACTCATGGCGATGGGCGTAAAAGTGTTACTAAAGGTCACTCTGAGTTTATGAAGCCAAAGAATCATTTCCTGAAACGGGATAAATCATACGTAGTTCCCATTATATAAAACCAGTCAAATTAATGAACTAGAAGAACCAAAGAATCCTTTTTCGAAAAAAAGTCTGTTATTTCCATATTATAGAAAAAAATGATTGAGGAGCTATCATGAAAGTTGCTTAGCGTATTAAAAACACCAATATAATAAAAAGAAAAATGAAGGAATCCCTTTTCAAAATTTTCAATTATTGAACTTGAAGAAGTTTCAATCACATTAAGAATTAGATAGACCCTTGTAAATGATATAAATTTTTCATAAATTAAAATATGAAAGTTTTATTTCTTGAAATCACCCTATTAAAATGACTCGGTGGAAAGAGGTAGCATTAATTATGACCCACGGGTTGATGATGAGTGATCAGCTAGAGCTGACATCATATAATTAACTCACGTTTTCAACGAATTCATTCAGTCATGTAATCTCATATTACAACGTTAAGCATTAAGAATAAAACTAATAATTAATTCAGCGGCGAAGTGTGTTGAGGAAGTAAACTGTAAGATTCATATAAATTAATTTTGTTTATTTTTTTAATTTAAATGCTAGTCCTATTTGTGATCCATGGATGTAAGCAATTAATTTAGTCAATTTCCATGATTCAATGTTCCAAAAAGTTGTGCTTCATACATTCAATACATCAAGAGGGAATAATAATGGGTAATAATGCAGCCCTGTAGTGCATGCGTTGATGAAGTAAACTCTAAGATTCGTATAATATAATTTTCTCTTTTTTAACGGAGCATTTAAAATAGTATTTGTCAACTTCAGTTCAATCTGCTCAATTTGTTCTACAGAAGTTCAGTACATTATTTCTTCCCTTAAGACTTAAGAGTATGAATTTGTCTTGTACTACATATCATACGTCACAAAGGAATCAATTAAATTATACCATCACCAATATGTCTGACGAAGCATGGATCTGCACGGTGGTTTACGACAGACGGCAATGATAATCTAGGCGAGGGCGGACGGCCTAAAACCTACAAGACAGAGCCTCGGGTGTCTCCCAAGAGTAGACTCTCTAATGCTTAAGTTAATAAAAGAATAGAGATAATAGAGAGATATGTGTATCGGTGTAGAAGGTGTAGAAGATAGGTAGAAGATATGAATTATGGAAGAGGTGGTGTTACTGTTTCCGAAACTCTAGCGGAATAGGTTTAGGCAGATCTTAATCTCCAAGTATCTAATCCTAGGCCCAATAGGCCTAGGGTTCAGTTTGGACTCATCAAGTGCCCTTAGCAAGTCATATTCTCGAAGTTCGCCGAGAAGAATATGGGTTACTACGAGTGCTGATGTCTTCTCGATTTTCGGGGTGTTGCCCCAGTTCTCGAACGCTTTCGTTCTTGTGTGTCACCTATATAAGATAAAGAGAGATAGAATGCCTCGAGGAGGTCTTTGTGTTAGAGAGTTTTTTGTTTGCGCGGTGGACCGCGAGTGTCCTTGTTTGCGTGGTGGACCGCGAGTATTTGGATCATCGAGATACAATATATAATGTGATAATGTAATGACAAATAATAATAGGATGATTATGAGGAATATCAGTTCAAGCAGAGGATATTAGAATGACCCTTCAAGTTCCTTGCCTCTAGGGTATTTTCCAGTTTGTGTCCCGAGTGTGTTTTCCTCATTGAAGGTAGCCCCGAGGTGATTTTCTTTATTGCAGGGTGATGGAAATTTTTTCCAGAGGTTTGGTTTCTCAAAAGATTCCTTTGATCGTACTTAAAAAAGATATTGTGATATGATAGTAGTAATATGCTAATGATATCAGTAGTAGATAAACTTAGATTCGAAAAGCATATTAAAAAAGGTTTACGAAGTACCTCGATCTCGAGATAAATTGATTACTCGAGAAAGTGTTACCTCGATTTCGAGAAGGTAGTTGTTGAGTAGATAAAAGCCGAAATACATCTTCTCGAATACTTTGAGCAGTAGTATGGTGCTCGAGGGATGGTTGCCCCTTCGAGGAGATGTATTTCTCGAAACTCCAATCTTCGAAATTGCCCCTTGCTAATCTGCAAAATTTTAAAATCTTTAGGGACCAAATAATTAAAATTATTAGGGATTAAGTGACAATTCTCAAATTGAGGAATTGTTCTCGGCTGAATATTCTGCCACTTTTGACAGATTTTGAACTCCAGGGGCTGTTCTTCTCGATCAGTTGTGGAACAAGTGCGGCTCCTCGAATTCTTTGTGCAACCAAAAACTTATTTGTGCTACTTGTCGACTGACGTCTTCTTCGCCAAACAAAGATAATTTTTTTCATGATCTTCTAGTTACAAAATCGGAGTAACGAATTAACACCGTGGCTGCCAAAGATATAAAAGATTCCGTGCTTCGCTAAGAAATTTATTTGGTTGTGAAGACCAAACAAATTGGTCCCACTGGGCGTGCCACTTGACGAAGCATGGATCTGCACGGTGCTTTAGGACATGCGGCAACGATGATCTAGGTGGCGGCGAACGGACTAAAACCTACAAGACAGAGCCTCGGGTGTCTCCTGAGGATTGACTCCTCGATACTTAAGTCATTAAAGGAATAGAGATAATAGAGAGAGAGGGATGTGTATCGTGTGTAGAAGGTGTAGAAGATATGAATTATGGGAGAGACACGACCTCTATAATAGAGGTGGTGTTACCTATTTCCTGAAACTCTGGCGGAATGGGTTTAGGCAGTAGCTTAATCTCTAAGTAAATTAATCATAAGCCCAATAGGCATAGGGTTCAGTTTGGACTCGTCAATGTCTGAGAAAAAGAGAGGAATTAATTATAAGCGAAATGAATTCAGAAACAAAAAGAAAAAGAATGAAAAAAGAAGAAAGAGAAATGCATCTAGCACCAACAAAAGACAAAATGAAATTTTTCGCCCTCTCATCTTTCTCCTGTTCTTGAAGAGAATTTGTCCTCATATCTCCAATCATCAAACCATCACAAAGAATAAAGGGCAAAATTCGGTTTTGGTCCCTAATATTTAGGATAGTTCAGGTGAATCATCAAACAATTTTTTTCAATAATTTGTTTTAAACGAAAAGATATTTTACGTAGGAGTAATAGCCTCACTCTCACCATTTACTATTTAGCTTTCATTGTTTGATCTAGTTTGCCAAACTTTGATCTAGTTCCATTTTCCTTTGCTTCGAGTCTTTCCTTCCCTGCCCATTTTAAATTCTCGCATCACTCTCTCGATTATTTTTTTCACTTGTGAAACTTTCATACAAGTTTTATCTTTTTCACACAGTTTCGAAAAAAGAAACATCAACTGGAGTCATAGATTCAAGAGTAGAACTATTACCATCAACATTGAAATGTTGTTATTTTACAATAGAGTAACAATATATACAAGGAAAAATTACGCAAAATGATGTATAAATCATCTAAACTTTACTTTGATTTGATTTTAAATGTATAAATTTTATATAGAAAGTTTAAGAAATGAATGGATGTAATCGTTTGTTATTTTTTCTTATAAAATTTTCTCTATACATATCAATTTTTGTTCTCAGATACAATCATGGTTTGTATCGATATCAAGTCGCCAAAGATCTTCCTAACAAGATATCACATTTAGTGATCATAGGGACATCATCAAAGTAAAACCCAAAATTTTTCCAGTTGCATCTGACTCTATGTCTCCACCCAACCAAAATCAGCAGTAAAATGATTTTCATCAGAAGCATGCAACCAATAAAGTTCTAACCTAGTATAAAATGATTTTCCAGTTCACCGCATACAAAGTGGCATAGGAGGAACAGTAGAACTATGTTACTTCATCACGAACGTATATATACTACATTTACAATCAGCACCAACACCATGAAGAAACCATCCGTTCACGTAAAAAACACTTTCAGAAAAGGCCAGTTTCATCATCTCCTAGCAGAAAAAATATTGTATACAGTTGCTCTATCACATAGGATTGTGCACCCAGACACATTAAGTAAGGTAAAATAGTAATTTTGAAAAAAAAGTTAAGAGTTTTAGCAACAAGATGGGGTGATCATATTTGTTACGCTAAAAATAAGAAAACAACAATTGTAACCAATATTTTTTCCTTCTAACATGGGTATTGTCGGCACTCAACATAGAGTATGGGGTTTAATTACTATTCCCTTGCTCAAACGTCATCGACAGTATTAATATATATAAAACAATTTGTAAATAATTAAATTTGAGTTCAATAAATTAATTATAACTTATTATCAATAATTGAGTTGTGTTTTGATTAGTGTTGCTTGATAGATCAACTAATTGTCTACGTACATATCTGCTAGTATGATGTAAAAGAGTTTACTATTCTGTTGCTCAAAAGTCATATCGTTAGATTAGTAATAATAATTAAAAAAAAAACTTGCACATAATTCAATATGGTTTAATGAATTAATTAGTAGAAAATAACTTATCAACAATTGAGTTGTGTTCTGATTAGTGGTTGCAAGACAGATCATCTAATTTGTCCTCTGCATACTTGTGCTAGTTCTAGCTATTTCATTCATTCCTTGCTCTTTTTCGACCAAAAAAAAAAAAGAAAATTAAAAAATTAAAAAGAAAACTAGAGTAAAGCCTTATCTTTGAAATCTTGGAAACTTTTGTTCTTCAACAAATTCCAATCAAAACTCAGAAACACAAAATTTATGGAGCCGGCTTTCATGATTGTTTCTACTTTACTCTATGCTGTTCCCATGTAGCAAGTCAATAGTAGAACGGTACATTAGTTCTACATTAGTTTATCATGAATTGCGATGAAGATGATTCTGGAAAGTAACTTGAGCTTCTGGAATATTTTCTGTAACTGTTTTTTTTATAAAATGAATAAACTTGCGTAATTAGTACTCCCTTCGGTCCTTAATATAAAGTATTTTGATTTTGTCCTAGAACGAAATGTTTTTAAGGTTTTTATTATAATTATTATGAAATTTTTTTAAGGTTTTTATTATAATTAAAAAGAAATTTTAGGTAAAACCTAGAACGAAATCAAAATACTTTAGAATAATGACCGGAAGGAGTACAAGATTACCTTATATACTCAGCAGTGTAAATCAAGTAATTAACCTAACCTAACGAACTTAAGTACTGTACTTAACATATAAAGTCATCTATTTAAAAGATTAGTCCCTAATATTTACGAAAAGGCTAAAACAATTATCAATGTTGACTGATGCTGCAAAGTCAACCATGATCATCAATCTCTTTTGCATTCTATACATTCCCTCGACAAGCTGGACCGGGACGCATGGTCTTCACTCCAAGCTTGTTCAGCAGCTTGTTAAATGAAGGGAATGGTAAAAATGTCAGCAATTTGCTCCTGAGATGAAAGATATAAAGGGATAAAAAAATCTTGATCATATTGATGCTTGACAAAATGAATATCAATTTCAAGAACAGTGAACAATAAAACCAATTTTGACATATTAAAGTTATAGTCCAAAGTTTCCTTAAGACGATGAAAGTTTGTTTGTGCGACGAAATTAAAAAATAAATCAAAATAGTGCTTTTAGTTGTTAAAATTAAAACTTGGGGGTTAAAAAATCAAATTGATACTTTGAACAAAACAAGTACTGAAAGTTTGGGGTCATTTACGAACAAAAGTAAAAAAATTGGCTCGGAAAATGATAAAAAATTTGATCAAAAGGTCCAAAACTTAAAAAACTCGGATTGACCCTATTGCCCTTTTTTTATTTGACCCGAGTTTTGACCGGTATTAACAGATTCTGAAACAAACAATTTTATGACCATATCGACTTGGAATGATCGGTTAAATCGGTTCAACCGACCAATCCGGACTGAGTTTGGGAACCCTGCATTATAGTGAATGAAACTCTTTCTATTAAGAAAACCTTTGACTTGTAGTTCTTGCAACGTCTCTACACCTTTTACATTGAGGGTCTAATCCTTATTCATAATTGTATGTGGAACGTTCTTCAAGATTTTAAAATTTTTCTTCAACAACAAAATACCTACGTATGCATTTTATTTTAATATCTAGATCTTCATGCATACATAATAGTTTATAAATTTTGATAGGAAACCCAAAATCAGAAGATTGAAAGGGTAAGCGAAGGAGATAAAGGTTGTCACAATAAAATTAGAAATTTAAATGTTGTGTGGTAATTAAAGTAAAAGTAAATGAAGGAGATGAAATCATTATATATATTAAAGTAAAGAAAGATAATCGACACGTGTCACCAATTCATGCCATCAATATTTTCTTTTTCTTTTTTTTGATAAATGGCCATCAACATTTTTAGAGACACATATCATTAACTCATTGGATGGTCATTAAACAGTAAAAATTTTATGTAAACTGGTAAATCTTAAATTTTACTTATTACTCCTTCCGTCCCACAAAAATAGTCCAGTTTAATAAAAAAATCTTGTGACAAAAAAATAATCTCATTTCATAAAAGTCAAAATTAATTGAATTAAAATGACTTAAATATCCAAAAGATTAGTGGTAAGGAAAACAAGATTCACTTCCTTTGATTTTTATTTTTTTAGTTTTCTCCCATTTTTTCAAATGATTATATCTTTTAGTGCATGAATAATTAAAAAATATGTTATATATCAAATTAATCTACGTAACGAGATCTTTCCATCAAGATCCATTGTCAATATTTTTTGAGAAAAAAGTTTGATCAAATTTAAGTTGTAAAATAAATGCATATGTAGTTAACTTTTATAGAAATAACTAGAAGGGCATTAGTGGAAATTAGGGGCATAAAATGAGTTGTACATTTGGTGTGTTGACCAAATTAAAAAAGTTGTACATTTTCAAACTGGACTATTTTTTGGGACGGAGGGAGTATAATTTAAATTAATTAATATTTATGGTTTTAGACTTTTTATCAGACACGTAAATAGGAACAGATGCTTTTAATTTGATTTGTCCTTCTTCAGCATTGATGACATCCACGATCGTGATGATCATCATAAATCCAAATTCCGACTAAAAACACTGATGTTTCGTGCTACCATTTAATCTTTTTGCCTTTCTTAGGGGTTTTGTGGAACTCTTTAGGTGATCATTGTTGTGCAAAAAACGGTAAATTTTAACAGTTTGAATTCAATATTGTAGTTCAGCGATGGAATCCTTTTGTGTGTGACTGTGTGAGATTTTATATCTCAAGGTTGAAGACAAGGTTTCTTATGAATTTATTAATAAGCTCACCGCGAATGACTGGAGTTTATCATGGGGATTGTTTCGCGTGGTTGAACGGAGCGAAACGGCAAAACGGATGAACAATGAACCACATAACGGCGAGCGATGAACGATGAAGAACAAAACGGCGGAAGATAAAGTGTCAACAGAACCCGGTAAGATTCTCGGTTCCAACCTCATTAGCTCTGATTCCAGCATGGATCGGCTGAATTGAGATATGGGTTTTCTGTAACTTATCGTGAGGATCATTTTGACTTAGAAAACGATGAGTTCTGTGTACCATAATGCGAGATCAGGGTGCAACGGCAGGGATCCCTTTGGCCGGCAAATATATTTTTTTGGCCGAAAAGTTTCATAGCGGGAGGTTGAAAATAAAAATTTTTAAAAATTGCTAAAAAGCCCTATGTCTCCAGGAACCCATGCACTTGAAAGCTGAAACTTTTAATTGGTTGTCAATTTGGTCCTTAAAGCTCCATTGATGTGCTACCTAGTTCTTCAAGTTCGTCAATTTTACACTTTCAAGGATGATTGTGCCTTATAAGTTATCTTTTGGGTTATGGGCTAAATTCAAGTTGACCCGAAAACAGGATGCGTGTCGGGAGTCGATACATATAGATATTTAAACAGTAAAATAATGGAACTTGTGAAAAATGCTTTCCATATTACAATATTTTTGCTAATTACGAAATTTTTGAGAAAATATATTTGGGGGACTGAAAAGAATAAAAAAGGCATAAATTTATATTAAAAGTTCGAACACAATAAATTTAAACAACCATAAAAGTAGTATTACCCTCTGGTGTAGTTATGGAGAGTTTTTATTAATTTATTATACTATCATAAAGGAATATCGATTAGCAATGCCATTTGATCTGTTAGTATTGTTTAATTTAACACAAATCCGCCCATACCAAATATGGACAAAAATCTGAAGTTGTATTATGATATATACTCTTACAACTGATACAAAATAATTAACTTAAAAAAATAAGTAGTGGCTATAGTATTTTCTAATCAATATTAATCGGAAGAATGCTTGCTCACTCTTTTTTCTTTTTTTTTTTGGGATTGGTTGTACTAATTTTATAATGAATTAATGACTAAATTATATGTGTTATGAATATTTGATAATTTGAAAATAGGAACGTTCTAATGGTCCCAATTGGTTTCAATAATTTTAAAGAATCAATTAAAATCATGGTTTAAGAATTATTAATATATTGACTAGAGGAGATTAAAATAAAAATTATTAGTTAATTTAGTTTTGTTAATCTATGTGAAAATTAGTAACTCTCTTGACAAGAACTCGACGCTCTACTCTAAAGGTTTGCAAAAGATATCTTAATGAGGAAGAGACTACATTACACCTTTTTGTCAATATTCCTTTAAATATCCCAATAATGGGTTGTCAAAAATTAGATATTTATTTACATATTCAAATTTGATTTTATTCCTAATTTTTATTTTATTGTAAACCGCAGACAAAGAGATAGATAAACGCGATATAAGTTTATATGGGTGACATGATTTTACTTGATAATATTTGAAATTTTGGGGTGATTTGTGGTGATGGTATTTGACGGGTTTAGATCAAGAAAAGAGTTTTGTTTTCTTTTGTATATGGTGATAAAAACAAAATGAAATTCAAAGATTATTATCTAAACGCATATGCCTACCGTGTCCAAGACCTTGAAATCTCTTTGGATAATAAATTAAATAACACTTTTGAAGAATTTCTCTTTGAATAAGTAAAAAGTTATTGGTCATTATTATTATTATTATTATTTCTTCTTCTTCTTCTTCTTCTTCTTCTTATTATTATTATTATTATTATTATTATTATTATTATCATTATTATTCTTTTTCTTTTTAACGGGTTGTCAAAAAATAATTAAATACAGCAAAACAATCTTACCTCCAAAAACTCGAAATCTTTTAAGTAGGACGATACAAAATGACATGTTGTTAAAGATGGAAATTCAGTTGGAATAAGATCCGAAAATTCAAAGACAACCCTTTTTTAAGTAGATAATACTTTTCCAAAACAATTTGGACAAGTAAGTAGTGTTTCAATTTTTTATTTTTATTTTTTTTGGGTTCAATGGGTGGTCGAAAACATAGATAGAAAGATAAAAATGAAGACAGAATGAGATCTGCCGGTTTGTTTTTTTTTTTTTTGTTTGTTCAACGGGCTGTCAAAAAGTACTAAAATAGCAGCCAAAATTCCCTTAAACTCTTAGAATCCCAATAATGGACTGTCATGGAACCTTTAAACTGGACAATATAGAGTGACACGATTTTTAAAATGTAAATAAAGAGGGAATAAGACCCGCTGCATTGTTTTTTAATGGGTTGTCGAAAATACTGAACTAGCAACAAAAACCAATGCGCATTTTTAACTTGCTAAGGACAAATAATCTTTTAAGCATGGCGATGCAGAATGACATACTATTAAATATGAAAATTAAATTCAAATAAGACCCATCAAAAGATGGCCCTTTCATAATTAAAAATTAAGGGCAAATAATTTTTCTTTGAACAAGTAGTGTTTGGTATTTCTTTCCGTTTCGTTTTTTTGTTTAATGGTCGGGCTGCCAAATATAGTAAATAATCAGTACAGAATCATCATTCATACAAATAGCTAACTTTTTTTTTCTATATAATTAACATCGATGAAATATTTCAGATGTTAAACTGGATTTTTCACCGTGCACCGCACGGGTATAATACTAGTATTAATCTAAACATCGGGCATGCCGTATGTAAATGGAATTACGAAAAAAAATAATGAACTAGCCATTGCGCTATTTGAGCTATGGTTATTGCAAGATCGGAAAAATTGAGAGATTGTGAAGAGATTATTTGAGCCATTAAAGAGTTTTTGCGCATGAATTGGATTGTGAAACTGCGATGCAACTACTAGATGTCCTCGAAAATAATTTTAATCTGATACTCCCTCCGGTCCTTAATATAAGACATTTTGATTTATCCTAGATTTAATCTAGTACGTATTTTAAATTGACAAAAAAAAACTTTAAAAACATTTCATAACAACTAAGAGAATACAACAAATGTGAAAATATATTTTTAAACTTTTTCGTCAATTAAAAATACTTACTGAGTGAAATCTAGGGCGAAATCAAAATGTCTTATAATAAGGACCGGAGGGAGTATGATATAAACTTTGACCTCCTTGGTTGTTTTTTTAAAAAAATTACTTCTATTGTAATAGTCTAGTTACCTCTAAAATATCAATAAGTGCAACATCAATAAGTGCAACTTCAAAAAACTACGAAAGTACACATATGAAAGCAATTATCATTTTATTTTCTTGGTGAGAGAACTAAAAGATGCCTCTTTGGCTCTTTGGGTTCATCTCATAAAATTGGGACCACATGCCAGAGAACTAAAAGACATAAACGCAATCATGATTGAATAAAACCCAACATTTTTATTCAACATCAATAATTTATACTACTGTGGTTATAATGTCATAATTTTTTAATATTGAATAAAATCTAACACTTTTATTCAACTTCAATAGTTTATATATTGCGACTTTATACTTTTAGTCAATTTTTCATTACATTAGTTTACACTGCAAAAGTATAGTAAAATAAAATAGCTAGGATATGAACCAATATTAACTCTATATTAACTTCAAAACAGTACATGTATTATACAGTGTGAGAATTTATGCACCATTATAAAAATATTCAACATAATAATAAATATTATGATAAGATGGTTATTTACTTATTATTTACCACCATTGTTGATGTTGTTATCTATAAATCAAACCCGTAATAGTCTAACTAATACTGTATAGCAATGTGAAATTTGGATTTGGTGTTAATAATAATTGGGGATTAAACCTTTTAGTTATAACTAGTACTTTAGTATTCATCACGCGATGCGCGACGCACCCTATATATAATCTGTAGTACTTAGTTTGCTACATGGGTTTTGATTATTATTATTTTGTAAAAATTCATTGTTGATGATTATAGAGAACACATTCCGGTGTACAATTTTTTCTTTTTTAAATAAGTTGGTTATTGGAATGTGATGAATGTCAAATAATAACTGAAATAAGATGAAAAAAATGAGAATGTAACTAACATGACATTATAATATTAATTTATAAAATTAAAATTATGGAATAAAATGATTATTACTTAAATAGTGAATTCGCCATCATCTTTCTTGTTCAGACTCCTTCAACCTTGTCGACCAAGAAATAATGATGAAAATATTTGATGTATCAATGAGAGCTTAGTAACATCCTCATTATGCTCTTTGCAGAAAGACTCCTTATCATGTGGATAGATGATCTAATACATCCATCATATGTACACTCACTTTATTCGATCAAAACTCATAATCGACTGAAACTCAGAAAGTATCACAGTTTGAAATAAAATATGACTTGCATTATACATAACCGATATCATATTTTACCACTAAAATAAAGTTTCAACTATTAACTATCATCTATTTTTGAGGAGCAGAAGACAATTAATAACCAAATTGTGATCAGAATTGAAAGCAAATATTTAGATAATAAATAATCTGGTGTAGTTTGTTTGCTATGTAGTGCACATGTGTTCTGTTTATTATCATTTCAATAAAATTCATTGTTGATGATTATAGAGAAGATAGAAAGTAATAATTACAGTATAGAAACATTAGCAGGGAATAAAGATTACGTCAGTCGGAACAAATGTGAGAGGTACACTTGGGAAATAGATTGATGGGTTCATTGCTAGGAAAAAAAAGTTTCTGGTTATGATGGGTTCATTGCTACTATCTGAAAGGGAAATCGATTTGGGAGTACAGTCCACTGCAAGATAGTGGGTGGCATTGGAAGAAGTTATTGGCTGTGAAAGAAAAGCTGAGGTTGGGAGTAACTGATGGTATCTAGAATGATTCTGGTAGTAAAAAATATACTGCCAGGAAGGGATATGACTGGATGGTGGGGAGCAGCAGAAATGGCAGAATGCAAAGATAGTTTGGAGCCTTATAACATACCAAAGCACTGTTTTGTCTGTTGGATGGCCTTAAGAGACAGATTGCTTACTCAGAGCAGATTGCAAAGCTGGAACCTGTTGACTGACAACTTAAAATGTGAGATGTATACAGAGTTAATTGATGACACTAACCATTTATTTTTTTAGTGTCAGTATGCACAAGAAGTGTTAAACTTGATGCTAGCTTGGATGAAGTTTAATGTGAAGATCCTGAAATTGAGAAGTAGTGTTGGGAGAATTATGAAGATTTCGAGGCACCAGGAATTGATGAAGAGAATCCTGTATGCTGTTACAGTAGCGGTTGTACACAATATATGGGAGGAAAGGAATGCGAGGAGATTCATAAATGTGAGTATGGAGGCAAAAGACAGAGTTAGCAAGATAAAAAAAGAAGGAATTTGGAAGGTGTAGCTCTGTTACAAAAAAGGCAGATCAGTAGACCTAAATTTTTTGCAAAGTCTTTGAAAGTTTGTTGAGTTTTGAATTGTAATAGAAGCAGTAGGAGTGTAAATATGTGAAGTGGTTATACGCAACAGAAAATTACAATTTTACCAAAGAAAAAAAAGAATTGAGAAAAGGTAAAGCAACCCAAAATAAAAATTTAAGGAAAAAAATAATAATAAAAAAAAGGAAAATGAAAAGGGAAAAAATGGGCACATGCGGGTCATCCTTATAACCAGGTTGACCCAGAAGTTTGACCCGCGTGTTTGATTTGGCAGGTTTTATAAAAAAAAGTCTTGAAACGACGTCATTTTGTGCCAATGCAACGTCGTTTTGGTAAAGGGGGTGTTTGAAAAAATTAAAAAATCAAAATATGTAATTACTGCTATGCCCTTAATTAAAAGTTGTGACGTAAGTGTGTTGTAAGGGTGATGCAATCAAACCAATCAGATTAAAAATAATTAAAAATATGTAACAAACTATTTAGATAATGAATGTTTTGACCATTACTAAAAATATGGTATAATCATGATGCGAGACTTATGTCACGTGTCAACCGCCCGACCAATCAGATTACAAGAAACTAATTGGCCAAGTGACTTTTATGTTAGCTTATAGATATATAGATAATGGACAAAAATCTGACTTCAAATTACTTGCCAGCAGTCTACGACGAATTATAATGTCACAAATGAGTGGACCTTAATTTGGAGACAAGAAATTAGTCTCTTTCAATTGATAGTTCGATTTAAATTTTTTACTTTTTTTGTTCCATTAAAAATAATCAACATTACAATTTGTTTATAATTTATAAATTACAGTGTAAGCTATTTTTAATTTTTATTTTTTGGAGAGAAGGAATGCAATTTGATAGTAAATCTAATTAGTAATAATGTTAGAACTAGTTAAACGTAGTAAATATACTTCGGTAATTCTTATAACTTTCCTACAGGGATCTCCAAAATTTTAATCACTATATGGGAACAGGTTTAAACGTCGCCTCTGTTTGTACAATCATATTGGTGTGCTTTCGATTTTTATATCATTTGTGTTTCAGCGGGATTTTGGTGTAGCCTTCTTCTGGGGGGAGCTGATTTTGGTGGGCAGTTGACTTTGATGATTTCCCTCCGTTAGGTAGCCAATTTTGAAAAAAAAAAAAAAGAAATAAGAAGAAAAACATGTGCGATATATCTTGGCCCACGTATGATTTTAGTGGCCAGGATCGTTGACTTTTCTGGATCAGTGTTTTATGACTGTATTTGGATGTGACTTTGGAGGATTGGTGGCTGCTATGGAGATTAGTGCTTGTTTGGACGTCAACTTATATTTTATTTTGCCACTTAAACGTGTAAAGTGTTTCAAATTGAAAACTAAATAGGAAATAAAAATGTTATTTGGATGTTGGTTTTAAAAAAAAATATTTTGAACTACATTTTGAAATATCAAGTACAAGTCATCACTAAATAATTAAATACTGTCAATTATAGTTACTGCAAAAAAGAACTTTTCCAAAAACAATTACTCAATAACGAAATCCTGCCAAATTTGTCACTAAACTATTTTTAGTTCTAAAATAGTCATTACACTAACAAAAAGTGTTTCAAGTTGGAATATAAAATGTAAATCAGAAAGTTGTTTGGATGATGTTTTTTTTTTCCATTGGGTCTTGTATTTAAGAGGTAAAATGAGTTGACAAACAAACAAGGCCTTAAATTAGTTTTCGTTCTGTACGACTGAACCAAATACGAATGGTTATTGTGATATTCAATTTCACATAGCTCTTTGTAAGATCCAAACATTAGTTAAGAGAAACAATTCAACTCAAGTGGCACATATTTTCTTATACTCTTTCCGGTCCTTAATATAAGGTATTTTGATTTGTCTTAGGTTTCACCTAGTAAGTATTTTTAATTAGCAAAAACTTTTAAAAATATTTCCTAACAATGATGAAAACACAACGAACGTGAAAATATATTTTTAAGATTTTTTTTTCAATTAAAAATATATACTATGTAAAACATAGGACAAATCAAAATGTTTTATATTATGAACCGGAGGGAGTATTATACTAGTATTCTTTAGAGTACTATTTTTAAGATGAAAATTTAAATTAAATCATCTTTTGTTGTTATTATGTTTGCCACACTTTATTTCTTTTAGTCCTGAAAAATTGACACCTACTAAAAAAGCCTAACCTAAAGAACTCGATAAACGAGATACTCCCTCCGGTCCTTATTATAAGGCATTTTGATTTCGTCTTAGGTTTTACCTAAAATGTCTTTTTAATTAAAATAAAAACCTTAAAAACATTTCATAGCAATTAAAAGAATACAACGAATGTGAAAATATATTTTTAAAATTTTTTTTCCAATTAAAAAGACATTCTAGGTGGAAACTATAACAAAATCAAAATGGCTTATAATAAGAACCGGAGGAAGTACATCCCAAAGAGACTCCGACATGATGGTGACCTGTTGCCAAACCAAATTTTGTTGCAATGCTTAATCTATATCCAAATTTCTTCAAAATAATCTCCCCTTCTCCCTTGCTATCAATTTGGTTCATATCCTGAATTATAACAATAATAATAATAATTGCGCTAGTCTAAAGTAAACCCTTTCATCAATGAAAAAGAAATGATTGTACGAATAAAGCCTGCTCTTCGCGTCTTCAAACTCATGGCGATGGGCGTAAAAGTGTTACTAAAGGTCACTCTGAGTTTATGAAGCCAAAGAATCATTTCCTGAAACGGGATAAATCATACGTAGTTCCCATTATATAAAACCAGTCAAATTAATGAACTAGAAGAACCAAAGAATCCTTTTTCGAAAAAAAGTCTGTTATTTCCATATTATAGAAAAAAATGATTGAGGAGCTATCATGAAAGTTGCTTAGCGTATTAAAAACACCAATATAATAAAAAGAAAAATGAAGGAATCCCTTTTCAAAAATTTTCAATTATTGAACTTGAAGAAGTTTCAATCACATTAAGAATTAGATAGACCCTTGTAAATGATATAAATTTTTCATAAATTAAAATATGAAAGTTTTATTTCTTGAAATCACCCTATTAAAATGACTCGGTGGAAAGAGGTAGCATTAATTATGACCCACGGGTTGATGATGAGTGATCAGCTAGAGCTGACATCATATAATTAACTCACGTTTTCAACGAATTCATTCAGTCATGTAATCTCATATTACAACGTTAAGCATTAAGAATAAAACTAATAATTAATTCAGCGGCGAAGTGTGTTGAGGAAGTAAACTGTAAGATTCATATAAATTAATTTTGTTTATTTTTTAATTTAAATGCTAGTCCTATTTGTGATCCATGGATGTAAGCAATTAATTTAGTCAATTTCCATGATTCAATGTTCCAAAAAGTTGTGCTTCATACATTCAATACATCAAGAGGGAATAATAATGGGTAATAATGCAGCCCTGTAGTGCATGCGTTGATGAAGTAAACTCTAAGATTCGTATAATATAATTTTCTCTTTTTTAACGGAGCATTTAAAATAGTATTTGTCAACTTCAGTTCAATCTGCTCAATTTGTTCTACAGAAGTTCAGTACATTATTTCTTCCCTTAAGACTTAAGAGTATGAATTTGTCTTGTACTACATATCATACGTCACAAAGGAATCAATTAAATTATACCATCACCAATATGTCTGACGAAGCATGGATCTGCACGGTGGTTTACGACAGACGGCAATGATGATCTAGGCGAGGGCGGACGGCCTAAAACCTACAAGACAGAGCCTCGGGTGTCTCCCAAGAGTAGACTCTCTAATGCTTAAGTTAATAAAAGAATAGAGATAATAGAGAGATATGTGTATCGGTGTAGAAGGTGTAGAAGATAGGTAGAAGATATGAATTATGGGAGAGGTGGTGTTACCTGTTTCCTGAAACTCTAGCGGAATAGGTTTAGGCAGTATCTTAATCTCCAAGTAATCTAATCCTAGGCCCAATAGGCCTAGGGTTCAGTTTGGACTCATCAAGTGCCCTTAGCAAGTCATATTCTCGAAGTTCGCCGAGAAGAATATGGGTTACTACGAGTGCTGATGTCTTCTCGATTTTCGGGGTGTTGCCCCAGTTCTCGAACGATTTCGTTCTTGTGTGTCACCTATATAAGATAAAGAGAGATAGAATGCCTCGAGGAGGTCTTTGTGTTAGAGAGTTTTTTGTTTGCGCGGTGGACCGCGAGTGTCCTTGTTTGCGTGGTGGACCGCGAGTATTTGGATCATCGAGATACAATATATAATGTGATAATGTAATGACAAATAATAATAGGATGATTATGAGGAATATCAGTTCAAGCAGAGGATATTAGAATGACCCTTCAAGTTCCTTGCCTCTAGGGTATTTTCCAGTTTGTGCCCCGAGTGTGTTTTCCTCATTGAAGGTAGCCCCGAGGTGATTTTCTTTATTGCAGGGTGATGGAAATTTTTTCCAGAGGTTTGGTTTCTCAAAAGATTCCTTTGATCGTACTTAAAAAAGATATTGTGATATGATAGTAGTAATATGCTAATGATATCAGTAGTAGATAAACTTAGATTCGAAAAGCATATTAAAAAAGGTTTACGAAGTACCTCGATCTCGAGATAAATTGATTACTCGAGAAGGTGTTACCTCGATTCCGAGAAGGTAGTTGTTGAGTAGATAAAAGTCGAGATACATCTTCTCGAATACTTTGAGCAGTAGTATGGCGCTCGAGGGATGGTTGCCCCTTCGAGGAGATGTATTTCTCGAAACTCCAATCTTTGAAATTGCCCCTTGCTAATCTGTAAAATTTTTAAATCTTTAGGGACCAAATAATTAAAATTATTAGGGATTAAGTGACAATTCTCAAATTGAGGAATTGTTCTCGGCTGAATATTCTGCCCCTTTTGATAGATTTTGAACTCTAGGGACTGTTTTTCTCGATCAGTTGTGGAACAAGTGCGGCTCCTCGAATTCTTTGTGCAACCAAAAACTTATTTGTGCTACTTGTCGACTGACGTCTTCTAGTTATGAAATGTTTTTAAGGTTTTTATTATAATTAAAAAGACATTTTAGGTAAAACCTAGAACGAAATCAAAATACTTTAGAATAATGACCGGAGGGAGTACAAGATTACCTTATATACTCTGCAGTGTAAATCAAGTAATTAACCTAACCTAACGAACTTAAGTACTGTACTTAACATATACAGTCATCTATTTAAAAGATTAGTCCCTAATATTTACGAAAAGACTACAACAATTATCAATGTTGACTGATGCTGCAAAGTCAACCATGATCATCAATCTCTTTTGCATTCTATACATTCCCTCGACAAGCTGGACCGGGACGCATGGTCTTCACTGCAAGCTTGTTCAGCAGCTTGTTAAATGAAGGGAATGGTAAAAATGTCAGCAATTTGCTCCTGAGATGAAAGATGTAAAGGGATAAAAAAATCTTGATCATATTGATGCTTGACAAAATGAATATCAATTTCAAGAACAGTGAACTATAAAACCAATTTTGACATATTAAAGTTATAGTCCAAAGTTTCCTTAAGACGATGAAAGTTTGTTTGTGCGACGAAATTAAAAAATAAATCAAAATAGTGCTTTTAGTTGTTAAAATTAAAACTTGGGGGTTAAAAAATCAAATTGATACTTTGAACAAAACAAGTACTGAAAGTTTGGGGTCATTTATGAGCAAAAGTAAAAAAATTGGCTCGGAAAATGATAAAAGATTTGATCAAAAGGTCCAAAACTTAAAAAACTCGGATTGACCCTATTGCCGTTTTTTTATTTGACCCGAGTTTTGACCGGTATTAACAGATTCTGAAACAAACAATTTTATGACCTGATCGACTTAGACTGGTCGGTTAAACCGGTTCAACCGACCAGTCCGGGCTGAGTTTGGCAACCCTGCATTATAGTGAATGAAACTCTTTCTATTTAGAAAACCTTTGACTTGTAGTTCTTGCAACGTCTCTACACCTTTTACATTGAGGGTCTAATCCTTGTTCATAATTGTATGTGGAACGTTTTTCAAGATTTTAAAATTTTTCTTCAACACCAAAATACCTAAGTATGCATTTTATTTTAATATCTAGATCTTCATGCGTACATAATAGTTTATAAATTTTGATAGGAAACCCAAAATCAGAAGATTGAAAGGGTAAGCGAAGGAGATAAAGGTTGTCACAATAAAATTAGAAATTTAAATGTTGTGTGGTAATTAAAGTAAAAGTAAATGAAGGAGATGAAATCATTATATATATTAAAGGAAAGAAAGATAATCGACACGTGTCACCAATTCAGGCCATCAACATTTTCTTTTTCTTTTTTCTAATAAATGGCCATCAACATTTTTAGAGACACACGTCATTACTCATTGGATGGTCAGTAAACAGTAAAAATTTTATGTGAACTGGTAAATCTTAAATTTTACTTATTACTCCTTCCTTCCCACAAAAATAGTCCAGTTTAATAAAAAAATCTCGTCACTAAAAAATAATCTCATTTCATAAAAGTCAAAATTAATTGAATTAAAATGACTTAAATATCAAAATGATTAGTGGTAAGGAAAACAAGATTCACTTCCTTTGATTTTCATTTTTTTAGTTTTCTCCCATTTTTTCAAATGATTATATCTTTTAATGCATGAATAATTAAAAAAATGTGTTATATATCAAATTAATCTACGTAACGATATCTTTCCGTCAAGATCCATTGTCAATATTTTTTGAGATAAAAAGTTTGATCAAATTTAAGTTGTAAAATAAATGCATATGTAGATAACTTTTATAGAAATAACTAGAAGGGCATTAGTGGAAATTAGGCGCATAAAATGAGTTGTACATTTGGTGTGTTGACCAAATTAAAAAAGTTGTACATTTTCAAACTGGACTATTTTTTGGGACGGAGGGAGTATAATTTAAATTAATTAATATTTATGGTTTTAGACTTTTAGTCAGACACGTAAATAGGAACAGATGCTTTTTGCCTTTCTTAGGAGTTTTGTGGAACTCTTTAGGTGATCATTGTTGTGCAAAAAACGGTAAATTTTAACAGTCTGAATTCAATATTGTAGTTTAGCGACAGAACCCTTTTGTGTGTGACTGTGTGAGATTTCATATCTCAAGGTTGAAGACATGGTTTCTTATGAATTTATTAATAAGCTCACCGCGAATGACTGGAGTTCATCATGGGGATTGTTTCGCGTGGTTGAACGGAGCGAAACGGCAAAAGGGATGAACAATAAACCACATAACGGCGAGCGATGAACGATGAAGAACAAAACGGCGGAAGATAAAGTGTCAACAGAACCCGGCAAGATTCTTGGTTCCAACCTCATTATCTCTAATTCCAGCATGGATCGGCTGAATTGAGATATGGGTTTTCTGTAACTTATCATGGGGATCATTTTGACTTAGAAAACGATGAGTTCTGTGTACCATAATGCGAGATCAGGGTGCAACGGCAGGAATCCCTTTGGCCGGCAAATATATTTTTTTGGCCGAAAAATTTCATATCGGGAGGTTGAAGATGAAAATTTTTAAAAATTGCTAAAAAGCCCTATGTCTCCAGGAACCCTTGCACTTGAAAGCTGAAACTTTTAATTGGTTGTCAATTTAGTCCTTAAAGCTCCATTGATGTGCTACCTAGTTCTTCAAGTTCGTCAATTTTACACTTTCAAGGATGATTGTGCCTTATAAGTTATCTTTTGGGTTATGGGCTAAATTCAAGTTGACCCGAAAACAGGATGAGTGTCGGGAGTCGATACATATAGAGATTTAAACAGTAAAATAATGGAACTTGTGAAAAATGCTTTCCATATTGCAATATTTTTGCTAATTACGAAATTGTTGAGAAAATATATTTGGGGGACTGAAAAGAATAAAAAAGGCATAAATTTATATTAAAAGTTCGAACGCAATAAATTTAAACAACCATAAAAGTAGTATTACCCTCTGGTGTAGTTATGGAGAGTTTTTATTAATTTATTATACTATCATAAAGGAATATCGATTAGCAATGCCATTTGATCTGTTAGTATTGTTTAATTTAACACAAATTCGCCCATACCAAATATGGACAAAAATCTGAAGTTGTATTATGATATATACTCTTACAACTGATACAAAATAATTAACTTAAAAAAATAAGTAGTGGCTATAGTATTTTCTAATCAATATTAATCGGAAGAATGCTTGCTTACTCTTTTTTCTTTTTTTTTTTTGGATTTGTTGTACTAATTTTATAATGAATTAATGACTAAATTATATATGTGTTATGAATATTTGATAATTTGAAAATAGGAACGTTCTAATGGTCCCAATTGGTTTCAATAATTTTAAAGAATTAATTAAAATCATGGTTTAAGAAAATTATTAATATATTGAATAGAGGAGATTAAAATAAAAATTATTAGTTAATTTAGTTTTGTTAATCTATGTGAAAATTGGTAACTCTCTTGACAAGAACTCGACGCTCTACTCCAAAGGTTTGCAAAAGATATCTTAATGAGGAAGAGACTACATTACACCTTTTTGTCAATATTCCTTTAAATATCCCAATAATGGGTTGTCAAAAATTAGATATTTATTTACATATTCAAATTTGATTTTATTCCTAATTTTTATTTTATTGTAAACCGCAGACAAAGAGATAGATAAACGCGATATAAGTTTATATAGGTGACATGAGTTTACTTGATAATATTTGAAATTTTGGGGTGATTTGTGGTAATGGTATTTGTCGGGTTTAGATCAAGAAAAGAGTTTTATTTTCTTTTGTATATGGTGATAAAAACAAAATGAAATTCAAATATTATTATCTAAACGCATATGCCTACCGTGTCCAAGACCTTGAAATCTCTTTGGATAATAAATTAAATAACACTTTTGAAGAATTTCTCTTTGAATAAGTAAAAAGTTATTGGTCATTATTATTATTATTTTTTTTGTTCAACAAGCTGTCGAAAACGAAGACGAAAAGGTGAAAATGAAGATGGAATGAGATCTTCCAGTTTGTATTCTTTTTTTTTTTTGTGTGTGGTTCAACAGAGATTGTCAAAAAAAATATTAAAACTGCACCAAAACCATTATTTGTTTTCAACCTACCAAACAATCAGAATCTTTTAACCAAAACAATACAGAGTCACGTAATGTTAAAGATAAAAATAAAGATGGAATAAGACCCGCCGAAAGACGATTCTTTCATAATTAGATAACACTTTTGAAAAATTTCTCTTCGGACAAGTAACTAATGTTTGATTCTTTTTTTTGGGGGAAGGGGGTTCAACGGGTTGTTAACAAAACAAAGATGGAAGATGAAAATGAAGACGGAATGAGATTTGCCGTTTCTTCTTCTTCTTCTTCTTATTATTATTATTATTATTGTTGTTGTTATTATTATTATTATTATTATTATTATTATTATTCTTTTTCTGTTTAATGGGTTGTCAAAAAATAATTAAATACAGCAAAACAATCTTACCTTCAAAAACTCGAAATCTTTAAGTAGGACGATACAAAATGACATGTTGTTAAAGATGGAAATTCAGCTGGAATAAGATCCGAAAATTCAAAGACAGCCCTTTTTTAAGTAGATAATACTTTTCGAAAACAATTTGGACAAGTAAGTAGTGTTTCAATTCTTTATTTTTATTTTTTTTGGGTTCAATGGGTGGTCAAAAACATAGATAGAAAGATAAAAATGAAGATAGAATGAGATCTGCCGGTTTGTTTTTTTTTTTTTTTTTGTTCAACGGGCTGTCAAAAAGTACTAAAACAGCAGCCAAAATTCTCTTAAACTCTTAGAATCCCAATAATGGACTGTCACAAATCAGATATTTATTCTACACTATCAAATCTGAGTTACTTTCTAATTTTTATTTTTTTAACAGTAGATAAATAGATTAAAAAAAATGAGGCATGAGTTTATTTGAGAATATTTGAAATTTTGGGGTGATTAATGGTGATCGTGTTTAATAGGTTTGAAATGTAGCCCCCTCCCCCTCTCCCCCAGGTCGAAGACCTGAAAATGTCTTTTGACAAGTAAATAGATAAAACTTTTGAATAATTTTTCTTTGGACAAGTAAATAATGCTTCAGTCATTCTTTTTTTTAATAGATTATCAAAAATGAAGATGAAAAGAAGAAAATGAAGATGTAATGAGTTTCTCCGTTTTTTAATTTTTTTTGTTAACCAGATTGTTAAAAAAACTAAAATTGCAGCCAAAACCATCGCTGGTTTTTAACTTACCCGAGACTTAGAATTTTTTTTATGCAGAACAATATAAAGTGACATACTTATAAAGATGAAACTGAAGATGGAATGAGATCCCCTAAAAGACAGACCTTTCAGAGATAGGTAACACTTTTAAAGAATTTTTCTTTAAAAAAATAAGTAAATGCTTTGTTTCTTTTTTTTTCTTTTTCATTTTTTGGTTCAATGGTCTGTCAATAAAATAAAAATAGAAAGATAAAAATAAACACGGAATAAGGTTCGTCGGTTCTTCTTCTTATGCGAAAGCAATTCCCAATCCGCTTATACGAAGGCAATTTCATTCATCGCATGTTTTGCGATGACAATAGATAAGAGGTAGGGCAAGTCGCAATCGCGATAATTTTACAATAAAAATGTGATTCAATTTTTATACTTAATTGTGACATGTACAATTAATATTATTTTACACACATTATATAATAATATCTTAATACCCGCCGTGCAACACACGGTTTACATATTAGTGGTTATAATAATAAAAAATTTTAATGTGTGGTAATTAAAGTAAAGGACTACCAAAATCTCAAAGTTTTAAGCAATTAGAATATAGGTAGATTATCTTTTCTAAACTTCTCTTTCTAATGGACTAGAACTTGTAGCTAATTAATACTTATGGTCCAACTTAGTAACCTTGGATAACCCAATATTAAGAACAGTAAGTCCATTCACGGGAGAATTATTAAAAAGGGCGCCCGAAAAATGAATACTATTCTTAAGGGTATTACCGTTTTTTAATTTGTAGTATGAATGTTAACATAGTTTTAATGTTGCAAATGACTAGTTTATCCTTTTTGCCACCAGGAACAAACTAACTATTACTAATTTATTCCCTTTTCTTCCCTAAAACTAGCCTCCTCAATCATTTCTAGCTATGACTCTAGGAATTATTATTCATTTGCTCAAAATTGTCGCAGCATTATGAAGGTCGTGTTGGATTTTCTGTGCCATAACATAAATTGATAATATTAACAGGAAAAAAAAAAAAACCCTTTAATGAACTAACTTATAAACAGCCAGTGATTTCAGTTTGCAAACAAATCATCGAGCAATAAAAATCTTGATGGACACAGGTCAAAAGTTTTGAAGTTTTTAGTGCTGCAAATTCTTATTGAAAATCATGACTCTCATCATGTTTTTTCTATTGTAAAACTCAAGAATTAAGACAATGAATGAAAACAAAATAACAACAAAAGACCGCTCGGATTAAATAGTTTAAGAAGTTAGGCTGAAACTCTAAATTGGGAGGAGAAAGAGAACAGAGACACCGCCACGAAACCGATTATTGTTTTTTATCTTCTTTTTCTGCTTCATTGAGAGAGGCTATTTGGAGAAAAAAAAAAAAGAAAAAAGAAAGGATTAAACTAATGTTTGCGGAGAGAAAGGCTAAAATAGTCTACTAAGTTATCAGAAAAATTTAGTTGTGTTTATCCAATTTACAAAAATCATAAAAATCAGTGATGCCCTTAACAATAAATTTGATCTTTGCTATGCCCTTTTTAAAAATTTTCCCGTTTATTCACTAACAAAAAAAAAATAAAAATCCATTGTATGAGAAAAACAACCATCGTTGTCCTCCTCCTCCTCCTTCCTCCTTCACGGATGAGAAATTTGCATTTCAGTAACAATACCATCTTTCAGTTCTTCTTGAGTTCTTCAACTAAAATATGCAAAAAATCCCATATTCATCGCAAAGAAAAATCTGAAATCTGAAGGGAACAAAAATTTTTTTTTATCACTTTTAGTCTGAAGATCTGAGACCATAGGCGAAGTCAGGAAATAAACACAAAGGGCAATGGCATCCTTAATAAATTAAAAAATGAAAAACCTAATCTTTTTTGAAAAAATAGGAAGTTATAACATTCAAGACTAGGTATTCGTATTGATAAAAAAAACAAGGTTCAATTTTGATTTGAGTAATTCAACTTGACCCTAAACTCATGAGAAGAAACCATACGCTGTTCAATTTCAGTGTTTTCTAATTCTCTATTAATTAATTTCTTTTTTAAAGTCCAAACATGCTGTATTTAAATTCATGTTTATAACATTTTAAATTTTGCTGGATATTCAAAACTGGACAAGTCTCTATTTCTTATTCTCAGAAGAAGTAACCGCCGCCGAAGGATAGAACGGAGAGAGTACTTGGAATTTGATCAAAATAAGAGCAATCTTGGAAATTCATGTATTATTTGCTCTGTTGGCTAATTTTGGTTCTGATAATAATGCCAGCCTATAAATTATAGGGTAAAATTATAACATTAATTTTTGTTTATGAATATCTTCTTCGAAAGGGGAAAAGAAAAAAACAAATAGAATTCCGTTGTAGCACTGGTTAAAAACGAAAACATAATTAAGGAGCATCCATTTTTATTGTTGTAACTAAAATGAGTTTCAATTAATGCTGGGCACTATTGTAATACACTTGATACATCAACAAAACCTTTTAATTCATTCCTGAAAAGGGGGTCACCCATACAGAACTGAAAAGCTTCCTCAACCGGGGAACTTGATGCAACAGCAGCATTATTCTCATGATGATTCTTTTCCCTTTCTATAAGTTTTCCATTTTTTTGCAATGGCAAGAACAAAGCTCAAGTTGTTCTAATTTGTTGGAGCTCCTACTGGTCCTGCACAGAAGAAGAAACTCCTCAGCAATCAATTCACTTTGTTGGCAGAAGGAATTTTACAAACGCCTAGTAGAATATAGAACTCTTTCAAACAATTTTTTCTTTTCTTTTTACCCTAAACAAGTGATCCAATACACTAAAGTGTGAACAAAAACCGTTTCCATCTATATATATATATATATATATATATATATATATATATATATCCCGCAAAAATAATTACATTATTATGATTAAGAATCCCTTTATTCCAAAATGATGATTATGTTTGTTCCATTATATCTTGGGACTGATGGAGATAAGGTAAGTTTTGACTATATATATATTCATGTATATCAGAAACATAAAATCCAAATCACTTAAACTTTTGAATGATTTAAATTAATTAGAAGAACCCCTCAATTTCGCAAATTAAACCATATACATTTTACATATATATACCTGGTGACAATGAGGGTGAAGAAGACGGAGATGACGATGACGATGACGGTGCCAATGACGGTGAAGACGACGGGGATGAACTGCCATCCTGGCCGGACGATGGAGCAGCGGAGGGGGCTTCATTAGGAGAGTATGAAATATGGCTGACTGGGGGAAGGGATGAACCAGAAATAATGCCATCGTCAATATTTTCGTCCTCATTGGCAACATAGTCGTCATCCGCATTACTTGAAGGAGAAGGCACAGGTGCTTGAGAAGGATCCGGGTTACTTGACGGAGAAGGCACCGGTGGAGAAGATAACGGAGATGATGATGGTGATGATGATGAGCCCTCCGGTGGTAAACTGATATGTGCAGCTACATTATTATGGTTTTGGTCACCGAGGATAATGAGAACGGAAAATGTAGCCACCAGGAATACGAGGTTCATTATCTTAGGAATGTTATGATGAGACCCCATATTGTTCGTTTCTGCCGAGGATTTTTTTTGTTTCCTTTTTTGGTTTGTTTTTATTGGGTATGGGAAAGAAAAGGAGGAAGAGCTCGATGAGGTGAAAATGACAATGAATCTGGAATGGGTGGAATAGGTGAAGAAAAGAAAAGGGTTGGACTATATTGGGGAAGTTAATTAGTGAATTTGTGGTTATGGTTTGGCGATTGATTTGCGTTGGGCTTGTTTCTCGGTTTGTGAAGTTTTGGATTTGATATGTTTTTGTTTTTTTGTAAGCCATTGGTTTGGTGTGATTTTTTTTTTTTTTTTACTAATTCCTAGGATTTAGGAATGTGACAATTGTTTCATTAACAGATTGGTTTTTTTCCATACACCAAAAAAGAGGGAAAAAAATGATTGGTTTGATTGATGTTTTATCAACATGTAGCTGATATGATTGATGGTATAAGTTGTCAATGCACTATTTCTCTCGTCTCTCGTCTCCAATAATTGTTTACTTTTGATTTTCAATTTTAATAAAATATACATTTGAAAGTAAAATTAAACATAACAAAGTATTTTAGGACAGAGAAAATATTAAAAATTACATCATGTTAGAATTTACCTTTTGAAAATATATATGAGGTGGGAAAAAAAAAAGAAACAAAACCAAACGATGACATTTTGGATGTGACTTAAAAACCAAATGTTGCCACTTTCAATTGTTGTCTGTCTCTAGTTTCGCGGCAATACTTTAATCAGCTGGAAAAACGACATTAGTGCCGCAATGAAGAAAAAGACTGTAAAAATTGCGACGGGAATGAACGTTTTCAGGTCGACACTTCTACCATGAGAATAACGTATGATCATCGGTCTTAGAAGCCCCACAGACAAGAGGATTAGTGAGGGGATGGGCACACAGAATATAGCGACCGCCCAACTTCCTGTTAAGTGCTCTTCATCCTCAAGATCGTCCGGAAACAACTTCTGGCAGACCATTTTGTTAACGTTGCTGTATGCAATCACAAACAAGAGTTTAGTTCATCTTTTCTTCCCTTTAGAAAAAGATTAGACATGAATTTGGCAAAAAACAATCAAACAACATGGGAGGAGCGAAAAGTTTAACCTCTCTCCTTACATCTTATACACTAATAGCATTATTGCCAAGTGATTGAAATTGACCACAGATTAAATGACGATCTATCACTTTTCTTCCCATGTACGGGATATTGATTACGGAAATTTTACTTTTTCTCTGTTTAAACAGCTCTTTCCATCCAAAATAATACTCAATATTTGCCATATTTGGGAAGGTTAACTAAACATTACCATTTTGAGAATTGGACTTGGTTAAGCGCGCTAATTTGAGGCGTAATGCGTGGGGAAATTGTAAATCTTCGTAGTAGTTTCACAAACTAGTTTCACTTTGTGAATGTTGTAACAAATCTCTTTAGAATAAAAAATTACCGTTAATCTTTGGAAAAAATTTACCTATATTGGAGTATTAATTAACTCCGCCTGTGGTAAATTATAGGGTGCGTTAGTTCTCTAGAGTTTAATGTTGACGGTCCCAAGCCAGTGTAAAGGAGGAAGATTTGCATTAGGTTGGCAGCCAGTATTAAAAAACCCTGCCATTCTCATGAATATGGATCATATAAGAAACCGTGTTGTATTGGAGTGTTAATTGAAAGTAACAAGTTCCTTCTCTCATTTTCATCTCATCGTATATTTCTTGAAGGCTCAATCAGATAACCAAATGACCATAAATTTGAAGCAAAATCCTCTGCGGGATGGCAGTTAACTACTTATCAAACATAATAATCGCACTTCGCATCACTTATTCGCAACCATCTTAATTCTTAAACATCAAAAAGCTTTACCCATGAAAATTCATTCTTTAAAATCAATCAAAATCATTATTTGCTTACTAAAGCTTTATGTACTCTGGAGTTGACTTCTTAGAGGTCTCAGTTCGCCCAGTTCTGAATATATATATATATATATATATATCAAGAATGAAATTTCAGGATCAAGTACTAATTAATATGACCTGAATTATAAGTCTTACATGCTGTATCATGATATCCGGCTATAAATAATCAGAGTGAGTTAGATCATGAGCATTCCTTGCCCAATAGCATTTTCATGACTCTTTCACAATTGGTGTAATTTCTTTATAGATCGAATCGTGTTTCTTTTCTTTTTGATTCCAATTATGTTTGATTTTATGTACTGATATTTTTAATTAACTAAACTGTAGAAATGGTCTTTTACACTTCGCCAAAATCAAATTTTGTTCCTCTATATTATTCTGTACTGTATATGGAATGATTTTTCACATTTCAAATTGCAACTATTTTGGTTCGGTTTACACTCTGTTGGCAAGAATTCTATCATGATGGCGTTGATACCACCTAGGCCAGAAGCATTTTCGGAACAGCGCCTATCAAAGAAAAAGCCATTAAACTATCAATAAAAATATTAAAAAATAAAAGTTCAGAAAAATTATAAATTCTGAAAATTTTCAATTTTCAAAGTTTTCTTTTCTGTTTTTTTATCACATCCCAGTAAAATTTTCTCCCTCTTTTTGCCACCGTGAAAAATTCAACTTTAAAAAATTTCAAAATTCAGAAAGAAATTTTCTAGTTTTTATTTTGACTTTTTTGTTTTATCGTCTTTTAGCCTAATTTTCCCCACAGGGTATTTTTTTTTTTTTTTTTATACGATTTGCTTGTTACTAATTTACCATATCAAATAATTTCTTACGATAAAACATTTTTCCCCGAATTGAATTGAACCCCAAATTCCATAGAACTGTTACAATTATCTCTTATCATTATATATATATATATATATCTTACTATATTAGAAATAAAAACCACACTTAAGAGAAAGCACCATCATTTGCCATGTGGCATTTCCATATCATATTTTTAAAATAAATCTTTATTACCACATTTCCTAAATTTAAAAGGCAAATGCAGTCTAAATTCATTTCCACCTCCTATTTTCGTCAAAACAAAAAAAAAAATACGGGTTCATAAAAAACCCAAATCCTCATCCCCATCTACATGACAATCGACTCCTTAATCAATCCCTTCTCCACAATTAAAAAAAAAAAACAAATTTCTCATCAATCATCAATTGAGAATATGTGGTGAAATATACTCCTTTCCTATTAGCATATTCAATCTTTTTATTAGTGATGATCAATTACATCTTAATCGGATAAAATTTCAACTTCAAAAAATATTCTCTTTACCTCTCTATATAAACACAAAGGAAAAAAAATAATAATTCTCATTGATCTTGCTTCGGCCGTTGTGGTGGTGCCATTGTAGGTATTAAAATTTAAATGATTTTATTTCCACAGATCATTAGTTTGACTTTTATTATTTTTTGTTTTTTCCCGTTCAAGAATAGTGTTATTACTATTATTTTTATGCATCCATCTGTTACAGCTACCGTAGCCGTTGTTAGGTAATATGATGTGATTTCTTATTTGGTTAGTTAGCCTAGAATTTTTGTATGATTTTAGTTATGTTTTGATTGAATTGATTGATTGGTTTTTTGTTACAAAGTATGGTTTTTTAAATTTGTTTTTTATGTTTCGTTCAATTAGAGTGGTTTTCTTTTTTTAATTATGGAGTCTCAGGTTTTTTTTCCGTACATGGCCAATTATGAAGTGTATTTTTTCTTTGTTTAATTGCTTTTGATTTTATTTCATACTTTCAGTTGACCAATTATTATTATTATTTTATTTACAAATGAAGCACGTTTCTTTTTTTGTGTTCAGGGTTTCAAGAATATACTTTTTTGGATTTGGTTTTTAGACTTTTTTAGTTCCTTATCATATAAATAGTTCAGGTCGCTTCTTTTAACTAATTTATGGGAAATCCTTTTATGAATTTGAGGTGGAGAGGGAAGGAATGATGTTTCTACGTTTATTTGTGTTTTTATACATCATTTTTACATACAGAAAAAAAAATAAAAATTCTCAAATTTTAATGGGCTATCTTTTACTTTTTTTTTTTATTTGCCATCGTGAGGTGAGTTCTTTTTTGCTATATCTTGAAACCTATACAAATTTATATTATTTTCATTCTCATATTTGTGATTAACCAGTTTCAACAATTAACAAGTTTCAAAATCATATTTTTGATATTTTACTACCTATAAACTTTTGGAAGAAATAGTTCCAACAATTAAGTGTATACTCTTTGGAAGAAGCTAACTACAAAGCTATTATAAATCTCCAGAACTAAGTATTGATTTGGCACAACCAATGGAGAAAATCAATAAATTATCTTACTAATATTTAAACTTATTAGGATACTTTTATATTTTGTCTAGTATTTACTTCAAGATATATATTTGATCAAGTTTATTTATATTTAAGAAGTAACATTTATAAAATATTTCTAAAATCTTCAAACATTTCTAAAACGTACCGGGCCAAATACAATTTATTTTTTTGCCAAATATAAACATCACACTTATAAAACATTTCTAAAATTCTTCAAATATTTCTAAAATATATCGGGCCAAATACAAAATATTTTTTTTCCATATACAAACATTTCTAAGATCTACAGATATATTAGGCCAGGGTCGCGCATTGCACGACCAGACATCACTAGTATATTAAAGGAAAGAAAGATAATCGACACGTGTCGTTAATTGAGACCATCAAGCATCACTTTTAACTTATTGTCATTGTAGCCCTTAAAGTTCTATTTATGTGCTACTTTGTCTTCAATTTTATCGATTTTACATTTTCAAGGACGATTAATTGTGTCTAATCCCCAAAGTCCCCTTGCCTATAAATAAGCCATAGGTATCTAGACATAATTTACGTATTTTTTAATATATTTTTTAATCCAAACATAACATTAGTTAGTGGTGACAATTTTTATTATACAACTTTTCAAAATTTTTGTTGTAATATTTTTGGCCAGATCTTACAAATATACATCTCATAAATAATATCAATACCTCTCATTTTGATCTAAAATTGATTAATCAAAAAAATTTTACGGTTTTAGGAAATATTAATAACTATATTATCTAATTAATTCTTTTGGAAGATAAATTTTCAACATTGATAAATCCGCGCAAAGCACGAAACACATACTAGTATACTTATAAAAGAACCTCTTCCAATTATATTCTAATATTTTGATTGGTTGAGAGACTCCCGATAACATCAGCGTTTTAAAAAGGAGTAAAATAGATAACAAATACACAAAAAAACACAACAACATTCCAAATCTTCAAAATTACAAATCACCCCCGAAAAAACAAAACACCGCGCTTCTGAATTCCCCCAAATCCAGAAATTCGGACCTTGAACTTGGTGCCCATCAGACTACAAAACTTCAACAACGCTATTTTACGTGAATTTCCCTTCCTCCGCCGCTTGGAACGGTTGGTGCCAGTCTCACTCAAATCAGGTTTTCCAATCGTTAATTTCACTTATGAGATCTGATTTTCTCTTGGCTGCATCTGATTATAGATCTTCGTTGATTTGATTTGTCAATTTTTATTTGCAGTGAGGATGAGAAGTCTGGATTCATGAACCGTTCTTTCCCCTCGTCGATGCCCTCTTTGCCGGAAACTTCACAGTCTTTGGCTTGGCGGTCTTCGCCGGAGCTTTCTTTGTGGGTGCCATCTTCGCAGCGGGATTTGCGGGTGCAACCTTCTTCCATGAGGTGCTCATCCTCGATGTCCGCGCTTGAAATTTTGGGAACAGGGATTGGGAAATTTTGTGGTGATGGCCGGATTTTATCTAATTCTATTGTATTCGTTAATTTCGTTGACGGATTCTATTAAGTATTTAACCCCTATAGAGTAGATTAATGTCTTTTTTAATTTTGGGGGTTTTTTTTTTCATGTGTCCGGCTTTGGAATTGGATTGATTCTCTTGTCCTGCAATATTGGTCCAAAAGTGTTTGATGCAGTTTTGTGGGTGGGAAAATTGAATGCAGGTATTGACTTCTTGGAATTCAAGCCGTCTGAAGTTACGGCAGCAGTGGCAATACTTGTTGCCTTGTTGCTGGAGAAACAACACAGGGTGTAGATACTGAGAAGGCACTGTCCTGTTTCATCCAAATAGAAAAGGTAGCAGTAATATCAGTGGTGCCCAATGTAAGGAAAATTAGATTCGACTACACTCTGAAACCAAATTTTTTGTTGCCTTGCCCATTGGTATGTTACCGGTTATGTTCAAATTTAAGCGCACATTGGATGTGTATTGTTTTGTTTGTGTGTGTTCAAATTTGCAGGAGAAAGTGATCAAGTGCCATAAACTGCTGCAAGGTTTGAGGTTAATTTATACAGCCTGCGGCACATACAGAATGTTGTTTTGATTTAGTTTTAGGGTGCCTTCATCGAGAAAGCCAATCTTTTGCTATACTTACCAAGGTCTCTGACCAAAATAGTGGGCTCTCTTAGAGGAGGTAGATTTTCTAGAGAGGAATTGGTGGAAGAAGGAAATAATGAAAATAGAATTTAACCTGATATTGGTGCGTGGCAGATTTATTACTCATTTACGCAGGAAAAGAATGCAGGGACAACTAATATTTTTGAGAAGTTAATAGAGTGAAGCAGATAAGCACCTTTTTGAGGGATGCCAGTTACTATTATCACGATTTCAATATGTAATAAAACTACATAGACATACAAGGATAATCCTTTTTGCCACAAACGTATTTTCCGTTACTTTCTGAGCACTTATGTGCTGTAAATTTTTTGGTTTCTACCCTATTCTTATTTACCTTTTGATTGGTGTTTTGTACTCATAAATATTGTCAATGAAAGAGTATTGACCTCATCGCGACTAAGAACTGAACGCCCGATAAAGAACGATCTAGTATCATAAAAAATTTATCTTCAGTTAAAAATATCATACACATTTACACATGAAAATACAAAAAGAGTAATTAATACTCTTTCATTTTTTTTTACATGTCTTTCTAGAGAAATCATCAAAACCAATAACACATTAATTAATATAGTTAAAATACAAAAATATACTTATTTATTGTCTATACAATTCATTACAAATCAATAGAAATGCATTATAAATACTGTTTCATTTCCAATGCAAGGATAATATTGGCAAAAAGTGGTTAAATATGCCCCGATTTGTGAAAATGACATATATTTAAAAAAATTCACCAAATTCTAAAACGATGTATATTTCAAAATAGAGGGAGTAATATGAAAAATTTACTATCTCTTCTACATCTCCGCCTCCGGCAACACCACCGTTAAATCGCATTCCACCTCCAAGTTAAGTGAACAACATCGTCAACACCTCCCCAAGTTAAATCCACCACTCATACCAGTCCCTAACTCAATTCTTTTTCCAATACCTACACCACCATTATCCGAGGGATGCCACCTGCAATACACCTCCTTCAAACAATGGCAACGGCAAATTCAACCCAAAATTTTTTAAATCAAATTACTCCACAGAAAATACCGACAATTCTAACACTAAAAACAAAACATATAGTCAAAATTCCACCTGCAATTAGGTTGTAGAATTTCATTATAATAAAGTGATCCACAAACAAAAAGACAGGTTCAGTATATATCTCTCCAAGATAACAAATTTGAAAAAAAAAAATTGAAAATAAAATAAAAAATAAAAATCCAGTGACTACTACTAATTTATCGAATACTCGCCGAGATCCTCTATAAACGAGGATCATCAACTCGTCGGATTCCATGTTTGAACGAGACGGTGCGACTGATTTTTTGAACTCCTGAGATCAGTGAGGTGTTTTAAGGTCTGACAACTTAAAAGAGTGAATGTGAAGATGACAACTTTAGCTTCATATGGGAGGTATTTTTTCCCAAATAAAAATATTGTCGAATTGTTATATACTTTGCAACAAGTTCATAAAATTTTGACACTTGAGTTGTTTTATTGATATTATTTTCTTAAATATGAGTTGTATTTTGGAACGTTTGGAGTGTTTCAATAAAAAATTTATAGAACCATAAACTTCTTCAGCTTCTTGCTCATTTGGTATCGGATTGCCGAGGTACCAAAAGCTGGTTCAATTAAGAATGATAATGGAGAATCAAGAGTTCATTTTATTCAGATTTAACAATTTCCGCCAGAGTTGTTTTTGCAACAACACATTCAAAAACAAGTGTATATCTTTTCACGAGACGGACCACAAAAATTGAAAGTAGTTGCATTTTAGTCAATGTAAAGAAAGATGTAATAATTTACTCCATCTTTTCCAAAAAAAAAAAAAAGAAAATACATATCGAGTTTTGAGATTCATTCTCAACGTGCATAATTTTTTTTAGTACAGAGAGTATATTTTTAAAAATTTAGCCTCTTTTTTTTGTACCCAAAAAAATAAAGAAAAATGTACTCACTCCACTAATTAAGTTACATCAACTTAGATAATACAAGAGGTGCTAGTAAATTCATAGTGCTACTAATTAATTTTTTTTTATTTGGTCTCGTGTGATTAATTTTTACTTCGTAGGCTAATTCGACGATTTAGAACATGAAATGGAATGGCAAATTAAGTTATTAAATGTGCCTCATTGATAATGCATACTCTCCGTATTTGTTTTTTTTTTTGTTGAATGTGACTGATGTTAACACTTTTAAGTCAAGTGGTAAGACTTATAGCCGTGTAAAGTAAGATTTGGATTGAAAGTATAGGGTTAAAAATACTAAAAATGTTGTGTTCTTCATTATGTTCCTGTGTAGAAGTCAATAACTCCAACAATAAATCAACACATTACGTAGAAGAAAAAAACACAGACAATATAGTGTCTGCAGATTTGACGTCGCACTATAAATAATTCATCATCTTATTTTCTATATATATATATAGGTAAAGAATGTGATAGCTTAAAGAAGCACACAAGTAAGGAGCTAGAAAATGGACCATTAAACATCCTGCTGCTGATTGTTTGAATCTGATGATCAGACAAGAGTAGAATAATGACAATGGAGAACAAAAGACTTAAATCCCGTCATCACGACGATCCTCAAGATGATGATGGCATGTTTCAGCCTAAACACGCGCCATGGTGGGTAAAAGATCCCTTCAAATCATTCATTATTTTCGCAGTTTTCTTTTCCGGATCTGTTCTGTTCTCTATGTTGAATCATCGATCAATTGACATCAGGATAGTTGGTGGTTTCAATCCTCTCAAAGCAGGTACTACTTCTTTTCATAAATTAGTGGAAAACGTAGGAAATGACATTAGTGAAATATTGACGACCTGCTTTTCTACATTTTTTTTTTTTTACTTTCCTTTGGCTAGATCAGGGAGAAAATCAGCCACGAGAAGTTGCCGCAGAACCTGAAGAATTGGACAATGGATCATCTCTGGCTCCAGGTATGCCATCATCAATCCATGTTCTGTTGTTCTGAATCAAACCTGACGAAACCTAATGAGGTGATTTTCTAGCTTTTAGACTTTCATTAAAGAATGCAGGTATCTAAATCATGTAATTAACCTTAACAATCTTAGTACTTTGGTCGAATGATTAATTGATAAGTTTTCCGGTTTAAATCTCTTCAATTGAACAGATGAAGCCGATGAAGCCGAAGAAAGCATTCCATCGGTTGAGGAACCACATGTTAACGATCTTGGTGGCCTAATTGCTGAAGGATTTGATGAGAAATCATGTCTGAGTAGATATCAGTCACCCTGGAAAAACAAAGGCCAACAACAACATCAACCTTCTCCGCACCTCATCTCTAAATTAAGAAACTACGAAGCTCTCCATCGACGATGCGGGCCTCACACAGAATCTTTCAGAAAAGCCTCGGAGTATATCAACTATAGCATTCACAACAACAACAGCAATCACAGCAGTTCTTCAGACTGCCAGTATATAATCTGGACACCAAAAAATGGGTTAGGAAACCAAATGATGAGTTTGGTTTCTGTTTTCCTTTATGCGCTCCTGACACAGAAAGTCCTCCTTGTTAAACCTCAACCTCACATTTCTGACCTTTTCTGTGAACCATTCCCTGGTACTTCATGGCTGATTCCATCTAGTTTTCCACCAATCAATCTGACCTTTGGTAAGGATTCTCCCAGGACTTACGATTATTATAACCTTAAGTGGGAGAAACCCGGGTCAGTAATTCCGGCCTATGCTTATCTGTACTTAGCCCATGACTGTAATGAAGAGGACGCGCGTTTCTTCTGTGATGAGGATCAGACATTTATCCAAAAAGTACCCTGGCTCATCATAAGATCCAATCAGTATTTTGTGCCTTCTCTTTTTCTGATGCCATCTTTTCAGAAGGAACTCAGCGAGCTGTTTCCGGAGAAAGAAACCGTCTTCCATTTCTCAGGCCGGTATTTATTTCATCCAGTGAACCCTGTTTGGAGTTCTATCACCTCATACTACAAGGCTAATCTAGCAGGAGCAGATGAAAAGATTGGTATCCAAGTTAGAATCTTTAAAACCGATCCTGATCTTTTCGATAAAATTTTGCAACAGATTCTAGCCTGTGTAATCAAGGAGAATGATCTGTTACCTCAAATCATCGACGAGACCAAGAAGCCTGGAACTGATGCATTACACAAATCCAACAGGACTAAAGCTGTCCTAATCACATGTCTTGACGCTAGATACTCGAATGCGATTAGAAAGATGTACGAGGAAAAAACAACTCAGACAGGCGAAATCATTCGGGTTTTCCAGCCAAGCAACGAGATGAGACAAAAGTGTACAGATCTGGTTCATAGTATGAAAGCCCTGACAGATATATATTTGCTAAGCTTGACAGATAAATTGGTGACGAGCTCAATATCGACTTTCGGTTATGTTGCTCAAAGCCTAGGAGGTTTGAAGCCATGGATTCTTCACAGGCCTGAAGAATATAACGCCTCGAATCCAGGTTGTCAACGTGCCGTTTCAATGGAACCATGTTACCTGGCTCCGCCAACGCTGGATTGCAAAACTCGTGGAACGGTCGATAAAGGTAAAATTGTTGGTTATGTAAGGCATTGTGAGGACAGGGCCAAGGGTCTTAAACTGATTGACAAAGATGATGAGCCTTGATGAACATTTTTCATTCAAATGTAATAGCCCTAGCTATTAAAAATATTCATCTGTATGTTGTATTTATGCATTTTATGTACTGTTTTTTGGAAATTCGGTTGCATTCGCCCGCTTGTTGGAATGATACATTGCACTTGTCGCTTATTGGAAACATACAGAAAAAATGACTCGTCTACACAATTTAGTTTTGATAAACATTTTGATACCAAAGTACTTTTCTGTAGCATAGTGCAATTACAGTAATAAGGAGACCTGAACCGGACATTAAGCGTATGTTTGTCACTCATAACGAATTTTCCATCTGGCTTCGAGAGATTATATTTAACCATTGTAGGCTTATAGGCTAGCTAAAAAGTAAATTGATAAAAAAGTGAGAGTTGTTGGAGAAATTTGCCTAATTGAGGTGAGATATAGCCCTGAAAGTTGTGAGGTATTGGTTTGATCTAGTTGTTTGAGGCTGATTTTTCAAATACACTGTACTGGATGAAAACTGGCGATTTAATCGAAGATTGACAATAGGGCACTATGTAGTTAGACCCTCTTCTTGATGGTGTGGTGATACTCCTACATGCTATTCATTTTATATTTTTACTTTTTGGTAAACTCCTATAAGCTATTCATTAATTACTCGAAGATTTACTGTACTGTTGATTAACGAAACTGCCGCTGAACTTTGAATATTTGAAGCATTTCTATAATTTCAGCCGTATATATATGCAATGTGGTTAAACAAACTGGCAAGTAAAAGCTGAAAATTGGATGGAAATGGAGGATGGATATGATCAGAGCAAGAAATGGAGGATGGATATGACCAGCCCAAACAACATGGTGAATGTCAAGATGGTGATATGCGCACTTTGTTTGGTGGGCTTTGTTCTGTTTTCTTCTGTATTAATAAAGGATCGATCAAAAAATGAGATCATCAGGATTGATCGAGATTTCAAGCCTATTAAGAAAGGTAACTTTGTTAGAAAAAAAAAAAAAAAAAGAAATTTGATGCTCTTTTAGCCATTGATCATTTTTGTAGCTTTTATTCCATTTTGTAAGATCAAGGAGAAAATCATCCCGAAGAAGTTGAGGTAGAAAAAGGACAGCATTCATCTCTCTAACTCTGAGTAGATCATCCAGTATTAGTAACTTCATCAATGATTACTAACCATTTTCCTAATGGTATTCATCATTTGTGAACAGATAATCAAGAAGAAAATCGCAGTCGGCTAGTTGAGTTTCAACAGGATAAGTATCTTCGTGGCCTAATTGCCCAAGGATTCGATGAGGAATCTTGTGTCAGTAGATATCAGTCCCTCTGGAAAAACAAAGGGCCACAAGCACATCAACCTTCTCCCCATCTCATCTCTAAACTAAGAAACTATGAAGCACTGCATCGACAATGCGGGCCTAACACGGAATCCTTCAAAAAAGCCTCAGAATATCTTAACTCTAGCATTCACAACAAAACCAGTAATCACAGCAGTTCTTCAGATTGTAGTTATGTCATCTGGACAGCCTGTGACGGTTTAGGAAACCGGATGATGACTTTGGTTTCTGCTTTCCTTTATGCACTTCTGACACAGAAAATTCTCCTGGTGGAACCTAAAAGTAACATTTCCAGCCTTTTCTGCGAACCATTCCCTGGTACTACATGGCAGATTCCATCTAGTTTTCCATCAATCATTAAGAACTTCGGTAAGGACTCTCCCCAGACCTATGATTATATCCTTAAGTGGCAAAAACCCGAGCCAATGATTCCGCCCTATGCTTATATGTACTTAGCCCATGACTACACCGACAAAGATAAGCGCTTCTTCTGTGATGAGGATCAGACATTTATCCAAAAAGTACCCTGGATCATCATAAAATCAAACCTGTATTTTGTTCCTTCACTTTTCCTGATGCCATCTTTTCAAAATGAACTCAACAACCTGTTTCCAGAGAAAGAAACTGTTTTCCATTTCTTGGGCCGGTATTTATTTCATCCAACAAATTCTGTTTGGAGTTCTATCACCACATACTACTGGGCTCACCTGGCAAGAGCAGATGAAAAGATTGGCATCCAAATCCGAACCTTTGAAATCAAAAGTGATCCTTTTGATAAACTTTTACATCAGATTCTAACTTGTGTCATCAGTGAGAATGACCTATTACCAAAAATCAACGGGATGATCAGAAAACCCGAAAATCATGAATCGGCAAAATCCAACAGGACCAAAGCTGTCCTGATGACATCACTTGACGCTAGATACTCCGATGCAATCAAAATGATGTACAAGCTCCATTCAACTCAGACAGGGGAAATCATTCGGGTTTTCCAGCCAAGCAACGAGACGAAACAGAGATTTTCAAATCAGGCTCACGATAGGAAAGCCCTGGCAGAGATGTATCTACTAAGCTTGGCGGATAAACTGGTTACGAGTTCGAAATCAACTTTCGGTTATGTTGCTCAAAGCCTGGGGGGATTGAAGCCATGGATTCTTTACAGTCGTCCACATGAATATAACGCCACGAATTCAGGTTGTCAGCGCGCTCTGTCTATGGAACCCTGTTTCCACGTTCCGCCAACCTTGGATTGCGAAACTGGTAAAAGGGTCGATAAAGGTAAAATTGTTGGTTGTGTAAGGCACTGCGAGGACATGAACAGGACTTCAGGTCTTAAACTTTATGATGAAAGATGAAGACTACCTGACCATTTTCGTGATCAAGTTCCTTGAATACATTAGAATTACGTATTCTCTCCGTCCCGAAATTATTGTCCAGTTTTGATTTGTTATTTCGGTTCAAATTGTAATAAAAATAAAAACTCAAACTGAACAATATTTTGGGACAGAGAATACATCACTGCTCACTCACTCACTTCATTTTTTGTTATTTTATCAAATACGACTCCCGCTGTCCCAAGAAAAAAGTCCACTTTATTGAACTAAAACAATATACCAAAGTGGAATATTTTCCTAACATATTAAAAAAAGAAGGAAGACAATGCAAACAATGAGTTTTAGATTTTCGCCGATTTATCTAAGTAGACCAAACTGTCGACACGAAAAATTTCAACCAAAAGGTTATACCTTTATATTGATACTGATAAATAGAAGACGATTTCAAAATTACAACAGAATTACAAAACACAAAGATTGTGTTTTTCTCATTAAGTTGTGATCATCGTCCAATTTTTTGTCATATTATTGTTCGATATAATCCGTGTCGATTTTTATATCCTTCATGGAATATCGATATGATTATTTGCAGTACCACAATCATAAACATGCAAATTATAAATAAATAAATAAAATGTAAGATCTTGAGCTGAAACGGAATCCTTCAACAGATCCGGGAAGTATCTAACTCTGGCAATGACATGAATTACGCTGAATTCTCCATTTGGTTTCGAGGGATTATTTTTAACAATTGTCATGGACTAGATTAAAACTAGATCAATTAGAAGTGGATTGGTTGTTTCAGACGGATGTTGTAACGTTTCCAAGGCCAAGTGACGTGGGTAATGGAAAATGTAAGATTCTGATTAAAATTAATAGGTTAGGATAGAATGAAATTTTGTGTTCTTCAACTTGCTAAAATTAGCGCGGGATACAGGCAAAATTGGTCCAATTTTTCACTTATCTGTCAAATTTAGTGCTAGAACGGCTAATAGCCAGAGCTAACTGGCAACAATCAAATTTAGTGCTATAAGCTATTTCATTATTTAGTCAAAGATTTACTGTGCTGTTGCTTAACAAAACTGCAACTTAACTTTGAATATTTGAAGAAACACTATAATTTAAGCGGCCAATATAGTTAAAGAAACAGGCAAGTAAAAGCTGAAAATTAAGTTTTCATTAATATGATATCAGAATAAAATAATCTAGGATGCAAATGAGGAATTCAAGACTTCAGTCCGACCGTCATGATGAACGCGAAGATGATATCGTGTCGAGGATTGCGCACGGGCCGTGGTGTGGAAGAAATCCAGTCAAATCAATGGCGATTTTCGCACTTTGCTTGGTTGGCTCTGTTCTGTGTGCTTCTGTACTAATGAAGGATCGGTCAAATAATAAGAACATCAGGATTGTTCGTGATTTCAAGCCTCTTAAGAATGGTAACTATTTTTGGACATGAAATGTGATTTTTTTTTAAGCCATTGATCATTTGGTTTCCTATGTTTTATGCTTTCCATTTTGTTAGATCAGGGAGAAAATCGTACCCAAGAAGCTGTGGTACAAAAGGACAGAAATCTTCCCAAAAAGCTGGACAAAAGATCATCTCCTCTGAGTAGGTTATCATCAATTATGTACCGAAGAATGAATCTGATTCATATAACCATTTTCTTAATTGTTGTCTCTTCATTTTTCAACAGATGGTCAGAAAGATAATCGAAGTCTTCCAGTTGAGGTACAACAGGACAAGTTTCTTGGAGGCCTAATAGCTGAAGGATTTGATGAGAAATCTTGCTTAAGTAGGTATCAGTCACTTTGGAACCAAAAACGAAAGCAAACACGTCGTCCTTCTTCCCATCTAATCTCCAAATTAAGAGACTATGAAGCTCTCCACCAAAGATGCGGACCTCTAACGGACTCCTTCAAGAAAGCCTTGCGGTATCTCAACTCGAACAATCACGAAATTTCGAGCAATTCAACAGATTGTAAATATGTTATCTGGGTGGCCCGAGATGGTTTAGGAAACAGAATGATCACTTTGGTATCTGCTTTCCTTTATGCTATCCTGACACAAAAAGTCCTACTTGTTGATCATAGAACTCACATTTCCGACCTTTTCTGCGAACCATTCCCCGGTACTTCTTGGCTAATTCCATCTGATTTCCCACCGATGATTAAGAGCTTCGATGTGAATTCTCCCAGGACTTATGGTTATTTGCTTAAGTGGAAAAAACTCCGGTCAGTAATTCCTCCCTATCTTTATCTGTACTTGGGCAATAACAATAACGAATACGACAAGCGTTTCTACTGTGATGAGGACCAAACAGTTATCCAGAAAGTACCATGGCTGGTTGTAAAATCAAATGTATATTATATCCCTTCTCTTTTTCTGATGCCATCATTTCAAGAAGAACTCCGGAATCTGTTTCCAGAGAAAGACACTGTTTTTCATTTCTTGGGTAGGTACTTGTTTCATCCAACAAATTCAGTCTGGAAATCCATCACCAGTTATCACAATGCCCATTTGGCAAATGCTGATGAAAGAATTGGCATCCAGATTAGAATCTTCAGGACGAACCCTGATCCGTTTGATCAAATTTTACATCAGATATTAGCCTGTGTAATCAAGGAGAATAATCTATTACCAAAAATCAGTGCAAAGACCAGGAAACCTGGAACTATTCCATCAGGAAAATCCAACAAGACGAAAGCGGTCCTGATGACCTCTCTTGACTCAAGATACTATGATTTAATCGACAGAATGTACGTAGAAGGTTCAACTCTGACAGAGGAAATCATTCGGGTGTACCAACCAAGCAGCGAGTGGAAGCAAAACACCGCGAATCGATCTCACAATATGAAAGCGTGGGAAGAGATGTATCTCCTGAGCTTGACTGACAAATTGGTCACCAGCTCAAAATCGACTTTCGGGTATGTTCCTCAAAGCCTTGGAGGTATGAAGCCCTGGATTCTCTACAGGCCTGAAGAATATAACGCCTCGAACTCAAAGCCAGCCTGTCAGCGAGCCCTGTCAATGGAACCGTGTTTCCAGGCTCCGCCTGCCCTTGATTGCAAAACCGGCGAAAGGGTCGATTTCAGTAAAATTGTTGGTTATGTAAGACACTGTGAGGACATGAACTGGACCGCGGGTCTGAAACTTTATGGAGAAAGTGATGTGCCTAGCTAACTAACTGACCGTTTCAATTTTCACGGTCAGATTCCTTGAATACATTAGAAATTGGATTAAACGGCATTATTGACTCGCACCCATTTTATTTTTTTCAAGAAATGCATTGGAAATTGAGTTTTTGCTTGTGCTATGATCGCCTGCAACATGTTAGAATTGTATATTGTCCTTGTAACATATCCGAAGTGATGCATGAGCACAGATGTAACTATTGAGCTTGACTGATAAAATTGGTCAAGAGTTTAAATTTAAAAATAATAATGATAAAATAAAACGACTTTTCAAATTTTTTTGGTGGCATAAATTTTAATGACTCCAACTTACGTTTTTTCCATTAAGTTTTACATCAACTTAATTAGATGATTCAAAACGTGTTAAATTCATCATAATGCTGCTAAATAAACTTCCCATTTGGCTTTGAGAGATTATTTTCTACTTGGAAAAACTAATTCGACTGGAAGTTGAACTGGAATGGTAAAGAAATATTGCCCAATTGATGATGCATGCTCCGTAATTGATTTGATTTTGTTGAACGAGACTGATTGTAACACTTCCGAGCCAAGTGGCAAGACTTGTGACCGTGAAAAATAATACTCCCTCCGTCGCAAAATTATTGTCCAGTTTGAGATTTCACTTTTAGTATAATATAAAGTAGAAATAAAAACTCAAACTGGACAACAATTATGGGACGGAGGGAGTATTTTGGATTGAAAGTAATGGTAAACACCAAACTTTGTGTGCTTCATAATCTTCCCTAATTTTTGTGTAGAAGTCAATACCTCTTCAACATTAAACTGACACATTACGTGAGAATTATCTACTCCAATTGTACACTTAATCTCATAATTTAACCCTTAGCACCGAATCCAAAATAATGATTTATTTGTATATTTACTTTTATCAAGCAAAAAATAAAAATTCATACAATTATTTCCGAAAGGAGGGAGTAAAGCGGTCAAATTTGACGTCTAATACCAAATTGACAGGCAGTGTTCCTCTTGAGTCTTGATAGTGTCTGGGGAGACCACTATAAGCCATTCATTTTGTTAGTCAAAGAATTACTTTGCTTTGGCCTAATGAAACAGCAACTGAGCTATGAACATTCGACTAAGCACCACAAATTATTCATCTTCTTGTGATTAACTTATAGGAGCTCTTTTTCAAAATAATTAAAAAAAAAAAATTTAGGAGCTAGAGTTGATATTACACAATCCAGCTGCTGATATTTTGACTAATGATCAGACGAGTCGAATGACAAATGGAGAACTCAAGACTTCAATCCCATCATCTCGATGATCCTCAAGATGATGATGATGCCATGTTAAGGCCTAAACAAGCGCCGTGGTGCGGGAGAAATCCAGTCAAGTCATTGGTTATTTTCGCAGTTTTCTTATCGGGATCTGTTCTGTTTTCTGTATTGATGAAAGATCGATCAATTGATCAGAACACCAGGATAGTTCCTGATTTCAAACCTCTCAAAACAGGTACCTCTATTTAGTATGATATGGGGTTTATGTTTCCACATATTTAAGTTCAAGGAAATATATGCCCGATTCTTGGACCTAGAACGATTTTTGGTTATTGATTACTTGGTTTTCTATGTCCGTTACTTTCCTTTGGCTAGATCATCAGGGAGAAAATCATCCCCAAGAAGCTGCCGCGAAATCATCTCCCACTCCGAGTAAGTAATCCATGCTTTATGTCAAACCTGATGAACCTAATCTGATGCTTTTCGTAACTCTGTATTCATTCTTTCAAAAAAGAAATATGCTGGAAAGTAACCCCTGGGCCTTAACAGTTTTTCCGTACTGATTAATTCGGTTTTCTATTTTTCACACTAGATCAGGGAGAAAATAATACCAGAGAAGTTGATGCAAAACCTGAAGAATTGGACAAGAAATCATCTCTGACTCCAAGTAAGGTATCATCAATCCATGTTCTGTATCAAACTTGATGAACCAAATCTGATGTTTTTCATAACTATGCATCACTCTTTCAAGCCGGAAAAATGTAGGAAATGAGATCAGTAACCCCTGGACCTTGATGATTTTTCGTAATCGATTGCGCGCTTCCAATCTTTTATCTTTTTCCTTCTGCTAGATCCGGGAGAAGAAAATCGCCCCCGAGAAGTTGACGCAAAACCTGAAGAATTGGACAAGAGTTCATCTCTTACTCTGAGTAAGTATCAATGATTCTATTGTTCTGTTTCCAACCTGAAGATCCTAATCTCATGGTTTTCATAACTCAGTTTCAATGAGAAATTATAGGAAATCAGATCAATAATATGTGGACCTTAACAATTTTTCCGTTAATGGTTAATCTTATTCTAATGAACAGAGGAAGGAGAAAAACACAATGCATTGGTTGAAGTACAACAGGATAAGTATCTTGGTGGCCTAATTGCCGAAGGATTTGATGAGAAATCATGTCTGAGTAGGTATCAGTCACTCTGGAAAAACAAAGGGCCACAAATACATCGTCCTTCTTCCCATCTCATATCTAAATTAAGAAACTACGAAAAGCTGCATCGACGATGCGGACCTCACACGGAATCTTTCAGAAAAGCCTCACAGGATCTCAACGCCAGTATTCACAACAACAACAACAATTTCAGCATTTCTTCAGATTGTAAGTATGTCATCTGGACTGCCCGGGACGGTTTAGGAAACCGAATGATCACTTTGGTTTCTACTTTCATTTATGCACTCCTGACACAGAAAGTCCTCCTTGTGGAACCTGGAGCTCACATTTCCGACCTTTTCTGTGAACCATTTCCTGGTACTTCCTGGCTGATTCCATCTAATTTTCCACCAATCATTCAGAACTTTGGTAAAGATTCTCCCAAGACTTATGATTATATCCTAAAGTGGGAAAAACCCGGGTCAGTAATTCCGCCCTATATTTATCTGTACTTAGCCCATGACTATACCGAAGAAGACAAGCGCTTCTTCTGTGATGAGGATCAGACATTTATCCAAAAAGTACCCTGGATCATCATAAAATCAAACCTGTATTTTGTTCCTTCTCTTTTCCTGATGCCATCTTTTGAGAAAGAACTCAACAAGCTGTTTCCGAAGAAAGAAACTGTTTTCCATTTCTTGGGCCGGTATTTATTTCATCCAACAAATTCTGTTTGGAGTTCTATCTCCACGTACTACAATGGTTATCTAGCAAGAGCAGATGAAAAGATTGGTATCCAGATTAGAATCTTTAAAACAAATCCTGATCCTTTTGATAAACTATTGGAACAGATTCTCGCTTGTGTAATCAAGGAGAATGATTTACTACCACGAATCAACGGGGAGATGAAAAAAGCCGAAACTCCTGAATTAGCAAAATCCAACAGGACCAAAGCTGCCTTGATGACATCACTTGACTCTAGATACTTTGATGCGATTAAAATGATGTACCAGGAACATTCAACTCAGACAGGGGAAATCATCCGAGTTTTCCAGCCAAGCAACGAGACAAAACAAAGGAGTTCAAACCGGGATCATAATAGGAAAGCCTTGTCAGAGATGTATCTACTGAGTTTGACGGATAAGTTGGTCACGAGCTCAAAATCGACTTTCGGGTATGTTGCTCAAAGTCTTGGAGGTATGAAGCCATGGATTCTTTACAGGCCCGAAGAATATTACGCTTCGAATCCAGGTTGTCAGCGCGCCCTGTCTATGGAACCCTGTTTCCAGGCGCCGCCAACGCTGGATTGTAAAACCAGTAAAAGGGTTGATACAGGTAAAATTGTCGAGTATATAAGGCATTGCGAGGACATGAACTGGACTTGGGGTCTTAAACTTTATGACCAAGATGATGAGCCCTGATCAACATTTTCATGATCAGCTACTCTGAAGTCTCTGATTACATTAGAATCAGATTGGGTTTTTTAAGTGTTGAACCGTATCATTTCCCCTGAGCTTACACTATAAGAAAAATGACTTCTCAACAATATTCTTTGATCTCTCCATTTATGGCCAATTAGTTTTGAGTTTACATGTAAGAAATTGTAGTAAGAGTAACAAAAACATTACAATTCACTGTATAACAAAACACAATAAGGTTCATAAAGTTTGATCTCTATACCCTATATATCAAGTTTGACACAGGTATAATTACATTAGTGTACTCATGGAGCTGATGATCCAGCCACTTGAATTATTATGCATTCTAAACAACTTTGATTTATTGTTTAAACTAACATGGAAGTACAAATTGGTACCAACAACGTCTGCAATACGAAAAAATTGGTAATACTCATTACAATATAGAAATCGTCGAAATTGCGCTCATCTGACAAGTTTATAATGCTTAAAATGAACAGAAAATAGCAAAAAATTATATGTTCATAATGCAAAAGAAAAGGCCCATGACCCATCCCTTCCCAAATGGTATTGGATCCCTGGTTTTAATTTTGATCCCGAACGAGAGCGTCCACGTAATTACAGACGAAATTTCAAGATCCTCATACAAAAAACCGCCATGTCTAGAGCTCCAATAGGACACTTCATTTGGAATCAAAATAACGTACTGATATTTCTCCCTAATAGTATGTTTAATGTACTGATAATCGTATTACCTATAGCAATTCTATGACTACTCTCATAGTTATAGGAATTAATATCCATTGTACTTAATTAAAGCAACATACAAGAATGACACATGTCAGCTCCACGTTAAAAATTTTCCCGCCAAAGGCCTTTTTTAGTATAAAATATAAACTGACACGTGATACTCTAAAATTTCAGAAAAAATTTGGCTTCACTAAACAACAAAAAAAAAAAAGCTAACTATGGTCCGTAAAAATCTAAAGAAGATAATATGGAAATTTTTGCGATTTAAATGTAAATAAGATGATAAGGAAAAACCGTAATAACACTCCCCAATTTTAGCTCCATCATCGAAGTCAATTTGTTTCAGCAATGATCAAATTCCCTATAATAACTTATCTTCAAAATTTGAATCTCACATTTTAATTGTAAGATCAAATCCCTAAAATCACTCTCAATTCTCTTTTCATCGTATCATTCTCAAAATTTCGTCTCATGGTTCAGATCCAAAAAATAATTCCTGTAATCAAATCTCCGCTTCTTCTTATTCTTCTTCAATTAAGCAGAACGGGGACCATAATAGTTCACACCTCATCGTTGATATCATGCAGAAGCAGCGGCATCATAGCATGATTTTTAGGAGGGGTTTTCAGATTTGCGCAGTGACAATATCATAGCATGATTCTTAGGAGGGGTTTTCAGATTTAAGGAGCGACGGCGGTAAACAATAAACAATTTTTTTTTTCTCATCGGGTGTTTCACAAAAGTCTGACCCTCCTGCCGAATCTGATGAATAATCTCCGAAAGCAGAGGGAGCCATGGAAGAAAAATCCACCGCTATAGTTCTCACTGCCTTCAGATCTGAAGGTTAATTTCCTTTTCTTTTTTTTTAAAGCCTTTTTACTGTTTTTGGCATTTAAAATATGGTTTATGAGATGCTAATGTGCCTTAGATTCTAAAGCTAATACAAGAGTAAAGCATCCGACGACCTTGGACGGTAAGCCTGTGGAGTCCAGAATAATGACTCCTATGAAAGGAAGTTCAAGGCGATGGCAGAATATTAGCGCTTTGATTTTTTAAAAGTTTTATTTTTGGCCTCCGTCGTTTCTTCTTTTTGAATCGTAGGGTTCTCTTTCAAACGTAGGGTTGTAAGCAAAAAAAGTTGATGTTTGCTCGATTTTTTTGTATATGTGAAACAGGCTTTCGAGAAAAAAAATTGAGTATACTCAATGAGAGAGATAAAGTACAAAAGTTGGTTCTGAACATCTCCGTCGAAAACAACGAAAATCGGCTCCACAGAGCTGCTAAGGTACATCTGCGCACCCTGTTTATAATTTTCAGTAAAATTTTTTTTGTGGAGCATTGTTCTGGCTTCGTTTATTCAATGAAATATTGGGGAAAAAAATTTAACCTTTACTTTTTTTTGCCTTTTTTTTATACAGGTTTTGGAACAACTTAGTGGCCAAGCCCCTGTTTTCTCTAAGGGTATGTTCCCGACTGAACTAATTTATTTGTTATAGATTCATCCCTTATGCTCTAGCCCTGACATTATGATTTAATTTTGTGTTTTTAATTTGAGTAACAGAAGTAAATCTTTAGTGGAAACTGTTGGATTATTGTTTGACTACTTGCAACCATCTAAATTTATAGTGGTTTAGAAAATGCTCTTTGTACGAGAAAGAACACTTATGGTAAGACCTCGGTCATTTTTCATCCGCCATCTTTATTTGTTAATTGCATATTTGTTATTGATGCAGTTTGTGGTTCGTTCTTTGTTTTGTACGGGAAAAACCTGTAAGAAGCAAACAAATAAGTAATCAAACAAAGTGGCCAACTTTGAACTTTTGGCTGTCCATGAGTATTTTGTGGATAAAGTACCATTCATTCAGCCTGAATTAATTTTGGATGGGAATTATGTATTGGTGCATGTTTTCATTTTACTATATGAAGTAAATTATTTTGATTCTTGAAGTAGTTTAATTATTTTCTGTATGAAGATAAATTAAGTAAGTTTTATTCGTGAAGTTTGTACTTTTGTTTTTTTTTTCTTTTGGCATACAATAGTGCTATATATTGAAAGATTTGATTCGGTTCCTTTTCAATCTATTGTTTTATTGATTTTTTTGGCGATCTCATCTTTGATTCATGTTTAATGCGTACCGATTATTGATTCATGTTTATTAAGTATAGGGCAATAGACAAGCTCCTATGCACTCCACCGGCAATATGAATTGTATTTTGCGATGGAGAAATATGCTTTTCGCTCTAAATCTCTTTTGTGTTTTTGTTGGATCAGTTGCAGGAAAATTAGGACAGTGGAGGACATATTTGACGCATGACTTTGGTTCCTATGTCCCAAACCTCTGCTAATTCATATTAGTCTTGCTGCCACGGATTCGATTAGATCCGGTAAGTAGCTATTGATTCTTTGTCTGTGTACGTAAGTTGTCATTTTTGCTTCCTGCTCATATGTTCCAGGTGTGTTTTGCATGATTCTTTTTCGAATTTAGTGGCTTCATATGGAACTTATTATAGCCACAAAAAAAGCTGCAACCTTTGTCTAAGGAAGAAAAATATTAAATTTTAAATTTTTTGACTTTGCAGATTGAAAAAGTTCTTTGATTGATTAAAATCATGGTTTTGCATATTTATGTTTGTATAATTAAACTTCTACTTATTCTGCTGTGAGTTTGGGATTGTCAGGGTAAATCTTTTCTTCTGTAGTTAAAAAAGTTTGAACTTGTAAACAGCAACTTCTATCTTTTGTTGAGATTTAAGCTTTCATCAACTTTGGCCACTTTGAATTGGTCCAACTTTGCATATTTAGCGTTGAAATACTTACAGTTTTTGAATGGATTTGGAAGCTCTATGGATTACTGCTTAACTTTTTGGTTTCTGAATTTACTGATTAAATGGTATGTAATTAACTAGATTTTCGATTCTGTAGCATATGACGGTAGCCGAAAGTCAGTTATATTGCATGCAATGGCCTTTGCACATAGAAGGATTTGATTTTGGTATAGTTTGCAAACAGAAAAGCAGACCAACTGCCTTTTTTTCACCCAAAAAAGAAAGAAGATCCTGGTCTCGGAGCCCTTCAACATCATTTTAATGATGAAAACAATACAAAGCAACCGAGTATCAACTTTCGAGACTTCTCAGTTTGAAGAAGTCATTAACTTACATTTTCTATTTGATAGATCCTACACTGTTTGGTAGTGATTTTCACATGCATCATGTTCCTTATATCAAATGTCAACTCCGATGCTTTGATTAGACGATCAATTTCATTGATGTAAACATATAATACAAATAAAAAAAAAAATCTAAATAGTAATGTTGATCGTGGATTTATTGATATTTGCTATTCAATATTCCAACGAGTAAATAGATATGTGAACATAAAAATGTAATTTAAGTAGTAGTGTTGACCGTGGCAGGAATTTTCGGTGATGGAAATGAGTGGTTGCACTTCTTTTACAATTTTGAACCACCTTTGGTCTGTAGTCTTATACAAACAAACCTTTTTTTCTTTTTTCTTTTTTGGGGGTTGAATACAATTGAGCCTTCCTCTCACACGAATGTATAACTTAGCTCTTAAATCATGTTTTTATTGTTATTTTGCTGAAAAAAAAAATTTATTTCATAAAGTAACTGTCCAGCCTTTTGGCTGTCCAAGCATCTAGTAATCACATTAAGAACTTAGGCTACCCCCAAGGGAAAGCACCAAATCACTGCAACAAAAAATACCATAACAAAAAACAAGCCCAACGCTGGTGCTATTCATAAAACAAAATGAGTGCTCATAAACAGTAAGCATATATATTTGGTGCCTAAATTTTTCTTTTTTATTTCTTTAACTTTTAGTTAATTTGTGTAACTTATACTCCCTTCATCCCATAATTATTGTCCACTTTGCCCAAAAAATTTTGTCCTAAAATTATTGTCCAATTTGACTTTTTATGGATCAAGTTACACATTTGTCCTTAGTAAAAAACATTATCCATAAAATCTTAGTGATTAAACAATTACTTATGTAGGGGTATATCCGGTTGTTTAATGTAAAATATAGTTAAGTTTAACCAAAAATAAAATCTTTCATTTTAGTAAAACTGGACAATAATTATGAGACGGAGGGAGTAAAAAAGTTTTTGTAAATTGAATAATGTGTAATTTATAACTATCATGTACATTTGTAAAATTATTAAATTTATAAATCTAAATTTAACTGATTTAATTGATCTCATATGTATGATTCAATGTGTAATTTATAACCTTACCAAAAAAAAATTACAATAATTTAGAAGGACAAGTGGCTTCGGAGGCAAATGTAATATTTCGGGTACCAAGGGAACATTTCCGATTTCAACATTTGATACCTCAATGTAGACAGATTATGAATAAGGATACACATCTATATCTATATATATACTATACTAAGGCAAAACCAGAGAGAGAAATCTAAAGTCAAGGAGCACATGCCACATAGGATTTTATCATATGTGGCATTTTCTTAATTTTTAGATATAAAAATGCACAAAATAAAACAATAAAAACCAAAAAAAAAAAAACGCAACTGAAAAAATTCAAACTCTATAGTGATTCGACCAAATCCCTACAAATCCGATGGACGGATCTCTTCCTCCTAAAAAAAAACGCAACTGAAAAAGAATTTTATATTAATAATTTATTAAAATAATTAAAGAAGTTAGACCAACCTGAAACTTCTATAATTTAACTTTAATATGGAATTGAGTTAAAATACTATGGTTATAGGTTAATGCAGTGGGGCTAAGAATGGTTTTGGCAAAAGAATAAAAATATTAAAAGGCTTCAATTATGGCTATTCTTTCTTCTTCTTTTTAATGTTTTGAAATCCAAATTTTTAGAAAAAGGTCCTGATATCCAACCTTTTTTTATTTTTCTTATTAAAAAATTGGATGGCCTCTACAACAGGTTAGGGTTGTTGTTTCTGTAGTAACCATTCCTTATCGTAAACCTTTTCAAAAAAAAATTCCTTATCATAATCTCTTAACCACCCTAACCAACTTTTCCATCCCAGAGTACCAATGTAGTCTATCTACCAAGAAATATTGTAAAATATATAATTATTTAATTCAAAGTTCATATCTATGTATATGTACTCTCCGTTCATCGGACGGGTCTAACACCTAGTTATGAATCAAGGAATGTATTGAAAGCTCATTTGTGAGCACGGAGATCATGGGAATGAATGTATCATTAGATCTTGATTTTGAATAATTATTTTATGAGCAGTAAAATTTATTAATTTAACGAATTATTAAGTAATCGATAAATTAATAAATTATTAATTTAAAGAATCTGTATGAGAAAAAAAAAAGAACCGTTACTAAATTACTTAATTTGCAGTTGTCTTTACATCCGAATCAATCAAGTATTAAAACTATTCTGAACACTAAAAACCATACATAGTTCATATCATCTCCATGGTAAAAAAAAACAATTATGAATAGTTCATACTTATAAATATTTATAGTATTTATTTTTTTTTTTGGTCGTTGGTGTATTTATTAATTATGGTATTATTGGGACCTATAAATATATAAGAGATTTTCTGAAATATTATTATCTGATCATTTTATCGATTTTTTCACTACTTGGAACCGGAGAAAATTATTAATTGCTAGAAGTTATTAATTTATCGATTATTAATTTACCAACATTCTACTGTATATTATAATTAAGGAAAAAAATTTTATTTTGGGGGTTGGGGGGAGAAAAATTTTGTATAAGAAAATAGCACTAGAGATCAGCTTTCTTGTAGTGGAGGCTCAATTAAGCAGGATATATATTTTTTTGTGGATTTGGATCAATATCATCATCATATACTTTAGTCACTATATCTTTTCACGATAGCTTTTTACTATAAAGTCTAATACCAGGGAACATAATATCCTAACCACAAGTTAGTGTGTTTCTATTTGTATAAGAAAATATTATTTTAATTATTTGTTTAATGGATTACGGTAACCCAAACTTTTTTCTTTTTTGGTAATATAAATACAAATATTTTGGCTATATTTGAAAATGAAAAAAGATGAGTTATCTTTGAGTTATCTTTATGTAATTTAACAAACTTAATTTTTTTTTATAAAAAAAAAAAAGATGAATGAGAATATGAGAAATATTTCTTTTTGGGTGTAGAATTAGTGCTGCTGGTTGGGTTTTCAAATTACTAAACCAGTACACCAGGTGGGTACTAGTGTTGGAGATAACATTACGGATCTATAGTTGCAAAAGTAATATATTTACTCTCGTAACACGCTCCCTAAATCTATTATTTACACGAATTAGTGTTAAGCTTCAACCCTATACAAATTGGATTCATCAATTTCTTCAGAATTGCAAGTTGTCAAGTTCAATACCTAAATAATTCAACATTACCTTTCTCCTCTCAAACATCATTTGAACTAAGCAAATGAACTTTTAGGGGTTTCCTTCTTTCCCTGTTGTGTCCAGCAACTCTGATTTTCAGCTCACCATAGTCCTTGGAAGCTCGGTTGACCATCCCTTTAAAATAGAGCTTTTTCGAAATTTTTCTCGTTTTTTTTTTTTATATTTACAGGGTGTCCACCGTCGTCAACAGTAACTAATCACTCTCGCTAAATTGTAGACACCTCAATGGGTGAGACAGCTGGCCAAAAGTTACTTTATACCCATGGCAAAGTTTGAATCCTCAACCTATGATTTAGGGTGGAAGAGTCCCTTCCACTCCACCACAACCACTTAGGTTGAAATCTTTCTCATTCGATGTTCAGAAGCAAAAAAGCTAAAATGGACTTAAATTGGTAGTAATGTAAAATTGCATCTGCTTCTCAAGTTAGTCTTAATGGGCTGCAATCAATACATTTCTTTTGTCTTCCAAAAGCCCTGAACTTGTAACTGTTAACCTCTAGTTCTGGCTTCTTCTTCCTTCTTAAGTGAGCATTTTAATGCAAATTTGGTCCAATGAAGTACACAAAATTAATTTATTACCTAAAGCTTCATTTTCCTTCTTCTTTTTATTTATTTATTTTTTTTTATCAATTAGAAAAACAATCGTGCTTAAAAACTATGTTACATGTAAGCTACTACTTGCTTCTGCCGCCTTCTTTTTATCTTCAACATCAAACGTGCATTCTGATTTCTTCCTCCAAATTTGAACCATCTAAAATCATAATTTCAACATTTTCTCTCGTTTAACTTTAATTTTACAAAGTGAAATAAAACCAAATAAATGGAACATATATGCTCAAAACATCACCAAAATCTCACATAAAAGTGTGTAGCAAGCATATAACAAGTACACAAATCAATTACCAAAATAATAATAAGCACAACAACAACAACAACAACAACAACTTTAATGGTTGTTTAATGGGCAAATATTAATTTCTAATATGAACAAAAACCTTTAATTTCCGGATTTACTAGCACTATGCCCGAGCAGTGCTCAGATTGAATATACAATTTAATAATTATAATCGAACACATAGACTCTTTGCTACAAAGATGATTGTTTAATTTAAATTTTTTAATTTTAATACAATCGTTTTGAGGTAGGTAAAGTACGTGTTAATCCTATTTTCTAGATAATTATAAGATGTGTTATACAAAAACTGATACAAAATCATTATCGTTTTTGAAGACTTTCATGTTCATTTTTTTCTAAAATTTTAATTTATTTTGACCACGTCTCAATCATTAATTTTGGGCATACTGCAAAGATATTCTTATTAAATAGACGTTTTTGGGGCGTACTGCAAAAGTATTTCATTAAATATGATAATAAATAAAGCGTTAAAATTTTGGTGTTAAGTTGAGGGGGCAAAAAATCTGGATAGAAAAATGGTTTTTCTTTACTATTTACCTTAGATACAAAGTAAATATTAATTATATTGTACTTTTAACCCCAACCCACTGCAACTTTAAAAATTTACCGAGTTACAGTAAATAATTCAAAATTCAAATTAAAAAAAAAAAAGTAAAACCAAGATTTTTTACTTTAAACGCTACAATAAACCCTGAGTTATTTTTAAAATTTTACCGGGCTACAATAATTAATTCAAAATTAAAACTTTTTTAAGAAAAAAAAAAGCGAAAAAATTGTAGGGTGAAAATCCGGACAAAAATAAGTTTGTTTAAGTTTTTATCTTAGTTATTGGTTTGAATTGGATATATGATTCAAAATGTGGTTTGAGTGGATATTCAAAAAATTGTATGCATAATTATTAAAATAAAATAATATTATTTTTACACCACCACCTCCACCACCACCGCCCGCCGCCGGACCACCCACTACCGGCGCCAGAATTTTGCCGGAATCCGGCCGGTCGGCGGCGGCAGTCGGCGGCAGTGGTGGAGGTAGTGGAGATGGTGTTGTAAAAATAATATTATTTTATTTTAATAACTATGCCTACAACTTTTAAAATTTCCACTCAAACCACATTTTAAATCATATATCCAATTGAGACCAAAACTTAAAATAAATCTTTTTTCTATCCGGTTTTCACCCCCTTAATTTTCTTCACTCTGGGCCCGCTGGATTTTTGACTTGATAAAAATTTAGGGGGTGAAAATTCGGATAACAAATTTAGTTTACTTTTTCTTTTTTTAAAAAAAAAATTAAATTTCGAATTAGTTATTGTAGCGCTATAAAATTTTAGAGTGATAGTGGATTCGGTGTTTAAAAAGTGCTAAATAAAATAAGTAATTTTTAAAAATAATGTTAATTTTAAAATTTTATAATAATATTTTAAGTTAATAACTAATATTTTAATTAATAAATAATAAAATTTGAATTTTATAATATTTTTAATGATTTAAATTTTAATGAAAATTTAAATTAAGTGAAAAGATGAAAATACCTTTGATTCCGGCAAGTCAACAGCCGGTCAACATCAAGCTTGACGGAAAAGTGGTCGAAATAGTGAAATGGGACCAAAAAAGTGTGAAAATATAATGTTTAGGACTACGATATTGAAATGTTAATGTTAAGGACGTAAATTCAAGTAAGCCCAAATGTAAGGGACCATTTGAACATTTTACTTGCATTAGAATTGCAACTAATTAACTCTATTAATCATTTCCTTGATTATTATAAAGTATATTAATTTAATATGTATCAAAATATATTAATTTAAGATATTAAGTGTAGTATCTAGTTTTGCTCTTGTATGTAAATGTGAAGGTATTGTTTCCGTTGTGATCTAAGGTTGATGGTGTCCTTTCTATTGACCAAGAGGAATTTTCTTTCATATAACATTACTACATTAGCATTGATCAAGTACCCGATATTCTCTCTGCCCCAAAATTGTTGTCCAATTTATATTTTCATTTTTAATTCATGTACTAAAATAAAAAATCTAAATTGGACAATAATTTCGGGACGAAAGGAATATAAGTAAGTTCTTAGTAGTACCATAATTAATCGCTTCCGGCAGAAGTTGAGATTTCAAGATATCACAGTTTATGGTGATTAATCTATTAAGCATGGGAACACGGGCAAACACATGGTTATGGAGAGTAATCACATGCAAAGAAGATTATAAAACGTCTGACAGAATCCTCGTAAAATTAGAAAATTTGCCATGTTTTGTTCTTTACTCAATTTCTCATTTTCAAAGTCAACTAATTGGGGCTTACTCAGTGGGAATTAAAGACTAATTAGGTGTTGTTCATCAGCTCCTTTTAGCTTTTTTTCTCCTTGAGAATCGCAAGTCCTCAACTCTCTCAATGTATACCTCAATGTTGTAGAAATCACCACAGTCGTTTGATCATTTTGTGTTTGTGGCGTTTTTTATTTATTTTTTTTCTAATGTCATTTCTCACTATTTGACGCTCACCAAAAAGATTGCACGAACGGTACAGTAGAGTTGACAATGGGGGATTCAAGACCTGAACCCAGTAGTCATCATGATGATTGTGATCAAGATGATGCAACAATGTTAATGTCTATTTCGACGCCGTGGCCATGGCGGTACTGGTGCAGAAGAAATCCAGTCAAGTCGCTGGTTATTTTCGCAGTTTTGTTAGTGGCATCTGTTCTGTTTTCTGCATTGAAAGATCGGTCAACTGATCTGATGAACATCTGGATACTCAAAACAGGTACAGTACCTGTTTTGGTGTATGGAAAGATGGGATGAAATATGCATATTGCATTCTAAAGTCGGTTTCTGAGCTTTGAATTAAACCTCATGAACCTAATTTGGTGCTTTTTTTTTATAATTGTGTATCACTCTTTCAAGAAGATCAGGGAGAAAATCATCCCCGAGAAGTCAACGCAGAAGGGGATGAAGCATTTTATTAATTTTCAGCAGCATTTTAGTCTTTGTAAATTCCTCAATGACAATTTGATTAGTTTTCTTCTGATTTCACTCTCTTCATTTGAACAGATGGAGGAAAAAATAACATTCTACTGGATGAGGTACTACAAGAAAAGTATCTTGGTGGCCTAATTGCTCAAGGATTTGATGAGAAATCATGTCTGAGTAGGCATCAATCACTCTGGAAACACAAAGGGCCACAACCACATCGTCCTTCTTCCCATCTCATCTCTAAATTAAGAAACTACGAAAAGCTGCATCGACGATGTGGACCTCACACGAAGTCCTTCAAGAAATCGTTGGAGTATCTCAACTCGAGCGATCATGGAAATTACGACAAAATCACAGATTGTAAGTATCTTGTCTGGAAATCCCGAGATGGATTAGGGAATAGGATGATCACTTTGGTTTCTGCTTTCCTTTATGCACTCCTAACTCAGAAAGTCCTCCTTGTTGATCCTGGAGCTCACATTTCTGGCCTTTTCTGCGAACCATTTCGCGGTTCTTCTTGGCTGATTTCGTCACCTATCATTAATCGGTTCATGAACTTTGGTAGGTATTCTCCTCACACTTATGATTATATACTTAAGTGGGAGAATCGGTCAGTTATTCCGCCCTACGCTTTTATGTATTTAGCTCATGACTATACCGAAGAAGACAAGCGTTTCTTCTGTGATGAGGATCAGGCATTTATCCGAAAAGTACCCTGGCTTGTCATACAGTCAAATGTGTATTTTGTTCCTTCTCTTTTCCTGATGCCATCTTTTCAGAAAGAACTCAACTTACTGTTTCCAGAGAAACAAACAGTTTTCCATTTCTTGGGCCGGTATTTATTTCATCCAACAAATTCTGTTTGGAATTCTATCACCACATACTACAACAGTTATCTAGCAAGCGCAGATGAAAAGATCGGTATCCAGATTAGAATCTTTAGAACGAATCCTGATCCTTTCAATGAACTTTTGGAACAGATTCTCGCTTGTGTCATCAAGGAAAATGCCGTGTTGCCACAAATCAATGACAAGATGATGATGAAACCCGGAGGAGTTCAATCAAACAGGACTAAAGCTGTCCTGTTGACATCTCTTGACATTAGATACTTTGACGCAATTAAAAAGATGTACGAAGAAAATTCAACTCAGACAGGGGAAATCATTCAGGTTTTCCAGCCTAGCAATGAAACAAAACAGGATAGTTACAATCATATCCAGAATATGAAAGCCTTGGCAGAGATGTACCTACTAAGCTTGACTGATAAATTGGTCACAAGTTCGAAATCTACTTTTGGGTATGTTGCTCAAAGCCTAGGAGGTATGAGACCATGGATTCTTTATAGGCCTGAAGAATATAATGCCACGGACTCAAAGCCGGCTTGTCAGCGAGCCCTGTCAATGGAACCCTGTTTCCAGGCGCCACCAACGCTGGAATGCAAGACCCGCGAAAGGGTTGACACGGGTAAAATTGTTGGTTATGTGAGGCATTGCGAGGACATGAGCTGGACCTGGGGTCTTAAACTTTATGACAAACCTGATGATCCTTGATGAACGTTTTCATGATCAGCTTTTTTTTTTCTTTTTTCTTTGCGTTATAATTAGATTGGATATCAGTATGGAGCTGTCGGGCCAGTTTTTTTTGGTTGGGCTTTAGAGGATTCGACAAGAATGTGGGCTGGATTAGACGAAGCAGAAGACCACGAATCAGGCTTCTACAAGGCTCAGATCCCGATTTGGAAGAAAGAAACCTAGTTACTGTTGGATTAGAATTATGAACCCATTGGAACTCAAGCACTATTTAAAGGAATCGACGGTAGGAGAAAGGACACAATCAAAATCGCATCAAATTGCTTCTTTTAATTTTCAGTCTTTTATTTCCGATTTTGTCTCTGAAATTAGGGTTCTTCGAGAGCTCCTTAGATTAGGCCGATTATCGGCGGCTGTACTTGGTCCATGGCCGATTCTTATTTTTTCCGAGATTTCTCGTGTTTAATTTGTTTAGCACAAATTATTAAGAATAATTCACAATCGTTTGAGAGATATATTGTGCGATTCTTCTAGGACGCAAATTGTGCAAACATATTTTTGGCACGCCCGGTGGGACAATACAATCTCGTGCTAACTAAGTCAGGATGTCCACAGCAGCTACAACAGACGTGATTTCTCCTGATCCACCACCGTCATCGGTGGGTATAGCGGCTCCGACCCAAACGTCAACCTAGACTTTAAAAGGGGCTGACGCCGGATGACTCACCAAGGCAAATAGGTACTAATGAATTCGTACTCACTAAGGATATAATGAGCGTTATGGCAATATTGGTCGAACGAGTAAATCCGATGCAAGCAGAGTTGGGTGCCATCAAAGCTCCGGGACAATGGCCAGCCACACCAAGTTTTCTAGGGCAAGAAAGCAAACAAGCAAGATATCGAAACACTTTAGTATTAACCCTTTGCACTTTTTAGGGCATGATACTCCGAGATCATCCCAGCCTACAGCAGGCCCGTCTTCACGCTTGCCGTAGTTGGTATGAGAAGGTGGTGCCAAGTCAGCCGGCGTTTATCCCTCCATATGGGAACTTCACGTTCGACGGCAGATTGGCCCCACCAATCTCTGACCAATATCAGCCGTATTCAGTGGCAGTAGCCACAAAAGGGGTACCTCCAGCCCATGAATCGGCTGGGCAGACTAAAACCGATGAATGCAGCCAACGGACAGATGCGGAAGAAACTGTTTGGATACAAGACCAGTTGCCTGACAAAAGTTTTGGGCGGATGACCCCGTGCAAGGTTTTCAAAGGAGCGATCCCCCCTGTAGCTTTGCAAACAGCATCAACTACTGCACCAACAACAGAGTCGGCAGCAGCCAACCAGCAGACCCAGCAGTTGACGGAACAACAGTCGGTAACGGCTAGTAATAGATTGCCGGCCTTGATGGGAGGATCGTCAATGCCACCTCATCCTACAAGAGAAGAGGTTCAAGAAAAACGATTGTGGACTGGTGTCGAACATGAACAAAATAGGAATCAGGAAGCCGCTGCCAGGATTGCTTCCGCAGGCTTTAATACAGCTGAAAACACCAATGTCCCTAGGATACCGACTCAGACACCGACTGGAAACCAGACGAAGTATATTACAATGGCTAATCAACATGGACACCTTCAATATTTTCAAGTATTGCATCTCCCAAATCATTACTCGCAGTTGGTGCCAGTGGTTAATCCGCCAATCGGTGCGATAGGGAATGGAACCCAAGCAGCAAGAACTCCTTTGGTGCATCAAGGGCCTCCACTTAATGGGGTACATAACCAGCCTCAGGAACCTGTGACCAGTCAGGTGGTTGCACATGTTAATAATAACCCAACAAGCAATCAGGTACCAATGGCCCAAGGTGATGTGGATATTCGGGGTTTAAGGCCTCCCTAAAACCCTAATCACTTTTACGGCTTTTATAGTAACTTTTGTTGTAAGATTTTTACTTGTTATTGGTAACTCCAATTACAAGAGTTTTACGCGTGGTAGAAGTAGCCTTTTAGTTGCTAGAAGAATCCCTATCTCTTAGGGATAATATCATTTAAATCTTATCATATTCGTGAAAGGATAAGATTTATATGATTCCTTTTTATCTATTTTTTTTAGTTTGTTCAGAATAAGAAATCTATTCCTTGGTGTCTACTTTCAACCGTTGGATGAAGGCTACATCAAGATTGGATGGTTATGATTACTCTACAAAGAAGATATAGATAGATTTGACAACTCAGGAAGATTCTTTTCAAGATAAGATAAGACTCTTTTAGAGAATATCTCTTTATATTTAGAGTTTTATTTTCATTAAAATAGTGTGTCTTAAGTCTATAAAGGTGTCTAGATTCATTGCCTTAATAGATAAGATATGAGTTATTAGTTAGAGTCCAATTTGATTTCTAAGTAGTAATAAAGTTAGAGATCAAATTGTTCTCCTACTTAGTAGGAGAATTTTCAGTCACCCTCTACTATAAATAGGGGTGTTGGCCAGCTTTTGTAATATGAGTGATTTGATGAATTTTGAGGATGAATTGATAAGAACAAGTGAAGTTCTTTTTGTGTTAATCTGGGTGATTAATGTTTGATGTGCATAAGTTTGAATTTAGTTTTTTGCAAATTGCGCTACGACCCTTGTTGGAGATATGGTATTTCTCAACTAGGATGATGAGGTTGTGGTCCTTTTTGGAGCAAATCGACAAGTTTCCATAGCAAGGTGAGAATATAATTGACAAGTTCTAATAGGGTTCGATCCAAAAACACTTATTCCATTCTTCTTTTTAACTATATTTTATATTTTTTATTTAATTCATCCTTGAATCGAAATATCCCCGGAGTTGTTGGTTGTCTTAGCGAGTTATAGGTGGAACAAGAGCAAGTCTTGGTGCCGTAATTTGAAACAAGCTTCCGCAGTTTAGAGTCATGCTCTGTCATCTCCCAAAAATTCATATCACAAGGGCATGCAGATAACGTTGGGCAACAAGCGGCTGGTACAGGACAGGCGCTGATTAATGCTAATCCAGCATTGGCAGCTGATCAGATTGAATTGCGACGGTTAATGTCAGAAGTATTGCGGCGAGATTTGGGGTTCAAGATCCCGGAAGTACCAGGAAAGCCGTACCCAGCCTTAGTCGATTTGGAGCATTTTCCTCAGAACTTTAAGCTGCCTACATAGTTTTCAGGAGACGATGGCGCCAGACCGGAACACCATATATGGACCTACGAGCTAGAATGTGGGCAGTTTGCGAATAACGAATTCCATAAGTTGCAGTTGTTTCCACAATCATTGACTGGTACGGCATTGGAACGGTATCGGACATTAAGGCCTGGGTCAGTGGCTAACTGGGACGTTCAAAAGGAGTTGTTCTTACAGAACTTCTATGTAAGCAAACCGGAACGTACTATTGTTGACATGAATGATGTTAACCAAAAACCTGCCGAGACTGGGGAGCAGTATCTATTAAGGTTTAGACAGATGAGAGCCATGATACCAGGAGACTACCCGGAGCAAACCATCAGTACTATGGCCATAGCTGGTTTAACCAATTTCCGATTGAAGTTTGGATTAATAGGAAGAACTTTCCCGAACTTGGGTGAGCTGGCTGAAGCGATTTGCTAATCAAACAACGTCATTACCAAGGAGGCTGAGAGCCGTAAGGGTCGCGGTAGACAGTGGTTTAATCCTCCTAACCAGCAGTCAGTGAATCAGGCTCAGCACTTTGGCTTAGATGAGGAGGATGAATTTGAAAATATCAATGCGGCCGAAATAGTAAACATGAAGGGATATAAGTGTAGTGCGTTGAGGAAACCTAGTATTCCACAAGAATATGGTACACTAGGACCGGGAACAGCTATCGGTGCAAAGCCGCGTGCTGATCTCAATCATTCGAGACGGACCTATTCATTTGATATCACGCAGCAAGAGACAATCTTTGAAGACATGTTGAAGACTGGCATGTGACTTATCGGAAGGGCAAAAATAGCTGAAACCTGTCGATATTGAAGGAAAGACCTATTGCAAATACCATATGTCCATGACCCATGGAACCAATGATTGTGTGGTTTTCCGGAACGTCCTACAAAAGACGATTGACAGTGGGGATGTCCAAGTGGAAGAACCAACAGCAAAACCATTCCCCGTAACATGTAGTAGGAATGATAAACATGGATCCGCAGGCAGCCGCTTATGTTAGACAATTGGTTGTCAGGATTGTGATCGAGTGGTTGATTTGATGAAAGAGCAAGTTTGCCGCCTGGGAAGTGTAAATGGTGGACATTTGCACCACACGAAATACTTCCCCAGTAGGCGGAAGAGGAAGTGACTATTAAGTTGATGGACAATTACAAACTTGGGTTAGAAAATCACGAGTATAGGAATTACCAGAAAGTTACCAACAGAAGGTAGCTACGTCGTTAACACAGGTTCTTCAAAATCGGCATGCAGAGCATCTGGTGTCGATAAATGAAGGTATCGATCAATATGCTGAAGGATTTGGGTCAAGACAACCAGTTCATGAGCGGTTAGGTCCACGTACATCCCAAGGATTTGGGAGGGACAGATTGTAGTCAAGAACGGTTAAGGATAGGTTGTCGTGGCCATATCGTGGACAAGGGGCTAGTTCTGGAAGATCTACCCAACCATTTGTGCTGCCTCTAAATAGTGCAACGGCCAGGATGATAAGGCACAGTCAAGTTTCCGACAATTTGGGGCATAGAGTAGAACATCCCAGATTTCTAGCTCTAATATCAGCAAATAGCGGCATGATCCGGACTCAGCGTAGAAGGTGGCAGCGCCAACGGGCAGGAAGGTATTAGGAATTGAGGCAAAAAAGGGAGCTTAAACAATTGCCTTATAGTGCGCCTAGTAAACAAGTCCGCATAACTAAGCAATGGCGGGTCAAGGAGCAAGATAATATGGATGTCAATATGGTATATGTACTTCCCAAAGAATATGTTGTTAGGCAAGCTATGGCAGAACTTTTGAAAGTAAAGATTGATGAGCCAGAAGAAACACTGATGCCAAAAGCTAGTCAACAGTCAAAAGCAGTGTTGGGAATTAAGGTAACAACCGATGGAGATTCTCCAGCAGTGGTTATTTCTATGCCAAAATCGATGTCTACCAGCCACGTGAAGCCGCTGTATGTGCAGGCTTTGTTGAATGGTGTTATTAATAGGATATTAGTCAATAATGGTGCAGCTATCAATATTATGCCCACTTTTACATTGCGAAGATTGAGGAAGCAAGAATTAGACCTGGTTCCTACTGAGATTGCGGTCGGTGGTTTCACTGCGGATGTAACAAGCACTCGGGGAGTTAAAGCGGAATTAGGCTCCCACGAGTCATATCGGTCTTCTTCATAGCGGATACTACAGGGTCTTATAACGCTCTGTTAGGCCGTGACTGGATCCATTCGGTCAAATGTGTCCCTTCATCTTTTCATTAGGCTTTGGTGATTTGGGGGGTGAATGGACTGGAGTGATAAAACTCGATGCTAAACCATTTACAGTACAAAGCAATGTGGTGAGGCGTTTTATTATGAAAAAAGATGTTGGTCCATGTAGGTTGCTTGGAATTGATAAGCATGGAAAACCTATGACCGCAATGCCTATGAAGAATATAAGGACCAGAGAGTGGAAAATGTTTCTACAAGAGATCCGCAGGCCATGTCAATATTTGACATCTAAGCCGTAGGATGCTGGACCGATTATAGAAGAGGTTTCTGATGATGATAAAAGACTCAATAATTGATTGGTTGGAGTCGTTGGTGTTATGTATAGTGGATGGTGTTTGTGAAGATGAACCCGCGGTTGAATATGATGATATTGAATTGACAGAATTGGCAAAAACAAGTAGTAAATTGGAGGATGATGCCGTGGCAATAAAGGAACCGATTGAATCTGTGAATTTGGGAATCCGTGAAGAGCAGAAACCAACATTCATTTAGTGCCGTATTTTCAGTTGATCAGAAGAAGTAGGCTGTCAATTCTGGCGGGTTCGGTCGGTTTGAGTGAAATTGATTCGGGTTAATCGATTTTTTCTCTTAATGCACCAGCCCGAAACCGAATCGCAAAATCTATAGCACCGAACCGAACTGATCGAAAAAATTTCGGGTTCATCGATTCGGTTTCGGTTCACCCACATAATTTTTTTTCCCTTTTTTTTCCTGAGAAAGTCATCAGATGATGTTTAGCACTTTCTCCTCCGGGAAAAATAGACAGCAAAATCTCATTTCCAAGGAAATAGTAGCACAAATACAACAAATTCTTATTAATCCTACCAAATCCTTTCAAAAAGAACAAAAAATATGAAAAAAAATCAAACAAATAGAAGGTGGAATTGGTCAAATCTAAACGATTGTTGCTTTAGTCCAAAAAAAAAATCGCTTGAAATCGTATCCCGTTGCTATAGTAGCTTGAAGTTGATGCTGATATCTTTTAGATATGGGTGATTTTGATGGAAATAGGATGAAGAAAAATAAAAATGGATGATACAAAATTGCAGGATCTGAGAAGATATAGAAAAAAAGAGGGATGAAATCGTTGCTTAACCGAGGATGAAGACGAAGTCGCTGACGTCGATTCTGCAGATATAGCTAAGCTAGAGTGTTGTTGTTGGTTGGTGGTGGGAGTTGTAGCCAAGAGAGGTGGAGAAAAAAGAGGGAGGGGTTGTCTGTTGTGGAGGAGGGTGACGACTTCAGAAGAAAAAAAATAAGACTGAACTCTTAAAGTAGTCAACCCTATATATATATATATATATATATATATATATAAATAATTAAAAAAAAAATATTATTGTTTTGGGTTTTAGGGCAGTGCCCGAAGTAAAATTATCCCGCTGCGCACCCGCACCGAAATACTTATACGGTTAATCGGGTAGACCCGCACAGCCCCGAATTCGCTCGATTAACCAAACCGTTTGACCCGAAATACTTATACGGTTGGGCCAGTTTTTTCCGGTTGGGCTTTAAAGGATTCGGCAAGAATGTGAGCTGGATTAGACGAAGCAGAAGGTCACGAATCATGCTTCTAGAAGGCTCAGAGCCTGATTTGGAAGAAAGAAACCTAGTTAGTGTTGGATTAGAATTATGAACCGACTGGAACTCAAGAACTATTCAAAGGAATCGGCGGTAGGAGGAAAGATACAATCAAAATAGTATCAAATTGCTTCTTTTAATTTTCAGTTTTTTATTTTCGATTTTGTCTCTGAAATTAGGGTTCTTCGAGAGCTCCTTAGATTAGACCGATTATCGACGGCTGTACTTGATCATCAAAGAGATTAATAAAATCTGACCCACGGCCGATTCTTATTTTTTCCGAGATTTCTCGTGTTTAACTTATTTAGCACAAGTTATTAAGAACAGCGCACAATCATTTGAGAAATATGTTGCGGGATTCTTCTAGGACACAAATTGTGCAAACAGGAGCTTTATCATTTCTGCTGCAATGATCGCCTGTAGTCAACCAATTTTTACCATCTCGCTGCATAATAGAATCGTATATAGTCCTAGACTCCTAGTCACATGCTGGATACCTGCCGGAAAAATGACTCTTGAACAATATTCTTGGATGTCTCCATTTTGAGTTTGATCTCTAAGTAATGGTAACAGTAAAATACATAATAATTCACTATAACACATATACACAATCCATCAAAAACACGGTAAGGTTTATAAAGTTCGATCTCTGAGATAAAATCAAACAGTCAATCACATGAAAGAAATCACGGGCAGATCAAGCCACTTGCAATAGTATGCATTCCAAACAAATTTTGATATGACCGAATCGCCTGCACATCTGTGCCAAATCGATCACGAAGCTGAGCGTTTCCAAACTCTAGTACTCCCTTCGTCCTATAATTATTGTCCACTTTGCCCAAAAAATTTTGTCCCAAAATTATTGTCCAATTTGACTTTTTATGGATCAAGTTACACATTTGTCCTTAGTAAAAAATATTATCTATAAAATCTTAGTGGTTAAACAATTACTTATGTAGGGTTATATCCGATTATTTAAGGTAAAATATTGTTAAGTTTGACCAAAAATAAAATCTTTCATATTAGTAAAACTGGACAATAATTATGGGACGGAGGGAGTAACTGTTAAGAATTTTTACAAAATTTACAATACAAGTCGTTCAAAATCTGCTCGTCTGTGAAGTTTATAATGCTTAACTTCAAGGGTTAGCCCAATAGTTATGAAACAGAATCATAGTATGAAGTCCTGGGCAGAAAAGCATGTACTAAGCTTCACACATAAAACGGTCACAAGTTCAAAATCGAATTTTAGGTATATATGTTGCTCAAAGCCCTTTGAGGTGCGAGGCGATGGATTCAGTACAGTCCAGAAGAATATATAACGCCTCAAGTCCAGGTTATCAGCGCACCCTCTCAATGGAACACTGTTTCCACTGGAAGGCAATGAGCCTAAGTGATCATTTTCAGGATCAGGTTGCTTATTGCACAATCTATGCCTTAACAGTATGCTTTTTATCTCCCGAATCGCCATCATCTCTGTCTGTGTTGTATCAGGGCACAAAACTCGACAATTCGCAGGCTTTCTGAATTCAGGATTAACAAAATCCCATACTTTTAGTTTTAGTTCCAGTTCAGGCATCTCCCAATCAGGGAAATCCACCAAGAAGCTAGATTAGGTATGACATATTCCATGTCAAAAGTAAATTAACCATGCACATTGAAAGTGAAATCAATGTGATTGATGCAATCCAAAAACCCAGACTCATCAAATGTTCCATTTAGGAAGTTGAGTTTGACGAACCCCGATAAGTTTAAGTCTCCCAGAATTTACTTTTTTTTTAAACTAATAACTTGAATCAAGGTAGGGATCAATGAATATCAAGTTTTCTGGGGGTCATTTTCTTGATGATGAATGATGATAACTTGATGCCTCTTCCTTTATCAGTCTAATCAATCAATTGAAGAAGTAATAGTAAAATGTGACCCTTTGTTTGCCTCATTTCACCAATCCTAGTCTACAGTTTTTTTTTTGTTTTTGCAGTTTCAATCACCAAATGTCAAATTACAAATTAATGCAAATATTTACGCATATCGCCTGCTATCATCGTCATCATCATCTTTTTCCAGTCTGCATTGATAATACAGTCCAGATTATAAAATTTCGCCTCCCATGCAAAAGTTTTGTTAAACACAGACGAAAACACACAGTTATCAGGCATATGTCAGTTGCTCTAATCACTGCTAGAATTCGGGTTAGTTCTTCCTCCAACACACCATACTTAATGCACAAATAATCTTCTTGAATACATTAGTTTTTCCAACAATGTTCTTCAAGCTGGATCATATGGGAATTTGAAAAGAATGCCTTCTGTTCTGGGGCTCATGAAAGAATTTTAAGAGTTTATGTGCTAATACTTCTTTTCTTCCTCCACAATTGTCAGGGTCACGAGAATCTCCTAAACTGAGGAAAGTAATAGGAAAGCTTCAAGTAGAATTTCAACATGATACTGACAAAGCTTGTAGATCCTCGTACAAAAGTTAAGATGTCAAGAGTGCACGTCATTTGGAATCCAAAGATATTAATGATCATCTTCCTACTATCTTTGACAGCCTTTGCTCTGTTCTTCATTCTGGGAAATAAATCTTACAAGGCCACCTGGGTCAAAGAAGGTACGGGAATTCACAGTAATTCTTTACAGTTTATGCAAAATGTTACGATCTATTTGGCTGATAATATAATTCGATCCCCTTTTTTGGCAAAAATGACTTACTTGCATACTCTGTATCTTTGGGTTAAATTTCACATGGTTTCTCTTTTTTTTGATCCAGATGTGGAAGAAGATAAACATTCCTCATTGCCTAATAACAACAAACAGGTGGATGAGCTTCTTGGTGGGCTTTTGAAGGAAGGATTAGATGAGAAATCATGCCGAAGTCGGTACGAATCAGCATGGTATCATAAAGGGCTAAAACGCCAGCCTTCTTCACATCTCATCTCAACATTAAGAAGTTATGAAGCCCTTCACAAACGATGCGGACCGTACACAGAATCCTACAATAAAACCGTTGGATATCTCAATTCAGGGGAGTACAACAGTTCCAGTAATAATATTACAGATTGTAAGTATGCTGTTTGGACTCCTCAAGAAGGATTGGGAAACAGAATAATGAGTCTGGTTTCCACTTTCCTCTATGCTCTGTTAACAAAAAGGGTCCTTCTTGTTGACAGTAGAGTTCACATTTCTGATCTATTCTGCGAACCGTTCCCTGAAAGTTCTTGGTTGGTCCCCTCCGATTTTCCACTCATCGATGAGTTGTGGCAGTTTAGGAAGGAATCTAGCATGAGTTATGGGAATTTGATGAGGAACCATTTCATGCTTAGTTCGAATAACGGTTCTTGGATGATACCATATGTTTATATCCATCTGGTCGATAATTACAACGACGAAGATAAGCCTTTCTTCTGCGACGATGATCAAACCGTTGTCCAGGAAATACCCTGGCAAATCCTGAAATCAGACGAGTATTTCGTTCCATCTTTTTTCCTAATCCCATCTTTCCAACAAGAATTGGACCGCCTTTTCCCCGAAAAGGATACCGTCTTTCATCTCCTCGGGCGCTACCTAATTCATCCCGCAAACACGGTTTGGAGGGCAATCACAAGGTATTACAATGCCTATTTAGCTGGAGCACATGAAAAGATTGGGATCCAAATAAGAATCTTCAACAAAGAACCCAACCCTTTTGTGCATTACATGGATCAAATCTTCACCTGTGTGTTCAAGGAGAATGTGCTGCCCCAAATCAGTTGGACACTAAAATCTCTCTCAGGAAATTCAACAAACAGCACAAAGGCGGTACTTGTGACATCCCTGAGTTCTGAATACTATAAGGCCCTGAAAAACATGTTTGATGAGCACCCAACTATAACAGGGGAAATCATTCAGGTTTACCAGCCAAGCCATGAAGGGTATCAACAATATGGAAATGAAATCCACGATATGAAAGCTTGGGCAGAGATGTACCTCCTGAGCCTGACGGATAAGATGGTTACGAGTTCGAAATCGACTTTCGGGTACGTTGCTCAAAGTCTTGGTGGTATGAAGCCATGGATTCTTTACAGGCCTGAAGATTACAATGCCCCGAATCCAGCTTGTCAGCGTGCTTTGTCAATGGAACCTTGTTTCCATGCTCCTCCGGGTTTCGATTGCAACACCAATAACCCGATCGATACCGGTAAAGTTGTTCCCTTTGTCCGGCATTGTGAGGACATGCAATGGACCTGGGGACTTAAACTGTACGGCAAACAAGGGGAACAAGCGTTTGACAACTCCATTTATAGCTCTTCGGGTCCTCGTTTAGTTTTCGAATAAATCCGCGACTATTCCAAAATTATTATTCAGTGAATTTTCACTTTTAATTTAATTTGTACTAAAAATGAAATTCAAAACGGAATACTAATTTTGAGACCGAGAGAATATATAATACTCTTTATTACAGATTGGCACGTATATTCTTATTTTACACTATATATTAGACTGTTACAATACGATACCTCAAATTTACTAAAAAAGTGTCAAATATTTGGAGAGTGTTGGAACTTGGAACTAATGTTACTGTGTGATTGTAAGTGATCCAGGGGGAATTCTTCGTCGCTGATTAAAAAGCCTCTTTTTTATGAGTGACAAATTTTCATGAGATGAAGTATGAATTGCATCTTGTCGCACAGCATTTGTGATGGAGTAAAACGTGGGGGTAGTTGGAAATTTGGTATTACTCTTTATATATCCTTCAGAAACCATTGGAAGTTTATATACACTCCTCAGTCCTCACACTGAATTTCGAGATTTACACTAAAAAAAATACAAATCTTAAAACTCAATATGAACTATTTTTTGTGAGATGGAGTGAGTATATAATACTAACTCCGTCCCAAAAAAATAGTTCGCATTGAGTTTTTAAATTTGTACTAAAAACAGTACAAAACTCAAAACTTAATGTGGACTATTTTTATGGAACAGAAGGAGTATTTTTTTTGTAACTGGAGCAATGAATTATCATGAATGTACGGAAACAAAGAAAATGGAAGGAATATGTCATTCATGCTTCCGGTTAGTATGTTGATGATACTTGCAGGATAATAATTATAGATAATTCATGTGGTTGATCAGTTTATCAAATGACATAAGTTTTTGATGATCTTTTTCTATAAGTGATGGGTTAAACAACAAAACAGTTTAAATTCGTGTAAATTCCGTTCCGTCTGCTTCACAATACTAGTTCATATATACGGTTCTGGTTTTGGTTTGTTTGTTTCATTAGTTTAAGATTTTTGTTTGAACATTTTAAATATGTCAATATTTTCTTGGCTCTCTTAAGTTTTTCAAACACGATTACATGTAATAATAGCATAAACTGTCCTTAAAAAATTGGGGGTGGGCTTTGAAAGAAAAACACGACCATCGATCATAATTCTTAACACTAGAATTATAATGATATTAAAATATTATTTATAACAATTGAACCATCATTTTGATTTTCTTGATGGATGGAATATGAAATTCTAAAATTACGAAAAAAAATATCATAATTCTAGCATTGTTTTGTACTTGTGTAAGATTTTTCCGATGGGAGCCTCAAGACCTCAAGTCTGCTGTCATCATTATGAGGCATTTCAAGCAATCATCGTTTGAAACTTGAAAGAAATTCAGTCAAATTATTGGCCATTTTTGCAGTTTACTTGTTGGGGTCTGGTCAAGTTTCTTTACTGCTGGAGGTGTTGTCCATCAACCGTCTGGACAATTCGTCAGTGTTTTTTTAATTTTACTTCGTAAGCTAAACAAGCACTTTCATTAAATATAAGCATTTGTTATCGTTTAAGTTTTTTTTTGTAAAAGGTTATCGTTTAACTTAATAACTTAAAACCATAAACTTTCCAATCTCTAATTTTTAAATCATGTCGAAATCAAGGTAAAACTTTGTCATCGAGTCAACAAAAATGCTTTCAACTCGTACATTAAGGCCTCGTTGTTTCAAACTCACCTGTCAATCCTTTCTTAACAACTCCTTTATATCCAAATTAATCCTCATGGGAACTTGAAAAGAAAAGGTTTGATGATCAGTGAAACAAAGCACAAAACTTTTTCCACATCCGCCACCACTTTCTGAAATACTTTCTTCCGTGACAGGTCCAAATGAATCAAATATTGATGACAAAACTACCCGAAATATATATTGAAGTAACATATCTTATTGTTATTCCTCTGTAAACTAATTTTATGACTACATTACAATTGAAGTAACATAACTTACTGTTATTTTCTCTGTCCCAAAATTATCGTCCAGTTTAGATTTTTATTTTATTTTAATTTGTACTATAACCGAAAATCCAAACTGGATAATAATTACAGGACGGAGGGAGTATTTGGTTTGGGAGCGGTCTAGTTTGCATACATGTTCACTGATTTGATCAGATGAGGAAAAGGGAGTGATGCAGGATAAGTTTCTGGGAGGCCTAATTGCCGATTGATTTGATAAAACTTCTCTTTATGCTCTTTTAACACAGAAAAGTCCTCCTTGTTGATGATAATCAAGGTTACATTTCTGATCTTTTCCCGGAACCATTTCCCAACTCTTCTTGGCTAATTCCATCTAGATTTCCCCCAATCATTAAGGGGTTCGAGACCATTTGCAAGGATTCTCCCCAAACTTATTGGAATATTCTCAAGAAAAAGAAGGAAAAACTTTAAATTCCGCCTTATGTTTACTCTTCTTAGGCTTATGCCCATGACAATTATGACAAGCGTTTCTTCTGTGATGAAGATCAAACAGTTTTCCCACAGAAAGTTCCATGGTTCTTCCTGATGTTATATGTGTATTATGTCCTTCTCTGTTTTGATGCCATCTTTTCAAGAAGAACGCCTTAACCTATTTCCGAAGAAAGAAACTGTTTTCCATTTCTTTTGGAAGGTTTCTGTTTCATTCGACGAATTCAGGGTGGAGTTTCATCAGCCCAGTATAACAATACCTATTTAGCAGGTGCGTATGAAAAGATAGGTATCCAGATTAGAGTCTTTAATCCAATCCCTGAATATAAAATCTTGTGTTAGATCAGATTTTGGCTTGTGTAATCCAGGGAAGTGATCTACTTCCAGGCCTCAACGAGACGAAAACAGAAACTTTTACACCAGGAAAAACCAACAACAAGACTAAAAAAGTTGCCCTGATGACATCTCTTAGCTCTAAGTACTATGATGGAATGAAGAAAATGTACGAGGAACATCCAATTCAGGTGTACCAACCAAGCAATGAAGTGAAAAACAGAACAGTTCGGATCGGGTTCATAACATGAAAGCCTGGACAGATAGATACATCTATTGAGCCTGAATGACAAATTGATCACAAGTTCAAAATCGACTTTCGGGTATGTAGCTCATTAGCTCAAACCCTTGGAGGGGTTGAGGCCATGGATTCTTTACAAACCCGATGAATACAAATCGTCTACATTTCCAGCTTGTCGGCTTACCCTGTCGATGGAACCCTGTTTTCATACTCAACAATGCTGGATTCCCTGGATTGCAAAACTGGTGAAAGGATCTATACAGGAAAATTTATAGGTCATGTAAGGCACTGTGATGATTGGACTAGGGGTCTTAAACTTTATAATGACAAAGATGATGAGCCTATATTCACCAGTTCCATGATCATTGGTTCTTTTGAATAATTTGGAATCAGAGCAAAATATCAGTGGTTGAGAATCAGCCGCATCATATTTGCAGAGATGCAGCAGAAATGTCTTGTTCTTTCTTGGCCTTCTGGATGTCCATTCCTTTTACCATATATTTTTTCATTTGATAATAACCATGTGTAATATGCACGATTCGTGGATTGTTTTGGATTATTCCCTCCATTTCAACATCCTTGTTCGGTTGAATTTTCAATTTTAGAAAAACAAAAATACCAACAAAATTATCTCAAATTTAATTAGGACAGTATTTTGGTACTGCCCGCCTTGTTGCGAGATACATAGATATTTCATCTCAAACTAGATGATTTGTCCGGGCGCTTGTGTCTTAAAATTGTTAAATAAAAAAATTATAAGTAAAAAGGTATATTTTAGAGTAATAATATGTATAATATAATATTATAATGCAGATCACGATAACGTAAAATTTTGTACTTGTAAGTAAATAATAATTTTTTTATATACAATTCTAATCGTATAAAAAATCTTTTGTTTTCTACCTGTTGGTCATGCCTATTGGCTGATAACAAATTACAATACTATTGAGATAAAATCTCTTGAACTAACTAATAAATATTCAGTGGTAGAATCCTTGGATACAATATCCTGATTGTCACAATGGAAAACTAATCATCTTTTGCTCCCCTGGTATTGATCTCCTGTGATAGTATGATGGAATTTTCTTGGTTTTCTCGTTGTTAGGTTTTAAGTCAAATTTTAAGGATTGATGTCTTCTTGATTGAGCCAGTTGTCTGCTGGAGCAAAAATATTAAGAGGATTGCCTTCATTTTCATTGAGCCAATTGTATTATATTGAGCAAAAATACTTGATTGGGATATTATATATTTGATTGAGCCAATTGCATGCTGGAGCCTATTTTCATTTAACCATTTTGTATTTACAGAGATTGGAGAGATGTTATTCGCAGTAATGTTTCACGTGATTTAAGGATATTTTTTTACATTTGATTTTATCAACTCAAGTTTCTTGTTTTAAGGGATTAGTATATAGCTATAATTAAGGGATTAGTATGGAACTATAATTAAGAGATTTATTTATTTATTTATTTATTCCATTTTTTTAATGAATTGTTAGATTGCTACATGTCAAAAATGATTTTGTACTGAAAATAACTTTTAGCGGAAAAATTTTCATTGTGGTGCTGACACATCAGTAACTTGTGTGGTGCTTTAATTAAGAACTATAGATTCACTATTAAAGAAAATAACTTGATCAACTTGGTTATTCAATTTGTATTCCAATTTTAATAGATTTCATGAGTAGAGTAGTTTTTTTTTTCATTAATTCTATTTACATCATATATCATCATCACGGATACTAGACGGTAAATTATCTGGTACACCCGAAGGTACCGTGTCCCCTCCTGTGCGTGTACTTTACTCTCTTATAATAGCGTTAGTCCGCTCTTATAATTCAGCTTTCTTTTTCTTTGTTTTTTAAACGCGAGGTTATATAAATAACCGAATTCATTCAAATTTGAAAAACTTTGTGATGGAATGGGCGATGGGCGGCAGCGATCGAGGCGTTGACGCGGCAATGGAAGTCGGCGATCGAGGCATTGAGGTGGACACGGCCGGGGGCGATCGAGTCGTTGAGACGGCGACGGCGTTCAGTGATCGAGGAAAGGCTCCGATTCCACCAGAGTGGCGAAACGGTGATTGGATCGACGATATGCTGAGTTCAGATCGAGTGATGAGTTATCTCGTTGAGGATTCCGGCTTGATGAATGCGGAATGTAGTGGTAGCAAATCCATCGAACAATCTTACTGTGCCAGCAAATCAACGCGAGGTCACAGTTCTGTTGTAGATCAGTTGCAATCAGGTTTGTGTAGGTTTCGGAGTGTACTGTTTGTGAGAGAATAATCAATCTAGTTTTTTCACAGTTCTGTTTTTATTAATGTTGTATGAAGTGGATAAGCAGTTATACTGTGTTGGATATCCAACATGTTTGTACTGGATATCCAGCTTATGTGTACTGGTTATTCAACAGATTTACATGCGTATCCAAATTTTATTTGCTGGATATCTAACTGATTTGTACTGGATATCCAACATTTTTGAGTTGTTTATATTGAATTGGTGTTTTTTCACAGTTCGGAGTGTACTGTTTGTGAGAGAATAATCAATCTAGTTTTTTCACAGTTCTGTTTTTGTTAATGTTGTATGAACTACATAAGCAGTTATACTATGTTGGATATCCAACATGTTTGTACTGGATATTCAACTTGTTTGTACTGGATATCCAGCTTATGTGTACTGGTTATCCAACGGATTTACATGCGTATCCAAATTTTATTTGCTGGATATCCAACATTTTTGAGTTGTTTATATTGATTTGGTGTATCAAAGATTTTTTTAAAAAAATTTTTGTCTTTTTGTTTGTCTCATTTTTTGTAAAAGATAACCATATCAATGAGTTGGGGGATGATGTGATGCTGGATGATGCTTTGCGCATGGAAGTTACATCTGCTCTGAAGGGTAGGTTTTCTAACTTGTTTATATGTGTTTAAATTTTTTTTGATTTGTTTATCCATTGGGTTAATACTGATTATCCGACTGCATGGTAATGGTTATCCAACCATCTCTTTTGTTTTTCTCAGAATGTGGAGAAGATAATAGCGGCAATGAATTGGGAGTTGATAATGTGATGGTGGAGGAGGATGCCTTGCACAAGGAAATTTCATCTGTGACGAAGAATAATGATTTGGCTATTTTTACTTTAGTTGGCAAGACTGCAAGAAGTGAGAAAGACGCTTATGATTTATATAATGATCATGCCCGATTGATTGGTTTTAGTGTGAGAGTGGGAAAACAGAAGTTTAGAGGTAAGACTGATAAAGTTAGGATGAAGAAGTTCTGTTGTAACCGCGAAGGATACAAGAGATCCAGTGGAAATGGTGATGTGTGCCATGAGAGGATTAATTTTCGGTGTGGGTGTCCAGCTTATATCCATTTTACTGTTGACAAAGATGGCTTGTGGACCTGTACAAAGCATCTGGTTGATCACAATCATGATCTTGTGCTAAATGAAATAATTGGACTTCTTCAATCTCAACGTGAAGTAGATGAAAATGATATGAAGATAATCAGAGACATGACAAGGAGTGGCCCCTTTGGTTGATGCATATAAGTTTGTGGCAAAATTACACGGGGGAAGTCCGAACATGAAGTATACTTTGAGAGATGCCTACAATTATGAGCGTCCTGGTGTTGCATTTGAAGGTGGCGATTGTAATCAGCTGATGAAGATTTTTTGGGACAGGAAGGAAACTGAAGAAGATTTCTTCTTTGATTTTGACTGTGATGAGCAGGGTAGGCTGTGTACTTTCTTCTGGAGGGATGGCAGAATGCGAAAGGATTATGATTTGTTTCGTGACTTGCTTGTGTTTGATACAACGTATCGAACAAACAGATATGGAATGATCTGTGCTCCGTTTGTGGGTATGGATAATAATAACAAGAATGTCATGTTTGGTTGTGGTTTTGTGTTAAACGAGAAAGAACCCTCTTTTGATTGGTTGTTCAAGCAGTTTTTGAAACAATGGGAGATAAGCAGCCACAAACCGTAATGACAGATCAAGCACCTTCCATTGCTGTAAGTATTCAGACATGTTTTCCAAGTTCTCGGCATCGTTTCTGTGTATGGCACATAGGTGAAAATTCAAGAAAGCGAATTGGTTATTTAAGGAACAAGCCAGATTTTGTTAAGAACTTTAATTATCTGATGAAATACACTTCAACAGAAATCGAGTTCGAGGTATTATGGAGGAGGTCAGTTTGTCAATATTTTTATTATTATTTTGATCATTGCCATGATTAAGAGTGTTTCTTTTTTTGTGTGTGGGTATGTGTTAGTGGTCATGCATGATCTTCCTGATGATTACTTATAGGTAGGTAAGTTATACAACAATGATGGATAACCAGCAAATAATATATGAACAAGCAGCCGCATAGAAGCACAACTAAAAAAAGGCATGGATAACTAGTTTACACATTGTGGATAACCAGCAAATATGGCTGGATAACTAGTTTACAGATTGTGGATAACCACCTGTTATGGCTGGATAACTAGTTTACACATTCTGGATAACCAGCAATTATGTCTGGATAACTAGTTTACACATTCTGGATAACCACCCGTTATGGCTGGGTAACTAGTTTACACATTGTGGATAACCAACAATTATCTCTGGATAACTAGTTTACACATTCTGGATAACCCACCCGTTATGGCTGGATAACTAGTAGAAAGCCTTTGTATAAGTATTAGGAAATTATTGCAAGGGTTTAAAGGGGTTACTGATGGATAGACAGTACCATGTTTTGGATAATCTGTAAATGATTACTGGATAAGCAGTAGAAAGCCTAAGGATATACATATTTCTTTGTGGATCTATATGGATAATCTAACTATTTTTCTTTTTATGCATGTGTTTTATATTGTTGTGCACAGATTATTGGATGAGTATGATTGTCATCATGACAAATGGCTCAATGGTATTTATGATGTGAGGCATATGTGGTGCCCTGCATTTAGCAAAGATGTTTTTTCTGGTGGTACCTTGTCTTCACAGAGAAGCGAGTCAACAAATAATGCAATTTGTCATAAAATGAATGCCACATCATCACTTCGTGATTTCCATGAAATTTTCTCTGATGTTGTACACTGTTGGCGGGTAGCTGTGAGGGGTGAAGATCTACGCTGTAGCCAGGGAAACATCGATTCATATCTTCCTGGTGACCCTTTCCTGGAGAGCATTCGCAGAGTGTACACAGTTGAACCATTTCGGGAGGTTCAGCAGTTGCACAAAGATGGGATGTTGTGCAGGCAGGAGCAGTTAGAGGTCTCAAATGATGGTAATATTGTGACGTACAATGTTTGGCGGTTTGGGATAGAGCGCTTTAAGCATGTGGTTGTACATGACACTAGGTTACAGAGATTCTCATGCACGTGCAGGTACTACTCTGAGGCGGTCTTCGACTCTGTCATGTAACCTCCGTTGATGAGTTTCCTAAAGATTATATATGTATGAGATGGACAAAAGGTTATGGTGCCAGGTCAAGCATAGCTAATGAGGGAGATGGAAAAGCTGCTGGGCCATTGCTATGGAAGGCGCTAATTATGAGACGATTTTCAGACTTGGTGTATGCAAGTGAATATAACAAAGATGCAAAGAAATGTTGTGATGAGGCGGTTGTGGGCTTCAAGAAGAACTCGGCGTTTCATTGGTTCGAATAATAATGATGAGTCTCGTAGACAATGATGGTGTTATAAAGAATCCATTTGTAAAGAGGAAGAAGTTTGGTCCCAGGAACGAACGTCCTAAAAGCATTGTTGAGAAGGCATGTAACAAAGTCAGAGGCAGGAAAACAAATGCAAGAATTGCTGCTGACCGAACAAGAGCTTCAGTTGCATCAGACCTGCATTATCAAAGCATGCCATTTCCTTATCCAAAGGGAGCTGCTCAAGATTTTTCAGGCTCAGGAAGTTTTGCTGCTGTGAATGCTTCCCATCAGAGCATGCCATCTTTGAACGTAAATTCTGGTGGATTCTCATTTACTAATCCAAGTGTAGCTGCCCAGGATTTTTCAGGGGCAGGGGCTTCCACTTCTGTGAATGCTTCTGATCAAAGCATGCCATTCATCAACCAAAATTCCGGTGGATTCTCATTTCCAATTCCCAAGGGAGCTGGCCAGGAGTTTCAAGGCGCAAGCACTTCCGCTGCTGTGAATGCTTCTCATCAAAACATGACATTCATGAATCAAAACTTTAGTGGGTTCTCATTTCCTAACCGAAGGGAAGCTACCAGGGAGGCTGGAGTGTAGCGTTTCTTCAACAAGATGTTTTATTAGTATTTTTACTTGATGTTGAAATGAACAGTATTGATGGTGTAAAGATTTTTATTTAAAAAGTATTATTTATTTTAAATTACAGTATTATCCAACCAGTTTGAACTGGTTATCCATTTTGTTTGTACTGGTTATCCAAGTGGTTATTTTAAATTAGTTATCCGTTGTGTTCATGGTGATTATCCAACCAGTTTGAACTGGTTATCCAAGTTGTTTGTACTGGATATCCACCCATTTGGTTTGTATGCCTATCGAACTTGTTTGTACTGGATATCCATTTCGTTTGTACTGAATATCCATTTCGTTTGTACTGGATATCCAACTCGTCTATACTGGATATCCAACTCGCCTGTACCGGATATGCAACTTTAAATGCATATAGATATTACAAAAAAGACATGAACACGTTGAACACGCTTTCTTCACAAATAATATCATTAGATAACCAGCATAGATAATCTGGATAATTAGTACAAAGTCCTGGGATAACCAGTATAAGATCAATGGACAATTGTTTTCAGTAATAAGTTAACAAGGGAAAGATAAATTTTTTAAAAGAAAAAAAAATCCTAAAAGTGTGTTAATGTCTCCTAGAAGTAACATGCTGTAATGATGAAACTGGTTTCTAGATCCGGCGATGTACTTGAGTGTGTGATTTTCCTGGTAGAAACATTATACAACAGCAAATGTCGATTATCGAATCCTTTGACAATGAACTATCCCGCTGGAGATGATTTGTGGCTTAGAAACACTGGATAAAGCCAATCATGACGGAATTGTAATCCGTGTGGAACGTGTGTGTTCACATTTGGGAATTCATGGGTCTCAAACATGCAATCCCATGTGGAAGTATCTGGATCCCATGCCCATATCTGACAGTGATGATTCTGAGTAATGTGGTACTCATCTATTACACACAAAGTCCCCTAGAAGTCCAATATTTTCACTTGGAGATTCAAATGATAAGGATCAGTGGGGTTAAAGAAGATTGGAGATGGAGGGCAGTTTATGGTTTGGAATTGTTGAGTGTGGTAGTCAAACACGACAAGCAACTCTTGAGGTGTTGCTATTTCAGAGGATAGTTTGTCTACACGCCAGTACACGAATCTATCAAACCAGGTTCCATCAGATACAAGGCGAGGATATACATTGCAAAGTGTTTTCCATGCCCCTCTATGAATACTTGAACAACTTTAAAAGAAAAAATGCAGCCTTGCATGTTTTTTCCATCGGCAATAAGGGCCATGAAAACGTAATTTTTTGAGGATGATACGTACCCAAATGTTGTTTCCCCATTGCTGAGAGGGACATCATATGGCCATTCAATTGATGCAAGTTGTGTTGTCTTTGGGTTCAGGAATTTGATTTTAGACCTGGTTTGCAGATAGACCAAATCTGTGGTGATAGGCATGATTTTATGGATGCCGTCGTCACCCATCGACATCTCTTCTTGCAATCGTATGTGGTTCCATGGGTTATCCATTTGCACTTTTATGTTGGAGGGCGATTAGTTTGTCTTGCAACAGGTGACCTTCTTGGCTTGTTTGAGTGAAAACAAGGATGTTGTTTTCAGTTGCAGGGTAGCTCATCTCACGTTTTTGAAGAACAAACTCTTATCTTTTCGTCATTTGCTCCCAAGCTTTGCTGACACGACGGAACTCACCAATCTTTTCCAATGTCAAATTAATGAACATATTATCAAGCATATCGTGATGGATATATTCAGGGTAGTTGTTCTTTTCTTGCTTTGCTTGCCTGGGGGACATTTGTTTGGTTGTGGAATTTGAGGAAATTTTTTTGTTTTTCATTTTTTCTGGTTATTGGATGTTTTGGATGCTCAAATCAGGCGTTCTGGTGTATGTGCAGATGAGGGAGTTTTATAGAAATGTTGTATGTGGAGATGTCAGGGAGTTTTATAGAAATGTTGTATATGGAGATGAGGGAGTTTATACAGAGGTAGTTTGACGGATTAACTAGCCATGCAGTCCTATCTTTTTTCACAAATCAGTGTCTTCTCACTCTCTATTCATTAACTGTCATTGTGATAATCAAGAAACTCATTTAATGACAGTTATATAACTGATCCTTATTCAATCCATTTCATGTAAAAACGTGTGACTCTGTAACTACCCATTAGATCATGATGTACTCTGCACAAACATGAGCCTTTTCAGTTTTCTTTTTTTATTTTTACTCCCTCAATCTTTTAAATTCTATTTAATTACAAAACGTGTGGCTTTTCAGTTATACACAGTAACATGCTCCACACTGTGGATAACCAGTATGGACATAGTGGATAACCAGTGTTCCCACTATGGATAACCAGTTAAACACAGCTGGATAACCAGTTTTGACACTATGGACAAGTATTTTTCATAAAGAATAAAAACAAAGTAAAAATTCAATAAGCATTACAAACCGTTTGGATAATCAGTACTGACACATTGGGCAAATTCTGATAACCATTTTGGATAACCAGTGCAAACAAGTTTGAATGTCATTAGAAAATGACTGGATAACCATTATTAACCTGTTGGATAATCAGTATTGATAATGTGGATAGCCAGTGTGCACACTATGGATAACCAGTTACACACAGCTGGATAACCAGTGTTGACACTATGGACAAGCATTTTTCATAAAGAATAAAAACAAAGTAAAAATTCAATAAGCATTACAAACCGTTTGGATAATCAGTACTAACACATTGGACAACCATTATTAACCTGTTGGATAATCAGTGTTGACAACGTGGATTATTATTTTTTTCCTTTTATATTTTTCTTGGATATCCTTGTCCGTATTTTTTACACTGGTTATCCAGCTGCCCCTCATTCATTTTTTGTTCTCCATCATTTGGCAAACTGCCCCTCATTCAATTAAATACTATTTATGAAATTTACCATGTTCGGCCATGGAGGCGGCACAGCCGTGAAAGGCGGCGCAGCCGCGGGCACCGGCACAGCCGGGTCGTTTAGTTTATCACGGGGGGATTTATACAAGTAATTTGTGTCCCCTCTTAACGCAATAACACACTCTCCTTACCCACACACTCTCCTTACACACACACGAAAAAATGATTACCTTAGCTACATTGACGTGTTCGGCGGGGCCGCGCAGCTGGGGCAGGTTGGTAACCTGCGATTCCGGTAGCCGCGGGAGTCATTTAGTTTATCATGGGGACGAAGCCCCCCAATGAACATGCCGTTTGGATAACCATTTTCTTATGGATATTTTCTTTTGTTATGTCTTTTTGGAAGCCCTGTCTAAATCCTTGTTTTGTTATATCCACATGGTGGATAGGCATTGGTTACATATGGATAAGCAGTTTTGAGGTTTTGGGTAATAAGTATAAACTCATAGATAATCAGGTTAAAGAATGTACTTGCATTTTTTTGACTGGATAATCACTATAAAACATTCGGATAATCAGGTGTAACAAGTTGGATAACTAATACAAAGATCCTGGATAATCATTACAAACGGTTGGATATTTGCTGCACATTGGCTGGATAACCAGTACAAAAGTCCTGGATAATCAGTACAGAGCATTGGATAATCAGCAAAGAAATATTGGATAAGCAGTATAACATCATAGGATATGCAGTTTAATAAAGAAGTAGAAAGACCAACAAATTGGGACACTCAGTTTTTGTTGTTTGGGAATTTACAGAAATATTTGGATAACCAAAATACATTGTCTTGTTATTTTCTTATGGATATTTTCTTTTGTTATGTCTTTTTGGATAATCAGGTTAAAGACTGTACTTGTATTTTTTTGACTAGATAATCACTATAAAATATTCAGATAATCAGGTGTAAGAAGTTGGATAACTAGTACAAAGATCCTGGATAACCATTACAAACGGTTGGATAATATACTAGGATAGCCAGTACACAGCTGTTGGATATCAAACACTTTAGGATCAACAGTCAATCAATTATATAAGAGAGCATAATGACAGTTCATTTAACCCATCCCTGAATTTTTCTGTCATTGTAGTAAGATTTGCTGCTCAAATCAACATGATCTGGAATTTCTTTTTGTTCTTCTTCAGCAGTATTTGTATAGAACTGGTGCATTGTTTCGAAGATTTTGTCCTTATTTTTGTTGGCTGGGTGCATAAGAATTTTTGTCATGTATTTCCACCGGTACTCTTTGATGTTTCCTGTGTTGAAATCCAAAGTAGTACCATCCTCGTACTCACCACTATCATACCGCTCCATGTGGTGCATTGTGTATATTCCACAATCTTCCGCATTCGGCGTTTTGTCCTTATGCGATGGTAGCGTAACCTCTGTGAAGGTGTATTGAGCACTGACCAGTTCTATGCGTGGAAACACGCATGCAACATAGCTTTTGAAGAACCGAAACTGTGATGCCATAAAATCCAAGGATCAGCAAAATGCAATGGATAATTCTTAAACTATGACAATCATATTGTATCTTTTTTTCACTCACAAGAAGATCTTTCGTTGGCTTGTAGTAGTCCAGATCTTTTGCATGGATATTGTTGAGGACAAGCACTTTCTTTTCTTCAACCAGCAACACATACTAGAAGTAATGGTCTTGGTAGTGTACTGAGAAGTAGATCTGATATTTCACATTGAAGGGGGAAATCATATGTAAATTTTTTAACAGCCAGTTATAGAAAGAGTGAAGGAGGTGAAAGATGTTGCTTACAGCTTTTGCCGCTAATAGGGATGCTACAGTAAGGCCTTGTTCTTCTAGTTCAAGACCCAACCTCTCATAGAATGTGAACTCTATTTTCTCTTTGTTACTGCCCTGTTGATAGTATCGACTGATTGTATCCTGCGTTATTGTTTGAGATAGTTGAAAAATGATACAATGATCAGTACAATGGTTGGAAAATGCAGTAGGAAACAATGATCGGAATCAAGCTGTACAAGGTCAACCAAAAGTACCCTAGATGACATCAAGAAGGAATGGTTAACCAGTTCAGATCTTGTGAATAAGTAATACAGAACAGATAGATAACCAGCAAATGAATCATGGACAAGCCACCACATAGAAGGCATAACCAGTTCAACTCTGGTGGACAAGCATTAGTAACAAATTGAATAGTAAGTACAAACATATGGATAAACAACTTGCAGACATGTGAAAAGTATTTTACCAGGGCGGGATAAACAATAAGGGTTTAGTTGACTTACAAATGACGAAACACCAAAGAATATCCGTCTTGGGGAGTCACTCTTAGTTTCTTCTTTATTTAGGATGACAGCCCAAGCATTTATGATGCTGTTTTCTATCCATGTCCCTTCCCTCATGGAATAGAAAGTTGTCCTGTCTGCCCAAACAATTTTTTTGAAATTCAAACAATAGTTTCCTGCATAGAAAAAGTAGTCAAATAGACAAATAGTTGGAAAACTGGTAAGTTTTTTATCCCACGGGTAAGGATGGTGACTTTTACCCTGATTTAACTATTTCTTCTTGTCTTTGTAGGAGAGCGAAGTCTATCAACAGGGCTTCTTCTTGGGTCATTTTCTTCTTCTCCTCTGTCCACTGTATGAATTTTTTCTTGTTTTTCTTCTGCAGCATGAACGGCGACCTAAACCGTTCGGGCAACCGGTGGACTCTTGGTGGATTTCTCCTCTTAGATTTTTCATTGAGGATCCTAGGACAAAACAAAAAAGAGTTAGTATGTAAATTCATCTTTTTATTTTGTAGTGGGGAGTCACAGTGGGTCAAACTTACTTTTCCACTGTCTTTGTTAACTCTTCATCAAGCTCATCAGCTTCCTTTGAGATTGCAGGCGGTGGCGTGGTACACTCATTTTTCTCCAGCATCACTAGACCACCCGTGGTAGAAGAAATATTCCAATCGGGTGGAATTATGCTTAAAGGGACTGCTTCAACCACCTTTGAGTTCTTCTCAACTTCTTCTGCAGCAGCGGCAATCATCTCTAGTTTTTTGGTATCACTTAATGATTTTGAAGCTGGTGAACTGGCCATTCTTATGATTTCATCGATGGAAGGAGTGGGATTCTTTGTTTCATCGAGTGCAGATGGTACTGGATATTCCTCTGCTTCTATAGTCTCATTGACATCTTTATCCAAATCAACACTTCCTGTGATATCTTCCTCAGTGTTCTTCTCCTGGGTTGTCTCGTAACTTTCTTCCTGACTGGAGAAGATACCCAGGTTAAAGTATGGGATAGTTGGGTCTTTGAATACTTTCCTTTTCCTGGTACCAGTGCTTCTCGACCTTCTGGTAAGGTGGATGTCACACCCGAATCCCGGCCAGTGGAATCTTGATGGGATCTCTTCTTTTCTGTTGTGGAGATATTCGTTCCATGTGCTGCAGTACAAAGTTGGAATGTTGGAGAATCAGTACGAACATACATATATATTAGACACATTGGATAACCAGTTCAAACGAAGTGGATAATCAGTTCAAACAGGCTGGATAATCGGCAGGAACACAATGGATAACCATTTAAAGGAAAAAAGGGGTTGGATAAGCAACACAAATTAGTTGGATGACAAGTACAATCACATCAGACAAGTATTTGTTTCATTAAAAAAATATTCATTACCTTGTGGTTGAGTTTGTTGTTCATCAACCACCACTTCTTTTGAAGTAGGCACGGATTTCCCCACTGGAAGAGAATCCTCATCATTTGTCTGGCTCAATTGCTCCAGTCCCTGTGTTTTGTCAATTTCAATGTCTTGAAAATTTGTGGGATCAATTGGAGCTTGTACAGTGTTGTCACAAGTTTGTTGGTGTTGTTGTTGTTGTTGGTCAGCTACTTGTCGTTGCAGCTGTTCTATTATTGTTGCAAACCTGCTTTCAGCGGCCTTCCATGCCATCTCGCACAATTCACAAATCTGTGCATCCTGGAGGTCTTACTGGTCTTGCTGCTGCTCTTGTTGGTGTTGCGTTGTACCTGGAGGCGGAGGCATCTTACTACTCATCGACACCATTGCATCTGTTAGGATCTTGATTGTTTGCTTTGCTTGTTCATCTGGTTCGATTTTTAACTCCATTTCCTTCTCACGTATGTCTAAAAAATAGTTTTTCTCATCGTGATAATCAATTAGTAGAATTTTTCATAAAGAGCAGCAAGGTCCTGCAAAAGTGAATGTAGTTAGTGGAATGTAGAGATGCTAGGTTGGATACGTAGGTGTAATCTGAAAAAAAAAATGGTAGACACTACATAGACTTGTTGTGTGTTGGGGTTGGCCTGTGTATCCTCCTTCTGTGATTCCCCCTCTGGGTGTTCATCTCGGGATGCTGCTGAGGACGGTTTCTTGAGACGTTCAAGTGTCTGGACATCTGTGAAATTACTTCCCTGAAGTCTTAATCTGTCGCCCAGCATCTTTTGATCCCTACATTTGATCACAGAGAATGACCTCGGATGTGCTCTCTCATACTCACCTGTCAAGGTAGCACAACTAACAAAAAAAAAAAGAAAAAAAGTTGGTGTTAATGATATCAATACAAGCAAATTGGATAAGCATTGCAAGTAATATGGATAACTAGTAAAATTTTTACGGATATGGTAAGTACCAGAAAAAAAAGTGATCGGTCTCGTGAATGGTTTCCCATTGTGGTGACTTTTGCATCCTTTGACCAGTGCATCAATCACATATTGACACCAATTGAATTCTGTCACCTCATTCATGTTCAAAAGGGACTTCAGGATGTTCATTGTGATCCTGGAGGTTGTGTTTCCAGGTAGGAATGTGCTCACAACGAAGACTAGGAAATCTCATTTGAAGTCATTACCAAAATCTTTTTGACCAGCAATTAATTGTGCCGCCGTGGATCTCGTTGCCAGGAATTTATTACTGTATCCCATTCTTTTCTTGAATGCATCCACCATCTCAGCGTGATCCGTTATAGCGGGATCTTTCTGTTTGAATTCTTCCACTGGTTTGGGTCCACGAGGAAGATCAAGTACAACAACAACATCTTCCTGTTTGATATCCAGTACATTGTTGCCATTCAATGGGACTTGTCTCGCACCGGTCTGGAAATTGTTTGCCAGAAAACTACATAAGGCTGTTGGAATATTTTTGATTTTAAGATCCAGCAAGGCGCCAAATCCCATATCTCTGATAGCCTGCCTTTATAGTTGGCGATAATCTACCGCATCTGGCTCTTTTGCAAGATCTGTTGGTTTATTGATTTCAGTGATGAGTTGGAAGAGATGGTTTGGTGTCATCCTGGTCTCAAATTTCTTGACAGAATCTTCAGAACTGATTGGCTGTGGATCTTGACCAATGATCAGTTTGTTCTCAGGTTTCGTTCTTTTCTTTTTGGGCTTCTTATCATCAGCCGAGTCATTGTCATCAGCAACCACAAGTTGCTTTGGATTTCCTGTCGGCGTGCTCTTCTTTCTCTTTGGTTTCCTCCACAAGTTGTGGGGCCTTGGACTTTGACCAGGGGACTGTTCTTCTTGGGTTGATTTTTGTTTTTTAAATATGGTCAGCGTTCCTTCAGGGAGCTCTATTATCTCTGCTTCAGGATCCGGTGATCTGTCTGGGTTGCGGTTAAGGTCGTGACTTGCGCTGATCCACTCGTGCCTATATTTTGTTCTAGCCTCCTTTAGGGCACTGTTGGCATTGGACAATCACTAAGAAGTCAGTGGACAAAATAGCAGGATATGAAAAGGAGCAGTAATAAAAAAAGGAATAACCAGTATGAAATGGGTGGATAACCAGCAAATAATGTATGGACATGTAGCCACATAAAAGCACATCTAGAAAAACAATAGATAACCAGTTTACACCCTGCGGATAACCAGTATAAAATGGGTGGATAACCAGAAACAAAGTTTGGACAAACACCCCATAGCACACACGCAGGAAAACTTGGATAACCAGTTCAGATATATAGTTGATAACCAGTTCAATTTGTCCATGCCACATAGAATCAAATGTAAAAAAAAAGCATGGATAACCAGTTTACAACTTGTGGATAATTAGTTTACAACTTGTGGATAACCAGTTTACAACTTGTGGATAACCAGTATGAAATGGGTGGATAACCAGCAAATAACGTATGAACATGTAGCCACATAAAAGCACATCTAAAAAAACAATGGATAACCAGTTTACACCCTGCGGATAATCAGTATAAAATAGGTGGATAACCAGAAACAAAGTTTGGACAAGCACCCCATAGCACACACGCAGGAAAACTTGGATAACCAGTTTAGATATATAGTGGATAACCAGCAACAAAAAAACACAAAAACATGGATAACCAGTTCAGTTTGTCCATGCCACATAGAATCAAATGTAAAAAAAGCATGGATAACCAGTTTACAACTTGTGGATAACCAGTATATAAATTCTGGATAACCAGTATGAAATAGGTGGATAACCAGCAATTATGGCATGGACAACTATCACATAGCATACGCAGGAAACCATGGATAACTAGTTCAGATCTAGTGGATAAACACAAAATATTGCTGGATAATCAAAAAAATAGGATCCCGGAGTAATATACTTACCAGTGAAGCATGTATAGATGAAGGAGAGCTTGAGATGGCCGGAGGTAGGGTTTCTCGCCGTCGTCTGTATGTGTATGTGTATGTGTGTTTGTGAAAAAAACAGACTGACAAAATGAAAAAACGCAGAGAGAAGATAAAGTTATCAAAATCGTCTTCCAGCGGAGGTTTTCCGTTGACTTTCTGTAATTTTGTGGTGGTTGTCAATTTTGTATTTGCCCTAAGATGGAGAGTTTCCGACGACTGTGTGTTTGTGTGTGTTTGTACGTGGGGATGAAATGGATGAAAATAATTTTTTGTGTGCATTCAGTGTAAATGTAAAAGCAATTATGCGCGTAATGCGCGTGTGTTTGGTCAGGGGTGTACGGTGCACTTGGGTGCACTGAATACGGTCTCTACTAGACCACACAATATATTTAGGACACAATAATTTGAATTATCGTGTAATATTGTCCATGAGGAGAGTGGCCACCGGTTTTGTTTTGTTTCACTCATATTGGCAACCAATTGTATTCAATTCAAACAAATAAAAAAATAAAAAAATAAAAGCCAATTGTAGTCAACAGTTCTTCCCCAATTATTATTATTATACTAAATCACTAAACGTCAAAGGAAACAATAATCTAAAAATAACTTAACGCGTAAAGTCTGCTATCATCATCTTCATCTCTTTGAAGTCTGCTTATTACATATATAATAATAAAACAATAATACTCCTCCTAATTGATTTTTAGTAGTCCGAAACTTTTTTTTTTTAATTAGATTAACCAAGGAGAGTTAGAGCCGATCACGTTTCAATATCCGAACCTAAGCCCGAACCATTCCACCAAACCTCGAAGAAACAAAAAAAAAAATCGATTCAAAACAGTGAAATTTCGTCTCTCTCAATTGGTTTTAATAAACCACTTGCCAATACCATCTTCTTCTTCGTCTTTTATCGCTTAACACGTGTTCCGACACAGACAAAGAAAAACACAATTCGGGTATACATCATCAATTTCCGTCTAGTCTCTCTCCTTTTCTCGGTTAGTATCATACTTCCTCCATTTTTTTTATATATGCCTTTCTAAAGAATTAATCAAAATAAAAAATATTAAATAATATGATTAAAATATAAAAATACTCTTATTTATTTTCTATACAATTCATCACAAATCAATAAAAATTCATTATAAATATTGTTTCATTCTCAATGCAGAAGTAATATTGGTAAAAAATTGTCAAATGTGTCTCGATTTGTGAAAACGATATATATTTAAAAAAATTCACAAAACCCTAAAACGACATATATTTCAAAATGGAAGGAGTAGTGTTTAATTCCTGAACTCATTTTAATCTTTAATTCATGAATCCTTATGTACCAAAGTGGAAAGCTTTTTTTTTTTTTTTGGCTTTTTGAACAATTTACTTCAAACATGGTTTTTACTTACTCTCTTTGGCAGCCCATGTGACGATAATTGAAGATTCGCCACAGTTCTTACTTTGGCCTTTTTATGACTCTGAAATCCCCTTCCCTTGAACTACATATACATAAGAAATTACGGCTTATAACATTAAAGAAGTTGTTTTTCTAGACGAAAAAAATAAATATGAAAATACAAGTTTCGAATCTTCCCAGGAATCTTCTGGGTTTTTTAACTTATTGCATGTTTCTTTGGAGATCCTTTTTAACGACTTGGAATTTTCTTCATCTAATAACGAAATGCGTTGGAATACCGCTTTGCCCTTTTCTTTCTTGTACAGTTTTCAGGAACAACAAATTAAAAAAAAAAAAATTCCCATTTGTTGAAGTTTTCCAAAAGCTGCTTTCTTGTACTTGATTCTTCTTTAAGCCCCCCCAAAGTAGAGAGAGCTTCCTGCAGACAAAAGCTTGAAACATTCTGCTACCAAAAACCAAATTACGATGCCAAGATGTCCAGCCGGGCAATTTGTTTGGAATCCAAAGAAAGTTTTGATCATCTTCCTCCTCTGTTTAACTGCCTCTGCTCTGTTTTTTGTTCTGAAACACCAATCTTCAGAGGCGGCCACTTGGAGCGATTTCGATTTCAAACCTTCTTACAAAGGTAACAAAAATCCTTTCTTTTTTTTTCCCAATCATATCATATCATACCATTTAATCCAATTGGTTATTCTGTATCTATAGCACTTGAATTGTACTGGGTCTTTCACTGAATTTTTTTTTTTCCATGGTTGATTTTCTGTGATCCAGATGAGGAAGATGATGATCATCCTTCATGGGTTAAGAATGATACAGAAGTTGATAAGCTTCTTGGTGGAATTTTAAAGGGAGGATTAGATGAGAAATCTTGTCGAAGTCGTTATCAATCAGCATGGTATCATAAAGGACTAAAACATCAGCCTTCTTCACATCTCATTTCCGCATTGAGAAGCTATGAAGCCCTTCATAAACGATGCGGACCATACACGGAATCCTACAACAAAACCGTCAGATATCTCGATTCAATGGAATTCAACAGTTCTACAAATACAGAATGCAAGTATGTGGTCTGGACTCCTCGAGATGGATTGGGGAACAGAATCATTACTCTGGCTTCCACTTTCCTATATGCCCTGTTAACAAAAAGGGTCCTTCTTGTTGACAGAAGAGTTCATGTTTCTGACCTATTCTGCGAACCGTTCCCCGAAAACTCCTGGTTAGTCCCCTCCGATTTTCCCATCATCGATGAGTTTGATAAGCTTAACAAGCAATACAGCATGAGTTATGGGAATATGCTGAAGAACAACCTCGTACCCGGTCCGAAAAACGCTTCTTCTTTGATCAAACCATTTGTTTATCTCCATGTAGTCCATGACTATGATGATGATGATAAGCGATTCTTCTGCGACGATGATCACACCTTTCTCCAGGAAGTACCTTGGCACATCCTGAAATCGAATATCTACTTTGTTCCATCTTTTTTCATGATGCCAATTTTCCAGCAACATTTAGACCTTCTTTTCCCTGAAAAAGATACCGTTTTCTATTTCCTTGGCCGGTATCTCTTCCATCCCACAAACATGATTTGGAAGGCAATCACGAGATATTACAATGCCTATTTAGCCAGAGCAGATGAAAGAATAGGCATCCAAGTAAGAGTGTTCGAAACAGAACCCGATCCTTTTGCCCCTTACATGGAGCAGATTTTAGACTGTGTGTTCACAGAGAATGTATTGCCACAAGTCAATTTGGCACTAGAATCTCTTTCCGGACATTCATCAAACAGAACAAAGGCGGTACTTGTTACATCCCTGAGTTCGAAATACTACAAGACGCTGAAAAACATGTACGATGAACATCCAACTGAAACAGGGGAAATGGTTCAGGTTTTCCAGCCTAGTCATGAAGTGGAACAACATACTGAAAAGGAGGTTCACAATATGAAAGCATGGGCAGAAATGTATCTTTTGAGCTTGACGGATAAGCTGGTGACGAGCTCGAAATCGACATTCGGGTACGTTGCACAAGGACTTGGAGGCATGAAGCCGTGGATCCTTTACAGGCCTGAAGAGTACAAATCCCCGAATCCGGCTTGCCAGCGTGCAAAATCAATGGAACCCTGTTTCCAGGCCACGCCGGACCATGATTGTAAGACGAGAAACTGGCTCGACACCGGCAAAGTTCTTCCCTATGTCCGGCATTGTGAGGATATGCAATGGACCTGGGGACTTAAACTTTTTGGTAAAGATGGTGAATCATGACCATATTGTAGGATTTTTTGTTCCTTTTAGATTAGTAGAGTTAGATTTCAGTTTATCCCACGTATTATTGATTTTGGTCTATTGAAATTGCACTGATGTATTAGGAATTTAGTGTCATTTTGTTTAGTGGTACTAGGCAAGTGATGCTAAAAAGTAAGTACGAGAAAAGCAAAGACCTAAAGCATTTGGAACCTACGTTGAGTGGGCTATAAAGATGATTCGATTTTTAGCAAGAAATTTAGAAGAAGGAAGAGTGGAATATATAAACACATCCTAATTTAAATACGTACTGCATTCATTTGGAGGGTAAATAAGTGAGCCATCTTTTGTTGACTGTAGGAGAATCTTTTGTGAATTGTACATTTTGATAACAATTTTACCATTTCATATCGCACATGCCATTGAGTTGAAAGGTTCAAATTGTGTGTCGCTTTTCTTTCTTTATTTTTTTTATTTATTTATTTATTTTTTGGGGGTGGTTGTAGAGGGTGTTGTTACTTGGAGTTTGTGTTAGTTAGACTGTCAAATTATTATTGTTGTTGTTGTTGTTACAAAGGGGTGCTTTAGTAGAGGTGGTCAACCAGGGAATCCTTCAGATGGTTTTTGAATTCGGGAGGCCTGCGTGCGCGCATGAGGGACGGGTAATTAGGGAGCTTTTACCTAGAAATTGAGTTATTAGTGTTAATCACGTTTACATGAAATATAATTTTATTGCGGACTACTTAATTACATTAACAGCATCGAATTTAGGAGGTTTAACTTGATTGGATCATCCGCCACAGGAGTCCGATACTAGTTATACCATGATGCTATTGTACCCAGCCATGTCCTTGTATAATTTTGTAGCCTTAATATTATCTTCGTGTTTATAAAAAAGAAAAAAAAAAAAGTGCTTTAGCAGCAAGTTTACAAGATAACGCATCTAGGGTAAGAAATACCACTAAAGAGGTTAAATATAATCGGTTGTAAAATTAAATTAGTTGATTAAATTTTGGACTCTTGCTAAGGGTTTGACAATTGGCACCTCAACTAGCAGTATAAGTATAAACTAATCGACAATAGGAAGAACTGAAAAGATTGACAACATCACACATGTGGAAGAATACGATTGATGATCTCCTCCTGGTCCCAGAAAGAAGTCTACCATTCTTCCCCCAGCAAAAAGAAAAAGAAAAAAAAAAAAAAACCCTCAAGGAAAATTACACTAATTTCCATTTTTTGATTAGTTATTTACTTATTTTCCTTACCTGCCCCCACTTTTAAAGTTATTTTACGAATGTGGTTATTTTAATCGGCTGGAAAAATAATCTTCATGTCAATTTTAGTAATCCTTTTCTCCGAAACAAAATATTAATGTCGCATGTCTTGTCTAAATTCTGCCCTTATTATTTACTTTTGGAGAAGTTAACAATTAGAACTAAGAAATGTCATCAAACGAAAACTCTTGGAGAAATTTATAGAAGTCCATGGCCATCCACCTCAAAAACAATTGGCAATGAGGGAAGTAACCATATACTTTTATATTGATATTCAGTCTCTCCCAGCATCAATGTGGGACTATCATGTGGAACTAGGATTCTCAATAAAATTAATAATTAGGACTAAGAAATGTCAATGCGTTTGCCGCCAATATTTAAAAACTCAAACGAAAAAAGAAAAAAATAATACTAATAATAAAAAGAGAGAGAAAGTGATTAATGAAAACAAAAATTAACAAGTAAAATAAATTCAAACCCTACCGTTTGTGTTCCCCTTTTAGGATCGTCATTCTATGAATATTATTTCAATAAAAGTTTCCATAATTATGAGTTACATATATTACGTTTAGATAGTATGTCGTTAAGCGTACTATTGTAGTTAAAAGTCAAACGAATGGGACACATGATAATTAAATTACTACTGCCAAATCCATAATATCCATCAAAATTTCTTCATATGATATGGATCTTGTTTGGTACGTAAGATACTATAAATGACGATTTCATATATTTCTTTTGTTCTAAAATATTGTATTTTATACTCCAAATGAAATGACGATTATTTCCTGACAAAAAGGTATTGAACTATCTAAAAGATTCTTCCATTGTTGATTTGTGTAATCATTCAAATCAAACCTAAGCAGAGACCCGAATCATGATACGCAAAATTTAAAATATTTATGTCTGCAAAAACTATGGAATATCCAAAGTTCTTTCTGAAAAAAAAAAAAGAGAAAAAAGTCTCCGGTCTATGTTCTACATTTTCTCTCAAGACTCTTCACCTCCTCCGGTCTACGTCAATTGTCATGGTCATCATTATGATTATTTTATTCACTTCCTTAGTCTCAAAAAAATAAATTATATAAAAACTAAATTATTTTTTGGGTTCGAATTGTTTATATTCAAGTTGTGCAACTTGGTTTGAAGTTGGAGTGTTTCTTGTCCCGTGTTTAAAGTATGATTTCTTATCGGTTTAATTGTTACTTGAACGTTATCTCGATTACTATTTTGAAAGTTTTTATTACAAGTATAATTTAATATGAAATGCTATCGTGTCTAATTAAATTAAGAGAAAACTTAATAAGTCTTTTCAAGAAAATAAAAAATTTTATACAGCTATACTATTAAGCTTATGATTAAATGATTTGGCTGTAGAAAAACAATATTGATTTTTTGATGATCTATAATATAGCTGAAAATCATTCCTTGAACCAAAGTTTTGTTAATATTTGTTTTCCTCTCATTCATTGATCTTAAAATTTCAGTTTACTTCTATGAAAAGAACAATCCCTCTATTTTATGTGTTTGTTTTAATAAAGAATTAATCTCAAAACGGGTCATTAAACTATTAGGTAATTCTAATACAGGTCATCAATCAAATTTATTTGCATAAGAGGTCACTTTACTAAGCAAAAAATTCATCCGAGATAATTCTGTTCATTTTAGCCATTAAATAGTGACGGAAATCCATTTTTCACATGTTATTGGGTTCAGGGGTATTTTTGTCATTTTGTTATTTTTAAATTTTTATTTTTTAAAAAAATTATTTTTTATTTTTATTTTTTTACAATTCTTATTTTTATACTTTCTAACTTGTATATGCTGGTAGTATAATTTCTAAATTTCAAAAATTAATTTAAATTTTGTATTTTAACTTCTAGATTATAAATTTTTTTAAAAAAAATTAGAAAAATGAAAAAGAAGAATTCGAGTTGAAATAAAAATGAAATTAATAGTTTATCGTTTTAAACCAAAAAAAGAAACTAAATATTCAGCTAAGACAAGTTGTTTTTTCTAGGTTATTTAATTATTTTCAACTCGATTTAATCATTTAATTATTAATTTTCACGTTTACTTCAATTTGAATTTCTCTTCTTTATGTTTTTATAAACTAGAATTTAAAATACAAATGAAAAATTAATTTTTGAAATTTAATAATTATTATAATACCGACATATACAAGTTAGGAAGTAAAAAAGAAGAAAAATTGTTTTAAAAAATTAAAATATTAATATATTTAAAAAAAAAGAATTATAAAACTATCCCTGGACCCAAAAGTATGTGAAAAATAGTTTTCCGTTACGATTTAATGTTCAAAAGAGTTTTCAGCTAAGAGAAGTTGTTTCCTCTAGGTTATTTTGGGAGTTAAATCGTGACAGAAAACTATTTTTCATTTGTTTTTGGGTCAAGAGGCAATTTCATCAATTTTTATATATATATATATTTTTAAATATTAATGTTTTAATTAATTTTTTTTACGATTTTTCTTCTTTTGCTTCCTAACTTGTATATGTTAGTACTAGTATCATTATTAACTTTTAAAAAAATTAATTTGTCATTTTTATTTTAACTTCTTGTTTATAAAAAAATAAGGAAGAGAAATTCAAATTGAAGTAAACATGAAAATTAATAATTAAATGATTAAATCGAGTTGAAAATAATTAAATAACTTAGAAGAAACAACTTGTCTTAACTAATTCTTTTAGTTTAAAATGGTAAACTATTAATTTTTATGTTTACTTTAACTCGAATTTTTCTTCTTCATTTCTTAATTTTTTAAAAAAATTTTATAAGCTATTAGAAATTTAGTAAAATTTTATAAGCTATTAAAAAATACAAAAGTAAAATGACTTTTTGAAATTTAGAATTATACTATCAGTATATACAAGTTAGGAAGTATAAGAAGAAGAATTATTAAAAAAAATAAAAAAATAATTTTTTTCAAAAAAAAAATAAAACTTTAAAAATAACAAAATGACAAAAATACCCCTGAACCCAAAAGCATGTGAAAAATGTATTTCTGTTACTATGTAACGGCCAAAATTAACAGAATGATCTCGGATGAATTATTTGCTTAGTAAGGTGACTTGTTATACAAATAAATTTGATTGATAACCTGTATTAGAATTACCTAATAGTTCAATGACCCGTTTTGAGGTTCACTCTTTGATAAAAAGTAAAATTGCATTGCTTAAGCTCCAATATACTTGCCTACCAGCCATCTATTGCATATATTTACATGACTATTCCAAACTTTTGAAGATAATTAACATCATTTCTACTTTTAGATTTGTAGCAAAACCGTAATCTACATATAATTTCAACTTTGATTTCTTTAAATCTCTCATCAGAATCCTTCACCTGCTTCCTGAACTTCCTACAATCCTTTTGTTCCAGATATGATAAACAGCAGCGTTAATCACAGCAAACAAGATCCTCTGCTTGGTTTTGTTATATGTTCACATTCTCAAAAGACTTTTGATTCTAGTCCTTCAGCGCTCCAGATTACAAAGCAAACCTAACCAACCTTTAATCCTATCAATTAGTTGCTGAGCATAGTTGCATTGAAAGAAAGTGGTCTAAACTTTCTACTTGAGCTGCGCATAATTCACAAATTATCAGCACTTTCAGCAAATTCATTTTCATGAGCCTGTCTTGGATAAGTAGCATGTCTGCTAACAAGTAAAACCGTGCTTAGGAATTGAATATACACTCCAAACTATCTGTGCTTCTTTCTATTTGCCTTGCTTGCCAGTCAAATATATATAACCTGCTTCTGCTGAGTAGGGTTTCTGATACTTAGAATAGGGAAATTGTATTTGATTCATGATATATTGTGCACAATATACAGACTATATATCGACAATAACAAACCCTAAACTAGGACATAATAGGAAATATACTAAATATTACAATACGCCCCCGCAAACTTAAGGCGGAGAAGAGAGACGCCGAAATTTGTCCCGAAATCGAAAGAATAACTCTTTGGACAAGGGTTTTGTCAGAATATCAGCAAGCTGATCAGCATCAGAGATAGAATTGACCGAAACAAACTTACGCCGAACATGATCTCGAACAAAGTGAAAATCAACCTCAACATGTCTTGTACGAGCATGGAACACAGGATTGACAAGAAGGAAAACGCACTCACCGTTGTCACACCAAATAGAGGAGGGCGATTTAAAGAAACGCCTAACTCGGACAACAGATGACACACCCAATGCAGTTCAACACAGACATTAGCAACCGCACGAAACTCAGCCTCAGTAGACGAGCGAGCCACAGTGGGCTGCTTCCTAGATGCCCAGGCAATGAGATTGGGTCTCAAATAAATGAGAAAACCAGTAGTAGAACGACGATCATCCGGACAACCAGCCCAGTCAGTATCACTAAATGCAGTAAGAGTACCCAAATCTGTAGGATGCAGAACTAAACAGCAATCAACGGTACCACGAAGATAGCGAAGAACCCATTTGAGAGCCTGAAAATGAGAAGTGCGAGGCTGATGCATGAACTGACAAAGCTTATTAACCACAAAGGAGATATCTGGATGAGTGAGAGTGGTATACTGCAGACTGCCACACAGCCGACGATAAGTAGTCGCATCATCAGGAAACAACAGAGTACCATCCAAACGGGACAACACAACATTAGCCTGCAAAGGAGTGGAAACAGGTTTGCAAGTATGCATATTTGCAAGTCGTAGCAAATCAGTGACATACTTGCGCTGAGAGAGAAGCAAACCCTTGGAAGTACGACGAACCTCGACTCCAAGAAAGTAACTCAATGGACCTAAATCCCGAAGAGAAAACTCCTTAGCAAGACGAGAGATAAAATGCTGGACCAAACCAGAAGTGCTGCCTGTAAGAATAATGTCATCCACATAGACCAGCAAAAAACACAATTGAGACCCACGGCGATAGACAAAAAGAGACGGATCACAACGAGACTCCACAAAACCCAAGTTAAGTAGAAATGCTGCCAGCCGAGAATACCAGGCCCGGGGAGCTTGCTTAGGACCATATAAGGACTTATGCAGTTTACACACATAATGAGGGCGCACCGGATCAACAAACCCCTGTGGCTGAACCATATACACAGTCTCATTGAGAACACCATTAAGAAAGGCATTACTGACATCAAGCTAAGAAATCGACCATCCACGAGCCAGGGCAACAGTCAAAACCGAACGAATGGTGACCGGCTTAACAACCGGACTAAATGTGTCAGTGTAATCAACACCAAAAGACTGAGTAAAACCTCGAGCCACCAACCGAGCCTTATACCGCTCAATAGAGCCATCAGCATGAGTTTTAATCTTATAGAGCCATCGATTGCCGACAACATTGCCGGAGGAAGGAGGGGGAACTAAAGTCCATGTGTTATTTTTGAGAAGGGCGGAAATTTCATCCTTCATGGCATTCTGCCACTGAGGAAGAGATTTGGCTTAGGTGAAGGATGTAGGAGCAGTAGACAAGGCTGGAGAAACAGAGGTAAGATGAGCCGAGGGATCAAAGATTTTCTTGGGCTTGGGTTGTGGACGAAGTGTCATTGAGTGCTGACGGGAAGATGGAGGAGGAGGTGGCAGCGGAGGACTGCAATCAGATGATGAAGAGCTGGATGAAGGAGACCTAGCTAAAGTTGATGAGTCGGGAGGGATAGGAGGAGACGAGAGAACTGGTGTACTAGAAGGAGACGAAGAAGACGCAGAAGATGACGCAAGCATACCAGGAGAACTGGTTACACGCAACCAAGGGGTAGCAGGAGACTCCAGCAGCGAAGAAGGAGAACTAGAAATAGAAAGTTTAAAGGGAAAGAGTTTCTCATCAAACTCAACGTGACGAGCAACATAAAGACGGTTATTCACCACATCAAAACAACGATAACCAAGATGAGATGGAGAATACCCAAGAAAGACACACTGAGTAGAACGAAAAGAGAATTTATGTTTATTATAAGGGCGAAGAAGAGGATAGACAGCGCAACCAAAGACACGAAGAAAGGTATAATCAGGTGGCTGGTGATATAGTGTAGTGAAGGGTAGGTGACCTTGAAGAGGTTTACTAGGGTGGCGATTAATCAAAAACACAGCAGTTTCAAAAGCAAAATCCCAAAACCGAAAAGGGGTACTGGAATGGCCAAGGAGAGCAAGTCCAATGTCGACAATGTGACGAATTTTGCGTTCAGCAGTGCCATTCTGCTCATGAGTGTGTGGGCACGCTAAACGATGAACAATACCGACATCCTTAAAGAAAGAATTGAGAGAACGAAATTTATCACCCCAATCAGAGTTAACACTTTTAATGGTAGTGCCAAATTGGTTTTCTACGAGAGCTTTGAATTGCTTGAAAACATGGACAACATCACTTTTATACTTAATGGGATAAATCCATGTGAATAAAGAGAAGTCATCAATAAAAAGCACAAAGTACCGATAACCATTGAATGACAAAATAGGAGCAGGACCCCAAACATCAGTGTGAATTAAATCAAGAGGTTTAGAGCTACGATGAAAAGTAGAAGGTAAACTGACCCTATGTAACTTCCCTAAACAACACGCCTCACATTTATCAGTGGACGTGGACACAGAGGAATAAGGAAGTTGAAACTGCCTAACCAAAGTACGAAGAGTGACATTATTAGGGTGCCTTAAACGAGCATGCCACTGACCTAAAGAGACAAGATAAGCTGCTGGAGACAAGGAACCACGAGCAAGAAGATCTAAGCGATAGAGACCATTATCAGCCCGACCGCGGAGGAGGAGTTCCTTGGTTGAAAGATCCTTAACACAACAAGAGTCAGAATAAAATTCAAAAAAACAGTGATTATCACGGGTAAACTTTTGAATAGATAACAGAGGCTTAGCAAGAGAAGGAGCATGCAAGACACGATTTAAATAAAGAGGACGAGAAAACGATGGCAAAATAGATTGACCAACATGCTGAATAGGTAAAGCATCTCCATTACCAACTAAAATATGATCCGTACCAGTATAATCATTGGAGATACTGAGAGAGGACAAATCTGGCGTGACATGATCGGTAGCACCAGTGTCCGGATGCCAGAGAGTGACAGAAGGGGCATACTGCGCCATATGGGCTTGAGGAGACATAGTCGACTCCGGGTAAGACGGAAGAGGCAACAAACCAGCTGAAGGCGGTGCAGGAGAAACTGCCTGGGCATAAGCAGCAGACCGAGCGGCAGGGGGTCGAGGAACAAAATTAGTATCAAAATGGCGTCGACAAGTGGCGGCCGTGTGATTCAAGATGCCGCAAAGCTGACACGTCTCACCCGGAGCGGGAGGGGTGTACCCACGCCGACCACCACCACGACCAGAAACCTGATTGCGCCGGCCGCCGCGTTGCGAGCGACCGGCACGAGAGGATTGAGGCGGCGTAGGAGAAGGTGGCGACTGCACAAGCATAGCCGTGGACTGAAGGATCGGCTGTTGGGCGTGAAGAAGCACCTCATACGAAACTAACTGTCCAAGGAGATCTTGATAGGAGGGGGGTTCAGATCGCTGTTGCAGAGCTCCGATGATGCCATTGAATTCGGCACCAAGCTTGCGGAAGATTATGGCATTAAACTCCGCAGGAGATATGCGATGGCCGGCAAGCTGCTGTGTATCGGCGATGCCCTTCGCTTTGGAGAGGAGAGCCGTAACCGACAAGTCACCTTTTTCCAAGCTGTGGAGCTCCACAACAAGCTGGGTCTGTTGAGCATAAGAAAGAGTGCCGAAACCCTGCTGAAGAGCTGTCCATGTAGTCGCCGACGTTGTGCAGCCCTGGAGAACGGGAAAAATGTCTTCAGCAACGGAAGAAAGAATCCAAGAGAGGACCAGCTGATCCTTTTGCTGCCAGATATCAAACTCAGGATTGAGTTGGGGCGCGGCACCACTGACGGAAGGAAGAAAACGTGGCGGTGCAAGGTCAATAAAGGAGTAAACTGAAGACGCCAAGACGAATAGTTGGCTCGAGATTGCAGCTTCACAGTAAAAGAATGATTGAGAGATTGCAGACTAGGTTGAAGAAGTGATACTGGTGTCTGTGAAGAAGGTGCCACCGATCGAAGATGGGTAGCCTGGTCGGTAGATGAAAGGTCGGTGATAGTCATCGTTGAAGAGAGGCAACCAAGACGGAATACGGCCCAAGTGGGTTTTTTTTTTTTGGTTTTTTTTTTTTTTTTTTTTTTTTTTTTTTGTTTTTGTTTTATTATAAACACAGCACCAATTACCGAGAACAAACGAGCGGCGGCGGCGGCAGCAGCAACGACGAACCGGCAGCAGCAAAAACAGCAGGAGCAGCAGAAAAAAAAACGGCGGCAGCAGCAGGAAGGTGAGGAACGACGACGGCAGCAGCACGGAGGATGCGACCGACGACGGAACGGATTCGAAAAAAGGGGCACGCCGACTAAGAACCGGTGTGTGGCGGCTAAGAAAAGAAAGAAAAAAAAAAGAGGCCGACTACAGCGGATGGATTTCTCACGGCCAGAAAAGAAACCGGCGGGGAAGAGAAAAGAAAGAAGAAGAAAGGAAAAAGAATTGGGTAACCTAGCTCGATACCAACTTAGAATAGGGAAATTGTATTTGATTCAAGATATATTGTGCACAATATACAGACTATATATAGACAATAACAAACCCTAAACTAGGACATAATAGGAAATATACTAAATATTACAATACTAATCCTTTCTATTCCAATTTTGACTTTGCATACCTGCATTTAGTTCACTCATAAACTTCCTCCAGTGTCAGGAGCAATCTGATGCTGACTTGTAATCCCAGAGAGATTTGTTCTTCAAGTAATAAATATGTATCTATTTTATCAACAGAATTTTTTTTTTTCTGCGCCAGATCCCAGAGCTACTTACCGAGTAGTGCCTTATTCCAACTCGCAGGTCTTTTGATGTGTAACCCTCCGTCTGCCTTCTTCATACAAACATTCTTCCAAGAAACAAGGGCCCAACTTCTACCAGCTTCACTTTTACCCTAGAGAAATTTTCTGCAACATCTCTCAATCTGTTTGATAACAGATTGAAGCAGCATGAAAATGCCAGATCAATATGAGTGCAAGTTCAGCAGAACAACATTAACCAAAGTCAATCTTCCTGCATAGGAAAGGCTTCTAGTGGACCAGCTCTTCATTCGACTTACAATTTTCTCAACAACTCCTTGGCAATCTTCTTGCGCCCAGGATGATGGTGAAATTGATATTCATAATACTTGATTGGGAAGGAGCTAATCTGAAATCCCATGATCTCTTGTATCTGTACTTGTAGCTCTTTCTATACTCACCCAAAGTACAAATTTGACTTATTTAAATTGATAGACAAACAATAACATGTAACTTCAACAAAATGCTCCAAAATATCTTTTATCTTCAAGATAGTAGAGATCTCAGTTTTATAAAGAATAATAAAATCATCTGCGAAATTCATATTTGTTATCATGAGTTTGTCGTAAAAGGGATAAAATTTAAATGCTAATTCAGCTTTTTTCTTAAAAAGCATGTTCAAATACTCCATCACAAGGACAAAAATAAGAGGGGATATAGGATCCCCTTACCTCAAACCACGTTTCCCTTGAAAATACCCTGTATTAGTTCCATTTAGGTTTAGAGAAAAGCTACAAGTACTTATGCATTCCATCACCCAATTTATAAATTTCAAAAGAAATTAAAACTGGGAGAGCAATTCTTCAACAAAATCCCAATGAATAGAATCAAAAGAGTCTTTAAGGCCTAATTTCATTAAATAGATAGGTTTCACTGATTTCCTTCTGTAAAGTCTAATAAGTTCCTGGGTCAACAGCATGTTGTGTAAAATAGACCTCTACTAGTCTGCTTTACGAAGGCCTTCTGATTCAAATCTACAAATTCTGGTAAGACTATACCTAGCCTTTTACTTATCATTTCAGATATTCCTTTGTATATGGTATTACAGCAGGTTATAGGTCTAAATTTCGTAGTATATTCTGGGATTGAAGTTTTAGTTATAAGTGAAATCATAGTTGCATTAGGTTGTTTCAGTAGTTTCCCTGAATTAAAAAAATTCTAGAATGGCTCTATCCACATCCTCTCCCACTATTTCCCAGTCCTACTTGTAGAAATCACTGGTAAACCCATCCGGACCAGCACATTTGTTTGAATTTATACTAAAAATTGATTTCTTTACATCAGCTTTAGTAAAGTTTTTAACCAAAAGAATCTGTTGGCCTACAGACAGTTTGATCCCTGAGTTAGAAACTTCACTGTTGGCTGATGTTCTAACCTAAGTTTTACCTGGTAAGCTTTCAAAGTAACTTACAAAGTCTAGTTTTACTTGGTCCCACTGCTCCACCAGCTCTCCTTGCTGATTGGTGTAAGAGATAATTCTATTATGAACTCTTCTTTGTTTGATGCTTACATGAAAAAATGTGGTATTGAGGTCTCCTTCATTTGTCCACTGATCTCTCAGTTTTTGTTTCTAATAGCTCATAAGAGCTTCAAATGAATCCAAGTATCTCTGTGTAAACTCCTCCTCTTTATCTGCAGTTCTTCATCTTTTGATGATTCTCTCAAAATCTGGTGGATACAATCTAGTTTCTGTTTCTGCATCTGCATTTTATTCTCCATGTCACTAAAATGCTTTTTATTAAAAGCTCTCAGTATAGGTTTCAGCTGCTGCAGTTTCTTAACTATTTAATACTAGTCAGTGCCTTTAATCTCCTTCTTCCAAGCTTCACTGATAACTTGCTTGAATTCTGGATCTATTTACCACATTGACATATTTAAATGGTTTCTTCATCACTTCCTTCTGCAAACCCCATCTCAGTAGAATTGGACTGTGATTTGAGATGCCGGGGCAGTATAGTTGCTATTGCATCTGCAAATTCATCTATCCACTGCTCATTAATTAGGGATTTGTCCAATTTGCAAGCAATTATTCCATTTCCCAATTGCTTATTACTCAAAGTAAAAATGGAATCCACTATTTTAAGTTCAAAGAGTTCCCAGATATTAATAACCATGTTGAACATGCTAGTATCACATCTCCGTCCTATCTTTTCCTCCAACTAAAGTATGTTGTTGAAGTCTCCTAGGACAAGCCAAGGAAGTTGCTACCCTGCTTGACTTAATAAAAACTCCCACAATTTAGTTCTCCCTTGAGGTTGGTCTGCATAGACAATAGTGATAATAAGCTTCTTGCTGCTATTTACTCCTCGCACATAGCAGTGTATAAATTGTTGATCCACCCTTATGCCAGCCACTTTATATTCATTCTTCCTCCACATTAGTTGTATTCTCCCCTTCTCTACTGGTTTATGATTGCTTATATATTCATAACTATACCACCTCTATTTCATCACTTCTGCTATTTTTTCGCCATTTAGTTTAGTTTCTAGGAGTCCAACTAACCCCATTTTATTTGTAGAGAGCAGGTTATCTATCTCTCTATGTATCAGGAGACTATTAAATCTCTTTATATTCTAACTAAGTAGGTTGCTCATGATTGCTAGATCATGTATTAGGAAAACTAGCTTTATCATTATTATGCCTACCTCCTTGCTTCTGTCTTGTCACCTTAACTTCCACTCCTTTCGTCTCTTTCCTTGCTTCAACTTGTTTTCATGCTCTCCGTAAGTTAATATTCTCTTCTTGTGGTTGATCTATAACTTTTCCTTTTTTAGGTTCTATTTCTGCCTGTACCATAGACTCTTTTATTCTTTTCAAGTGCGGATTATTGCTGGAACCATCTGATCTATAATGCACTTCATCAACTGAAGATTCCTTTTGCTAATCATCTATCTTTTTCACCTTCCATGTCTTTATAATTGGTTTCCTATAAGCAGCTGCTTTATGTCTAAATCCAGAACAATTTGAAAATTTTACAGGGAGCCATTCATGTGTTACTTTTTGCTCTTGAAGCACTCCATTCTCATCCTCAAACCATATTTCAGTTGGCATTTTCTCTATGATTTGCACCTCCGCCAACAGTCCAACAAATCTAGCTTTGTTTCTCGTAGTGGTCATTTCATCCATTTCAACAGCCTTACCCAGAACACTAGTAATTCTACTTAGAGTCTTTGTTGTCCAATATTTAAACTTCAATTTTGGGAGTTGTACCCACACGGGAACCAATTTCACATCATCCAACTTAAAACCCTACGTCAACAGACCAATCCTTCACGATTAGAGTGTGTTGTTAAAGTGATAAATACTACTCCTTAAAACTTCCTCTTTAGCAGTGATTGACTTGAATCTGACAATATATACTCCATTGTCCATAAGCAGTACTTTATCAACTCCCCATTTCCCCCAGATTCTACACAAATAACCATTACAACAAAAAAGGAGAATTAGCCCCTAATACATAACATATCACAGACGATCTCCAGTAATCGATGGCTTCCTGAATTTCACTTTTTTGAACTTTTGCTACTGTTTTATCCTGGATCATTTGAGGCCCAATGTATTCTAATTTTTTGTTCATATCCTACACTAAACTAGGGTTGAGTTAAAAAAAATAATAAAAAAAGCTAGGGTTGACTTTCCCTCAAACTCCTTTGTCCTCTGTAACCCTAGTTTCATGACTAGCCGCTTCAATTACATCGGACTTTATTTCTGATACTTCTCTAACTTATACTATCTTCGTATTGCATAATTGCTCAAGTAAATTTTGACAAGCAACTTCAGAACTAGATTTTTGAATACTTATCGTTCCAGATGATGCAGATCAAATAGAGTCCATCGGCGTTCTTCATCTGGTTGCTCAACTTCTTCTGTTACTTGCTTTCCCCTCTTCTTCGCTTTCGCAACCATTATGGATGCACCGGAGCACACTGAAAGATGAAGTGTCGATCTCACGTAGTGAAGGTGAAGTCGCCCATAGACAAAAGAGAGAAAAAAAATATCTTCACATTCCCCAGTTTTGTTATTTTTATAAAACTAAGAATTAAAAGCCCGCTTTCTTAAAATTCAACCTGATTCCATTGTCTCAGATAGTTAATTTTTGGTCTCTTTGAAAATCAGATTAATTTTTACGGGTCCCAACAAACTCATCAGTAACTTTTCTATTTATGAAATGATATTACATGATTATTTTTAAGAAAAATATTGGTTTTAATTTAAATGATGTGTCAATTTTTTAGGTATCACTTCCAGAAAATTTATTTATTTTATTGGTGTGAACATCAATGTAAACTATTTTGCTAAAAGGAATACTTTCAATTAATAGATATTTTGGACATTAAGCACAACTTTTTACTGGTTTGTGCACAAACTTCAACTAACATGTTGTAAAAATTGAGAGGAAGGTTATGGCTTTGGTGCTACGATCCTCTAAGATTCAGCTTTGTCACTTCGATTCCTAAAAAAAAAAAAAAAAAAATTGAGAGGAAGGTTATTATATTGAATCCATAGTAAGAAGAAAATTTGCCACGAAATTGTTAGAATAATATTTTATTTAATTCAAATAGAGATTAGTCTGAATGTGATAGATTTACACTTAAAATTGGTTTGTAATTGTCATAGAAAGATACAAGATCAAGGAACATTTATTTAATAATATTCGAAATCTAATCTAATGATCTTATAAGATTACAGTTTCATATCCCGCTTCCCAGAACCATCATTTGTCTAGACACCTTCATTTTTTGCTCGTACATCAGTTATTCCGATTAATTTCGAGAAATCGCCAATCTGACTTCAGAAATGTCAATGGACTTACCGCCAAATTTTAAAAAATAAACTCGACACAAGTATCGAAGAAACAGAAAGGTAAAAAAAAAAAAAATTCAAATCTTACCGACTTACTATTTGTCTTCCTGTTTATTATGGGCCATTCTGTGAACAAAATTCCATTAGTGATGAGTTAAATATCTGGTATAATCAAATTGTATCAAAAAGTGAAAATTTAAATTAAACCATTTATATTTAAAATTATGAGACACATAATAAATTACAAGCGTAATATCCAACATTGCCACGATGACATTCCCATGAATAATGATTCCAAAGATTGACTGTAGATAGATTCAAGTGAAATAATTTTCCCAATAAAATATTTAAATACCCTTTTGTTTTAAAATGACTGTTTTACTCCAACAAATAAAACAATTATGGGAGACGGAAAAATTGTTTAACTGGAAAACTCCTCCACACATTAGTTATATAATTATAAACCAACCTAACAAGAGACCGGATCATAATATCCTAAATTTAAAACATTTTTAAGCCTGCAAATTACGGAATATTCAATGTTCTTTATGAAGAAAAAGTCTCTAATCCTTACGTACTTCTACATTTCTCTAATCACCTCCTCGAAGCAGCCGGACAAGATTATGATATTCTCGATTACTTTAATAAAATCCACAAGGAATACGAATGATTCTGAAAAAGAAAAATCCACAAGGATAAAGCTGGTGGTTTTCATAGGGTCAATGGTTGTGATCATTTTGATTACTTTATTTATTTCCTTCCGTCTCCAAAAAGAAAAGTTATACTGATACTATTCTAAAATTATTATCATGTTTAGAATTTTAATTTCCATAAAATTTAATAATAAAATAAAAATAAAATTTAGATAATTATTTTGGAACGTATAAGATGATTATTTTTTGGAATAGAATGTATATTACTTTTTTTTTTTTTTTCCGAAAGAACACTTCATTCATAAGTTAGAATCAGTCAGCACTGAATGATAACCAATTCAGAAAAGACAACCAGAAGGTGTTTCTCCTTACAAGACTTAATAACATCCAGGATAAATATTTGTCCTGGCAATATCAACACCCAATCAGTTATTGCCTAAACAATCGCATTTTCCGTCCCAAAAAATATTCAGATGATTACTTTTGGAATAGAATGTGTCTAACTTGTTTTCCATTTCTTTGACGCATGTTTAAAGTATGACATATTCTCGGTTTAATCGTTGTCATTAACGTTATCGGTGCTTCAGATGGATCCAATTCCAAAATTTTTCAGCCACTCGCACCCAAAAAAATCGTTAATCCATAATTTAATGTCAAAAAAACAAAGCCAAAGTTAGGCCCCGCCATTATTGTTGTTACTGTTGAACTTTGCTTTCTTTAAGTTTCTATATGACCCCATGGCAGTTTGAGAGGAATCAGCCACGTTCTCTTCTCAGTATTAAGTTCCTAATATTCTTGCTTTGGGCAAATTAATAGATTTCCCTTGTCAATTCGGCATGAAGACAAAAACTCCCTACCGTTTGGAAATATAACAGATTACACCCTTGAACAATAATTCATTAAAGTCGATCGCTAAATGGTGCGAAAAAGCCCCTAAAAAATCCACTATCTTCCCTAAATGTTAGTTTATCACCAAAAATGGAAATAACAAGAGCTGCTTTTTTCCTTTGAGGGGGTTTGGCTTTTCTCTTTTTTTGTCATATGTTTGTTAGTCATGAATTTGTTGGTAGCATTAGGACGTAGGTGTTTTTCCTTTTTAGTAATTGTTGAATTAGTTATCTTTATATTAATTTTATTAGAATTTCAAGTAGTGGAGTATGGTTTCCTACTATTATTACTTCAGAGGTAAGATTTTTCCCCCCTTAGTAGATTAAGGTGCTAGTAGAATGAACATTATTACTTCTATTTTTTTAAAGTTGATTTTATGTTTTTTCCCCTAATGTTGGATTAGTTTCGCTGTGTCGAGCACTCTAAGTTTTTAGATGTATATAAAATTGAGAAGTGGTTGAAACGTATTGAAAGAAAAACTTTTTCTTTTAAGGAAAATCAATCGTGGTAATTAATTGCGTGATGGGAATATGTTTTTCTTTAAAGTTCTAATTAATTTCATTCATTTCCCGCCAAAACACAAGTTCAAAAAGAAACGTGTCGAAAGAGAAATTTTTTCTTTTAAAGAAAATCAATCGTGGTAGTCAATTTTGTGATGGGAATATGTTTTTCTTTAAAGTTCTAATTAATTTCACTCATTTCCCGCAAAAAACATGTCCATTTTTTCATTTGAGAAACCGGGTTTATTGGTTAAATGTCCAAATAATGGGGTTGTTTTCTTTCCAAGCCAAACCTTTGAGGGGAAGAAAATGCAAATTCGCCGTTTAAAGTTTAAAGGCGACGTGACAATGGCATTTTTCTCATTTTTTTTTATAGGTAACAGAAACAAACCAAGATGCCAACTTGCCAACTTGCCATTCTTCTATCCACATATTTGTGTAGTTATATTTTAATAGAATTTCATTCATTTCTTTCCTTCATTTACATCAATGGCCACTTTCTTGCTCACTTGTTCCTCCTTCCTTTTCTTTGACAGTAACACAATGAAATACATATAATATCTTTTTCATACTGAAAACCAATCCGGGGAAGTTCCTCCTGCCGGAGAATTTTAATTCCAAAAAGTGGTTCTTAACCCAGATTCAGGTTTCTCTTTTAACTCCTTTTCATTTCTACATCTTGAGATATGGTTCTGTTTTTGAGTTCTTTGCTTTGGGTCAACTAATGGGCTAATAGTATTGTCTTTAACTTAAATCTGTCCGCAGAGCTCAGCATTTTATGTTGGTTTGTAATGGGATGATTGTGATTGTTTATGTTTTGCCTTTTTTTCTTTTGCCAAGAAAGCATTTTTCATCATAAAGAGAATAGCTTTATGGCTTTGAAGAATGTTAGTATATTTTTTATGTGAGAATATTTAAGATTTTCAGAATGAATGTTAGTAGTTCATTCTTTATGTACTAAGCTTCGTAGCTGCTGTGGTCCAAATCTGATTGTTTAGTTTTCTGCTGGATGATAGTTACCAAATTAGATGCAGTTCTCAATTCATCTAATCATTTATATGGTTTCCATTTAAGTTTGGGTCTAGTTCTAAATTATTGCAGTTATTAATTGATATGTGAATTAGTTAATGGACAAAAGAACAACAGGGATCTGTTGAAATTGAAATCAAGAACTGGACCAGTAAATAGCTACTAAACAAAATGTAAATATACTCAACAAAAACAAGATAATGTATAAAGGAGTCAAACATTTGAATCCGAGACCTCAAGTTCCAATACTTGATCAGGTTTGCATACTTGAATGTGCTTTCCACCACACATGCAGATTTGAAAGACCAGAAAAAGTAAGGAGATAACTCAAAAGGTTCAATGGACTAAGAGCATGCAGTATAAGGAATTATCTTAGAACAAACTCAAAAATGAGGTATTTTCATTGAGTTTAGGAAATATTTCTATTCAGATAAGGAAATACTCTCTCTGTCCTAAAATTATTGTCCAGTTTGAGATTTCATTTTTAGTACAATTTGAACTAAAAATGAAAACTCAAAGTGGACAATAATTATGGGACGGAGGGAGTATCTTAGACCAAACTGCTACAGCCCACAAGTGGTCTTGTGTTAGGAACTTGGTAGTATACTACTGTAATGTTATGTTTTGAACTTTGTGGTATACTACTGGAATGTTATGTGTTGAACCCTTTTGCTTAATCAAAATTTTCAAAGTTCCATTGAAGATATAAAAGCCACATAGATTCTAAACTTTCTATAACTAGTATAATCATGCAGATTTGTATATAGGAAAACTGAAATACATATTGAGTAAAAACTTTCTGGTCAGATTACTTAAACGAGCTGTGTTCCTATTCTTTCAGCTACCTTCCGTTTTTAGACATCTTGCTGCAATTACTGATCAAAATTTGATGAAGAAAAAAAAAAACAAATTATGATGAATTTCCTTTTATAGCAATAACAATTAAGAAGCATAAAACCAACTTTCTATTTGTGGCATTAATGAATTTCCTTTTATGGAGCTAAATCACATTGTTGGGGATAGTAATAAAGATATCTACTTGGAGTAGTTAAAAACCAAATTTCTAGTGTTAAATAGAAGTATGGCTAAATATCAACTAGAAGTAGCTACCACTTGGACGATAACATTCGTAGTAATGACATCATTATCATTTAAAAAATGATGGCAGTGTTTTCATTCATCAATGAGTACCAGTAAATACTTTCTTCCTTTAGATAGATAAATTCCGTAGCGTGACTGTGGAAACACATTATTATTTATAGTTACTCTAATAAATTATATATGTTTGAATTTCTCATTTTCAATTATGGTAACCATTTAGTAATTATAATGGTTAAATAATTAGGAATAGATCAATTAGAAGTAGTTACCACTTGGGCTATAACATTCGTAGTTCATTATCATTTTAAAATAGTGGCAGTGTTTTCATTCATCGATGGGTATCATAAATACTCTCTGCCTTAAGAATAATTCCATATCGTGACTGTGGAAACACATTATTGACTTAAAGCTACTCTAATAAATTATATGTATGCATTTCTCATTTTCAAATCATAGTAAGCATTGAGTAATTATAGAAAACGTCAAACTTGCAAAACCCATGCAAAATTCTGGTGGATGCTAATCTACTATTGGTGCCTTAAACGAGCATCCACTTATTTATATGCACCCAGTTGTAACTGTATCTGAATCTATTGATCTTCGATAGAGTTCATCGTGTGCCTAATTAGTAATCAGAAAGTATATAACCCGATAACGTTTCAAACTAATTCCTGGAAAATGCTGAAATTCTTATTTTCTGAGAAGAGTTATCCATGAAGCTAGCATGAAAAGTATTTGATAGTTTGAACTTTTGATTTGCACTTGATATTAATTTTGATGATTCCTACTAGATATGGAAGAGATGACAACAATGGACTCCGAAGAGCAAATAAAGCTTGTGGATAATCGAAATAAACCTATATCAAAGAGTCCCCAACCTCAACGCAGCTGGAAGCCAGTCAAGATATTGGTGTTTTCAGTGGTTGGCTTAATGAGCTCAGTTCTGTTTCTAGCCTTAATATTCAAGAAGCTACATTCTGACCACTTATGGAATGGTCTTGACTTCAGGCCTTTTGAAGAAGGTATATATTTACTTCTTGCTTGATCAATATCTTCTAGTTCCAGTTATCATGCTATACCATGCTGTTGTTGTTTATGGAATCATATGACCATCTACATTTTTGCATTACTTCTGGAATCACGCTGAAATACTTTGATGATTAAACAGCCAAATAAATTCCATTGCATGTGTAAATTATCAGTTTGGTTTGCTTTTTCACTGGTTTTATGTTCATTCCAGATGTAGAAGCAAATTATACCTGGCCTGCAGATAAACAACAGGAGAAGCTTCTTGGTGGCCTTCTGTCTGAAGGATTAGATGAAAAATCATGTGTAAGTAGGTATCAATTCGCAAGGTATAGAAAAGGACCAGTACGTAGACCATCTCCCCATCTCATCTCTAGATTACGCAGCTACGAAGCCCTGCATAAACGATGTGGACCCTACACGGAGTCCTTCAACCGAAGCTTGGAGTATTTCAAGTCTGGAAGATACAACAGTTCAGCTGGTCCAGCAGATTGTAAATATATCGTCTGGTTAACACGTGCTGGTTTAGGAAATAGAATGATCACCTTGGCTTCTTCTTTCCTATATGCTCTCTTAACAAACAGAATCCTCCTAGTTGATCCAGAAGCCCACTTTTCCGATCTTTTTTGTGAACCATTTCCTGAGACTTCTTGGCTAGTTCCATCTGATTTCCCTATAATTGATGAGTTTGGGAGCTTCAATAGGAAATCACGGAGAACTTTTGGCAATCTGCTGAAGAAAAATGCTTTTGGAAGTTCAAAAGCAGCTTTAGTGCCATCGTATGTGTACCTTCATCTTGTTAGTGACTATACCGACGATGACAAGCGATTCTTTTGTGATCAAGATCATACTGTTCTTCAGAAAGTTCCTTGGCTGCTTGTTCGATCAGATTTATACTTTGCCCCTTCTCTTTTCCTGATGCCATCTTTTCAACAAGAACTAGCTGACCTCTTTCCGGAGAAAGAAACAGTTTTTCACTTCTTGGGAAGGTACCTCTTTCATCCAGCTAACGCGGTTTGGAGGGCTATCGTTAGGTATTACAATGATTATCTAGCAAATGCAGATGAAACGATTGCCATCCAGGTAAGAGTTTTAGATACTGGTGATGCTCCATTTAAGCAAGTGATGAAGCAGATTTTGGGTTGTGTAATCAAGGAGAATATATTACCGCGAGTCAATGAGACTTTGAAGGGATTGCCTATGAACATCACATCTGGAATATCTAAGACTAAAGCTGTCCTTATGACATCTCTAACCCCTGATTACTTTGAGGCAGTGAGAGATATGTACCAGGAACATCCAACAGTCACTGGAGAAGTGGTTAAAGTATACCAGCCAAGCCATGAAGAGTATCAGCATAGTAAAAACCAAATGCACAATATGAAAGCATGGGCAGAAATTTATTTATTGAGCTTGTCTGATAAGTTGGTGACTACCGCAAAGTCAACATTTGGTTATGTTGCGCAGAGTCTTGGAGATTTGAAGCCATGGATTCTTTACAAGCCAGAGGATTACAAACCTAATTCGGATCCAGTTTGCCAGCGGGGAGTGTCAATGGAACCTTGTTTCCAGGCCCCACCGAACAATGACTGCAAAAGCAAGAGAATGATTGACATAGGTAAAATGGTTCCATATATCCGACACTGTGAGGATATGAACTGGAATTGGGGCCTTAAACTTTTTGGCGAGGATGGTGAGTCATGACGAATTATGATCCCGCTCCCGTATACTAATACCACTGATTCCACCATTTTTGAACCATCCATCAAAGGTAAAATGAGATTTTGTTTCTCTTTTCATGCGCCTGTACATATTGAGTTGATAAGAGTACACGTCTAGAGAAGACTGTTCCACGCCACGGAAGATTCTGAACCAAGATGGACAAGATGCCTGATATTGTGGAAGCTGTATAGTTTTGAAGAAGAGACCCTTCCTCAAATGTACTCATTTCAGGGCCATATGTCTTGCTTCCTTGATTCCCGATTGCCAGTCATGCCACCATTTCGCCACCCTTCCAGCTGCAACCTGTTTCTCTTTGGTGTCTGGGCTTCTTGATGTGTAAGTGGAACTTTCACACGATTAACAGTTTCAGAGATTTCCTGAGACACTTAAAATTGTCTAGCATTAAACCTATACTTCATTTGGAAGTTTTTTTGTTCGTAAATTTTGATAATCCAACGTGAGACACATACTGCATCTTTTTCATTTTCGATCCGGCCTCAGTGATGAGACCAAGGGTTCCATCGTTGTAAATTTTTTTTTTTTTTTGTTTTTTTTGTATGTTCATGATTATGTATTATAGAAATTAAAGAACAACCTTATAGAGTTGATTTATTGAAAAAGGGGCAATCTGCAGGTGTTTGGTAGGTGAAAAAATGGTTAGCCTTTTCCACTTGAAGTCAAAGAGCAAAAGCTTTTCCCTTCCTACCTATTTTTTAGACGTATTCTGTATTACATTGTATTTCATTTTATTTTAGTTTCTACTTGTAATACGTTATCAATTTTTCTACTTTATTCCTTACCACTTACGTTCTACATAATTAACTACCACCATTAATGACTAATACCATGATAAATAGGGGATACTGTATTTAGGATCACTTTTATCCTGTCTTGGAAGAAATGATTAAATGTGATCATCTTCACCAGAACAGATACCAAAAAAATGGATGCTTCACAGTTTGAAGCTTTGTCTTTTACCCAACCATCTGATTCAATTTGTATGGTTGAATCCATTGCAGAGTTCCAATTTTATACACCACCAGTGGACTTCACACAGCAGCGTTAATACACGTTGAAGATCAACGCATTCACTAGTTGTCGTACCGGTTCTCAGAAGGGTTTGATTGAAATTATCATTGTTATTGTTTCTACAATATTATTTGACTAAAATGTCCAAATGGTCCCTTATATTTGGGCTATGATGATCCCTACCTTATTGACCGCAACTTCCGTATTTATTATCTTACTTGATTTTATGTCCCTAATATTAACATTTCAATATCATAGTTCCAAACAATATGTTTTCACACTTTTTTGGTCTCATTTCACTGTTTCGACCATTTTTCCGTCCAACTCAATGTTGACCGGCAGTTGACATGCCGGAATCAGGGGTATTTTCATCTTTTTATATAATTTAAACTTCTATTAAAATTTAAATCATTAAAAATATTATAAAAACTTACATTTATTATTTAATTGTTAAAATATTATTATTAATTTAAAATATTATTTAAAAATTTAAATTATTTTCAAAGTTACTTTTTTCTTTACTAAAATAAATGTTAATTATGTTGCACTTTTAACCGCCTACTGTAACTTTAAAAATTTACCGAGTCACAAGAAATAATTCAAAATTCAAATTAAAACAAAACAAAACCAAAATTTTTGACTTTGACAGCTACAATAAATCTTGAGTTATTTCTAAAATTTTACCGCGCTATAATAATTAATTAAAAATTTAATTTTTAAAAAAAAATGCAAGAAAATTGTAGGGTGAAAGTTCAGATAAAAAATGGTTTATTTAAGTTTTGGCTTAGTTATTACCTTGAATTGAAGATATAATTTAAAATGTGGTTTTAGTGAAAATTCAAAAAGTTGTTGGGATAGAAATTCAAATAAAAGAAGCCAGCCGCGGCAGGAGGCAGTCCGGCGGCGGCAGGAGGTGGTCCGGTAGCGAGTAGCATTGGTGGAGGTGTGAAGGTGGTGGTGTATAGATAATATTATTTTATTTGAATTTCTATCTCAATAACTTTTTGAATTTTCACTAAACCACATTTTAAATTATATCTCCAATTCAAACTATAAATTAAAATAAACCATTTTTTATCCGGATTTTCGCCCCCTCAATTTTCTTCACTTTGGGCCTGCTGGATTTTTTACTTCGACTGAATAAAATATTAGTAGGTGAAAATTCGGATAAAAAATTTAGTTTGCTTTTTTTTTAAAACAAAAAATTGAATTTTGAATTAGTTACTTAGCACGGTAAAATATTTTAGTGATATGGAGTTAAAAATAGAACGTACTAATATTTATTTTGTATCCAGCATAAATGATAAATAGAAAAAGAAATTTTTTAAAAATAATGTAAGTTTTAAATTTTATAATAATATTTTAAATTATTGAATAATATTTTAGCAATTAAATAAATTAAATGTGAATTTTATGATATTTTTAATGATTTAAATTTCAATGAAAGTTCAAATTAAGTCAAAAGACGAAAATACCCTTGATTCCGGCAAGTCAACTACCGGTCAACATCGAGTTAGACGGGAAAGTAGCCGAAACAGTGAAATGGGACCAAAAAAATGTGAAAATATAATGTTTGAGACTACAGTAATGAAATGTTAATGTTAAGAACGTAAAATCTAATAAGCCCAAATGTAAGGGACCATTTGGACATTTTAGTCGTATTATTTCTACTTCTGTTTGAACATTGAACCATGACTATCCGTTTTACTCATCTAGTTATACAGTTGTCGTTCTTGTAAAAGGATGGTAGCTTTCTGATATCTGTAGTCTACTAAACCATCACTATGGAGAAGGAAGAAAACAACGATGTCCTTCTGATCTTCTCAATAGAGAGGCGTAACTGCAACCAACATTATCAAACTGTTCAAACAAACTATCCTCTTCCAATTCAGAGTTGCTTTAGCCAGCTACGCAGCAACTAATTTAGGATTGGTAGATTATAGAAGTTATCTCGATGCATTTTACAGCAACTAGACTTCATGTATAAATATACATTTACATATAACCTAGTCTGCTTGTGCATTAATAAGTTAATCACTAACAACACAATGACATCCTCCATCCTCCCGCAGCTAAGAGAAACCAAAAAGGCATTTGCCATCTAACATGAATCCATCATCTAGAAACATAGTCTAGCCCTAGAAATTACATGCACACGTTTGACAACAACATGCTGATTTAAGGGAAACCAGCTTCCATTTCACTTCTGGACAGTCCAACTACATCGGGAGATGAGTTGTCCCAGTTTTCAGGATGGTTAAACTTGCAAGCAGGACCAAACTTGCATATGCCGTATCGGTTATAGAATGAGCAGATCGATTGGTCCTGCATAGAATTTAGAAAGAGAAGATAAAAACAATTTAGCAAGGGCAGATATAAATCCTCAATTGAAAGGGATGTGTAAACCTTGAACATACCAAAGTTACCCACATAAATTAAGGAATAAATGCTATGTGCAGAAAAATCCATGGCTAAACAACAAAAGTAACAAAAGGAATTCCCAATTAAAAGAACTCACGGGTCGTAGGGGCAAGCCTTTCTCACTTAGAACACAAGGCAGCGGTTGGGAACTTTGGGGCTTCGGATGGTTAAATCTGCAGGTAGCTTTGTACTTGCAGTCCCCAGTTCTCAAGAAGTAACTGCAGTCAGGTTGACCAGGCCGTTGAGGAAATTCATTAACTGGAATTGGTTGCAGATGATGACTAGTAAACAACTTGGTCTCCATCCCCATGTTATTCATAGCAAATGCTGGAGGTGTAGGTAAACTCCCATCTGATGATGCTGGGTAGCTCGGAGCCTCAATGCAATAAAAACAAACAATTGCACAAATAAAGTGAGGCTTTAGCAAGTGAAACTGAGTGAGGTCCAATTTATAAATCCAAAATAATTTTGTAGAAGAGCTCAATCCATAAAATCAGAATTATCAAGAATCAATTTACCAAATGAACCGCTGGTAAACCAAAGCGAAAGTGGTGAATGTATGCTAACGGAAGAATGTGATAAATAATACCAAATTAAGAATTAGTTCAGTGTGGTTTGTCTTTGTAATGCTCACAGATGAGGAAAGTGAAAAGAGATTCTTTTCTGTAAGCTACCATCACGTCAAACAAAGACCAAGTTCATCGAGATGTCTTTTACACGCAACAATCTACATGAGAAGTGAGACCCAATATGTTATCCACCATCACAGATATGCACACAAGAAATAGGGGCACACGATCCTTAGAATTCTCCCAATGACATAAGTAGTTCAATGCAGACTCAAATTACTCTATAATAAAGTGAACCCAAGAGCTTTAGACAACAGCAACAACCGAACAGTAAATCAATTTCCATCCATCTTACAAGAACCATACACCAGAAGTAGACAAGGAAGTTATGATTCCCATTCATGGAGTGACCCAAAAACTACCTGGTAACCGTTCCAATCAGAATCTAGTGGAACGGTGGGGCTTTGTGGAAGAATCACTGATGAAGAGGACCATGAAATGTCAGTTGGCTGGGATGCACCCTGCAACTTAATGGATCCAATATTACCAAAGCCAGATGCGAGGTCATTCCCAGCTGCAGGTGTAGGATCAGGATGATTAAACTTGCAATTCGATCCATACTTGCAGGAACCAGTACGCATGTAGTAGGGACATTCTCTTTCTCCCTGTTTCAAATGAAATTCCACAAAAGGGTTAACAAACCTAGCAAATGAAGGAAACAAATCAATTCCAAAATACAAATATATGGTACCAATCGGATTGGAAGTCCCAGGAAGTTGAACTCCAAGATAGGTGATACAGAGCTTCTTCCCTTGTTATGACTGTACTTGCAGGAATTGCCAAATTTGCAGCCCCCTGATGTCAGATAATACTGGAAGCAAACATCAAAAACAAAAAGAAGTTCAACAAGTTTGAAACAAGGAAAAGGAAAACAAAAAGTTACATCAGCTAGACTAGCCAATCCATTCCTTTCATACTAAACTAGACAGTCCTTTTTCAGAATTCAGACAATGTATACGAATGCAAAGCCCCAAATACCTCATCAGATGTTGATAGAGCTCCTTAGGTGTCAATGAGACAGTTATTGTTGCATAAGTATGAAGTATACTTTATAGGAGAGAAATGCCAAGGAGTAAAAAAAAAAAAAAGAAGCTAGATACCAGAATTTGGTACGAAACAACACCAGTTTAGGTTAAATGCAATTAAATCATTAAGGATGAGTATGACAAAGAAAGACGCATACTACATTTAATAATCAAGTCATGAAAACTACATGAATCAGCATCCCTTGCATGCATGTACCATAGACAAATAAAAAACTTTTACAATAGTGTAAGTTGTATATCAATATGGGCTTCTTCATGCTACCACAACAGCCAAAACAGTCATCAGATTTACTACTACCCATAACAATTAACAGTACTTTTGTAATGAGCTTTACGAATTTCAATCACAGAGGCTCAAAAGAAATACAGACAGATATGCATATTCCATACAATAAAGTCATATATTTAAAGGATCCAAGAAAAAGCCCATAATGCAAAGAACAATTCACAGAGGAACCCTAACAAAATTAAAGGCTAAGTAGACACTCCACCATTTGAGGCATTGCAACACTTTTTTTCTACAGCTTCACAGCAAAGACTTTACAGGGCAACATATTTCACTATTTCCCAATTCACAAGAAGGATTAGATCATTGATACTTTAATGTAAAAGACATTACTCCCATACCCAATAATGATAGTTGACACAGCTGAATTTCAACAATTGAGTCAAGAAAGGTCTTCAACAATGTATTACTCCTGGGAACCGTTGCCAATTACAGATCTTTCAGCATAAGGGACAGTCTGGACTTCTTACAGACAAATTTTAACTAACAATTTGAGTCGTCTTAGTTTACCATGAATATTGGTAGTTGTCTTCCAAAGGTTCACTTTTCCAATATGATGAGTTGAACTTATAGAATTTAATAGCAAGCAAAGACATTTCAATAACCTTGCATTCAGTGTGTGGTCCACGGTCCAAGTCTTCAGTCCTTGTCTTTGATCTGTCTCTTGTTCCCACCTACAAAAACAAGGGCAGAGGAAGGAGAGCTAAATGCATGGAGGCAATGTCAAAAACATTGAAAATAACCTCATAATTCTTCACAACTGTAAGCTCATATTAGCTATACTACGAGATATCTATTCCCTAAACGCTGGCCAGATCAACAAATACTTTCATTCTGCAACCTTAAAATGGATTATATTGCATTGAGTAATACAAAGCTCCTTCCGATATGATTTCAAACCACGAAGATACTGGTTCAATCTAATGGCAAATAAAGCCAGCAACAAATCGCATGAGTTAAATTTAGAGATCAACAAGTCCACAGTATCACAGAACTAAGATAAACACAACTTGAATGAAGAACAATAAACACAAATGTTGTGATCACCTTGAACAGACAATTATTAGTATCATCCAATTAACAAGCCAACACAAGATATCCTACCTCTATAAAAGATCAGCATAGTGATTCTTCAACATAACAGCAAACAAAAACATCAAATGCGGTATTTTCAAGAACCTCAATTTACCTGGTTCCGCCTCTTGGGGGGATGATTAAATTTGCAATTCATTCCAAATTTACAGTTCCCTGTCTTCATATAAAATGGACAATCCTCTGCATCAATCCTTACAGGATACTGAAACTGTTTCTTACTAAAGTTCCCATTACCACCAAAACTACCATTTTCGCCAGTCTTGTCATTACCCTCATCCTCCCCCTTCCCCTCCGCTTCAGCACCATCATGCCCATACTGCCCCGAAACTGCACTGTCATTTCCACTTCTACTCCTCTCACCTTCACTCCCTTCCAAAACTTTCCCATTAACTCCCATAGCTTCCACCATTCCAATCTCACTCTTAGCATCTACCCCATAAAAATACAAACTTCCCACATTCCCTCCACGGCCATTACTGTTCTGCTGCACCTCCTCCAAAGCTAAATTCATCACTGCCTCACTCAAGCTCTCCTTGTAAATCACTTGTCGGATCTCCTCATCTAGGGCATTCTGGTAGTCCAAATCACTTGTCGGCTGCTGCTGCTTTTGGTTCATCTCATGAGTCGCCTCAACCTTATCCACTATTCCTGGAGGGACAAAGTTGTACAGGGTCTGCTCTGCTGATAGAGTTGCATCCGACTCTTTTATCCTTCTCGACTGAATTATAGGAGCACAGAAGAAACCACAAAGAGGCAACAGTGAGAAAATGATACTTGCCAGAAGAAACTGTTACCACTACAAGAAGAACAGCTGATGATTTCCACAAATGAAGAATCTATACATTCAATGCATGACAAAGACCTAGAGGTCCTTGTTTTAGACCTACTAAATCAGAGAAGTAAAAACACAAGGAAAGGAAAAGAAGTAAATTATCAACATATCTGTTAAATTCCAAAATATGAGGTCTACTTCATGGTAACACGGGGGGTGGGGGAATGTGAAAGCACCTCATCTCTGATTGTCTTTCCCAATGCTTCAGGACCATCTTTGCTCATGGCATCCATGCCTTTGACCAACACCTTCAATGTGTCAATTACCCTTTTCATTTCTGACAAGCTAAGAACAGAAACAGACAGAATATCTAGGTTAGCATCTTACTGTCCCCAGGCTAAAAGGTAAGAAGCGGTAACTTAGTCAACCTCATGTATAACATTTCTGCACTTCAGGCCATAATAAACCTATAAGGCACTATATACTGCAATCAATTGCAAATTATTTACAGCAATCCACTTGCATAAATGTTTTAAAAAAACGCTTTTGGAATTAAATAATCAACCATATCACCTATTTAGCCTGAACCATAAATACTAACTGACAATTTTGCAATTGGATATACCTACTATAGGGCTGCATATCTTTGACAACATTACACAGAAACCCAAAAAAAGCCTTAAAACTATTCAGTGTCTCATGATAATCAGGAATTAGAGGAAAAGAGTTGGCTGGAGTCTTATAAATAATACCATAAACTAATAATCAGCAAAAAAACAATAGTGCAGTCAAAGGAAAGCAGAAAAGAACATACTTGCCAAGATTAGCACTATGAGCTCCAGGCTCATACAATCTAAACCGATCTCCTCCTCCTCCACCTCCTTCCCCCAAAAGGCCAAAAGTGCTAATACTAAGAACCCTTGGAAAGATTTCTCAACGGAATTGAAACGAACGAATCTACAGCAATGTGTATCGAGCTAGGCTAAATCGCGAAAATGAATCCATTGGTTCGATTCATCTCCATGATTCAAGTTACTGAAGCTTCTTACGGAAGAAGAACTGAAAAAATTGAGGTTGGGGTTTTTTTTTCTTCGGTGTTGCCAACTTTATTTTCAGTCATCACGATTTCTCTTAGGCTTTGTTTGGTTGCATTGAATTCGGACCAGAATTGGAATTGGAGCTCTATAATTCCAATTCTTGTGTTTGGTTGCTAAAAATAAAGATCCAAAATTGTAATTATAATTCAAATGGGGCTCAATTCTTTATTTTTAATTCTTTTGTGGGACCAAATAATTAGAATTCAAATTCAAGACACTTAAAAAAAATATACGGGTCATAGTCGGGTCATTTCTGGGTTATAACCTAAACGGATCGTCCTATCAATTTTTGTCTTTGGCCTTTTCTTGATATATTTTTTATAATTTTATTTTTTTTAGCTTTTTTCTTTTTCTTTTTTTTTTTTTGCTTTCAGCGCTTCTTGGCGTTTTTCTTTTCTTTTTTTTTCTTTTTTTGGGTTGTTTGTCTCATTATTATTATTATTATTTCATATATATCATTTTAATAATTATCAACGAAATAAATCTAAAATTAACATTGTATCTTTTTTACAAAATAAAATCAAACGTATTGCTGTAACCAAAAACAATTAATAACTAAATATTTTAGTTTTGGTTAATATTTTTATTATATTATGACATAGTAAACAACATAACATTTTCATTTTTTTAATAGAAATTGTTCCATATATACACCTATATTATAATACATTTTCATATATACACCTATATTATAATACATTTTAACTATTCATGGCATCTTTTCACAAAAAATTATGTAAGTTGAGTTTTAAGTATCTATTATTTCATATATAATTATATAATAAAAATAAAAATATTTAAGCATATATCATATACTAATGTTAATCTATGTATAAATGAACCTCAATATTCATAGACTGAATTTACAATGTTATATAATAAAAATCTTTTTAATTTTTGATATGAATCAAAACATCAAAAATTAAAAATTTTGGAAAATAATAAAAGAGAGAAAAACAAATATGTTTCACGTGTTACTTGTTTGTGTATTAAGTGAGAATTTTATGTATCATATTAATAGTTCTTATACGTAATAATATTCTTTTTGTTTCCAACAAAAATGTGTGTACATAATAAATTACAAAATTGATATAGCAAATTAATTAATAATAATTAGTTTTAACAAAAAAAAAAGTAAAAATTGTATTAGTTAAACAACCACAAAGTAGTCAAATATACATATAAATAATGAATTTATTTATTTTTTTGTGTTGTACATATCCATAATAAAATAAGTTTTTTTTTAAAAAAAAGTTTTTGACAAGAAGTATAAATTGTACTAGTATTAGTTATACAATAACAAACTAATTTCAATTCTAAAGTATCCAAATTTTTATGCATCCAAACGCAAGAATTGGAATTAGAACCTTAATTCTAGTAAATTTTCAAAATCTCCCAAACAAGAGAATTGATATTGAATTACAATATTAATATCTCATTTCAATTTAATAGTATTGTAATTCCAATTCAATTGCAATTCAATCTAACCAAGTGGAGCCTTAATTTCTTCAAAAATCATACTTACGGCTGTCACTTAAGTGGGTCAAACCGAATACCCGCCCATACTGAACCCGATTTAGTGAAAATGGGTCGGTTAATCAGATTAATTGGGGTGCACCACATTTCGGTGCGGGTGCGGGCGAGGGAATTTCTGTTTGGGCGATTTTATTATTATTAATTTATTTTTTTTAAAAAAATATATATAGGTAAATGGTAAGTAGGGTTTCCACTTTCCTCCTCCTCATTTACCTCTTATTCTTTTTCTTTTTGGCTGCTGATGCGTAACGGTGCTGCCGTTCTTCCTTTCACTTCCATCATAATCCGTCAATCCGACCGACAAATCCGCCGTTCCTTCACTTCATTTCACCGGTCACCTTTCTTAAACAATTCGGCTGACCATCAATCTCCTTCAAACGGACCAAATCAATCTTAAGTCCCTTTCAGATCTGGTCCTCCCTCTGTCTCCGATTTCCCTCATTCCGATTTTCGAAAGTAAACTCCGGTCACTCCCTCATTCCTCACATGCGTCTCCTCTAGTCAACCAGAATACAAGTGACCAAAATACAAGTCAATCAGCAGAGTAATGAGAATTCTGCAGATCTAGACTCTAAATCTAGTCTTTCATTCTGAATTTTTGATTTCAAAAGGTTGTTGAACACTCCGGTCAATCCACAGTCGAAGTCGATACTTGATTTTTTAAGCCGAGCTCTCCCTCCTCTGTGTTGCTAAGGTTACCGGCGGTGCCCCCAACAAGCTTTTCAAAATGTATGTTGTTCTGAATCATTTTCTTTTGTTCCGTTTTTCTTGCATAAGCTTGGACTAGATTAGGATATAGTTGAATTTTGTTATGACCACGAGTTGGTGATTTTTTTGCTCTGTAATTTGCGATTGCGATTGGATGATTTGCATATTTAGTTTATCACAGTTTGTTTCATTAAGCTATTTTTGAGCTCCTGTTTAGTTTGTTCAACTATCTGATTGGAAACACCTATCTCGATCTGTCTTGGTCATAATGCCTGACTATTATTTTTTATTTTTCTTGTTTCTATTGGTTAGTTCAGTTGTTAGTAGAATCTGTTTGACCACCGATACTTGGACTTTTTTGCAACAGATTAACTATGTGTCTTACTACCCATTATGTTGATAACATTTGGAATATGAAAAAGAAAATCTTGAGTTTCTGCCCTATTTCGAGTCATAGAGGTGTTGATATTGGGACATCAATTGAGGATTGTTTGTTGGATTGGGAAATTAAAAATGTGTTTACTATCTCTGTTGACAATGCAAGTGCTAATGACGTTGCTATGGAATATTTGCAAGAACAATTTGCTTATCGTGAAAAATGTCTTTTGGGTGCAAAATGGTTGCATATTCGTTGTATGGCTCATGTAATGAATCTTGTTGTTAAGGATGGTTTGAGTCATATTGGTAAATTTGTTGAAAGGATTAGAGCTGCAATAAAATATATTAGGCAGTCCCCTCAAAGAATTGCAAAGTTTAGGAAATGTGCTAAAATAGAAAAATGTAATAGCTCTAAGAATCTGATTTTAAATGTTTGTACAAGGTGAAATTTCACATATTTGATGTTAGAAACTGCCCAAGCTTATGAAAGAACATTTAAGAGGTATGAATTAGGTGAACCATACTATAGGGACACTCTGAAACATGTTCCTGAGGATCCAAAAAATTCAAGGCCTGGACTACCTACGGCATTGGATTGGTTAGAAGCTAGGAGAGTGGCTTGTCTTCTTCAACATTTTTATGAGATTATGTTGAAGGTATCTCGTACCAAATCTGTCTCTTCGGATTCCTTTTTTGAAAATATTACTTGCATTGAAGTGTTGTTGACGAAAACCATTAATAAAACTGTAGATCCTGAATAGCAAGCTATCGCTTTAATGATGAAATCCAAGTTTGATAAATTTAACATTGAAAAGATGAATGTTGTTCTTTACATAGCATCTGTTTTAGATCCAAGAAATAAGTTTGATTACATGGAAATTATGCTAGATAAATTGTATGGAGAAATTGATGGGAAAACGAAACTAGATTTTGTTAAAAGTTCTTTGAGGGAGTTGTACGCGGAATATGTTAGAATCCATGCATCTGATTCTAGATTTAGTTCATCTTGCTCCACTGTTGGGAGTAGTTCTTCTCAATCTACTGTATTGGGGAAAAGATCTTCTCCGATAGACATTGAACGTTCAAAGATGCTTAGGGATCAATTTAGGGTAGAGCTATTAAAGAAGAAAAATTTGGAAAGTGGTGGAAATATTGAAAACTCAGATTTGGAGAAGTATTTGAGGGAGACAACCGAATCAGATTATCCCACATTTGATTTGCTGACCTGGTGGAAGGTTAACAGTCCAAGGTTTTTGATTCTTTCTTTGATGGCTCATGATATTTTAGCAGTCCCTATATCTACTGTGGCGTCGAACCTATTTTTAGCAGGAGTGGGAAGGTTTTGGATGCTTTTAGGAGCTCTTTAACTCCGAAGACTGTTCAAGGCTTAATATGCACTCAAGATTGGCTTAGGGAGGCTGTGGATTCAGAAGCTGTTGAAGAAAAATGGGAAGATCTCATAAAAATTGAAGAAGGTGGTCAATAGTACTAAATGGAATTTGTGATTTTCAATATTTGCATTTTCATATTTTCAGCTATTTAACTTCATTTCTGGTTACAATTATCTTTTTCCAGGTGCTGAAACAGGGGAACAAAATTTGGACTGAGCTACGATGTGGCCTGAATTTCTTAGTTTGCAGATTGAAACAGGTACTTGTCAAACTGAATTTCTTAATTTGCAGACTGAAATTCTAAGTTTGTGGCCTGAATTTGCACACTTAATTCATGAATTTGTATTTCTCAGATTGCCAAGTTGAAGATTTCAATGCAACTGTGAACTGTGATTCTGTGAAGACAAGACTGAAGTTGAATTGTGAAGACTGAAATCTGTTTTTCAGTATTTTCAACTCTTTTTAAGTGTTTTGTTCTTAAATTTCAATTTTTAAGTTGTTTGGATTGTGGACTTGTAATGAACTTTTTAAATTTGTTGTAAACTTGTAATGTTATGGTCTGTCAGTGTCACCTGTTGGCAGTGAAGTACATTTACTCATTTAGTTCATTTGTTGAATGCCGAATGCCGGAATGAGACCGTTTGACATTTGTATTGTGAACATTTGACACAATTTGTGTTGTTATTTTTGCTGATTTAAGTTTGCTACCTGAAATATTCATTTTTCAGTTTGTAAAATGTTCAGTTTGTACTAAACCACCCAACCTGATTGTTTATTCGGTCGGTTCGGTTTGGTTTAATAATTTTCGCAGTTCGGTTTAGGGCGGTTCATATGGCTGAAAAAAAACCAATTAACCCAAACCGAATTCACCTAAACTGACCGAACCCGCTGGATCGGACAACCCTAATCATACTTTTGCCCCAATACTTTATACAATTTTAATTAATACTTTTTACTTCTTTTGAGTACTAGATTTCAACACTATTCACAACTTTTGTTATTACACTAATCTCATTCATTCACTACTATAATCAGTCAGCCACTAAAAAACACTAGGATTCCATACATATTGACAATACAAAAAAAATAATTCAAAGTTATTATCAACTTGTTACAATCACATTATATCTATTTTTTTAATCTAAAATCATTATATAAGAATGTTTTCTTGATAACTATCCTCCCCACAAAATCAAAGATCAAATATCACGGAGTCTACTATAATGAAAACTATATTCATAGCTTGGGTGCGTTCATTGTTGCGGTACATCAACTTTATTTATTTTTGATAATTACTTTCTTAAGATTGACACTAGGACTATTAAGTTTGAATTAAAAAATATATATTTTATTTTAAATTTTTTAGTAAATTTACCCTTAGGATTTTAATTTTTTTAATCTCTCACAATCATTATAATAGTTTTTTTTAAAACATTTTTAATAGGACCTTTTTTGTTCAGTTCATTAAAGTTTATTTTATTATGACGATGGGGTTTAAAATTGATGTTTTAGGCGGGGTAACTTTTAACCACATCATGGCACATCTTTCATTCTCTCTCCAATAGTTGCTTTAGGCGAGAAATTTTGATTTTTCTTGTTATTCTACTAGTGGAGCATTAACTTTTTTTTTACTACTAATAGTATCATATTTTACCCATACAACGTGGAATTAAACCTCAATGCTTTCAGTAAAAGTTGATTCTTATATGTATTTAATAATATTTGCTTATTTTCATTTGTATAGTTAAAGATTTTACTATACAGTTTTGAATTATGAGAGGAAAATTTTTTAATCGCATTGCAACACATTAGTTTTTTTTTTTTTTTTTATCTTGGACAATTATTTTAATGGAGTATAATATCCAGATCTCTGACAATTGTGATATTCAAGAGGCCTCAAAACTATGCATCATCAGGGCCAACAATCCATCCGATAAATTTTTAATGAGATGGCCAACACACTACTATGCTAACTTCCTGGCGAATCCGTGAAAGTTCGAGCATGTTGAAGTAAGTAAGGGAATCAATAATTCAATATGTTCCTCAAATCCAAATGTTATTTCTTGCAGCACAAACTTGATGTCTTCAAGGTAGATATTTTTGTCCTAGAGGTATCCAGTCAGAAGGCCAATTTAACTTTCTTTCAGTGAAGATAAAGTTGTGGTATGAACTATGAAGACTCCATTTAAGTAGGAAAATTTTTATAACTGTTCATTGAAAGTTTGTTATCATTTTAGTTAATTAAATTTAGTATCGTTTTTCCTTTAACTCTTAGGTCCTCCTTTTAATCCTGGATTCATGTTCTACTTGGAGACATCTTTCGATGGTCATCAATTCAGGACATTCATGTCTTTGATGCATAGGACATTGGAAGGTGAAATCCCAAAATACTTGATGAAGTACATGGGATTTGATGATCAAGCCAATCATTATTAAGGATAATTTAAAAATTTCCTCTATAGATAAATTGTTTTTCAAATTTCTATATAGCAGCAGCTACGTTTTCTACCACTAGGTAACTCTTGTTTCCACCTCGGCGGACTGCAATGTACATATTCACAAAATCAAACAACTATATTGATAATCGAGGCTACATTGTTTGATAATCAAAGGTATTCTTCATAAGATTACATACATGCATCAAAATTGAGTAAAAGTAAATACAAAAGATTACTACAATGTTTGGCGTCACACCATATCTGATCCCATTCAATTTTTTTTTAATTGTCGTGTTCTGCAAATAAACACATAACAAATAGTAAGCACTTTTTCTTATTTTGATCATGCAATGTTCTCATCTTTCAAATACAAATTTAGACACATGTACTAATGTTACGTTAATAAAGTGGCTCCATAAATTTAGAATTAAACAGTGAAACTAAAAGCATTGGATACGATACATGACCAGACAGATTTGCATAAAAGAAATCTAGTTTATGCTTCAAATCCTCCAATTCGCACAATTACACATCGGAAAAGTTGATAGCAAAACAAACCTAAAGTCGTGGACGTTCATAGCTGAAGTGTGACCAATGAAATCAAATATTACTACTTAAAAAGCCTCCCATTCGATCAAGAAAAGACTTCAGTACATTTAACTGCAGTAATCAGGCTTCCCGCTTTATAATAGGAATAGAAATAGATATATTATTAATAATAAGGACAACTTAAAAAAAAAAAAAAACTAACAAGCTTTCACTATTTTGAGAAAAAAGTCAACGCAAATCTCACCAAAATGATAACTGATGAGAAGTGTAACATTGAGTCCATCTTGGGAGAACTTGGTTTCTCCTGTAAGTAGAATACGATAATTGAAGCTAAGATGAACTCATTTGAAAAGTTCAACCCATCTTTTTTCTCTTGTAAACTTCAAGTTCCAAACCAGGTTTTGGATTCCGCTGGATTCCCACATTGAGTATAACAAGTCCGATAGCCGGGGAAAGTCCGGCAATGCAGCCAATGCTGATGCTATCGGACGAGTTAGTGTTGGGAATCCTGATTAGGGTTCCGGGTCAGCAATTGGCCTGGTGCAAGTGCATGTGCAGATCTTGGCGACAAATGGTAAAAAAAACCTTTGTTTTTGGAAGCTTACCCTAGTCCCCGACCAGTTGGCCTATCACTTTATTGGATAGAAGAGATTGATCCAACAATGGTGAGGGATGATAAGGATACGCGCCTAGTTTTCTCTAACTATACTCTCCGGCGACCGCGGGAGTATGACTCAAGTGGTTAACGGTCTTCTGTGCATTTGTGATGATGATCTCAGTTTAACTATTTGAAATGTATTTACTGGACAGATGATGAGAATTCTAGGTGCACAATAAACCAAACTTACCTGAAGATGTTGAGATGATATCAATATTTCATTTTGGGTATGACCCATTGGGCAGGGCGTGCAAATTGTTGAGGTTTGCCATCTGCTTTCAAAGGGATTCTTTCAGGCCTTTTGATCCGCCCTTTCGATTCAAGATACCGACCTTGAGACCTTCTGGTTCATTATCGCCATAGAGGAAGCTCGATTATGATGCATTCGTTACCAGTGATATACCTCTTGAGGACTTCCAAACAGAAATGACAGGTTATGGTTATGGAGCCTTTTGTTGGTTTTCAAGGCCAAACTTTTCCCTGTTGAATTTTGATCTCAAAGAGGAGAATTTCCTACTAATTAAGCTTCCACAAGGTTCAATCGACGCCATATGTAATGGTCGAGGGATCATCTTCGCGAAATCCATGGGAGCTTGGCTGTTTGGATAGTTCCTGATCATGAGGCTGTCAAAGGTTATAAACTCTTTGTGTTAGAAGATGATGAAGATAAGAAGAAATGGAATGAGTACTGTGTGCAGTTACCTAAAGAACTTGTTGAGGTTGAAGATTTTGTTGTTTCAAAAGGTAACCTCCCTACGGGTGAAATGGTATTGATGAATGATAGGCCAGAAAATCAGGAATCTTGTTGTCCTGTTTTTCCTTATAATCATACCACAAATAAGTTTGATCCCTTTATATTTGGAGAGCTTCCTGACAAGCCTCTGAAATTTGTTTGGGCGAGTTACTGTTTCAATTCCTTTCCCAGCTTTAGTACTAGGATCTCATGTCCACTCGACAATAATGTTCGACATCTTTCATTGGATGATATGTTAAGTGGTACGTGTTAAACTCTTTACTCATTAATCATTCGGTTTTGAGATGGAACTCCAAATTCTTCAAAATGATAATCTAATTTTCAACAATACACTAATACGCCTTCCGGCTAACTCAATGGGGCGATTCAAGTGTGTTTTTCAGGTGAATCCCGTTACTTGAATGGGTTTTAGAGTTGAATTCAAGTTGCATGTATCCTGAATCATTTGAGAGAAGGAATAATGTCATTTAAAGAAAGTCTTCTACTTCTGTCTCCTAGTTACAAATATTGATCATTTTGATACATCTAATCATATCGTTGACTTCACTTTTATCATAAAGATATAGTATTTCCTTGGTGGCTAAAGTTTGTAAGCTTCACATTGCACTCTTGTTATTCTTCATGTCCAAAATGCTGTTTAGGTTGTATTTATTATCACCATACCAACATCATGATCTTCAAATGGTTTGAACTTTTGAAACAGACCATTAGTCCCGAGTTCAAATATCATAATATTCTTGTACCAAAATAATAATAATAATAATAATAATAATAAAAAAAAAAAAAAATCATAAAATGCACGTTTTAAACATCTCAGCCAAACGGACTAAATCCCAACAACTAACTACAAATATATTTTATAAAAAATTGTTAGAAGTAGATAAGATACACAAATTTTTTCGACTAGATAACTCAAATTTTAACACCCTAAAAAAAGAGATCATATTGAAAGAGATGGTCATTTCTTGGGCTCAAAATTAGGAAGTCCTCTCTGTCTCTCCAGCCTGACAAATAATGTCTGTCATTATATACATCTTCACTTCATTGGATCTTTAGAGGTTTTTTCTTCATCCACAACAGGAAGTTGACAATCTTCAAGAACTGATTTACATATGGCCATCGTCGCTTCATCAAATTAGCGATTTTTGGGACCTGAATTTCACCCTCAGCGATCAAAAATTCCAAGCCCACTGGAAATTCTTTCGTCGTCTTTCACCCTATTGCCAGATACCCCAGCGGTAAGAATCAGATGGTTATATTTGGTTTGTGAAATTTGAGGGAAAGAAAAAAAACCCTCTTTTTAATTATTGAATTTGTACATTTTTTTCATCCCTTGTTTCACTTCAGATATTAATTTGGAAAGATTTATGAATTTAGCCTGGCAAAATGTTGCTTTAATTGAACGAGAAAAACCAAGAAGTGCCCATCCTTGGTCGTGAAAGCCTTCCCGAGGAACTCATCGAGGATATCTTAGTGCATCTTCCAGCCAAATAAATTGGTCAGTTTAGGTGTGTTTCAAAATCATGGCGATCTTTTCTCTCGAACCCTCAATTTATAAGAGACCACCTTAATTTTCACAACCTTCATGACCCTGAAGAACTCATAGTAATGGATTTAGAATCCTTGTGGTGACGCTCTCTACTGATCAGAGCACTGATAGGAGTAGGAACAGTCGGGTTTCAAGAAGAGTGGTTTGTCCATTTCAACGAGAAATGTTGGGGAGGAGGTGTAAGGTGGAAAGTTCATGCCATGGTTTGGTTCTGATAAGCAATGAATGCAGTAAATTTTTGATGAATCTCATTACTTCGGAGGCGATTAAACTACAACCATTTGGCTTTTTCAAGGCATTTTTTGAACATTATGTGCATGTTTTAGGATATAATGATACTAATGTTGACTACAAGATTGTCACCATTTTGTGTTGCCGTGCTCGTCTTGAGCCCGAGCTCCCCAAAACAAAAGTGGATGTTTACAGTGTGAAAACGAAAACTTGGAAGAGCCTACCGGATTCTTCTTATGATCATTATGAATCTTTTGAATCTTTTGGTTATGGTCAGGATGGAGTGTTGCTGAATGGATATGTGCATTTGTTGGCTACTGACAATCAGACTCAAGTCTCATCTCCCGCACCTACGGTTACTACTGTTTTCAACTTGACCCATGAAAGATTTGACAAAGTAGTGCCATCTCCTAAAGATATTGCTAACATTCATTGTGGTAGACTCACTACTTGTGGTGGATGTCTTGCATTGATTCTTTGTTACTATTACTATGATTTTGATGTGTGGGTGATGAAGGATTGCGGGGTGCAAGAGTCTTGGACTAGATTTACCATCGCTTGTCGTCCATATGGAGGTTTTTCCGGATTTAGACCGACTTATCTTCTGAGTGATGACAAGGTTGTTTTTGTGGTGGATTGTTGGAAGTGGGTTGCGCTTACTCCGTCAAGTGGAGTATGGAGGGATCTAGAAATGGTTGGGTTCCCAAATGAAAATGTGTATGATATATTGACTTTTAAAGAGAGTCTCTTGTCTCCTAATTACGGGTCTTAAGTAAAGAAGCATAATCCTCCTGATTACATAAGCAAATGGGAAGCGGATTCACTTTGATTTTTATGCAGACAAAGTGAAAAGTTGTGTTGAAATGCAAGAAGTTGTCATGTGAGAAGTGAAAGTTTGTTTTCATTCTTATAAAAAGAAGTTAGGCAGTGTTTCAGAAATATGAGGATATTTTTGATTTGGTGATTGGTAGCTTTAGAAGGGTTAGACTGCAGATTGTGGAACTGTCACAAACCAAGAGAGATTTTGTGTTTTTGTGTTATCGATCAATCTAGATCGAGCTGCAAGTTGGTTTATTGTGCAAAACTTGATCTTATAACGTCATTTTGCATCTTTTGTAACCGTTCCAGCTTTCTTTCTGCTGTGTTCCTATTTCAATTCAATTGAATCCACTCCCTGCTGAATCGACAATTGTTGGAATTTTAAACCCTTTGAATAGTTGTTATGTTTATGTCTCAGGAAGTTTGTGAAGCAAAATCTTTTGTGGTTGGATCTTCTGCATTGGCTTAATATTCTCAAAAGCATTTGTGGTTTGGATCTTGTATATTAGATTCATATTCTTTGCATTATTTAGCTCTTCTTATAGGAATATGTTATTTTGATGAAAGGAAACTAGTAGTTTATGACATTTTAGGATCTTTGTTTGTTATTCCCACAGTCCCAAAATGGTTGTGTCAAGTAGATAATGGCAGGATATGGACTTTGGGTACTGATAATGACCTTTAAAGAGAGTCTTTTGTCTCCTAACTATACCTCAGACTATGAATAAGTAGCCGAACCCTCTTGATTTCACAAATGAAGGAATTGAAAACATCAGTTTCACTTCTCTTTCTACGCATAAAAGCTGAAAATTTACGTCAGATTGCAAGTGGCAGAACATTTGTTTTCACCCTCATGGAAAATTGCTGAGCACTATTTACAGACTCTAGAAGAATCAGGGAGTTCATTACCTAGGGTTTAGGTTTGGTCGAAGAACGGAGATGAAGTTTCAGATTGGGGATTTGTGAAAATTTTTGTGTATTATCAACTTGCATAATATGTACAGTAAGAGTGTTTATATACACATGTAAGTCAGCTTCTAATCATACGCGCTAATAAATTGGTCTAAGTACTAATAAGTAAAAAGACCATTCTACCCTAACTTAAGTTATAACACTATACAACTGAAAAGGGTAAAACTGTACACAAGACTAAAAACTGAACTCTATACTCAGTACTATTTACAGTAACTAAGAACAACCAAAATAACCTTGATTCTTCAACCTGGATCAAAGTTATGATTCTCTACATCCCCTCCGCAAGCTGGAAAGGGAAGGAACTTCTTCACTCCAAGCTTGGACAACAGATTAGCAAATTGAGGGTAGGCCAGTGACTTTGTTAACATGTCTGCTATCTACTCATGTGTAGAAACATAGAGTGGAACTAGAAAACCTTTCTGATACAGTTCCCAGACAAGGAAAAATTGGCTGATCTACCCGAAACTTTTAAAGCGTTGTCAATTCTATCCTATTCTTTTTCGATTAGTCAATATTACCCTAAGCTATCCAACCGTTAGCCGATTTTGTCCAATTTGCTCTTTTCCGTTTAAATTAACGGAATTCTATTTGTTTTAATTACAAAAATACCCTAATAATTTTAAAAATTATAAAAATGACACAAAAAATTTACAAAAAAAAAAAACAGTCTCATTTCAGTTTTTGCTTAATTTTTTTTTTATTTCTTTTTAATATTTTCATAACTATAAAAATATACTATATGATCTATTAAAAAATCTATTTATTTTTAAACTCTAATGTACAAATTTATAATTTGATATTTGTAAGTCATGTTTAATTTACATAAACATATTATTTTTTTAATAATATGGTTTAACGGTAATGATATTATTATTTTAATCTATTTTTTTCAATCTAAAGAATAAGATTATTTAACTAAAACTAATTTTGCACAAAAAAATAACACATTCAACATAGATTAAAAAAGAAGTTATTGGCATACTTTAATGTATTACAATTTAATTTAACAGACTTTAGATTGTATCATCAAATTTAAAAAATAATTAAAAATAAAATATAAATTTTTCTATAAAAGGCCAAGTATGAAAAGAAAGTAAAAGAAAAAAATACCTATTTCATTTCTACATCGGCCCAACACAAGAATATAGTGTCATGGTATTTACAAAAATGGTACAAAATATTTTATAAAAAAATATTTATATTTATCATTGCGAGGGTTTAACATTTTACGATATTTTTTTGAGATATTAATATATCTAACTTTAGCATAAAGTCTTTTTTTTGAAAAAAAAAAAAATTAGATTGTCCCAGTGAGAATTGAGACATCGAACACAGTAATTTTATCTCACATCCTAAATGACCTGACCATCTAACCCTCTCGCCTTTAGTGAATCCCGCTTAAATATGGATAAAATCACTCTCCCGGTTAGAAATCCTTTGGTGATACTTAATCTTATATATACTCTTATGAAATAGAAAATTTGGCCGATTATTTTTTAATCTATGCTAAATTTTTTTATTTTTTGTAAAAAAATTAGTTTTAGTAAAAAAAAAAAAATCTTATTCTTTAAATTGAAAAAAATGGATTAGAAAAATAATATCATTATTTTCTAGCCATAGTATTAAAAAAATTAATATGTTTATGTAAATCAACCATGAATTACAAATATGTATATCTATAAATTTAGGCAGTATTGTTTAAAAATAAATTTTTATTCTAAAAGATCATATAGTATATTTTTATAGTTATAAAAAATAGTAAAAAGAAATAAAAAACAGAAAAAATTAAATAAAAAGTGAAAAGAGACTATTTTGTTATTTTCACAAATTTTTAGGGTCATTTTTATAATTTTTAAAACTATTAGGATATTTTTATAATTATAACTAACAGAAAATCCGTTAATTTAAACGAAAATTGGCAAATTGGACAAAATTGGCTAACGGTTGAATGACTTAGGGTAATATTGGCTAATCGAAAAAGAATAGGTAGAATTGACAACCGCATGTAAAGGTTAGGGTAGATTGGCCAATTTTTCCTCCCGGACAAAATGACAGTCAATGGAAAGGTGTTTTGTCCTTTCATGGAACACTGTATTTTCAGTGATGTCAATGGCAACCTGATTGTCACACCACACAAGTATAGGAAGAGGCAACACAATCTAGAAATCTGAGAGAAGATAAGAAATCCATAACAACTCCTTACTGATGATGATGAGACTTCTGCATGCTGCTTCAGCAGAGGAACAGGAGATGGTGGTCTACTGTTTGGACTTCCAGGAGATCGATGCTGGTCCAAGAAACACGCAATAACCGGTGAGAGATCTTCTATGAATTGATTTGTACCCCAGTCTGAATCTGCATAGGCCTCCAATTTAAAATCTGAATGAGAGGAATAAAGAAGACCAGTGCTTGCTGTCCCTTTCAGATATTTGAGAGTGTGAATCAATGCATTCCAATGGTCCACACAGGGTGCATGAACATATTTACTAAGTTGTTGAACGGCAAAGGATATGTCAGGCCTAGTAAAATTCAGATAAAGAAGTTTTCCCACCAACTTTCTGTAAAGTGAAGAATCTGAAATAAGATCTCGACAATCTTCTCCAAATTGCAATCCCTTCTGTAGGGGTGTAGTAGTAGCTTTACATCCTGAGAAAACCATATCTTGAATAATATCCAGAATATATTTTCTTTGACTAAGATATATACCTTCTGATGACCTAGCCAATTCTATTCCCAAGAAATACTATGCATACCTAAGATCTTTAATGGTAAAACTCTTGTGCAAAAACTTCTTTACTGCAATGATAGCATCTTCATCTGACCCTGCTATTAGTATGTCATCCACATACACAATAAGAGCCATGAACTTAACTCCCTGACTAAGAGTAAATAAGCAAGGGTCATGTTTGGACTGGAAAAAACCATAATGCTAAATCTGTGAAGTAAAATCTGCATTCTGTTGTCTTGAAGCTTGCTTCAAGCCATAAAGAGATCTCTTGAGTTTACAAACCTATCCTAGTTTGGCCAATGTATAACCCTCTGGTGGCAGCATGTAAACTTCTTCTTCCAAACTGCCATGTAGGAATGCATTGTTGATGTCCAGCTGATGCAAGGGCCATCCTTTTGCAGTAGTTAGAGCAAGAAGCATTCTGACAGTAACAATCTTAGCAACAGGAGAAAAACTATCATAAAAGTCTTTCCCTTCAATCTGATTATACCTTTTAGTCACAAGTCTAGCCTTGTATCTTTCAATATTACCATCTGAATGATACTTAACCTTATACACCCATTTTGAACCTATAGCTCGTTTTCCTGGAGGTAAAAATGTTAATTCCCAAGTATGATTTTCTTCGAAAGCATTTAACTCATTTTGCATTGCTGCTATCCATTCTGGACAAGTTCTAGCTTGGATGTAAGTTTTTGGTTCTGGTATGCTATCAATTTGGGCTAGAAAAGCTAAATGATGGTCTGAGAAAACAGGTTGGTATGCATAAATGGTATGACAAGCCTGATCATCAGAAGTATCAGACCTGTGGGAAGCATGAGACTTTCTTTTGACATGCTGTGACACATAGTCTTTCATCCATATTGGATCTTTGCTAACTCTAGTACTCTTTCTAAGGGTTATGTGTTGTTCAGGAATGGATTTAGAAGATGGAATGAATTCAGGAATTTGATGATCAGAAGATGAAATAGGAGAATGAGCTTCATGTTCATGATCATTGGAAGGATTTTGTGATATAAAAGTATCAACAGAAGAATTGTTGTCTATTTGCATAACAAGCCAAGATTCATCAATGTATGAATTTTGGGGAGAAGAGATGGACTGATAGGTTTTTCTGTTTTGTATGGAAATATGGTTTCATGAAAAACCACATCTCTAGAAATGATCACCTTTCTGTCAATGGGATCATAGAGTTTATATGTATTTTGGCCATGTGGATATCCAATAAAGATGGTTCTAATGGCTCTAGGTTCAAATTTGGTTTTGTGAGGAATTGTATTTGTGGCAAAGCATAAACAACCAAAAGATCTTAAAGTGTGATAATCTGGTAATTATGAGAATAGAATCTCATAAGGTATTTTTCTTTCAAGAACTGATGATGGTAGTTTGTTTATGAGATAAGTGGCTGTTAGAACAGTATCACCCCAAAAAATTTTGGCCAATCCTCATTGAAAAAAGGAGTGATCTAGCCACTTGCAAAAGATGTTTGTGTTTTCTCTCCACAACTCCATTTTGTTGTGGATTGTAAACACATGATTTTTGGTGAATGATACCTAAGTCTGAAAAGAGGTTCTGACATTCTTGGCTAAGAAATTCTAAACCATTATCTGTTCTAATGGATTTAAGAGATTTCTGAAACTGTGTTTGAAGAAGCTTGATGAAGGTTTTGGTACGACTAAAAGTCTAAGATTTGTCTCTCATAAGAAAGGTCCATGTGACTCTACTATAATCATCCACTATGGTTAGAAAATAGTGAGCTCCACATAAAGATTTTTGGCTATATGGTCCCAGATATCCATGTGAACTAACTCAAAAGTTTCAATATTATGAATAACACTAGTTGGAAAAGGAATTCTATGCTATTTAGCCAAGAGACAAATTTCACAAACTGAGATTTTATTATCTGATGGATCATACAGAGAAAGCATCTTTACAATCTTTTCAGAAGGATGTCCCAACCTAACATGCCACAATGCATTATTCATACTATTTACATGATTGGAAGAGTGAATACAGGTTTAACACATTTCACAAAAGGATGATCAATATGTGTACTAGTAAACTCTAAAATTCTGGTCTTTAAAAAGGATTGATGATCAACAATGTAGAGCTGGTTGATCACCTTTCCAACTGTAACCAATTGCCTAGTCACTTGGTCCTGTAACAGGCAAAAGGTAGTAGAGAAATAGCAATCAATCTTTGAGGATGATGCTAATTTGGATACTGACATAAGGTTGTGTTTAAAAGAAGGTATATGTAAACAGTCATATAATATTAAAATTTTGGTTAGCATCTACATGACCTTTGTGTTTAACTTCTGTTATGCTACCATCTGGTAGATAAACTGGAGTAGGACAATCAACAGGGTTATGTTTGGTCAAAAGGTCTAAATTGGATGTCATATGGCTAGTTGCACCAGAATCTAAAATCCAACATAGAAGCAGCAAAAACTCAAATGAATTCAATGCTCTAAAAGTAGTAATACCTGCAAAATATGAGAAATGCGCAAAGTTGATGTGTTCCCCTTATGTTCCTTTGCCTTTGAGCATTCTGTTTAACTCCATTTCCATCCTCTTGATGTTGTTCATCATTCCCATCAGATCTCCTGAGCCATCTCTTTCATTGACATCATCCAAATCAGTTGGTGCTTCAGCCCTGTGTGCAGTGATCCTACCAGTATTTGTATTCCTTTGATCCTTCAAGTCTTTAAACCATTCTGGATATCCTATGATCTTGAAACATCCACTTCTGAGATGTCCAGTCATACCATAGTGGTCACATTTCAGTAACTTCTTGGCTGCTTTATCTAATCTCATCTCATTTTCTTTTCCAATTTTGTTGAAACTGTTTCTTGGTCCTGTATTGTTTCCTGTGTTGGTAAATCTCCCCTTTGAAACTGATCCAGCGTTATATGTTGATTTCTGAACTAACATTGCACTTTGTACAGAAGTACTATCCAGATCAGTATGCAACTGCTTCTGTTATTTTTTTAACATTCATCACCATAGCGTATGCTCTCTTCACATTAAGAAGCGGCTCTATAGCTAATATCTGATTCTTGATAGGCAAATATGCATCATTAAGGCCTGTTAAGAACTGCATAAGCCTATCTCTCTCTTCCTTTCCACCATTAGGTCGGTTATGCTTACAAGTACAACCATCACAGGTACAAATATCAGGAGGATCTATACTGCTCAGTTCATCCCATAGTTTCTTCAACTTAGTGTAATAACCAGATAAATGTAGATTGCCTTGCACAAACCTTCCAATTTCTCGCTTCAACTGGTAGATCTGTGGTGCATTGCTTGTGCCAAAGCTATCCTTCAAATCTTGCCACAGTTCCTTTGCATCTACTGCCATGTTAGAACGTTCAAGAAGATCACTAGATATAGAATTCAAGATCCAAGATACCATAGTATCATTAAATCTGCACCATCGCTCATATTCAAAACTTCCAACTATCGGTTTCTGAACAGTTCCATTTATGAATCCGAGTTTATTCATCGAACTCAAAGCTCTCTTCATTGAGTGACTCCATGTCACATAGTTGTTCGATGTCAATTGACAGTTGATGACTGTCAAACTGAGACTATCAGATGGCAACAAAGTCAGTGGATGCATGTATCCACAGAAATTAACCGCCAAATTCTCTCTTCGAGCTTCTCCAAAGCTTCAATCATCAAGAAATCCTTCGTTCCTTTGCTCTATTCGAGCTTCTTCGTTTCTTGCTGGCATCTTTCGCGAACCTTCCGCAAACTGATTCTCATCCATTTCTAAGAATTAACAGAAGCGGTTTATGAGGTTATTCAAGATTCTCTAGCTAGAACAGTTTTCAGAAGCAGGATTGACCTGCTCTGATACCATCTAGAAGAATCAGGAAGTTCATTATCTAGGGTTTAGGTTTGGTCGAAGAACATGCATGCAGTTTCAAATTGGGGATTTGTGAAAATTTTTTTGTATTATCAACTTGAATAATCTGTACAGTACGAGTGTATAGATACACATGTAAGTCAGCTGCTAATCATACACGCTAATAAATTGGTCTGAGTACTAATAAGTAAAAAGACCATTCTACCCCAACTTAAGTTATAACATTATACAACTCAAAAGAGTAAAACTGTATACAAGACTAAAAACTGAATTCTATAGTTAGTACTATTTACAGTAACTAAGAACAACCAAAATAACCTTGATTCTTCAACCTGGATCAAAGTTATGATTCTCTACACAGACATAACCATTAATTAACAATAATCAAGCCATAGTGTTTGGAGCTATGTTACAAAACATAATGGAGGATGCAAAAACATTAAATATGTTCACACCCCCCTGGAAAGTAATACTACCTCCGTCTCCAAAGAAAGAGGTTCGATTTGTTATACGATTTTAGTTCAATAAAAACACTCTTTAAGTTTGGGACGGAAGTAACTGTTGTTTTGTTTTGTGTTTTGTAAGTAGCCCTGAGATTAGCCTCTAAACGTTAGTGTTCTTAACAAATAAGAGTAGAAAAACGAATTCTAAGCCTGTTAAGAATCTGAATTACACTATAACTAGCAATAATGCTGGCCACAATGTGTGTTCTGAGCTCATGGCGACTTCTCTATAACCTCGATAAGAAGATTATCCTCTCAGCTTCGCCCAACACTAATCAATCGCCTGACTTTCTTCACTATTAGCTTCGACCACCGAAAGCAGCAGCAATTGTGGTATTTCAAGAGACTACCAGTCGACCACCAAATCATATTTGCTCTGGTGAAAGGCTCATATGGGTCAATTCCAATAATGCCATGTGACAATAGTATTTGTTAGGCCATCCTTTCATGGTATCTCATATGGTTTGGGGTAAGAAAACTCTAGAGGATTACAAAGTATACCGAGCGAGAAAAATTCAAGGAAGTACCACCTCCAATCCTATAACTGTTGAAGAACACAAATCCGAGTTTGATCATGAATATACTGTTCTTCGAGGATGTCTTGCAATGATTGCCGGTTCACAGAATGGTCTGTTTGAGTTTTGGTTGATGATTGCCGGTTCTACTCCCAATCTGTTGTCTAGAGTTTTCTTCATCTGAAGAGGGTGATCATGATTGAGTTGAAGTCCCGAAATTCTGGTGTCCTCTTTTGAATTCATGAACAATCTGATGTTGTATTCGGGAAAAGGAGAAGGATGTGCCCTGGAAGATTGATTGATTTGGCAATGGTGGAACTTGCACTTTCTCGCCTGCTAAATTATTTTTACTGGGAAACCACCTCCTGATGAGTTTTTTAGTCTCACTGTGAGAAGGAAAAACGGCTTATGATTAGCTGCAACGATTGGTTTTCCGTTTGTGTAGCTCTGTATCAATGTAATGATTCAATCTTCTGAAAACAGCTGTGGTTTTCCGTTTAAAAAACCTGTCAAAGGAAAAAGGCAACATGAAATTCTGTACTTTTTCCTGAATAGATGTTCATTTCAGTATGCAATGATTCAATCTTTGCAGATCGATAACGAGATGCGATAATTGTTATCAATAAAATGAGGTGCATTATGATCTATCAAAAGTACTTTGAACATTATCTGCTGCCAAAGTTTAGGATTGTTGGAGACAATCCCAATTCTATTGTGTAAAAATGAATATAACATTCACTATGATTCATTGTCTCTATCGACAAGTTTAAGACCCCAACTCCTGTCTTCACAATGCTGAACATGAGGAACAATCTTCCCTTTGTCCACCCAATTTTTCTCTCTGCAATTACCATTTGGAGGTGTATGAAAGCAAGGATCCATTGATGCAGCGCGAGAGCAAGGCGGATCCGTGAGTGTTTGATTATCAGATTTTACAAGAATCCATGGCCTCAAACCTCCAAGACTTTGAGCAACATATCCAAAAGTTGACCAAGGGCTTGTGATCAGTTTATCACTTAAACTCAACAGGTTTATTTCTGCCAATGCTTTCATATTGTGCATCTCATTCTCGGTGTGTTGATTCTCTTCATGGCTTGGCTGGTATACCTCAATTATTTCTCCTGTGGCAGTTTGATGTGTCCAGTACATATCTCTCAACGTCTCAAAGTATCCTGCGCTTAAAGATGTGATTAGCACGGCTTTCATCGTCTTGTGTTGTTTGGAAGGATTGATGATAGGCTTCTTTTCACTAATTTCAGGCAGCAGATTCTCATTTCTCGCACAACCCACAATCTGATCCACTACATACTTTAAAGGCTCAGGACCTTTCCCAACGATTCCAATGATCCTTACCTGGATGCCAATAATTTCATCTGCTCTGGCTAAATAAGCCTCGTAAAACCTGGTGATAAGTCCCCAAACAGTGTTTGTTGGATGAAAGAGATACTGCCCCAAGAAATGGAAAACAGAACCCTCGTCTGGAAAGAGATTATTGAGTTCCTCTTCAAAAGACTGCATAAGAAAAAGAGACGGGACGAAGTAATTGTTTGATTTTAAGATAAGCCAAGGCACTTTGTGGAGAAGAGACTGTTCTTGATCGCAGAAGAAAAGCTCGTCGTGATCATCTAAGTCGTGAAGCAAATTTAGATACACATACGGTGGCACTGTAGAATTGCTAACAACACTATGTCTCAGCATATTCCCATAACTATCTGGAGATGTAAGGTTAAAAGTATCAAACTTATCTATGATTGGAAAATCAGGTGGAAGCAACCAGGAAACCTCGGGAAATGGCTCGCAGAAAAGATCAGGGATGTTTTCTCCAGGATCAACCAGTAAGACCCTGTTTGTTAAGAGAGCATAAAGGAAAGCAGAAGCGATGGTAAGCATCTTGTTTCCTAAACCGCTTAGCGAAATCCAGACGATATAGTTACAATCTGTTGGTGAAGTACTGTTGTATTGCCCTGACTTGAGGTATTCTAAGGTTCTGTTGTATGATTCTGTATACGGTCCACATCTTTTGTGCGTCGCTTCATAGCTCCGTAACCTGGAGATGAGGTAGGAAGAAGGATACTTTCTCTGCAAACGCTTACGATACAATGCCATCTGATATCTGCTCAGACATGAATCTTTTTCCATTCCTTGAGGAAGAAGGCCACCTAGAAGCCGTTTATTATCATCCATTGGTACCTGACCTGCCTGATCTGGGAGCAAGAAAAAAGAAATATATAAATCAATTTACTTTATACCCTTCTGTTTATACTGTAAGTTCCTTCATTTTTTGCCAAGAGAAAACTACCTAAGACAAGAAAGTGTAAAAGGGCAAACAAGTTTTTTGGTTCAGTTTCCTTTTTTCCTTCTTCAAGCTGAAGAATAAGTGGAAAAAGACGTTACCTTTATTGAATAAACTGAAGTTGTATAGAGAATTCCAGGGGACATTATCAGGGGATGGATCCTTCAATACTGAAAACAGAAACGAACCCATTGAGCAAACCAGGAGAATCGCCATAGCTTTGGTGGGATTCCCAACGCATTTTGACACTTCACCCTTTGAAATGTTGCTGCCAATTTGTTGCTTCTCCATCTCAAGACTTGACATTTCAACCATATCTTTCATGAAAAACTGAAAAATGGAGAAATGCTCAAATCTTTAGGAAACCATAAACCTCTAAGAGTGAAGAAGACTTATGATTGATTGGTTGCGCATTGATGAATGATCAGCGCAGAAATTGGGGAGATTAGCTTGCAGATCATCTAGGGGGGAAAAAATTAAAAAAATAAAAATTAAAGGTTGTATGAGACTTGGAGAAGTTTCCGGGGGGAAACAAAGACAGTTTAAAATGTAAGTTTTGAAGTTTGACTTTGAAGTTTTAGACTAATCTCCCCCGGTAAACATGCTTTAATAGTTTAATCTGCGGATGCTTAGAGTAGATTAGATGTTTTTGGTAAAGTCCATGTGAACATTATTAAACGAACATCAGAATGTAATATAGAATTGTCTCGTGTCATTTTAATACTCTATTTTACTGAAACTAAAAAAATAATGCAACTAAACTATGAAAATGAGGCCAAGGAAGTAATATATGACTTTTTCTTTTGTTCTTTCCGCCCATAATCGCACCTACCATTTTCATTTGGTCTTTTCAACTCTTTTTTTTTCCCCTAAGCTGTCGTTGTGGAAATTTGAGAAGGTAATGATAGATGATCAACAGCTATGGGGAGAAAGACATCAAAACATTGAAATACCTCATTTTCCTCAATGGGCTGTTTTCAGGCCTTGTTTTTACTTTCCTTTACTTTCCTTTTTTTTTCCCGTTTTTTTTTTTTTGGAGATATGTAAAGAATTAGTCGTAGGAAAATCTATTAATATGATTCATAAAATTTCGTATTACCTTCATTTTGGAATATATGTCGTTTTAGAATTTGGTGATTTTTTTAAAATATTTGTCGTTTTCACAAATCGAGGCATATTTGACCACTTTTTACCAATATTACACTTGCATTAGAAATGAAACAGCATTTATAATGAATTTCTATTGGTTTGTAATGAATTGTATAGATAATATATAAGAGTATTTTTGTATTTTAACTACATTAATTAATATTTTCTTGAGTTTGATTATTTCTCTAGAAAAACATATAAAACAAAATGGAGCAGATAGTAACTTACATTAGGTTGTTAAAATGTGGAACAAGAAATGAGATACTAAAAGTGGTACTACTAATAAAAAGGAACAGAGATAATGCGTTATGATCTATTCTAATGGCATAATATATCCTACTCCTAAAATACTTATTGGAAGATTTTTACTTTCCGAAAAGGATTTAACGGCTCGAATCCGGATCATCATTTTACATTGTGTTGTTGTCCCTGAAAACTTGCTCCGAGGCCACATGGAGTTTGCTACAATCTGCGAGTTGACCTTCCAAATTCCTACGCTGAGACTCTATTATTATTAATGCAAAAAGACACCCATCATTAATACTAGTACTATTTTCCATATTTAAACATTAATCTTTTCGAAGTAGTAGTAATACTAGTAGTTTATCATTTCCAGAAACCACATGCTGTAAGATTCGGTTGGAGTATCAGAAGTTTGAGAAAGCCTGAGGATAATAATTTCAAGGAGAGAAGTCCACAAACCCGTTGGGAATCAAAGGGATTGATTTCTCGTACCCTGCTCCAGGGATTCTTGTTCTGTTTTCAGTACTGAAGGATTTATCTCCCATAAAAATGGCTTCTGCATGTATAGTAGCGACCACAATTTAAAATCGATGCAGAAATCTACATATGATCACATGAGGGATGATCGAATCATTCACTTCAAAACTAGCAAATGTTTTATTTTAATGGTTTTGTTTAGTTTTTCCTGGGGGGAACTCGCTCCAAGGCTAGTAACATGGGATTTGTTTTGTTCCAAAAGCTGCACGTTAACCTTCCCAAATTCCTATGTCGACACTTCATTAATGCACAAAGTCATCGATCATTGATTAATGTTGTTCATACTAAAACGTTAATCTTTCCGACCTTCACTGGATTATTTTTTTTGTTGTTACTAGAATCATTTCCACTGGACAGTGGACACAACACATGATGAAAGATTTGTTGAATGCCATGTCCAAGTGTGAGAAAGATGACAGCAGTCAAACCAAGCCTGAGGAACCACAAAATGGCCAAATTCCAAAGGGTGAAAAGCCAAAACCCCTCCGAAACCTAACAAAAGCAATGCTAATTTTCCTAGTTTGTTCCGCGGGCTCTGTTCTGTTTTCGGTATTGAAGGATCCATCCCCAAAAAATGGCATCTGGGTAGCTCCATACGACTTCAAACTATTCAAGAGGAAAGGTAATTCTTGCATCTTATTCTCAGTTACTCAAGAGTTGAAGTCAGCTTATCGTGGTTTTTGCCTTTTGGTTTCTGTTTAAAAGGCGAAAAATGCAGCATCTGAGCTAAAAATGGTAGCAGTCGCCTCACCTGAGCTCTTATATCTCGGTTTTTTCAGTAAAAGATTAATGTGTTATGCAATCTTTCCCTTTGTTCCAGATGAGCAACGTCAACCACCAATGACTGATAAGCTTCTTGGAGGCCTTCTTCCTCAAGGATTCGACGAAAACTCCTGCCTGAGTAGGTATCAGGAAGCCTTGTATCATAAGCAACCAACAAAACATCCTTCTTCCTATCTCATCTCCAGATTACGAAGATACGAAGTGCTGCATAAAAAATGTGGACCGTACACAGAATCCTATAAAAGGACCTTAGAGTCTTTAAAATCAGCGCAACACAATGGTACTTTAGCAACAGAGTGCAATTATGTTGTCTGGATTGCGCTTGGCGGCATAGGAAACAGAATGCTCACCTTGGCTTCTGTTTTCCTTTATGCTTTCTTAACAAATAGAGTCTTACTAGTTCATCCTGGAGGATACATCTCGGATCTTTTCTGTGAACCATTTCCTGAGGTGTCTTGGTTGCTTCCCCCTGATTTTCCCATCATTGATAAGTTCAAAACTTTCTATCAGAGATCTCCGTACAGCTACGGAAATATTCTCAGACAAAATAATTTCCGGAATTCAACTGAATACTCATTGCCAGCATTTGTGTATCTACACTTGGCTCATGACTATGCTAACCGTGACAAGCTTTTCTTCTGTGATGAAGAACAAACTCCTCTACAAAAAGTACCTTGGCTGATCATCAAAACAAACAACTATTTCATCCCGTCCCTTTTTCTTATTGAATCATTTGAAGAAGAACTCCATAATCTCTTTCCGGATAAAGAAGCTGTTTTCCATCTCTTGGGCAGGTACCTCTTTCATCCTACCGACGTAGTTCGGGAACTGATCGCCAGGTTTTACGAGGCTTATCTGTCCAGAGCAGATGAAGTTACAGGCATCCAGATAAGAACATTTGGAAAATATTCTGGCCTCTATGATTATGTAATGGACCTGGTTTTGGGTTGCTTAAGAAAGGAGGTTCTGCTACCAGAAATCATTGACAAGAAGCCTATCATGTATCGATCTAAACAGCTGAAGACTAAAGCTGTGATAATCACATCTTTAAGCTCTAGATACTCTGAGGCATTAAGAGTTATGTACCATGGACATCAAACTGCCACAGGAGATATAATTGAAGTATACCAGCCAAGCCATGAAGAGTATCAACAGAGTGGGAATAAGATGCATAATATAAAAGCATTGGCAGAAATATACCTGTTGAGTTTGAGTGACAACTTAGTCACGAGCGCTGGATCAACCTTCGGCTATGTTGCTCAAAGTCTTGGAGGTTTGAAGCCATGGATTCTTATGATACCTACCAATCAAACAGCACTAGGTCCACCTTGCCAACAAGCTGTATCAATGGAACCTTGTTTTCATGCGCCTCCAGCTTATGGTTGTGGAAACAAGAAAAAGGTTGATGCAGGCCAGATTGTTCCTCACGTTCAGCATTGTGAAGACAGGAATTTGGGTCTTAAACTTGTAGAGAAAGATAAAAATTTATGAAGGCGATATTTATATGAACAAAATAGAATTAGTCTGCAACGATCCCATTGTTAGCGTAGAATACACTCAAAAAGTACTTTCACTGGGAGCGAAGTATACAGAAAGTCATAAACGCATTTTTAAGTTGAATTAAATTTTTTGTAACTATTGATTGGATTGATGACAAAAAATTTGTAATGATTGAATTAAATTTTTATGAAACTATTGATTGGATTGATGACAGATGACTTGGTAAGCTTCTACCAAAATGATTTTTCAGACTGCAGCTTCAGTACAAGCTTTAGAGAGATTCTATCTTCAGTGTGGACTCGCTCACAAGTTTAAGCTCCTCGAGCTTTTAAGACTCCGCATCCTCCAAACTCGAACTTTCTAAATTTTGGGGCTATTTACAGTTTTACGAGCACACTACTCTGAAGATATCTAGAATGAAACCACCGCAACAGAGGTGTTGCCTTTTCTTCAAACGTAAGAAATAAAACCACTCAACAAAACACAAGATAGCTAAAATTAACACATGGATTATGTTTCACTCGAAGTGATGCAAACTCTGCACTTCACGATGATCACAGTACCATTACAGGATTCAAAGCAAAAGTACTGTCAAGTCATTTATGTTTGAGACATGATGATACTGCCACTCTTGGTGCAAGATAACCAACTCACTCGAAGGTAGATTGTAGCTACCAAGAAAAGCCAAGTTCTGAGATGTCTCAATTTTTCCGCCCCTCGCACAAAATAATGTGATATCCATGCCTGCAGCACATCAAAGACAATTGTCAATTGATTTGGAACTCAAATGATCTCTCCTAAAAGCAAAACAAATTCATAAAGAGACTAACAAAGTACAAAAGGTCATGTAAACCTACGTTGATTTGAATGGTGCACTTGTAGCTCCGACAACTGTGTTGAAGGCAACTTCTTGAAATGGACCAGCCATCTTACCACGCGGAAACCATCCCAAGTCGCCACCTTTTTTCCCAGATGGACATTCAGAATACTCTGCTGCTAGCTGAAAAAGGCAAGGGAAAGCTGTAATTGTAAATCTTTCACAATAACATGAAAACGACCCTTTCACCCAACCACAATCTTTTCCAAGTATCAGTCTAAGATATTACAGGGTGGTATCTACCGCTTGTCAATTCTAACACACCGAATGAAAACAAGAACAAGTAGATGTTTAAGAGTACACCAAATGGGAATGACAGTGAAAATTCACCTTAGCAAATTCAGCTGGAGGCACCTTATCCCCATTACTGAGCCAGCCATCTAGCAGTTTCTTGTAAGCTTCATTGATCTTCCCTTGCTTCTCGCATAAGATGTGCCTAGCTGTAAAAAGCGACGGAAAAAAAGTGAGAAGTCTCTTATTAAACAGGTGTAGTTACGGTAAACATGATAAAGTATGCACGAAATGCATTGGCAGTGGCAAAATCACATAGAAAAGGAATATAGTGTCTTTCCAAATATCAAAATGTAGAGATTTCAAAGAAAACCTAGAGAAGGCAATGAACAGGCAAAAAGCTCTCTAAAAAAGATTCTTTATAGCTATTGTTCGTAGAAAAACTATGAGACAGTTTATCCAACTTATGCACCTATTTATGAAAGAGCCAGCTAACTTTTACTGTGTTATTAGGCTTAGATGCAAGAATGGCAAGACTCTTATACTTCTAAAACAGCTCTTCTTAACATAATAATGAGCAAGGATCAATGACTAAACCTTTAACATATGTGCAGGTCCCAAGTCCATCAGAAGACTTCCCACCCTTTCCTTTACCCTTGGAACCACCATCATCGCTACTACCAGCAGCCTGCTTCCCTTTACCTTTCCCACCTTCCTTTGGCTTGGAATCCTTCCCCATATCTACCTACAATATTATTCGGATACAGTGAGAAGATGATGGAGTCATGGAAAGGTCAAATTAAGGGACATCATGTGCAAATGCTTTTTGGCCAAATGGCTGCAATGGATATAACACCAAAACCATGTGAATGTCAAATACCTCAGGTGAAGCAACATAAAAGTTATTATCTAGTTTCTGTTCAACTGCAAAGAATATAAAAGCACTAAGAATAGAAAGCTTGCGAAAACTGGAAGCAGTTGCCGACATAGAGTTTGAAGAAGACCGTAATAGTAAAAGGCAAGAAAATCAATGAATGCTCCATGTTTCACTCTGACAAACAGAACACTAAGCTTGAACATTCAAAATCCAGAAGAAACCCTCACACCCAGTAAGAAAAGCAGGTCAAAAATTAAAACAAAATTCAACTAGCTGGAAAGCACTGAAAATCCAGGATCTTCAAGTCTGGTTGACAAAATCGCAAGTAAAAATGGTTGGTTGTCTACAGACAGAGTCAACACAAACAAACTAACATCTGAAAGATCTTATGAAGGTTTCAAAACTCAAATTTATCAATGAACATAAAAAGATAAAACACCAGCTTGTTTTATAGCAATATGTATGAGTTTCAAGGTCAATTTTTTTGGGTCCTGACCTGAAGATATGAGACACACAAATCATACTCGGGCCACTATCTTTCATTCACCAATCAAAATTCAGTAGCTACATAAATTCGTGTGACGTAAATTCAAACCAAAAAAAAAGAAAAAAAAAAGGTAAAAAGAACCAACTGCCCTCTCAAGAATGAGGAAGCATCAGTCATGAAGAAAATTTGACTACCCACAAAAGCAAATCCAATTGGTTTCCCAAAACCACGCAAAGCAATCAACTTCTGATCGCAACCAATACCAATTAATAATGGAACTATTGCTTATCAAAAACTTCCCAAGTCCTACACCATATGCCTCAATGAACCTATTATAACAGAGAAACAGAAAGAAAGATACTTTCTCTAAGGTAAACAAGAAAAGAAGATAAAATCGCATATTCAACTAATAGAAGTAATAAACAGCAGAATCGTTAACAAAAATAAATAAACAGCAGAATTAGGCACGATATTTTCCACACAGGAGTCAGTAGAGTCAGTACAGATGGAAGTAAACTCAAATTCAAAGCATTGAGCGGTACAAAAATTGATTAGGGCGCATAATCTGAAATGGGTTTGAGGGAATTTACCTCTAAAGTTTGATCTTCGTGAAGAGTTTACGAAGAAATTAAGGTCGAAACACCAAAAAACAGCTCTCCCCGCTAGCGATTAGTCCTCCTCTCCGGCAGAAAAGTTTATAATGCTGTACTGGCTGCAGGTTCACTACTGTGAAATTACTAATATACCCCCAAGAGAACTTATCTTCAGAAATTCTACAAATTCGTAATTGCCATAGTATTCATGATGTAATTTTTAAAAATACTTATTATCATCATACTCATCACTAACGATCGAATGCCCCATGATGTGTGTTTAAAGTTTAAAAAATGACTACAATTTTATTTTATTTTTTGTTCCAAATGAATATATTTATTTTTGAATTGTTACGCATTTTTTTTGTGATTAAAAAAGAAGAAGAAGTAATATGTAAAGAAACAAGAAAAATGACTAGATATAGAAATCTATCACAACATCTTTTGCACTACATACATTTCACACATTAATATGCCCTAATTTAATAAATAAGGTTGACTATTTAACACTTTTCAGGAAATCTCATAAAAATTGGTCTCGAAATTGTAAAAGTAATGTGTATGAGCCACTACTCTTGTTATATTTCTCTGTGGTTATACCATTTCATTAATTTTGTATTTGAGTATCTGTTTCCACAATAATAGTGGAGCATTTTCTTCCTTTTTCTTTTCCTTTTTTTTTTTCCTTTTGTTTGCAGCGTGGCTGAGAATTCAGCAAAAGGGTTATTCTTCCCGATTCTGGTTCTGGAGAATCAAAACAAAGAACTATAAGAGCATCTTATTCCTGCCTAGAAAAATTATCCTATCACTGTTTAACAAATATTATATTGTTTTTGAAACGAAATGTGCAGTTAACTTCCTAGAAGATTTGTGTAGTTAACTTCAATCCACTAGTTTAAAGGCTCTCTTAAAAAGAAGTATTGTGATTAATTTGCGTGTGTGCGCGCGCGCGTGTTTTTTGTCTAATCAAAATGTTCCGGACTACAAATGCAAAAGGAAGACTTGTTTACAAACAGTATCCAGGACCAGACGTACACAAAAGGATTTTATCTACATCTGTAAATTCCTCTTACTCATGAATCGTTGGACTCAAAATTATGTTTTTAGCTTAAGATCCCGTTTATAACTGTAAAATACTAGAAATAAATTATCCTAAAAACTCAATAAAAGGTGGAGAACTTACAAAAGAAAAGAAATTTACACCAAAAAGTCTCTTCTGCGGATGGACTGCGAACATCTTACAGTGTACCCTAGTAGTAGTAGTAAAGTACTAGTCAGAATCAGAGTCTGAAAGCTCAATTTGAGAAGCCAGCTCTGGCGCCACATCTGTCATAGAAGGAGGTACAAGGCTGTTTCGTGGTTGAGTTCTGCGCTTTTCTCTAAGCCTTTCCTGTAAGCAGAAAAGTTCATCAAAAGGATTTTAGTGAATATGGGTGGACAAAAAGAAGCAAAAAAATAGCAAGGAAAAAGCGAAAGACGAGATCTTATCCTACATGAATGAAGTTAACACCTTAAAAATTTACTAACTGGAGAAGAAATAAACGATGCTGCTATAAGGCAAGGAATGAGCACTATCACTTTCACCTTATCATCAGTAGATGGATTTGAAGGGTTTGGGACATCTTTTTGAGCTGGTTGACTTCTCCGCAGCCATGTACGACCAAACAACATCAATGCTCCCAGTAGCAAAAATGGCCCGATCCGAGGATCACTGAATATGTCATGCATGCTGTCCAGAAAGCCACTGATCCCCTGCTTCATATCCTTGCTAGAGGAAACAATCTTCTGAGGACCAGCTGACCACAAGGACTCTGCATCCTCTGGTACAAGCTCGGGACTTTTTGTTTTCTGCTCGGAGCATGGGAAACTTCGTTAGAGAATCTCCCCAAAATAAATCCACATCCAATAACAAAAGCAAAAGCTAACTAAAATACAGGAAGAAATAGGTGAATGGCTCTGATGAGATATTATAATTGAAAGATGACTTACAAAAGCTGGGAGATTTCTGGAGTCTCCATCTTCTATAATCTTGGAAATCCAATTAATGATCTGACATAACACCCATCAATTTATTGTAAAGTTAGACAATAAGCATCACGAAGTTGCCTCAAATAAAATGGAGAATATCGTTCCAAAAGAATACTTCAATATACCGGTGGTGTCAGCATAATTCTAATAGAGGCTCTAAAAATAGCAGAAAACCATAACCCTTCAAACAAAAACCATTCTAAAAAGATGGTTACTAAGTGAATGTATGGAAGAAACAAACCTCAGAAACCTCATTAGAACCCTTGTACTTGGCCACTAATTGAGATGCAGGATCTGCCTCTTCATGATTCAATGCTTCAAACAAATTTCTTGGCTTTTTTGGAACATCAATCACATCATCAGTCTCATTCCTTTCATAACGAACAATAAGTAGTCGAGGTACATCTATCATGGCTTTTCTTGAGCCACATGTTTCATAGCTATCCTCCGAATTCATGCAGAATAAGCAATATTTCTGCATTAATAGTCTCCATGTCAGAAGAAAGAATATTGAACAGACTGTCAGAAAGAAAATCCATTCAAAGGAGACATCCAGCAAGCAGAAGATAACAAATCAGGTCAGTGCTAAAGTCTGACTGTCTGATATGTATCCTTGGAGATAAATGACCCACACACTAAACAAAATTGCTATCTTTTTTTTTTTTTAATTGGATGGCCCCAACGAGAATCGAACCCTCGACCTGCTATGTATGAGTAAAACTCAAGTTTTTTATCAGCAAAGAGCAAGTCACTTTCTACTGCAGTTGAGATAGGGTAGAGTTTTGATAACTGGGAAAGTTTTCCATCAACACATCCCACACTAAACCAATATAATAATTTGACCTTGAAATCAAGCAGTTCTCCATGAAGTCCACAAATAGTATTCCTAAAAGTAGCACCTTAACCAGTCTAGATATATGTCTTTCATGCTCTAGATTTCATGAAGCTGAAGAAAGTAATCTTACAGATTAAACATTCAATCCTACAGAAACAAGACCAGTAACCCCGTTCATGCCTAGTGTGAAAGGAAAATAAAGAAGCATAAGGTATATGATTGAAATATTGCCAATGTAGATAAACATTACCGAAAGATCGGTAAACTCATTTAAGCCTAGCATGAAAGGAAGATAAAGAGCCATATGGTATATGATCGAAAAATGTTGCAAATTTAGAAAAACATAATCGGCCAAGAGAACAGATGAGTGACAGAGATGCCACAACAAGAGTGTTTATGCAACAAACTTCTGAGTCAAGGTTTCACCACACAAGCATTATACAAACGCACTGCAACAAATAATTAAGGAGAAAAGGTAAGAGAAGAAGAAGCAGAAGAAGGAAAAGAGCGGGGAGGGGATAACCTGCTGCGCCTCCCCATCAAGCCAGGTCAAAGTCAGCCGTTTCTGTTTCATGGCTAGTGCCGCAGGTGCCTCCATATTGTTGTTTAAGGTTTCTTGGACCCTACGCATGGTCTTTGATCACATGTAATTACACCATTTACCAAAAAAAGGATAAATAACAGCATTTTGCAACATGAAGTCCTGCTTTTGAACATAATAGTGTCGAGCCTCTATTTTCAGTTTGGAATCTTTTTCAGATCATTCAATGACATAAATTACTAAAACCAGACACATAGCTCATACTCTCAACAAGAAGGGCACCAGATTATTATTCAAGGAAAGGAGGCTTACTTCACGCATTGCATTCAGTTCCTGGCTCATCCTACCCGCCAGAATGACACAGTACCAAATATTAACCCCACTTCCAGCACGGGAGTAACCTCGAGCATCACAACCCAATTCTGATGCAGTCACGCTTCTTAATTGTGGAAGCACTGCAAAAACAAATAGACAGTTGGAAAACTGAAATCATGAATAGAATACTTTAGCTGATTCTGTTGGCAAGCAAAAGTTTGTGAAGGGGCATAAATTATATAACAGAAGGAAAGAGAGTTTTACCCTGATATTTGTTCTTCTCCATAATGTCTACGAACTTTGAATTGTTAACTGAACCTGCAGTGTGTGACAAATTAAAAGTTGGTCATTTGAACAATGTGCCATTGAGTTTTGGAGTTGCTATTACAGAAATACTCAAATTGAGGAAAAAAAACTTGCCATGGTATACAAAAGGTTTAACACCAGGGTCCTTCAGGAAAACAATTGCAGGAGCAGATTCAACACCAAACCTGTTAAAATGCGAAGAGATAGTTACATTTTTTTTTTTTTTTTTCACATATCATTATATAACATACAACTATGTGAGATGGAATAAAAAGTTCACCTACAGCAAACAACAACAGAACATGATGATGATAGATTCATGGCCACATAGAACTTTACTCTGATACAATGTGACGCAAAGATACATTTACACTTATTGATGAGACTCTACGTACTGCAAATAGTTTCAAAATACTTCAAATGTCAGATTAAAGTCATGCATGTTTCAGGAAAACCCATCCGATAGAGTAAAAATTAATCTTAAGTTTCAAGTGAAATGGACTCAAGATACTCGGAGGAATATCTCATCTGTCAAGCAAAACAAGGGTATCAAAATAGTTATCCTATACAGTTTTCTACCCGTGGGAAAATTATATAATTAAATCTTAGGACCTCTGCACTCATTTTCATTTTACATGTTGCATCGTCATTTTATCTGATAATCAATCAGTTTGCCTAAAATGATAGCATGGCTCTGAGTTGAATTTTGAGTTTACATACATAACCAGCCCTGGACTTTCAATGCGTACACAGGGTAACAGAATACAATTTTAGCATTCAGGTTTGGTTTACTCGTTTTACCTGAGAAATGTTGATTGGGGTTGGTTCTCAATAAAGGTTAGGTCATGTCTGCAACGGGTGTTGATATTTCCTCAAATGGATTATGAGACTACTTATTATTACTAATAGACCTCTCTACTCATTATCCATTAACTTCCACTAGTATGCTCAGATTTTCTAACAAAGAGTTTCAAGAATAACAATAATTGTCACTCCGTAAAACACAACTCTAGTAACATTAAACTAACAGAGAACACGCTCTCCATGAGGAGAGGAAAATAGACACAAACCCCTCAAATGCACCCGAAATAAACAAAACAATGCGGTAAAGGACATGTTTCTTAAATAGAGATAGAACAAAATCGTACGTATTCCACCAGAAAGTAGAGTCATCTTCAGTCCATAGCGTAAATGCGAAAGCTGCATATGTCCCATATGTTTTAGCAGCTTGACGGATAAATGGTGAGGCCCGCTCTCCAGTTTTCGAGAAGAAGATGACTCTAACCTATGAGTCAGAAGAAACAATGGTGTTAGCCCCAGCAAATTGAAGAATTATCAGAGGGCGGATGCGATATAAATAATGTGATCATCGAAGCTGTCCCATACAAACACAAGTTAAATGTTACCAACAGCTTGCTCTGCTTGAGAATCCATAACACCTAACCTAAGAAGACTAGATAAACCTTCATTCCCCAAAGGCAAATCACATACAGGCCCATGAAGTAAAATGGAGTAATAAGCGGATTAAACAGGCTCTGGAAGTTTCCTTAACCTTAACTGAGTAGAAATTCTTTTCTCAGACCCACGATATAAAATAACCACTGTTACCTTCCCACATGATTCTTACATATTCTTCAGCGTTGATTTCTGAGCAACATTAGGATACTGAATTACTAACCAAATTAACAAACGAACTACATGCCAAAAAAACAAAGATTATGTCAAATCCGCAAGTACATGAATTTCAAATCTTCTTGTAGTAGATATAAGGATGCTAAGCCTAATAGAGAAAACGGGTTTCCAGTTACAATTGGATATCTTGATTATTTTTTTTTTACCACAATGTAGCACAAGCAGTCAGACAAGTCTAAATTTTGGAAGACAACATCAATAAGCAAAAAATTCAGATCCAGGTGGAATTTTGTGTAGTTCTTGTTATGGAATTTTGACATGAACCAACATTTCTGGGTAATTCTAGCAATTTATATTCAAGGTACGTCACTTCAAAAAGTCAGGGAAAATTCTCCTGAAACAAGACATGCACACAAACATTTATCAAAAGATGCAAAAGTACAGCGTGACAGCAATGAAGGTGAAATTCATATAGGAAGTCATTAAGAAATTTATCAAGGTAGCTAACCACTTTTCTTCCAGACCGTAGCATATGCAAACAAGTTTGAAGAACTCAATTTCTGAAAATACTAAATAAATAAACAAGGAAAAAACAAGAACTACACCAAACCATGACATACTGAAAACAATTCCCAATAACAATATAAGAGAAATTATACCTTGTGAGGTTTGACTTTGGCCAGAAAATTTGGTACCTGAAATTGGTAAGGAGAGAAGAGAAACTATATGAAAACTCAGCCATGGACAAAGGATGAACAAATCTTAAAACAAGTTTTAGACCAACAACTACAAAATAAAGTATCAATTAACAGACAATAATATTCTCATTGATATTCAATTGCCTCCAAACTTCTAACTTGGACAATTTTTCTAAACCCATTAATTAAGGCAAAACGAAAATAAAACAGGATTCAGTTGTCATTACAACAGTGATCAAGAAACTAGTCTGATTACCATCGTCTCCTTTGAGTAGTACAAAATCCGGGGCAAACCTAGGATGGTTGTGGCGAACCAATCAGCAACTGCATCGACAGAAAGTTCTCCGCTATACCTGTCAAAACAGTACTAGAGATTGAACATTCCCAAAGATATACAATGCACTATGGCACAAACAAATCACGATAATCCCTTTCATTAACACACCACCGAAGGGAAGACCAGACCACAAAATATCCAAATAGAATTTTTCATAGTTTTATATAGCTCACCTATGAAGACAACGTGGACTACTGCATCCAAGGGGAAAAGCCAATAGTGTTGGCAGCCCTGCATGATATGAATAAGTAATGAAGGAACTTAAAAAATAGACAAAAATTCCACGAATACCTAAACTCTACTAAGTTAATCATCCTGCTGTAATTTGATCGAATTGACAATTGAGCTTTGTACGCACCTTATTTCAGATGGCAGTATAATAGCATAGAATAATATTTCAGATGGCAGTATAATAGCATAGAACATAGGAGCAGTACCAAGTGGCTCATAACTTCCCCAAAACAAACAGGAAGTCACCATAAATCATCCTTTTTTCGCACCATTGATTTAATAACTTAATCAAAGCATCAACTGAATCAGGTTCTGGAAAAGTGTTAATGGATGACAAATGTTTTCATTTTCTTATCAGAGAAAAACAAAATTCGCAAAAGTCTACCATGTGATTTCTGAAGGAAATTTTCAATCATCTCATCTTCCAGTTAGTATGGTAATTTAGTGCTAAATTTGTGTATATTATCATCAATTGCGGAGTTACATACATGCTCAAAAATTCCACAATTACCCTTTGGATACTATTTAATTTACTAAGCTTTCAAAGCATTGCCCCATTAATAATTTGAAGAATAGGGGGCAAAGAGTAAAACTGTGTAAACATTTTGTTCTAAGATTACAAAATTTTTTGTCCCACCTGCTAGTAAGGGCTTGGCTCCGCCCCTGATTATTATTCTATGAAGATACCTTTTTCTTGGGAAGTACTGAAAATTACTACTGTTAGTCATTAACATTCATAGACGACGCAAAATTATTCAAAAAAGGAACACCCCTCTCCCCCTCCTGCCATAAAAAAGAAATATGATTGCAAACTCTGTTTTTTTACTGGAGATTTGAGAAAAAGGAAAATCTTATTCCACAGATGTTAATTCATATGCTGCTAAATTGACCGACTGTCATAGTAAAGTGCTTCGGGAAAGAGAAAAGTATTCACCATTTCTGAAGAAAGGTCGTCCATTAGATTTCTTCTCTGCTAAGTGTGCCGCAAGGCGGACATCACCGAGTTCGACCATTCCAGTATTAGCGACACCATCAAACAAAGCAACTGCATGGATAAAGAACAAAGACTAAAGATTCAACATTTAAACAGTACCGCACAGTAAAAGAAATCGTAATAGAAGAGGTAACCTACCAATTCTTTTCCATGTGTCAGAAAAGTTAGCACAGCGGTTGCTACCAATTGAATAAACCTGAGGCGCCATTTCAACATACAAAAACAATATAGCATCGCTGAATGTCTCATATTGGAATTTATATGGTAATGAAAAAGGCAAACAAAATTGACTTCTAAGTTGCAAAGTAACAGTCACTAAAAGGTGGATTCCCCCTCATAGTCAGAATAATGACTGGAAAACCAACAGGGACGCACATGGGGATCGAGGAAGATTAACTTTTTTACATGAACTTTTCCAAGCAAAATTGGTGAACCTTGTCAACATAGGACTTCATCCTAGACATCACTTCTTTTGTAAACCAAACATAGAGATAATTATCTCGATCCCGTGAATAACAAAAAAGTGAAATGAGAATTCAACATCTCTCTATCATTAGTTTTTTTAGTTTTACGACCAACCAAATGCTTAAGTTCAGAAATTCAATTCCCCAGCGAATTAGGACCCCAGTCTCAATTACATGCCTGCATCTTCTCCGATTCCATCCAAACACATTTTTATCATCATCGTATTGTTACTGTTCTTTAGATGATAATTCCTCCTCTAGTTGAACTGTTACAAATACGATTTGTCATGTTACAAACTCACATGATGAGGATAAACCATGATTTATCTCCCAGTTAATCAACCAAATTCACATATAGAAGGTTTTAAGCACCTTTACAGAATCATTACAAACAAAATCTCAATCCTCTTGAAGTTCGTAAAGGACTATTAATTCTATTGAAACTATCCTCATGATGTGAGTTTGTAGAAAACATGGTTTATCAGAGTAAAAATGTCAATCATGGAAATTTACGAATATGTGTTTAAGACAGTCCTGTCAGGTTTCCTTCGATCCTTTCTATTAACCTTTCTCTTGATCAGTCTCTGTTATTAGGTTGGGTATGAAGTTCGTAAAAGGAAAGCTGTTCAGCTTTACTGGCTTATACAAACGTGGGTCAATGCCTAGAGCAGTCAACCCTGTAAAATTAGCATAATAGGTTCCACGAAGAGTATCATTACACCAACAGCAACTACTATGCCTTCATCCCACACGGAGTCCTTATTATTGTTTCTTTCTTCCATTAATTTTTGGCCGTCCTCAACATATTTTAATTTTAATTCAAAGGTCTGTACTAGTCTTAATGGGCATTTAAATGTTCCTATGCACATCCACATTATTATGTTAAGGTTGTGTAAGGAGTCAGTTTTGGTTTAGGTTTAGAATTTACAGAAATACAGAAAGTTGCACTGGAAATGTAAAATTTCACCTTGTAAATGAAAAAAGGAAAAAAAAAATTGTATTGAGTTATGCAGAATACAAAACAAAAACAGCGATCCAAATTCTAGTCTTAAGGGTTTTTATCTCATTTCCATCTATTAGTGCGAGCTGTATTTTATTTCTTGTGCTCCCGTTGTGAATTCTCTCTAATCTACTATTCTTGAACATCCACCGAAACATTCTTATCAGCCACCCCTACTTATTTATTGTAACTGCGTCTAGTGACCCAACATAGAGTACAATTGCTCATAGATAATTTGGTCAAGCACATAGAACTGTAATTGATAAGTAAAGGGACTCAAAACTCAATAAATTTTCACACTTGCACAACAGATAAACCATATCATAATCAGAGAAACATAATATATGATGAAAAAAAGGAAAAAAAAATAATATATCAGCAAAATTGGGGAAACTAACACTATGGAAAAAAATAAAAACAAGCAGAATGTATACATTCATGAATACAAAACAAATAAGCTGATTGGAAAAAGGAAAATCATGAGTAGATAAACACACACCATCTGTGATAGATAGCAAACAACAGAACTTCAGTTACATCAATTTGATTCCTAGGTCTTTTCACAAAAAGTGTCATTGGGATTCATTGAGATCATTTCTTGCACAGCTTCAACCCACAGTACATGTATTCATTCAAATGCCTATCGGCTGAAAATGAGAAGAGAAGATACCTGAATGAGTAATGCTTTGTCGCTTCTGAATTGGGAGAGATAGTTATCGGAGTTAATGACACCAAAAGAATGCACTACTGGATCTAAATTAAGAGAAAAAGATTCTATGACATTAGAAGTTGCAGCTAACCTAATATGGAGGTTATGTAATTGAATGCTTCATTTGGAGTTGAAATAAAAACATAAACATAAAAAAAACACATAAATGGCAACGCATACCAAAAGTATTAGGCTCCATCACTGCACCGCTAATTCCAGAAAAACCAGCATCAGCATATTGGTCCTTGATCTTGTTGATCACGTGCTACAAAAACAGTAAATCACATGTTTGTTGACTCAAAAGAAGTATAACATCTAGCAAGGGATATTACAGAGTGCATGGATTTAGCAGATTGATGTAGATACATAGGTTGAGACCGAGAGATTAAACTCACCGATTGCTCATCAATCTCGAAATTGTCATAATCTCGCTTCCATATTTCATTCGTCAACAGCTCCAACGCATATCGGGCCTGTAAAGACATCAAAAAGATTTTTTTGTTGTGAATGGAATAGAAACCCAAGAAGAACTGATGTTTTTATCTTGATTAATTGGGCAGTATGAACAAACTACATATCGCTGCAGTAATCAGGTAGATGAGCATTGTCAGAGCTAGGAAATCTGGGAATCTCTAAGATAAAGATGAAAACACCCGACAGGTCATGGTTCTAGAAATCAATAAGCACTTGAGATCTATAATTCAGAGTGGTGCAGACAGAACCAAGTCCTCGTACCATCCAAGAAACTAAATTTATCATGATTGTATGGTATATGTTGTTATCGCCTTAACTTTAAATAAGACGGATGTATAATTTAGCACATCCTCTTTCCTTTTCCAAAACACAAAGAGAGGTCATGTTGAGTAACAACAAAAACTCCAAAAAGAACATTTTTCTTTCATTTACTTTTGTTTTCATCTATGCTTCTCCCCATCTTTCGGCATTGATATAAATTTTTTCCATTATCAGCAGAACTTATTAAACCTAAGCACACAGGAAACCTACATATCACATACCCTGCATCCCTAAATACCCAAAAATCATTGCAAAGTTTCAGATTCTTTTTTTTCTGTGATTTAAATGGAAAAATAAGCTATGAACACTGAACTTATACACTTGCTACTTGAATAAAAGCATATCACATACCTTTATCATCTCTTCGACGGGAGTAACTGATGCAGTTGAGACCCTAAATAACACCAAGAGTTAAGCTAATGCACATATTTTAACAGATCAGCAATCAATCAGCAAACATTGAGGTCAAGCAAACAGAATCAAAATAATAATAATAGAATAATAAAAATTTCAGATTCTGAACAATACATGGAAATATGAAACACAGTATCCATGCATCAAGATTACGATGCATGTTGATCATAACACTACTGGTTGACAAGCCAATGAAGCAAATAAATCAATCCTAACTAGCCAATGAAGCAAATAAATTAATCCTAACTAGCCAATGAAGCAAATAAATCAATCCTTCAGCGTCTAGAAAGAAGGAATAGAGACCTGTAATGATCCAATCTATTGAACTAACTGTTAGAATAGACCCCCTAGAACAAATTGTTGACTAGGTCTGCAGATGCTTGACTTAGTTAGTCACTTCATCAAAACACCAACTCTTTCTTCAAATCTATATAGTGGAATTATAACAAACATACACTCCGAGAACAATACAGATGTATAATTCATGAAGTAATTAAGATGGCCAAAATGAAAAACAACAGTCAATTGCAACAGAATATGGAGGAATTACTTTTGAGAGACAAGCTTCTCGTAAGCCTCTGTAACTTCTTCAATTGATGCATAATTCGGCACTCCCAAAACTGCAATAATTCAAACAATAAACACGTATCAATTTCACACTCAACAAACAATCAAATTGCATGATCCTCTGCACATAATAAGTTCATTTGTGTACGAAAATCGAGGAAATTGACGATAGTTAACGGAAATTACCATTGTAATGCGTAGGCGGAAAAGAGCGAGGAGTGACCACCAGCTGGAAGAACAGCGCAGCGACGAATAGGATGAGAGGAACCGAGTAGGCTTTCAGAACGGCAAAAATTGACGGAGAACTTGAGTTTGCTTTCGCCGGCGCCGGAGCCGGCCGAGGCGGAGGCTCTGATGCTGATTCCATTTTTTGATACTGTAATTAATCTTGTTTTTGGACTGTTATTAAAAGTTTTTAAGTTGAATTACAAAACTGAAGCTGGGAGGGAATCGCAGTGACGTACACTATACGAATTCCTATTAGTCTATTACAAAAAGAATTGTTCATAGGCTTTCTGGGTCCAGAAGAAGCCCAACTTTTAAAGGGCTGATTATGTTCAATGTGGAGAGGATTCGATTTCTTGGGCTGTAGCTAGAATTTAAGAAACATTATTATCTCCTGATGTGTATTCAGATTAGAATAATGATTTGAGTAGGGGGGAAAATACAAGAAAATTTTGACAAGGAATGATCACAAATCATTTTTTTAAAAAGCTTTTCAAGCATTTCACGTTAGGACATAGTTTAGATACGCATCGTTTATTACAACTTTTCTCGTAATTTTTTTCCTGCATGTATCACTATCTTTAAATTATATCGACTAAGAAAACAAAAATGTTTAAACGTGTTTTGCGGGTGCCCATTATTATATCTATGTAAATTATAAGGCAACTTAAAATATTATCAATAGATTTGAAGGTGAAGTAAAAAGATTGGGAAAAAAATGCATTAGAGAAAAGTTTGTGTTCATAGCAATGTAATTTCATAAGTCTGTTCAGTGCTGCAATAAGGTAAGGAACTCGTGCAACCATTTTGGATAGAAATCTAAAATGTTAATCTTGTTTTCTTTCTCATTCATATCATTTTGAGCTTTACATAAGAAAAAGGCTTAAAGATATTGCAAAATTCCATATCTTCTAAAGTACTCCTTCGAGTTCTTATTATAAATCATTTTGATTTGTACTGTGTTACATCTAATATAATTTTTCAATTGAAAAAAGAAACCATAAAAATATTTCTATATGAGAACACAATATGGAGACATTTTTAATATGAGTAATATAGGTAATTCACAGAAAAAATAACTGAGTTAACTAGTTTTCTGAATTTTTAGAAATTAGTTACTGGTGTCTAATATATTAAGAAAACCGAAAGAAATATTATTTTTCCTCCGTTACTCTCGTCTTGTCTGATGATTTAATCGTACTCTCCAATTCCACTCATTTCCTCGTGCATTGGATTAATCATTGATCACGTATTCGTTTTGATCGTATCAAACATGCATGCGTCTTTTATCTGACTATTAAGTTTGGATCAATTTCATTAATTTAAAATGTGACTTATTATTGAATGGGGAGGAGGAGTTGTGGCAAATTAGAAAGGAAGATTCCACTTTTAATCATAGTTAAAGTATTCAAAACTTGTCGATAAGCATGAAATAACTTTAAATCATTTGGTCAATTTTCAATTTAACAAATTGCTTTTATCTCGAGAAATAACTTAGTGATTGTTACAGATGGTGGACTCTTTTTTATTTTGCTTAATAATTTAATTTGTTAAACTAAAATACTATAATAATTTACTGTTGCATATGATTGCACATTATGTAGAGAATATGCATCAAAGGCAGTGAACGTGCATGGAGGGAGCCGTCACCTTTATTCCTGCCCCCCCCCCCCCCCCACACACACACCCCCCAAAACAAAAACAAAAAAGATAAACTTTCTTTTATCTTCAGTGGACAACCAAAAAGAGAAAATGATCTCATACTTAACCCGCTTTTTAGTCAAAGAAACTTTTTTTTGGAACTCCATATAAACCATACGCTTTTGATTCCACAAAAATAATTTGTTGTATTATGTTTTTTTGAAAAGAGAAGTACAAGTTTTCAAACTATGGGCAGGTTTTAAAAATAATTCGAATTCATTTTTGCCAACCCAAATTATGAGGAAACATGCTGCATAAATTATGTTGACAATTGACACACAACTTGATCTTACGCTATTGTAATTTGTTTGAGTTAAATACATTGTCAACATGTATATGATCATTATATCACTGATCGATGTGTTATAATTGATTGAATTAAGATTTAAGAGTATACTTTTTTATCTTATCGCGATAATTCTCTTTACTGTATTATTTTATTTTAGTAATGTTTATATATATATATATATATATATATATATATATATATATATATATATATATATATATATATATATACACGACCAAATCGAATTATTCAAAAGGAAAGGGAGGACCGGATGAGTAACTTAATAATATCGATCTTTCACATAATAGAGCTTTTATGAAGGTGCAGTGGCTTTCTCAAAGGCATACCTTTTTGACCGCGCATTGCATTAATGAATGAATCGATTAAGAATAAAGAACCGGGTTCATTAATTTGTTGCGAGGACGTATTTTCGCATGCACAATGTCAATCATATGGTTGGTTACGATCTAATCAATCAATTAAGAAACAAACGGTTTTTTTAATTAATTTGTTAATTAGTTTAGTTTCATTAGTTAAATTAGCTCGTTTAATTTCTTGACCGAATTTTGCTTTTTAACGCTCTGCGTTCTCTAAAAGTAATTTGTTTGCATAAACATAATTCTTATTTTTAAAATGTAAATAGCATAATTTTGTGATTAATTAATATTACACATAATCTGTATTACAAACGAAACACTTGATGAAGTTCTTTTCCGTGACGCGATGTTAAAACTAATTTATAACAACGAATTTATAGAACTTCATTATTATTAGTAATGGTGATAATAATAACTCTTTTTTTTTATTACAAAACAGGAGCTGTGAATTAGCCAAATATTACATCATCACGTTATGAGGGTAATAAAGAATTCTAGCAATATTTATGTGCCTAAGCGTTGAAATAATTTTTAGAGACAAGCTATCTAACAAAATATAGGTCATATTAACAAAAGAAATGGTTTAGGCCATTTTCATAAGACGATGCCTATCCTAGTAGTGGAAAATGGAGATAATCAAAGGTAAAGATTTCCTTCTATGAATTGAAACAAATACGTACTTCAAGCCCAATAGGTATTTAGTCCATTGGGGTTGCACAACACAATATAATTCACCAGATATACTGTTGGATCAGTCATCAAGCCCGTACACACGGGTATATACTCCGGATATACTGTCGGATCGGTTCACAAGCCCATCCGTGCGCACGGAAGCGATTGACGCAAGTCCAACCCCGCACACGTGAGCCCGTAGTTATCACAGGTTCACAGATCGTGGGCTTTGATATCATGTTAAAGTCATCTTGGACTCCCATCTCAATATTAATTAGCAATGAGTGGGGTGGTCTTTGACACTTATAAACAGGTGACAGATCCTTCACGACACCGATGTGAGATTCTTTGTCCCAACAGATCGGAAAAAGAAAACAAAATAAAAATAAATATTACCTTTGTCCCAAAAAAGTTGTCTAAATTGATTATAAGTTTATATTTTTTTATACAAATTTTAAAATACATTGTGGACTTATTTTTTGAGACAAAAAGAATAATTAATACAATCAAAGTTCACAACCTCTACGTATATTTTCACTAGAAAAAAACAAACTAACTCAAAATGTGTAGTTTACTGTTAAGTTAATGAATCGTTTAAAGGGAAGACATGACATATTTTTAATTGAAAAATGCTTAAAGCCTAAACATATTGCAAGAAGAAATTGTTCTAACTTTCTAAGGAGTTTATGTTGATTATAGAATGCTTTTCCAAAGGCCAGTATGTATTTTCCCGGAACCGTTTCAAAGACTGAAAAAAAATATATATTTGAAACACGTGATTATAAGAAATTTGTCATCGTATAACTAAGTTTAATATCTAACCTCGTCACTATACAATGGGGTTTTGTGAGAAAGACTTTTTGTTCCCGAACAGAAAAATAATTAATGACGGAAATGAAATAATCTCGCTTTTTGTTTTTTTTGGTTAACGTAACGAAATTCTGACAAGATATTACTCTTGTGTTCTTATAAACCATCTATCTTAGCCCATTCTGTCACATACACGGTCTCATATGTTCAAAACGTACAGATTTTAATTTTAATTTTTTTCTTTTTCGTGATGTTAAAAAATGGATCAAGAGCAGTGTACATCAAAAAGATGAGAGCAAAAATTGTGAATGTCTCAATGCTGATGCGATGATGATGAATACTTCTTCCGTTCCAAAAATATTATCCAGTTTGAAATTTCACTTTTACTACAATTTAAACTAAAAATGAAAACTAATTGAATAATAATTATAGGACGGATGGAGTATTTTTTATTACTTTTATTCTCCTTCTCTTTGTAAGATTTTGTATATTTGAAACGTGTCCCTCAACAACAACAAAAAAAAAAATATGGAAGGCAAGTTGATAAGTTCCACCGATGATGAAGAATTTACATTAATTTCATTCATAGAATCAAGGCTGACTTTTTAACCTGCTGAGTAATGAGCAGCCGAACAGAAAGATAGCGGCGGCGGGCCCACAACTTATTCCGTTGCTACACGTGGAATGCCTAATTTAATGCCTTTATTGAAAACAAAAACATCGTACTGACACATTTTGCTACTCGACGGAAGTTGAGTTGTTAACGTCGGCAAAGCAAAACCTTTTAGTTGCCGTCGGCGGGCGCGCCATTTTGCCCAATTTGGCGCAAAAGAAGAAGAAGGAGCAGGAAGGAAGCGTGTGGGTCCCAAAATGCTGACGTCAAGACCGTTACGAATTAAGACCAAGGACTAGAAGATTGGGTTATATTTGTCTGAGAGGCTAGCTGAATTTTTGTCTTAGCTCAAAAAAAAAAAAAAAAAACAAACAAATGGATACACCTACAATTTGTTTTTTTTTCTTTTAAGATCTTTCGATTTGATGGACAAAAAATAACAAACCAAAATCTCAGATATATATCATCTTATGTAAGCCTTTTTTTGGCAATGTGTTACATATGTTTTCAAACTGTCATGATCTTACATTGGAAAAACAAAATAAAAAATAATACTGATATATAGTATGGGCAACATCGTCATTAAAAAAAACTGTTTAACCTTGGTATTAATTATCCTTCAAGCCCGAATGGTATACGAATGCATTCTTCTTCTTCTGGATAGTATGGGCAATATCGTGTTAGAGTTAGATAATCTAATTTTTATCCATGTTCGTTTAGTGAAACAGTCAATTACAATACCAGTTTAAAATATCGATGTATGAAATTTTTTATTTCTAAGCAAGAACGTTGAACTGTCCCATGATACTATAAAAACTCACAAGTGCAACTCATCATTAATTTAATTAGGTCATTGAACCCAAAATGGTGACGAGACTTATCGATTCTCATTGTTTTTTGCTATACAGAAAGTGATTCGATGGATGTTATTTACATTAAGTTCGATTAGATTAGTTAGAATAATTTGGTTGCCTTTACATGTTTCATTTGGGCTACTTGATTATGTTTTACTTTTCGTTTCCGTATTAGGTTTTTAGGTCAATAACCGACTAATGAGTAGTGAATCACGTGAGCTAATATTAAAATATACAAAATGATTTTCGTTCTGTTGACAATAATTGATGGAAAGATGCATGGGCGTTATGATGTTGGTTGGCCAAATCTCCAAAACGTTAAAACACCATCTTGTATTATAGCTTTATGAAATTAGCCGCCTGATGATCATATACATGAAGACAAAATTTCTTGTATCCCTGTGATCAAATTACCCATCCGTCACCATTTTGAATTCAGATCGATTTCATCTTTTTTAAAATTTTTTTTTTTCTAAGGGTTTAATCCGTGAAGGGCTCAAATTGTTTTGGCTTTTTGAAGGTATTAAGGTTTTTCCGAGTTAGAGAATAAGACATATTGTTAACTAAATGGTACGATCAATTATTTACTGACAAAATCGATTTCCAAATTGATGACCATTCCGACGCGATAATCAAGCGATCATCACTTACCATTCAATCAAGCGGACTTCACAACTTTAATAATCATTATAAAAGTTTGTTGTACAACATATGTTTTCTTGGGAAAAAATGTTTTTGTTGCCTTTGGCCAAAAGTAATCCACTGCAGAACAAAATTTTAAATATAATACATTAATATATAATCATAGAACAGCAGTGAGTGTTTAATTAATTTAAATCCAAAAAATATATAATAATATACTCTACGATTCATCTGTTTGATATAAGAGGCCTAACTATATTAGATTTCTGTTTAATTTCTTATTTTTTGGTCAACTAATGGAAGTACAACCCTTCCAAGTGTTCAATTTTGAAAAAAGGAAAAAAAAAAATTCTTCAATTTGCATTTGCACCTCACTTTTAAATTAAGTTTACCTTTCTTATGAGTAGCCTTTTACCTTTTATAAATACATTTTTTTCATACATCAGATTCAGAAGCAGTCTAGTATTTTTTTTAAAGGAAAAAATGACTTTTTAGAATATATCTTCAAATTCGCAGCGCGAGAATTCTTTAAAAATAAATGGTTGCTATAAGAAACTGACTCGGTGTTCTTCTTTTAAGTTTTAAATAAGGGACACAGCTGGCTAACAAGTACATAATTGACCCCAAACAAGAAAAGTATACAAAATTTTCTTGCTACACACACGCACACATATTATTTATCTCCCTTATATTTTCTTGTAGTATATACAAGTTCTTGTAGTGTGTGTGTGTGTAGCTTGTAGGATGAATTTTCTTGTAGTAGTATATATCTCCCTCATATTTATGATTTAAAAATTGCATCTCGTGAATAAAAAAAATTTCAACCTGATTGAGGACAACAGTTGAGTGTACTCTCCGTCTTATTTTAATTTGAATTCAATGAAGCAAACTAGCTATTAAAACAAGATTGTTAGGGTACTTAAATTAATGTTCAGGGTTTACAGTTGATCATCAAGTATCAGGCACCATTTGGTAAATAGATAATGTTTTGATCAGAACAAGTTCCACAGCTTATAAGAATTTTTTGCATTGAGTTGAACAAATTAAAGTATAACCATGCCGAATGACGTTCGATAAGTTGCGTGCTATGCACGGATCATGCTTTCATGGGATCTTTGAATCAAAAATTTGGAATCTGTGACAAAACCAGCAATCAAATACATTAAGAATAACACTAATGGTAGGGATTTGTTCTATTGTAATATTTAGTATATTTCTATAATGTCCTTGTTTAGGGTTTGTTATTGTCTATATATAATCTGTATATTGTACGTCACATGATTATGAATCCAATACAATTTTCCTATTCTAAGTTGGTATCGAGTTAGGTTTAACAAAACCTATTTTTTTTCTCTCCTCTCTCTTTTCTCTCCCCCGCCGCCGACTCCTTCTTTTTCGGCCGTGCGAATTCCATCCGCCGTAGTCGGCCTCTTTCTTCTGTTCTTAGCCGCCACACACCGGCTCTTCGCCGGCGTGCGCTTTCGTCGTCTTCCTGAGCTGCCGGTGTTTCCGTGCGTTGTCGTTGTCGTTCGTCGGAGTTTCCCGCTGCTGCTGCCGCCGGTCTGCTACTGCTGCTGCCGGTCCGTTGTTCCTGGGCTCCCCACTGTCTTCTACTGCTGCCGGTGTGCTGCTGCTGCTCCCTGCTGCTGCCGGTCGGCGTCGTCGTTCCTGCTGCTGCCGGTGTTGCTCCCCGCCGCCTGCTGCTGCTTCTTGATTTTACTTTGTTTCTTTGTTTCCTTTTTTTCTAAGTTGCTGCTGCTTTATGTAAACAAAACAAAATCGGGAAACCTAAAAAAAAAAAACCAAACGAAACTACTTGGGCTTTATTACGTCTTGCTTGCTTACCTTCAACGATGACTATCACCGACCTTTCATCCACCGACCAGGCTACCCATCTTCGGCCGGCAGCACCTTCTTCACAGACACCAGTATCATTTCTTCAACCTAGTCTGCAATCTCTCAATCATTCTTTTACTGTGAAGCTGCAATCTCGAGCCAACTATTCGTCTTGGCGTCTTCACTTTACTCCTTTATTGACTATGTTTCGTGTTGCCGGTATTGTCGACGGCACCGACCCTGCACCGCCACGTTTTCTTCCTTCCGTCAGTGGTGTCGCGCCCCAACTCAAGCCTGAGTTTGATATCTGGCAGCAAAAGGATCAGCTGGTCCTCTCTTGGATTCTTTCTTCCGTTGCTGAAGACATTTTTCCCGTTCTCCAGGGCTGCACAACGTCGGCGGCTGCATGGACAGCTCTTCAGCAGGGTTTCGGCACTCTTTCTTATGCTCAATAGACCCAGCTTGTTATGGAGCTCCACAGCTTGCAAAAAGGTGACTTGTCGGTCACGGCTCTCCTCTCCAAAGCAAAGGGCATCGCAGATACACTGCAGCTTGCCGGCCATCGCATATCTCCTGCGGAGTTCAATGCCATAATCTTCCGCAAGCTTGGTGCCGAATTCAATGGCATCATCGGAGCTCTGCAACAGCGATCCGAACCCCCCTCCTATCAAGATCTCCTTGGACAGTTAGTTTCGTATGAGGTGCTTCTTCACGCCCAACAGCGCCGGTCCTTCAGCCCACGGCCATGCTTGTGCAGTCGCCACCTTCTCCTACGCCGCCTCAATCCTCTCGTGCCGGTTGCTCGCAACGCGGCGGCCGGCGCAATCAGGTTTCTGGCCGTGGTGGTGGTCAGCGTGGGTACACCCCTCCCGCCCCGGGTGAGACGTGTCAGCTTTGCGGCATCTTGAATCACACGGCCACCGCTTGTCAACGCCGTTTTGATGCTAATTTTGTTCCTCGACCCCCTGCCGTTCGGTTGGCTGCTTATGCCCAGGCAGTTTCTCCTGCACCGCCTTCAGCTGGTTTGTTGCCTCTTCCGTCTTACCCGGAGTCGACTATGTCTCCTCAAGCCCATATGGCGCAGTGTGCCTCTTCTGTCACTCCCTGGCATCCAGACACTGGTGCTACCGATCATGCCACGCCATATTTTTCCTCTCTCAATATCTCCAATGATTATACTGGTACGGATCATATTTTAGTTGGTAATGGAGATGCTTTACCTATTCAGCATGTTGGCCAATCTGTTTTGCCATCGTTTTCTCGTCCTCTTTATTTAAATCGTGTCTTGCATGCTCCTTATCTTACTAAGCCTCTGTTATCTGTTCAAAAGTTTACCCGTGATAATCACTGTTTCTTTGAATTTTATTCTGACTCTTGTTGTGTTAAGGATCTTTCAACCAAGGAACTCCTCCTCCGCGGTCGGGCTGATAATGGTCTCTATCGCTTAGATCTTCCTGCTCGTGGTTCCTTGTCTCCAGCAGCTTATCTTGTCTCTTTAGGTCAATGGCATGCTCGTTTAGGGCACCCTAATAATGTCACTCTTCGTACTTTGGTTAGGCAGTTTCAACTCCCTCATTCCTCTGTGTCCACGTCCACTGATAAATGTGAGGCGTGTTGTTTAGGGAAGTTGCATATGGTTAGTTTACCTTTTACTTTTCATCGTAGCTCTAAACCTCTTGATTTAATGCACACTGATGTTTGGGGCCCTGCTCCTATTTTGTCATTCAATGGTTATCGCTAGTTTGTGCTTTTTATTGATGACTTCTCCTTATTCACATGTATTTATCCCATTAAGTATAAAAGTGATGTTGTCCATGTTTTCAAGCAATTCAAAGCTCTCGTAGAAAAACAATTTGGCACTACCATTAAAAGTTTTAACTCTTGGGGTGGTGAATTTCGTTCTCTCAATTCTTTCTTTAAGGATGTCGGTATTGTTCATCGTTTAGCGTGTCCACACACTCATGAGTAGAATGGCACTGCTGAATGCAAAATTCGTCACATTGTCGACATTGGACTTGCTCTCCTTGACCATTCCAGTACCCCTTTTCGGTTTTGGGATTTTGCTTTTGAAACTGCTGTGTTTTTGATCAATCGCCACCCTAGTAAACCTCTTCAAGATCACCTACCCTTCACTACACTATATCACTAGCCACCTGATTATACCTTTCTTCGTGTCTTTGGTTGAGCTGTCTATCCTCTTCTTCGCCCTTATAATAAACATAAATTCTCCTTTCGTTCTGCTCAGTGTGTCTTTCTTGGGTATTCTCTATCTCATCTTGGTTATCGCTGTTTTGATGTGGTGAATAACCGTCATTATGTTGCTCGTCATGTTGAGTTTGATGAGAAACTCTTTCCCTTTAAACGTCCTATTTCTAGTTCTCCTTCTTCGCTGCCGGAGTCTCCTGCTACCCTTGGTTGCGTGTAACCAGTTATCCTGGTATGCTTGCGTCGTCTTCTGCGTCCTCTTCGTCTCTTTCTAGTACACCAGTTCTTTCGTCTCCTCCTATCCCTCCCGACTCATCATCTTTAGCTAGGTCTCCTGCATCCAGCTCTTCATCATCTAATTCTAGTCCTCTGCCGCCACCTCCTCCTCCTTTTTCCCGTCAGCACTCAATGATACTTCGTCCACAACCCAAGCCCAAGAAAATCTTTGATCCCTCGGCTCATCTTACCTCTGTTTCCCCAGCTTTGTCTACTGCTCCTACATCCTTCACCCAAGCCAAATCCTTTCCTCAGTGGCAGAATGCCATGAAGGATGAAATTTCCACCCTCCTCAAAAATAACACATGAACTTTAGTTCCCCCTCCTTCCTCCGGCAATGTTGTCGGCAGTCGATGGCTCTATAAAATTAAGACCCATGCTGATGGCTCCATTGAGCGGTATAAGGCTCGGTTGGTGGCTCGAGGTTTTATTCAGTCTTTTGGGGTTGATTACACTGACACATTTAGTCCGGTTGTTAAGCCGGTCACCATTCGCTCGGTTTTGACTGTTGCCTTGGCTCGTGGATGGTCAATTTCTCAGCTTGATGTCAGTAATGCCTTTCTTAATGGTGTTCTGAGTGAGACCGTGTATATGGTTCAGCCACATGGGTTTGTTGATCCGGTGCGCCCTCATTATGTGTGTAAACTGCATAAGTCCTTATATGGTCTTAAGCAAGCTCCTCGGGCCTGGTAATCTCGGCTAGCAGCATTTCTGCTTACCTTGGGTTTTGTGGAGTCTCGTTGTGATCCTTCCCTCTTTGTCTATCGCCGTGGGTCTCAGTTGTGTTTTTTGCTGGTCTATATGGATGGCATTATTCTTACAGGCAGCACTTCTGGTTTGGTCCAGCATTTTATCTCTTGTCTTGCTAAGGAGTTTTCTCTTCGGGATTTAGGTCCATTAAGTTACTTTCTTGGGGTCGAGGTTCGTCGTACTTCCAAGGGTTTGCTTCTCTCTCAGCGCAAGTATGTCACTGATTTACTACGACTTGCGAATATGCATATTTGCAAACCTATTTCCACTCCTTTGCAGGCTAATGTTGTGTTGTCCCGTTTGGATGGTACTCTGTTGTCTCCTGATGATGCGACTACTTATCGCCGGTTGTGTGGCAGTCTGCAGTATACCACTCTTACTCGTCCAGATATCTCCTTTGCGGTTAATAAGCTTTGTCAGTTCATGCATCAGCCTCGCACTTCTCACTTTCAGGCTCTGAAACGGGTTCTTTGCTATCTTCGTGGTACCGTTGATTTCTGTTTAGTTCTGCATCCTACAGATTTGGGCACTCTTACTACCTTTAGTGATGCTGACTAGGCTGGTTGTCCGGATGATCGTCGTTCTACTACTAGTTTTCTCATTTATTTGGGACCTAATCTCCTTGCCTGGGCATCTCGGAAGCAGCGCACTGTGGCTCGATCGTCTACTGAGGCTGAGTTTCGTGCAGTTGCTAATGTCTGTGTTGAACTGCATTGGGTGTGTCATCTGTTGTCCGAGTTAGGCGTTTCTTTACATCGCCCTCCCTCTATTTGGTGTGACAATAGTAGTGCAGTTTTCCTTGCTGTCAATCCTGTGTTCCATGCTCGTACCAGACATGTTGAGGTTGATTTTCACTTTGTTCGAGATCATGTTCGGCGAAAGTTGTTTCGGTTAAGTCTATCTCTGCTGCTGATCAGCTTGCTGATATTCTGACAAAACTCTTGTCCAAAGAATTATTCTTTCGATTTCGGGACAAACTTCAGCTTCTCTCTTCTCCGCCGTAAGTTTGCGGGGGCGTATTGTAATATTTAGTATATTTCCTATAATGTCCTTGTTTAGGGTTTGTTATTGTCTATATATAGTCTGTATATTGTACATAACATGATTATGAATCCAATACAATTTCCCTATTCTAAGTTGTTCAAATGTAACGTCCGATGTAGTAATCCATACTCCTAATGATTAGGGTTTTGTTAGTTTGTACCTTTGTTTGAGACGATATCATGCATTTTTTTTAAAAAAATCAACTACAGTGGACCCACTTAAATGTGGGTAAAACCTAGCAGCCGCCCCTCTCCCCCCTTCTCTCTCAAACTCCAACTCCAAAAAAAATTTCTTCCCCCATCATGGAAAGGTGGGGAATTAAACTTGTTTAATCGTTTTTTGTTTTGTTCTTTATCATTTAATAAGTGAGTTTATTCTTACAAATTAGTTCATTCAATAGATTATTTAGATAATTTTTTGAGAGGGTAGGATTTTCTAGTTCACAATGTTTCTTTAGTAGATTGCTCCACTGAGAGGTAGGCCTGTTTTGCAGTGTTCGTAGCGGCGTTGAAGATGTTCGCAACGTTGCATATGTCCCATGAAGAATCAGTCACCGCAGATCTAATATTTAGATATGTAGTTTGGAGTTTTTAAAAAAATTTTAAAGATATATTCGAGATCGGATTCATACTCTGATATGTGATATGTCCGTCAATTATATAGGTAGATCTGTATAGGTTTATCCACAATAAACACAATAAAGTGATGTATTATAAGTTGTATTTAAAACCCTCCTTACAATCCCTGGTGGGAATCGAACCCTGGTCTGTTTATTACCAGGAAGGACAACAACCTAACCACTAGGCTATCATTCAATTCCTAAATATCATGCATTTATGCGTATGTTCATGTTACAATGACGAAGAAACAAAATCGTTGGAGAATATTGAAATAATGAGAGAGAAACTTATAAGAGATATTCTTCTCATTGCAAGATAATACACAGTATTGTCTAGTTTGTTGATAATTATTTTGGATATAAGAAAATACATTTTTTTAAAAAAAGAAAATAGGATGAAAAAAAGGTCAGGGATGGGAACTGGATTAAAAAAGGTGCATAGAAAAACAAAACGAAATACTATGTGATGATGAGAAATTGACAAGACACGTACTAAAACCAGAAAACATTGATAAAACGGTTAATGAGAACGGTGATGATTAATTAGAAAGTTAACTATGATGACTTTCCATTAGTATTTTCTGTGTCTCGAAGCAAAATTTATATTTGCTGGTTCTATTTCTACTTGAAATTCCAGTTCGTGTTCAACTTTAACTCTGCATTTTTACCTTATTTGAATAATTAAGTAACACATTGAACATGCATGGATCAAACTTTTGTGTGATAGTTTTTACGTTACATTTGTTTACACTTATCTTAGTTTGAAATATGTTTTTGTTATTAATATCATCACCGAAACACAGTGGCGGAATCAACTACTCAGAATTGAAGGGGTTGACTATATATTCATTATCAAAATCGATGATTGAATATATATGGCGTAAGGTTAACCGTAACTATTCTTAAAGGACTTTTCGATCGGCCGGAGAGGCTCGATACCCCGAGTCCTTTAAGAGTTCCGCCCTACCCAAACAGAATGGTACGTCAGCTTCTATGAGAATAGCAAACCCAGTGGGAGATCGTTCGGGTTCTATTTGATGAACCTATATATATACATTCAACTTTACCCAATGTAAAGAACAAATTATGCGTGAAAGTTGAAATCTTGACTTGTAATTTCTGGAATTAATTGTTGAATTATTAGAAGAATATTAATTGCAGGCCAAGGAAGACATCAATAGATTATGAAGACTAAAGACAAACCTTTTACATGTCAAGATGTCAATATGAAACATATTATTAAGTTAAGACTAATTAAACTAGCTAGAATTCTTGATTTCTTAATTTTTTTTTTAAAATATTGGTGGGTTTTTATTTATATGTAAAGTTGTGTGGACATTAGAGTAGTGATTGAATCTTGGGAAGTACATCTGATTTTCGTTAAAGAATATTACTCCCTCCGTCCCATAATTATTGTCCACTTTGCCTAAAAAATTTTGTCCCAAAATTATTGTCCAATTTGAATTTTTATGGATCAAGTTACACATTTGTACTTAGTAAAAAATATTATCTATAAAATCTTAGTGGTTAAACAATTACTTATGTAGGGGTATATCCGGTTATTTAAAGGTAAAATATAGTTAAGTTTGACCAAAAATAAAATCTTTTATTTTACTAAAACTGGACAATAATTATGGGACGGAGGGAGTATGAGATAATTTTAAACATATACATAGCACACACAAGTTAATTTGGTTCGTATAAACTTAATTATCTTACTCAATCCATGGAAAATATATTCATTTGGCTTAATAATATTCTTCTCCTGGTTTACTAATGTTTATTGTTGCACGAATGGGAAAGCGGATCAGTGCAGAGTCAGTACGCTCTCCGCTCTCCTATTCGCCAATAACAATTTGTCCAGCTGGAAATAGATTTATGAATGATAAGGATGACGAAATTTTGGGCCAATTGTGATAAAGCCCCCAAAGACTATAATTATTTTCTAAAAGTAGATAAAGAATTCAAAATTTTGTCGATGCCCCAATATAGAGTATATGAAATTAAAAGTTTTTTTCTTCTTCCTTTTTTTTTTTCTAATTGTAGGAAATGCAATGTTATCAGGAAAGATTATTTCTTCAAATTAGTTTGCTTTGTATACATTGAAATGAAATTTTCAAACCGTCTTAAATTTCTTTATTAAATTTTCAACCGTCTTAAATTTTTCTTATTAAATGACTATTAATATCAATACAAGACGTCGAATAGAATATATTGTCACAATAATAAAAAAAAATGTTATCGTCATCCACGTGTAATAGTATATTTCCTTTGATAAAAGATGTTTATACCGTATTACTATAACATTTTTCGTCATATGAGAGTCATTCTCCGTGTAAAAATAAATTTATGTTGCCGTCGGAAATGTTAATATGCCCTTAGTTTCTTTAATCATTAACATTATTTTGTGCTCATACCTCATGTGCCATACTTGACATATGTAATTTTTGTTTTTCCAAAACATTAAAACTATTATTCATACTCTTTTTTTATTTATTTAAAGAAGATACTTTGACATTCTCTTCTAATTTGCTAACTCTATATACTTGTTCATGTTATTGATCTTGTATGAATCATTGCACATAATATAATTGCACATAAGTCCAGCAAAAAGATTTGACATAGCACGGAAGCAACATGAAATTGCCTCAATTAATTAATTCATACATTTGTCACTAAGTTCATAATCTTCCATCTATAGTACATTGTACATCAACTTTAGCAATTAATCTTCTAGGTGTAACTTAAATCTTTGTAGATTTTTTTCCCTCTATTTATCTCTAATAAAAATGGATTAGTCCATTTAGTCAAAATATTGTGGTGAGAAGGTGGCAATGAATGTGGGAAAAAGAAGGTGCTACTTAAGGCTTAAGGGGATAAATTATTCTAATCAGTAAACATTGTGTCACATAATTAGATTCATTGATAGTAGAAGGAGGTCAAGTGTAAAGCCACACAATAATTGCAATATTTTTCTACCTAAATCCTCTAACTAAATGATGACCAAATGCTATCTAAATCTCGCATAAAGAATTTTCTTGTGGCCCAAATCTAATAAAATTAACTTACAATATTAACATATACACATCAATTTATGATGATAGTAAGGGTCCATCATTCATGGCTCCATCCTTAGTCCCCCCAAAACATTTTTTAATAACACAACTTAAATGAACATAATTCATAAAAAAAATGTTTAGATGATGTCATATTATGTGGATGATACATCCACTATAATACAAAGAAAAATGAATGAAGATTTCAAACATAGGGAAAAACAAATTAGTTAATACCAACTTGTATCCTACATGATCTCACAAATTAACCACCACAAAATAGAAAGAAAAAAAATTAAAAAAAGAAAAAAAGAATGAATTAGAGATAAAACATCAAATAATGTTTTTTTTTTTTTGATATTAACACACAACAATAATAGTACTTATGATAATTAATAACAACAACAATCCAACAATAATAATTATACCAAAAATACTATCCTACTTTCTATCCAGCTGAATATTTGTTTTTCTCCCCTCTTTTCTTAGATATAGTTATTACATCCCCCCCTCTTTTTTTCTTTTTCCTTATTAATTTTTTTTTGGGTATTTTTCAAAGTCAAGAATTTCAATAATTCCAGAGACAATCAATGTCTTGAGCCCCAACTGAGGTTGACGGTGCCTCATGATCTTCACCAGATGATGATTTTCTACCCATTTCCAGATTAGAAACAACCGAAGAAATCTCAGTGTTCAATTCAGTGCTCAATCCAGTTTCCTGTGAGACAGTACTAATAATCCTTTCCGGCTCTGTTTTGAAACTCTGTTTCATCATCATCATGGGTTGCCCACAATTCTCAAGCAAAGTCCTCAAAATCGAAGAATCCTGACTCTGAATTGTACCCGGAAACTGGTAATTCCCTTGAGCTGGACCAACCTGACCCCATGGAAATGCATTTGAAATAGACCCTCTGGTGAAAACATCCATTGGGTTGGAAGAATTTGGGAAAGAAGGATTTATGAAGTAATTCATGAACAGATCTTCTGGACCCTTTTGAGGGGCGTTGGAGAAGCAGGACACGTTGCTGGATCCTGGTAAGAAATTCTGCTTTGACGAGCCAATGTAGGGAGAAGGAGAAGAATCCATCAATGGCGGCAGCAGTGATGAAGAACCCATGTCAGTTTCATTGCTCCTCATTATTCCTGATATATGAATTTTCTTCCCTCCAACAGTTTTCTGAAACACCCTGCAAATCACCCACTCATTCTGCAGAAAGGGGGAAAAAAAAAACCCAAAATTCCCATTAGTCTTTTGCATCAAAGAAAAGAAAAAGATCATTTTTTTTGAAGAATAAAACAGAGGAAATCAGAAGGTTAATTAACTGTATCTGTATCTTTTACCTTTGCATTTTTGGGGAGATTTTGAAGGGAGAATTGGCCTTCCAACCTGAATTCATGAGTGACCCAATTGGTTTTCTCTCCTTTTGGTGCTCTTCCTTTGTAAAACACCAAGGTTTTCTTCATTCCAACCAGTGATTTGCCTCTGAAAATCTCCTTGTCTTTTCCTGTTGCTTTCCAGTACCCTGCCACAGTTGCCCTGTTTGTCCTGAGTCCAGTTGGGTATTTCTTGTCTCTTACACAGAAAAAGTACCATTCTTTCTCCCCCATTTTAGCTTTCCCTGATTGAAAAAAAAAGAAGAAAACAATGAAACCACAAAATCAGAAATAAAAAAAAAAAGGAAAAAAAAAATCAAGCCCAGAAGATGATTTTGAAATGGAAGCTTACATGGTAAATCCCAAGGCTCAACCTTGTTCATATCCACCTCACCAATCGCAATTGCAGAGAAATTGTTGTCAATGACTTTTTTGGACAAATAATGAGTAATCAGCTCTTCATCCGTCGGGTGAAATCGGAATCCCGGTGGCAGGTGGAGCTGCTGATCATCTTCCTTAACCAGACCACAATAATTTTCCATTTCGCAAAATCTGATTCTGTCAACAAGAGAATTAGAGGGGGGGGAAAAAAAAAGGGTTCTCTTTTCCTCTGCTTCTAAGCTAAAAATTCTGTATATCCAATTCACCAAAACCCTTAAAATTCAAAAAGTGCAGAAAAAAAGGATAGAGCTGAAGGAGGTCAGAAGAAATGGAAAAAGATGGGTAAAAAAGAGAAAGAAAAGCCACTGAAAACAGACTTTGAAGGATTGAGATAGGTTTTGAGAGAGAGGAAGGATTGCTAAGAAGAAAAAAAAAACAGAGTGAAGAGAAGAGGACAATAAATAGTGCTAATTGGGAGAGAAAGAAACGTGATTTCTAAGGAACTGAAGAGGTTGTTTTTGGCCTTTCCTTCTTATTTATGCTGCAATAAAATCTTTGCCTCCCCATCCTTTATAAAAACCCAAAAAAATTGACCAAATACAGGTCATTTCCCAAAGTTGCCATTACATTTACACAATATATATTATGCATGTAAAAAAAATTCAACTCTTTGGTAATAAGGAATTTGTCAAATCAGTTGGGTTATTTAATGTTTTCAAATCTTCTATTAAATACACCTTCAAAGAATTTGTTCAAATGAATAATTTAAAAAGGGGCTATTAAAAGACAAAAATAATAATAATAATAAAATTGTTCAAGGTTACTTTCAATGGTTTGTTTCAACTGCAAACCAGAACTATTTAATATTTAATAAATAGTGCATATATTTTGTGAGATCAAAAGTTTTATGGTACAACTAATTATTGTTTGTATACACATCGGAATGGATACATTCTCCAAACGTAACATAAACTTTGGGAGTAATAAGTTAGGCGCCCCTCGACGCGCTTCTTCTAATACATAATCTTAGAAGAATTAATGTTGACCATTTGCGTTCCGATCCCAGTGGATTCACGATTTATTGTGTTCTAGTCGTGTTTCTTTAGTGAAATGTAATGAATATTTGACGAAATTATAACTTTTATTATAACGTCTACTCTTTTTACCATTTTTTCTTTCATCTCAAAAAGTTGTATATGCTGAACTAAAATATTATCTCTATTCAAAAAAAAAAAAGTCTGTTTTGAGTTAGCACAAATTTCAAAATTGAAAGTGAATTATTATTTTTATTTTGAAATGCATCAATATTTTGGGGCGGAAGGTTATAAATCATACTCTCATTAAGATTAGATTTTGTGCATTAAGAGTAGGTAGTTCGTTCATCCTACTCAATTTTTTGCAATGGTCCACTGATGAGACATACGCACGAAGTAAAATGAAATAGAGAGTCTTGGAACCTAATTGGACAAATTTGTTTGACTTGTTTTGTGTCTTGTGTCTACTAAAACTCGAGGTAAAGACTATCTTTCTTACAAAGAATTATTTGTAAACAAATCAATTTCGTTTCACTAATATGAGATTAGACATACGATTAACTCGATTGATTTAGAAATGTTGACAAATGACACGGGCACAAAAATAGGAAATCGTTGCACTAAACAATCAATAATTGAGAATTTGAATTCCAGGGCTTAATTCCCTTTTTTTAGTAATAAATTAGTTGCGTTTTCTCGTTGATTATTCGAAAAAATAGTAAAGAAATTTAGATTAGAGATGTACAGTTAGAGCTTATAATATTCTTCTTCAAGACACAAGTGAAAACAGCTGTCTTTCAAGAAGTAAACAGAGAGAAGATTACACACAGCTTAGAGTTAACATCAACTACCTAAAATTAGCTTAAATTCCATTGAATTAAGCGAAAATGACCATTAGCATTGATAATTTTCAGTCTCTCATTTGTCCTTTTTTTACATTTTGACAAAGAGAGAAAAGGAATATTTAGACTCTTGATTAGTGATGAACAGACCCCTACTCCCCTTTGATTGATTTCAGATGGACACATGTATTTCAAAATAGTGATATGCACAGAATATGTCAATTTCCATGGGATCTCCATGCGCTTTTGCATGAAAGTGATACCAGATTTGAATGAGTCTGGTGAAATTTGTTTTTAGTGTACATGAATCTCTTGTGGGCATTACTAAAAGAATTTTAATCATCTCAACTGTCCTCAAATTTTCTAAAGCTCGATTTCATCAAACATTAAATTGTATGGCGAACTTTTTATCCCTAATGTTATATCTCAAATGTCGGATAAACCTGTTACGCTTATTTTAGACCAGGGTTAGTGAAGGGAGAAAAGAAACTCAACTACCCCCAAGTCTTCAATGTATATCATTGGTGGTTATCAAAACTGTCCAGAATTTGGAATGAAAGTGACAATTGGACAGATTCAAACCGAATAATCACTGGTAGGGACAAAACTAGAAATCCTGAAACTTAAAGGATATAATTGATCCTTGAAATGAAATTGGAGGATGTTTGGTGCGATTAAACATAACAACAAGACACCTAAGAATTGTCGTGTGCGAAGGAAAACTTCATTCTGTATATGCTACCAAAGTCATAAGATATTCAGTGAAGTAAATCTCAAAAGATTTTTTTGTGATCTTCCAATATTTATTATGAATCACTGTCCTGAGTAAGCTTTGGGGCATATATATTACCAGAGAATATTTTGCATCATCACTACCTCTTATGGAAAACCCTACCTATCTCACCTCTTACATCATTTCACATGTATTATTCTTTCTTTGTCTATGTAAAAGAAATTAAGGAAAAAGTCTAAATTCAAGGTATAATACATAAAGAATGACTTGTATCCTGCAAAATAAACACATGAAATTATCAATCACACTAGCTCGTTAAAGTCTTAAACTAATTTAGTGTAAAACTTGTTTATCTGATAGTAAATATCATAATAACCCTATAAATTGTACATTATTATTATTATTTTTAATCATTTGGACCCGGAAAAAGAAAATTTAAAAAATAAATAAATAAAGAAAGAGAGAAGATTAGTAATTCAGGAAGAAAACGAGTGGATATATAAGGTTCAACCGCATCGTGTGACATAAAGACGTAAAAGGTTCATGAATGCTTGTTTAATTCCTTCAAATATTTTCATCCGCAAAAATGTAACGGCATACAATGAACTCCGACGAATATGAACCTGAATCTGGAACATTTTGCTTTGGACGATATACCAAAACAAAAAAAAATCCTAATTATTATTCATAAAAGTAGTTTTCGTAGTCGAAGCAGTTTAACATAGATCGGATTTTTTTAGGAATATTGCTCGTCTTAAACTCGTGTGACGACTAAGCTCTCGATATTGTTTGTAAACCATCAGTTTTTTCTTTCATGGTACCTGAAAAAATCATAAATGACGTGACATGAAAGTAACGTAAAAAATATTAGAGAAATTTTTTTCCCGCCTATTACATTTTTTTTTTTTTTTTTTTTTTTTATGTTGGAGATTCCTATACATATCCAACCTAAGTGAGAACCTTAATTTGGCCGATGTTGTTGGAAGCATTACGAAGAGCGCACCAGTGGACAGATTTAATGATATTTGGGGTGTAGTCATACAAGGAGTAGATGTGATTAGTTTTCAGAGAATTATTTAGTGGGGCATTGAAAAAAGACGTTACAGAATGAACCAAAAAAAAAGAAAAAGAAAAAGAAAAAGAAAAAAGACAATATAGATTTATTACGGGCATACTATTCATTATATTATGGAAATGTTGCTTTAATATTAGGCCTCACTCACTCAGATAGGATTTGGTTTTCGACTCTATATATTAAGTATAGCAAAGTACGGTTAGGGCTAACAACCGGGGGGAGGGGGGGCCTTTAAATTTAATTAATTATAAACAAATATTTCAAAGTACCTTTAAAACACCTAGTTTCATAAGCAGTGCAGTCATCAAAAAATCTGTGTGGATTTCATAACTAGTACTAGTGTTTCTGTCATGAGGTACGCATATACTTGGAAGCTGCACTCCCTCCGTTCTAAAATAAGTGTCATTCTACACTTTGCACATGACACTTTGCACATAATTTAAGAAACTCTTAAATAGAGTAATAAAATTACATAAATATCCTCACCCAATCCCATTAAAAAAATGTCCACCAATACTATTAATTCTTTTGAGGGTAATTTTGAAAACTTCGGACAAAAAGTGCATTGAAATGTGAGAACCATACTTATTTTGAAATTTCTCCATTTCGCTAAAATCACACTTATTTTGGAACCGAGGGAGTAACATTTTTTAATTCTTAGAGACTTTTATATGTTCGTTAAAAGTCACACCCTTTGCTCAGAAATGATGGAAAAAAAAACTAGTTTGTATATTATTACTAATTAATTAATGTCCAGAAATTAACAACACAATTAGTTTAAGACAAATTGCATTTCCATTACAAGCATAACTCTAGTCTTGAATCGTGCGCATGTGTGTGTGTGTGGATTTTAAAAAATGGGGATGTCAGGCTGTCAATTGTGTTGTGTGAAATGTTAGAAATTTCCCTTACTCTCGTAGCCTCTTCTCTTTGTGCATGTAAAACGTTGATTTTTTTATTTTTTTATTTTTAATTTGCATATTGCATGATACCCACAGTTTAAATATTGACGAATTCATTCTTACTAAATTATAAACACATTGATAAGTTGAACAAATGACTAAAAATTTAAAAAATTACTCCATATCATAAACGAAATTTGAATTCGCAACCTAGGGTTGAGAATAAAACGCCATTCCACCCCACTACAACAGCTTGGAATTTTCTATATAATCAACTATGCATCAATTTTAACCCTCCATTTTGTTAGCGATTCTTTGCTTCTGGACAAAAAATATAGACAAATCTTACATTTTGTTGCAAAATGTTCGACCATTATTAGTACTAGGTACTTAATCTGGAACTACATGGTTTCGGACTTTCGGTAATAGGAAACTAAAAGGGATATAGTTAATGAATTGGTACGAGGATAACACATGACTAAACAACATTATTACTAGCTAGTAAGTTGGTTTTTAACTTGTTTTTCCAGGGGAAGACGAAGAAAAGATAAATTATCCTACCAACTAACCTTTCCAAGTAAAACATTACAGCTGCTATATATATATATATATGTATGTGGTCTGAGATGAGATTTGGCAACCCGTTTTTTTTTTTTTACCCAAAAGAAAAGAAGAAGAAGATAAATATTGGTGGCAAAAGTCTTGAGGAAAAAGGAGAGGGTCATTGAGTGCCATATGTTTATAAACCCTAAAAATGGTAACCGGAATAACAGAAATTAGGAATGGTACGTAGTTTCTGAAACATTTTTTGGATGATTCAATGCATGTCATTCTAAAAGTTGTTGTTTGGTAACTCCAAAAACAGCGAACATACACACAAAATAAAATCACCCAACATTTCAATCGTCAAAACTGCATCTTTCCACCACGCTATATATGTACCTTTACAGAGATATTTATGTTGACCATGTATCATCAAATTCATTTTTTAAACTCTTTTTTCCGGTAGGTAGAGAGAGGAGGATATAGAATGTGTCGAGATAGTGTGATTATCATTATCCAAGCGTTTAACAAAGATGAGAGTTTTTTTTTTATTTTTTTTGGTAAAGAAAAAGAAAAAGATGAGAGTTTTGTTCGTGATCTAACAATAATTTAACTGATATGTGAAAGACTAATCTTTTTTCTTTTTTAGTGTAGTTATTACAGACTTTTGTATCTTTTCTTTTGTAACAAAAAAAAAAAAAAAGAAAAAACGAAAAACTAGAGTTTTATCATAAGTTGACGATTTTGTTGATCAACCAGTACTTCGTTAAACTTCTTTTCTTGATGAATAAGGAGTCATAGTACTTCATAGAACTAGAGATATAAGACCAATCAATTTGTAAACTAATTTGAAGCAAAAGTCACCCCATTTGTATTATTCGTGGTTTTTCTTTATAAACACAAAAAGAACCACCAGAGAGTGTCAGCATCAAAAGGAAAATGTAAGAATGATCTTCTTATAGAATATTAAGTTCGGTAAGCCAACTTATCGTGGGGGTTTCTGATCATCACTTCCCCATATCGATCTTTGTAATCATGATGAATATCTTCTTTTGTTCTCTAAGAGAATGTTGACCAAAGCCGACTAATAGTTGATCTTGGTGTGTAATATTTTACTCTCTGTATAATTATTTTGAGACAAAACTAGTAAAAATTACGCCTTTACGTTTGAATCACGTCATAATAAAATGATTGATTCATTTGAGACGGAGAACACCAATAAAACTATTACACTACAAATAATTTCATAACGTTTTTGCTGGTTCTACCAGTCATAATGACTTTGCACTGTATGATTTTGCCTAAAATATCCACAAGTTAAAATAAATAATGTATGATGTCATGCGCAAATCTCAATTGTTCAAGGTTTACATGTTCCTAAGCGTAAAAGGAAATATCTTTTTCTACGCAAATAAACGCATGAAGTTAAACAAATTTCTCCACAAGTAATTAATAGTCACGAGATTAGATAAAACTAATTGATGAAACTAAGAGAAAGTTCATCAAACACACGATTTTCCTTCATTTTGCTGTTTTCATAACCATTCGCAAAAAACCAAATGCAAAATAATACATTCCGTCCCAAAATAATTGCTACAGAGAGTATTATAATTAAAAGAAACAATGGCAATTAGTTTGGCTTTCCCTTTCAGGAAAGAATATCATACAATAGGTGAGACGCGTGTCGAATATTTTCTGTGTGCTTGGAAGAAGTTTTAGCCCTCTTTGCAACGATCATTTAAAAAAATAATAATAATAATTAAAAAAAATACTCTTTACTAAAAGAAATATTAACTGTTTCATTTGAACTAGTACAATAAATATAATTTCGTCAACGATGATTATCTGCCACCTAGGCTGTCCATTGGAACGATTTGATAGTGCCGCCGCAGCTAATTCCTTCTCCAACCCAAATAATCTTCCACTTGGCAGTATGAAGATTAAGAACAACACAAACTTTAACTTGGGTTAAGTTAATCTTTAACTCTAGGGTTGACTATCATAAACTCATAAGATTTAATTAGGCTTTGTGGGCCCTGTTTCTTTGGATGCAACATGTACCATGTAAAGGGACATTTCACATTTGGCAATCTTCAATTTGTTGAGAAGCCGAAAACTAAGGAGAAGAATAATCCTCACTAAAATAATATTAGAAGACTAAGATAAGGTAATCACTGTTTAGAGTTATTGTGATTTGTTAGTGGTTTTAGTACTTTTCTGTAGACTTTGGAAATCTTTCATAAAGCACTTTTTTTAGGGTTCAATGATTGACTATTTCTTAAATTTGCCTAACTTTTGCAATAAGTTTGTTGTTGGAGATCATCTTAAAATTAATCTCATTTTATCATACATTGTTGATTTTAAAACTTATCATTTATAATATCACCATCCTTTTGTTTGCTAATTTTCTTTTAGGTATCTATAAAATTTATTTTCTGTGTTGCAAAATAATTATCCAATTTGAACTTTTAATTTTAGTGCAATTATCTTAGAACGGAGGGAGTAATGCTAAAATCCCAAAAGCAAAGGGGAGAAATTGTCCATATATAGATGTTCAGTGTATTTTTTTATAAAGTTACTTAGAGTCAAAATCAGGAAGAGCTGGCTAGCAAAAGGCTAAAGTATAAATATGTTAGTGATTTTTATCATTATCACAACTACATATGGTATGGTACGTGTCTTATATTATTTTGGTTGATACGTGGTTTCTACATAAGCCAAAAGGAAGTGTCTATTTTAATGTTCAAGATTAGGAGAAGTAGCCACCTTCTCAAGTTCGCTATTTTCATATCTAATTTTAAATTATGTTTTGACTATATATATTCCACACATCTTTGTAAGGATCATGCTTTTCATACCATTTTAGTTTGGCATATAGTAGTTGTGGTTTTGGATGGCATTCAAACTTTAGAAAAGTATTTGGCCTTTTAATCAAAGATAAAAGAGAATTAGAAAAGATGGGATGGAACCTTTATATTTTTAGGGAAAATTAAAACTAGTTATTTAGAATTTCATAAAGAATGTTGTTTGTTAATAGTACTAATTTATTTCAAGAGACCGAAGTTGAAAAGAGTAATTTTTTTTAAAGAAAAACTTCTTTCTTTTATTATTGACAGTTATCTCGTTCACGAAATGTTTAATTCCAACTCAAAGATAAAACAATTGTGTTACACTTAACCCGTAATGCTCCGTAACTAAGAGCATGTTTGCTAAAAATTAGTGCTTAATTCAGAATGCTTAATACTGAATTAGAAATGCTGAATTCATTAAGATATATGCAATAAGCTAATTTTTATTGCTTATATATTGTACTGCATTTTTACCACCAATTAATTCATTAAGAGGTTCATTTTTTTTTGTTATCAAACAAGCTAAAATGAAAAATTTCTTAATGAAATAATTGTAAGTATTAAGTGATGTTATCAAACAAGCGCTAAGTTCATAAGAGCACATTAAAACTAATTCAAGTAATATATTTTTTTAAAATGAAATAAAATATACCTTCTGTTATGGTTGATGCATAGTAATCTATTTCTCTCAATATAAAAGTTCTGATTATTCTACAAACTTAATTAATTCGTATTTATTTGGAATGACGTAGTAATTTTTTTCCCTTTCAAACCATTCTACGGCAAGTCATATACACTAGCTAGTTCATCCACACAATGCATCAACATTACGCACCTACGAATCTGTAATTGTCAACAAATTGATATGATCTACAATGTTCCATATGACGACTTCGACAAACAAATTTATTCATTTCCGACATGAATTTAAGAAATCTCTATTGACCTATGATGATTAGAATATAATTCCTCAACATTATTGTACTGTAACGGGAAAAATTAAAATACATTATTGAAATGTTCACATCACTGCTATTTTAGTTTAATCCTTCCCGAAATAGAAGGCACTAATTAATACAATTCCAAGAAGATAATAGGTACAAATGTTGCCATTTGTGTCTGAATTTAGACCTTTTCTGTGACCGTATGCACGTGTATTGCTTGACCTTAACTACTTAATCAGCAAAATTAGGAAAAATTCTTAGCCCAGAAGGAATAATATGTTGACTATTAGGTTAATAATTCGAAGGGGGAAAAACAGATTAAATATAATGACATCTTATTAATTCTAGAACAAAATTTACGTACAGTTGCTGGCCCAATCCCAACATAAAGAAGATGCTTCCTCCTCAAATTACATCAATTTAATTAGTTTATAAATTTTATTAAAATTGTACCATATATTGGAGTAATATTTTTTTATATTTAATAATTTAATTACCTAAGATTGTTATGTATGGGGCAGCTGAATGCCACAGAGCTTATTTTGATTGGTGCAGTTTCTTGAAAGTGATAGTTGTTGTAGAAAATTCGAACAAAATAATGATATACTAATAGTTGTTTTAGTTATCTTAGTTTGATCCCAATATTTGTTTACTTTTTGTGGCTCTAGGCCGTTTTAGAAGCTGAGATAAAGCATTATTTTGCCCCCCATAAATTATGTAAAGTTTGTAATCTTCTGGAATCTGGATGTCTGCCCCTTTATCTGTAGTATGAGGATATAGGAGTATCAAATATAAAAATATATATTTAGGGACAGATCCCTTTTAAGATTAAATTTTTAAATGAAATTGGTGACACTAGAAAATATATTTGAAATAATATAATGCTGCTCTTTGAATCCAAGTTCTGCTCAAAAAACTTGGTTTTTGGACCCTTTTGGAGGATAAAATTTGACGACTCATCCCGTTTTATAACAATACTCATCTAACAAATTCCATTTGGACGATTAATAATACTTCTTTTACGAAGAAAATTAATAAGTGTCCTTTGTGCTATTCATGTCTCATTAAAATAGGCATTGTCTCTCTTTCTTCCATTGACAATAATTTTACAGAACAAGAGTTCATACCTTTTTTAGTCTCTCTTTTAAAGGGGTCGGTAATCTTTTTACATAATTGTAGTATAATGTGTTTCAAAAAGAAAAATTGTATTACTTCCGTCCCACAAAAATTGTTCAGATTGAGTTTTTAAATTTGTACTAAAAACACTACAAAACTCAAAACTTAATGCCAATTATTTTTGTAGGAGGGATGGAGTATTATAATAAACGCGATTTTTTTTAAGAAAAAATATAGACGGGTATGATTTTGTAGACTTCTCAAAATACCTGAGGAAATCGCGGCTTTCAACTGTCAATATGATTATATAATAAAGCAAATTCCACAAATTGCGTTTCCCGACTGGAACAAAATCAATCTCGTTGTTTGTTTGGTACAATAAAATGTGAGTTAGTTAGTGTAAGTTACTATAAAGGCAAAGGATTACACGAGACAAAACAAAATTGCTCTAGACAACGTGGAATACCAAGTTGGAAAAAGTAGCCAAAGAATAAGGTTTTTAGTTGTGTGACGGAGATTGTGGATAATAAGAAATTCCCGATGCTAATTGGAAGTTAGAAGCTCAATTCAGTTGGGGGTTCTGATCTGATCAGTTAGTTACTAACAGTAGGCACATCAAACCTTAACTAATTCAAATTGTTGATACAACGTATGCAATTTGTCCTTTTGTCTTTGATGCATTTGCACTTGCCTTTTAGTGCAATATGAATCGACAGAATTTCTTTTTCTTTTTAATAATAATAACCAAAGAAAAAAACTCTTTTGATCTCATTTTAATAACCCATGTATCGAATAGTTTTAATTTAACAAATAAATTCGTTCTGTGTTACTTTTATATATATATATATATATATATATATATATAACTAGTTATGGACAGATAGTATTGTTCTTCGATTGTTCCTCTTTCGATGTTTTATTTGTCTGAAATGTTTTCTTTTTCTCAAAACGTTGTTTCATATAACAGTTGTATTGTACTCTTTCCGTTTTAAAAACATAGTTTATATTACAGTTTGTGAATTATATTGTTTTTTAAAATAATCCACAAAGTAAAATGCTGACTTTTTTCTGTGAAACAAGAGAGTATACATGAGAGCATATCTTCAGTTTGCTATACATATTTACTGATTTTGCTTTCTATACTTGTGCTCAGAAAAAATAGTCCACTTAATTTGTTACATCTCCTATATTCTAAAATAATTGTTTATTTTAAATTTTCAATTTTATTAGCATGATTATAATCATTTTTTTAAATAAAAGGGAATTATTTAAATGATAATTGGACTATTTCTCTAAGACTGTGACAAAATAATAAGTCATAAATACTTCCTACTATTGTTAACAGAATTCATTATATTATATTTTCATGCTAGAGTGTGAAATCATTTACAGGGCATAGAATCTGTTTGGCAAATCATTAAACACGTGTTAAAGATTTTAATTAATATCACAAGAAGTGTAATACAAAAGTTTCACAGAAAATCATTTTTAATGTCCAGAGATGAACGAATTAATTTGTTGTCATAGTAATAATTGAACTTAGTTATGCTAGGTCATGGATATTTGGTGCCATAGTAATTGTACTTAAGTTCTGCTGGGTGATGGATGTTTGATTCGGGCTGGACTGATGACCTACGACAAAAATTACAGTTAATCACTGCTGCGGGTTGAAGAGTAACAATAATAGAGAGCGATTTTCGCAGCAATAAATTTGTATCGATCATTAACGTGCCATTCCATCATTGGATGTTCATATGACTATTAAGATGTATCATAAAAATGATAGACAACACATTAGGCATCCTTGACAAATTTAGAATCCAACATAACCAGAAAGATCCAACTTCGAGTAATGTGATCTTCCTCTACAATTAACACATATATTTGTATATTATAAATGTCCCTCTTGTGGTTCATTTACTTACAGATGTACAATGAAGTTAAAACATTCAAAGAAGATGAGGTATCCTGCATCTAAGTAGTTTTCTTCTGTTTCTTCTCCTGCCATGCTTTCCGTTCAGCATCGATCTTTGCCTTCACACTAACATTGAAACCCGGATATGGTTCGTACCCAACGAAAGCAAGAGCCTATATGACCCACAAAATGATTAAAGAATCAGCCCAAAAACGATCCAAGAATTAGAAAATCCCGAGAACTGGAGGAAAATGAACAGACCTCGAGTAATACAAAGAAAGGTGCCATGAGAAAAGCCTGAGTGAGGTTGTCTAATAAAGCGGGTGCTCGCTTCTGCAAAAGTTTTCGGAGGTTAGAGATTAATTTGAGATTATTATTTATCACAAGGAGAACCTCGAATCAGTAATCACATCTCAACCTCAAAAACACCATGGCCAATGAACTGTCCAGTCCAGCAAAACAACTGGGCTGCTGCAGCAACCTGAAGAAAGTAAAATAAGCATTAGAATTAAATATGATGAGACAGATGCAACAAACAAATGGAATTTAGTCAGTTTCAAACGACATTCAGCCAGCCCGGTACTGCATAAGTTCATCGCTCATTTACGACCTTTCTGTTAGTACATCTCCAAACATAAAGCATAAAAAAACAGCAAACACTTTAGATGCATTTACTTGATTGAGCTAACTATCCTACTTTAACCAACCTCCCTGGACGTAAGAAAAGGAACTTAGAGAAGACACTATTCAATATTCATCAATGAAGAGGAGACCCTAATAAGGGCCCACTTTCACCATCAGTTTCCGAAAGGCATCAGCTATTGTAACATTTCTGTTGACTGTGTAGTATCAGACAATAAATTTTAGAAAAATGTTCTCAAATCTCAAAGATTGCTCAATTCAATGCCGACAAGAGAAACAAAAAGCTCGCTGTCAGCTCTATTTAAATTATAATGCCAAATCTAAAGCAAGCAATCTAAGATACAGCAAACCTAGGAAGATCTTACTTTTCACTCATAAAATGCAACTGTACACAGTGAGACAAGGAAATAAACCATTACAAATGCTTTTATCCTCATTTATCTCCAAAGTAAAAAATCCTATGCTACTTTTAAGGCAACTTCAACAAAGACCAGATGAAAAGAAACAATACATACAAACCAGAAAGAAATCTCTTTATCTTAGACATCAAACAGAGTTGGTTGCCGACCAACCGCCAACTGAATTTCCTAAGAAAGGTAGGATGTTTAAATTATTAAAAAAACCCCAACAAAAACCTTAAAACTTTAAGTGAAAGGTAACAAAGTTTCAATCCCAAAACAATTTCAAGAGTATCCGAAAGATATAAACTTACTCAGTCTTTAAATTAATTACAACAGAAATATGATATTCAGTAAAAACCCTATCCTACTTTTAAGGCAACTTTTCAACAAAGACAAGATGAAAGGAAACAATACATACAAACCAGAAAGAAATCTCTCGATCATGGACATCAAACAGAGTCCATTATCAGCCAACTGAATTTCCTAAGAAAGATAGGATCTCTAAAATCTTAAAAAAACCCCAACATAAACCGCAAAACTTCAAGTGAAAGGTATCAAAGCTTCAATCCCGAAACAATTTCAAGAGTATCTGAAATAAACTTACTCCGTCTTTAAATTAATTACAACAGAAATTTGATATTCCAAAGCAAGAAAGTTAACTAGATGACCAATGTCAATACCCTAGAATAGTCTACATAAACAAAAACAAGCACAAAAAAAAAAAAATTGAGTAAGAAGTCCAATATTATTAGTTAATTGACCCAACAACCAAAGTTTCTAGTTAAAATCAAAACAGGAAGTAGATAGATCCGAATTATATTAAGACGCCACCCAAATCAGTAGTGCGACTATCACTTTGCAAATAAACAAGTTCAATCCCGAGTACTTAACAAGGGTGACATAAGATCAGCAAACATAGTGATCCAAATTAAGAGAATCATATAGCTAATTATACAGCATTTGATTGTTCAAGAAAACTTAAGGGAAGCGTAGAATCTAGGATCAGTTGTTAGAACATTCGCGGATAAACTTTTGGCATTACAGCCAACAATAATACCATGTCAAAACAAGATGCCAGTATGTACATTGACTACATTAGAAGCAGTAGAAATACACCAGAATTCCTAAAATTATCAAAGATAGCATCCACTATCAGGCATCCTATTAACGTTTCTGATTCAAAGCAAGAGCACCCCAATCAACACCAATAGACTGTTATTTGGCTGAAACAACAACAAAACAAAACAAAAAGCCCAGACTTCCCCTCCAGAAAAGGTAGTGGGAGCCTGGTTTGCATATTTATCACCACAAAACAGTCAATGATAATCACAACTACCCTAATGCTCCAAATAAACTTGATACGAAGTAGTTCGCTGTTAATTGGCAACAGACATATTTTACCATGTAAAATCAAAGCTAATAAGATTAACCCAATCGAAGAAATTGCCATCAATACCTTCCAAGCCACAGAGTACCCTAAGCGGTAGGAAACAGAACTGCTGAGAATCCAACAACCAAAGCACATCAACGCAGCCAAAGAGCCAGCTTTCTTGTCCAGAAGCACATAAAACAGGCCATAAATCACAGTGAACAAGAACCCGAAATTCCACACCAACAAACTATGATCCCACAACTCAATCGGAGCTGACTTGACTAAAGCAGGGGTAAAGTACAAAAGCATCAAGGCAGTGAACACAATCGGCCAAACAAACAACATATGGATGAAGATATTCACAGGGTTGCTGTGGTATGCCCCATAGAAAGCAAAGTGCTTTTCAAGATCAAACAAACCCATCTTTTGATCAAAGTTTTAATCTTTACAAGTGGGATTTTTGTTAAATAGAGTTTGGTGTACAAAACGTGGAAGATTAACCAAAAAAAAAAAATCGAAGATATAAACTCAAAGGGGCAGGTATTCTTCTTGGATTAGCAATGGGTTTTTCGTGATACAGAGCTGGCTTGGGTGTATAAAACGTGAAAAAGTGTTCATAAAGAATGAAAACGGCGTTGATTTCTGGAAAGAGTTGGAAAAACGTATTCAATCAGGCGGCTGGATTTACATGGTTTTGTTTCTTCGGTTTTCACACTCCTCCGACCACATTATTCAATTCTTTCTCGTCCAATCGAAACCAAGAAATTGGAAGCTTCTACGCAAATTAATTCTTTCACATTGGGCCATTAAGTATAGGCCTTGACCCAAGAAAAAGTGGCAGCCCGACTTAGGGCCGAGCTTAGCCCAATAAAAAAGTCATCTTTAATACTACAATGAGAAATTGTAGTTCACCAACACTTGCTTGGCCAAAGTGGTAAGGTGTTTTGGTTTCCTAAAGCGAATTCTCGGGTTCGAGTCTGGTGAATGAAAAAAACAATATTAGGTGAGCTTTCCCTCTGAAAGGAGACTGACCCGGCTCGATACAGATTAGTCTGAATGTAATGCATTTGGGACACCGTGCGCAGATAAAAAAAATTGTTCATTTCATAGACAAAATTACATATTATGAATTTATGGAAATCTCTATGAACTGAACTTTTAATTGTCATACGCGAATGGGAAGTGATTGTCGAAGAACTAGGATAAGATAAGAAATGATTTTTTGTATGCAAACAAAAAGCCCAAAGAATGGGACAAAAACAACCCAGCTCCGCTCGTGGCTTGGGTCCAACCAGTTCCAGATGGGACAAAAACAAAATAAATGATCAAAGGTGGCCCATGCAGGTCTCGAACCTGCGACCTTCGCGTTATTAGCACGACGCTCTAACCAACTGAGCTAATAGGCCATTTATTCATTGGGTGCCAAAATTGTTTTAAATATTTTTAAGCAGAAATTGTTACCATTTAAATTTTGTCAATTAAAATTGTCGCTCACTCCAAATTTTGTCACATATATCTATGGTGCTTCTACCTGCTGATTGTATTCTTGAATTTAATTGTTGTCTTTTTTCTTTTTCTCGTCTTGGTTTTTCTTAATTAATTATGCATGGACAATCTTGCTAAACTATACATGATGTTTAGTATAAACTATACATGATCTTGAATTTTGGCGCACAATAAAAAAAAAAAGAAAAAAAAAACCATACATGATGTTTAAGAAAGAGGGAAAAAAAAATCGTAGATATCAAATAGAAGAGAATGATTTTCTCTCCCAGCAGTTTCATTTTATTGTTGGAACTTCATAAGCTCCAAGCCTTATTACATGTATGGTCCATAAAAGCACCATATAACAAAAAGTTACATCATCATCGACCTCTTAAATGACCTGTAGATATATATCTCATCCTATAATTAACTAATTAACCCATAATGTGGAAATTAATTAGGTTTTTGTAATCTGTCCCTTTCCGCAGTTGTAGAAACAAGAGCAAATGTAGGTGCCAAATGACCCTCCTGAGGTGCATTGTCCATTCCCGTTATAAGACAGATAACATTGTTTTTGGCAATCTGGGAGGTTACAGCCCTTAGGGTTTAAGATAATCCTGCATCTTTTTTGCCCCAACACTTGGTTAGGGACTGTCGAGACAACTGCACAAGAAAGGAAGAAAATCTCACAAAATTAGGCTTTGCCAAATCCGTAAATCATTTCGGAAGAGCGAGCACAAAAACAGTAGAAATGCAGTTGATTATTAAAAAAAAAAATCGTGTTTATTGAACCGTTTTAATAAAACTCATATTTTGTGACGAAAAAAAATGAATGTATGTTTTTCCAATTGTTTGTTACAGAAATTTTTTTAATTAAATAATATAAAATGCTTTTCATGCATTGGAGAAAGAACTATCATAGACGAAACACAATGTCAATATACACTTCTCCATCCTTTGGTAAAATTATGGTATGCTATCTCTTCCAAACTAAAAGTAGATTATAGTACTAATTATGTCTCAAATTCAACAAACAAAAAACTCTTAATTAGAGGGTATTACAACACGATTCATAACGCAAACCCCTGTGAATTTCCCCCCTCAGACTAGTATCCTTACTTTTTTATTGCAGACCAAATAAGACACTGAAGGTAAATCAAAACTAATTAGAAACTTATTTCGACCCCCCACCCCCCGAAAAAAAAAAAGAAAAGATGAATTGTACATATGGAGGCATGAAGCGAGAATAAAAAAAAAAATCGTTTATCTCTGATCCTATTTATATGGCATCGATTTAAACTAAATCAAGATAAAATTTGTTACTCAATAGGACAAAATGGAACATCTTCTGCTAGAATCATATTGAATAATTTGTGTTCATGCCAGAAAAACGCAAAATAACAGATTGAAATCCAAATAAATTACCTAAAAGAACAAGGACAAGAAGCCACAAGGAGGAGAATGAGAACTTTGCCATTATTAATTTCTGATCGATCTGATGGGGAAACAAAAAACCAAACTGTGCCTTCTTATACTTTTACAAATTAATGATATTCGTTCACAATTTGCAAGATTTGGGGAAATTTGATGCTAACCCGCAAAATCATGGCAGAAATGAAAATTTAGCGTCTGAGGTTTATAGAAACTTTAAAGGTATACTGATGAGAAATATTTCTATACCAAAACCAGAAACAGTTATTAATGACAATGATAAAAATCTTTCTAGCACAAATGTCTCGAATCAATTATTAACCACGCCAAATAACAAAATTTTAAGTCTAACATAAGCATTTAAAGAAATATTTAATTTACTCATTGGGTTCCTCCATAATCTATCTATCTATAGTATTATACTAAGAGAGAAACCAGAGAGAGAGAATCAAATTTCTTCCCATGTTGACACATAAGACAAAATCCTACGTGTCAGTTTCTAATTGGTTGCAACAAAAATTATTTTTAACAATTACACCAAATGTCCTCTAAATTTTCAGTTATTCATTTGTTGCCAATTTGAAATTAATTGAATATATGAACCATTAATTAACAAACCCACTAAATCAGCAAAAACCATAATCAACAACCACTTTCTATTTCGTAATTGTGAGATGAAATAAAAACGGAAAATCTTCAAATCTTCCATTATGTATTACCCAAAAAAGGTAAGAATTGATTTTATTCATTATACAATCTGATTTGATTTGAAATTCAAAAACAAACATATCCAATCCACATCTATAGTATCTATAGTATTATACTAAGAGAGAAACAAAAAAAGATTTGTAAAGGTGCCACATAGGATAAAATCCTATGTGAAATTTTCTAAATTACTCCCCCAAAAGAAACTTTATGTATTGCATTTTTGGTCCCTAAATTTTCAAAAAACGTAACAATGCATAAATAGTAGAGTAATAATTATCGGCCAACATTACCCACACATATTACATTCATCATTAATTACTGTTAATGACATAATTGATATATATAAGTAAAGCTTTAATATCGCCTTATAAAAAAAAAATTTTAAAAAAATCAAATCAAATTAATACAGAATGAACGCAGTCCATTATTCCTTTGGATTCAGAGATAATTTTGCACACAATGTCTTTATTTAAAACAATCAAACCCGCATCAAAAATCAGTGATCATATAGATACCATAAACAAATAATTGGAATCTACCTTATGTTCTTAATCCACGAATTGATGAGCTCAATTTTGAATTCAAAATTATTAACTAATTAATCTTTTTCGAATCAATAATTTAATGTAGTCCAATGTTTGAATTTTAAATCTTACTTATTTTAAATAAAACACAGGCCTAATATTACTATCATCTAGGAAATACAATAAAATGGTGAATAAAATCATTAAAAACTGAAGCCATTCCAAAAATTTGAGATAATTACCGTAGATATCTTTTTAAGAAAAAATTCCCATCTTATCGCTAATTAATTCACGTTTATTTGACCACAAACATTTAAGGAAAATAATCCCCATCCTATCGTCAACTACATAGATATTTTCACTCCATTCACCCTTATAAAACCCAATAAATACATGCTCCAAAATGCTCTTGAAGTCATGTCCGAAACCGAAATAATTTGATAAATTCATGTGTAGTGGTTTATTCTTTTTACTTTCTTTTTTATTTTTATAAATATGTGTGTGCCTGGTGTTTGTTTTCATGGAATCAATTCAATATATTGTTTTTTCCTTTCGGCTTTCGATTTGCAAATCACTAATCGATTCATATTTGTTTTTATTTTATGGAATCCGATAGATAATATGTAAAGAGGGTCTTCGACGCGATATGGAGGTTTATGTTGTTAGATTTGATTGGTGCTTCTTCTTAATTTGATGTCCAAATTTTGACTCAGGTGGAATTTCTTCATTCATATGATTAATGATATTTAGTTTTCAACTTGCAGTGATCTCTTGAGTGCACCCAAAAAAAAGAAAAACATGTTAGCATGGGATGGTACAAGAATTGGTGAGTGATTATTTTTCAATGATTTTCTTTTCTATTTTTGTTAAAATATCGAATTTATTATTTCAATAAAGTTCTAACTTCTAAAAGTCTAAGAATGTTTTTAAGGGCTGAAATGAATGCACATGCTCGATGATCATATGATATTGCATATGTACCAATTTTTTCCCGGTCTTGGTCAATATGCTATGTTACATGTTATTAATTCAACTTGCAGGAAAGTGTATCTGATACGTTGACTACTCCGAATGGGAAAACAACAAGAGTGACAGAAGAATTTAAGGTATTAAATTAGAATAATTTTAATTAAATCATAGTATCATTACTAAGACATCACAAACGGTTTCTCGAAAAAACTTAACAAATTTTATTCATTTAATGTAGAATATTACATCTCAATCAGGAGATAATGACGATGTAAATGAAATCTGATAACTACTGCAAGTAGTCCAATTGACAAACAAAAGGTCAGAATCCAAGAATCTCCTCCCCCGACGATGCAATCTGCAAATACCCGAATAAGGAAGATAGTGCTTGATGATGATGAGTAGCTAGGAGAAAATACGGAGTTCCCTCACATTAAGCTTCTTTTTATTTCAGATAATCAAAACATTATTCATGGACATCTCACTGCCCAGTTATGATTCTATGAATGTACCTTTTAAGAACATATCGTACACCATTTTGTTTTTTTGAATTTTTACTTACTTGATCTGATTGAAAATCTATATCACAATAAAGCTTATGCGGATCTGTTTAAAGTTTGTTATTTATGATTTTCCCCCTTATTCTTTGTCTTATGCCGTAATGGCATAATACCCTTTTTTTCCTTATTCTTTGTACATATGCCTTCTCATACACAATCAAGTCTATCAACCAAACTGCTCAAACAGACCACATTGGTAAAGCACGCATAAAACACATACTATGAGCCACTCAAAAGTACAAAACTCATTACTACTTAATAAATATAAACTATTTGGCAGACCGATTATAGTATTGTTCCAGGACACAGAAGAGAAAATGTATACGCATACAATAACCGAATCATGAAAAGATATGGGTGATGAGTTGATGTAGCTTTAAGCAAGATACATAAGATTGAGTTACAGGTGTAAAAGTAAATATATCAATTTTATATGAAGGGAAAGTAATCTGAAGAGACTTCTTCATATAAAATGTTTTGCACTTCACAACTCCATATCTTCGACCATTTATAGGCTCTAACAATGTAAATTTGCTAAAAATTCGAAAAGTATTTAATTTACTATGAATAAAAATATCCATAGACAAAAAAATTTTATGTTCGATAACTGGGATTTATCTTCCGAGGATTTTATACTGCATTCTGTTGAGATTAATTGACATGCAAATCTCAGCGGCCATGACATTTGCCCACATAATAATTTGCCATTCCAGTGTTGTATTTGCTACAATGACAAGTATTATATGAAGAATCAGGTCCAAAGCAACAAAAGTAACTTGCTCCAAATTGCTACCACCACTTGATTGAAACCGACAAACAAATTTGTAATATTTATAATTTATATTATTTATTTCGATTTTTTCCTCAAATGGTTGACTACCCACAATTGAAATTATCGTTTCACAGAATGCTAATTAATAAACCACATACCATAAGCATAATATTTGATAACCCATCTTAATAAATAGCTTCTATGCCATTCTTTATTCTTGGAACAATGCAATGAAATAATTCAATATTGATTAGTTGTTGGTCCAAAAAGTAATTAATTTTAAATTGATCAAAATAAATATTTATGCTACCGTCATCAACATAATTTTTTTTCCTTTTATGTTAATATAATTTTTACATCAATCCTAAGTTACGGTGTATAAACCCAATTATGATAATTACCATTAAACATGTGCTAATTGGTAATCATCGCAAAAAAAACTTATACTACATGATCTGCTCATAATAATAATTAATCACTGACATTTATTTCCGATTCTTTAGTTTCAGACTTTGGGACAAAAAAATAATCAAATTAATCACAATAAATAATTATGATTCCTCCATCAACGTCAAATCATTTTCCATTTATTTTAATTTACTTTCTATATCAAACTTAATTAATCACATATAAACCAAAAGATGAGAATACCATTTCATATTATAATAATTGTTAATTGGTAATAACCGGGAAAATTAATACTTATTGAATATAAAGTTATTTCCCCAAAATGACTACAGCTTCTCTTTTTGTAACTGGTATATTCAAATCCAGTTGGCATATCAACCGTAGATCGGAAGGATACCTGTTTTTCGTCAAAATATAAACACAATTATATATTTTCCAATTACAGTATAGGCATGTATAGTTTATGGAAAATCGTACAAAGAATATGTTTGCATGCAAATACCTTAAAAAAAAAAAAGAAAGAAAGAAAAGAAGCTGCTATAATTTCCAATATTTGGGATGACAATAGAGATAGAGCATTTCATTTGGAAAAAGAAAAGGTGAATAAACTAGACAAGGAAGAGAATAAAGTTACAATATAAAATCCCTATCTTAACGATAGATTTATTATTTAGAAAGAGAGTCAAGAAAGAAAACTTAAAAAATGGGATGGGGGGAAAAATTCAATGAAGGAGATAGAATAGATGATGATGGACCCTTTTTGTTTTGCAGCTTACCGATTGATTACTCTCGCTCAAACTCACCTTACTCACTCACTCACTTTGGTTCATCAAACTAACTTAGTTCAATTTCAGTTTTGTTTGTGTTGAGGAAAATTTTCATTTACTGATAATCACACACATTGTGTTGTGGTGCCTTTATTTTAGTATAAGCATAGGGGGAAAAAAAAGAAAAAGCAAAGGACTGTTCTTTCTTCTTTCTTACTTAAATTTCCCAAAAATCATTTATGATAAAAAAAAAAAAAAGGAAAGACTTCTCGGATTCAAGGGACAAATACGCTGGGTTGGGCTTATTAGTAAGCCTTATTGTGCCTAATGTCTTAGAAGGGGGAGGAAGATCTATCCCTAAGAACTAAGAAAGAAAGACTATGAATTCTCTTCATCCGCTTAATTATCAATACAATTCGGTCGCCGACGTTCAACTTTCGTAAGGTTTTTGCCACAAATTATCTTCAATCTCAATCAACTTTCGCCAACTGAACAAATTGATCCGAGAGTCATTCAAATTTAATAATCCAAATAGGTTCATATCTTAAACGAAATCGATTCATTGCATACAACAATATACTCCCTCCGTCCCATAATTATTGTCTAGTTTTACTAAAATGAAAGATTTTATTTTTGGTCAAACTTAACTATATTTTACCTTAAACAACCGGATATACCCCTACATAAATAATTGTTTAACCACTAAGATTTTATGGATAATGTTTTTATTAAGGACAAATGTGTAACTTGATCCATAAAAAGTCAAATTGGACAATAATTTTGGGACAAAATTTTTTGGGCAAAGTGGACAATAATTATGGGACGGAGGGAGTACTAAAATAGAGGCAAAATATTATCATTTTGCGAATTATCCGATCATATGAATAAAAACGGTCAGCAAAAGAGAACGCGTACGGTGAGGTCAAATTCCCTTCGAGTCAACCCCTTTATATGATGTCGCGCAGAATGAAACACCCGATGGTTTGGACAACATCCTCAATTAGCACCATATTTCCCTTTCCTCCGCCTCCATCGCTGCTGGTCGAATATGAAATATGAAACGTTTGGTTCCGATTTTGAATGTTTTAATGGGTTTCAACAAATTAGTGTGCAAACTAAGTATTTGGCAAAATGAATCTGGAGTTTTTTTTTTTTATTTCAACGATTAAATTTCCATAAGACATATTTACATATTTTTTTTTCAGAAAAGGATACCAACATTAAAAAATATAAAATGCCACCCCAACTGTTTACTTTCCTTTTGCATTTAACCCAGTATGATTTCATTGCATTTTTCCTATAATTACTTTATTCCTTAATCTATCCTCAATTAGTATTTACAATTGTTGTAATATTTTACTTTTTTCCTATTTACAATTTAATGATATTTGCATTTCTATTATTTTAAAATACAACAATAGTCACCTTTTTCCATTTATATTTGATATCTTAGTATTCATATTCAACACTTATTACGTTTTTGTTTCACAATTTTATTATTTTTAAACATGTAAATTATACAAACTTATACATAAATCCATGCATCGCACGGGTTTAACAACTAGTTATAATCTTATTGAATTACACAAGAAATAACATTTTGTTTTTCTGTTAATATCTATAGTATATTATACTAAGAGAGAAACTAGAGAGAGAAAATAAAAAAGAATTTTAAAGGTGCCACATAGGATAAAATCCTATGTGTCATTTTTTTAATGATTGAGTCAAAAAATATTTACAACAATTATACTAATAGTCCTTCAAATTTTATGTAAATAAAGTTTTATCAAATGACATTTAAAACTATAGTTTAAAATAGGAAAATAAAAATTAATTAAATTTAATGGACGGGATTAATGAATATTAATACACCAGAATTATTCCCTCCCCAAAAAAATCCCCAAAGTTACTACTGGACTCATTTGATTAATCTCTCTAAAAAAAAAAGTCTCCCTCCCAATCATGTAAATCAATAGACTACAATTCCAATAAAAAAAAAAAATACCAATCACTCAACATTAATGTTATCTTTAAAATCTTCTCCCAAAAACATGATTCTGTATTTTTCGGCAATAAAAAAGAAAAAAAAGGTACAAAACTTGTCTTCAATTATTACTAAAAGGATGGGATTTAACTATAATTAAATGTTATCTTCTGAATTTCAAACCAATACATTTATTTGTGTAATATCATATCTACCCAATCTTTCCTTAATAATATCTCAAAAATTGTTATAAACTTTATCTTTATCACTGAAATTTTAGATAATCAATTATCATCAATGCCAATTTATCTCTATTTATACATGCTACACAAACCATAAGTATGTTCCAGTGCTGCAAAAATTTCCCCATCCCCAAAACAACCCGAAATCCAAAGATGAAACGGCAAAAACTTTAGCCCTACAGTTGGTTTGTTGTTCTGAAAGCGATGAACTAATAGTGGGTCAATCGTATGGCATGGGAGGTAATGGTTAATTAAGGTTATCTATGATTTTTTTTTTCCGTATGTTCTTCTGCAAAATAATGTTTTAGGGTTCTTTTTTAGACGTTACTAAATTTATGTTTTTTTACCCATAATTTCATTAATTATTATTTTCTATTGTCATAGTAAAAAGGGATTAAAAGGCAAAAATTTTAACTCTACAGTTGGTTTGTTCCTCTAAAATATTAAGTATTGGACCAAACAATACTATAAAATCTTTAATTACAACAAAAAAAACCAAAAAAATTTTAAACTTCATACTTCAGTCACACATAATCTACCATCTACTATTGATAATTATTTCATTACGTTTTACGCGTACAATCATTTTATCTTTTCATTCAATATCTAACATTAATACAATCTTATTTATTTTACTCTGCTGATGAGTGTTATTGTCCAGTTCTTCTCCTTCAATAAAAATCAAGTGAACACTTGCATTTCAAATGATATGCATTATTTTATCTTTACAATTACGCCTTTATTTAATTTTAGTTGTGTAATGTATCTTAATGAGACTCCAATTTTACACTTTTAATATTTTTTTTGTTGATTTTTTATAACGTATATAAATAAACCCCGCGCATCGCGCGGATTTAACATCTAGTATATATATATATATATATATATATATATATATCCATAGTACTTAATTAAAGCAGCAAACAAAAAAGACACATGTCAGCTCTACATTGAAAATTTTTCCACCAAAGGTCCTTTTTTTAATACAAAATAAAAATTGACGCGTGGAAATATAGAATTTCAGGAAAAAAGGCCATGTAAAGGTAGTAAAAAAATAATAATAATATATATCGGAATAATCCCCAATTTTAGCCCCATATTCACGTCAAAAATAAATATTGTTTATACTCCTCACTTTTAGGTTTTAGCTCCATAAATGCCTCCACAATTCCAGCTACCTAAAACACGTTTCCTATAGTTTCGAATCCTAAAATCACTAGGAAAATACATAGAAAAATAGTTGAATCAAGTGAAAAAAAAAACGTCCATATATATTTACCTCTAATCCACAATCTTAAAATCATGCAATATAGATCCCAAAATCCCTCAAATTTGATTGATGCAATTATTTTCACAAATTAAACATCCCAAATGAAACATGAATTTCAAAACACTCTCGACACATCAATGCTTATCTATTTCAACCTTATGAACCAAATCCGAATCGGCCCTTATCTCTTCCATTCATCTCTGGCCAAATTCACTCTTCTTTATCAAATTCAAGTTTCAGAAGCAGAAGAAAGAATTTACTACCCGTTCTGTTCCTTATCTCTCCTATTAAATTTACGATACCGTCGTTCTCCGCCGTATCAGAAGTGCCGCTGTCGAACAATGTCTGGATCTGCAACCTAACCCCTGGAGTGACTGATTCAGATTTAATGGCGCAATTAGTGTATTTTGAAATAGATTGACGATGCCAAAGCCGCCAAAAAAAATTTCAAGGCACAAATCTCCATGGGAACTGCTCGAGTTTGCGAAACCGGTTCGTTATTATAAAGGGAAGAAACTGATGTCAAAATAAATGAAAATCCGGCGATGGGGATAAAGAATTCAGACGGAACACGAAGTTTAAAGGGCGGCCGTTAGAAAAAGGTTACGATTTAGGTTTTTTGTTTGAGTTATGTTCTCTTTGGGTAATTTTTTTCTTTTTAAAAGACCTTTTGGTCTATTTTTTTTTATGGGTTTTGATAACTAAGTTCTTCTTAAAAAGTGGATTTTTTGATTTCATAGTTGAATTATGGCAAAGCAAGCTTTTATGGTGGTGGATAAAGAGTTGGTTTATGGAGAGTTCGCCCTTAAGATGTTGCTTACTCCCTCTTTTCCTATATAAAATTGTACTGGTTTAAGATTTGAAGTTGTGTTGCTATTATATATATTATATTGAATAGTATTGTTCCTTTTTCAGGATAGCTCTATGGTAGCTGACAAGGTTGAAATAGATAAAGCTTTTGGATCCGAGTTGTTGGGCTATCAATCATTCAGAGTAGTTAAAGGAGGTGCTTATTAAAATGGAATAATCAGAATCCAAATGGCCATTGAGAAAAAAAAAAAAAACATAGTTGCAGTTGCTGGTGTGTGTAGAAGTTGGAGGGAAATCATGAAGAAAAGTGGCAAGCTTTCTCAGATTTCGGGGAAAATCACTTTCCCTATCTCATTCAGGTATAATTTACTGTAACTTTTGTTATTTTCTTAATGTATTTGTGTTGCTTCAGATGGATTATTTGTGACATATTCGTGATGCATAGTCATCGGCATTGTTATACGTTGAATAGAATTGCCTTAAATGGATTAATGTTGAAGTTTAGAAGCTCATCTGTATATGAACATGTAAGGATATTGCCAAACATTCTGATACGAGTCACGAATCACGATGTTACTGCTAGAACTCTACTAATCTTGATGAAGGCTACATGTTATAAATCGTTAAACTATTTGAGCCAATCATGTCATTTAAATATTACTCAGTAAATTGAATCAACTATATAGTATGTGATTGATAAGGCTATTAATTATATAGTATTTTTCATTATATTACAGGCTGGAACATGGACATGGGACGAAGAACTTCCCTGAGGAACTTGCAGAATTGCGCTTTAGTAGATCTGCTGTTGACAGGTTGTTTAAATATTTATACTGACTCAAATTCTCAGGTACTGTATGGTTTTCTTTGCAGTGTTGCAGTCGAGGCACTGGTCTCTAGGGGATAAACAGTGAAAATCTGTTCAGGAATATGTTTGCTATTCTGGAACCCTTTCTCTGTGACATAGGTGCCTAATCATTTACCTCTATTTCTTCAAGTGGTAGCCAAGAGAAAGTTGGGAACCCATTAAGGGTAAGGAAGAAGATTGAGGGGTTCATGTTGAGGGATTCATGTTGTAGCTTTTCGTTATCCGAAATTGAGAATGTTATGTTTGTCATTTATTTTGATCATTTCAAAAACAAAAAATGATTCTGGCGGGATTCTAGCAAACCGCCGCCATGTATGGTTATCCATGTCTGAATTTTTTTTATTATCACTATTTAATCATGATTAAATATCTAATTTGTGAGGTTTTTTTTTTTTGGTTATAGTATAATATATTAGTTATATATCAAGTTGTTAAGCGAGGTCGCTCGGGCATCGCCCGGGGCAAGCATCTAGTATATTTCCTTCTTTTATATATATATATATATATATATATATATATATAATACTAAGAAGGAAACAAAGAGAGAGAAATAAAAAAAGATTTCTAAGGGTGCCATATATGATAAAATCATGTGTCATTTTTCTAATGGTTAACTCAAAAAATATTTATAACAAATATACTAATAGTCCTTCAAATTTTCTATAAATAAAGTTTTATCAAATTACATTTAAAACATTAATTGAAAATAGGAAATGGAAATTAATCAAATTAAATGTACAGGAATAATGACTTAATGTACCAGAAATATTTCCTTTCCAAAAGAATTTCCAAATTATGAAAAACTCAATCACAGTTCCAAATGACAAAATTAATAATTATTCAAAAATCAAAATTGTACACGGAATCAGGTAACAATCATATCCCATAATTAACTCCAAAATTAAAAGGAATCAATTGTAAAAGATAAAAAATAAAAGATATAAATTTTTATTCGATCAATAAATAATAAGCATATATCTATCTATAGTATCTATAGTATTATATTAAGAGAGAAATCTGAGAGAAAACAAAAATGGATTTCTTAATGTGCCACCTAGGATAAACTCCTATGTGGCATTTTATAGAAAATGGCAAAAAAAAAAAAAGTTCATGTAATTACACTACAAGTCCTTGATATTTTATAGAAATAAATTTTATCACACTTAATTTATAGTAATGAATGGTTAAAATTATTTAAAACCAATCAAACAATATTAATAAGGAATTAATGTCGTGAATTGAATGATTGGAAATTTGAAGAAACAATATGGAATGCCACCATTTCCGACAAAAAAAAAGAACAAAATTCGTAGATTTGTTCTGAACTAATAAATCAACAATCCACATTAAATAGTAGTAAGAGATGTCGTGAATAGGATGAGAGAAAATTTAAGAAAATAATAGGGGATAATTTTCCACGATTTCCGAAAATAATTATTTCTTATCCAAAAAATGAACATAATCCATAAATTTATTTAAAACCAATCAATCAACATTAATTGTTTCGAATATGATCACGGAATCTGATCTCTTTAGTGTTTTGAATTTTGAATAAAATTTTGATATGGAAAGTTTTTAATGAATTTATCTTTTTCAAAAATGTCACATTAATCCCTTGAAAACTGCACGTCGAAAGGAGTATATATGTATTTGAAGTGGTCATAAGAAAAGTTTATTCATGCATTACTGTTGTCGATTTCTTATACTTTTTCAAATTTATGTATTTGCTAACCATTTTTTCTTTCAATATTTGTTAACAGGAGGCAATGTTTACAGCTTCATTATCTACCATCGCGAAAACACATAACACACGAGGTATAATTTTTAGCATTCAATCTTATGCTTTTGATTTTCATAAATTTAAGAAGGTTAACAAAATTTTATTTTCTAGGGAAACAAATCAACGGCCAAATCAGACGTTTAAAATCTGTTTTTTGTTCCGTGCAATGAGTCTAATTTTTCACTGAAGATTTTTTATAGTGATGATTTTATGGTAGTGACCAATTAACTAGGTAAATCGTGAAACAATGATTGTTTCCATAAATCAGGTAGTAATGATATATTATTGATCGTAAATTTCTGTTTGTTATGAATTAAGGCAATGAATAGATGAAGAACTGATGGCCACAACAAATTCATGGCGGACTATGACAATATGTTGGGACAAAATATAAACGATAAATTATATACATACATACATATATGTACATACATATTCTTATAAATTTTTGGACATGGATTTCTCTAGTAGGGTAGTTAAATCTACTGTTGGAACAAAAGCTTTCTGACTTGAAAAATAGTGACCTGCAAGGTATGTGAGTTAATAAGCATGTTTAATTTTCTGAAGGTGATTTTGTCATATTTTATTAAAATTCATGGATTCGCACTTTGTAGGTAATAGATGAGATTTATTGTTGGATTATAAATGGAGGGGTTGAAGATTCAGGTTCATTTTTTTTTTATATCCGCATTTATTTACTATAAGATAGGGCTTTAAAGCAGTTTTAATATAAATTTTTTTTTAAAAGAAAAGGGAAATTTGTGCCTGTTATTTTTGTTTGAATTTCAATGATCTAAAATTCTTGAATGATAATAAAAAGAATTATAATTTTTTTAATGATAAGTCATTCTGGACAAAAATCATGTCTCCATCTTATATTTGCATTAAGAGCTTTATTTATTTTTACTGCAATATTTTTTTAATGAGATGATGATCTAATTCATACTGTATTTACTTATATAAAATTTATTATTGCAATTCAATAATTTTATTTACATTGAAAACATTTAAAATTTGACATATTTTTTTAAATACATATGAATAAATCCCGCACATCGTGCGTGTTTAACAACTAATATATATGTATATACTCCATTTAGCCAAAATCATTATACAGTTTAGATTTTCATCTTTGGTACGTATAAATCATACTAAAATAACATCTAAATGGACAATATTTTTAGACAAAAGAAGTAAAGAAGACATTTTTCGGAAAGCAGTAAAAAGCATATTAAACTACCGAATAAGACCAAGTTAATTATTTACAACTCATCCCAAAACTGAGTACAAAACTCAAATTTACCCTTTAAAACCTATATATATTCCTTTACTAGCATTTTCATTTTGAGACAACACTTCATTCATTCTCCAAACTCACTCTTGTCGTATAGTTTTCCCTTCAAACAGTTTCCTGTTAAGATGCGATGTAATGAGCAACATTTTAATTAGTTTATCTCGAAATTTAAACTCATGGGGCAAGAAAATCGGATCTTAACATATACTTAAATGGTCTTTCTCCGTTACATTTCATTTATGATAGACCTGTCAACTTACAATCCGGTTGATCAAGACTTGGTTTTGTATCTAACTGACTAACTCGGTAAATTTCAACTTTGGAAGTTTCTTGATTTGAGCTGGAGCTCATTGCAAAATGATGACTAAGTCACAAGTCGACACATAAATAATTGGAATTTGTTTGGACTACGATTTAGTTTTTTGGTTTGTTTTACATTTATAAAAATAGTTCCAAAAAAGGTATTTAGAACGAGAGTTAAAATATTACATAAAATAATTTTATGAATAGTAATTTTTAGAATAAATAATAGTCCCCCGTAGTAGTCAATATCAGTTTGGACATAAGTTGGCTTCGAAGTGAGCGAAGTGTGTACTACAAATAGCAATTAGGGACGACCCTGTAAATTGGAACTTTATCATTTTTTTGCAGCCTTCCTCAGTGCAACTCCAATCTATATTTATTTCAACTTTGAAAAAGAAAAAAGAAATAAAAGAACAAACTTATATTTACGAGGACCACTAGCAATATAGACGCAGAAAATGTTGTGAAACATCACATGATTTTTTCTTTTTATTAACAGAGATTAGCAATAATAATAATGCATTGCTGCTAAATAACACTACTTCCTCTGTCCGAGAAAAAATAATCCACCTTAATTTTTTAATTTAATATGTTTTTAATATAAATTTTAAAATTCACTAGAAACTAACTTTTTGAACACTACTTTTTATTGATGTACTCGTTCAGATTTGAGCCCATCGATACAGGATTGTCAAAAACGTAGTCGGACGGCAAGTTAATGGGAAATGGATTTAAAAGGGAAGAATAGTAACGAGTCCACTTGTGTGTGCTTATTGCTCCGTAAGTAGATCCAATTTTGTTCATTGCTAAAGCTATCAAAGAAATGTTCCAGGCTACTTATATCACTCTTCTTCTTCTTCTTCTTCTATTTCTCTCTCTTTTTTTCTTCTTTTTTTCCTTTTGTCATCATTTAGAACCTCAAAGAGGAGATGGTCCAGATGAAGGCGTGAAATTAGATGGAGTTATGGGCATGTGAGTCAGATCATCCAACAAGACAAACCAAAAATTATTACAATATATTCAATCACATTTTGATAAAAGTGACAAAAGAAAAAAGGCAGATGAACCTTCATTTTATTCCAAATAAAACAACTTTACGAAGGAAAATCAGATGGAACCAACACAATTTGACATAAGCTACCGGCACGCAGTCCATTTGCACAGAGACCCTTATTGCAGCGCTGCAGCAGCTGCCGGCCATCTCCATTATTATTATTATTGCACACATATAATCAGATGGTACTTCCTCCGTCCCATAATTATTGTCTAGTTTGGGTTTTCAAGTTCAAATTGTACTAAAAGTGAAATCTCAAACTGGATAATAATTTTGGGACAGAAGGAGTACAAAAAACGAAAAAAATCAAAAAGAAAAAAAAAAGACGAGAAAATGTACGACAGAAACAAAGACTCCATATATACTATATTGTGGATTTGATGGTGGCTGAATGAATTATTATTAAACACCTATTTCTTGTTGAGGCAAAGCAATTTGAGACTTGGGAAAGTTGCGCTCTGATCACTTGTGTTCGAGGAAATTCTTAAGCCACATTGCAGAGAGTTTGAGTTGCCTTTTTGTATCATTCTTGTAGTCAACGTAGATGAGCCCGAATCGAGCATGGAAACCATTGTTCCACTCGAAGTTATCCAGCAATGACCACAAAGTATCCTTTCACACTCACTCCTTTCCAGCAATTCATAAATAATCCAAAAAAATCACATTTAAGTGTTGATAATAATCATTGATTCACCACACCTCAACTATCTCTTGGAAGCAAAACGGTTAATTAATTAGTTAATAAATTATTTTTTGAACATAAATAAGAAAACATAAATGAATGGAAATCAATTTTTTTTTATATAGTTATAATGACCGTATCTTTACCAATGAGAACATGGCAAATAATATTAAGATTCTAAGTATACCTTGCAAGGTGTACCCAGACAATGCGTGAATCACACACTGGGGGGATGAAACTGAAATATATGAGTCCGGAAAAAAAGAATCCACTCGCTCATTTATTTTGCAAATCACCAGATTAATTACGTGATCACCAAATCGTGATATTCGCATTTTGATTTAAATTTTAAACGGTTAATTTTTGTTTCCATTATCCTTAATTTACGCCATTTTCATACTTTTACAATTATGAGTAACGTTTTGGTACATTCCGTATTCTCTTCATTCTGAAAAATTTCATGATGGAAGGTGTAGATTTAAATATTTCAATATATAATAATTCTGGTGATGATCGTTCAGATTATAATGAAGAAGTTGTTGCGCGTGATGTTGAGGAAGATGTTGCAGCGGCAGAATTATCGTTAAATTCACATGTGGTAGAAGAAATCGATGATGTTGATCATGTTTCCTCAGCAATTGTTGTTAGTCATGATAGTTCATTGGTTGGAATCGATGATCGTGTCCCTGAATCTTTGGAAGGTAATATGATCTGGTTGATTATATGTTATTGTATTTATAATTTATGTTGATGTCATTGATAATGCATATTTAATTACAACTGATGAATGTTCGTTCAAAAGTTACGAGTAATGTATGATTAAGGTGAAAAGAGTTCGACTTCTGTGGCCCACGGATGGTGTGTTGTTGGTTATGATTTACTGATGATTTTGAAGCAGTTGTTGATGCATAATGAGTGGTTACTGATTAATATCAATAGTAAAGATTTAAGAGGTGATTTGTTTTTAGTTTTTACAATTTAATGATGGATGAATTTTATATGGATGTTTCTCAAAAAAAATTTTATACGGATGAATGTTGGTTCAAAAGTTACAAATAACGTATGATTTATGATGAAAAGAGTTCGACTTCTGTGGCCCACTGATGGTACAATATTGGTTATGATTTACTGATGATTTTTCAAGCAGTTGTTGATGCATAATGTGTTGTTATTGATGAATATGTTATCAATGTTGTTTTTTAGCCGATGATTTTTTATGTTACGTAATGGATATAAAATATATTAGTGATGAATAATTTATTTTATTATGTTCATCAGATGATGTGCTTATTGGTTGTTGCTTTAACTCTGTGGAGAAGGCTTTTGATGCTTATAATTCTTATGCAAAACGCATCGGGTTTTTAGTAAAAAAGTTCAAAGACAGAAAAAGGCCCAAAACTGGTGAAGTCTACTGGAAACAGCTTGCATGTAGCAGATAAGGTTTTAAAAGTTCAAAAGGTAGGTGCTATACCAAGATGGATACGCGTGTTGGTTGTGAAGCGATGGTACAGTTGATGATTGATCACGAAGGTATATGGAAGGTGGTGAAGCATGTTGTTGATCATTGTCATGATCTTGTTCCTTTAAGACAGAGGCATTTGATTCGGTCTCAAAGAGTAGTTCCAACGAATGATGTGATGCTTTTGTCTAATTTGAAGGATAGTGGTATTGGGCTTACTAATGGTTTCGGGTTTTTGAGGAATCAAGTATATGGTGTTCCTAACCTAGGCTACACTGTAACAGATGCTAGGAATAAGGTTGCAGCTCATGAACGTGCTAAATGGGAAGGTGGTGATGCAAACAAGCTGTTGGATTTATTGAAGGAAAGGAAGGAGACAGAACAAGGTTTTTTTTACAACTATCTCAATGATGATGAATGTAGGCTTTGTTATATTTTTTGGAGGGATTCGCGTATGAAAAGAGATTATGATGTCTTTGGTGATTTGGTAGTTCATGACACCACACACAGGACAACTAGATACAAACTTGTTTGTGCACCATTTACAGGAATGAATCACCATACACAAAACATAATGTTTGGTGTAGGTTTTTTGTTACATGAGGATACCCCGTCATTTAAATGGCTTTTTGATGAATTCTTGAAGTCTATGGGTGGGAAAGAATCCACAACCATCATATAATATACGGTCTGTAAAAGTTGTCGGGTCTGGTTCCACGCCTTTTTTTTTCATCCTCCCACCAACCAGATAGTTCAACAGTTTATTTGCTGGTGGACCTCTTTTGCCTATAGCTAAACCAAATGTTATTCTCATTTCATCAACCAGCCTTGTGTACTCTTCACTCCCTTTTTCTTCAACGTAGTCTACCACTTCATACCGACCTCGTGGTAAGCCCAGTACGACCTCCACATCTGCCTCATCTATTGTCAGCTGTTGGTTTCTTTGAATTATCATCCATGAAAATTGGGGGCTGTTTAATTACGGTGATAAAAACATAACATTAATAATAATGGTTGATGCCTTTCAACTCATGAATATACATAAACGAAGTGATGAATAATAATGTAATATTGTTGAGTAATATATTACTCACTCGTAGTTGTCCAGAAGGTATTTGCACAAATCTAGGTCATCAAACCTCTCAAATTTGATATCCAGAAGGTGCCCAAATCCGATTTCTCGGACAACTTTTTTTGTATGTCATCCATTTTTGCAACAAAATCGCATACAGCATGAGGTGAAACTCTATTTAGGAATGGGTTATCTTCATCTTGCCTGCTTTTCCTCTTTTTAGGCTGGCCCTTCTGTGCGGTTTTGGCTTTTGGGGTACCTTTCGGTCCTCTGAAAAAAAATATGTATAAACCCCTCAATATACGTTATATAATTTATGTCAGATTGAAAAATTAATGCATAAAGTATCACAAATAATGCATACTGATGTATAACATTTGAATATTGACATTGTCACTTATCCATAAAGATATATTACCTTTGTGCTTTAGTACGTTTCCCAGATTCTTTTTCTGTTCGTTGTGAAACTTCTTTTTCCTGTTGTCCAGGTGTTTTGCCCGTTTGTTGGACTCTTTTCCTTTTAGGATTGCTTTTGTCACTGGTTCACGAATAACACTCGCATGATTATCTGTATCGATTTGAAAATGAGGCATAACAAATTATTACTAATGATGAATGATGAATGGTAACAAATAAGTATTACCTTTTTTCAACACCGGATAGACTCCTGGTCCGCTTAGTTCCCTGTCCCTCTATTTGTATTATTACATCCACCGATTCTATACGTATTTTATCTTCAGATATCCTGCTTTGTTGGGGAGCTTTATCAGGTTTTGTTTTTTCGTTGCTGCATGACGGTTAGTTTCGGTTAAGCATTATATTCCAACATTTATTGTTAGTTTGAATTTCAATGGCAATGAATGAATAAGTATATCCGATGAATATATGGGATTAGATGATGTATAATATATTATCACATGATTTACGTTTTTGAAAAAATGAACAACAAATACACGATGAATAATGATGTTGACATGATGAATTTTGACACTGATATAATGAATACTATTAGTATCGTTTAACATTTTATCAAATTAACCATAAAACACTGGAAAAGTTAAATCATTGATGAAGTATCGTACTAAAAAAGATGAATAATTATACAAAACTGATGAATAATGAATAAATCTCATAATCTTACAAGAATCATCACATTGTCGATGAACTATATGAGATTGACAGGAGTTTAATGATGATTAGTGATATCCTTTTGATGAATAATTATAACAGTTCATCAAATCTACTAGAAAAGGCTAAACATGGCTATAAAAAGTAATGAATAAACATGTTTATTGACGAATAATGAACTGTAAACTGATGAATAATACATAAATCTATCAATCTTTACCAAAAATCAACCACAAATAGATGAACAAAACTATTAAATTAATGAACAACATCAGTAATCGAATGAATTATCTTAAATCTACATAAACCATCAGATCTATTAACAGTTCAACAGCAGTGTTACCTCACAAATGCATCAGAATCCGAATCAGAATAAATGATATTTGATTTCTGCATAAAAGTTTCAGATAAAAAATCAATATTCAAATCTCATAAATTAAAAAACAAACAAAACTGATGAAAACCCGCAGGATTTAATCGTAGCTTACCCGGATTTTCATTTCCTAGCAACCACCATTGGTTTGTTGATACCCTCTGGTTCTTTATCGTAAGTTCCGCCGCTGAAGTTTATGTTTTTGTATCGCCGGAGGAGTGAATTTTTAGTTTTTTTCGGATGTTTTGGTTTGAGACGGAATGGATTGAAATGAATAGGAAGTTGAGTTTGGGTAATGGCCGGAATTTAGGAGCTAATGGCGGTTATCGATTTTTGAAATAAAAAAATTTGCGGATTGTAGGGGTTTTTAATACGCGCGTGTAATTCATTCAATGGCATAAATTGTAAATAGTTCAACTTGCCATCATTCCGGGCACGTTTCTTACATTCCTATATTATAATTGATGGGAACATCCACACCGTTCTCTATGCATGACTCTGCAAAAATAACCAAACAGTAAATAGTCATATTTATTGTAAATTTAGCTTTGATGTAAATTTAGCTTTGATTTAATGTCACAAAGATGTTGCTCACAAGCTTCTACAAAACACACATTGACTTAATATATAAGTAGAATATATATACTAACCGTAATACTTGAGTTGTTGATCTGTGACATAATTTCTACCAATCCTTTTGAGTTTCCCCTTTGGTTCCGAATGACCAACATATCGAGTAGTGTAGTAGATCACACCAATGAAGTCATAGCTTCCTTGAATGGCTTTCCTATCGGCATCATCCATTTTTGGGAGATGGTCTGGGTTCACATATTCCCTCGTACTCTTGGGATAATCGCCATGAACCAACGGATCCAGGTACCTGAAGATAATTAAATAGGCAAATTACAATTATTAATTATTATTAACATACTACTAATTTAGTCTTCATTTCTTTGAAAATTACAGAAAAAAGGACATAAACCCTTCGTCATTAACATATGGCGAAGAAATATAAAATGGCATAAGTTTTCATAAAATAGTTCATATGTTATAATTTGTCAATTGTACTAAAAATAATACAATATTCACATATTGCAATAGGGATTATTTTTCTGGTATGTGTTTGACCCCAAAAATATGTATTTTTGGCCACAAAAAGAGTTGATTTTGGCTGGGATTGAGAAAGATTTCCCACATGATTGATGCGATAATAATTGATTAATTTTCTACTTCATTAAGGATTCCACTTTGAGCAAGGATTTAAGGGATTAATCTGGACTTAATTGGATATTGTTTTGGTATCCTATTTTGATTAGGATTTGTTGGACAGAATTCACGTGAAAGACAACTTGACAGGAGTTATGGTTTTGATCAAATAATGCTTCTCTTGTGCGGCCAAATTCTTATCTTTTAGGAATTAAGTTGGAAGCAAATTTGGTCTACTTTTTGCCCAAGAAAGTCACGGCCACTTTTTCCTATTTAAGCAGCAGCGCACAATAACACAACACCTCTCAACATCGATCATCATCGACTATAATTTTTATTCCTTTATTGTTTTTACTTTCATGTACTTTTATCATGTTTTTCTAGTGTAGCCTAGATTAAATAGTTTTTGGCCTATTTTCCTTCATAGAAATAGGTAGCCATTTATTGTTTTCTACTTCAGTGAATTCGAGTCCTCCTTATAATAGCGCATTATCGACGTTCTCCATAGCTAGTCGACGCTATCTATTTCTTTTTCTCCCTACTCTAATAAATTGAAGGCCACCACTCTTTGGCTTGTCTCACTTCTTTCTATATCTTTTTCTCTTTATTATTAAACCGAAGTGAATCCTAAGTTCTCGATTCTAGGCCCGAGGCCGGTCTTAGAACACATCTACAATCGCTTGGTTTTGTATGTTTTAGGAGATTTTTACCCTTGTTTCTTTCCCACAGTTGAAGGTGATTTTTTCGGCACATGGCACACCTGGTGGGACAAGCTTTGGTTTGATTCCCAGATCGTGGTAGTTTTTTCCTTCTAAAAATCTCTATTTTTAAAGTCTCTCTTTCTTTTCTAAAAAAAAATAAAAAAAATTCTTCTTTTCGTTTTTTATTATGGGATCCGATCTTAGTAGCCCTAGGGATCCGATATATACTTCTTTTCCATATAATAGGTCGCCTAGTGATCCCCAATCTCCATATTCTTATAGTCCATCACCACTTAGTGGGCATATCTCTCAACAACCCGCAATTCCACATGTAGGACATAATTCTTTGGGTGCTGAAAATAATATCGGATGGCAGACTACCCTTGATGGCCGCTTTCCTCAATCTTATGGTCAACATGGCGCGAAACAGCAATCTAGTTGCATTGACGGATGGCGTGACGGGTCTATGGTGCAAGATCCCTCAAGATTTGTGGGGCTGCCCGTTGTTGGTAATTCAAATGCTACACATGATTTTTACAATATGCTGATTAGTGAAAACATGGTGCAACAGATACAGGCGCAGCAAATGCAGGTTTTCTCGCCGCAACAACAGCAAGTTCAGGAGCAGGCGTAGCCGCAGGTTCTGTCACCACAACATCAGCAATTGCAGATCCAGGCACTTCAGCAACAACAGGTGTCGCTGGTGCAACATCAGTAAGTTCTGTTGCAGGCGCAACCACAACAAGTTTTGTCGCCTCAGCATCAGCAAGTTTTGTTGTAGGCGCAACCACGGCAGGTTCAAGAGCAAATGCAGGCACTGCAGCCGCAGCTTTTGTCACTAAAACATCTCCAAGTTCGAATACAGCCGCTGCATCAGCAGTTTTCTTCGCCACAATATCAGCGAGTTCTACCGCCGATGCATCAACAACAAATGCTGTCGATGCAACATCAGCGAGCAGAATCATCGACGCAACAACATGAGGGTTCGTCGGCACAATATCATGAGCAAGTATTACTGCAGGTATAGAATTTGTAGGTGGTACAACAAACTCAGCAGACGCAAGAAATAAGTGAAAGTTCAGTTGCAACAGCAGATCGGTTGCAAGAAAATTCTGTGACAGATTTATCATCGACACCCGGAGGGCTAGCTAGTGATTTTGATGCTGAATGTGGCATGCTTAGGAAAAGCCTGCAGGAAGAGTCTGAGCACCCCCAACAAGCGTTTGTCATTGCAAATGAACAGGTGTTGCAGCCATTAAATACAGTTTCGGTGAGTGAATCATTGCCGATTATTGAAACTATAGTTGCTACTGAGCATGGTGTGCACACTGATTCGATTTGCTTGCCTAATGAACCTGTTATTGGTGAAAACGAGTCTGTCAAAGTTGATTGTAGGAAATCTTGTGAGTCTTCGAGCAGCGACAGTGATATCGAGGAGATTATTTGTGACAGCTGCGACAATGTTTCACCTTCAACTGATAATTCTGTTTGTCCAAGCGTCGACGAAATTAAGGGCGAGCAGGAACAAGGCCAAGTAGCAACACCGGATGCCAATTTATCTGTGGCAGCTGAACCGGCACAATGCGTAGTTGCTAATGTTCCAAAAAAAGCAGCAGCAGACCAACAGGTTGCAGTTTCTAATGATGGCTTCCAAGATCGGAGGTGCAACAATAATGCCGAATTGGTCAATAATGCAACAGATTTCTTCCCGGTTAAGCAGAAGTTTAATCATGTCTGGCTTTATGACAAGAGACATTCTGCCAATAGAAGAAGCAAGCAGAATAAAGGGACGTCAATACCGCATGGTTTTCACTTTGCAGAAAGGGTCGATGATGGTCCTCGATTACGTGGCATTGATTTTGATGGTGGCGACAGTTGTTATGCTTATTTGGATTATGGTGCTGCTATAGAATGGAGGATTGATTTGGCTAAAGATCGTGAGTTGCTGAAATCCTTGATTGGCCAAGAAAAGAAGTGTTCTGCAAGAGATCAGTCGAAGATGCTTACACCTTCCGTTATACGGCCTAGCAGAATCAAGGCATTTGGGGCCTAGGTTGTCATTGCTAAGTTTAGTAGTGATTCGGCTAAGATCAATAATGATGTGATTATTCAGGATGCAGCTGACCAAGAGAAAGAATCTGGTGTTGTAGGGTCAGTTCCAACAAGCTCATAAAGTTCATCTCGGCAATATTGTTAACCATACTTGGCGACGACGCAGTTTGAGAAGTTCCGGCACAGCAGGTGATTATCAAAGGGGACATCCAACATCTCGGGCAAGCATGCTCCTTGTCTTAATTATGTTCCTCATTTTGCATGGGTGCTGTATTACTTTGTTGTTCTAGCATGTTGGCATTATGTCGATGTTAGTGCCATGCCGAATGCATATTTCTGGTGATATTGTGCTTATCAACGCTCACATCTCATACCATTCCAATTGAGCGTTTAGGGGGGTTATGTTTGACCCCAAAAATATGTATTTTTAGCCCCAGAAGGAATTGGAGTTTGGCTGGGATTGAGAAAGATTTCCCACATGATTGATGCGATAATAATTGATTAATTTTCTATTGACAAGCCGTCGTTACACTAGTCAAATAATAATTACCTACTTAATACAATTACTAGTAGTAAAGTAGCAAGCAGGGTCGATCCCACAGAAAAGGAATACTAATTACCAGGTATAAATTACTCCTATTATTATCTAGATAAATGAGGATCTCAGATTTATAAAATTTAAAACTAAAATAAATAAATAAAATAAAAGCAAATAATATTAATTCGAATAATCAAACAAAGAAAACCTAGGACATTGGGTTCACCTACCGAATATTTGGTTTAGTTCAATTCACAAATATCTGACTTTTAACTTCCATTAATCTCACAACGATTCACCTAATTAAGAAATGTTCACTCTCGTGTTATAATTCTCTTAGTTAGATTAACCCTATGACTACTCTCGTGACTATAGGGATTAACAAAAGCACATTAAGACCATTAAGAATCAAATATTGCAAAGGTTATAATCTTACTGTCGTAGCTTACAACCTAAGTTTATTATTCCTACGAACTAATACTAATCTTCCACTCTCGCTACTTCGATTAATATCTTCAGACATGCAAATAGTGGCCAATTACTTACACGAATTAAAACAAGAATAAAAAATATTAATTAATGGAAAAGTCAAATAATAATAAACCAAATAAACCAAATAAACTCGGTGGCTACACCCAAGCCCTAGATTAAAAGAATTTAGCCACTAAACATTATCAAAAATAATTCAACAATATTTAGGGACATAATAAAAAAGAATAAATTAATTAATTAAAACTCCAAAACCCGAATAAAGCTAGAACAGCCGAAAAGCTCCCCGGATTTGCTAGCTTCAGATTTTCTTCACAGACAGAGTTGCACTCTCGGCTGCTGCAACTTCATGGTTGCTGCGCGCGTGAATGGAGCAGAGTGGTGATGAAGTTGCCGGTTTGAAGTGGTGGAGAAGGGAAGGTTTTGAGACTTGGCGGAGGTTCGGTGATTTTGGGAGGCTCGGTGGTTTTGGGAGGCGTGGTCAGGAGATTACTGGAGTTGATGTTGCTGTGGCAAGGATGATGGTGTGTGGCAAGGGAGCAAGGTGTGGTCTCGCGGTGAAGAGGCAGAGGTGGTTATGGATGTAAAGTGGCGGTGATGGTGATGATGCTGCCGGTGAAGGATGAGGGAGTTTGGTCTGCAGCAAGGAAGTGGAGGTGATCGGCAAGGAGGAAAGAAGGTGGACGGCGGGGAAAGTGTTTTGCAGCCGTAAGGGTTTCGGCCAGTTTTTGGTTCAGTTCTGTTGTAAAAATAAATCCCTAATCCTCCTTTTATAGGCTTCCGGCTAAACCTTACTTCTTGAAGAGCAAGAAAACTTGTTTCCCAAATAATATCAGGATTAAAATTCTTATCCAATTCCAATCCGAAATCAGCCGCACCATCATCGCCTTCGGCCAATTTCCAAGAACTAAGAATAAAATTCTAAAATTGCATCATCAGCCCTCCAATTCTCTAAATTTATTAATTTCTTCCCCATCAATTGCTCCAATCTTCAATTCTTTCCCATTGAGTTGCTTTTAATTCGATTTTAGCTCAAAACTTCAAAAATTCTTCATTTGAGTACAATTCCTACAATTAAAGATAAAATCACATAAATAGCATATTTGTACTCAAAATATATTGCAAAAATCACAAATTAGGGATATAATAAATAGGTAAAATATAAGCATATCATCTACTTCATCAAGGATTCCACTTTGAGCAAGGTTTTAAGGGATTAACCTGGACTTAATTGGATATTGTATTGGTGTCCAATTTTGATTAGGATTTGTTGGACAGAATTCACGTGAAAGACAACTTGACAGGAGATATGGTTTTGATCAAATAATGCTTCTCTTGTGTAGTCGAATTCTTATCTTTTAGGAATTGAGTTGGAAGCAAATTTGGTCTACTTTTTGCCCAAGAAAGTCACGGCCACTTTTTCCTATTTAAGCAGCAGCGCGCAACAACACAACACCTCTCAACATCGATCATCATCGACTATCATTTTTATTCCTTTATCGTCTTTTCTTTCATGTGCTTTTATCATATTTTTCTAGTGTAGCCTAGATTAAATAGTTTTTAGCTTATTTTCCTTCATAGAAATAGGTAGTCATTTATCGTTTTCTACTTCAATAAATTCGATTCCTCCTTATAATAGCGCATTATCGACGTTCCCCATAGCTAGTCGATGCTATCTATTTCTTTTTCTCCCCATTCTAATGAATTGACGGCCACCACTCTTTGGCTTGTCTCACTTCTTTCTATATCTTTTTCTCTTTATTATTAAACCGAAGTGAACCCTAAGTCCTCGATTCTAGGTCCGAGGCCAGTTTTAGAACACATCCACAATCACTTGGTTTTGTATGTTTTAGGAGATTTTTACCTTTCTTTCTTTCCCACGGTTGAAGTTGATTTTTTCGCAAACAGTATGGATAGAGTAATACTTACCATCCAATGAAGAAATCAATGACGCGTAAAGCAACAGCCTTATCCTTTTCATCATTGGGACTGCGAGGCTGAAACCACATAGACACCAATGTAATTCCGATTTTCTTCTTCTTGGCATGATCCTGGTATTTCTTCTTGAATACTTCCACAACCTTGGCATGGGCAAGAAGTAGGTTATGTGTGACAATATATGGATATGCAAAAGGATCAATGTACTCAGCTTCAGATGCCCAAGATGTTCTCGGTTTGAAAACCATCACTTTGTTCCGAGTTTGTTTTCGATGAACTGTTGAACGAGAAGGATAAAAGAAGGATCCTCCATCATCCTCTTCTTCTTCCTCCTCTTCCGCCTCCTCATTTGTACCGGCACTAGCAGATACTTCAGTCGCGGCTGAAGTAGCTGCTGGTGTTGGTGCTCCTTCCGTGTTTGTGCCAGTTGCAAAGATATGGTCCTTCACGGTTTCTAAACCAGGAGCGTGGACTTTGTCGACATGAGCCGAATAGGCATATGTGAATGGTTCATTCAATGTTATCCAATGATCAACATATTGACCAAACTCCTGGAAGCAAACATCTAAATACACACCAAAATCTTCCCCGAAAATGAATGAGGAAGATTTAGCACCAAAATACTTGGATGTGTCAGATGATCAATTAGTATATACTTTTTCCTTCTAATTCTAATTATAAGGCACAAACTAAAAACTAAAATTAGTTCAAATTTATATCTTATAATTATGACAAGATGGAAATAGTTAACTAGAAGAGATAGAATAAGATACTTACGCAACTCTACGATCCAGAAAGCTGTTGTATTCTTCTTGCAAAGCCAGAGGAAGATCCCAGTGGAAAAGTGTCACATATGGTTCAGTTCCTGTATAGTCAACATGTCGTGGAAAATTATTTTTTTTTTTTAAAAAAAAAGAAAAGTAAAAAGAAGTATGTTATGCATAAATTCTCCATTAATGGAAAATTAAAAATTCAATTACACAATACTTATGATTAAAACACAGTTGTATTCATTACCGTGTTGTCTGAGCCTGAGAATAAGTTTCTTATAATAGTTGATCCCTTCTTGATTCCGAGACTCAAGTTTTTTCCAGCTGAAATTTAAAGTAAAAAAAATTTTATTATTCGAAAAAAAAAGTAAAACAAAGTTTTTAGTGTTAGAGTGAGAACAATTAAAATTCAGGAAATATTCGAAGAAAGAACTAAGAATGCAGAAGAGTTTGTACTTGGAAGAATCCTGGGCCAGGAGATTGAGAATCTGTAAGCGTCAAATCCTATTTCCTTCATAAGCTTCACATCCTCCTGAATAATTTTGATACACAAAACGTGAACCATGTTCCATAAATGTAAATCAACGATTTTTATAATTATTATTTAATTTTGAAATTCTTCATCATTCGTAGTACGTCATGCAATAGGTCTAAACATAAAAATTGCTCTACAAAAATGTATATGTATACCTCAAACTTTTCATAATGATTCACAGCATCTTCGTGATATAGATGAAACAAGTCTGCGCCATATTTTGCAATAAAATTCAGTAAACAATTAATTCCATTTAGAATATAGTATAAGAAAAGAAAAACTTTTATTTTAGTACGGAAAGAATTATATATATAAAGATGCAATATATGTATAAAGAGAGTCTACCATTTCTTTGGCAAAGGTATCCCAAATATCTCCTCTACCGCCATCATCTAGACCACCTTCAATCTGTAAAAGTAAGAGAAAAGTCAAGAAAAGTTCTTACTTAGAAAGATAGTAAGAATGTGTAGTAAAAAAAAAAAAAAAGATGATTCGTGCATGCAGTGAAGATGAACCTGGAAAGTAGCAGTTGCGGAACCAAACACGAAATCTTTGCCGAAATATGAGCGGCGAATGAAGGCTGCAGGAGCGCCAGCTCTGGAGAAGAAGTGGCTGGGAAATGCCATAATGCTATTTAATTAACTAATTAACTAGATATGGAAATTGTTTTACTTGTAGCTTATTATAACTTGCGCTTCAAGTTTGATGATAGAACGATAGAGAGGAGAAGTAGGGTATTTTTTGCATTTGGATCCGTATCCTATTTATAGGGAATGAAGTTTGATGATCAGTTTCATCTTTGAAATTGAATTAGTTTGGCAAAATCATTCAGCCACAACTTCAACGTGCAATTCGTGTATGTTATGATTGAAGGGTGGATTTCTTCATTATTTTAATTTCTGGCTATTACGTGGGCGGTGCAGTGGTTGGTTGAAGAATACTTTAAACAAAAATGACACAAAGAGACGACCGAAAAAACAACTTCGCCTGCATCCTATTTTCCAAAAAGTCCTAAAAAAAAAAATTGCTCCTTATTATTCTTTGTTTTAAGCATGTGAATAATGGCAACGTGTGGAACAGACAAGGAAACCGAATACACACACCAAAAAAAAAACGCTTCAGAAAAATAGTGTAGCTCTTTCTTTTTGCAATAAGTTAATATATATAAAAGGTGTGCTAGCCATGCAATCTATCGATCCAATTGTATCCAAGAAACAGCTACGTCAACGTGCAAAGATTTGTGAGCAATAACCGAATTAACACCCTTTGTTTGTTTGTTTTCTGTATTTCAACGATTTTTTTTTTTACTACAGTTTACCAAACAGATTTGCCTTTTATTTTCACGAACATCGCACAATATAAAATTTACCAAATGCTTATGCATGTAAATGACCACAAAACTTCATTACTCTATAATATACATTACTTCTTCAATATTTATGCAATGCCTTCATCTTTCGTACAAAAGGTGAGAAATTACATCACAACAGGGGGGGAGGGGAAATAATGTGAAAAAAAACAAAAGCCTAACTGGACAAGGTATAAATGTTTTTTTTTTTTTCTGACCACAATCAATCTAGTGGATACCCTCCTCAACTACTAAACATCAAGATATATTGAATGTGACGAAGTCTGGAATTATATCCCCGGTTTTAACAGTGGAACGCCGGCAAGGGTTTCTTGCAAAACAGAGCCTCGGCGGTCTCCCGAGAGTAGACACTCCGATACTTAAGTCAGAAATAAGGTTATGAGAGAATGTGTGTATGAGAATTGGTGCTAGAGATAGCGTCCCTTAATTGTAGTATAACCAACCTTATTTATAGGCATGAAGTTACCTGGGAGATAACCGAGTCCTATTAGGTTTCGTGTAGCTCAAACCGCCTTAACAGAGTCGGTTGGGCTCTTTACTCGGTTGATGGGGCGGTCAAATATTGGTGATGGATATGGACTCGTCAAGTGCCTTTGTCAATTGTTAGTTATATGAAATAAACAATACTTGACACAAAATAAGTCTAACTTGGACCCAGTCCAAGAGAAACGGACAAGTCTCGGCCCATGCTCCGTCGAGCAGGCCAGATGGAATAGCTTGCGGTTAAGATTTGCTCCAAGAAGGTGACCCGCTTCAGAACCCCGCCCAAACTATTAAACCGTGCGCTATTAGTGGGTACGTTCCCCCAAACGGCGGCCAATAGCATCATTATTGCCCCGATTTTTGTTGCAACAGCAGAGATGTGGAGGAACAAGACCACCTTATATACTCTTGGAGAGGAATTTCAGATTTAACATTCCTTTACTTCCAAACTTCAAAATATTAAGAAAGAAGGAGCCATCTTGCTGTTTTTGCGCCTATGCCTGAGTTTTGGCCAGATTTGCTTACAACGACTGTCACCGGAGCCCACATCAACATCCTGGGGGAATATAACTCAAAAGGAGAGTGGAAACCTTGTCGAATAGTAAGTCCTCAGACCCAAATATCTCAGTTTTATTTTTATCCTTTTTCTTTTCAAATTTCAGTATACACCAGAGTAGATCTAGATTTATTGCTGCAAGTAGGGAAGTATGGCTAGAAAACCAGATCTGAAAATCGTCGATGATTTTGCTTCCACAATAGATTCTGATGAAAATGTAAAAGGTGTAAAAACGAGATATGACTTGCCCCTAGATCTAGAAGCTAGAGCCCCGCTAGGAACTGAGAGAGCCAATTCTCCTCCTTAAGGAAGAATCACCATATATGACCGCTTTATGCATCTGGGTCTAAGATTTCCCCTTTTCCCTCTGTTCGAGGAGATTGTCCAACACTACCAAATCCCCCTTGCTCGTTTTACACCGAACTTGATAACCTTTGTTCTCGGGTTTGCAAAGATATGCCAACGAGTAAAGGTGAATCCCCAACTAATTTTGTGGAGGTACTTTTTCTAAGTTTTTGTTCCCTCGACATCGTTCCAAGATTGGTATATTGTCAAAAGACGTCTCAGGTCTGGTGTTAAGAAGATGGTCGAGGCGTACGGTGGTTCACCAGAATGGAAGCCAGAATACTTGTTTGTGAAGGCTTCTGAGAAGTATTGCGTTGCATGGAACCATCAAGAAGTAGAAGGTCTCGGGACTATAAAAGATGATTGGACCAAAGAGGATGACGAGAGCATCGAGGAGTTAGACGACGATCTTAAGAAAATCCTAAAGTACTCAAAACTCATTAAATGGAGTGATGTGCAGCACTACATTCCCCCTGTTCCTGTCGAGGAGGAAAAAGATACTAATGTCCTTGTCGAGGAAGAAAAAGGTACTAATCTCTGTGTATTTCCTTTGCTGTTTTTAGGTCATGTCGTCAAACAATGCTGGTTCTTGACTGTATGGTGATGAAGACCCCTTTCCTATTGTGAATTCAGATGAAGAAGAGTCAACCACTGTAGTTGCTGGAGCCAAGAAGAAAAGAAAGAGGCTCGTGAAGGTCTCTGTGAAGGAGAAGAAAAAGAAGGCGGATGTTGTCGCCTCAAAGTCAACGGCTCAAGGAGAGAATATCGTGCCTCCTGCAATGGAGAAGACCAGTGTCCCCCCCCTGCAACCGAAAAGGCCCCACTCCCCAAGTAGAGGTAGACCCAAGCACCAAGGCATCTGCCATGGACAAAGGGAAGGGGCCATCTCGAGGAGGAAGCAACCATTCTGCCGTCCCATGTGTTCGAGGGAGGACCAACTGTGGCATTTCATACTTTTGGCGATCCTCCAACCATTGAATGCCCCTTGCTGGAAGAGTTTGCTGCACAGCTGAAAGCAACCGACAACGTGAGGCTAGTAAGTACTTTATATCACTCGAGAATATGCTTGTAAATATCCTACAGACGAACTTTGCTTCATTCGCTAAATTTTACAGATGAGTGCGGCCTCGATGGTATACTTGATACACTTAAGGAATTTAAAGGAGGAGTTGGTCCAGGCTCGAATCGAGAGAGACCAAGCACTTGTCCAGAAGGCTGCTCTCGAGGAGAGGAATCAGCAGATACAAGCAAAGAGTAGGAGTTAGCCTCTGTGCAGGCTAAATATAATGAGTTGGATGAGAAGCTGAGGGCCTTTGCAGATCTACATATCTCGATAGAGGACCTCCAAAAATGGTGCGGTGCCTTCTGGTTCAGGATGTTATCTTCAGGTGGCATAGCAGCAGCTACCGAGGAGGTTAATTTGGGGGCCACAGAGTATGGAGCTCACAGAGTAACTGTTGTAGGCCCCAAGAGGCTTAACGGAGACAGGCCCATCAAGGCTAAGTGGTTCAAACAGTTTCTGAAAGAGAACCCAAAGAAAACCATGTATGAGGCATTGGTAAAGGTCCTCACGAAGCTCAGTAGCGAGCAACTGCCTTTATGGTTGGCTCTATGCAAAGCCCTCGTTAAGATGGGTACTTCTGAAGATATGGCCATGTTTCCTGGTGATCCCACCATAGTCTTGTCCAAGGGCCCAAGCGATGAGGAGCCAATCCCTGAGGTGCCGGATGAGTATATCGGCATCGAGCTTGAGGAAGAAGATGATAAGGCTTCGAGGGAAGACGTGGCTGATACTGGCAACTCGGGAGTGCAGAAGAACGCCGGAGAGACATCTCCGAGTCATCCCAAGGATGGTTCTGCTGGGCAAGATGCTGTATGAACTTTTCCCTCTGTAATAGCTGCTAGGGACTTGAACAATCACTTTTGTAAACAATTCAAGCTTTTATTTGTCCTTTAAATGAATGTCATGTTGTCTTGCCTTCCAACTCTGGCCTTCCAAGTCTAATTTTGGCCTTTTCATTTTTCCTGAAAACATGATAGTTGGTTGGTTCATTGAATCCATCTTATGATTTTATCGGAGGAACAATAGAGGGAATATCCTCTATACTCGATGATTAGAGATATTATGAGAAGTCGCACAGATGTCCATAGTATCGAGACAGCAGTGAACGTAGAAGCGAACCTTCTCGATGCTATGTGGGCGCCCAACGTGAAAGTCACCGTGTCACCATGATTTCTCGAGAAGCATCAGGTCCTTGCTCGAGTGCAGCACATGATCTCAACAAGAATGCGTTGGTTTATTTCGGTGATAGACATGCTGAAGGAAAGAATTCGCGAAGTCGATCTCCTGATGGGATACATAAGCGGGCTTCAGAACTTACTGTTGGACCACAACGTCAACTTCCCACCTTTCGAGAAGCCCAAAGAGATGGTAGACCCAAGAACCAGGAGCTCTCAAGAGGAACTCCTTTTAAGGGTTCATTTCAGGACGAAAAGATTATAGATCTCAAGGATAAGCTCAACCAGTGCGTAAACCTTCTTAGCCTGCATGGGTTTAAGGGCATTATCCACCTGTCTCCTGACAACCCCAGCATGGAAATCCTTGTAATATCATAGAAAAACATGTATGTTCTCCTTGGAACCTCGCACAATATGTGAAGGCAGCAAATGTATAATTGCTTTATAAAACTCGAGTTTCTTTATTTGTATAGCGTTTTTCAGCAGGATGTTAAGTACACGGCTTTATTGAGGGAACTGGGTACAAGTTCCTCGATACCGCGATCTACGGTGGGTACGAGGGGAATTCCTTGATTTTTGTCCGGATGTTGAATACATGGTTCTGAAAGAGAATGGCCCTAAAGAGGGAGGCCATCTCGAGGACTAGACTCAATATAATGTCGACAATATAAGAAAATATGCAATGACTTCTATTAAATAACTTCTCGAGGACCGGGTTAGCATTACATATGAAAAAGTAAAGGCAGCAAGGCAAATAAAGCATACAAAGTAAATAACCTAAACTAGTAACTAGCAGACAAAGACTTAAACGTAGAACCTGCGGAGGTTCTGAATATTCCACCATCGATTGAGGATGGTTCCACTATCATCCATGGCTTGTAAGCGGTAACTGCCGGCCGAAGAGGCTTGAATGACCTCTGCAGTGAGGTTTCCAGGAGTCTCGGCTCGACTAGCTTCATTTTTCCCGAGCACAAGATCCCCCACGGCAAGATCTATTGTCTTGACTCGTTTATTGTAGTGTTTCCTGATGATCTCCTTGTACTTTGCTTCCTTGATCCTGACGGCATCCCTTCAATCTTCGAGCAGGTCGAGATTCAGCCTGATATCATCATCATTAGTGCTCTCGACAAAGTTAATTGTTCGAGGACTTGCTAGGCCTATTTCAACTTGAAGAACCGCATCCATGCCATAGACTAAACTGTAGGGAGTTTCATCTGTCGAGGAGTGGGCGATAGTGTGGTCCAACCACAGGACGTGAGAAAGTTCTTCAGCCCAAGCTCCTTTGGCATCATATAGCCTGGTCTTGATCCCATGCAAGATGGTCTTGTTAACTGATTATGCTTGGCCATTAGCTTGAGGGCGAGCTACACTCGAGAACCGGCACTCAATTTGCATTTTTTCGTACCATGATTTGAAAGGATTACTCTCGAATTGGGTTCGCTGTCGGAGACAACGACCCTAGGGACTCCAAAGTGGCAGACAATATTTTGCCAGAAAAAATGCAACACATTCCTTCTTGATATTGAGGCTAACGGTTTAGCTTCTACCCACTTAGTGAAGTAATCTACTGTTACGATTACCTATCTTACTCCTCCTGCCCCTTTTGGATGAAAAGGACCGATGATGTGAGTGCCCCATTGATAGAATAGCCAAGGACTTTGAATGGTGACCATCTCGTGCTACAGTTATCGAGTAATGGGGTAAAAGCACTGACATTTATCGCATTTTTGTACAAACTGGTATGTATCTTTGAAGACCGTGGGCCAAAAGTATCCCGAGCGCAGTACTTTCTTAGCAAGTGCTCTTACTCCCATATGTGCTCCACATGATCTCTCATGTATCTCCTCGAGGACATAAGCTGCTTGTTTCGGTCCAATGCATCGTAGCATGGGTAGCAAGTACTCGTGCTTATATAACACCCCGTCTCTCAAAGTGTATTTAACTGTTTTCAACTGGAGTGCTCGAGCGTCCGATTTGCTACTTGGCAACGTCCCATCCGTCAGATATTGAATAAACGAAGTCATCCATGTGTCACCATCTTTGGTAACGGTCATTACGGGAACCTTTTGAATACCAAGTTCGGAGAGGATCTCAACCAAAACCTTGTGGCTGAGATGTGTAGAGTTTGAGGAAGCCAACTGACTCAATGCATCCGCTCTTTTATTTCTCGATCGTACAATATGAGAAATAACGCACTCCTCGAACTTATCTTTTAACTCGAGTACCCTCTCGAGGTATCGTTTGAGCTGCTTTCGAGGTACAATGGAACGCCGGCTAGAGTTTCCTGCAAAACAGAACCTCGAGGGGTTTCCTGAGGGTAAACACTCTGATACTTAAGTCAAAAATAGGGTTATGAGAGAACGTGCGTATGAGAATTGGTGCTAGAGATAGCGTCCCTCAATTGTGGTATAACCAACCCTATTTATAGGCATGAAGTTACTTGGGGGATAACCGAGTACTATTAGATTTTGTGTTGCTCATACCACCTTAACAAAGTCGGTTGGGCTCTTTACTCGGTTGATGGGCCGATTCAATATTGGTGATGGATATGGACTCGTCAGAATGTATATAGAACCTTATCTTCTCTTCTTTTCTTTTATTACTTTTGTATAAATTCATGGCCATTCAGCTTCCAAGTACAACCAAAATTTTCCAATGCCAATCGTTTAATCATGAATTCCTTTCATAATTAGTGAACATCATCTCCTCTCAGACGATGGATAAGCGATACAGTAAATAATGCATGTGAAGTGAATGTAGAATCAATTAGGTCGTTGGGATTTGGTATGAAATTTAAAGGATTCATCATATTGGAATATTGTTTTCTTGTGGTACCAACTTCTATTCTTGGCTAGCTAGAGTTAACTTTATACCTACCCAAATTAGAAATAACTAAGTGGACATTTGCTATCTCACGTACTCCTTCCATTTCAAAATGTAAGTCATGTTTTAGACTTTGCACGTATATTAAGGAGATAATCATCCAACAATTAGTTTATGTATTAAGTATCTGTTTTACCCCTCATTAATTATATTGGAATTATAAACGAGACTAAATGAAAATATATTGGCATCATTTATTGAGGGTAAAGTTGGAAAATAGTCATTAATTTGTCTAGAATTTGTAAGACGATCTATATTTTGAAAAATCTCACCAAATATAAAATGGCATACATTTTGAAATGGAGGAAGTACGAAGTTACAGGCCAGCAATTTGACTACCTGGCCTTTCACTAGCCTTGAGCATACTATTTTTAAATTTTTTATTTTAACGCGGAGGTTAAAAAGAAAAGATTTTTACGGATGTAATTAGTGAGTATTATCACTAGCCTTTGGCTAGCCTTCTATTAGCTTATTACTAAGTATACACTGGGAGAACAAGAAATATTGCTTATTTTGAAAAGAAAGTCTTTACTCTTAAATGCTATATTTTCACATCTTAAAAGGATATCGAGCGTTGAGTGACATGATGTTGTCCTCTCTTAAAAGAAGGAGGTATAAAGTTTATTTACACTCTTGGACTGTATTGGAAATTTGGACTGTTTCTGAATTATTCTTGTACAGATTTATTATCCTGTGTAGAGGCATAAAGTATATGCCGGAAATTGAGTGAAAGTACGCCGGAAAATGAGTGAAATCTGATGTGAAGATTGCGAGTCCAGTTCTGATATTGGAATGAAATTTACCATTCATCGAAAAAAGAAAAAAAGAAGTTTGTATATTAGGGAAAACACTTAAATTTTTGTTACATACAAAGAGATCGATGTCCAATTTCTAAAGAAAAATACGCAAGAATAGACATAAACCCTTTCATTTAATATATTTGAAAGGTGGCTTAACAATGGGAGTTGAAATGTGCAGTGGTGGTGATTGAAGTGTTTTTTTTTTTAGTAGAAAAGCTACGAATTGCATTAATTAAACAAAGCAACATCGTGCCTAAGAGTGATCATAATCTAATTTATGGACTTTTTCAATTCTACTGCGACACTTAGTCAAACTATTTTGTAATTGAATTAGTTCCCCAATTAGAACTTGTGCATTTAAGGAGAAATCCAATTCCTGCAAGACCTGTCCCTCAAGAGAAATACAATCCGTAAGGACCTTGAGTGTAGTGATGTCTCTGGAAATAGCTTCCTGGATTGCCATTGGTGAAGTGAAAAATGAATATTTAAAATGAAAATAAAAAATTGTATGGATAGGAAAATTTTTTTTTGCCTGCTTTCTTTTCTTATTTTTTTTTTTATATAGTTGAAGAGATAATTTCTATGATCGGGGATCAAACTTGGACATAGACATACAGGAGTAATTAAAATGTTTGTTGTGAGAGTTTTATCTCTTAAAATAGACCTATTCAGCCAAAATCTGGATTAGTAGGAGTAATAATTTTAAACCCCATTAAAAAAAGGTAATTTCTTTTTCATTTTCTATAATCCGAGACAAAAGACAATTCACTGGGATAGGCTAAATCGATGGGTGGTATTTCCAAGGTTAATATGGGGAAAATAAATCTTGTTTAAGATTGTATCGAGCCAATATCAGCTTGGACTTAACAGGACGACCCATTTGCAAATTTGAACCTCCTAATCTTTTCAGCCCATATCATATCTCACTCCATATAATTCTTTTATATATATATATATATATATATATATATATATGTATACATGGCATATAATAATTCTTTGATACCCAAGCGGCTGCACAACGAGCGGTAATACTTTCGAATACTTTTGTTTCCTGGTTTTTTTTTAAAAAAAAAAAGTAATGTAACAAAATAGTGTATACTGTATAATGTGAAATATCGGGGAAATGTAATTTATTGATCAACTCCATTTAGACGTGAGGCCATCACTTGTACTCAATTGAGTGATTGACACTTGACAGTAAGAAGTGACCATCACTGGTTCCGTGTGCGATTTTTTGGATAGTCTTTATATGTGTGCCAATTATCTGTTTAACTAGGTTACCCATGTCAATTATCTACCTTCTCTCTGAACTGCTAATATTTTGGGTTAGTACTAGGGATCGAACATTCAACAAATTTTTTATATGATTTTTATTTTGAAACGAATGACCTGGTGTAAAATATTTGAAGTGTTGACTCTCTTGTCACAACAGACAAAAGTGTTAAAAGTAGTTTTAGTTTCGAAATAATTATCTAATTCGAATATTTATTTTTATTATAAATTGTACTAAACATGAAAATTTAAACTGAAAATTATTTTAGACAGTCATTATGAAAACAAAATAAAGAAGGTAAGCTGAACAATTATAGCGGCATGGAGCTAGTAATGCAGTACTAGTACCCAAGTACCAAAACGCACCGGACTCTAATGCCCTACACACACACACACACAAAAAGAGTGAATAAAACTTTTCAATGCGCATTAACTTTTGATGATGAAAAAAAAAAAAGTACATCAACATCGAATAGAAGTCTTAAATTGATATTCCGATAATACTTTTTAATGAGCCTCAAAAGTAGAAATTATTTAGAGCTTTATGGTCCTTCACACACATGCTACTTCGACCAAACACTAATAATAGAAAAATAATAATGATAGATTATAGTATCTCTATACTTCTATAACAGTTGCTCCGTTGTTGGTTAAATTTCTATAGTTTCATTTTGTTTTTATTGGAGACTTAAATTAGTGATGAATGACTAGTGTTATAACAATATGTTTAGCACAATTTTTAATTCAATGATACTACTTCATTATGGGAGCCATAGTGTGTTTTCTTCCTCGTTGTCTTGTAGCGTAAAGGATAGGGCATGACCTAGCATAGTGGTATGCTATGAATTGTTATTAGGATGAGACTTAAAAACTAATAGGAGACTTTAAAAATAATTATTTTTTTAATATCTCTATGTTCAATTAGATCTTAAACACTTCTTGTTTTATACTTCTGTTGATATTAATGAAATCTGAAGAGCATATCTCATTTAGAGATTAATCATCAAACGAACTTTAATGTACGGCTTTCTTATGTGTATGTTTTTCTCCCTTAGTTCCAATTAAATTAGATTTGCTTACATATTCATGGCATAATTAGTATTGTTAATCGCGTTGAGTAGAAATGTTCATACAGCTAGACAAGAAGGCAAAATATAAAACTTATTCTTTCTGTTTCAAAATGATTATTTAGCTTAAATATTCAATTTTAGTACAAATTATATTAAAATGAAAATGGAAACTAGACAATTTTTTGGAAAAAAAAAAAAAAAAAACAGTCTTTTTGATAACTTCAGGATGAATCATTCGTTTCCTTCAGTTTCAATAACATTTCATTGACCAATTCCAACAAAAAAGGCAGTGAGGAAGGATCCCAAGTGCCACTTCTCCCTTCAAATCTCTGGGCACATTAATCTTGTTAGTGAGATGATCTTTTAATTCTCAACCATTAAAAAAAAAAAAAAACCATACATGTCTAGCTTTTGTTTCTCAAGTAGTCTTTTTGATTTGAGGAATTTTATTAACATGATTGTACGTAATTTCTCATTTTAAATTCTGTTGAGCAAAACCTCAGAAAAAGTGATTAGACATCGAACAAAAAACATGGAATCGGGTAGAACTTATGTCGTAGCACCAATATAAAGATTTCAGTAGCATGAGTCGATATATGAGGATATATACAGTATCTCATAACATGATATATACTGCTTTACTTAACTGATTTGATAAACAATATTTTTATTTTGGATTGCAAATGCTTTCTAAAGAATTAAAAAAAAAAAAGAAAACTTTTATTTTGAACATCTTTCCTTCTTTTTAAAAATTTTATAAACACTTCATTTTTAATTCCCTTAGAAGCTCTTTTTATTTTTTTTCACATTCTCTAATACATAAAACCGGAGACGCGGAAAGTAAAAGTATCCGCCACACTACCGTTTGCAAATTGCAAGATAATAGTCCACTAAATTATTTGATAAACACATGCGGAGACTCGCATTAGTCGCAATCACTCACATGCATGCACTATAGGTGAAATATCTCAAATACTACGACTTATTCAAGCTCACTTTATCAATGTACGAACTTCATTATGTATTTTTTGTGCTTACATTATTGTCTTCAGTTTATCGTTCCGTTTTGTCTGCATAAAGGACATATAGACATAGATCAACGCAAAAAAGTTACATTAATCTTTAAGGATTATTACTCACTCGTTTTTCTTCTCATTAAATTACATTTTCTTTTTCCTGTTTAGATTACTCCTTCTCTTGCGCGTTACATCTCTTATTTGTACTTTTTTTTGGTTCAAGGAATTCAATATAAAAATATCTTCATTCATTTCGTTTTATTGTGATCGTCCACTTTATGTGGTAGAAATGGGAGAGATGGGTTAAAAACATCCATTAGTTTAACATATAAAAGTCAAACAATTATTTCGAAACAAAAGAACACAGTCGTTTTATTGACTATAAGAGGCGGAGACTTTGAAGAAATATTACATGCAGAAGTGGCAAAAACACGACATGTTGTTTCCGGCATCGGTGGTGAACAACCGAGAATACAATATTATTCCGATCGATTACAATTCTGCATCATCGAATTCAATTCCTAGGTGCAATCCTACAACTGCATCTAGAATTGAACTTTATTTCTTGTACATGGAAATGACTTGTAAAATTACAGCACACATGGAAAAGAACCCCCCGCCAAAAAAAAAAAATCTAGTTGAACTTAACTTGGTTGATGAGATTCTTGGTCAACTCAATATCTTCCGCATACTTTTGATTCCTGTTGAATTCAATGACCTCAGCATACTCATGATTCATTTCAACCTCCTCCGCGTAATTAGCAGCAGCCACATCATAATGCAAAACATAAACGGTCGTGTCGGTGGGGGCCTTGGCTCCCGGAGCCACCGTGCCCTGGTAAGTATGGTCGGTGGAGACACCTTCCGCCAGCCGGAAAACACCGGAACCGCCGATGATGGGGTATTCCCGGTAAAAGTTGTCCCTCTTCTTTGGGCCCAGAACGCTGAGGGTGCTGCCGGCGTAAATGCCGTCGGTGAAGACGAAGTTAAGGGTGAGGAGCAAACCGATCTCTTCTTGGGACGCGAAGGCGAAGGTCCCCTGGCAACGGCCGATGATCTTGGAGTCCAGTGACGGCCCAACTGTTAATGGGCTGTCCATCACGTAGACCAGCCCGAACTTGGTCGGCGAGGCGTCGGTGATGTTGGCCTGAGCGATCGGAACGGTGGTCGGGTTTGGGCCGGTCATGATGTCGTGAATGTAGAAGTGAAGCCTTGTAAGCTTCTCCTGTGCGTTGGGAAGCCTCGAGAACCAGTTACCGACGCCGTTGGGAGATTGATCCGGAACGGCGTCGCTCAGTGGAGCTAAGATAAGTGCCAGAAGCACAATCACTAGTTTCATTTCCATGGTTTTGATTTTTTTTTTCTCTCTTTTTGTTTTTCTTGGTTACTTTTTTTGCTATTTGAAAATTGAGTGTATATTAATTTTAGAGGAAACTATTGGCATGGAATTGAAGGAAGGAGATGGTCCCTATATATAAAGAGAAGACTAGGAAGATGGAGTAGGTTGAGGTTTGGAAAATTCAGCATAAAAAATGAGGTCCATGATTGAGTTAAGGATATTACATTTTTTTTATATTATTAATTTTATTTTTGGGAACGTGGATAAATTTTTTTTAAAAAAAAATAATAATTATATTAAAAACAAGCACAAAAACTATACATTAGGATTAAACCATCAAACTCGCGACAGAACCTAAAGTTCCCTTATTAGGACACGGCTCGAATCCCGAACTATACAATACAATAAACCCACTAACATTATAAATCTATAATTATTTTTTTTGAAAAAAAAAACTATTAGTATAAGTTTAACTGGCTAAACTATTCCTAATATTTTACATCTTTTCAGGACACTAGTTGAACAAGGATAGTACAGATCATAACTTTGAGATGGTTACATCTACCTTCCTGGGTACTAAATTAATAAGTCACGAGCTGAAATGAAATAAACAATCCAGCACAAAAAGGAAAGGGACCTCTTTCGTTGTTCATACGGATTTTTATTTTGTTTTATTGTCATTTTCTTTTGGACCGATTTAATCATCGACTATATATACGCACATTCTCAAAATAAGACATACAGTACGTTTTATTGCGTTTTGAGACGGTCATATTTTTTTCAGATGTAAACATGTGCGTTGCTTCATGGCTGGAGAGATGTGGTACACCTACAAAATGAAGAAACGTATCACTTTTGAACGCCTCACAATATCAATTTGAGTTATGAATTTTCTGTATAGTGACTTAACAATATCAAAGGAAATTTGCTCATTACTTGTAACTTCTAACCACTAATTCTCGGACGTTCTATTTCTGGTTTAGATCCTTCAGAAGTTTAGATTAAGGAAGAGGTAATTAATATTGACAAGTCATCGTCATGATTCAGACTAGTGTATTTCTGACTTAATGGTTTATGGTGAATGATCAAAAAATACGATGTACTCAAGTTCGGGATTCGGATCTTTTACACAGAATTGGAGGGTTGTTTAGTTTGAAGCAAGTTTTATAGAGAAGCAAAGTTTGCCGTTATTCATATGGCAGATCTCGCTACAAAATGCCCCAGAGGTTTGCAACGATATGTTACACCGTCAAGAAATGTTAGTCATTGGTTAGGACATGATATCTGTAGTATTTTAATTTCTTGCAATTAGATCTTTGACTCATTCATTGTACCTAAAAAAATTAAGACAAAATGCACTTTTGGTCCCCCAGCTTCAGGGAGTAGCAAGATCGAGCCACCATAAATTTTTAATTGGTGAAAATAGTGTCCTAAAATATTTTTTCCGTCAATTTTAGTCGATTTAACAGAAATTTTTTAAACTTAACGGGTCAATCATTTTTGCTGTTAAGTTCTTAATTTTTTTATTAATTTTCATAATGGTGGAGCCCACTAATTTTACCCTAATAATTTTCTTTTGTTTTTCATTTTATTAAAATTTAATAAAAAATTTAATGGTGGGTTCATACTCGTGGGGATCCGCTATGCTGGCGTTCTTATACCGTTAGTTAGGGATGGCTAGTAGGGCAAAGAGCACTCAGTTATGCGGTTATTTGACCCTACTACAGGCTTGGATTTACGAGTATTTTCCATGCTTCCGCCCCAGGGAGGGCGAGTTATACGTAGGGGTAACGGCAGACCCACAGTACATGACTGGATACCACCATCTTATGTGGGGCCGACATCTGTGCCAGATCGTCTTTATCAGGATAGGGAGCGTCTCGACAGGTTGAGCGAGAAAGAGATACATAATTTTTTATTTTTTTTGTCGGTATTTCATTTTTGTATAAAAATTAGATTTATTTTTGCCGTAATTTCATGTGAATAAATAATATTTTGCAGTTCAAGTGGCAGATATTTGGACCCGGCCAACATGGAATAGTTCTAAGGACTATCTACAGTGGGTGGATAATGTATAGGAACTACCAAGAGCCATAAATACCGGACATACTTATACGTCAGATTGGCTACATACAGAATATTTCTCGTTCGCCCATGTCCCCTGATAATGCATTCTCGAGGACCCAAAACTGGCCAGTACTTTGTAGAGCATTCAGCCGTTGACACATCTAGTAGTTGGAGGAGATTCCCAGAGTCAGTGTGTATTAAATTTGGGTTTGAGGCGCTTCAAGTTCGATGACATCATAGGAGAGTATGATGAGGGGTACCTTGAATGGTATAGGTGGTATTCACATCTATTTCTCCTGCTGACAACTGACTCGTCTCCAGTTTCCACACCAGCTAAGAGCAGTCAGGATTATGTAAGTTGTATTTCTAATTACTAATTTTTTGAGATAAATTTATATATGTTATATAGTTTAACCTTTTTCTGTTTTTTTTTCAGTGGATGAATAAATTGAGAAAAATTACTAAGGACCTGATTAATAAAGTGAAACTCTCCGATTGCAATCTTGCTGATGAATATGATGAGAAGCTGCGGAACACGATGGTCCGTTATTACAAGGCCTTATGAGCATTATCACTGTCGTATGATTGTGTTTTATTTTCTTTCCCTTAAACTAGAATTGTTTTACTGTTGTTTTCTTGGACTGGATTTGTTTTAAATTTTTTTTCTTGGACTGGATTTTTTTTGAACTGGATTTATTTTATTTTTATGCAAGTATTGTGTGTTATACATTAGTTAAGGTATTTTATGGCACAATACACAAAAAACAAACAAATTAGGTAATAGATAACACCATCATAATAGATAATAGATAATACCATCATCATCATCACAAAAAACAAACAAACATTGATCTAATCTAAGAAAGTAAGATCAATGTCCACATCATCATCATCCTCTGGTCGTCGAGGATTGCTGGGGACCAGCCTATACCATTTATTTATTCTAGCAACAAGTGGTAATTCCCAACCAACAACGTTAGGATCATGTTCCTTAGTCCACCTATTATCGATCGGTAGAACTGGAAAGTCACCATACAAATTTATCTGAATGAAGTGCTTATAAATACCAAGGTGACATACCCCAATCTCATAAAGTGGACATGTTGCCTAACCGTGTGCAATGAAAGGTAGTATAGTCCAACATGTGCTGTTTAGCGGTTGTTTCCCGTCTCCTGCACTGTAATAGTACACAATTGCATTGTTCATAGTCACAACCACTTACAAGTCCGTCGTACACATCCGATAGCGATCAGGTGCGAAACCTTCTCCACTCCATCGTATACGACTGACTTCTTCCTGCACGTAGGTCCTGCATTTATGTGTATAATTATTTGTCCAAAATACTGTAGTCTATGAAACACAATAATATAGAAAATGAAAAGGAGGTATACCCATAAATTCTCTTATACATATGCCAATTCTCTTCTAGCTCGGTCGCCATTGCCTCTCTCACCCTCACCCAATGGTCCTGGCACAGGAACATTTTACTCACTACTACACAAAATCCACAATTGCCATTGGCAGCAACATCAAGGTAATCGGTAATATATTCCCAAATGGGAATGAGGTCGTAGCAACTAAATTGTGAAATATCACTCGCAAAAATATTTATAAATTACACGGAACAACTGTTAATTGGGGGGGAGGGGGGGCGATCTAATCATTCAATAAATAAATTATGGACGAAAAAACAAGTTCTTAATTTGTACATGTGTCTGCATCGGTACGAGCGCCTGAAGAAGAGAGGCGCTTCTTACTTGAATCGCTCGTCACTGTGGTCGACTTTCCTTAACTGTCGTCCTATAATCCCACACATTAGGTGTTGTTTTTTTCTTTGATTTAGCCCCTTCTGTCTCTTGACCTCCTCGGGTTGTTTGGACCCACACTGGTCTGGATGAAGAATATCGTGGACAGCCCTATTTACCATACGTCGTACTGCTTGAGGATACGCGTTCAGCTCTTTCATCAACTATCTGAAACAAAGGACATCATCATCGACATCTCCCGAACCACCAGTATCAGCATGTTCACTAATATTAAGGGTCGCCCAGAATGGGTGAATATGTTTGAGAGTAATCGGTGTGCCGGCATCTGCAGCCTTTTTGTGGGCGCACGCACATGGACTTCGACAAGTCCATTAAACCACATGATCACATTTATCCTTCACTCCTTCTTTCCACTCCTGCACTTTCGACCACTCAGTGTTCAGTTTTTTCAAACAGTAATGTGAAACTTGACACTTCAAGCGATTCAATGGAAAATCGCAATAATGGGTGCCAATTTTCTTTCTCGAGTATTCCAGTTTATACCTGAATTTAGGATTACATGCATGTAACCTTTAAATGTAATACATTTTTTAAATGTCAAAAATACTAAAAAAATACTAAAAATATAATAAATAGAACATAATGGAATAGAAGATACCATATTTCAGTCAGCTGAGTCTGAATTTCTAAGTGCACCTTAGCTCAAAGTGTATCCAGCGACCCAGTGGATGTTTCCAGCCAATCTTTTAACGATGTATGCGCGCTCTCCACTCTACCTATAGTAGTGTTGCCTATATGAAACACACTATTCGTCCACACCTTGATGAATTTTTAGTTAACCACTAATCATGTGTTATGGATATAATGAAAACCTCTCGGAAAATTTAGCCCACGACGGTTTATTACGGCAACAGCTTTATTGTATTTCTCTTGATTCTCGACTTCCACCACGTCTTTTCACAACCCATATGCAAAACCATTTGCAAGCTTAGCGTCAATCTCCAATTTCTTGTTGAGATGTCGCTCTATATGGGAAAAATTGGTCGATCTACCCAAAGGTTGAACTGCGTTGTCAATTTTACCCTATTCTTTTTCGATTAGCCAATATTACCTTAAGCTATCCAACCATTAGCCGATTTTGTCCAATTGACCAATTTCCGTTTAAATTAACGAAATTCTGTTAGTTTTAATTACAAAAAATACCCTAATAGTTTTGAAAATTATAAAAATGACCCTAAAAATTTATAAAAATAACCAAACAGTCTTTTTACACTTTTTATTTAATTTTTTCTATTTTCTATTTATTTTTATTATTTCTCACAACTATAAAAATATATTATATGATCTTTTAAAAAAATATTTATTTTTAAACACTACTGTGCAAATTTATAGATATGTATATTTATAACTCATAGTTGATTTACATAAACATATTAATTTTTTAATAATATAACTTGACAATAATGATATTAGTTTTTTAATCCTTTTTTCAATTTAAAGAATAATATTTTTGACTAAAAACCAATCTTTTACAAAAATGTAAAACATTTAGCATAGATTAAAAATTAATATATTAGTACATTTTAATTTATTACAAATTGAATAAACAAACTATAGATTGTATTATCCAATTCAAAAAATTACTAAACTAAAATATAGTGTACATTCTAGTGTTTAGGTTGTTGAGCTTCATGATAGTAGATATAAGATTAATTCTCACCAAGGATTTTTAACCAGGAGAGTGATTTTATCCACATTGATGTATGGTTTACTAAAGGTGAGAGGGTTGAGTTGGATGGTCAGATGATTTAAGATGGTAGATGATTATTACTGTGTTCGAAGTCTCAATTCTCACTGGGCGATCTTTTTTTTTCAAGGTAGAGTCTAGTACTAGAGCAGATTTTTTTTATTATTATTAAAAAAAATTTTCTGCTAAAGTTAGATGTTAATATCTCAAAAAAATTATCATGAAATCTTAAACTCTCGCAATGATAAATGTACATATTTTTTATAAAATATTTTCTACCTTTTTTTTTTTACTTTCTGTTTGTACTTGGCCTTTTAAAGAAAATATATATTTTAGTTTAATAATTTTTTTAATTTTGCAATACAATCTAAATTTTGTTGAATTATATTGTAATAATACATTAAAATATACCAATAAAAAAAATTTAATCTATGCTAAATGTTTTATTTTTTGTGCAAAATTAGGTTTAGTTAAATAATCTTATTTTTTAGATTGAAAAAAATAGATTAAAAAAATAATATCATTACTGTTAAACCATATTATTAAAAAATTAATATGTTTATGTAAATCAACCATGAGTTACGAATATGCATATCTATAAATTTGCACAATAGTGTTTTAAAAATAAATAGTTTTTTTAAAAAGATTATATAATATATTTTTATAGTTATGAGAAATAGTGAAAAGAAATAAAAAACAGAAAAAATTAAATAAAAAGTGAAAAAAGACTGTTTGGTTATTTTTACAAATTTTGTGGTCATTTTTATAATTTTCAAAACTATTAGAATATTTTTGTAATTAAAACTAACAGAATTCCGTTAATTTAAACGGAAATTGGTCAATTGGACAAAATCGGCTAGCGGTTGGATAGCTTAGGGTAATATTGGTTAATCCAAAAAGAATAGGGTGAAATTGACAACGCATGTCAACCTTTGAGTAGATCGGCCAATTTTTCCCTCTATATGCTGATAAACATGCCAAACACACAACAAGTGGTGTGAAACTGGAAATATCACACTCAGAGAAGCCATCAACCCCAGTTCCCGATCAGTAACAATGACAGCCGGATACAAATGACAGAAAGTAAATCCCGAAACTGTCTCAAAGCCCAAGAATAACTTTCACCAGTCTCGTCACTCAAAAGGGCGTATGCAATCAAGAAATTCTGGTTGTACGGTGTCATCCCAATAAACTCAACCAACGGCATTTTGTACTTGTTCATCTTGTATGTAGAGTCTATCTCGACGATCCAGAAATTAGTGCAAAATAATTTGACAGAATCAGAATACGCAAAAAAAACACGAGCCAACGCACCTGTCTTCTCATTGCAATCTATCATAATGATGTAACGATGATACTTCGCCACAAATAATGTCTTCATCGCAACATCCATGGCACTCGAGTCACCCAAGACTGGGAACCCCTGACTACGCAATTTCTTCCTGTAATTATAGACTTGTCGTTTGTTAATGCCTTTATCTGGAAATTTCCTCTGAATCGCTACCAGTATTTGACACGGTCTGCACCCATCTTTAAACATACCCTGCATAATATGTTTCACTCCATCGCTAATGCCCCTCGTGAGATGATCTTCGTCAAACAAGGAATAGTTATGCATTCCAAACTCACCAGGATACACACGAATGCGCGACTTTTCACCAATAAGTGCACATATACATTAAATTTACAGTCAGTGATCATTTGTGTCTTCGTATCCGTTGAGACATATTCTTCACCATCTTCAAGTGACCCCTGACTTTTCCACCTTTACAACATCTCATCAAAACACATTTCTTTCCCTTGCCAGAAACTATATATTATCATACCATTTGTTAAGCCCATGGCTTTCACCCAATCAACAGCATCTTGCCTTCATGCGAATTCCTCATTTGTAGCAAACACTACACTGTAATCTTCACCATCGCCACCAAACTCTTCGAACGAATCCTGCAAATTAAACATAAAATTACAAAAGAAAATATTGCACTATGATAAACTAATTAAACATAAATTATAGTTATTTTAAAAAAATTTAAAAAATATATACAATTATAATAAATAATAAAATACATTAAACACAATTATTATAAAAGAAATAACTATTAAACTAATCAAAAAAATTATCATATTAAATTTACCATAACTGAACTTAAATTACTATAATTAATTAAATTTGCAAATAAAATAATATAATTTCTAATTAATTGAACCAAAGTAAATAAAATTCAAGTAATTAAATTAATTAACATAACTAATTAAATCGTAAAACTAATCAAATTAAAAACTAAACTAAATAATTTTCAACCACTTTTACTAAACAATAACTAACTAAGAATTCAAATAAAAACAAATAAAAAAATTAATAAAAAGCAGTTCATAATAAAAAAATTTAAAAAATAAAAAAATAATAAAAAAACAGAACGGGCAAGAAACATACCTCGGCTTCGGTCGAACCGGGTAATATACCCGTTCTGCTTTTCAACAAAACGGGCAGCTTGCCCGTTCAACCCATTGGGTCGGACGGCCGACTTGCTTGTTTCACCAAAAAGGCGGACGAATTTCTTGCCCGTCCTTGGTTCGATCGGGGACGAGTATATTGCCTGTCTAAATCGGTTTTACCTAGTTCGAACGGACAATATACTTGTTTCTCTCTGCTGCTGATCGGGTTTCTCGCCCGTTCTATCTCAAACCGGGACGGTTTCATTGTCTGGTTCAGTCTATTTTTTTTATTTTTTTAATTTACTTCTGAGTCACTCATTCTCTTTCTCTCTCCACTGTATTTGAGTTTGGACAAAATGACATGAGCAAAATGGAAATATCTCAAAAATTGTAGCTGAAAGTACTAAAACTTGTGGCCGGAAATCCTCCCCCAATACCGTAATTGAAGCCACTCTTGGTTTCGTCTTCAGTTCATTACACACGTTGCATGCGTTTGTTGTTTGCTCCTCAATCCTCATCACTTTCAAAATGTGCGAAGGAATAGTTTTTGATGGGACTGATCCAACTCATTTTCTATAAGAGTTTTTCAGAATTCTTTTTCTTATATTATATAATAATAATACCATTGTTTTAGAGCTCTACCAAAATGCAATAATTGTTTGTAAGACGTGTAAAACGCTACAATTTTTGTCTGCACCTAGTGAATCTCTGCGTCGATATCGAACCTCTTGATGCTCCTTTTCGTTTGGATGCATCTACCAAAAAATTAAAAAATTATATCTTGATCCTTTCTTAATCAAATCATTTATGAATCAAATATCTAAAATGATTAAAACGGTTAAAACTCAGGGATCTCATCTTCACGGTTCTAAAATGATTAAAACTTTGATCTCATCTTCAATGAATCAAATATCTAATTTTTAACTAACCCGTAAATTTAGATCAATGGCCACCAACATGTATATTAGGTAAGAAAACCATTAGAGTTCATTGACTTCATTCACAACATCCCCAGTGGATTTGGTTATTTTTTTTCTTTTCTTTTTCTTTTTTTTTTTTTTTTTTTTGAAAAGGGTTACTTTTTGGTTACTTGTGAGATTGTTGTACTTGACATTTCGTAATATAAGGGGTTTTTTTTTAAAAAAAAATTTCCTATATCCCAAAGTATGTAATAGTTTTGTTATTTGAAATTTTCCTCTTCTCGTCTATTTGAGATTGTTTTTTTCTTCTGGAGTAGACAAATTTGAACAAATAATAAGCTAGTATAGGTTAACATTGTCGCCACAATTTGTTTCGTGGGCATAATTTAAATACATGAAGGTATCATGGATGGGATAGGTCGATAGTAGTGATCTAATCCACAATTTTATTTTATTTTTTTTTCCAAATTTTACTTACAACCTTTTTTTATATGGCATATACCTTTTACCCGTGAATGAGTTGATATAAATGACAAACTTTCGAGAATAATTTATAGTAATTCGGAAAAATTCAGGGTACTTTCTGATAAAACGTGAAACACATTGGTAATACAAGTGCAGACCAACAATTGGATTTGGATGACAGGAATATGGTCAAATTTAACATTGTCGTTTCTCCAAAAAAAGAATTCCACGGTGATAATATACCAATATGCCCAAACAATGGGCATTGTCGTTTTTCCCCCAGAACATTTTCTTTTTTGGTGGAAATGACCGCTCACCCTCGTCTAATTATTGAGATTTGAGAGTACTTTGAACTTCTGGTCTTATATGAGATATTATAATAATTGAAGAGAAAACTTATACATCCCAAGGCTTACATGATTATTTTTTTCGTTCTTTAATTTATACTCCCTCCGTCCCAAAATTATTGTCCACTTTGAATTTTTATTTCTAATACAAATTATACTAAAATTGAAAATTCAAACTGAACAATAATTATGTGACAGAGAGAGTATATTTTCAGTAGTACATAAATAAAGAATGTAAAAGCCTAAATGACGTTAACGGATGCATTTGGACAATATGTTATCTTTCACACATTATGCTATGATAATGTCTTTCCGAAACTATTGTCTAATAATTTTAATTTTTAGTTTTAGTTCAAATTGTATTAAAATTAAAAATACAATAATTTAGGAACAAAAGAAATATTTTATTAGGCAAATCTTATAAAAACTCTATAATCACTTCGATACGTGGAAACGTTACAATCTTATACGAAACTTTCGAGTGAATATGCCTCAACAATACTTGTGATCGATTCCTACTGATCATGTATAGTTTAATTTCAGGGTTCATCATTGACTGTGTTTGGCCCTTGCTTTGAAACCGGCCCGATGTGCAATTTGATGCTAAAAAGGATTATCATAATGGGATTTTTTTTTTATTTGTATTAGTACTTTTTTTGGTCGATGGAACATCAATGGATTTAGTTTACAAATAATTCTTTAACGTTCTGATACCATTTTCACAGGGTAATTTAAGGTCCAATTAATAATTTCATTAAAAAGAAAGAAGAAGAAAAAACTCCTCCTTATTTTTATCTCTTTCTTACTGTATGATTGTGATCGCTGACCCTAACTCATTGTCTTATCCCGTTGAAACCTCATTTGTTTTCGTGGCGTTGATTTCGTTTTTTCTTTGTACCATGTTTTTTATCAAAAAATTTAAAAACTCTTGTTAAAAATGTTAAATGCAAAAAAAGAAAGAAAAAAAAAAGAAGAAATGTGTCACACGTTCACAATAAAAAAAACTTTCAAAAATAATTTTTTTAAAAAAAGAAAAAGGGTTGACAAGATATTATTTGTTTTCTATCTTATTTTTTAATAGTCCAATATCATCTGCTAATTTTAGCATTCATCATTTGAGTCGAGAAGCATAGAGTAACGCGGAAAATGTGAACGTGTGACACATTTTTGATTTCTGGACGGCTGGACCATAATTAAATATGTTTTGATTTCTTACAAATTTACGAATAAATAAAGAAGAAAACCATGGCCGATCCAGAAACCTTCTGGCATGTAGTAAATTTTTTTTTTTTCTCCATTTCACATATATATGTGGATATATATATATGTGGTTTGTAGAATTCTTTTTCGTCTTCCACACACACTCTTATCATCATTTGAATCAAATAAACTAATATTATCTCCAACATCCGAATTATTCCACGTGAAGGAAACGAAAAACACATGTATTTGGAAAGACGGTTTTGCAAAAGAAAAAAAAAAAAAAGTAAATAAAAGATAGAAAGATGATCATCGTCATATATAGTCCTTTTGTTTTGTTGCTATTTGTTTATTTCCGACCAAAATATCCAGTATCTATCTGTATTATCCTTAAATACATTACATATCTATTTTTTTTAAAAAAAAAATTGTGTCCTTTTCGTTTGGTGAATCAATTAATTGTTTCATATTTAAGGAATCAACTAGATGCTTGGCCCGGACAAATACCCGGGCGTCTCCTCTAAATTACTATTTTATTAAAATCTAATTGAATTACTTTTTTTTGAGGAATTAGTTTGGCGTATATATCATTTATGCTATGGTTTGGGGCTTAAAAAAATATACCTATAAATATGAGGTTATAAGGGAATAATAAATAATTAGTTTATAAGGCATTATTCTTAATTGCTGGATTTAGGTATTTTTATTTTTTGTTTATATTAAGCCTGCAAAACTGTACAACTGAACATTTGAATTTGAATTAATATATTCATTCATTTGAAATGTAACTGATCCTTATTTGTAGTAAATTATGTGTTTTTTTTAAAAAAAATTATATAGTTTCTAATTAAAAGAGACTTACACATGGCAAAAAGACTTCTGAAATCTGAAATATGGTGCATTAGAGCCAAAACAGATACGTACATAGTTGCCACATAAGTTTCATGTCTTCTGCTTTAATGGGGTAAAAGGGTAGTAGCATTTGAAGCTGCCTTGCTGGGCCTGCCGGGCATTAAATCAGCAATAAAGGTAATACGGCATCTAATTCGAGAGACAGAGAGTGGGCTGTGGGGCGCCTCTAGTGTCGTTATCAATTTTCAGACCAGTACCGGCTCCTTTCTGATCACCACCAGTTACACCCCCCACTAACCACCATTATTGCTGGTGGCAATCAATGATCAAAATTTAAAAGCTTACGATTTTTTTTTTATTTTTTATTTTTTATTTTTTAAAAAAGTTCTACTTCTACATGGAGTTCATCAAAACAACTTTCCACCAATTTTATTTATTTAATTATTATTATTATTATCTTGGATATTTTTTAACCACACATTTGGGTTAAAATGCACATTGCTTCAATGAAATGGATTTTCTGATTGATCAAGGCATATTAGCACTCATTTTACTAATCCATCCGTCTAAGGAAAAGAAATGAGTTTATTGTGCTGTTCTTGCTATCATACAAGGGGTGTGTGTTTTTTTTTTTTTTTGTTTTTTTTAAGAGAGGAGGTAATACTCGTCTCGATTGGAAAGCAGAAACACGAAAAGAAATCTCACAATAATAAAATGAGTGTGACTTTTACCAGGAATAAGTGATAGAAATATGGAGTTTTAACAAATGAAATACCCAAAAATAATGCGGTTAAACAAATGAAGAGAAATATCGAGTTTAGAATACGTTCTGTTTAACAAATTAGGATATGCGGTTTTTCTTGGAATTTTTATAATTTCCTGCGCCAGATTTTTGACCCGATATAGATGATTGACGGAATTATTTTATCATAGACAAAATGATTTTATCATTCACCATATTCTCTTGTAATCTTTTGTTCGGTTTGGTAGCTCACCAGCTTTCGAGTTTCGACAAGGACTTTCAATGTTACAGTCGTAGAAGTCTAAGTTCTAGCTTCAGGAACCATGCATTCTAACCGAATCTTAGTGTATTGGAATGTGAAAAAAAAATTTATTTTTCTTTTGAATTATAATTTAAATTAAATTCAGTTGCGGTTCCCATTTTTCTTTTTCCATTTTTCTTTTAGTACAATTTAAATAAAATTCAGTTGCGGTATTCCTATTTTTCTCAATTTGTGTTCACCGAAGAGAGAAATGTGACAAGATGCATACACAGTGTTCGTATTAGTAGTGGTCAAAGGAAATTCGTATCAACTTCTTTTAGGCTCATTGTTGTTTTCTTCGGTTGCTATAGACACGAAGTAGGTAAATGTTAACATTAGTAACCACTCTATTTGTCCACAAGATTTTTTGGGTTTGCCTCGAATTTTAAATCTAATCTAATACTAATCAATTTGATGTGAATATCGGGTGTTTTTACTACTCTCTCCATCGCAGAAAAATAATCCACTTTGAGTTTTGAGATTTCTACTAAAAATAATACAAATTTCAAAACTCAATTTAAACTATTTTGTCAGGACAGATATAATAATATATTATTAGCAAAGACGGAGAATAACTACTAAAGACGAACTGAGAATACTGTACCTCATAAAGTAGCTTTTTATGCAAAAAAAATTAGTTCTTCGTTTGAAATATGGTCTGAACCACCCCATTTTATCAATCGCCGCTGGATATTTCCTAACAAGCTTAATACGAAACCTTTTCTTTTCTCAAAAAAAAAAAAAAAGAACTACTAAATTCACCTGTTGGTGTAACAATGGGATTTGATCATGATGTTTTTGGAATATGTTATTCTAAAATGTATTATTACGTGTGTAGAGATTAAATTAGGCATCATTGATTTTTTTAAAAATAACAATATAAATGATAATCTTCTCACGTCACAAAGGCAACCAATGTGTACCCATGCATATTGATCACAGTTAAGATGTGAATCTACCTCAAAACGGCGCCTCAAATGCTGAGAAAACCTCCTTCAATTGATAAATTGTTACAAATTTTACAATGAAATTATACTAATCTAAACAAAAAAAAAAGAAAAATATGTAAACAAGAAGTACAAATCTCGCAGCGTTAATCAGCAAGGTGGAGAGAACTACGAATTTGCTGATAAGGGTACATAATTGTAATGATGATGAAATCTCAAACCGCTAATCCTTTCTTTTTCGTTTTTTTTTTCCAAAAAAAAAACCTGCAATCTATAAGACTATAACAAAAATTTTAGCATTGACTACAATGAGTTACCATGAGTTTACTTTAAAACATCAAAATTTATAAGGATAAGTACTTCAAGAAACACTTCTTGTGGCGCAGTAACGTTATGGGTGTCATGAAGGTATTGGTATGTAGACGAAGATATGTCACTGAAACGTAATAACATGGTGGTATGGATGTCCATGATTGAAATTTGCTACAATCAACAAAATCCAAGATACATTGTTATGATTGAGTAATAGTCACTCATCCATCCTTAATTAAATATTAATTTCATTATAAAAATATAACAACCATCCAGCATTCTTAACGATTGAGATGTTTATATATTTTAAAAAGAGATATTAGTTATTATTATAAAAAAAAATTGTATAATGTAACCTATATATGCAACTAGACTATTAGAGTGTCAAGACTTTTGTTTGTAGGTTTTTATGTAACGTAGCCATGAGGGATGACTATCAAAAAAAAAAAGAAGTCTTGACACTCGAGTAGTTCAGACATTGCAAGTGTCTGAGCGAAGTCCTTGTATTAATCTTAATTTTAAAAAGAGACATATGTAGCACAGTAGTTCAATAATTGAATGTATAGTCAGAAATGAATCAAAGTAGCTAGGCAGATGTAATTTTCTTGGAAAATAGTAGTAGGAGCTATGTTTATTTATATCTTTTTATTGTAAACTTCAAACCTAGTTTTTGACTAGGGAAGAGTATTATCATCGCGCGTGGTTCATCATGTTAGATCCTTAGAGGGTTAAGCAATTAAATGTGCAGTGCAAAGCTGAATCACCGCCGGTCTAGAACTTTAAGCATTGGATCTAGAATATGCATTACTTTGATTTTTTGATGTGAAAGGTTGGACATTCAAACAGTACGTACGTAGCTTAGATCATTGACAAAGTTCACGTGTCTAGATTTTTGGTCAATGGCAGACTTCGACTCACTCATGCATCCATCTCAAACTTAAAAAATTAGACTATCATTCGTCGTATATTTCCAATTTATCATATGACTTTTATTTGGAACGATTTGAGTAAGAGGAAGATAATTTAAACAATTATAATGAATTGACACTCGACCAATGATAATGAAACTACAAAGATTTCCAAAGCTGATAAGATAAGGTATAGGCAAAAAACACAACTTAAAGTACAGCATTTTATTAATTGCATGGAAATTGTAGAGTCCGCTTAACAAAAACACAAATTACTGCCAAACAACAACAAGTGGCAGCTTATTCCGAACAAAAAGCAGAACACTACAAATTAAACTACACAAATTACACCATGAAGAAAGATGATTGCCGGTTAAACAGTAACAAAAGAAAACAATCATCGGAAAATCAGAGAAAAAAAACAACTAGAAAATGATCTGTTTTTACATGTCCTCCACGGAACCCTCATCGGAAACGGCAGGAGAATCATAATGCAGGACGTAAACAGTGAACTCCACAATACCATCTTGAGTTGTTGCATTAGCCCAGTAAGTCGACGCGACGGCGATCCCTCTGGCCAGCCGGAAAACACCCGAACCTCCGACGACGGACATTTCCCGGTACTTAACTCCCAGAGGGTTGCGACCCTGAAGGCTGAGAGTGCTGCCGTCGTATTTACCGTCGGTGAAGTAAAAGTTAAAGGTGAAAAGCAAACTGGTGTCGTGCTGGGACGCGCAGGAGTAGATCCCTTGCCCGTAACCGATGGCCTTCGAGGAAGGGCTTCCGGATACAGTCAAGGGATCGTCGAAAACCCGGGTCAGGCCGAAAAAGTGTGGGGAGGAGGCGGTGAGTTTGGACCGGGCCACTTCCACGGCGGAAGGGTTCGGGCCGGAGACTTGGTCTTGGAAGTAGAAGTGGAGCTTTGTTAACTTCTCCCTTGCATTTGGGAGGCTCTTGAACCAGCTCTCGACGGCCGCTGGGCTTGAATTCGGAACGGAAATCACTGCCAATGGTGAAATGGTGATCACCATTGCCAAGTACATCACCACAAATTTTATGATTCCCATAGTTTTTTCTTTTTGGGTTTCAGTCTCTTTTTTGACAATTTAACGTGTTTTTTGTTAACTGTTCTGTGAATTGACACTGAGAAAGGACACATATTTATAGGAGTTTTGTGGTGTAAAATGACCTTCTCTTTTGAGGATATTTTCTAAAGTGACACTATGGGCGTGATACACATTTATTTATTTTATTTTATTTTAATCTTCTGACTCATTTGTCCTTTAAAAGAAAAAAAAGAAGTTCTCTGAGTTTTGGAAAATTTCTCATGTGGACTATTTGAGACAGAGTTAATCATGTGGACTATCTCGAGTTTGCTTTTTATGAGTGAAAAAAAAGGTTTGTTCATTGTATATGTGTGACTAATAGCATACTTCTCCTGTCTCGAAATTACTGTCGAGCTTAAATTTTTATTTTTTTATTTAAATTGTATTAAACGTAAAAATATAAATTAGACAATAATTTTGAGACAGAGAGAATATGTGCCACATATTATCATATTTTGAAAGCTAGTTACAATTATGGTAAATAATTCTGTCTTATAGTGATTATTGATTGTTGCGATTAAAGAGTGAGAAAAAAATAAATAACTCTGTATAAGTATGTGTATAATTATGACGTTGAGTAACAATAGTAATTACATTTTCGAATATGTTTTTCTCAGTTCGAAATGATTGTTCAGTTTTGATATTTTATTTTTGTACAAATAATATTATAAAATAAAATAAAATTTGACATAGACAATTATTTGGAGACAATGTGACCAAAACCGATGAAAAATAGGATAAAAGAAAATGCGAACTTTTATGGGGATGAAAACACATCACTTTGGAATAGTTGATGAATCCTGTTGATGAACTACTATTTTTTTGTTCTGGTTCATAATGTATATTGTGTGTTACACGTTTAACTATTAACAATTTGCATTTATTAGAAAGTGAAACAGTGTTTTGACTTTACGCCTGAAAAAGATAATAATAATTTTTAAGTTCCAGACCAATCATGCAGCCATACATAAAGCAAAACAGAGGGTTCTGGACTGTGAATTTGTGATCCTAGTAAATCATTTTTATATTTTGTGAAAATGAGACCATTTGATTGGATTATCTTTCACCACGATACTGACGATTTTTTTTTCATTGTTTTTTTTATTTTTTATTTTATTTTTCTGCATAATAAATTCTTATTACCATTGAAATTCGTCTGAATTGCTGTTTTATAGTGGAATGGACCACAATCCTTTTTCCGAATTGACTCACCCCATCAAATTCATTGTCGTAAACTGTATGGTTCTTGAGGCAGAAAATTCATAGCTGATCAGAAAGTATCTTTAGCACTAAAACTACAACAAGCTAGGCGATTCTAGAAAATAATTCTTTTCTTGATTGATTTGACATTCTTCTTGAGAAATGCTTTGCATCGAGATCAACGTGCAACCAAACCATGAAGTCGCATTTCGACACTATCAAAAATTTGCAGGATCGATCTTTTAAGGAGAAAAACTAATGGAATGGCAAAAGAGGTGATAATAGTCGATTAACACGAGTAGATTAAGGAATAATAACCGATTGTCAAATATTTAACCAATTATGAAGGAACATATCCTTATGATCGAAATATATGTTAGTGTTTTCAGCCACATTAATTCAAAAACGACAAGGTCTATATAGATAAAATTATCACCTCATAAAATTGAATTAGTTAGTGATTCGATGATGATGACTTTTTTTTTTTTTATAACAAACATAAAAGGGATATTATTAAGAAACAGAAAATGGTACAGACAGTTGATTACACATTTTTGCATAATTATGAACTAATCTGAAGTGCTTCTACGTTCTTTCTTGATGATTTAGAACAGAGGAGAATGCTTGTTGGCAAATTAGAAACAGATAAGAAAACAATGGGCAACCCTGTCTGACTCCTCTCCTTGGCGTAAATTTGTCAGAGAACCATCCATCAATGGAAATTGAGTATTTAACCGTTGTTAAACACTGCATAATGTATGAAATCCAGTTTAATGGAAAATTCATTTTGTGTAATACAGCTCGGAGAAAAGTCCATGATACTCTATCAAAAGCTTTGTGCATATCGATTTTGATTGCCGCTAATCCCTTTTTTGCCGTCTTGTAAGTTCTGATATGATGTAGAATTTCGTGGGTGATCAGCACATTCTCCCCTATATATCTTCCAGTTATGAACTCGTTCTGTGTTTCGTTGATAATGGAGTGTATGACCTGTTTGACTCTATTCGCCATAGTCTTTGCTATTATTTTGTACTTTATGTTGCTTAAACTGATCGGCCGGTAATCATGTGGTGTTTTCGGTGCTGGATTCTTCGGTAAGAGGATGATATTTGTGTCATTCCAGCCTTTCGGCATAATGCCATAATTGAAAAAATCTTGTACTGATGCGAAGACTGTATTACCAACAGTGTCTCAATACTTTTAATAAAAACCCGCTGGAATACCATCAGGTCCGGGGATTTCCAAGGGGCCATTTTCTTGATTTATTGCGTAATTTCGTCTGAGGAGAAAGGAGTTTGTAATAATGATATTTGTTCTTCTGTTAATGATAGGTTAATGTGGTCAATAAGGCCATCAAAGGAGAAAATCTATGGGTAGTCATTTGAGTATGGATGATTATTGCGTATAGGGATTGAAAATGATGGAGCATAACCTCTCTAATTTCTTCTTCTTGAAAGGTCCATACTCCTCGATTGTTTTTAATTCCATTAATGCGATTTCCTCCTTGCCTAATAGTTGCCCATCTATGAAAAAATTTGATATTTCGCTCACCTTGTATATTCCATAAATGTTTGGATCGTTGTTGCCAGTATGTGTATTCTAAATCAAGCAACACTTGTAAACATTGAAAGTTAAAGTACTTAGTTAGGTGAATGGCATAATTCCGCTACATTTATCCATATCTCACAAATAGATGATTCAAGATACATAGTCAGAAAGCTAGTACAAATATATTTTAAAAGGGCCCGACAATATAATTTGGAGACACGATGTGAACATTTGCACCAAAGAAATTCGTACCAAGATTTAAGTGACACACCATATCCTCTGACTCACATCAAGATATTGATTTTCAGCACGTTATTTAGGGTTTGTTTGAATCATTTTTTTATAGTTTTTTCTTCATTTTTTTATTATTAATATATTTACCATTTCAAGATACTTCTTTACATTCATAACAAATATTTTAAAATTTTAGACGAAGAAAACACTGAAAAAAACTTTCATTGAGAAGCTCAGGATTCGTAATTCAACCATGGTTCCTGGTTGAAAATTTTAGTAGTACGCACCATTATTGAAATCACGATGACATTTTGCGATGTCTCATTCAATTATTGTCAGGATACGTGTTGCCACATCACCTTTGGTAGTACATTACCTTCTGATGATGAAGAAACTTTTTCTAGTTGGTTTTTATTTTTATTTTTTATTTTTGTTGAGGCCGTTTTTTTTTTTCAATGATGATAGTAATTTTAGATGGAGTTTTTATCAAAGGAAAAAAGAAAATTATGTTGGAAGGAAGATTTCTTCAGAAACATATATATATATATATATATATAATAAAAGGAGATAGAGACAGATCATCTACGTACAATGGTAGGACATCAATCCCGGTTCATGTATACAAAGAATCGATGGTTCAATTTCACTTGCTTTGGTTTTGTTATACTGCAGTTTGGAGATTTGCACTAATTTTTCAATAAAAGTCTAAGAAAATGTGTACTGTTTTTTGGAAATAAAAAGAGTATAATTTTAAAATATTTAATTTTTTTTTATTTATACCTTCTTGATGGTATTGACGTGGGAGTAACATTCTGAAGATTAATCCCGATAATCACATTTCACATGTATGTATTCTTTTATTTGTTTAAAGGTTCGCCAAGATTACTTATTATAGTTTTTAGTTCAACTGAAAACGAGACAGCATATATATTTCTAATGTATTACAAAGAATATATTACCGTAAGTCATGGCTCAAAAAACGTTTCATGCACAATGATGTTCTTATTTGTACTAAGGGGTTTGTTTAATAACGCTACTTAATACTTAAAATTATTTGATTAATCATTGATTTTTTCATTTCAACATATTTGATAATGAAATATGAACCTGTTAATGAATTAGGTAGCGTTGAAACTGTAATATAAAATATTAGCAATAATTTTAGTTTATTATTTATTCTGTAATTATTTAATGAATTTAGTATTTGTAATTCAATGTTAAGTATCTAGAATTAAGCACTAATTATTATGAAACAGACCTAAGTTGAATGGGAACTATTTCAAAAATAGTTGTTGGGGGGTTGATGGGAATGGTTAGCTATACAATCGATTCCAATTAAAATAAGAATCATATAATTTGGATGATTTTATAAATTTGAGTTTTATTTTGGAGTAGAGAGAATCTAACTTTGAGTTTTAGGGTAAAATGAACCAACTCACTTGAAGCTCACAAATCGCACGCATTTGTATACTCCTTTTTAAAAAAGTATACCCAAGCCAAGAGTACGTGTTGGTTGGGAATTAAAAATTTGGAAAAGGAAATACATATAATATCCACGTGAAAAACACCTTTATATACAGGAAACATACCCACCAATTGATTAATTTTATTTATTAATTGTTGACTAGTGGACGAAACTTCACCATCGATCCACCGGGTCGTTTTACATTTGTGACAGCCTGATAAACAAACCCATAATTTTTTCGAAAATTCCTTTTTTTTTTTTTTTTGCCGGGGGCCATGAAAGAATATTTTCCTAGCCAAAACATAGAACGAGTTTTGCATTATCGAGCTGACTTCACGACTGATACGTTCCCGTGGGTCTTATTTATGAAGGATAAATTATTAAAACTAATTTTTTCTTCAGATTTATTTCTCATAGATACGGAGACAATAATAATATATTTATAGACATTAGATTCGATCCTTGATGTGTACACGGGCTATAATAATCATCCATTGTCCCATGCATGACCTAATATTGTTAGATGATATATCAATTTTTCGTGTTATCTCAAAATCACGTCATGATACTCTTTCGGTTCTGAATTAAGAGTTTTGTTTGTTGCGGTAAGACGTTCTATTTCGATCAGGAAAGAAATTGATAATTTTTTTTCAAGGGCAGACCAAAGTAAGGGATCGGTCTCTCCAGCCCCGGTCCGATTAAAAAAGAAGAGAGAATGCGTTGAGAGTGTCTCCGGTTGACACTCTTGGTGATTCCGCCGCCTCTGCAGCCCCCCGGAAAATGCTTGCTTCTGGGGCTTTAACGCTTACAAGGAAGAAGGAGACTCCTTTTCACATGGGCTGAGAGTGTTTTTTGCTTTCTAAAAGTTCACTATAAAACTGGATATTTTAATTAAAAATGAGACTTCCTTTTTGACTTGGTTGGGCTTAGCCTTTTTAGTTCAACTTCAACTTCAAACATAAATTTGCCCAAAAAAGAGTCCAAATCACTCCCAGTCCAACGAACCCTATTCGTTGTCTGTTGTTAACTGTATATTTTTATTTAAAAATTAAAACAACGTTTTGTGCATGTCAGATCATAACCTCCTTCTTTGTACTAAAAAGAAATTAAAATATGAAACGCATTTTTTGAATACTAGTATAGTTTTAACCTATATAGTTTTTTCTTTATCTATTTGCCAAGGCAAAATAGTCGCTTAGACATCTTTCCACGCCTGCTCTTCAGCACCACTTTTGAACTAAGTTATAAAGAACTTCATGGCGGTTTTTTTTTTTTTAGTTAACCATTTTTATTAATAAAAGAATTTCATGGCGCGCAGTTTTTTTAGTTAAGCATTTTTATTTGTTCAGCAAATGTGGAAGAAATTCATGATGTCTTTATTAATTGATTAAATATAACATGTTCTAGCTCCCTCCAGGCTGATTCTGCCACTGGTGGTTTTTGCTAGAAATTTTGTCCAAAAGAACTTCATTGTGGTGGACTTAAGTAAACTAAGCTCTCCAGCTCTTTCCAACCATATTTCTCTGCAAAGTTGTTTGTATGCTTCAAATTAATTACTACCACTTTACCACTAAAATTCCATTCCGAATACAAAAGAATGAGGTAAAAAAATTTTGACTTTTAAGGGTGAACTCGAACTTTATCATAAAAAGAAGCCTTGGGGTTTGAATTTTCGATGGCAAGTTGACTTCTCTAAAATTGATTTAGCAAGTAAAATAAAATAGTGTAGTTGGTGTTAATTACCACACGTCATTTATGATATGGTCCATCTTAAAACATATCTGAAGAACAAAAGCACGAAACATAGAACGAAACGAAAGTCCACACTTCATTAAACCGGCCGGTTCATTATTTATTTATTTTTTTAAACATGACTTGTTTAGAAATTAGATTAGATTTGATCATAATATTAAGAAAGCTGCCTACATAATTCCCTGCCATTAAGTATACACCAACAAACACTGAGAATACTATGTGACTTTAGTTATTTGGGACTGAACTTTACAGAGAGACTCACTTTCACATAATTGAAAAGTCACTAAGATACGGATTAATTTTTTATTATTATTATTTTTTTACAATGAAGGAGGCTAATGTCTAAAGAAACCGCCGTGACTTTGTAAGTTAAGAGTTCGAATTTTGAAATATAAAATTATTAAAAGAAACGTACGTATTTTAATTATGCACTGTTAGTTGCCATGCACGTACGATGTATAGAGCTTTCACTGAAATTGAAGTGGAAAATTCACCTTAAAGGCTACTACAACATTATTTTACTGCCAATAAAGAAACATTGGCAGCTTATTTTCCACAACAGCGCCAAAACACCAAAACCAACAACAACCAGATTGCCGGAGAAACTCAAACAAAGCAATCGGAAAGAAGAGTACCGTCATCGGGATTTTTTTACATGTCCTCGACGTATCCCTCATCGGAAACAGCAGGAGAATCATAATGGAGGACATAAACAGTGAACTCAACGATACCATCTTGAGTGGTGGCGTTAGCCCAGTAAGTCGACCCGACGGCGATTCCTCTGGCCAGCCGGAAAATCCCTGAACCACCGACGACCGACATTTCCCGGTACGTGTTTCCGAGCGGGTTGCGTCCTTGGATACTGAGAGTGCTGCCGTCGTACTTGCCGTCGGTAAAGTAAAAGTTGAAGGTGAAAAGCAGGCTGGTGTCGTGTTGCGACGCGCCGGCGTAGATCCCCTGGCCGTAACCGATGGTCTTTGAGGAAGGGCTTCCGGTTACGGTTAAAGGGTCGTCGAAAACCCTGACGAGGCCGAAAACGTGTGGGGAGGAGGCGGTGATGGAAGCGCGGGCAACTTCCACGGCGGTAGGGTTTGGGCCGGAGACTTGGTCTTGGAAGTAGAAGTGAAGCTTTGTTAGCTTTTCACTTGCATTTGGAAGCCGCCGGAACCACCTCTCAACGGCGGAGGGACTCGAGTCGGGGACGGAGATGATTGCCAATGGTGAAATGGTAATCACCATTGCCAAGTACATCACCACAAATCTCATGATGTTTGAGTATTTCATTTTGGATGAGGACTAAATTAACCCTCTAGTTTCAAAACAGATTATATTCTTTTGATTTGCTGCTTTGAATGGTTTGCATTTGGAAACACTAGGTGTATTTATAGGAGATTCGTGATATGAAATGACATTTTTCTTTGGAAAAATTATTAATTAAAATTATTAATTTGTCGTACCGGCTACAATCAATGCTGAAAAAATGGAAATACGAGTTTTGTGGCTAAGAGTTTGATAATTCTGAAAGCCGGAAATTGAAAGAGCATGAGCAAAAGTACACAAGTGAAATTTTGAATTCGACTTTGGTGCATAAAAAATAGAATTACAGTGAAATGTGGACACTTGGTACTCTCTCTTCGAAGACATTTAACAGTATGAAAGCAACAATTATTGAAGTATCATACGCGTCAACAATAAATAACTCATAATTAATCTCTAAAATTGGGGTTAACATAATTAATCTTCTTTTGCGAGACAAAAAATCTCGCCATGAAATTGACTGGCATTAAATTTAGTACGATGTGGGGAATACTTTATATAATAGTCACACTGACTGAAAATGAAGTCATTCGTCATCCATTGTGTATGATTGCCACGCTTGCGGCACTGGTTAGGCCTAAGATGAATCTTCTTTAAGTAAACATTTACTTAGGCTTTGCAGTTCAATTCGAAAATATGGATAATTTTTTTTTATTACTCAATCTGATCGATGATTTTGCGTGACTAATAACATTGTGCCTGCACATCCTCATCATGGTATGTGACCCTTAGGTATAATCATAAACGTGAAACCATTCCAACATGAAATCAAATACTTCGACTCTTATTGATTTAACAATGATAGTTTTTTTTTAATCGAAATTTAATAATGATAGTGATAAACACTTTAAGAGATCCGAAAGAAGAACAATGATGCACACAATACTTTTATGTGATTGTATAATTGTTTGTATTTTCTATTATTTTTGAAATAGTCTCCCTCCGATCCTTAATATAAGGCATTTTGATTTGTCCTAGGTCTAACTTAATACGTATTTTTAATTGATAAAAAAACCTTAAGAATATTTCATAACAATCGAGAGAATACAACGAATATGAAAATATATTTTTGAGATTTTTTTGTCAATTAAAAATACGTACTAGGTGAAACTTAGGACAAAATAAAAATGCCTTGTATTAAGGACCGAAGGGAATAACTCGTAAGTAAATTTTATTGCGAAAGTCAGTTATTTTAGTTTTGAATTATCACTTAACTGTACTGAAAAACTTATTCATAGTTGTAAAATTTATAATACTCTCTCCGTCTCGAAATAATTGTCTAATTTGGATTTTTATTTTTAATACAAATTGAATTAAAAATTCAAAATAGGCAATAATTTTATGACATCGGAAGTATAAAATTAAAAAAATGCTATTCTAATACGTTTTCTGGTGTGAAAACAATTTCAGCTTTTAGAATAATTCGTGTAGATGTGTAACTCTATTCCTGAAGAAAAAAAAGAAAATCTGAAGATTGATAATATGTAACGTGTCACGCGTCAACTCAGACAAATTGTTTTAGTTCGAAAGTGATCTTTTCACCTAAAAAGACAATTAATGTTAATTTAAGCATTCATATCAATCATGTAGTCACATGTATACAGCAAAAAGAGTATTGTTTTTATTTTTGTTTGTGAAAAGGAGACCTTTTCGAATTACCGATTCAGTAAAAAAAAAAAAAAAGAAAACCATAGTTTTTAGAAGTATGGTTGCATAATTGCGCGAATCAATCATTGCAACCATTTTGCCTAAAAGTTAATCGATTGTTGTGCATCGAGAGAGATACATCATTGTTAAGAATACTACTAAAATTTATAAAAGAATAAGAGCAAAGGAGAATAATAATTCAGCTTTTTCTCACTGACAAGATAATTTACTATTCACGAACGAATATCAAAAAGTGTATTCAACCTCAATACAATGTCAAGGTACAAAATTATCAATCATATAATTGAATTAGTCATTAGGGGGAACATTTCTACATAAAATGATTACTATCTAGCCCAAAAAAAAAATAAAATTTTTTTGTTAAGAAAGAAAAATAAAATAGACTATTATTTAAAGACTGTTTGTAGTAAGAATCTATATGCCTTCAACGTTACTCCCCTTGCGTTAAATTACTGATATAATGTTTCTTAACTTCTTTAAAGCAAGTCCAAGACTCTAAAAGGTTAGTAACTAACAACCATCTACCCATTTGTATGATTATTACCATTTTTCAAAAGAGAAAATATATAACAAAACAGAGTGAGAATCATTCGTTTTCCACGACAATTCCTCACCCCGTATTATTTTATTTTATTCAAGAAAGCGAAAATTAATATAGTTAGGAAGGCAGTGCAGGTTCATATGCAACAATAAGGGCCGGACAATAACATTCGGGACACGACGTGAACATTTGCATATAAATATATATTAAAGAAATAGACAAATAGTACGAAGAAGATTCAACACCATCGACTAAACGTCAAAAAATTACTGATTTTCAGCATGTGATAATTTATCACCACAATTTTTCCTGTTGATGAAAGGGTTTCATAGTACAATGTACAATTATTGAATTTGTGACGTCTCATTCAATAATTGTCCAGAAACGTGTTTTAATTTAAAGGTTACCTATTTATGGAGAAATTTATTCTGAATGAGTTAGTAATTTTAGAGTGATTTTTCAATCGGTAAATTTAATGTTTTGATCGTCCCAATACGTTTGAGTTGCACCGCTAAATTCATGTCAAGCTATAAATGTGTTGAATTTCCATACCCGGACGTTTTTTAATTTCGATTACTACTTTTTAGTCATTTCCATTATTTTATTTTTTTTCCCCGTTTTATTTTGTTAGAGAACTCAAATTTTATACACACAAAAAAATTAGCATTATTACGAACATTATTACACGCTCAAAAGTCACATGCATTATGTTTGGCCTTTTTTTAAAAAAAGAACACCTAACAATGTTTGTTGAATTCTAGAAATATATAGTAAAGATAATGAGAACGTGAAAAACACCTAGATATATACATGTAAACACTCACAAATAGTTAATTATTTTTTCGTCCCTATAATGATGATTGTCGTATTTGGGATGGAGGCAATAATTAACTAGAGGACCAGACTTTACTCTCGATCAGCTGTTTGGACGGTGAAGCCGCTCGTTAAACATTATGTGTACAAGACTGTCTTATCCTGCGACCTTAGGTATCCAGTGGTCCTGTATGTACTGGATTATGTGACATGCAAACTAATCAATACTTAAGAGACTAAATATAATTAACAAACATGATGCATGATTTCTACCGGAAGATCACGGTGTTATTATCCCAAAAGGGCTTCCATGATGAATAAATAGTGAGTTTAATTCAAACAATTTTTTTTTTTGGGGTACTCAAAAGTCAAATTAATCAAGAAACTGTAATAGTCTATCCATCAATACAAATAGAGCACATATTAAATGTACTTCAACTAGATTGTTAAGGCCAAAAAAAAAAAAGAAAGTAAAAAAAGATGAATAGGATTCTCTATGATGCATTTTTGGTTACTTTCTATTACACTAAATGAATATATTGGACAAGCATCTTTACAATTAATAGCAACTAATAAAAACATCATATGCGTGTTAAGTATTTAATTAAAATTTATTTACACAAAATTAACGCTGAAATTTTCTCGAAAGAAAAACGCGCACTTTGATCAAGTAACACTTCACAACCCATATAAATTCGGCTCCTGAAATCAACATTTAGACCAGAATCATTGTCAGTAAACCCATTTCAGGTAAAATGGGCTAAATTTACATCCTTATGATTTTAAATCCCACATCTGCTGGCCATTTAAGATAAGCCCAAATTTCTTATTTCCCATGTTATGGCCCAACTTTGCTCTTGTTTTTCCCTTTTTCTTTTGTCCACCACGACCTATCTAGTCTTGCTTGCTTTTAACTTGTGCGTAATTTTGTTTTGACTTGTTCCTGCCGTAATGCTACAAAAATAGATCATGCTACTTGCCAGTTGCCAACAAGGTCTTTAACGGTATAATCTCAAGCGCTTAAAATCGGTGTGCATCTATATGGTATTTTAACATTAGTATTGCACATCAAAAATGTAATCTTTAATGCATTACAATATGTAGACGAGGAATTCAAAATCACTTTCCCGACTAATTTAAATCGAACCAGATAGAGTCTTTCAAGAAACATATTTCTTTCAACAAATATTTTAGTTATTGATGCATGTCGTCCATTACCAAATTCGAACACTGCATATAGTTAAATTGTTTAGAACTGCATTTAATGGATCTCACGTGATGTTCTGTTCTCCTGAATTTTTGGATGTAGATCAACGATGAAGGAACTAGAGGCCGGATGTTAATCCTCAATTGATAGAACAAATGAAAAACTACGTCGGTAGGACTGAGTGAATCCTCTTTCCACACTCCTTTATAAAAAAAGTTATTTTAAGAGTAAAATATCCAAATGGTCATTTTTTATTTGAGCTTACTTGAATTTACGTCCACAACATTAACATTTCAATATCGTGGTCCCAAACATTTTGTTTTCAAACTTTTTTTTGTCCCATTCCACTGTTTTGACCACTTTTCCGTCCAGCTCGATGTTGTCCGGCCGTTAACATGTCGGAATTAGGGATATTTTCGTCTTTTCACTTAATTTGAACTTTCATTAAAATTTTAAATCATTGAAAATATTATAAAATTCACATTTCATTATTTAATTATTAAAATATTATTTATTAATTTAAATGTAATTATAAAATTATAAAATTTATATTATTTTCAAAATTATTTTTTTCATTTACCAATCACCTTAGGTACAAAATAAATGATAATTATATTGGACTTTTAATCCTAAACCCACCGTAACTTATAATATTTACGTTATAGTTAATAATTCAAAATTCAAAAACTCATATTTTAAAACAAATCAAAACAGTAGAGCACGATATTTCCACTTCTGCAAATAAGATATGAGTGATGATGATCTATATTGTTAGCCCAACAGTTTCCTCAACTCGGCTGGCTCTCGCCCCTGAATCTGAATCCAAACTGGCAGTTGACTCCGCCGGCACTTCGTGCCGTAAAACTGGACACGATTTACGAAGAGATAGCCAGGAAGGATACAGTCGGAATCGTAAATATGCTTGAAGGCATTTCCTGAGCTTCGGAACCCAATTCAAATGCTTCTTTACAGACGGCACAGTGAGCCTCTGAACTTACATGGGTCGACGCGATTTCTATCGTGGGCATCAATTCGATAGCCGATTTAGACGCCGGCAGGTTCTCCGGCCGTGATAATTCGTTGACATCGATCTGTTAGAGCTGATCCAATAATCTTTCAAATCCAGAACCCATCAGAAAATCCGACATACTAGATTGTAACGGCCGGAGACCTAACCCGAACCCATCGTCGTAGTAACGCTCGTAACTCCTTTCACCACTTCCTCCTCCACCACCTCCGCCATCACCATCTTCCACAGCTCCTTCAGCTTGACCTCTCAAAACAATAACCGGGTTAACCGGATTTTGGATTTTATCGTTGAGGTTTCGAAGTTTGAATTTATGGGCTCGAAACTGAAAGTATCTCTCTTGAATTGTTGGGTTCTTGGAATATTAAGTGATTTGATATGTTGGATCTGAATGTCAAGGCAAAAATCTCAAATTTTTTGGAGTCAGGGAAGTGGCCGTGGGTACTGGGGATTTATGGTGTGGCGACGAGAATTGGGGGGAGGCGGCGGCGAGAAGGTGGATCTGGGTGAGGCGAGGAGTATGGATAGTTAAAAAATTAATTATATTAAATTTTAAGTTAATAATTATCATTTTCTTTGTACTTAAAGTCAATAGTAAATAAAAAAGTAATTTTAAAATAATGTAAATTTTAAAATTTTATAACAATATTTTAAATTCATAAATAATATTTTAATGATTAAATAATAAAATGCGAATTTTATAATATTTTTAATGATTTAAATTTTAATGAAAATTTAAATTAAGTGAAAAGACGAAAATATCCTTGATTCCGGTATGTCAACGGCCGGTCAACATCGAGATGGACGGAAAAATGGTCGAAACAGTGAAATGGGATCAAAAAAATTTGAAAACAAAATGTTTGGAACTACGATATTGAAATGTTAATATTAGGGACGTAAATTCAAGTAAGCCCAAATATAAGGGACTATTTGAACATTTTACTCTTATTTTAATAACAAAGTAAAAGCTACAAACACATTGATACATTTGAGATTTTCTTAACGAAGATCCACCACTTGGAACTTTATATTAGGGTTCATATAAACATGTGAGGAGTGCTCATACATGGGGCTTCCATCTTCCGGCTCTTCATGCGGATGAAACCCTCGTTTCTGACAACTGCGAATGACAGAAACTCCGCTCGGATCAGACAAATGGAAAATGCCATGAGTACGAGACGTATCTTTGGGAGCCATAACAATAGCCGGTAATATTATTGAGTATCCCATATCAGTGGTGAGAGAGATTTGATATCAATATATAAACACCATGGGTTACTCCCCTTATTGCTAATTGGTTTTGAGGTGGAACCTATGGGCTTCTATCAGAGCCAGCCCGCCAAGAGTCGAACTCCAAGCCTGATGTGATAGAACTGGTAGGCCTGAGACGTGAAGCAATGACTGGGCTGAAGAAAAATAGACAAGTCCAACTCAAGAAGATGCGTTGGACTTGTAAGGGAGTGTTGAGTATCCCACATTGGTGATGGGAGAAATTTGATATGCTGGTAAGTACCATGGGCTACTCCCCTCATTGTCAATTGGTAGAAAATAGAGAATGTTGGTCTTAAACTCGAAAATCTCCTCTTCATTCAATGTCCGGCACGAATCCGATGTCAACTCCTGTTTCGGTACAATAAGTGTCGTCATACAAAATGCCCCGTTTTTCAGCGATCCTGCTAAGAATAGCACAGTTTCAAGATTTCTCGCAGTATTTTCTCGAACCAATCTTAAGAAATCATCCAACATCTTCATTGGAACATGCAGATTTTGATACGAGATAGAACTAGGGTTTGAATCTGCAACTTCCATCAAAGGAGATATTGGAAGATATTGCATTTGAGCAAGAACAGGAGGAGGAGATGGTTGATTAATTATTAGTGGGAAACTATCAACATTTGTAGTAGGATAATTCACCTTCATCTAAAATGTCTATCTTAGCCTTTGACCACAAACGACGTTATTGGGTCCTAGAAAAAAGTGTGTCGGGACAATGTTTATTAGTGGGAAACATTGTCCCGACACACTTTCTAGGACCCAATGATTAATTATTAGTGGGAAATCATGCTAACGACGTTTAGTAATAAATTTTCGCTTACGAAAAATCATTTATTTAATATCTCAATTTTATTGGCTTTATTATTATTATTTTTTTCCTGAAAGTTGCTATAGTATCCCGTCGGAATTTCCTTATGCTCCCTCTCAATTAAAGGATATACTCCCTCTGTCCCAAAATTATTGTTCAATTTAAAATTTTACTTTTAGTACAATTTGAACTAGAAATGAAAACCCAAACTGGACATAATTATGGGACGGAGGGATTATGTAATATTGCTTCGTCCATCTGGAACAATAGAATGAAAAGCTCTATGTGTCAAGGTTCTTGGTTTTTTTATTTTTGGATGAAATATATGTTATGTGAAATTCTTTTTGTGTGTTTTGGATTTTCAGATCCATTAGAGGATTTTTATTTTAGATCCATTAGAGCATTTTATTCTTTCTTTTCTTGTAATTGTACCGATTTGGGTACCATAATACCATTTGTACCTTTACATAACTCACTAGTTAAAATCTAAAAGTAACAAGATAAATGTAATGGTTTAATTCGTGCAAATATATATTACCACTCTTACAAAATGATGCTTGATCTTTGATATACTAAAATAATTCTCTTTCTATCTTCAATAAAACAATCTATTTTTCATTGAATTAAAATAGTACTCCTTCGGGCCCAAAAGTCTACATTTCAGCTTTTAATTTGTACAAAACAAAAATTACAAATCACAAATTATAATGTAAAAATATTTGCAAGGATAGAAGAAATATAAAAAATGAAAAAAAAAATTGGATAAAATTTCTTTCCATATTCCTACTCACGATTCCTAAAAATGATGTGTGCGATATCAAAAGATAGATACAAAAAACAAGATAAATCTTCAAGTGAAATTCGGAAAAATCTTCATTTTCGCAAACCAAGTTTTGTTGTTATCTGTCCCTCTCGTTTTTTTTTATGATTTTTTTTTTTTGGAACAAAAAAGATTAAAAAATTTGACGATTATTTGGGGACGAAAAAGGACACCAATAACTAGTATAGTTCGAATGATAAAAACAACTGTAAAACTAGCCCAAGGTCTTGACAGAAAATTAGCCCATAGTTTCAATGTGTTTAGCCCAATTTGATTTTATAAAGTTTTTGTTCCCATTTTGTTTCAAAGGCCCAGACTTCTTCTTTCTTCTTTGTCTTCTTATTATGGTTTTTTTTTCGGCATTTCGTTTTGGTTTTTCTTTCTTTTTTTTTTTTTTCCTGAGTTTCTATTCTTCTTCTTTCTTTTTTTTTTTTCATTTTAAATGTCACTTAGTTGGTACGTTTGAGTACAATCGTTTGAAACCTAACATTCATTTCCAAGCTCTATCCTCAGTATTCATAGGATAGTCTACTACTCATTGTATCTTTTGATTGTTGAACTTTTCATAAGTAGTGTATTTGGGAAGGTTTTGTTAGTACAACAAGATCAATGGTTCAAAATCTTGTTAAGATAAAGTTAACTTTATAGGGATAATAAGTATTCCTTATGTTTTAAAATTATTATTCGATTTGAATTTTTAATTTTTGTTTAATTTGTATTAAAAGTAAAAATCTAAATTAGGTAATAATTTTGGAACGGAGGAGCAATGATTGTGAGCATTTGGGGAATAAGTTGATAGTCCTGAAAATCTAGAGAGAAAGCCTACTACTACTAACTTGCTCGCTAGTTGGGCCGATTTACAAGAAAACAATATAAACATCTCATTTCTTCCAAGTTGAAAAGGGTGGATAGAAATGACTCCTTATCCCTTTTTCTCCCTTTTACTCTAGAACAACAAAAACCACCCACAATGTGTTATCCAAAACACAAAGGCAACATTTGAATAATGGCTGAAGCAGTAATGAACTTCACGGTCATCAAGCCTCATGTTCATGGCACTTTTTGTCCACAGCAGGCAACAAAAGCAGACTACTTAAGCCCCTTTACAAAAGCAGTAAGCAATTTGCCTTTTATTTATCATAACTCTGCGTTTGAATCCTTTTCTGACTTGATCCTTAGCTACTTTTTCATCCAATTGACAGCTTAGGCCCGACCCTGCAACAGTATTTACCAATGGCAGAAAATTGGTGGTGAGTACTACTATATGACACCAAAATTGTAATTTAATTCGAGTTTTCGTGTCATAATCGTGGGATCATTTATCTATCATATAGGATCTAAATCCAATTTTATTTATTTATTTATTTATTGTTGGGTTGTGCAAAATTGTGTTATCGTGTTAGAAATTGGCAATCCTGTGGATAACAAAACTAGAGGGAGCTTATTAAAGTAGTGTTATTTGCAGTTTTCACCATGTTAATGAATCCTGTTATATTGATATAGTTTCAGGGGAAAAGGGCTAATTCTGCTCTGTGTAAAGTAAATGCTTTCCCTGATTGGGCACCATTGATGGCTGTAATGGTGGAACATGCGGAAGGACAAAGGGACCTCATTACCAACAAATTCATTTGGCACTTAAGTGATAAAGCCATCAAGAATGTTTGTGAGTATTTTTTTACATTACTTCTGTTCTGACACCCCCAAATTGATCATTTTTTACTTTGTCCTCTGCTCACTTTTTTTTTTTGTGTTAATTTTGCAGACACATTTTACATAATGTTCACAGTTTGGGGTTGCTGTTTCTTTAGTGCTACAAAAGTAAGCTTTAGCGGAATCACTTGCTTTTTTATTTTCCATTCGTTGAAAAAACATGACTAAACATGAAAGTTTTAGGATCCCTACTATGATTCGGAGGCGTACAGAGGAGATGGAGGTGATGGCACTGGACATTGGGTATATGAGAAGGTAAATTTCTCACCTTTTTAGGTCTTGACTCATTCCATATTGATCTCGCAACTTTTGCATTTTACTTTGACTATTGGTATCAAAATAATCAGATGTACAGAACAGAAGGTAGACTTTTGTACTTGACATTAGTATGAACAGAATTGTCCTTCAATCCCCAACCTGGCAACCTCTGCATTAAATCTAATGATTCGAATTGTCGCCCAAGAGAGTTTCAACACATGATTGAACAATACTAGGGATATGAACAACTTGCTGCAACATAAACTCTTTAATTCATGAAATTGAGAATAATGCTGCATATATAACTTGCTTAGATAAGTAGTGAAAATGGTATGATACTCTCAATGTGTATGTATATGGTACAGCAAGAAGAAATAGAAGAGCAAGCTCGGGCAGAGCTGTGGCGTGAAGAACTCATCGAGGAAATTGAGCAAAAAGTTGGGGGGCTTAAAGAGTTGGAAGAAGCCGGAAGGAAATGAGATCTTTCTTCATGTAGCAAAAACAGAAAATACATATCTTGCTGTATATGAATGATTTGGACAGTGATTCTGTTTTACATATTTTAAGGCTACGAAAGGCAATCCGCTAACTTGTGTCCTAACAAACTCGGTATCAAAGCGATATCCCATGTTTTGAAAATCTTCGATAGGCCAATCTTTGATCCCAGCATGCGCTATAAGAAGAAATCATCTCACTACCTTGTTCTGCACAAACAATAAGTTCCGAAATTTGAACCGTAAGCACTAGTTAAGGTATTAAGTGAAAACATAAGTCCAACTTATATGATTTTTACGATAATTAATTGACAATTTTTAATGATTTACCATAAAACTTCAATGAAGTTTTGTTTCTGGACAATGGTCATTATTTGAATGGTATGACTTGGATGAATAAATTCAGAGGCATGAAATTTAGGGTATATTACACCTTAGTCCATCCATCCCGAAATTATTGTCCAGTTTGGATTTTTGAGGAGCCTAACTATATAAAATATTCTATTCATATTATACACTGTTTTTGAATGGGGAAATTTCGCAAAAGTAAATTAGTGCCAACAAAGCTAATGTAGAGTTTTACGATTCACAATTCACAACTTTACAAGAGCTGTGTGGGCAACTGATTGGTTTTGATTGATATATCCACAAATTCTGCCCTAAGTAAACTTTCCGAGCTCTAAGGTAGTTGCGCAATCATAGTAGAAGTGTGATTTAGCCGTAGTAGAAAGTGATTTGTCACCGTCTGCGAAAGATATTGCCTCAAGCTAATGGACAATTTGCAATTTGCTTGAGACTTAAAATTCTGTGAATGAATAATGATCCTTCCGTCTTGATATTTTTCTGAGTTGTGACAGCATGCCTTTGTTAGGGCTCTAGGAGTATTCATCTTTCTTCAAGGACATTTGAGTGAATAATAGGACAAGAAATGATAGAAAAATTTGCTTGGAAGTGTACAACTATAGCTCAGGTCTCTTCTTTATCACATTTGCATTTGCTCTAATTTCAAGAAGCAAACAACAGGTGGATTAATACAATTCTCAAAAGTCTCAAGCTAGCCTTCTTCACTTCATCTTCTCCTTAAAAGTTAAAAGGTGCGGAGGACTATAAGGATGTCACATCAGGCGAATTTAAGTGGCAAATTTGCTACCCAGGTGATATTGTTTTTTAGAGCTTTTGTGAACACACGTGACGGCTAAGATTTGTTTTTGGGTATTTGACACAACGTTTAAGTAAAATTATAAAAACACTTCGACGCTAGAAAACAAAAATCCTTTGTAATCTCTCCTTCCTTGGCTTCTACATCCTTTCGCTGATTAAATTACAACGTAGTAGATTCCTTGCCTTCTATATCATTATTCCTCTTACTTATGTCGAAGCAATGCCTTTTTTCTCTTAGACAAAAATCCCTATGGCTGCACCTCAGGCGAGAAGAATATTAAGGGCGGTGACAATAGCTTCCCTGGTGATTTGCACCGGCGCGGTGATGACCGGCAGCCTCATTTTGGCCCGCCAGGCCAGGGTGCATTGCATTCCACTACAGGGAAAGTCAGTTGTCCCATTTCTGGACACAGGTGTATTCGTGTTCTTGTTGTTGAACCTCGCAATGTTAGCTTTAATTCTCCAACGCAACTAATACGAGCTGCAGTATTTGGTGTACGTGATCACAAATATTGCGGCTCGTATTAGTTGCATAATACGGGATCACAACTGCGGCTCGTATTAGTTGCGTGGGAGGATTAAAGCTAACATCGCGAGGTTCAACAACAAGAACGCAAGTACAACTGTGTCCAGAAAGAGGACAAGTGACTTTCCCTGTAGCGGAACGCAATGCACCCTGGGGAATATTTGTGATACTACTGTTTTTCTTGAGTATGATCTCCCCAACCGAACGGAAATGGGCCGGAGAAGAACGTGGAACCAGGCCGACGTTGGGAATCGGTGGTCAAATGTCTCCAAAAGAAGAAGTTCTGCGACGGAAATCCGGGCGACAATAGATGTTATCACAAGCTCAGTAAATGCGGATAGTCCTCCCGATCCAGACTGCAGCAATTGGAAGAACAACACTTCTGACCGCAAATCGGAGGTATTCTAGTTCCAGATGAGAAACAACTACAAATTCAGCGTAATTGGCTACACTTTTGTATTGTTTTTTTATAACAGTGACCGTGGCCCAAGCACTTGACCTTTAAGCCACAAATAGATCACAAGTTCACAACTATAGTAATATGGTACTAAGTACTGAACAATAATACATATAAATGTTAATCCCTCCGGTCCTTAATATAAGGCGTTTTGATTTGTCCTAAGTTTAACCTAGTACATATTTTTAATTGACAAAAAAATCTTAAAAATATTTCATAATAATCAAGAAAATACAAGTACGTAAAAATATATTTTAAAGATTTTTTCTTCAATTAAAAATACGTAGTAAGTGAAATATAGGACAAAATCAAAATACCTTGTATTAAGTACCGGAAGGAGTATTAATTATATACTCCATATTTTATAACTACTTAAGAATAGAAATCATGTGACACACTCTTCATGTCTTTAATAAACAAGTAACATATTTATTGCTTTCCAACCTAAACAACCCAAAGTAGTAGAATCGGGGAGTTTTAATTAATCAATTAGCAAGTGTGAGTCATTTAGTTACTTTCTGTGGGCTTCATATTCACTTTCTTTTGCGATTCTGAAATTTTGGTTCATGTTTTTTAGTTGGCTGGATAATTTTCTCTTCTTGTGTTCTTTTGGGTGTACTAACTCTCTTTCGTTTTAGAATCAACCTCTTAAACTTTGTTCAAACCTATTGGAAAATGGAAGTTATTCTAACACCCATCCAAAGAATGCATCGAAAACTCACGAGTTTGTCTTTCTATTTTATTTATTTATTTGGGGCGCAAAAACGTATATGTGAAGTCGAATGCTTCAATTGGTAAATGTAATCACCAGATGTGGCGTAATATGAAAACACTGATTTAGTTCCAATTGCGGCGAGTTTGAACCGGAACCATGTGTATCTATGTTATTATATACTTCATCTGGAATTAGAGTTAAGTTTCTCACTAAGAGGAAAATTAAACAAATTTAGCAACTAAACCATTTCTATGTTAGCATCTAATTGAGTACTCGAGTGAGGTTATGCATCATTTTCCTTCAAATCGGATTCCCATCGGAGTGAAAAACGTCAAAAGTTACAGGGGAATCACTTGTAAGCCTAGACAACTTAATAATTGATAACGATAAACATGTCATCAAATGTAAATATTATTGTTAGCGATTTTGATTCCCTTCATATATACTTCATCCGTCTCATAAATATTATCCAGTTTGGATTTTTATTTTTTGTATATTTTAAACTAAAACTAGAAACCTAAACTGGACAATAATTTTGGGACGGAAGGGGTAATAGTTTTTGGGCGGGCAGAATTAATGTTTGGAGTTTGTTGTTTGTTGATTGTTAATTTGCTCTAGTGACAGTTGAACTAACATATAATCCAATCAGGTAAACCACAACATGTCATTTAACCAACATTACAAAAACTACGAATCAAGGACTACTTCACCATGGTCTCAGTGGTAAAAACTTGCGGTCATCTGTTTAGAGAGCATTAACTTTGAACACCAAGTATGTAGGTGTTTCTGTACATGTTACCTTCAAGAATGTGCATGGAGGTGATCCTAACGGGAGTTTGACGTACGTTCAAGTTTGTAGTGTATGAGTTTTTAATACTGTTGCAAATAAAATTAATTAGGTTAGCCAAATCCGATACTTGGATTGGATATTGGGTCGGATAGTGCATGAATCTAGCAACCAACATATCGTGAGTGTGTTATATCTGAACGTTTATTTTCCCAATTTTAATAGTATTCATCTCGATTATTTTAGAGCGATAACCGATATTTCAATACTTAAGTAGATTATAATGAATCTGTAATTACTAAATATATGAGAGGAGTCTTATGTGCCGCACTCCGAATGTTAGTTTCATGCAATTAAAATATTAAACTGAACAAAAATTAAATAGCTGTTATACCAAAATCCTGTAAGTATAAAATTCTGTAATGACATAACGTTCTTTTGCCGCTGTAATTACAAAATTCTGGTTTCTGGTCAGATAATTAGATTTTGTTGTTAAGGAAAAGTGTTACCCATTGATATAAAATAAATAAATAAATAAAATAACTGTGCATTAGATCACCTTAATCATTCTCGTTGTGAAAGATTCCATTTTATTGGTTACAGGAAGGCAGGAAATAATATATGTGTCAGTTCAAACCATATCTCAAAAATACGTTCTAAAGGGACAAATGGCATGAAAAAGGACCAAAAACTATGGGCGTTTCTTCTTCAAATTAAAAAAAAAAAAAAAAGGCCTATCCTTTAGTTCAGAATCCAATGAATTTGATCCATCCCAACTTTGTCCAGATCAGGATATCATTAAATTGACGAGAGGGCATCCTGCTAACTGAATTTTCAATAACAATGAATATATATGCAACAATTGTTTTCATTCATATTCTACAAACATCAAGACTAAACAAATATTTTCTTCATTTCTTCTATAATGTCAGCGATTGAAGTTTACATATTTAAATTTAATCCCTTGAATCGAAGTTGAACTTGTCACAGGCAATCATTGGACCTGAAAAACACTATATCCATATCCTTATTTAAACTGCAAAAAAAGAAAATGATTTTATTCTATTTTATTTTATCTCATGGTAGTTTGTGGAACATGGTTTTAAAGGTTCCTTGACTTGGCCCCCTGATTTTTTCCGCGCCCTTTTATCAACCTTAATTCATTTCTCAAAGAAGGTGGCAGCTAGGTTTATTATCATTACTTTACTTCTTATATATAGTTTTAGAAAGAACATTATTAATATTGGGATGAATTGAGTAATTTCTAGAAAGGAAATACTAGTATGTTGCTAAGATATATAATAAGCTTTTAATTGTAAAGGAAAACTACAACATGTATGAATGTACGTTGGCCTTTTAGTATATGCCTAAGCCAACACGATAAAATAAAATATCTGTTGATGGTTTGTCCTTTGTTATTCATTTTGACTGTAGTTATCTAAATTGGACTGAATGCATAATAAAATATATTAAAAATAAAAATTTAAAATTTTGTATTTAAACTCCACGATGAGAGGAGCCGAACCACGACTTCCCATCTCACAACCACCATGCGAGCAGAGTCAGTGGCGGAGCTAGGATTTTGAACTAGAGGATCCGGAATTAATTTCACGGCAAAAAATACTTACTATTTCAAATAAAAAATAAAGTATTAAAAGAACATGTCAAAATACAAGTTGTTTCCTCGTAAAAAAATTCTATGACAAATTATTTAAAACCACCTCATTTATATTTTACATGCCTTTTGCGACAACCGTAGATATAGTTCTTTAGATTTACTTTCGGTGAGGCAAATTGAGAACCAAAAAAAACGTCTTTATGTAATAAGTTTTTTATATAAGAAAAACGCTAATAAATTTTACACGATATTAAAACCATTTCAAGAAAAAACATCAGTTTGATTAAAATGCTTTAATATAAGTTTGTCATTCCATGTTTATTTGAGCATACAATTCAACTGTTAGATAGATCGACCATTCTTATTTTAAGCTTTTAACCAAAAAACTTTATTTTGGAGTTCTTTTTTCTTGTTAATTTGTGTCTTAACTTCAATCTCATATGTTTATTACTGTAATTGATTTGGGCCTTAAATTGTTTTTTTTTTTACTATTACTAATGGTTTTTACATCATTATCAATTATCTTTTTTAAAAAATAAAATTTAACAATATCTTTTTGGTACTGTTTTGCTATTTCGTTTTTTAGTTTACACATATGGAATATAGAAAAGACGTAAGTTTTAAATTTTGTAAAGAAATAAATTAAAATATTTCTCATGATTGTAATAAAATTTTCAAAGGGGGTGCGAAAATGGACTAATCACAATTTTTTCTCAATAATAAATAATAATTTATTAAAAAAATTCAAAACTGAGGGAGTGCCGCCGCACCGGTTAGCCACCCCCTGGCTCTGCCACCCTGAGCAGAGCCACTAGAGCTCCCAACTCCCTGGCTCTAGAAGTTCACCTGCCAAATATATAAGCGCAGAGCCCATTGCCACAACAATACAAACATTCCACACCTACAACCAGGGGTGGCTCTCCCATTAGGCAAAACAGGCCATCGCCTAGGGCTTCAGAATCAGGAGCGCCCCATATATATATATATATATTAACTAAACTTAGTGTTAATAATTACTGGTAAAAACATAAAATTCATAGAAATAGGCGATTTGTTGAAAATGTGAAGAATTAATGAAACTCTTACACCTCTCGAGATTTTTAAAACTGATTATTTTCTTTACGTAGTTAATAGAGCTAAATATCTCATCATTATAAAGTAGATTTAAAAATTTTAAAACAGACGTTAATATTTTTGATTTTCTATTTATTTTGGAAAAATTATAAGTACTTGATGACAAAAAATTAGAAAATAAATTGTCTTAATCTTCAAAACTCCTTTAAACACAATGATATTTTAGATATTGACGATTTAGATATATTTATGAACTAAAACTTTTAACGGATAATGTATATATTGAAAATAATAATCCAACTGATATACTTAATTATATTAAAAGACTTAATTCTTGTTTAATTGATTATAGGATAATGTCAACTATTATTTGTGTAACAGTTGATTCAATAGAAAGAAATTTTTAAAACTTAAATTAATAAAATATTACTTAAAATCGACAATATCACAAGATAGATTAAAATGGATTTGTATTATATTAATAAGAAAAATGCCTAGTGGAAGAGATAGATCATATAAATTTCATAAAAGAATTTGCACCCAAAAAAGGTAGAAAAATAACTTAATATAAACAATATTTTTTTAAAAAATGCTAGAAAGATAAATTTAATATAAATAATATTTGAGAAAAAAAGTTTTTAACCCTGTTTCTATGGACTCACAGGTTTATAGTTGTCACCGAAAAATGAGGAGGGTTACACTTTTTTCCTTTTTTTAAGTTTTTTATTATCAAAAGGCCTCGAATTCATAGCTCGCCTTAGATCTCAAAAAACATTGAGCCGCCCCTGCCTAGAACTCAGGCCGGCTCCACATTTCCGAATTCAGGAAGGCCCCAAAGTTTGTTAACAATGATAATTTAATACTCCTTCTGTCTAAAAAAATAATTTATATTGAGTTTGTGATTTGTATTAGATCACCCCAATAATATCGCATTAATATAATGAAGCTTTATTCCATTTTTTCCTACATAATATTTTAATCACATTTTCTTTAATTATCTTTTTTGATGAATTTTTTTCTTGAATTGACCAATTAATATAGCGTGCAATGAGAGAGATCTTTGTATTATCCCCTTCCGAACGGGTTGTTATTCAGCGAAAGATGATTTTAGTGTAATTTATAAAGCTGAAAATTTTTTGAGCTTTAAAAAAGGAAAATTGGTCAAACTTTCTCAGTCACTTAATCATCATTGGTCAATTTTATTTAACTGATTTTTATCAAACACAAATTACAAAAAAAAAAAAAAGAAGTAAAAAACAGAACCGGAGGGATAGTAAAACAATTTTAACCCTCATACACCATTTTTTTTTTTTTTTTTTTTGAAATTGCACATGAAGTGCATACCAACACTGAGATATGTAATTAAGTTACAACTATTGAGCAGTGACGTAGATGGAAAATTTAATAGTGACCTCGTACGTTGAGTATTGCCCAAAAAAAAATTTTTGATTAAAACAAATGAGCAATTAAACACTTCCAGACTAACATATTGGTTCGGTATATAACTTTTACTCAATCGATCAGAACCATGTAAAATAGATATAAAATTTGCTGTGTTTGTGCATATGGCCATGCATGATGTCGCAGATTAGGATTTCCAGATAAGAAATTTAGACAACAAGGTCATTTAACGTACGATTTAGACACAGAAATACGATTAAGATGGATTGTTCTAGTTTTGGGCCAACTTATGTTTACTATTGTATGTTGGATTTTGTTCATAGTTATTTCAGAAAGATGAGATTAACTGCTTTAACTTTTCTTAAGTTACTAAAGCATTGATGAAAAGCTTATTTGTCAGAAATTAATCTGGATGTTCCGCTTTTGATTTCTTAAAGGGAATAAATCTTTTAAACAATTAACAAAATCGATCGATTAGATATTTACAAGGCAAGCAAGCCCCAAATCGGCTTCAAATTACATAAAAAGAAATGAGAACATCATTAGATATAGTTGATGATAGCAAAAATGTAAAACCGGATTTATCATCGATACGGCGGTAAGATAGGTTGTGTGTATATTAGTGTCAAAGAACTTTCTTGTTAGATTTTTTGTATCTCGCTTACATAGTTGGAATATGACTTCATTTGTTTGATGTGATTGCTTAGTATTTAGGCTATTGGCCTCCTTCATTGTACCAATATATATATATATATATATATATATATATATATATACACATAGATAGTTGTATGCTTTTTATAACATAGTATCATTTCTTTTTAATGAAATTGAATTTTTTAGAAAGAAAAGAAATACATGAATGGAACGAAGGATACAACTCGAGAAACACATCAAATGTTGGTGATACATTCTAAATTTCAACGTTCTTGCATATATCACATTTCTTTTTGTTTTTCTTTTACTTAAACCATTAGGTTAAGTACATATATACACAATATATGTTCGGACTAATTCTTGTTCTAATCGGGTTATAGACTACATTAATTTAATTTAATTTGATCTCGAAAACATAATCCTTGTAGTTTCTTTTGTGTTCTTACTCCTCCAAAAGTAAACCTCATTACGTAGAAATTTCTATTGTATGTTTGAACTCGAGAACGCGTTAGCGGGAACAACATATATGACCGACTCCGACTAGTAGTAAGAAAAAAAATTAAAAAAGAATAATTGGGGGTTCGTGGAATAAGCCTTCGCAATTGAACGTGGATTTGTCATATTTCGTCAAAGTAAAATTAACAAAGGTTAAAAACTATTTTTAAATTATAAAATAATCGATTGTCTGATCTAAATTTTTATTTTTAGTACAATATGTATTAAACATGAGATGTCAAATAAAACAGTTATTTTAAAACGGAGAAAACATATGAATTGCGCCAGTGTGGCCTTCATGAGAACTGAGAGATGTTTGTTAAAGTGAAAACAACAATAATATCTCACACGATCAAACTTTAATTGACTTACAAGAAAAATAAACTAGCAATCTTTCTTATGCAGAGTTCAAATATATTTTGGCACATAATAATATCGTTATTGGTGGGAAGGAAGACGGACTTTTACAATTCAATTTCACACAATCATTTGAAGATTTTGTCTGCGGTACATAACTACTTCCCGGTCTTTATTAGAAGCTATTTTGATTAGTTCTAGGTTTCACCTAGTATGTATTTTCAATTGAAAAAAAATCTTTAAAAATATTTTTTAATAATAAGGAGAGCACGATAAATGTGAATATGTATTGTTAAGTTTTTTTCTTCAAGTAAAAAAAGAAATATTAAATGAAATTTAAAACAAATCAAAATAATTTATTATAGTAAAGATATGAGGAGTTATTATTTCTTAAGCATTGGCTTTGTCTCCGCGTCTATGTAGCAGCCGCCCATGCATGCATTATTAAATAAATTTCATACATAGTTCAAAACACTTGAATATTTCCGTCCTAAGCACTCTCTGTTCAATTTGAAAATTTCAACTTTGAGAAACTGGACTCAAGAAATTTATAAATTTAATTTAGCATGTTGATGATTCAATTTGAAAGATTATATCATCCCATTTGTAAATCTTAGGTTTCAAATTAGATAACTAGAAAGAAAAGGTTAATTAACATGATACATCCTTTGTTGTGGAAATCTAGCCTTCTTCTTTCATTTTATTTTCTTTTCCTTTTCTTTTCGTAAAAGCTGTGTGTGCTCCATCACCTCAATAATTTGGTTCAAGAAAATCATTATATATTTCAGTTCAAACCATATCTCTAGAAGAAGTATATGTCCTAAAAAGACAAATGGGATTCAAAAGGACCAAAACTATGGGCGATGCATATTCAATTAAATACTCCTTCTGTCCTATAATTATTGTCCAGTTTGATATTTCATGTACAATTTAAACTAGAAATGAAAATCCAAATTGGACAATAATTATAGGACGGAGGGAGTACTATCCTTTAGTTCAGAATACAATGGATATGATCCATGCAAACTTTTCCTGAACATAATGTGTTATTTTGTAAAATGAATATGGAACAGTTGTTTTCTTAGGATCGAAAAAAAAAAGGACAAGATATTCATCAAATCGATTTTTCCTTTCGCACAAAGGAATACGATCGAGTATATATATTCTTTTCTCCTATTTTTATAAATTATTTTGTTCAATTAAGAGGGTTAACATTATCAATTTATAAAATGGAAGGGGTATGTTTCATCTACAATTGTACCACTTATGGAAGGTTCCATAATTTATCATCGACACAACTTGAACTTATCACATGCGATCATGTTGAACCTCAAAAACACTATATCCCATTTATATCCACATTAAAATATTGGAATTGGTGTACTTTATTTTTTTTCTTAATTGTAATTTTTGAATCATGGTTTAAAATTTTTTTTTATTTTAACGTTCTTTGGTTCGACACTCCCCGATTTTTTTTCCCGCCCTTTTATTATTTACCTTAATTTATCTCTCAAAATGGCAACATCTCGCTAGCTTTCCCCAACTTAATCACTATCATTAATTGAGTAATTTAGATGGCAACATATGTGTGTAACTTGGAGTTTTTTTTCTCAAATAATCTCATCTCTAAAAATATTTCCTTCAATAACCTAAACTCAAATCATATCCCTTCAATAACTTTAGTGATGTCACTAAATCAATAATTAAGTCAATTAATTGACTTGATAACCATTCCACCTTTTGCTCGAGTTATTCACTCTTCCGTATTTTCATAAATTGGATTCCAGTTTAATTTAATTCAGAGAACTTCTTTGAGTTTGAGGATGAATCTGATTTGTAGCCAATCGGCAATAGCTTTTTTTTTTTTTCTTCTTTTCTTTTCTTTCCTTTTTCTGTTTGTGTGTCCAATAGGGGAATGAAGGCACGAACTACTCTCTTTGGTTATCATCATTGATTTTTTGTTTTCTTCCATGAGTTGAATTGGCTATTGGGATTTGATTTATCCTTAGTGAAAATATCATATTTTCTACGGATGAATAGTGAAAAGACAATATTTTGATTTTGGCGTCGGTCCAGGAATTTTAATCTTCTTCCATTGATTTGAAGAGAGTGTCTAGAAATTTTGTAATCTTCTAACCCTAAGTTCATAAAAGATGGAGGTCAAGAAGGGGTGATTGTGCTTTTCCGGAGGAGAGAGATAGAAACCCATGGATGAGGGAAAGCAAGACAACAACATTGACAACAAGAATGAGTAAAATATGGTGAATTTAATAAGGGCAGTTTAGGAAAGATCAACTACTATTTACTAAACAATAATTAACAACCACATAAAAAAAAAAATCACTGGAGGATTTTGATTTGAATTTGAGTTATTCAGGAAAATAGTTTAATGCTTTGAGTTATCTAAGAAAAAAACTCCTGTAACGTGGGATACAGCTAGTTAAATAGCATGTTGCTAAGATAATACAAAAAGCTTTTGGTTTGAAAGGAAAATTGCGACATATATCTACCGTGTACATGTTGGCAATACAGATATAAGAAGTTTCATGAATGCAACTTCTCATTATTGAATGTAATGATATTGTCTCATTCTGTTTATATCATTGATCTTCAACTGCTGCAACTGATAACGTATGCCAGCTAGATCTTGGTTTTACTTTTTTTTTAAAAAAAACAAATGTAACAAAAACCATTTTTGGCAGTGAAATTGATATTTTTCGATCAATATATTTCAAGTTGTTTCGATATACTCTCTCCGTCCCATAATTATTGTCCAGTTTGAGCTTTATTTTTTGTTCATATTGTACTAAAAATGAAATCTCAAACTGAACAATAATTTTAGGACAGAGGGAGTATATGCCAAGAATTCTATGACTGATCAAGCAAACATGAAACTCTTTGCAAGGATTCGAACCATTAACCTCAATTTTTTTTCCTTAAATTTTATGAAATTATTCTAGACATCATGAATTGATAAATTTCCATTGCTGAAGAAACAAAAATGTAAAACAGGCAGATATCCAGCAAACACATTTAAACCTTGGGCTACCATAATACGATTCCGTATTTCATGTTCTGACTTGTGATTCGATTCTCAAGACTCCAAAACCACAACCCACCGTCATTCGTGAAGTTCAAAGGTTTTAAGGGTTTCCCACGTCCGAGGTTGGCAACTAATCACCCAACCATTTTCCAATGAATTTTTGTCATTCTTCTTTATAAGACCATACTTAATTTCCTTATAATTGTCATCCAATATGTCCATGTATTCACTGTCCACAAATCTCTTGCTTCACAAGCTAGATTAGCTAGACCTAATGATCGATTAAATTGTCATTTAAATTTTATGTAGTAACTTCTTCCATTCCGAACTTTATTGTCCAATTTGAATTCTCCCTTTTAACTTAAATTGTACTAAAATTAAAAATTTAAATTGAACAATATTTTTATGACAAAGGGAGTATTTGATCGCGAACAATACGATAACATTTCTGTATTTTGAGAAGATTATTTCTCCCAATGAATGGCATCAACCAAATTTTCTCTTTCCATATCCTGTCTTTTGTGCTCTTGAATTATGATCATGATTCATAATTCTTAAACTCAAAAACGTGACTCCGAATACATATTGGAGGGGATGATGATAACTACGTAACTGGTCCCAAAGTCAAATTGATGCAAGACGAACTTTAAAAAAAAAAAAAATGGCTTCACCTTTTTCCAGTCACATGATTTGTCGCAACATTCAAATATATAGTACATCTTACAATAAATCCGAATTCAATTATCCACACTCTTTCTTTTTTTTTTTCTTTTTCTTTTTTGCCATGATGCTTCCTGCTTTTGTTTTGTGGACACGATCAATTTTGTGGTCGATGAACCAGAAGCAACGCAAGATGTGGTATTGATTGTTCAACAATCTTTTTCCAGCTTAACTCCGGCCTCTTTCTGTGTTATTGTGTACGTCTCGATCTTCATCCAGATTTTTTCCTTTGTTTTTTTTCGTCTTTAAAATGTGTTTTTTTTACCAAGAACTCCAAAGCTGCGCCTTTAGATTCAGGTCGGTGTGGAAGTTGGTTGGCCTCGAAAATTTTTGTGGTTACGATTATTATTTTTATTATTATTGTTTGGCAAGGAAAATCCATCTCATAAACTAATTGGAAAATCTCACATAGGATTAAATTGATATTCAAAAGTTTGATAGACTGAATCAAACGATTTCGCTTGCGTGCAAGAAACTGTGTAAAATAAGCGAACGGCGTCCTTAATTTTTTTTTATTGATAATTAATAAAATGTGGAAGCGTTAGCTTACAAATTGCATGATAATTTATAGGACTACATAATAACGTAGCCTATAAGATATAAATAGCTTAACGATTATGAAGATACACATTTCTGTTGGACCAAAAAGTAGGTGCCAAAGTGCCAACACAATTTTTTGCGTCAACTACCAATCGAAAACAAACCAATTGATGTTTTCACTCGATGGAGCTTTGAAGGGTAGATTTGGTAGTTAAAAGAAAAGCTGCTTTGGTATTTATTTTTGGGGAATATTAGAGTATAAATCCCAACGTTTATACCTTGCTAGCGAATTCATTCCAAAGTTTTAGAATTGGTTAATTATGTTCCAATATTATCAAAATTGAGTAGATCCATCCTATGACCTCCAAACCAACAAAAGTAACCTGGTATAACATATATATTCATTTGGATTCCATATTTAACATTTTTATTTCTGTTTTTTGAATTTTTAAAATTTTTTTAGTTCATTGAAACAAAAACAACATTTATAAATGGAGAAACTAAAAACTTTAATTTATTTTCAATGAATCTAATTTATTTTATAATCATATTCATCTTAATTTTTCGATAAAACTTAAAGAAACTTTTCAAAAAAAAATTCTTTATTTTGAGTGAAAAATAGAATGATTATGCTTTCACACACACAGATATATATATATATATATATGTATGAATATATATATATATATATGTATATACATTTATATATATCTTGTATTCAAAAATTAATTAATTTTGAGTTTATCCAAAATTTTAAATTATTTCATTTGTGATGCTTAAATTATTTTGATTAATTAAGTAAGTTTTTTTCGAGTTTTTTTAATCTAGAAATTTTTTTATTTTTTTAATGAACTAAAAAATGACAAAAAAAAGAGAAAAAAAGAATAAATATGAGATCTAATAGATTTTTACCTGTTATATCAGGTCATTTTTTGCTGTTTTACAGGTCATGGGATGTATCTGCTCAATTTCAATAACCTTAGGACGTAATTGATCAATTTTAAAACATTGGAATGGATTAGCACACTGATGTAAACATTCACCTTTTTTTTTGCATTAACTTATTTTTCTTCCTAATCGGGTAATCTTAACAAAGGGGGAAAACGTACTTAGGTTTGCATATCAAAATTCTCAACCTCGTCACTTTTCAAAACCCCAATCACCAATCTTCATCCTCCTTCTATCCTAACATGATTAATCTATTTAGATTTTCACTTTAATAAAAATTATACTAGAAATAATAATTGGACAATCATTTCAAAGCGGAAGGATTTTTTTTCTCTATATTTACGAATATGCATTAGCACTTCTATCTTGTATTTCAATGCGTAATACTCTCTCTATTATAAACTAGTTGTCTTTCTACGATTTTCATGACCAAAGAAGCACTAAATAAATTAGTTTAAATATAAAACCACCTTTGTGTATTATAGATACAATTAGTTACAATATTGATAAGCACCAATACAATTTTATCATAATCCAAACTATTATATTTCCTATAAAAGGAAATGTTAGGGGAAAAAAATGTATGCTAATTCGAATTTGTAAAACGCACAAGTACTTTAAAATTTTTATAATTTTCTAAAACTACATATATTTCAAAATGAAGACGGTATATATCAAGGGAATATGCTTTTTTGTTTCAATATTTTCCTTAAATGATTTGTATGTAACCTGCGACTAATTAAGAAGTTAGTTCATGAATCAAAGAAAATGAAATAAATTGTAGCCGAAAAAACAAAAGAGAAAAGAAATTGCAATAAATAGTTAGATTTACTCTGCTAAAAACAGAAACGTTTTACCTTATCTAAAACAGAATGGATTAAGGGAATTATAATGTAAACTGTGGCATTCAAGAGTTTCTGTGTATAGACGATATTTAAATTCTATAAGAAGAAAAAAGTGTAACGGGCGGTAATGTCCAAACGCATTAATTGGATAATAACTAGTGAGTTTTATTTAACAAAAAATTTAAAAACTTGGATTAATTGGAAAAAAATATCACCGCTAACTAATGTTATGTTTGGATTAAAAAATATATTTAAAAATACGTAAATTATGTCTAGATGCCTATGGCCTATTTATAGGCAATGGGACTTTGGGGATTAGACACAATTAATCGTCCTTAAAATGTAAAATCGATAAACTTGACAACTAAGTAGCACATAAATGGAATTTTAAGGGCCAAAATGACAATAAATTAAAAGTTTAAACTCGTTAATGAAAGGACTTTTTAAGTCGGGGGTTTCTCAGCAATTTTTAAAAATATTCATTTTCAAGCTCACAATCATGAATTTGTAATATCTGTAAAAATCTTATATAGTAAATAATTTCTAAATTATTCACATAAAATTTTAACTGATTATAAGATTTTAACTGATAAATGATTAACAAATTAGCAAATGACACGTGTTAATTGAGGATTCATGGTCTCAATAAATGACACATGTCGATTATATTTCTTTCCTTTAATATATATAATGATTTGACCGGTCTCAAATAATAATTAAGAGTTACATTAGACCTAAATGTACTAGAATTTCTCGGTATGTTCGTCCTTCAAAAAAAAAAAGTCACTTAAAATTTCTTAAAAACATATTACGCTTTCTTCATTAACTTTCTCATTTTCAATACAATGTCTGAAATACATTTCAAAAATTAAACCAAAATGAAGAGAACTTGAACAAAAAGATGTGAGAATGGGTTGAGTAGAATGATTAGTGATGAATATTATAGTCATTACACAATACACATCGTCTTTGAATTTTTTTTTTTAATTTTTAGTTTCAATTATTGTTGTTGTTAATTTATTCATTTCTGGTGTAATTTTGGACATTATAAAACAAAAATGTTGTCGATGGAATTGGAAGAATAGTACTGTGTGACTATGCGGTGGATCAGCCGTCGACAACAAAACAGAGTCAGGCTGATGTGGTTGCCATTTTAACCTTATCCATAATTTCCATTCTCAGAATTCCAATAACCAAAAGCCTGGGGCCCCAGCACAGTCAGCAACCCGGTGAATCAGAAAAGTGGGGACACGGTAACTCATCAAGGTAAACAAAACACATGAAATGAAACAAACTGACTCATCAGGATCAGATAAAAATATATTATCTTAATCCGATAATATTTACCTCTCTCTTCCTTTTAACATGTGACCTCTCCAAAATAAAAGCCAACCAATTTTTTATTTAAAAAAAAACAAAATATTAATTTAATTTAATTTTTTTTTTTAAAAAAACAAATCCTATAAACCAGCCTCATCCTTCTCAAACAATGGCTTACTCATATCCACTCAACCAAATCCAGTATCATTTAATTCGCTCTCATGCCAAATTCCAAAATCTGCAGTAATTACAGTTTCGTTTTTTTACATTTTTGCCAAAGGGTTTTTTTTTTTGTGGATAAAGGTGAAAAAAAAAAAAAAAAAGAAATCTTTGCTATCCATTTCAATGGATTGATTGACCCCACAAAACTCTCCCCTTTTTTACACTTTTCCCTTTTTATACTCCATTATTTGAGAAATTTTTATTCGCCACAAATTTTGCCTCCAGCTTAAATCTTGCTCCCTTTTCCTCCTTCATCCTTGTTCGGCGATCTTTCTCCCATTGGTGTCATTTAAGATTTGGAGTTGTCATAAAAGGAGAAATTTTTTTTGGCTTCCTGGGGTAATTCTGAAATCTGGGATTTGTTTCATAAAGGAGGTGTCTTTTATCTTTGGATATTGCTTGGATTTCGAGTCTATTTGATTCTGGGTTATTGAAAAGATATCTTCTTGGATCGAAGATACGATTTGGGTTCCTGGGTTTTTCATTTCTTGTTCATGTTATAGGGTAGAAATTTTTCATTCACCCGGATTGTAAGAATGGCTTGTTTGTTGAAGACTGGTGTTCCTGTTTACGGTTCAACCGATGTCGTTTTGGGTCGTGGTGCTAAGGGTCCTCCTACGCGTTGTTCCGGGGCTCTGCAATTCGTGGATTCAAGATCGAAAGAATTTATGGGCAAACAGTTAGATTTGTCATTCCAGAATTTAAGCAATTGGGATGCTAAAACTCGTTCAAGTTTTTGCGTTAAGGTATGAATCGCGTCCTAGATTTTTTGTCAATTAGTGGTGTTTGTGTCTTGAGGTTGAAAATGGTTTAATTTTTCTTATCATCCTGAACAATTAAGAATCAATTTTCGAAATGGTTAAATGTTTGCTTCTTTGTTTGAATTATTTTAGGCACAAGCATCAATTTGTGTTAGCAGAGCTATGAGATGGTGGGAGAAGAAATTAGCGCCCAATATGGTTGAGATTCATTCTGCGCCGGAACTTGTAGACTCATTGTTGAATGCCGGTGACAGATTAGTTATAGTTGACTTTTATTCCCCTGGTTGTGGAGGTTGCAAAGCGTTGCATCCCAAGGTATAAATTGAAAGAAATGACTTTTATTTCTTGTTAGATTTTGCATAATTTTTTAGTAATTGTTATTCTTCATTTTGAGATGCTTGATTCCTGAAGGATATTGTTTCTTTCCTTTTGAGTTTTGAATGTTTTGTTGGATCTATCAGCAGCAGCCATCTGAATGAAAGTTTTCGGTTTTTTTTTTTTTTTTTGGTGTTATTAGATCTGTCAACTGGCTGAATCCAACCCAAATGCAATATTCCTCAAGGTGAATTATGAAGAACTCAAGACAATGTGCCATAGTCTACACATACATGTCCTGCCATTCTTTAGGTTCTATAGAGGTGCAGAGGGAAGGCTATGTAGTTTCAGTTGTACCAATGCAACGGTAAGAATCTTTATCGGATTTAAATCGTTATCCTTAAACTGAAAACCAATGTCGAAAGAAAATAAGCCTCATTAGTTATGTATGGTTGTATTGTTTCTGATCTGTAATTCTCTGGTTCTGCAGATCAAGAAGTTCAAAGATGCATTAGCAAAATATGGTTCTGATCGATGTAGTCTTGGTCCTGCAAGAGGACTAGAAGAATCCGAAATATCTGCATTGGTTTCAGCTGGTGAATTATCAAGAAGCTTGCTATTGGATCACAATAAGGAAGATAAGATCAAGATGGAAGATCTTGTCTTAAATGGTAATCCGGTTCGAGATGAAATTAGTAAGAAGATTGGATTGAATGAAGGCAGAGCTGTTGTGTTGGCCTAATCTTAATGATAAAATTGGATTATAGTTAGGAGTAGATGATTATCTCCACCATTTAATTCAAATTTAGGATGGTTTGCCTTATCCATTGATGTACATAAATTTGTTCAGGTGTTTGCCATATAAAAGCAGGCTCTGGGTTTTTTTGTTAGGATAAGCCCTGCAAAATTGGTCAATCCCTTCTTGGATCATTTGATGTTAGGATAGGATTAATCCTAATTCATTTATCTTTCCAGCAATTGTCACATTATCTTCTCCCTTTTTATCTTTGAAAATCTTTGTTGCAGATTGTTGCATTATCTGTACCATTAGTGATTACGTATTAGTCTTCCAGTTTTCTGGATCAGTTGATAATTTTATTGGTTTCCATTGTTTTCCGACCGCCGTTTTTGGAACTGAAAAGATCTTGAATATTAACGTGTTAAGATTGTCTTAAACTTAAACTTAAGCATTGATTCTGTCACGTTGCTATTAGCATGCCATACAGCATCTCTAATGTATATTATGCCATTTTTGCCAGTTCCAGTTCTAGGTAAACCACAAACACCCCAAAAAAGAAAAACCAGCTATAAAAAGTAAGAACCAAAAAAAAATCATTTCCGATTAATTTAAAGGACAGTAGCTAAAACATATCCACAGTGGGAACAATTTTACCGTTGAAGGTACGAAGCAGAATAAGTTGCACGAAAGTGAAGACTGCTAATTAACTTCTCAACTGAAGAACAAAAAAAACTTTTTAACTTTTATATTTTTTTAACTTTTGTTGTTTTAAAAAAAAAAAAAAAAACTTTTCAACTGAAGAACAAATTGAGATACTCCATTCTCTCCTCAGACAGTATGAGCAGAGAGCTACACGATTGTTTCCTTACAAAAACTCATGATTTGGAAAGACTTGAAGGCATTAAAGGGATGAGAAAGCAACTGATGAATATAGGTCTGGATATTTTACCCGGATCGAAATGAAATAACTGTTGCACTGGGATCTAACTTCTGAAGAACCCTATCAGAAACATTGTCTTCCCGACGAATTAACTTCCATAACACAACTGAGATATCTATGATCAAACCAAAATCTTGCTTAATCATTTCTTCAAGATAAATAGCAATATCATCGTATCTACGTAACTTAACAAGTACTTTCAAAATGATATTGGAAGTAGTTTCATTTGGCTCGCACCCACTTTCTTCCATTGCGACGAAAAGTTGTTGAGCATCCTCCAGTAGACCTTTCATGTACAGGCCATTCATCAAATTGTTGAATGTTCCTGCATCAGAATACAATCCCTTCTTTGGTCCCATGCGATGATAAGTTCCCATCTTCCACACAAACTGTCAGTAATGGATCATCTCCAAAGTTCACCAATTCAGTCAATAACTTCTTGACCTCGCCGGATCCCCCTAATTTACACATACCTCTGATCACGACTACATAAGTGCAATCTGTCGGTACATTGCCTTTCGCATTCATCTCACGTAGGAGACCGAATGACCAATAGCTGGATCAATCATGTCATCCGCGCACAAGGAAACAATAAGGTCCTATAGATGTACATGTCTCAGGTTCAATATCTTCATTCTCCATGGCTCTGAAGACCTCATTACCTCAAAGCTTCTGTAGTGTTCCCAGCCTCAGACTCAGAGAGCCTTTCGATCAAAACCTCAAATGCCTCAAACATTGAAAGTGGTCTGCTCCACACATGTCTTCATATCTAATTGTATTGAATAAGTGTTTTGCTTCAAGGATCCAGTGTTGTTCAAAGAGTGCCTTTAGTAAGACGGCGAAGATGGAGACGTCGAAGACAACTATTCCGCGCATTGACCCTTGCTCCTAGCATAGACAATACCAAATCCACTCTTACCTTCCAAGCAGTAACATTTACATGTCTTTGAAAATGGTAATGGCACCCGCATAACTTTTGATATCGATTAGAATATGAAGTATACTACTGAAAAGTCTGAAATCAAACGCAAAAGGATAAGTCATCCAGACCATCCGATTGTAAACATTAAAAGTTGATACTGAATATTTCATCACTCAAACAACGGATTGGAGCATAAGAATGAAACCTGAAGGCGAGATTTGGAAACAGAAGTGGATGACAAGGGAAAGGAAGAGCAGCCACAACATTTGATGAGAATGATTTGAGGATAATGTGAGGCATAATAATGGTACCATAACCAAACACTCTTCTTTCCGCCGCCATGAACATCATCATCTCCTGAAAACCAAATGGTTTGGAAATGGGATCAATCTCAAACTAGGAAGCAACAAGATGAACTCCTGTCAGAATAAGAACATTCCCGTTCATTTCAACAAGTAATTCAAGTAATATCAATTGGGTATGCAGAGAAAACAGAGAAACTTATGTGGCCTGAAAAATCTAATCCCTTTTGGGATCGTTTCGGCCGGGGAAAGTTCAGCCGTTGTGCTTTGAAGTTTGAATATGCAACACCCTTTATGAGAAATTTCATTGATAGGCATCCAAAATATAAATCCCAATCGAAAATCTCAATCTTTGGGGGAACAGTGAAGAATAACAACTGAAAATTAAAACAGAGAGGATACAGAGATGATAGAAGAGATTGAATTAATTGGGTTTATATTGTGTGTAAGATGGCTTAGAAACTACAAATCTATCTCCATATCCATACAAAGAAGAAGTAAAGATCAGTCTTAACAAAATTCTGCGAGGCTCAATAATGCCAAAGATTTCTCTTTTCTTGTGTCCAGCAGCAAACCAGGATGAAGCTGAAATTGCTGAACCCGAAACAGAATTAGATTAATTTTATTCCAGGAAGATACACTGGAGAAAACATCTTACTAGAACATTAAGGAAGATATGAGCAAGGCTCACCACGGAATTTCATGGGATTTTTAGAGGCTTATCTCATGGAGATTTCTTTTCATGAATCTTTCCTTTCCTTTTTCCAATGTGCTAGTTCAATTTCAGTTCTTACAAGTTGTTGAACGGAAAACTTCATTTAAAAATGTCATATCAGATAAGATGAAACACATGGTGATTCTAAAATTTTGATTTGAGCAGCAGTTTTATTGATTTCTTTTGATGAAAATCCTCCTCATTTTTTCTTGTCCGTTGTTGTTTTTGATAGATTGTAAATTGGATTGTGGTTTGTTGAAAAATAATAAAATATGCTTTGAACATGACGCATTTGTCATCCTAGTGCTCAAATGTCAACCTTGATACCTGGCTGAGTTTGAGGCCTCCTTTTAAGTCCTTCCCCAACACAAGCGGATCAAGAAATTCAAAGATGCATTAGTAAAATGTGGTTCTGACAGATGTAGTCTTGGTCCAGCAAGAGGGTCTGGAACAGTCCGAAATATCGTCATTAGTTTCAGCTGGAGAATTGTTAAGAAGTATATTAATTGGGTAAGGAAGATAACATCATGATGGAAGGTAAAACTCACAATAACATCACAAAATTGATTTACACAACAGGGGATGCTTACGAGCTATCAAGTTCCCTTACAACACGGGATAACGTCACTAACTAGTGGTTTTTTTTTTTTTTTTTTTCATATTACGTAAGGTGTTATAAGTGCATTGCACTCAAACTAATTCGCACTGATAGGTCTTGAGGTTTCATATTATTTATGGGTATTTGTATAGTATTTTGGATTAGATTATGCACTCATATTATGTATTTTGATATTTTTGGTTTCTAGGAGTCCTTAGAGATGAGATGGAGCAAAATGTTTCATAAACACACATTTTTGGAGTATTTTGACAAGGAAGCACAAGAAGGAGCAATGACATCACATTCTCGTGTGGGCACACGAATCTCAGTCCAAAATTGAGCTTTAGAGAAGAAATTCCAGCATTGAAGCTGCATTCCCGTTTGGCCAAACCGAATAGGGACTAAAATGAAAAATTGAAAAAGTTTTGGGGTCAAAATATAATATTTCCAAATTTGAGGGACCAATATGAAAATCTCGGTAAAGTTAATTTGCTGCTGCGGATTTTTGAGAGGGCTGCTGCGGCTGACCTATATTCTGAATATAAATAGACTTTTCTTTTCATTTTGAAAGAGTGGTAGGTAGTAGAATAAAAATAGACGTAGTTTTCCACTTTTAAGGAGGTTTCAAAGGCACTTTCTTCATTTTTGGAGTCTTCCGAGTTCATAGACATCAATCGGTAATATTGTTCAATGAATTTTTCTTGTGATTCAGTTTTCATGATGAGTAGATAAATTCATTCATCTGGTTGAAGCGTATTGAAGTCTTGGTTTGAATAGTTGTGAGATTTAAATGTTGTTTCTCTCTGAATTTCTTGTGAGTAATTGCTTGTTCTACGGCATGATTGATATGATTATTGTGGATTCATGAATAGCTGGTAGCATTCGGTGCTTCTTAATAATCTAAAACCAATAAAACAACAAGGTTTGTTGTTTAAATAGGTATAATATAATTTAATTACTTGGTAAGTAATTATTTATGTTATAAGAACAAGTAATCCGGTTTAATATAAAACAAGGTTTGTTTATAGGAATTGGGATTGGGTCTATGTGTTTAATGTAGTAGTTTTCTAAATCTTTGGAGGTTCCAAGATTAGTTTTTGACTAGTATATGATTAATGAAGGTTTCTTAATCATTGAACTAAATGAAAGATTGAATTGTTTGGAGGTTCCAACAATGAAAACGAATCTACTCATAAGTTAATGATAATATCATTGCATCTATGATCAACTGTTTAAATCAAGGTGGATATACAAACCCTTCAGCTAGATATTTTCTCATTATTTGTTTGAATCATTTTAGCTATTGTTTGCAATTTGTATTGTTTGCAATTTATTTCAACAACTCAAATCCCCCTCTTTTGGTTACTTGATTTAAAAAGAGAGAAATTCACCATTTCCTGAGGAGACAACCTTACTTTCCTGTACTACATTAGTTTGGAAATAGGTTAAATTGTTTGTTGGCTTGACCCCCTATCAAAATGGCGCCGTTGCCTGGCAACGGTGATAATTGATTTGTTTCTTTTAAATTTTGTTATTTTATTTTTGTTCTAGTTTATGCCGCGCTCTATTCATACAGGTGAACTTGTCTTTGACGCAGAAATAAAGAAGACAGCTAGAGCTATCAAGGCGGCGAAGAAGCAGGAAAGGTTACTTTTAGGTTCTACATCTAAACCTACTAGAGCTTATGAAGAAGGAGAAGAAGAGGAACCTTCCATTTCTGAAGAATTTTCATCTGAATTCGAAGAAGAATCTGAAGGAGAAAAAATGGCTGAAAATTTAACTTTGAGAGAGTTGGCAACTCCAAGTGTTGATCAACAATCATTGTGCATCGTTTTGCCTGCAACTACGGTACCTTTTGAACTTAAACCTAGTATAATTCATTTATTGCCTAAGTTTCATGGTCTTGCAGGTGAAGATCCTCACAAACACTTGAAGGCATTCCAAGCAGTATGCAAAAATGTTGAAAAAGAAGGAGTTACTGAGGAGAGGGTTCAATTACAAGCCTTTCCATTTTCATTGGAGGGTGATGCAAATTGTTGGCTCTATGATTTGCCACCCAATTCTTGCACTACTTGGGGTGAGTTGAAGAGGCAGTTTTTGGAGCAATTCTTTCCAGCATCGCGTGCAGCAAACATTAGAAAAGATATCAGCGGAATCCGCCAAGGCTATAGTGAAACATTGCATGAGTATTGGAAGAGATTCAAACGTTTGTGTAACAGTTGTCCTCAACATCAGATTCCAGAGCATTTGTTGCTACAATATTTCTATGAAGGACTCTGTGAAGTGGATAGAAATAAGCTAGACTCAGCAAGTGGTGGAGCTATGATGAATAAGACGATAGCACAAGCAAATCAGCTAATTTCAACTATGGCAGAAACTTCTCAACAATTCTCCAAAAGAGAAGACACAGTCAGCACACGTGTTAATGAGGTACGTTCTTCCACTGATAAACGTTTAGATGAACTAACATCTTTGGTAAGACAACTGGCTGCAGGGCAAGTAAAACAGGTGAAGACATGTGGTTTTTGTTATATGGCGGATCATCCGATAGATATGTGCCCAACACTTCAAGATGACCACAATGAGCAGGTAAATGCAGTTGGAGGATTTACAGGTCAGTCACAACGGAGATGTGATCCTTATTCGAATACATACAATCCTGGATGGCGAGATCACCCCAATTTCAGTTATGGGAATAGACAACCAGGTTTCCAGCAGCAACCATATCAACCACCACCTACGAGACAACCATATCAACAACCTCAAGCATCTTCTTCTAAACCAGGTATGTTTTTAGAGGAAATTGTGACTACTTTGGCCACTCATACCCAAAGTTTTACACAGGAAACACGTGCTAGCATCCAGAATTTGGAGAAACAAATGTCACAGTTATCAACTACAGTGAATAGGCTGGATTCTGGGAAAGGAAAGCTTCCTGCGCAAGTAGAGATAAATCCAAAAGAAAATGCTAGTGCCATGACACTTCGTAGTGGGAAGGAGTTGCAGAGTAATTTACCTCCAATTCAAGAGTCACCAAAAACTCAAGATGAAGTTATTTTTGATCCTTTAGTGACACCAGAAAAACAGGTAAATAATGAGTTAGTCAAACCTGGGCAAAAAGTTTTAATTTCTCCACCTTTTCCTGGCAGGTTGGTTAAATCAAAGAAAGAGGAGGAAGAAAAAGAAATATATGAGACCTTTCGCAAGGTTGAAATCAACATTCCTCTCTTAGAAGCAATTGATCAAATGCCAAAGTATGCCAAGTTTTTAAAGGACCGGTGCATGAAAAAGAAAAGGCAAGAGAGTGAAGGAAAAATTGTGGCTAGCCAAATAATGCCAGTAGCAATACAAGGTGATTTCAAGTTGCCAAATAATGTCAAGTTGCCACAAAAATGTAAGGATCCGGGTGTTTTTGCTATACCTTGCATAATTGGTACAAAAAGAATTGAAAAGGCAATGCTTGATTTAGGGTCTTTAATTAATGTCATGCCATTGTCACTCTTTAGTTATTTGAATCTTGGACCCATGAAGTCAACTAATGTAGTAATTCAATTAGCTGATAGGTCTACTACACATCCGGAAGGCATGATTGAAGATGTTCTAATTAGAGCTAATGAATTAGTTTTCCTGCTGTTTTTACATTATTGACATGGGGAATGATATATCACTTGATGAAGCTGTTATTTTGCTTGGAAGATCATTTCTGAAAACAGCTAAAGCTAACATTGATGTGGAATATGGCATTGTAACTTTTCGTTTTAATGATCATGCTGCAGTGTTTAATGTTTATAATGCAATGAAATACCCAGATGATCATAAATCTGTTTTTGATGTTAGCATAATTGATGATTGTTTGCAAGAAAATGTGGAAAGAGATTTGATGCAGGATAAGTTGGGTGTGGTGCTTAGATAATTTAACAGAACATGCTTAACAAGTGGAAGGCAATGCTGAGCTTAAAGAAGCAACTATGGCGTTACATTTCGCACCTCCAGCTCCTTTCAGGTTAGCAAATGAATTTGAAAAATTGCCTACTACTTATGAGAGAATCTTTCCTTCTGTTGAACAGGCTCCTAAACTTGAGTTGAAGCCCTTGCCGGTACATCTCAAATATGTCTATTTGGGAGATGATGATACATTGCCTGTGATCATTGCCAATGATTTAACTGAGGAGCAAGAGGAATGTTTGATTCAGGTTTTGAAGGAAAACAAGACAGCAATTGGGTGGACACTAGCTGACATAAAAGGGATTAGTCCTTCTTTCTGCATGCATCGTATATTGCTTGAGCCTGAGTCCAAGCCTGTTCGTGATCCCCAACGTAAGCTAAATCCTGCAATGAAAGAAGTGGTGCTAAAAGAGATTTTGAAACTATGGGATTTAGGAATCATTTATCCTATTTCTGATAGTAAATGGGTAAGTCCTGTGCATGTAGTTCCCAAGAAAGCTGGTTTTACTTTTGTAAAAAATGATAATAATGAGTTAGTGCCCATGAGATTGCAAACTGGATGGCGGATGTGTATTGATTTTCGAAAGTTGAATGCCGCCACTAGGAAAGATCACTTTCCACTTCCTTTCATTGATCAGATGCTAGAGAGATTGGCAGGTAAGGTATTTTTCTGCTTTTTAGATGGATATTCTGGTTATCATCAGATTGTTGTAGCCCCTGAGGATCAAGATAAAACCACTTTTACTTGTCTCTTTGGCACTTTTGGATATCGTCGCATGCCTTTCGGTTTATGCAACGCACCTGGTACTTTTCAAAGATGTATGATGAGTATTTTTTCTGACTTGATTGAGAATTGCATTGAGATTTTCATGGATGATTTCACTGTGTATGGTGATTCTTTTTATCATTGTCTAAGTAACTTGTCAAAAGTTTTGAAGCGTTGTATTGAAACTAACCTTGTTCTTAATTATGAAAAATGTCATTTTATGGTTAGAGAAGGGATAGTTTTGGGACTTGTTGTTTCTAAAAGAGGAATTGAGTTAGATAAGGCTAAGGTTGATTTGATTGCTAGTTTACCATTTCCTACTAATGTGAGAGAGGTTCGTAGTTTTCTTGGGCATGTAGGTTTCTATCAAAGATTCATCAAAGATTTTTCCAAGATTGCTCAACCAATGTCTCGCTTGTTGCAAAATGATGTTACATTTGAATTTGGTAGGGAATGCAAGGAAGCATTTGAGATATTGAAGAAGCTGCTTACCTCATCACCAATCATACAACCCTCAAATTGGGAGTTGCCTTTTGAGCTTATGTGTGACGCAAGTCAATATGCCATAGGAGCATTATTGGGGCAGAGAGTTGGGAAAAATAGCCATGTCATCTATTATGCATCAAAGACATTGAATCCCGCTCAATGCAACTACACTACAACTGAAAAAGAACTTTTTGCTATTGTTTTTGCATTTGAAAAGTTCAGGTCTTATTTATTGGGCTCTAAAATTGTTGTTTATTCTGACCATGCAGCTTTGAAGTATCTCTTAGGGAAGAAAGAATCAAAACCACGGCTCAAAAGATGGGTCCTCCTCCTACAAGAGTTTGATTGGGAGATTAAAGATCGCAAAGGAGTTGACAATTCGGTTGCTGACCATTTGAGCAGATTGATTCGCGAAGAAGATCCATTACTCATTTCTGAATCTTTTCTGGATGAGCAACTTTGGGCAATGCAAGGTAAGGAACCTTGGTTTGCTGACATGGTAAATTTCTTAACTACTGGAAAATTTCCATCTGGCATGAGCACTTTTCGGAAAAATAAGCTGAAATCAAATTCTAAATATTATATATGGGATGACCCTTATCTGTGGAAAATAGGCTCTGATCAAATCATTCGTAGATGTGTTCCTGATGAAGAAATCCATTCTATTCTTACTTACTGTCATGTTTATGCATGTGGTGGCCATTTTGGTCCAAAAAGAATCCATGTTCCCGTTTTCCCATTCCAATTTTATATTTATTTTATTTATTTATTTTTTTTAATTTTTTTTAATTATATTATTTTTTGCAAAAAAAAAAAAAGGTGAGTGCAATTTTTAAAGCCTCGTGTTCATGGACTCTAGTCCACTTTGAACTCTAATTTCTATAATATATATATATATATATAGATATATATTTTCTAAAAAAAAAAACCCCCCAAAAAAAAGAGCTCAAAGCAACTTCCATTTTTTTAGTTAGAACTCTACTTCTCTGCAACTTCCATTTTTTTAGTTTCACACGTTTTTTTGGGGCATTTATTTATTTTAATTCTTTTTATTTTATTTTCTTTTTCAAAAAAAATAAATAAAAAAAGGTGCGTGCACTTTTGAAAAAAAAAAATCTGAACACATACCCATGTTCACGGTTTACACTCCAATTTGAACTCTAATTTCCCCCCAAAAAAAAAGAAAAAACGAAAAAAAAAAGAATAAATTCATTCAAAAAAAGGGGGGGGGGGGTTCACGCATCCTTTTTCACTTTGGACTCCAACTCTCTGCAATTTCCAAATTTTTTTACTTTGCAAACGTTTTTTTTTCATTCTTATTTTGTAAAAAGAAAAAAAGAAAAAAAGAAAAAAAGGAAGAAGACTATTAACGGTGCCCTAATGTACTTTGGTCTCCATTGCAACAATGATCATCATATAATTTTTTTTTTTTTTCACTTTCTCTCTTTTCCCTTTGGTACAGGCAGCGTAAAGACCTTCGACATTCGGACGTCAACATCCTTCCTCCCGTCGGTGACCACAATCTACAAATGTAAAGAAGTTTCTTGTCTTTGTTGGCAACAATCATTGCTTCCGGTGGTAGCTGTCATCTCAATCCTAGTTTGGAAAGTGTCGCACATCATGGGGAAACAATCTCAAGCTGTACCAGTTCGAAAGAATTCTGTCCGAGCAGCCGCTGCAAAAATTCAAAAGAAAGCTCAAGTGGCCAAGGCAAATAAGTCTTCTCGTCCTTCAAAGCCTCAATTGAAGACCGCACCAAAGCTTTTGCCAAAGTCAGAACTTGGCCCTCGCTTTCAATCCCGCCACAAGGGTGGTCGAGGTGTGCTTCCACCTTCTACTGCTGCAATGGGAGGTGCATTAAAATTCTCTGTCAAAGCTCACGAAGACAGGTATGATGATTGCAAGACACACAAATTCTTTCCAGGTAAATTCTTCCATAAAGAATCAATGTGCACATTGGGTATATATGATGAAATTGTTCAGTTATTTCATGCCATTGGTTGGGATTTTTATTTAGAGTTGGGGGGTCCTGTTTTTATTGAACTAGTTCGGGAATTTTATGCTACTTTTGAGTTCACACATGATGAGAATACTACCTTGGATACCCCTAAAGTAATAAAATTTCGTTTGTTGAATCAATGGTTTAATTTATCCTTAACTGAATTTAATATTGCTTTGGGTTGTATCCCCGAGGATGAGTCTAAGTCAAAAATTTATTTGGAGTCTGTGTGTGATTATGTGGAGCCTTTCAAATCTGAATTTTTGAATATTTGGTTGCAAATGTCACATGATAAGCATCCTTTTCAACCATCACGTTCAAAATCCTATTTCTTTACAAATCATACCCACATGATCATCCAACGCGTTTTAGCTTATAGTTTCTCTGGCCGTGGAGATGGTGCTGCTGTATATACCAAACCTGAGTTTTATTTTATATGGTGTATGGCTAATGCAAGGCGTGTTAATTTTGGTTATTGGATTGCAACGCAATTTCATGGAGTTTTGAAAATTCATAATTTGAATGAAGAGTGTTCCATGGAACCTTTAGATTTGGTTTGCTTGCAACGTATGAAATTGGTGCATTTTTACAAAGGACAATATGTGTTTAATGTTCCTTGGGTAACACTACCTTTGGAAAAAGCTGTTGCGTCCTCTGCAGGCAATCTTCAGGAGAATTCCAATGATACACCTAATACCAAATATGCCATGGTCCTCATTCATCAGCTCCAAGAACAACTTGTGACCATTGGTGCACACGTGGACAAGTTAGAAGAGGAAAACCGCCAACTTAAGCTTAGTTATGCAGAGTTGATCCATGGAAATCTACATCTGGTGCCGCCTGGTTCTAATTCTAATACTTCCACTCAACCCACATCTCCTCTTCCATAGAAATTGATTCAGGGAAGTTATATTCCATTTTTAGTTTATTTATTTATTTATTTTATTTTCTTGTTTCTTTTCCAGTCTATGATTTCTTTTATTTTATAAATAATGTGCCTTTTCTTTCTTTGAATTTGCATATGTTTCATTCATTGAGGACAATGTATGTTTTAGGCGTGGCGGAAAGGATTTTGTGTTGTGTCTCTCAAAGAAAAAAAAAATATTTTGTGTTGTGTTTGTCTAAAAAAAAAAAAAAGGAAAAGGAGAGAATTGTCAATAGTCGATGATGAATTCAATTTTGAGGGTTACATATGATTATAAAAATACCTGTTCAGGATCACTCTTAAGCATGTTAGAAACTCATGACCACATCTTCATGCACAACATTCCACTTAACAATGTGTTTGCTTTGGGCTTAAACTTTTAAAATCTTGAATGCATTAATGCATTGTTGTGATCTTATACTGGAGTCCACTTGTCTGAAACCTGGGGGGACTGTGAATCTGGGAATTAGACTAAGGCAACCCTACGCATTATGGCAGCCTCGAATCGAGCCCATAGTGGTTTGTATTAGCCTAAATACCTTGGAAAAAAGGGGAAAGTTGGCGGTTGAATATGAGGTTAAAAGCTTTATCTAATGAGGGAGTATAGGCAGAATGTCCAATGTGGCATTTAATCCCTTGAGAGGTGAGGTATGGCACCAAAGAGAGGAGTGTCCTCAGGCCTGGTAAGTTTAAATAGAAAATGCTTAGATTACCATAGTTGCTGAAATATGTGCTTGGTATAGGCCTGAGTGGGAAAGATCTAGAAGAAAAGCCAATTTGGACAAATGGATGAAAAGGTACGAGGGTGAAAGATGCAGCCAATGATGCTTGCAGAAAATGAGAGGAAACCCTTAGATCGGAACCTCAGTAAGAATACCCTAGTTGAAGGCAAGAAGGAAATAGGTACTGATCACAAGAATGTCCACTTGAAAGTAATTGAATCTTATCTTAGGTTAAGCAACACTTTGTTTTGTGGTCTGTTTCACACACTCACGGAAGTGAGTTTCTGACTTGATTAAAGGGTACTGAACTGTGGTGTACATCATTTGTCTCTAATGAGACTAGAATCTGAGACAAGTTATGACAATTCTCTTTGTTGTTTTGCATGTTAGAGTCAGTTGGAAAGGGTATTATCATGTTTACTTTGAGTTGTGTTTGCTTGAGGACAAGCAAAAATCTAAGTGTGGGGGAATTTGATAGGTCTTGAGGTTTCATATTATTTATGGGTATTTGTATAGTATTTTGGATTAGATTATGCACTTATATTATGTGTTTTGATGTTTTTGATTCCTAGGAGTCCTTAGAGATGAGATGGAGCAAAATGTTTTATAAACACACATTTTTGGAGCATTTTGACAAGGAAGCACAAGAAGGAGCAATGACATCACATTCTCGTGTGGGCACACGAATCTCAGTCCAAAATTGAGCTTTAGAGAAGAAATTCCAGCATTGAAGCTGCATTCCCGTTTGGCCAAACCAAATAGGGACTAAAATGAAAAATTGAAAAAGTTTTGGGATCAAAATATAATATTTCTAAATTTGAGGGACCAATATGAAAATCTCGATAAAGTTAATTTGCTGCTGCGGATTTTTGAGAGGGCTGCTGCGGCTGACCTATATTCTGAATATAAATAGACTTTTCTTTTCATTTTGAAAGAGTGGTAGGTAGTAGAATAAAAATAGACGTAGTTTTCCACTTTTAAGGAGCTTTCAAAGGCACTTTCTTCATTTTTGGAGTCTTACGAGTTCATAGACATCAATCGGTAATATTGTTCAATGAATTTTTCTTGTGATTCAGTTTCTATGATGAGTAGCTAAATTCATTCATCTGGTTGAAGCGTATTGAAGTCTTGGTTTGAATAGTTGTGAGATCTAAATGTTGTTTCTCTCTGAATTTCTTGTGAGTAATTGCTTGTTCTATGGCATGATTGATATGATTATTGTGGATTCATGAATAGCTGGTAGCATTCGGTGCTTCTTAATAATCTAAAACCAATAAAACAACAAGGTTTGTTGTTTAAATAGGTATAATATAATTTAATTACTTGGTAAGTAATTATTTATGTTATAAGAACAAGTAATCCGGTTTAATATAAAACAAGGTTTGTTTATAGGAATTGGGATTGGGTCTATGTGTTTGATGTAGTAGTTTTCTAAATCTTTGGAGGTTCCAAGATTAGTTCTCGACTAGTATATGATTAATGAAGGTTTCTTAATCATTGAACTAAATGAAAGATTGAATTGTTTAGAGGTTCCAACAATGAAAACGAATCTACTCATAAGTTAATGATAATATCATTGCATCTATGATCAACTGTTTAAATCAAGGTGGATATACAAACCCTTCAGCTAGATATTTTCTCATTATTTGTTTGAATCATTTTAGCTATTGTTTGCAATTTGTATTGTTTGTAATTTATTTCAACAACTCAAAACCCCCCCCCCCCTCGGTTACTTGATTTAAAAGAGAGAAATTCACCATTCCCTAAGGAGACAACCTTACTTTCCTGTACTACATTAGTTTGGAAATAGTTTAAATTGTTTGTTGGCTTGACCCCCTATCACGCACCGAGTCGGGTCGGCCTTCTTTCAGAGGGAAAACTCTCCCAACATTGCTCTTTGCTTCTTTTCATTCACGAGACTCGAACCCGAGACTTCGCTTAAGGGAACCAAAATACCTTACCACTTTGGCCAATCAAGTGTTGGTCTAACTAGTGGTGTTTGAGATGCTACAAGTGCATTGTTATTTTCTTATTGGGCGAACTACATTGTACCCCCCGAGTTTTGGCCCAGTCTACCATAAACTCCTCGAGTTTTGATAATACTACTATATACCCCCTGAATAGGGAGTTAAACATTGAAATGACTAAAATGACCGTTGTTTACTTACATTTCATGTCCTTTTGTTTTTATCATTTTCGTTTTCTTCACCTTTTGACTACTAAAAATGAAAATTATTTAAATGTATCATTTTACATTTAATTATAACATAAGATAATAAATAAAAATTAATCCATGATTAATCATATAAATTTATCATACTTCATAAAAAAATTAACTAATGAAGATTTTTAATTCCAGAACATGATATAGTTAATTTTAAAAATTTATAATTATGTGTGTTAACATTAAAAAAATTAATGGGGAGTATTTTTGAACTTAATTAAAAATTTATTTTATAAAAATATTTAAATTGTATAATTTTAAAAATTATAGACCGAAGGGCATTTTTGACCATTTACACAAATTAATGATTATGTTAATATGATAAGGGGGTGTTGGGTGAGGAGCTGGTGGAGGGCATGTTTGGGTTCGGAGTTTGGGCCGCTGATTCGCTTGTAGATGACTTCTTGGCCCATGTCCTGTCCCGGTTAGTCGGGTCAGATTTTCGCTTGGTGGACTTAGTGGTCGAGTCGTCCGTCTTCTTCTGTCCAATTTTATACTTGTTCTTCCTGGTGGTTTACGGACGAAATCCTGTGGAGAAAATATATGGTTGGTCTAAATTAGGACTAGTAGAAGATGTACCTGCATTTATAGGTTGTGGATCTGCTTCGTCCTCCTCCATCGTAGCCAAAGTGGCGAAGGGGTTCTTTTGCCGGCGCTACTCTCCTTGTGTTTTGCCCTGATTATTACGCCGGCTGGTGTTTGTTGGTTGAGATTGTACGCGAAGGAAGTTGAAAACTTCCCTGAATTTGTCAGCCTCCACACAGGCCTGTCCTCCCCCATTTTGTGGTTTGGGGGTGGGATGGCTCGAATTTTATCGATCACAGCCTAGGGAAGCAGGGGATGCAGAACAGTCCAATCCCAATGACCATCATCATTTACGAAATCTGCCACCTTCCTACGTCTTAAATGCATAGGGATCCTCACAGATGTTTGGCAGAGTAGAGAGATGTGAGAGTTATCTACCCAAATGTTATGCCAGAAACAAGTCCTTTCTCCATTGCCAATTAACCACCTAATCCCTTTCAATTCTTTGCTCCAATTCTTGGCAAGATTCCGCCACAAATGAGAAGCATTGTTGGTGTTCAGTTCCCCAGGCAGACCACCCGGACTCATGTTGTACTTAGCTTTCAGCACTTGTTTCCAGAAACCATTCCCCTTGGAGATTAGTCCCCATGCTATTTTGATCATGAAAGCCAGATTGAACTCCCTCATCCTTCTTAGGCCCAGCCCACCTCTAGACTTGGGTTGACAAACTGTCTCCCATTCAACCAGGGAAATATGTCTTTCGCCTGGTTTGTTCTCCCATAAGAAACTACGACGAATTCGATCAAAATCATCGAAGATCCCCTTGGGAAGGAGGGAGGATTGCATCACATAAAGGGGAATTGCTGATAAAACTGTCTGACAAAGGGTGAGTCGGCTCGCCAGTGAGATCTTGTGAGGATTCCAGTGAGAAGCCCGTTGTTTGGTTTTAGTGACCCAGTCTGTATACATATCCTTCTTCACTCTGCCGTAAATGATTGGAACACCCAAATATGAACCAAGGTTATTAACCCTTCGAACACCAAGAATGTTGTTGAAATTATCTGCTGTAGTACAATTTATATTCGAAAAACAGTAGAAGACAGATTTATCATTGCTAATAGTCTGGCCAGATGTTTCACAGAAGGAGCGCGACGTATTCTTCATAACCTGTATTTGCTCAATACTGGCCTCTGCAAAAAGAAGAAGGTCATCAGCAAATAATAAATGAGACAACTAAACCTGCTCAGCTCGAAAGGTCAACGGTTTCCATCTTCCGGCCTGAACCTCCAATTTGATTACCTGAGATAATCTTTCCATACACAGGAGAAAGATGTACGGGGACACCGGGTCGCCTTCTCGCACCCCCTTGTTTGGCTTGGACTCATCTCCGATGATACCATCCCAAAGAATATGTGTTGAGCTCGAGTACAGGGAACTCATTATCAATTTATGCAAGAAAGACAGAATTTTTACATCCCTTAATGTGTCATCGATGAACTCCTAGCTAACTCGATCGTAGGCCTTGATTAGGTCAATTTTCATAGCCATCCAGCTTCTTGGCCCCTTTGTAGTTCTCATGGAGTGGATTGCTTCCTGAGCGATCAAAAAATTATCCATGATGGATCTTCCAGATATAAAGCTCATTTCTCCGAAGCCTGTTAACCACCACTTTGGTGATAATTTTTGCCGAAACATTGATTAAGCTTATTGGACGGAGGTTTTGAAAACACTCTGGGTTCTTGATCTTAGGAATAAGAACTACCAGGGCTTTGTTAATCACAGTAGGAACCGTTCCTGAATCCAGTGCATCCTTTACCAACTGGCAGATTGAAGGGCCAATGAAGCTCCAATTATGTTGATAAAATCTCGCATTAAATCCGTCTATACCACCCATCTTGTATCTATGCATTTTGAAAACAGCTACCCGAACCTCTACATCATTTAGATCTTTGCTCAGGAAGGCTAATTCCCTATTAGATAACACAGGAAAATGGCCCCTAACCTGATAAGGACCTCGAGACAACGTATCATCGGTGTAGACATTTCTGAACAAGTAGAAGCCTCTTTGCACAATTGGAGAGGGTCTGAGATCCATTCTGCATTATCTAGCTGAATAGCTTTAACTTTCTTTTTGTACTTCTTTATTTTGTAGGCTGCGTAGAACCATTTTGTATTTCAGTCCCCATGATGAAGCCATATCGACTTTGCATTTTGGATTCGCATTAGTTTTTCCCGAGTTATAATCACTTCATATTCTTCCCGCAGTTCATGTTCTAAATCTCTAAGAAAGACTGAGTGTCTGTATGGAAGTACCCTCTGTATGCCTTCAATTCGAGCCCGAACTCTTTCTTTTTTCTTATTCAAGTCACCGAAATGGTTGAACTTCCAGTCATGTATCTGATTTGTTAAGTCTTGCAAGGCTTCAGGAAAGCACACGTTATAATTCCAGTTTGATGTAATCCAACCCTCCCAGCTATCATGCGCTTCCCACGCCACTAAATAACGAAAACAGTTCTGCCTCACTGGCCTTTTGTCCTTTGGTTTGAACTGGAGTAGAATCAGCGAGTGATTAGAAACTATCCTTGGTAAATGCCGGACTGAAAAATCCTCAAAGCTATCCATCTATTAATCATTAGCAAGCGCTCTATCAATCCTTTCATGACAAGTCTTGTTGGACCAGGTGAATTTGGAACCCTTGAAGCCAAAATCATATCATTCCTACTAATCCAATCCCTGAAACTTCTACAGCCTTTCGACTTGCATCCACCCACCTTGTCCGCTTCGTGAGTAAAGGCGTTAAAGTCCCCTAAAACCGTCCATGGACCATCAATCGTTCCTGCAAGAAGGTCAAGTTGAGGCCACAATGTACGCCTTGTTATCCCTTGCGGGCTACCGTACACCGTGGTTACAAAATAAGAAATATTGTCTTGGAAGGTTACCTTGGCATGTATAAACTGCCAATTACATTGAATAATTTCAACAAATATGGAATCACGCCACAATAACCATATTCCCCCTGAGTGGCCAATTGCCTCTATCCTATGAGAATTCTCCAATCCAATTTCTTTAATTTTATCAAGGGCTTTGAAGCCACTAATGTGAGGTTCAAAAATAGCAAGGAGCAATAATTTATGCTTTCTAATTAGATTTGTAATTTCGCAAATTGTTTTATGATTATAGGCACCACGACAATTCCACGCCATGAATTTGTAATCCATTAAAAAAGTTGTATGAAAAAGAGATTACCTACCGACGTCTGGCAAGTCCTCTCCGTCAGTATCCGACCAGTGTCCATCATCGGACACTCTCCGTTGGTCGTTGGCTGCACTGGACATCCTCATATGTTCATCCTGTGGTGGGTACTCCGCCATATCGTGGGGTCTGCTTTTTTCGCTCAAATATGAATTTTTAAGTTTGGCTTGAGATGAAAACATATGGTCGTCTGGGGGTTTGCCATCGATGGGGTTCATGGTTGTTTTCTGGCTTTGCAGTTGGTCGGTCGAGAGAATAACAGTGTCGGGGGTGGGGTTAGGATAATGTTGACTACCGTATGTCTTTCTTCTTTATCAGATTTTGTCAACTGTGTTTGGATGTTTTGGGCTAAGGATCCATGGGCTGGGACATTTGGATTGGCGATGGGAGTGTTTCTTGAGTTCAGAGGGTCGTTTTGGGCTGCATTTGGTGTCTGGCCCAAGATGGGTGAGGAGCTGGGGGAGGGCATGTTTGGTTCGGAGTTTGGGCCGCTGATTCACTTGTAGATGACTTCTTGGCCCATGTCCTGTCCCGGTTAGTTGGGTCAGATTTTCGCTTGGCGGACTTAGTGGTCGAGTCGTCCGTCTTCTTCTATCCAATTTCATACTTGTTCTTCCTGGTGGTTTACGGACGGAATCCTATGGAGAAAATATATGGTTGGTCTATATTAGGACTAGTAGAAGATGTACCTGAATTATTAGGTTGTGGATCTGCTTCGTCCTCCTCCATCGTAGTCAAAGCAGCGAAGGGGTTCTTTTGCGGGCAATATTCTCCTTGTGTTTTGCCCTGATTATTACGCCGGCTAGTGTTTGTTGGTTGAGCATTGTTAGAGGATCTCCGGCCCCGTTTCAGTGCACAACTCCACTCTTCTAAATTAGGAGAGATTCTGTGTTGCATCGGGATACGGGCTGCCTTCTCCCAATTCTGGTCTGCTGCTGGGGTTAGGTTGGGCCCACAGTGGTGATGTCTCCCCAGTTACCATTGTAGCTGGGGGGACCGTATCCGCTGAATTGGCATCCGATGGTGGCGAACCAGATCTGGATTTCGGTTGGTCAGAAGAGCAATCGGGACATTCGTCAATTACATGGCCATATTTCCCACAATTAAAGCATATTCTTCTCAAATCCTCGTATTCGACAGTATATGCTTTACCATCGACCCTTACCTTGCCTATAAGGGGTCTTGTTAAATCCAATTCCACGGCAATTCTGGCATACCTTCCTCTCTTGGCCAATAGAGTGTTTTTATATACCTTTAAATATCTCCCCAGAGGACGAGCAATGTCACGAAGGAGGTCGTTATGGAAATAGTGAATCAGAAGTCCTGGGATTCTCACCCAGGCCGCCACGGCTGATATGTTCTCTACTTTGGTGTCGAAATCGATCTTCCAAGGGAGGACTGTAATGTAGTGATCCACAATGGACCAAGGACCATTTAGCAAAGCATTGTAATAATCCTCCTTGTGGGTTAAGCTGATGATATGATACCCGTCCACAGAATCAACTAGGTCGATGTCACCTTTGGGACTCCATAGGCTTATCACACGCTTGCGTATTGCTAGGAAGCTGAAATTTCTACCCAGAGGCCGGATTACAATGGAATAGGCCATTGCTTTCTCCATCATTCATTTAATCCGATCAGCAAGTTTATGGCCGGCATGCCTTCTTGAACAGAGTAAGTCACATCTCCAGGCTCTGTTTTGACTTCCTCAAGGTGGAAGCCTGATGACTGTGGAGAAGATTGTCCCTTTAATAGAGAATCCTTGAAGGATTTGGGTTCTGAGTTTACAGACGGATTATCCCGTGAGACAAAAGATTCTTCAGATGGTGCATCTCCTTGTACCTCCCGATTTCTTACTTTCTTAGTTGCTGAGTTATCATTGTCATGGTCCATTGGGACTGGCTCCTCCGCCTCCATGGGAGACAGAGGAAGGTGGAGACGGCTAGGTGCTAACGGCTAGGAGGGAAAGTGCAGAAAGCAGTTTTTTTCAAAAAAAATGAGTTAGGAGCTCTTTTTCTCATTTAGCTCTTGGGCTAACTGAACGTTGAAATCGGTCATGGATGGAATTAAGGATTCAACGTATATGGCCGAAAGGTGGTCCTCTGTAAGCCGATCTTCTTCTTCTTTTTTTAGACATATTATTACAATTTACAATAACATACCTTTACCCAAAAAAGAAAAAAAAAATGCTTACGCAACACGAGGTACCCTTCAAAAAAAATTACACGAGGTGATGACAAGTACGCTACTTTTTGCAATTGACATAACTCAAAAAAAGAAAAAAGGAAAAGTTGAAAAATGAAAATTTAATACATGATGATTTTTTTAAAATTTTTTTTAATTCTTGTGATAGGGTATTTCCTTATTCACATATGTGGTTGGAAATACATGATGTGATCCATAATTATTTTCTACGATAGACGTCGTATTAATTAATATCATAACTTTAATTCCATCCATAATCAGTGAAATTCCTCAATTCAAGGTTCTTTATTTATTTTTATTTTTTATTGAAGAATTTTATGGTTTATACTACTACATAAATTTTTTTCTTATAATTTATTGAAGAATTTTTATATAATCAGAGGAAAAATTTTTTTCCATGAGATCTATTTTTAAAATTGTCTTTGGCTATCCTATGCGAATATTGTAGCAATATGTGTCCTCCGAGATGATTATAAAATTTCCCCCGCAGTCAAATGCCACATTTGTCACCTTATTCCCGTCAGAATCAGCTTTGCTTTTTTAATTCTCCCAGCTTCGCTAACGAAACTTGGATTTACACGGTGTCTTAGGATGGGCGGCGATGATGATCTAAGCGGTGGCGGACGACCTAAAACCTGCAAGTCAGAGCCTCGGGTGTCTCCCGAAGGTAGACTCTCTGATACTTAAGTCAATAAGGGAATAAAGAGAATAGAGAAAGAAGGATGTGTATCGTGTGTAGAAAGTGTAGAAGATAGGTAGAAGATATGTATTATGGGAGAGGCACATAAAGAGGTGGTATTACCTGTTTCCTGAAACCCTAGCGGAATAGATTTAGACGGTGGCTTAATCTTCAAGTAATTTAATCATAAGCCTAATAAGTCTAGGATTAATTTATGACTCGTCATTCGCGGTGATATAAAAAAATTACTCTTAAATTTTAGATACGAATTTCAAGTTCTGGCTTTCAAAAGTTGACGAACTCCTATTGAATTTCTGCATTATTCTGGGAAGTTATGATGTATCTAATTGAACTGCATTTTTGGTCTTCAAAACAACGGAATTTGAGTCCTTTTTTTTCCCCCTCTTCATGACAGTCTTAATCTTCAAAAGAATTTATGGTTGATGGCATTTAGCCTTTCATAAATCAGCCACATTGCACAAAGATTTCAATTCTAATTCGTTCCTAAGTCAGTTACAATATATTTAAGATCTACACCATTCAGCAAATACATCGTTGCGATAATTCTAAACAATATTTTATGTTCTTATAACTCCATTAAAAGAAGCCCTTTATTTCTAGGGTTGGGGGGTTGGAGGGAAGAAGTAAGATCAAAATTGGAATTGAAATATTTATTTCTAATTTCCATACGCGGATACGCCCATTAGACAAAATTAAAAGTTGGGACGATAAAAATCAATAAGGAAACAGCCAAATGTTAAACAAGTACTGGCTGTACTGCTAGTCCAGCTCTCCCAAAACATTTTACGTGAAGCCCTTAGTTCAAAAATTTTGATCTGATTGGGGCAAATATCTATCTACCACATTCTTAGTTGCTTCGCTAGTTATATAAAATTTTTACTCTCTTCGTCTTAAAATATTAATATTCAATCAACAAATAAAAATTTATTTCTTACACAGAAAGATTCATTTTCGTTTTTATTTTCTTTTCAAAAATACTCACACAATAAAAATGTGGGGGTGGAAAAGAGACTACACAATTTGCCGACACCAATAAAAATATTTTTTTAAAAATAAAATAAAATAAAGGGACATGGTTCTTATTATTACATACCTATCAAGTTCCCATGATTAATAATTAAAAAAAAAAAGAAATCACACCAAATCACTCAAATTAAGGAAATGTAATATTACCTTCTCAAAAGAAAACAAAGAAGAGTAATATTTGATTCCCCTAATTGTTTTCACCCCTTCGATTGAGGAGGATGGTGTGGCCAATCGAAGAAACATGGAAAATAGTATCATCCCTTTCTTAATTTGATTTTTCTGCCATAAATTCCATCCTCAAAATTAGGGAATTTCCGTGGCTGAATTGAACAAAAAAGAGAAAGAAAGAAGAAAAAGGGAAAAGAAAATAGAGCTCTCCCTTATTAATGCACCAATATGATCGAGTACTCAATTTTATATACATTTGGGGAACTCTATTGAGAGGAAGAAGTTGTGAGTTCCTCTTGCTTGTTACACCCAAAGAGTGTCTTTTAGATTCATATTGTCCAATTTATTCATATATTTCCAAAGCGGGTCGAAAGGATTTCACATCAATACTCACCTCTTGAAGTGTTATTGAAAAGGTATGCAAACTGCAAAATTGTTTCGATTCCTTATTATGCTTTCTTTTCTTCGGTTTTGCTACGACTTATGTACTATTATTTGTGCGGAAATTTATCATCTCACCACAGTTGTGTTTCAGAAAAGAGTATGCGGAAAGTACTAAAACATGAGATTGAAGGAAATTAGTATACATATGACATAAATTATGCATGAAAAACATCATAGACTAAACAATTGGCTGTAGTTTGTTATACATATTGTAGATTGATTAAGAATTGTGGACATATATGTTATAGAATGATTGACAACCCGAGCCAATGTTTAGATTGTGAAATTATTTAGTTGATGAATGGTATCAAACATTTACTTATTGATTTTCTATAGATCAAATTAGAGCTTCTGAAACCTTGATTATGATTGTATACTGAAACGAGATGTAGTAAAAAAGAAAAAAAAAAGGCGAATACCATTTTATTCGGTTACAAGGGATTAAGGGTCTTTACCATATGCTGCTCCTACTATAATACGGTGTCACCACAATTTAACATCCGAAGATAAATATACAATCCGCTCAACACCATTAGAGCTAGACAAAAACTGTGATGCTACTAGGTCTACTGTTGTTCCTTCGGACCAAAATATGATTTTATAGTTTTACCACTTTTTTTTTTAAAAAAAGAAAAGAACGATTCGTAGTGTTAGTTATTGTCTCTGTCCGAAAATATAATTTTATATTGGAACAAAAAGAGTAACAAGTAACTTCCATTGTTTATAGTTATCGAAACTTTATTTATTTTTATTTTTTTGGTTAACAACGTTTGTTCTTTTTATTAGTATACTAGTAAAACTTGGGTCTTTGTTAATGGATTAAAATAGAATTTGATTATCTACATTTTTTCAATATATAGTGGTCGTCATCATGGGTCGTGCAAAATTGGAAATGCAACTGATTGCTAAAGAGAAACAACGCGTTACAACATTCAAGAAGAGAAAAGATGGATTGATAAGAAAAATCCACGAACTCACGACCCTGTGTGACGTGAATGGCTGCATGATCATCCGTCCTCCGAACCAAGACAACCTCTCACCGGAGATCGAAACATGGCCGGAAAATCCCGACTTCGTGTCGGGAATCATCGAGAAATACAGAGCCAATCCCGATGTCGGCGGCAGCCGGACGTACACGCTGACGGATTTCTACCAGTGCCGGAGCAAGAAGGTGGTGGAAGAGCTCGAGAAGAAGCGCAAGAAACGCCGGGAAATGGTATACCCGACGCGGGCGATTAACTCGGTGAGCGGTCTCCGGGAGACCCAATTGAGAGAACTTGCTACTAAATTAGACAACAAGCTGGATTTTGTCAAATGCAAAATTGATTCCATGAAAGGATCATCATCTTCAGCAACAGCTTCAAGTATTCTTCATCATCACCATCATCATCATTTCTTTCCTCAAAACAGGGGAATTGTGTTTGATGGGCCACATATCCTTCCACAGCAACATCATCAGATGAGGATCAGCAATTTCAACAACAATAACAACATGAGCAGCACCAGATTGCTTCTTCCAGGAGCTTCAATTCAAAGAAATCTGGAACCATGGGATGTTTCAAACAGGATTCACGTCCCAGCTCTGCTTCAAGAAACTCCTCATCAGCAACATCAGATTCATCACCCTGAGTTGAATAATTCCAGTTCAATGGTGAAGCTGCTAATGGGTGGTGATCAGGATGATTATATTCATGGTGGTAACCATAATAATCCCTCAAATTTTGCTATTCAATTCCCATCATTCAAGCACGAGATTCAACACGAATCCTCCCCTGTTTCCTCGCTCGATAGTGCTGCAGGGCAGTTGTTTGCTTATTCGACAATGCCGCCTTTGCCTCCGTTCCATGGTCAGAATTTCCATCAACAAACAATGGGGACATTCATGCCGATTCAGTATCCAGCTAATGTGAGTGATATTCATCAAGTTCATGGTCATAACAGTTCTGAAAATTCAAGGGAGAAAGAGCTCAATGACTTCTTTCATTGCTCCTTCAAGGATCACAGAGAAAGGCGCTAACTGATCATATAGAAGCAGTAGTCAGTAATCAAATCAATCCACTATCTCAGTGAATTTTAATTCTGTTTTTCTTTTCCAGATCTAGCTTGCTTGTTGAGTTTAATCTTTTATTAGATGTTTCAGTACAATGAATTTGTCTTTGGTTACTTAATTTGGAATCAATTGCTGCCCTGACTTGGTATCAGATTCTGAAAGTTTGTTTTGAATAGTGCTACACTGCTGCTAATTCTCCTTTCGTTTGAGTTGCTTCATTTCCATCAGGGGCTCTTCTTGAAAGAGTAAGAGAATGAGATGGTTGTGAATGTTGTGTTCTGTATTCATATCAATCGTTTATATAAAAGTGTACATAAGAGATTAAGCTATACATTTGTTGTTATCAGGTAAAACATATCTATAACTTGTATACTAATCACATACAACTTCCTTAGTTCCTATACTTATCGTATAGTCTATCATCCCCCGCAATCGAAGCAGAATTATGAATCATGCAAAGATTGGAACGTAATTCCGTAAACTCTTTGGAATAGATTTAGTGAGAAGATCAGCACGTTGAGCTTGAGTTGGAACATGTTCAACTGTTAGTCGACCAGCAGCAATTTTCTCCCGAACAAAATGCACATCCAGTTCCATGTGCTTCGTCCTTGCATGATTAATGGGGTTTGCAGCCAAGTATGTGACAGAGATATTATCACAAAGGATTACAGGCCGTCAAGGAAGTACAATGAAAAGTTCAGACAGTAGATGCTCTAGCCAAAGGGTTTCAGCCAATGCAGTGGCCACCACCCGATATTTAGATTCAGCTGAGGATCTAGACACCTTTGCCTGCTTCTTTGATGACCAAGACACAAGTGAAGCTCCAAGGAAGACACAAAAACCTGTTGTAGATCGTCGGGTAAGAAGACACCCTGCCCAATCCGCGTCGGAGTAGGTGACAAGACGATCAAGCGCAGCAGCCTTAATGTGAAGACCATAATGTAGTGTACCTTTATACGTTTAACGGCTTGAAAGTGTTGTTCATGCGGAGCATGCATATATTGACAAACAAGATTCACAGTAGGCCTGTTCATTCGGGTCAAATTAACGGGTTTCGGGTCAATGAAATCGGTTATTCGGGTCCTCGGGTGGAATACGGGTTAACCCGAAATTAAGCACAATTTCATCTGACTAATATGGGTCCTAAAAAAATTAAAACATGAGATGGAGAGTGAGCCTAGAAAAATTAAATCAAAATAAAACACAAAGGGCAACAACTATTTTAGTAAGGGTTTCAAAAATGATTCCCAAATTTTAGAGCATCTTTTATCATGATTTTTTCAGGCAAAATAAAAATCAAACAAAGCCCATCATAAACAATGTCAAACTCCATCAAAAGGCAAGATAAGATAAAAGATACCTATGACCAGAATGAGAAAAGCATAACGGATGGAGAGCATACCTGTATTTTTGAAGAGTCTTTTAGCTTTAATGTGACTTTGACGGTGGAAAAAACAACGGAAATGGAGGTAGCTGACGTACTAGCAGAGTCGGTGGCACTAGCTTGAAGCGAAGAAGTGAGTGCGAGACTTTAGAGGCAGATCTCGCTAGATCTAAAAAAGAAAGGACGACGGATCGACAGAAATGCCGTCCGACGAAGCTCCGGCGTTTAGCTCTCTTCATTCTAATGGAAAAATGACGCCGTCGTCCATAAGGGGAAGTGGATCGGATAACCGGCTTCTAGCTGGTTACTTGGCTCACGAGTTTCTGATAAAAGAGACGCTGTTCGGAGAACAATTTGAGCCGGTTCGAGTAAATTCGGCTGTACGGCTTCCGTCAGCTGGTAAGCCGCCGGTGAGGAGGAGGTCAGAGGGCAGTGGCAGCCGGAGTTTTGAAATGGAAGACGAGATAGATAAAGGGTCGGCGAAGAAGATGGATAGTCGGAGTTATTGATGAGAATTTACAAACCTACATTCCCATCATTGAAGAAAATAGCACACCTTCGAGTTCAAAGCCTTTTACAAGATCACAAGCTAGGAAGCTCAAGGCAAACGTGGCAACACTCCTCAACCTCACAATGCACCATGAAGAAGCAAAGATGGAGGCAACACCTCAATGGGTCAATTTCCTCCGTTTCTGCCCAAGAAGAAGTTAACCAATTTTGAGCAGATTTAGGCCAATTCATATCACTCCTTTTTGGCCATCTTTTTCAACCATCTTTAAGGTATTTTGGAGCCTTACAATCTGGTCTAAATTCATTAAAATTTCGGCCAAACCCTCAACAATAAAAGGTGGCCAGATTTGAAGGGTAAAAGCAAGTCATGGTGTAATCCAAGTGGAGCCACTTTTGTTGACAACTCATGGTCCAACTTTGCAGCCATCTTTGACCATGTTTTGAAGACTTAAAGGTGAAGAAATCCTAGGTAAATGATAGCTGCACCAGCTGCCCTAGTCAACTACAAAACAAGGAACCATCTTAGCATTACTTTTTATATTTTATTAAGCAAGTTGTCTAGTTCTTTTGTCCTTTAAACTCGAAAAAGAAACAACCATTTTGGGTAGTTTTTGAAGTCATTGTTCATGTATGAATCCTTGAGAGGAAGACCCTTTCAGAATTCCAAGCTTCTTCAAGTTTGGTAGCATAGCACTGCTTGTAGCTTGTTATGTAGTAAGTGTGCAATTTAGTTTATGATTTAACTAGATTGTGGAGCTTTTTGTGAATTGTTGAAATGGTTAAATTTTTCATGCCTTAGTTTGTTCAAATCTGATTCTCATCTAGTGTTTGAAAGGGTTAAGGTACCATTTAGGCATTCATATCATAAATTATTCTACCCCATTTCTATCCTTTCCACCCGAATCCATCTTTGTGTTCCTTTGAATACACTTTGAATTCTCTTCATATCCAAGACCTTTTGATTTTGGATCATATCAAACTGATCTTGTTGTGTAAATTTGTATGGTAAAGTCCGGGACAACCTCTAAATAAATTTGCTTCCAATTGTGCGCATGAAATCTGCATCATTTGGTAGAAATCTACATCAATTTGGCACCAGAGCTCTTGGTTCATTTACCTACAAAATAATTGACCTACTTGCTGTTCTTCATGTTCTAAATATTCAAGTTTGAATAACCTACTAAGTTGCAAGTTGTTCTTAGCTCAATTCAGCTTCATAAAAAAAAAAAAAAACAGATTTGGGAAGTTTTTGAGCTATACAATCGATAGTATCCATTGCACAATCGTTGTACAACCTTTCTGTCCAAGTCATTTTCTTTTTCATTTCCTTTCTTTTCCTTTGTTTCCCTTTCATCTTTTATTGTCAAGTTAAGGTATGTTAAATTCATTTTAGCTATTCTAATTGTTGCACATGATTGTTAAATTATATCTCTAATTTGTGCGCAATTAAATCTATAAACATTCTACTAGCTAGTTACCAATTTTGATTGCACAAGAAGTTGGAACCTGAAAGTTGAGAAAAAGAGAGGTTTTACCATCAATCCTCACTAAATATCTAGACCTTCCGAATGATCATGGGTGAGTGAATTGGGAAGGGGAACTGAAATTGGGGGTGAGTTTAGCTTCTTAAATCTTTTTCTTTCTTTATTTTTCGGATACTACTTGTTCTTGTGTTTTTGTTGATCTTTAGTGAAGATGCCTCCTAAACCAACCAGTGGAAGGAATCAACAAGTAGAGGAGCCCGAAGCTGCCTCTAGCAATCCAGCCATGGATGATATACAAAGAACCTTGAACCAACTTGTTGGTAGCATGAGAGAGTTGTTTGATGCAAATAGAGAAATTAGAGAGGAGATGCACACTTTGAAGGAAGAAGTGCAAGTAAATAGACCCCGAGGAGGAAGAGATCATCAAGCCATTTTAGAGGAGGAAGATGAAGAAGAACTTGAACCACCTAGAAGGAAGAATCAAGATAGAAGGCGAGAAACCGAAGATGGCAAGATAAAACACCAACTTCCGGAGTTTCTTGGCAAGGCTGATCCGGATCTCTATTTGGAGTGGGAAACCAATGTATACAAGGTGTTTTCTTTGCACAATTATTCGGAGCAATACAAGGTTGGAGCTGCCATTGCAGAGTTTAGACAAAATGCTAACACTTGGTGGCTAGATGTGATGAGAAGAAGGCGTAGAGATGGTGAAGGAGAAGTCACAACTTGGCGGGAGCTAAAGCGTTTGATGAGAGCTACTTATGTCCCAAAAACCTACCAAAAGAAGCTAAGAAGTGAACTCCAAGACTTAAGGCAAGGTACTCGTTCTTGTATAGAATTTTATTATGAACTAATTGCCTTACGTTCTAAGCTTCAGATTGATGAAAGTGATGATGCAATGGAGGCACGGTTTATAAGGGGTTTAAATAGGAATATTAGAGACCAAGTGGAGAATGAAGCAATGAAGTGCAATTCATTAGAAGAAGTTGTTGCTTTTGCTGATTTGATTGAGAAACACTTGAAGGAGAAAGAGAGCCGTTCTAGGTTCACTCCGGGAGGCTCAACCAGCAAACCAACACCACCAAAGAAGCTAATGCCGAGTTCTTCCACCAGTCAACCCAAGATAGTTGTCAAGCCAACCGTGAATAACCTACCAAAGAAGGTGATCACTCCACCTCAAGGACAAGAAAGAAGAGTTTAGTGTTTCAAATGTAAAGGGTGGGGACATTATGCTAAAGATTGTGTGAATCAAAGGGTGATGCATATTACTGAAGATGGAGAGATTTTTAGCGAAGATGAGGAATCTGCCTTAGAAGCCGAAAGGGAGCAATCTTCATTACCATTTATTGAGACCGAAGATGTTACATTTTCAAGCGATGAAGAAGGTGATTTTTCTGATCCTAAATCTCTTGTTTTTATGCGTACTTTGAGCTCACATGATAGGATCATTGGGAAGAACCATGAGGAGCAACGAACCAACTTGTTCCATATGAAGTGTAAAGTGTTGGGGAAGACTTGTTTAGTCATTGTAGATGGTGAGAGTTGTACCAATGCTGTTAGTGAAGAGTTTGTCAAGAAAGTTGCTTTAACTACAACCAAGCACCCGAGACCTTATAGATTGCAATGGATTGGTGACAATGGAGAAGTTCGGGTGAAACTTCAAACCAAGGTACCTTTAAAAATTGGTCCATACCAAGATGAGGTAATTTGTGATGTTGTACCAATGAATGCTTGTCATGTTTTATTGGGAAGACCTTGGGAGTTTGATAGGAAAGCAATGCATGATGGTTACACTAACTCCTACACACTTTGTATTAATGGTTCTAAGTTTGTTGTACCCCCTTTGAGCCCAAAAGCTATTCATGAAGCACATGTTCATATTGCAGCCAAAAGAGGGCAAGAGAAAAGGCATGAAGGTGAGTTGAAAAAGCCAATAGAGTGTGGTGAGAATGAGAGAAAAACCGAGAGACAAAAGCCACAAACTAGTGAGAAAAGAGGCAGTTTGTTACTCGCCACAAAGAGTGATATTGAGGAGGTATTGGAAGGCCAACCACCCCTCATTCTTTTGATGTTATTTGGTGATTGCTTAACTAACACTAACAATGACAATGTGCCTAGTGTTGTTAAGTCTGTTTTGCAGGAATTTGAAGATGTGTTTCCGGAAGAACTACCCCACGGATTACCACCTATCCGAGGCATTGAACACCAAATTGACTTTATTCTGGGAGCTTCAATTCCTAATAGGCCAGCCTACAAAGCCAACCCTATTGAGACAAAGGAACTTCAAAGGCAAGTTGATGAACTCCTTGCCAAAGGTTTGATTCGTGAGTCTATGTCTCCTTGTGCAGTACCCGTGATACTTGTCCCTAAAAAGGATGGTACATGGCGAATGTGTGTTGATTGTAGGGCTGTGAACAAGATCACTATCAAGTATAGGCATCTTATACCTAGACTTGATGACATGCTAGAAGATTTGTGTGGTGCTTGTGTATTTTCTAAGATTGATTTGGCATCCGGTTACCACCAAATTAGATTGAAACTGGGTGATGAATGGAAAACAGCCTTCAAAACCAAATTTGGGTTATATGAGTGGCTTGTTATGCCATTTGGTTTGACCAATGCACCTTCTACATTTATGCGTTTAATGAATCATGTACTTAGAGCTTTCATTGGCAAGTTTGTTATTGTCTATTTTGATGATATTCTGATTTTTAGTCGAAATGAAGATGAGCATGTCTATCATTTATCTTGTATATTTTCGACTTTGAGAGATCAAAAACTTTATGCTAAGCTTTCTAAGTGTACATTTTGTGTGGAAGAGGTTGTTTTTTTAGGCTTCATTGTAGGGAAAGATGGAGTTAAGGTTGATGAAGAGAAAGTGAAGGCTATCCGAGAATGGCCAACCCCTACAAATGTGACGGAAGTCCGATCTTGCCATGGGCTTGCAAGCTTCTACCGTCGGTTTGTAAGTCATTTTTCTAGCATTGCTGCACCCCTGAATGTATTGACCAAGAAAAATGTGAAATTTCATTGGGGTGAAAAACAACAAGAAGCATTTGACACATTGAAAACAACAAGAAGCATTTGACACATTGAAGCATATTCTTACAAATGCACCCGTGCTTGCATTACCTAATTTTGATCTTACATTTGAACTTGAATGTGATGCTAGTGGTGTAGGAATTGGTAGTGTCTTAATGCAAAACAATAGACCTATAGCATATTTTTCTGAAAGATTCAATTCTGCCCAAATAAATTATCCTACTTATGATAAAGAATTGTATGCTATCATTCGGTCTTTAGAACATTGGCAGCACTTCCTTCTTCCAAAGGAGTTTGTGATACATACGGATCATGAATCTATCAAGTACCTTAACGGGCAGCAAAAGTTGGACAAAAGACATGCCAAGTGGAGTACTTTCTTAGAAACATTTCCCTATGTTATCAAGTACAAGAAAGGTAAGGAAAATGTTGTTGCTGATGCACTCTCCCGAAGAAACCAAATCCTTGCTATTGTTGAAAGTAAGTTCTTCGGCTATTACTACTTGAAGGACTTGTATGAAAATGATCTTGATTTTGCTGAAATTTTCAAGAGTTGTAAACATGGAGCTTTTCAAAAGTTCTATTTGCATGAGGGTCTTTTATTTAAAGAAAATAGATTGTGTGTTCCTAAATGCTCATTGCGTGATACTCTTGTGCATGAATCTCATTGTGGTAGTCTTATGGGACACTTTGGTGTTTTAAAGACTTTGAACATGTTGTGTGAACATTTTTATTGGCCACGAATGAGAAAGGATGTTGAAAAATTCTGTTTGGCTTGTATTGAGTGTAGACAAGCTAAATCTAAGTCTAATAATTTTGGTTTATACACTCCATTACCCGCACCTTTACACCCGTAGATTGACATTTCTATGGATTTTGTGTTAGGGCTACCTACTTCCAAGCGAGGTAATGATAGCATTTTTGTAGTTGTTGATCGTTTTTCAAAGATGGCTCACTTTATTCCTTGCAAGAAAACTAATGATGCTAGGTACATTGCGGATCTATTCTTCAAGGAAGTGGTAAGATTGCATGGCATCCCGAAGATTATTGTAAGCGATCGAGATGTTAAGTTTTTGAGCTATTTTTGGAAGTCATTGTGGATTAAACTTGGTACACAATTGTTGTTTTCTACTACTGCACATCCACAAACTGACGGTTAAATTGAAGTTGTGAACAGGACTCTAGGTTCGCTACTTAGAGCATTGATTCGAGGGCACAAGAAGACTTGGGAGAAATGCCTTCCAATTGCTAAGTTTGCTTACAACCGTACAACACAACGCACAATTGAAATGTCACCATTTGAATGTGTTTATGGTTTTAATCCCTTAACCCCTTTAGACTTATCTTCCGTTTCTTTACCCAATTCGCAGGTACTTGAAATGGATGGAGCTAAACGTGCCAAGTACATTCAGAATCTTCATTCCAAGGTGCACGACATGATAGTATAGAAAAATGAGCATTATGCCTGTAATGCCAACGAGCACCGCAAGGAAAAGGTTTTTCAACCAGGAGACTATGTTTGGGTTAACTTTAGGAAAATCAGATTTCCTACAAAAGTGAAGGGCAAACTTGATGCTCGTGGAGATGGACTATTCAAAGTTCTTCAACAACTGAATAACAATTCTTATGTTATTGATCTATCAGGTGAGTATAATGTTAGTTCCACTTTCAATGTTTCTGATTTGAGTGCCTTTGAATATGTAGATGACAATGAGGAGGAGGAACCAACGGATTCTTCTACTAAGAATCCTTTTCAAGAGGGAGGGGATGATGAGAATTTACAAACCTACATTCCCATCATTGAAGAAAATAGCACACCTTCGAGTTCAAAGCCTTTTACAAGATCACAAGCTAGGAAGCTCAAGGCAAATGTGGCAACACTCCTCAACCTCACAATGCACCATGAAGAAGCAAAGATGGAGGCAACACATCAATGGGTCAATTTCCTCCATTTCTGTCCAAGAAGAAGTTAACCAATTTTGAGCAGATTTAGGCCAATTCATATCACTCCTTTTTGGCCATCTTTTTCAACCATCTTTAAGGTATTTTGGAGCCTTACAATCTGGTCTAAATTCATTAAAATTTTGGCCAAACCCTCAACAATAAAAGGTGGCCAGATTTGAAGGGTAAAAGCAAGTCATGGTGTAATCCAAGTGGAGCCACTTTTGTTGACAACTCATGGTCTAACTTTGCAGCCATCTTTGACCATGTTTTGAAGACTTAAAGGTGAAGAAATCCTAGGTAAATGATAGCTGCACCAGCTGCCCTAGTCAACTACAAAACAAGGAACCATCTTAGCATTACTTTTTATATTTTATTAAGCAAGTTGTCTAGTTCTTTTGTCCTTTAAACTCGAAAAAGAAACAACCATTTTGGGCAGTTTTTGAAGTCATTGTTCATGTATGAACCCTGGAGAGGAAGACCCTTTCAGAATTCCAAACTTCTTCAAGTTTGGTAGCATAGCACGGCTTGTAGCTTGTTATGTAGTAAGTGTGCAATTTAGTTTATGATTTAACTAGATTGTGGAGCTTTTTGTGAATTGTTGAAATGGTTAAATTTTTCATGCCTTAGTTTGTTCAAATCTGATTCTCATCTAGTGTTTGAAAGGGTTAAGGTACCATTTAGGCATTCATATCATAAATTATTCTACCCCATTTCTATCCTTTCCACCCGAATCCATCTTTGTGTTCCTTTGAATACACTTTGAATTCTCTTCATATCCAAGACCTTTTGATTTTGGATCATATCAAACTGATCTTGTTGTATAAATTTGTATGGTAAAGTCCGGGACAACCTCTAAATAAATTTGCTTCCAATTGTGCGCATGAAATCTGCATCATTTGGTAGAAATCTACATCAGTTATGCTGAGGTGGCGACCTTGTTCCAGATCTCGATCGCCCACAAAGAAATTAGATATGATGTTGATCGAAGAAGAGGGTCTAAGGAAGGTTGCCGGTGATTGACTTTGGAGGTTAAGGATGAGATCTGGAGAGATGAATGAGATTGGGGTGTCCGAATAGTGAAAACGGGAATATGGAATTGACTTATCAGGTGTCGTTGATAACTATGGATATCCACTTCGGGTGTCCTTAGGATATTTAATTCATTTCAGTTTGTCAAATTCTAACCAAAACAATCAACTTCATTTAACCGAATATAATAAAACCAGTTCGGGTCACTCGGGTCAGGTTGTACCCGACCCAATGAACAGGCCTAATTCACAGCATACTGAATGTCAGACCTTGTAAATGTTAGATATTTAAGAGCTCCAACCAAACTTCTATAAAGAAGAGGATTATGAAGGGAGTAGTAGTTTCTGTGGAGAACTGAAAACCAGGAACAAGCGGAGTAGCAACAGGCTTGCATTGAGAAGATTGCTTCCACTTAATAGTTCCTCAGCATATTTTTGTTGATGTAAGAACCAGCCTCCCTGATGCTTATGAATAGAAACGCCCAAGAAGTAACTTATAGAGCCAAGATCAGTCATAGCAAAAGTATCTTTCATAGAAGCAATAATTGAGCCAAGATCAGTCATAGCAAAAGTATCTTTCATAGAAGCAGTAATTGAAGTAATCAACTTGTCACTGGAAGCTGTTAATAAAATATCATCAACATATAACAGGAGAATAGCCGATGGAACCATGCCCTTGGGGCTTGTTTTGAGCCATAAAGAGCTTTATTCAACCGACAGACATAATGAGGATGGTCTGGGTGAACAAAACCAGACAATTTCATTTAAATGGCCATTTAAGAAAGTATTCTTAACATCTAACTGATGAGCTGATGAGCTGACCATTGACGGAAAGCGGCAATAGTTAAAAAAAAGTCCCCATTATCACTGGTTTAACCACAAGACTATCCGTTTGATCGTAATCAATACCAGGCTGTTTATTGTAGCCTTGAGCAACCAAACGTATTTTACAACGATCAAGAGAGCCATCACCTTTTGATTTAACTCGAAAAAATCCATTTGGAGCCAATAATGTTGGCATTAAGAGGTGGAGAAAATAAATCCCAGATTTTATTTTGTAAAAGGGCGGTATACTGCTGTAACAGCATGCCATTCAGGAAATTTATTTGCTTCTATAAAGGATTTTGGTTTATGAGGTAAGCAAGAACAAGAAGAAGTTGTGACAGTGAGAGAAAGAATAATTTTTGGACGACGGGTATCGTCCTGAAGTCGAGTTGCATGGGATGTAGACGTTTCAGAGGAGATGGAGGAGTGATGGATTTGAAAGGACTAGATGATGAAGGAGATTGTAAAGGAGAATTCGAGCTTGACGGGGAAAAAAGGAGGGGAAGGTAGTGTTTCAGGAGAAGTAGGAATAGATCGGGTCAGAGTAGTCTTATAAGATAAAGTAGGAAAAGTTTTAGGGATCAGAAACAAAGGAGATTTAAAGGGTGGAGAAGATAATGAAGATTGAGTTGAAACGGAAGTTAACTGCTGATAAGGAAACTGAGTTTCGTCAAAGACTACATGATAAGAAATATAGACCTTTTTGGAGACGGGATCATAGCAACGTTAATCTTTAGATGACTCGGGATAGCCCAAAAAAATACATTCCACAGAATGAGAATTTAGTTTATTTTTAGCAACGTATGAGAGATTTGGAAAATAGGAGCAACCAAATACACGAAGACATGAATAGTCAGGAAGAGAATTATAAAGAAGGTAGAAAGGACTAAACCCTAATTTAGAAGAAGTAAGCAGACGATAAATAAGATAAGTGCTTGTGTCAACAGCTTCCGCCCATAATTCAAGTGGGAGTTCAGCTGGTGAAGTATAGTACGTAATTAATTAGGGTTCAATTCATATGTTCCGCTTTGCCATTTTTTTGTGAAGTATGAGGACAAGAGATGCGCAAAGCAATGCCTTTATTATTAAGAAAAGTGCAAAAATTACTGGAAACAACATACTCGGCAGCACCGTCAGATTGAAGCATTTTAATGGACGTATTAAACTGATTGAAGACGAGATAATAAAATGAAACAAACTTGTAATAAACATCATACTTCTGTTTTATTGGAAAAACCCATAAAAAATGTAATCATCTAAAAACAGTACATAGTATTTGAAACAAAAAAAAAAAAGAAAGAAAAATGTGGTGCAGTCCAAACGTCTGTATGGATGAGATCAAAGGGACGACGAGTGACAAAAATGGATTAAGAAAATTGCAGCTTCTGATGTTTACCAATCTGACAAGCTTGGTAGAAAAAACCAGCGGAATTAGAGATCACAGAGAATCGAGGAAGACTGTTTGTGGAAAGCAACTTGGATAAGACGGAGAAATTGGGATGACCCAATCTTTGATGCCAAAGAGATTGCAACCAGTGCAGTTGGAGAAGAGGCACGATGAAAAACCTGAGTAGGAAAAGAGTAAAGGGGACTCAGGCTATTAGAGCGTAGACGTTGTTTCTTCGTCTAGAGGTCCTTCTCAGAAAAACCAAAGGGATTAAACTCGAGTGAGCATTGATTATCATTAGAGAAAATTCTAACAGATATGAGATTCTGGGTTAAGCCGGGAACACGAAAAACATTAGGAAAATAAAAAGACAAAGGTAATGTGCCAATTGAAGCAATAGGTAAAGATGTGCCGTCACCGACAACGACACGATGCATACCTTTATAAGGTTGAACATGAGATAGAATACCTGATTGTGGAGTCATGGTATTAGATGCACTAGTGTTGAGATTCCAGTTTGGATCAGCAGATGGTGGATGAGATGCCACAGACCGATTGGAGTTATCAACATAAAATGCCGGCGGTTAAAATTGGTAACAGTCACGAGCGGTATGATTGGATTGTAGGCAAAGTTGACAATGGACATATGGAAGTGAAGGAGGAGGACCTAACAGGGAAGGACCTCGAGGACGAGTAGGAAAAGATGGTGAGGATAGGATGCCATAAGAGTAGAAAGTTGGGGAATTAAACCCCTGACGGCCACGTCCCCTTCCACGGCCATGAAAATTTTGATTTCGCCCACGGCCACGATTTGAAGAAAAAGAAGGAGGAGGATAAGCTGATTGCGGATGAGTCTCAAAAGGGTTGGGAGTAGCAGCAACGAGAGCAGTGGAAGGTGAAGACACCGGAGGAGAATTTTGCTGTAATTGGACCTCATGAAGAAACAACAAAGCACGGGCTTCAACAAAGGAGGGAAGGGGAATGTTTATGGAAATGGCTGTAGAGACAGGCAGATACTCATTTGGTAAACCCGCTAAGACTTGAAGAACTAAATCTGAGTCAGAAATTGGTGCATCTGACAGCAGTTAAGGAGTCGGCAAGAGACTTAATACAATGAAAATAATCATTGATGGATAACTCTCCCTTCTTTTGATTGTGAAATTGCATTTTGAGATAGAGGATCCGAGAGCCTACATGATCCTGGAATAATTTCTCGATGGCAATCCAGGCATCACGAGCGGTAAGAGAATTATTTGGAGTAATGATAGCTTGAAGAATTTCGATTGAAATGGTGGCTTGAATCTAAGAAAATACTATGGAATCAGTTTGCATCCATGAATGATAGTCAGGATTGGGGAGAATTTTTCCAGCAGAATCAATGCTGGTGGAAGAAGGACAGAGAGAAGTGCCATCAATATGATCGATGACACCATGGCCGCGGAAAAACGGGAAGGAAGAGTTCTTTCCATAGCATATAATTAGTGAAATCAATAACTTGGGAGACGTAGTTTTTGATATTTGATAGACTCAAAGCTTGGTGAAACTAGGAGTGGAATTGGAACTAAGAGAAGAAGTCGTGACGTGAGTAGGAGAGAAAGTTAGAGTATTAGAACCCATGACAACAGAAGTGGCAGCAGAGAGATCTCCTAATACCATGAAAGAGTAAGAGAATGAGATGGTTGTGAATGTTGTGCTCTAAATTTATATCAATCGTTTATATAAAAGTGTACATAAGAGATCAAGCTATACAGTTGTTGTTATCAGGTAAAACATATCTATAACTTCTATACTAATCACAAACAACTTCATATACTATTCTTATAGTCTATCACTTCTATCTTTGCCTCTACTTGGCTGCTTTTGATTCTTTTTCCTCTTGCACAAACAAATATTGGATGGGAGGGTTTTAATTTCTTTTGTGAGGCTTATGGATTGTGTACTATTTATTGTTCCCATCGTAATGTAGAAAAACATAAATTGCTTTGATTGTGCGACTTATATTTGATTTTAAGTTATTTATTGGTTTGCATATTAGGTTTGCGTTGATAGTGAAATCCTATTAATGTGGTTGTGATTCAGCAATGCATTGCGCGTTGTACGCCCAAATCGTAATATAGAAAAACATAAATTACTTTCATCGTGCGACCTAAGTTCGATTTCAAGTTATTTATTAGTTTTCATATTAGATTTGCATTAATGGTGCAAATTTTGTTAATGTGGTTGTGGTTCGGCAATGCATTGCGCGTTATACGCACATATAACGCGCAATCCATTGTTGAACCACAACCACATGTTTATAATGTATAATATATCTTTTTGAACTTTTCTTCAGCTATTAATGACCAAAAATTTTCTATTGATCATAATGTAAATAGAATTAAAATAATTATTAGTATATTATTTTTTCAGAGTTTAGAATCGATTCTTAGTCCATTTTGTTCATCTAAAATCCAAAGAATGTTGCTCAACGACCCATTATAGCACAATGGTAGACAAAACTCTTTGAATCCTTCCTACTGAGCAAAGTCCATTATGGAGGAACTTCCTTCGGCTCCCATGCATTGATCTCAAGAAACCTATAATTCATAGCTTGAGAATCAACAATAACTACAAGTAAATCACCGCAACCACTAAATGCCGATTCCCAACCATTTGCCGAGGAGGTATGTTGCGGTAATCTACCAATTGTCATCCAAATATTCAGGCTCTCACTGTATTTCTTCAGAAGCATTTCCTCGTGATATGCTGCACATAGTCATTCTTCACAACAACAAGGAGAGGAGACGACCTTGTAACTGCAAGAGCATACTCATCAGCTCCCTCTCCAATGTATATCGGAAACATATTTGGAATTTCAACCCAAATATTGTTCTTGACATCAAATACCTCGCTAGATGTAAGCACTTTCGGGTTCCTAGCTTCACTTTCTATGATTTCTTCTACTACTCCAATCCCACCGATTGTGTATATTTTTCCATCCATAACTACATTGGAGCATAGTTTCCTTGGTGTATTTAGGCTCAGGAGATCTCGCCATGTTCCTTTATCCGAATGATACAGTTCTGGTGAGTTTAGTATCTTTCCTTTTGAATCACAACCGCTCGCAACAATAGCAATCTCGCCAAGGCTGCCAGAGGCAAACAGACATCTCGGGGTATTTGGAGTCACACCATCTACCCATGAGCCTGTTACAACACTATATTTGTAAACACTAAGAGATTGTATTTCCCTCCCAAAGACGAAGAGTTCGGTACCTACAGCTAGCGAATCCATGTCACAACATTTGAATCATTCGCTTGCTGGAATGGCCGGTAAACCCATATATTTACGTTGAACTGGATCAAAAGCCTCCCATTCAGCACGGTTACATGAGAAGTAAACCCAATGTTCAACGATGCATAACTTCCTTCTTAGCTAATAAAGCTTTTCTCCACTTAAAATTATGGACCTGAAACCCCTGATTAGTCTTCAAAAATTGTACCATAATTTGCCCTGGAGCAGCACGCACTCCATCGAGAGATCGTGACTGATATTAGAAATGAGTGAACTAGTAGCCTAATCATCATGATATTTCAGTTGATCTCTTGTTTCATCCATAATCTTCTCACTCGCCTTGTCTTCCAGCTCACATCTTCAATTCGATGTTCTAGTCACATCGCAGTCACTTAGCAAGTCCTCCATTATGGGATGTGATATTGTTTTTGACATTATGGGTTGAATGAAATTAAACTTACAGGTTTATTTCATCAACATTTAGTAAAATCTCATGATACCAATACATTTAAAAGGAAAATCATCATAGCTTAAATCCTATACACACAAGTAATCAAGGAGCGCAAAAAATTACAAAAAAAAAAAAGTAAGCTATATAGAAGAATGAAAATCCATAAACACGATCTATATTTAAATGGTTTGCAAGTGTTTACTAATTAAAAGTGTGGAATATAAATGGAATACTGATATTTAAAATACACCACACTATACGTATTGTTTGTCTCTAGTCAAGAATTTCATACACTAGAAAGTAGAAAATAATTGGGTTGATAGATCACCGAAATATTCAAATTCAGCCAATTCAATTGAAATTTATGGAATACCAAAAAAATGTATTGTTGCAGAAAGATATATAAGTTACGAATGTGAATCTATTTAAATGACATGCAAGAATTTACCGATGAACAGTTTAGAATATAAATGAAATATTGATATTTTAAATACACTACATTCTACGTATTATTTGTCTCTACGCAGTTTTGTATTGATCAGGAAATTTTATATGGAAAATGGCCATATGAGGCTGTAGATGCCCGAAACTTGCACGATCTTCTTTGTCAGTAATTTGCTCAAAAAAACTAAAGCTCCACATATACCCAATAATGGCTTATGAATTCTGTTTGAGCAACACACAAATGAAAGAACTAAAACCCATAAAATGTTTTCACCAATTCGCGCCTTCTACAATCCTAGATATTAGCAATTTGCATCCCAAATTAACCTAACACTAAAAATACATTGCTTGTATTGCCTAATATAAATAGATATCTTGTCGTCCTTAATTTTGGGACTTGATGTTTTCTTTCTTGAAGCGTTTTGAGAGCGTTTTGCCTCTCGAAGTTCCTTGTTCTTGCTTATCCTCTACTTCGGATTTGGAATAACTCCAGCTTTGTGACAAACCCATTTGCCATCCTTCCATTCATGATGAACCCTCCATTTTTCCTAAGGATAAGGCTTCTCTTCTCCAGTTGAAGGATGAAACAAGAAATAATCCGACTGGAATTTCCCATAAATGATGCCAGCCCACCAGCCATCGTTCTCGTATACTTCGGCAGCCTCGTACAAGCTGAAACCAATCACCGGAACATCAGGCGGCAAAGGCCGGAGCTGATCACGCTTCACAACCTCTTCCATTGGTTCCGATTCATCGTCATTCAGCAAGGTTTTGTACTTGACTCGATATTTCGATGAACCCTCTTCTTTGCTGATGATTGTGGCTTCATAATAGGAATTCTCAAAGCCTTCCTCCTCAATTGAAACCTCCACCTCTTCTCCAATTCGAAATTTCATGGTTCCGTTGTCTGGTATATACGCCTGAACAAAATTAATATACAGTAAATGGTCGGTTTGGATATACTATAAGTAAGGTGAATCCAAAAATTAAACAATTACGCATTTTCTCAATCGAAATCGAGTCAATCACAACAACATTTATGGTTTCAATTATCACTTGTCCTTACTGTGACCGCAATTTGCCCGCAATAAAATGACAAAATGGCACAATCAAATTTATCATGGGAATCCCATTCAATTTTCATAGAATTAAGTACAGACAAACTCCCAAACTGAATTTGGAGTGATTACAAAAAGAAGAGCAAGAAATGAAAACCAAAAAAAAAAAAAAGGGCATTCTCCTTGGAATTTTATCATATTTCGTGTTCAAAGAAAATTAAGCAAAGAATTCATGCTGGAAACTGGAAATCCCGATACACAGAAATGGGTTAAGGGAAGAATTCCGACCGAAAGTGAATACACATCTTGACGAGGTTAAAAAATTAAAAATAAAACAAAGAAACAAAAACATGCGAACAAAGACAAAGCAAATTATTTTTATAGTCATAGATGCTGTCAAAAAAAGATCATCAGCTGACGGAGCAACAAGATGGCTGCTCAACGTCATCTACATTCATCATCATGCAATCCACACAAGCAACACCACGAAATCCCAAAAAAAAACAAAAAATTATGAATGAAGACTGAAACGGAGAGAATGAGAGCCAAAAATCATCCGATTCTCGCCGGAAACAGAGAAAACGAGTTACCTTAAGCCCGAGCTGAACAGGCCGTGCAGGATCAGAGCGCGATCGGAAAATGGTGGACGGCTGAAACCGTGGAGAAGAAGCGGCGGAGAAACAGAGAAGAAGGGATTGACCGGTCTATGTATATGTATATATGGGAGCTTCAAATCTGCATTTTTGGAGAGATTACAATTACATGATGCAGAACACGCCAGAAACAATAACGTCACTGTTTTGGGCTTTATTACAATTGGAATTTCTGAACAACTTCTCTCATTTCTTCTCTAGTGGAATGGAGATGAATTCCATTCCATTGAAACCCGTAATTATCAATTGATGATTTCGTTAATTGATTGATTAATTACCTGTGTCTGTGAAGAGTGATTCTGAAAAGGAGATGGAAGCCTATGACTTTTGGTTTGTTTAAAAAGTACTAATATACATGTACAATTATGTGGAGAGAAAACCGACGACGTTGTGTTTTAGGGAGATAAATAGCTTACTGACTACTAGAACACACACTTGTGAATGAAATAATTTTGAAGAAAAAGTGCTGAGTCAAACACTAATAGGATAAACAAATAATTTACTTTCTCTATTTCATGAAATTAGTCGGCATTGTAAACTGTATTACAAATAATACAATTTAGAATTTATATTGCAAAGTATTTTTGCCAAACGAGAGAGGTGTTATATTGTTGGACAAAATTTTAATATGTTGTGTTTAAAATGTACTCTCGCTGTCCTAAAATTATTGTACAAATTATACAAATTGTAGTACAAACTACACTAAAAGTAAAAACTCAAGCTGGACAATAATTATGGACAGAGGGAGTATAAATATTCTTAGCTTGGTTATTTTGGATTAAAGAATTCTACAATGTTTCATTTATCTTTTTTTTTTTTTTTTTTTGGTTACAAGCTTTATTTACCCTTTGACCAATTGGGTCATCTTCAACTCTATCAGAGTCCCTCGTGTTTTTTCCTTCATAAAACCTGATATGAGCGACACTTGTAGTTCAAATAAAATTAAACCAAACAATATTCCTAAAAAAAAATTCACAATGGTATTCGTTTTAAATCAAATTTTGGCTAAACTACTGGAATCCGATGCCAATGACTTAAATTTATTTGGGATGAAATTAGCTGTTAACTGTGACATTGACATTTTTACCTACCTCGATTCTTCTTCCGAGCCTTAGACAAAAATAATGGTTTGAAAAAAAGAAAAGACATTTTTATTTTTTTTGGTGGTCAGAATCTATCACTACCAGAAAATGGTTCTATTTTAGTAATTGTCATTAATAAAACAGAAATTTGTTTTTCGTTTTTATTTATTTGATTACAAAATCATAAAATTGGTGCGAATAATAGTAACAAAAAAAGGAAAGCAATTTCCACAGAAAATAAAAAAAGGGTCAAAAAATAGAATTTCATTTGAATCTAAAAAAACAAGCAGTTATGCCTATTGATTTGGACAGTGAAAAACCTGCTTGTGAAAAAAAAGCACGAGTCTTTATAATGCGGGCTTTAGGCAGTATACTTTTTCCCGACTCAACTGATACAGTTCCTTTGTATTATTTGCCATTGTTAAGGAACCTAAAACACTGTGCTAAACTTAGTTGGGGCAGTGCATGTTTCGCTGTACTTTACAAAAGTCTTTGTAAGGCAGCACAAAGCAAAAGTTGGAATGTTGGTGAATGCCTACTTCTTTTGCATATCGTATTTAATTTTCTTTTTTTCTCAATCACTTTTTTCTTTTAAAAAAATGAAATTTACAGCTTGTCATTGTTTTACTTGCAGTTGGGGCGTGGGAGCGTATCCCTATGACATGACCACAGAGGCAATGTGATGAAGAATTTTTCAAGGACCATGCGTTTGGTGCAAGGTGAGTTATGTACATACTTATATTTTTTATTTTTTATTATTACACTTATTTTAGTTTGCTTGGAACCTAATTGTGTCTTATTATTTTACCCACAGGTGGTGTGTTCTTTTGGGCCTCTCTGGGATACCGGCTCATACTATCACTACCTGTTGAGATCAATTTTCGGCTCTTAGGACACCTAAACACGTAAGAGCTCTGATTTTTCTAGACTTTTTATTTCTCTTTTATTTTTCTCAAATCTGGACTAAATTTTTCTTCTTTTTTTAAATCTGGACATTCTGTTTTTCAAACCTAGATTCCTTTTTTTTTTTGGATTTTTTCAGGACTGTTTTTCAAATCTTTCAAGACAATTAGATTTTTTTTCTTTTTCAGGACTGTTTTTGTAACACCCCAATTTTACCTGCATGTCTTAACTTACTTTTTTTTATTAAACAGTATAACTTGTTCGACTAGTAAAACCGAGATGTCCGTCGAGCTCTCGCCCAAGGCGCACTACTTTACTATCCTCTTCTGAAAATATGAATAATTTATAAGAATACACCTCTTAGAGTTGATTACATTAAATTTAAATAATTTTCTAATCTTCTAATTTTATAATCTAATTCCTTGTAGTTGCATCATTTGCTTAATTCAATATTCTATTCCAAAGGAATAATAGCGACTCCGACTTTTCAACTAAACTTTCTGAAGAATCTTTTATAACTGACAAACTTTCTGTCCTTCTTCAATCCTAGGAGTGGATAATTATATATAATAAAAGAGTGAGTGCCGAGCTCAGTAAGGTTCCCACTAATACTATTTTTATGAAAATCAAGTAGGGTATTTCCCCAAAATTGTTAAAACTTTATAAACAGAAGCAAATTATTTTATATTCATAGACGATGTCGAAAAAAATCAGCTGACCAAAGACACGGAACTACAAGATCGCTGCTCAACTCAATCTACATTATTCATAATCAAGTAATCCACAAAAGCAACACCACGAAATCACGCAATTGAAACAAAAACTAATTTATGAATGACACTGAAACGGAGAGAATGAGAGCTCGAAAATCATCCGATTCTCGCCGAAAACAGAGAAACAGAGTTACATTAAGTCCAACCCGAACAAGCCGTGCAGGATCAGAGCGGGATCGGAAAATGGTGGACGGCGGCAACCGTGGGGAAGAAGCGGCGGAGAAACAGAGAAGAAGGGATTGACCGGAGGGTTTTATTGTCTATGTACTATGTATATATGGGGATTGTAATCTGCATTTTTGGTGAGATTACATAATGCAGAACTGGCCAGAAAAACAATAACGTCACTATTTTGGGCTTTATTACATTTGGAATTTCCGAACAACTTTTTTCATATCTTCTCTAATGAATTCCATTCCATTAGATTCTATTGAAACCCATAAATAATTATTGATTGATGATTTGGTTAATTGAGTGATTAACTAACTGTATCTTTGAAGGGTGATTCTGCAAGGAGAATGGAACGCTATTACTTTTGGTTTGTTTAAAAAGTGGTATATACATATGCACATCATTATGTGAAGAGAAAAGCCGACGACGTTTGTGTTTTAGGGAGATAAATAGCTTACTGCCAACTAGAACACACACTTGTGAATGAAATAAATTTGAAGAAAAAATGTTGAGTCAAACACTAGTACGATGAACAAATAATTTACTCTCTATTTCATGAAATTAGTCCGCATTTTAAACTGTATTACAAATAATATGATTTACAATTTATGTAGTAAAGTATTTTTGTGAGACGGAAAAGATATTATATTGTTGGACAAAATTTTAATATGCGGTGTTTATAAAATGTATAATTATTCTTAGCTTGGTAGTTGGTACTATTTTGGATTAAAGAATTCTACCATGTCTTATTTATCCTTTGACTAATTGGGTCATCTGATTTTTACTCTCTTCAACTCTACCAGAGTCCCTCATTTTTTTTTTCTTCATGAAACTTGATATGAGCGATACTTGTAGCTCTAATTAAATTAAACCAAACAACATTCATTATAAAAAAATAAAAAAAAAAAAACTCACAATGGTATTCGTTTAACATCAAATATAGACTAAACTAGAATCCGATGCCAATGAGTTAATTTATTTGGGATGAAATTGGTCATTAACTGTGACATTGACATTTTTTACCTACCTCCATTCTTCTTCCCTACTGGACATACATACATTTAGTTCGATACATTCTGGCATGAACTTATTCTCCTCAGGATTTTGGCAGCTAGTTCACATCCATCACAGATCTTTACTGTAAGTTTTTTTTTTTTTTTTTTTTGGTTTTTTACTAATTGGATTGGAGTTGAATCAAAATCTGGTCTTCATAAGTTGGTAAATATCACACAATTTGTAAATTGTGTGATATTCCTCATTAGTATACATATTCCTCATTTTCACCAACATTCACTCTATCCCAATATATGTCAATTTATAAGTACAACAAAATGGTCCTATATGAATACAGGCACGTCACACTCGCATTAATCTCTCGTCCCTTATAAAATCTCCCAACAATTATTGTCCATGCAATACTACTCCTTGTTCCAATTCTTTCATTTGGCCCATGCTACTTATTTTAGCCATCCCCGGCTAGAGAAACGGACTGGCGTATACACTAGCAGTACAATGGGGTCCTTTTATTTATTACACAATAAAACAACCATTTTGCTTTCTACGAAAATCCCCCGGAAGCCACAAAAAAACAACGTCCAGTGAAAACTAGATAAATTTTGATGAATTCACGAAATGTTCATTTACTTACCTTTCTTCCTAAATGGAGTAATTGGACAGAGATGCCTGAGACTGAGAATCACCTATTCACATGGATGATTCAGAACTCAGAACTAAAAACTACATCTCTCTCTCTCTCTATATATTATAGCAAAAATGATGCATATGATTTCTTTTGAGTAAAAGCAGAGTAAAATTTAACAGAGCAAAAACAGAGTAAATTTTTTATTATTATTTTTTTTTTTTTGGAGAAATTTCTAAGCAGATCATTGAAACCCATCATGAATGCTACTCAAGTTTTGCTTGTTCTTGCCGTCCTCTGTCTGCTGTTGACACCCGCTGCTCGTGGGAGAGGAGGAGGAAGGGGTGGTGGTGGTGGTGGAAGAGCCATCAGGGGCGGCGGCGGGACTGGTGGTTCACATGGTCATGGTCACAACGGTTGCGCTGGCCGCGGCAACGGCTTCGGGTCATCAATTCCGGCCACTTTGCTGATCTCAATCTTCATCGTCTTTTTCCTCTAAGCCCAACTGATGGAAATTTATTATGGATCTAAATAAGGGTGATGTGAAAAAGTTCTTGAAATAAGTTAGTGATTAATTTAGCTGGCTCTGTTGATCTAATCTTAGTGTTAGTTCTTCAGTTGATGATGAAGGTGTTCCTCTAGTCTTTTAAGGTTGTTTAATCTTGTAAAGATATTAATTCTATTTTTCTCCTAATCTCTTTTGGGTTTTTGATTGATTACCTTATTAGCTTCCCTTTTTATTGTCTTGTTAATTACTCTCTTCGTCCCATAATTATTATTCAGTTTAGGTTTTCAATTCTTGTTTAAATTATATTAAAAGTGAAATCTTAAACTGGACAATAATTTTAGGACAGAGGGAGTAGTTATTTAGTTTTATGGATTGGTAAAGAAGCACAAAATTTGTGAATCAAAAATCAAACTCTTTTGCTCGAGACCACTCGAGTCGTTGTTCTTGTGTTTTTCATTTCCAACTCGTGTCTGCTCATCGGGACTAGATGAGTTTTTGACTGTTGTGTTTGGATTCAGTTGTTTTAAAGGACGTTTCAATCGGGTCTAATTCATCTGTTATAATCCCGTCAACTAAATAACTCCCTCCGTCCCATATTTATTGTCCAGTTTAAATTTTCATTTCTAGTTCACATTGTACTAAAAGTAAAATTTCAAATTGGACAATAACTTTGGGACAGAGGGAGTATTTAAAAGAACTATTAAATTTAAACTTCCATAGCAATAGCATCAATCATCGAAAAGTGAAGAATTCGGAGTCCAAGGATTTGAAATTTCATAATATCAACCTTCGAAACGCGGGAATGTTTATTAGTACTTTTATTTATCAAGTTGAACATAGTCTTTTTTCTTTTCTTTTTTTTTTTTCTAAAAAGGAGTTTTGAACGTAGTTAAAACTATAACTTGTTACATGTTACATGTATAAGTATATATAATATAAAATTATAGATGGAACATTACGATTTACGAATTATACATACTGTATCCTGTTGCCCTCAATATTGGTTGTTCTCATTGGAATTGGATGACCCACCTCATTTTTCTGAAGAAGGGACATGAGAAGTGAGATATAAAAACTTTGAGCTGTTAATGGGCGTAATTATCACAAAAATATATTCACTTAGTTGATAGGATTATCACAGATATATTCACAACTCGATGTCAATAAAATCTTTTGCAATATAATTGATGTTTAAACTAATTAATTTTAAAAAAAAATAACAAAAATGGATTTGATACTAATAAATTAATGTGAAATGAAATGTGAAATGATACAAACAACGCCCCAATAAAACTAGATTGATTTATTTTTTAAAATGAACATTCCGTGAATTATATAGAAAAAAAAAAAAAGAAAAGGAAAAAGAAAATGAAAATCAAACTTCTCCTCCTAAAAAGGACTAATAGCGATGTTGCGGATATGTATAGGACCGAGCTGCGTGAGGAATCACGTGTTCAGAAATCAGAACTACCTGCCTTCTATTTTTAAACAACAAACAACAATGAATGATATGCTCATCATACCTTCAATATTTTTTAAGTAACCCAAAGTAAATTAACAGAGCAAATGATCTTGATTAGCTAGTCAGATATTAGAGTGATTAATTTATGGTATCCTAGTTGGGATTTTTTTTTCTTTTTTTAGAGTTTTTATTTGTGATTGAAACGAGTCACCATTGATTGATATCAATACACCTGAACTTGCCAAGTATCCCCAGGGATCTCATTCTTACGCATCTTCTCTTTCTTCCCCCCATCTTGGGTACATTCAGAGCTTGAGAAGGTCAAATCTTCAATTATGGATCGACACAAATTCTGGCCGATGATCAATCTTCTCAAATGGTATGTACATATGTAGCTTCCTGGTCTTTGTTATTGCACGTTATCGACAATTTGTTATTCACAGGGATAACATATGGGAAAAAATAAAAAAAATTTAAAAAAGAAGAAGCAGAATTTAGCATTTATGATTACATCCTACATTGAAATAAATAAAATAGGCTGCCTTCTGAGTTTGAGCGTTGATTGTGATTGTTGATGCAGAATGTAGTCAGGGTAGGTCTAATGGCATTAGTTTTCATGTTCACACAAATGGCCACCCAATCAGTGAACCCAAATCCAATAAGAGAGATTGATCACCGTGGGGCTGGTGGTGCCGCGGGTCATGCTGGCGGGCACGGACGCAGACATGGAAGAGGAATTTTCCGTGGATCGCGTCCTGGGGGCACTGACAAAACACAGAACCAGAGGAACGCTGCATCCTCCACATTTGGTCATTGCTCCTTTTTGCTCATATTATTGCTAGCTAGTTCAAATGTTCTTCATCTTTTTTATGCTTGACAACTTTGATTACTTTCGATAATGCTTTCATAAGAAATAGTAAACACAAAAGATCAAAGCTGTAGCCTTCATTCTCATGTAGAGCTCTGTTTTATTACATCTGATGCCTTTGGAGCCCAGTGTAGACCGGGCTTCAACAAATGGCACCATGCAAATCTCCGTTCTTAAGAAGCAATCATCAGGCTCACCAGCTCTGATACAGAAACAGGTTTTATGCAATTTCTGCAATAACAAGATAGAACTTAACACATGGTAAAGACTCGTGACTACTACAAGAAATGATGTCAAACCAATATATGAAGGATAACCAGCCCAAAAATCTCATATAAAGAAGGTTTGTCTCAGAGGTAGTGACAATCTTATGTGTCATCATACTCATTTCTGATAATACGTGCAAAAGATATGCATCATAGACAAACCCCCAAACTTGTAGGTAAAGTTGAAAACAAATAAATCTATAAACTAGTGTGTTCCGACAGAAAAAAGGGTATCAGTCAATTCAAGTAATTCTCATGAACTTGGAAGAATCTGTGCTTAACTGTAGGACTAATACACAAAGCAAGAGCAAAAATAAAGCAAGTAGCTTGCACAAAGATATAAACCAGCTTGCCTCAGAGGTAGTGACAAAAACTTGTACTTATCATCATTCTAACATCTGATGTAAGTTGACAAAGTGAGCTCGTCACAGGCACTCTGGCAAAGGGATAAAACTCAAGCCAAGGCTACTTAACAAGATGTAAAATGTAGAAAAATGTTGCTTCATGTAGCTGGAGCAAGAAAGATAAAAGAAAATTGAAGACCAAAATTGAGTGCCCAGACACGGATCGTTGCATGAGACTACAATCAACTCACAAACAACAATTAACTGCAATTACAGGACAACCAAAGCCCAAAGCTTCCCAAGGAATACAAACTAACACTTGGGAGGTAGAAATGAAAGTTCACAAACTAGATACAAAGATAAATAGTCCAATGCATAAAAAACAAGGAAGAGCAGCGTATATGAAACAATACTGAATCTAATACGGTATAAAATCAAGTATTTTAAGGGAAAAAATCCAAGAAGTGTGGCATCAGAGACATTTCCATCGACAAGTCAATCATGTTCAATTGGAATGCTGGTGTTCAAAGAGAAAAAGGTCAAAATCTAGTAACGGAAGCATTAGATGAACACATCCATCTTCCCTCACGGGGGGACAAAATACATACAAGAACATATGCAAAAAAGTGCCTCAGATTTTAAAATTTTTCACAGTAGAAATAACTCAAAGTATATTTAACACCATCCCAGGCACTTAACTAAAACAAGAGGCAACTAGGCACCTCTCAATACAGTTTCTCAAATAGCACTAGATTATACCACACAAGATTACAAGACACACACATAAACAAATAGCATTTAATTGAAGTGCTTTAACAGTACAAAAGTCATCCAAATATACACTCTGATCCAGCCAAAGACTGCAAATTTACACAAAGTTTGAAACACAAATAAAAAATTACAAATGCAAAACTGTTCTTGGACCAAAGAGATGCATCAGAGAGATTCCCATTTAGACCAAGTCATCTTTAACCATAATGGATTCTGATGTCCCTGTCTTTTTTATCATCACTTGCATTTCATTTGAGTCTTGTTATCAAGACTAAACAAATTAGGCAAATTCTCAGGACAAATGGAACCAGGAAACAAAGAATTTACAAAATTGAAAGCTGTATCTAGGACCAATGATGTGCATCAGAGAGATTCCCATTTAGACCAAGTCATCTTTAACCATAATGGGTTCTGATGTCCCTGTCTGTTTCATCATCATTTGCATTTCATTTCAGTCCTGATTTCAATATTAACCAAATAAAGCAGCTCCCTTCCATGATAAAAATCATTACACTAAGAGAAACAGTAAACACGCAAATGAATCGTTAACATAAGCAAAAAACAATAATACCTTATAGCCTCAGATCAAAATACTTTTCATAGTTTGTAACAACTCAAAGTATATTTAATACCATCACTGGCAATGCTCATCAATACGATTAAACCCAAAATATAAAACACAAAAATAGACCCAAAAAAAAAATCCTTAAATCGACAACTTGCATCAGAGATTCTGATTTCCTGAACTGTAACTCATCCTCCCCCAAAAGCTGGAGTAAGATATATGCATTGAATTCATCATCTGCACAAAAACAAAATAGAATCCTAAATCTAGAGGTGAAAAGCAGACCTTAATTAATCAGCAATCTTGAGAACAGAGCAGGCACTCACAGAACATCCGGGACAAAAACAAATCAAGAAAACAAAATCGATAAGAAAACCAGCAACTATCAACCAAACACACACAACCTATTTGGAATATAGCAGAGCTTAATCAATTGCTCATGTAGTCCCAGAGCTATTTCAAACCAAGCCCACAAGGACAGTTGCAATAGAACAAAACATGGGCGAAGAAAAGAGAAGGTTGAAAACAAGGGCTTCAGAGACACCAAACATTAGGGTTCGTCGCGGCCACTTGGAGAGATGTATATATACATACACTCTGTGCAGAATAGAGTGGCGGTGTCCAGAGGGTTCTAATTAGGGTTTAAGGAGAAGATATTTTGCAAGCACGCCCTTCAAATTTAATGTTTTATTCATTTCAAAATCTAGGAGAACATTAAAGAAAAGGAGGACCATTTTTATAAATTTAAAACACTCGAACCCCCTAGCAATAAATTCAAAATTTCCTCCTCATATAGATTTTTCTTTCTTTTTTTTTAGGTTAAATTATGCAGAATTCAAGCCCGTAACAGCAACAAGTATTGTGTTCATTTTGAAGATTCCCTGATAGATAATGGACGGTTGAGTACTTGGGATTGCAAGCATGATGATTAGCAAATGATTATAAATGTATTGATTTAAAAAATTGAATTAAGTTCTAAAAGAAAACTGTTATATTCGGTACTAAAAAAAAATGTCATAGATTTTTTAAATTTACTGTTACAATACAATATCATCTTGATAACATCCCTGTTACAATACAAAAAACCAGCCTACGGGGGGCGGGATTTCTAGAAGGAGGGACAATAATACTACATCCTTAATGAATTCATCAACATTATCAACATTATGTAACGTAGTTTTGCGTAAACCAACACAATGATAAGCTCACTTTTGCATTTGTCCTTGTTTTCTTTCCGCCCTCTTTCCTATTTGCTCTGTTTCTCTATCACATTTTCCCTTTGAACCAGAAATCTGATTCCCCGTTTCTCCTTAAATTTGACTTCCAATTTTTGTTGCAATGACATTGACAAGCATTTTTGTTATTTTTCACTTCATATAGCTTGAAGTTCTTCGTGAGCTACTGTTCTGTACCCAAAACAAGATTTGAATATCCGATTTTACTTGAAGGTGGATGAATCCAGTAGCAGATCTATAACATATTCACATGGGGCTATAAATGTATTATCGAAGAAAATAGATATAATTTTTGTTGATCACCATAAATTTTTCTATATTGATAAAATTTTGAAACTATTTTCATAGTATACAAATACGCATATTGCACCGTTGCTTTTCAACATATAAATTAAACTAGATAGATACTCATACATTCAAGAGTTACACATTTAAAAATTCTTTTTTTAGAGCTATTAAATCAATATAAGAAAAATCAAAGCCATCATATTTTAATTAAAAATTTTCAACAAGATGCCTATAAACACGAAAGAAAAAAAAAATGTTCATGCATCTTTTGAACACACGAGGAGTATATACTTTCTGACCATTATGTTACATAAATTTATGTATTACATAGCTTGCAACTTTATTTGATTTTTTTTTTTACCTATTATTACAAATTCACTTCAAACGAGAACTATTTAATCAACCCAAAATGCAATTAAAAGAAAATAAATTAAGCAAAATATAATCTTGTAAGAATAATATAAAACATCATTATTTATTGAGCAAAATTTAGTTAATTAGTTATTTCATTAATTAAAATTTAAATAAAATGTATATATAATACATGGTATGGGGCGGGCTCAGTGGGGGCCAAGGCCCCATAGCCCCCACCCTAGATCCGCCCTTGGATGAATCTTATCACTTAATCATAATCTCACTGTATTATGGAAAGTGCTTAGTGTGACACATAATTGTATTTGCCTATTTGGTTGGACGGTCACTTCTCCAAAACATTTGTGCATGCATGTATTAGACTCGTGTTGGCCTATTGTGAGTGTCAATCTAACTCTTAACTATAACAGTAAATAAGTATAACTAGATGCTTGGCCCGGACATATACCCGGACGCCCCTCTAAATTACTATTTTATTAAAATCTAATTGAATTACTATTTTTTGAGGAATTAATTTGGCGTATATATCATCTATGCTATGGTTTGGGGCTTAAAAAAATATACTTATAAATCTGAGGTTATAAGGGAATATAAATAATTAATTTTTAAGGCATTATTCTTAATTGCTGAATTTAAATATTTTTATTTTTTGTTTATATTAAGCCTGCAAAACTATACGATTGGACATTTGAATTTGAATTAATATATCCATTCGTTTGAAATGTAACTGATCCTTATTTGTAATAAAACATGTGTTTTTTTTTTTAAAAAAAATTATATAGCTTCTAATTAAAAGAGACTTACACGTGGCAAAAAAACTTCTGAAATCTGAAATATGGTGCATTGGAGCCAAAACAAATGCATATGTAGTTGCCACATAAGCTTCATGTCTTCTGCTTTAATAGGGTAAAAGGGATGTGTCAATTAGATGTGCTACTTGTGACAATGATTCTGGAACTAATACAGTAGTTTAATGGCAATAATAATTCCTGCTTTATTATTGAGGCTTCACACGCTTTTAACTGGTTTTAAAGTAATCATCATACTTTAGCTCTGATCAAATCACTGGCTGATCGGCTCCAACCCTTTCCACCTCCTCCACTGTAGCTCTTCCACTACTACGCCATCAGGTTGAATCATGAGTCGGAAGGAATAAGCATTAAAATTGAATTCGCTGCTGATTTCCAACCACCCCACTTTTCAATCACGGCCTTTTTCAAAACTGATGAATTTTCTTCTTCCTGTTCTTACATTACTTTAATTGTAATTTATGGATAAAGGGAAGTTCTGGAAAATTTTAGTACTTAGTGTAGTATGTTGGATTGCTCTATCTGATTGATTTAGACAGATAACAATCTAGCATGATTTTCATTTGAATCCAAAATTCTGTAGCATTTCTTAAGAGAGTTTGGTTTTAGCATTTCTCAGGAAAAAAAAAAGGGTCCAAACAGATAAAATGGCTCTCACTTCCCCTGGAGTTGATTCTGTTCATGAAGAAATCAGTAGGCCTTAGATTCATTCTGGCTTTTTCCAAGTTCTTCAACAGGAATTGAGATTCCTCAAAATGACTATTGGCTGTCTGACCAAGTGTGAGGAGTCATCAGTTTGATTAAGGTGATTACTAGTCTTGAAGGTTGTCTTCTTACTCTAAACAATAACAACAATATACAAAGTTTCGATTCCGTGGCTCATTGTTGGTTAGACAGATTTGAGCAACTCCAGCCAGAGATTACAAATATGTGTGTTGTTCTGCTGGACTCGTTTTAAAATCCATGCCTTGCTCAAGGGATGACATCCTACAGTTTGTTGATTGTCTTGGTAGGAATTTCCATGATCTTGCCAGCTTAGAAGCTGATATTTTTGTTTCTGTGAAAAACCAAATTTTGGTGCTTGGGAGGTAGCTTAGTGTCCTCAGAATCCTTGTTGATTTCATTGCTGAAAGATGATTGACCCTGTGGCATTGGATAACTTCTTCAAGTATGTGAAGAATTTGGTCCCTTTTGTCCCTTTTGTCCCTTTTGTCCTGCTTGTCTGGAAGGAAGGATGAAAGGACCACCCAGGGATGGGAAAATGTGTTCACTGACCTGCTGCATAAGTTCATGCCTTGTATACTAGAGGTTACGGTGATGTTCACGGGGCTGTTGAAAACTTCAAAGTCATCAAGGTCTGAAAAGTTTCAAGTCGGTGAAGGAATTGGTGGCCTTGTGGATTGTCTGCTAGAAAGTTCAGTTTTCTCTTCCAATGATTACACTGACCTCCTTAAAGAGGAGATGATATTCGTTATAAGCTTCTTAATGGATCAAGAAAAGGAAGCCGTAACAGATGCAGGAGATGAACTTCTTTTCGCACGAATTGATGCTGATATCAATGAGGTACTGTCTCTCATCTTCTCTGTTAGCATGAAGGAGTCAGAAGTAGGCATCTCTATTCTCCAGGAAAACGTTGGCAGCTTGAAAGCACAGATTAGGATGCTTTTATGTTCCAGGTTTGAATTCATCGATCAGACTTCAATTTCCCAACAACAAATGGCTCGCGGCTTCTCAGATTCTTTTTGGAGAACTTGGAAGAAATGTTGAAGTGTAACCCTGATAAGATTGCTTTTGCAAAGCATCAAGTTATCATAGTCCAGGAAGAGCTTCTTTTCCTTAAACCACTCCTCAAAGCTTTTATGGAGCTGCAAAAAGAGAGAGATGACCTCAAAGACCTTTGTAAACCAATAATCAATTTGGTGTTCCTAGCCAAGTATGTCATCAGCTCCGGTTTGATTATAGATCATCCTATTTGGTATGACATGTTACGTCTTTCAGATTTAACAAAGGAGATTAAGCTCGTGAAAATTGAGGTGCAGAAGTACTATGATCAGATGCACAGCATCAAAATGTCAAGCTCAATGACAAATTCGAGTCGCGGCTCCATGAGGCTAGCTAACTCATCCTTCAATCCTTGAAGAAGTTGTGGTGGGTCGGGAAGAAGAGTTCGAGGCAATAATTGAGAAACTCTGTAGAGGAACAAAACAGCTTGACATTGTCTCCATTGTAGTATGGGCGGCTTAGGTAAGACCACTTTAGCCCAAAAAGCTTACAATCATCAATCTGTTAAATGTTATTTCCATATACGTGCATGGTGCTGTGTGTCTCGAATTTACGACCCTAGAGAGTTGCATTTTGATATTTTAACTGATGCCATTGGTGTTGATGCTCGCAAAACTTACTGCGACAGAACTAACTATGAATTGGCTGAAAAACTTTGGAAAAGTTTGAAGAAAAGAAAATTTCTCATTGTTTTGGATGACATCTGGAATATCGAAGCATGGTACTGCATAAAAGACTCATTTCCAGATGACAGCGTGGGAAGTCGAATTATATTTACTAGCAGAATCCATAGTTTGGTGTCACAAGCAAAGCCAAGCTGCAGTCCCTTTTCCTCTTAGGTCACTGTCTGATGAGGAGAGTTGGGAGTTATTGAAAGAGAAGATATTAGATATCCCATAATAATAGTTCCCTTCTTGATAATCCATTATCAAAAATCGGTAAAAATATTGCCAAAAACTTTAAGGGCTGCCTTTAAGCACTGGTTTTGGTTGTAGGTATCCTGTTAGGCAAGTACAAAGAATTCTGGAAGCAAATTGAATCTCGTGCAAATTCACAAGTTGTCAGTGAAGGATGCATGGATAACCTTGAGCTCAGTTACAAGCATTTGCCCGACAAATTGAAACCATGTCTCCTCTATTTTGGAGCATTTCTAGCAGATAAAAGTATCAGAGCCCGAAAACTGATGACTTTGTGGATTGCAGAAGGGTTGATACCAAGAACTGATGAAAAGAGCTCATATGAAGTGGCTGAGGATTACTTGTCTGATCTTGTTAGTCGAGATTTGGAGATGCTCGAAGAAAGAAGTTCTGTTGGTGGCATAAAAACATGCCGTATCCATGATCTATTGCACGATCTGTGCTCATTGAAAGTTCAAGAAGAAAACTTTCTAAGATGTTTGCATGATAGGGATGTTTCTCATTCTTCCTTGAATCCCAAAATGTGTGAGAACTATCGCTTGTGCATTCATGCTGAATGGACCAAGTTTGTTGATACTAAACCTACCTGTCCATTCATCCAGCCTCTCGTTCTCTTTGGTAGACGAAGTCTAGAGGACGTTTTTCCATGTCCCTCTGCCGTGTTTAACACCTTTAGACTTCTTAACATGTTGGACTTGGAGCTTATCAAAATACGTGGTCTTTTTCCTGAGAAGTAACATTGATGGTTCATTTGAGATATCTTGCTATCTGGTGTGAGATTGCAGAACTTCCAGGATCCATTTCCAATTTATGGAATTAAGAAACTCTAATTCTGCCATATTCGAAGGTGGTTTTGCCAGAAATCTTTTGGCAGATGAATAGCTTGAGGCATGTGATAATTGATTGGTTGTACTTAAATGGTCTTCATGATTATCAATACAGTCAGCTGAAGAACTTACAGATTTGGCCGACTCCAAATCTAGATTCCGGAACTGGAATGATCAAGGAACTACTAAGAAGGTTGCCAGAGCTTCGGAAGCTCAAATTTGAACTTTCTGAAACTGAATTCTACAAGTTTCCAGAACTGGGCAGCCTGACTCATCTCGAATCACTGACCGTGTTTGCCTGTGGAAAAGTAGTTCTTGGAATGAAAATATATCAGTTTCCAGCTTTTCATTTACCTGATTGTCTTAGAAAATTGACATTGTATGGATTGAAAATAGAATGGAGTCTCATATCAACAATCGGGCAGTTGCCTAATTTGGAGGTTCTCAAGTTAAAAGCGATCGCATTTTCAGGAAGTAGTTGGGATGTGGAAGATGGCGAATTCTCGAAGCTTAAGTATCTGGAACTTGATGAAATGAATATCGAAGAATTTAGCGTTCAAGATGAGCCATTCCCCAGACTTGAACAACTTTTACTGATATCCTGTAAAAGGCTTCGGGGAATTCCATCTGATTTGGGATACATTCCCACTTTGAGGAAGATAAAGGTGCGTTTCTGTCCCATTGCCTAAAAGATCAGCTTGGGAGATTCTTAAGGAACAACGACAAATGGAAAATGATGTGCTTCAAGTCGTTGATGGTTAAATTCATGTATAAATTTGTCATTCATCCCCGATTCTGTCCATCTCAGTTCCTATTTCCCCTCCCTTTACAATTTCTCCAGATTCTGCATCATCTTACACTCCCAATGCCATTGCTGTGCATTATTCTGGGAGCCTCCACCATCAGAAAGCAAACAAAATGAATCGAATGCGAGTCGTGTACTATGTTTATTTATTCATTTTACAATTTTAGGTTCACTATGGTTAGATGATTATTATCATACGAGGGTGGGAATCTCTGGGTGATCATTATTTACTGTTTGATTTTTTACAATTATCAGAGTATTTTCTTTGCTGCTGCTTTGTTGCAATATTTTTTCTCAAGTAGGAGGATCTTCATCTTGTGAAATGTAGACAACTCTAAACTGATTACAATACCATTTTGGCATAATGTACTTCATTTTTCTTAAGGTGCTTTTAACTCAAATTTGTCAACCATAACCATAGTAGGTTTGATTAGTCAGTTGGTCGCAGTGTACATCTCATTTCAATGTGGATGTTCTGCTATAAGATTCCCGGTGCAATCTGTACAAATGCTTGGGTCATTAAACTGAATAGTTGCATTCACTTGTCCGGTTGAAAGAATGAGGGATGGATTGTACTTCACTCTTCTTCCACTGTTAGGTCGAAACATTAGCCTCTCGTGTTTCTTTGAAGATGGACTTCTAGTGGTTGTGGTGGAGCTTCAGCCAATGAAGTAAGTCAAGAAGCTCGGTTTTGATTGATAAGATTAGTTAAAGCACTGAAATTTTTAGGCTTGATGTCACTCAGGTTTCACAAGTTACTCTCTCGTTAATGGACTATTCAGATGTATGGTACCTTGATAATCAACAACAAGAACCCAATAGGAACTTGAATCACTTGCAATTTCTTAACAGGAGCCATGAACTATCTTCTCTTCAGAAGTGATTTTCTACTTAGTTGCCTTTTATATGTTTCTTTTGGCTTTTGAGTTTTCTCACTTGTTCAGCAGCTCTGATACTAGAACTCTGTTGTTGATCAAGGCTAGCGCTAGGACCTGATGTCCTCTTGGCGCATCACAGCTAGTTATCTGATTGATTCTGAAAAGGCCATCCTAAATCCTGCGTTCTGCCTTATGTACGGGCCTTTCTGCTCAAAAGTTAACAGTAGGAGTGAAAGGTAAGCTGCTTATTTTGATAAACTTTTGTGAATGTGGCTTGTGGCACTCTAGTATTTATTTGTGATATTAAGGTGTCGTGAAGAGCTTCACATACTTTGTCTTAACGAAGCTTGCAGTTCCGTGGAGAAGCTCAAATATAGCCCAAATATGAAGAGACACATTGGCAATATAATTTGGTTAAGTTTATGTTTGTTGATTAACTTCGTTAGTGGATAATTTTATCTTTTTCATTCGTAGAGTAATGTGGTTATATAAGCTCTCTGCCATTGGTTTTGAGACTGACGTTTTGCATTATTAGATTGCTGGAGGAAGTGGCCCTTCACCAATCAATGCTGCAGAGTACAGAAAATCTTTTAGAATCCTGATGAGAACACCACGGTGCGCTTATTGTCTGAATTTTTGTTGCATATTCTGACCACTCAGGCTGCAAGCTTTTACTGTATATCTCGTTCCATGTAGGTCGCATTAGTATGTGCTGTTAATGTATCCTCTGATGTATCCATGTAGGTCTGAGAAAGATTCTCGATGCCCTAGTTTACGGTGTAATGTAATGTCATATGGTATTGTCACACAAACTCAAATCGACTCCAGAACTTAATTTTGCAGGTACTTTGCACAGTTGAAGATCCTCATCCATTTTATTCATTTCTTAGATAGCAGTGCATTGTGTCTACTGTTGACACTAAAATTTCTGGAATCACAGTACAAAAAATGCGACTCAATTCGACATTGGAAACAAACTACTGTGGCTGAAGGAGAAAGTGAAACAAGGATGGAACCAAGGAAGATGGCAAGGAACAATAGACAGTCAGTTCATGATGCAACTGGCGTAGAAGAAGCATGCGGAAACTCAAAAGAATCACAAATCTGCTGGGGAAAGGTATGATGTACTAAAGCATAGTTTTTCGGCTTTTCGCTTCATGGTTGGTATGGAAGTGGGAGGATATATATTGACTAAAGGAGAGAGGATGGGAGATCTGAACATGGATGTCTACGGTATCTATGAAATGTGGCCTTTGCGAAATTCTAAGATGAAACTGTAACAACACATACCCTTCAGGTGCAAATGTCCGAAGGAATTCTGCAGCAAGTACACCTCAGAGGTTGATGAAAACCTAGTTTCCCTTGTTAAAATCATCATCTTTTGGGTGTGTATATAGTTCAAGAATTCTCGAACTAACACTTAACAAGGACTAATAATAGGTTATTGTGCTCAAATAATGATGCATTGTACCGAGTAAACTTTAAGGTTCAACTAATTAATGATGCTTGTATTCTTCCCTTCCAAGACTGGAAAACTAAAGAGTACTCCCCTCAGTCACATTTTAATATATTATTATTTATTTGTTGTATCACTTTAATTCAATAATTAAACAATTAAATTGGGACGAAAAAAGTACTCCCTCCGTCCCATAATTATTGTCCACTTTGCCCAAAAAATTTTGTCCCAAAATTATTGCCCAATTTGACTTTTTATGGATCAAGTTACACATTTGTCCTTAGTAAAAACTATTATCCATAAAATCTTAGTGGTTAAACAATTACTTATGTAGGGGTATATCCGGTTGTTTAAGGTAAAATATAGTTAAATTTGACTAAAAATAAAATCTTTCATTTTAGTAAAACTGGACAATAATTATGGGACGGAGGGAGTATAACATATGTAGAGTAATAAGAGAATCGACATCATGAATCTATTCTGTAAACAACGAACAAGAATGGTCCCAAAAAAGCTCCAAAATTATATATGGTTTATATTACATCCAACTTTAACAGACATTATGGATAATTGGATGTATTAAGAACTACAACAAAATACACAGTCTTTCCCCCGGTATTTTAATTATCATTATCTTTGAAGGTGCGCCTACGAAAAGCTAATTAGACGGGTGATTTGGCTTTTTGGTATCATTGAGGTATTAAAATTAATTTAGATACTTTACTTTTCCGTTACTATATTTCAAAGTTTACAACTCACATCACACGAGACTACCTGTTAGCCCCAACGAAATACTAACATTTTCTTATGGATTATTTATCAAGAAATATTACTTGTACGACAAGCAAGACAATCATTTAAAACAGAAAAAAAAAAAAGTATGTAGAAGAATAGAAACATAGAAATATCAAGACAAGTTTGAAATTTTAAAGATAATTCGCACGAAACGACCTGTTAACCCCAACGAAATACTAACTTTTTCTTATGGAGTATTTGTCAATAAATATTACGGGTATGAAGACAATCATTTGAACCAAAAAAAAAAAAGAAGAAGAAGTAATTGGAAGAATAGAAACATATAAATATCAGACAAGTTCGTAATTTTTAGATAATTCCCCCACCACCAACCAAAAGAATGAAGAAAATTGTATTTACAGGGAAAATGAGATTTTGCACATATCAATAATATAATAACGTTTAATCAATTTTTACTTTTACAGTTTTACCTATTTATATTACATTTGTGTGATCTTACAATTCGTATCGATCAGTATCTAAAAATCATAATAATGATGCAACACTCAGCAGGAGTTGAGTATTTATTATTTTCATGAAAGAGATGCATCGAATAATTAATTTGGGATTATATGATCGAGTTTGATGTCTAGGGTTGTTCAAATTAAAAAGTAGACCCGATGCTCGTGAACTTAAAAGCAAAAGTAATTAAACTGTAGGCACCGCTAGAGCCTTTATTCGAAGACTTCAAATTTAAATATCGCAAGCTAAACCCTCATATATATAATCAAACAAATTAAAATAAGAAGTTAATAAGAAGTTGCATTTATTTTATTTATTCAATGTTACAAATTTAGACTAATTTCATTTGCACGCTCGGCAACCCATAGTCATAGAGATAGGATATTATTCTTGGGAAAAAAAAATTGTAAGAAACTAGAAAAGTTCATGATCATTTGAGCAAAAAAAAGAAAAACATTTTCTTAATTCAACAAATAAAATGAAAGTATAAACGTACGCTATTTGAGTTCAAAATTAATACTACTAATGCCCTGTTTGATAAATTAATTAAGCACTTAAACTTATTAATTAAGTACTTAATTGATTAGCACTGTTTGATAACACAATATCATAACAACTTAATTGATTAAGAACTTAATTTATTAAGGACTTAAATTTTAAGTAAGTTTGATCACTCAAAGTAAGATGTCTTAAAAAATTAAGTGTGTCTAAAATGCAAGTACAAATGTGAGCCTAAAAATAAGTGATAGGCCTCTCACTTATGTCTGAACTAAATTCTTGAGACGATTTTTTTCTATTTATTTTATTTTTATGTTTATACTTTTGATATTTTATCTTGAAATATTTTTATTACTCATGATGTCTAGTTCTAAATTAAAATTTACGTAAATTATTTTTTATTTAATAAATATTTATTTTTATATAAAAATTAAAATTCATTAAATTCCATGATCAATATATATTTACCATAAAATATGAATTTTTTTTTGACAATGATAAAATATGATATTATTATTAACTGAAAAAATAATAGCATAATAAAATTTAAAGATTATTATTACATTATTTAATAATATTATTATTATTTTTATTATCATAGTTTCATATACATCAATTATTTTTTTAGATAAAATTATATGTCGAGATACTTTAAATTTCAGTGTTCAGACTTCAGATTTCAGACTTTTAATTCAGTGTTTCGATTTTTTGGTTTTTATCAAACACGACAAAATCAGTTCAGCATTTATGATTCAGTTTTCAGATTTCAGACTTCAGACCCAAATTAAGTTTTATCAAACGGGGAATCTCCAATATCACGTTAGCTGGAGGAGCTTCGAATAGGGAAATGGTGAGAAAAGAATGAATCGACCATTTCCAAGTACTTGTCCTAATTGGTCAGTAGTCTCTTCCTTCAAAAGGAAATTATTCGCAAGTTATCTAAATTTTTCTCAGACTTCATAATTTCTAGATTATATATTTTAAAAATTAGTTCAACTTTTGTATTTTAATTTTTAGATTATAAAATTTTTAAAAAAAAAATTATAAAAATGAAGAAGAAGAATTTGAGTTGAAATACACATAAAAAAATAATAGTTTATCGTTTTAAACCAAAAAAAATTAAAAAATTAGCTAAGACAAATTGTTTCTTCTAGGTTATTTAATTATTTTCAACTCAATTTAATCATTTAATTATTAATTTTCACATTTACTTCAATTTGAATTTCTTTTCTTTATTTTTTTATAAATTAGAAATTAAAATACAATTGAAAAATTAATTTTTGAAATTTAATAATTATTATAATATCAACATATACAAGTTAGGGAGTAAAAAAGAAGAAGAATTGTTAAAAAAATTAAAATTTTAATATATTTAAAGAAAAATATAGAACTATAAAATTACCCCTGGACCCAAAAACATGTGAAAAATAATTTTTCGTCACGATTTAACGTTCAAAATAGCTTTCACCTAAGATAAGTTGTTTCCCTAGGTTATTTTGGGTGTTAAATGGTGACAGAAAGCTATTTTTCACCTGCTTTTGGGTCTAGGAGCAATTTCATCAATTCATATTTCTTCAAAAAAAATATTAATATTTTAATATATTTTTTTAACAATTCTTCTTCTTTTGCTTCCTAACTTGTATATGTTAGTACTAGTGTCATTATTAAATTTCAAAAATTAATTTGTCATTTGTATCTTAACTTCTAGATTATTAAGAAAAGGAATAAGAAAAAATGCATAAAATTCAAATTGAAGTTAACGTGAAAATTAATAATTAAGTAATTCAATTGAGTTGAAAAAATTAAATAACCTAGAAAAAACAACTTGTCTTAGCTAATTCTTTTAGTTTTCCTTTAATTTTAAAATGCTAAAATGTTAATTTTTATGTTTACTTTAACTCGAATTTTCCTTCTTCATTTCTTAAATTTTTGAAATTTAAAATTATACTACCAATATATACAAGTTAGGAAGTATAAGAAGAAGAATTGTGGAAAAAAAATAAAAAAAATAAATTTAAAGATTAAAAATTTAAAAATATAAAAAAGACAAAAATACCCCCAAATCCAAAAACATGCGAAAAATTGATTTCCGCCACTATTTAACGGCCAAAATTAACAGAATGATATCAGATGAATTTTTTGCTTAGTATGTTGATCTTTTATACAAATAAATTTGATTGATGACTTGTATTAGAATTACCTAATAGTTCAATAACCCCTTTTGAGGTTCACTCTAAGCAATAATCAATAAAAGTTGTTCCAATTAGATATTTCACTGTGAAAAATCTCTTGGACCTGACCATTTATTATACATCTCCCCCTCCTAATAAAATCAGGGAAGTCAGAAGAATTGCAGGGAAATTTTTGGAAAAGATTTTGCAAAGGAACCACTTGGTGCTTGAAAACAACATGACCACCTGACTCATTTCAGTACTTTATGGAAATGATTGGGTGATATCTGCGGACTTTTGCCGCGGCACACATATAGATTTTTCTTTTGCTTCGACAAATTAATGACTGAAATTTTTTTTTTTCTAAATTTTCTCTATTAATAAAAGGTTTTTAAAAAGAGTTTAGTTTGGTTTCCTTTTGTCTTGGTTTCATATTCAGAAATAAGGAAAGGGGGAAGTTAAAAAAAAAAAAAAGGAAGAAGAAATTCATGGGGTTTTGTATCATAATAGAATAATTTAGGTTTCATTCGACTTGTAATATTGTGCTATTAAATTTTGTGCTCGCCAAAACAATTTCCCAATGAGCTGACCAACCATCAGGAAACGGCAGAATTAGCTAAGAATTTCATTTTCCAATACCTAGATGTAATCACTAATAACATTAATCAGTTCTTCATCATATGTAAAATAGGATAGAACATGTACATCTGGACTAGATGGATCTATTCAGAACGTTTTTTCAGGGTGTATTTTTTACTGTTAGAATGTAAAAAAAGTAATTGGACAATGTTAGATATGCTAGCTCGGTAATATGGAGAGTATATATTAATTCATTATAAATTGTGAGAAAATTTAATGAAGGTATAATTAAACAGAGGAAAAAGGATTTACTTAATTAGAAAAAATTTAAATTAATCGAGATAGTGATTTTAGAGTTTTGACAATGGAAGTGATCATGCATGAAACAAAGAATTGTGTTGAATGATGATATTCCTCCAAAAAAAGTGAAAAAGAAAAGGATAGGCTAGCTAGACAAATGAATTTAGGCCAGGGTATGGAAGAGTTAGGATGAAGATAGCCCAAAAAAAAGATACGAAAGAGCAGTAGTAAAGAAGGGGATGATGCAAAAATGCAGCAAAAAAGAAAGACAGAGCAGAGGTGACAGCTCAAGTTGAAACCAAACCTTTTGAAAGGTTATGGGCGGCTATTCTGCCGCTGGATGAATAATGATATTGTATTGTATGACCACTCATCCATCATTCTATTCAATTTCTTTTTTTATGTATTTGCCTTTGGCTTTGGGGAATTCGTATTCAAATTCTTCACATGCCATGCACCCAGGCCAAAAAAGCCTTTTTCTCCTTTTGTAATTAATATTGTGAACATCAGTCCATTAATCATCAGTTTAATACTCATTGTCATAGGCGCTAGACTGCTAGCGACTGGAATAATATTTCAGCAATGGGTTATGGTGACTAAATCCTCAAACCTAATGATGAAAAAAGAAAACAAGAAGAAGTAAGATGGATTATAGACTTAGGTTGAGTTCGAATTGAACAACTTGTAAAACTAGTATTTTAAGACATTTCTTTCATTGGAATTCCAAGTTTCCAAACCACGGCATAAATAGTGTAATGCATGCACAAGCCGAAGCCTTTATTAAGTCCAACAATATTGATGGGTCACCTCAAAAAAAAAATTTGAACGACCATTTTTGGACGTGCGCAATTGGAAACTTTGGTGTTTACACTGATTGTAGAACTTAAGCAATAAAGGCAAACTGTGTACATGCAGCAATCAAAAGGATTGTGATTTAACTTTAATCAATGTTAGTTGTTCAAATCACACAATGGGTTTATAATTCAGCGAAACGATCAATTATTTTTTGTTGACATATCTGAGCATTGTACTTGTGCAAAAAAATGTGTTTATAGAGGTAAGATTATTTACAAAATAAAAGATCTATTAAGGGTCCCATCTTCTCATCATGGGAGGATGGGGAAATTAAATTTGTTTAATCGTTTTTCGTTTTGGTCTTTATCGTTTAATAAATGAATTTATTCTCACAAATTAGTTCCTTCAACAGATTATTTAGATAATCTTTGGAGAGGGTATGGTTTTCTTGTTCGCAGTGTTTCTTCAGTAGATTTTTCTACTGAGAGGTAGGTCCGTTTTGCAGTGTTCGTAGCGGCATTAAAGATGTTCGTAACGTTACATATACCCCACGACGAATCAGTCACCGCAGATCTAATATTTAGATATGTGGTTTGGAGTTTTCAACAGAATTTTAAAGATATATTCGAAATCATATTCATATTCTGGTACGTGATATATCTGTCAATTATATGGGTAGATATGTATAGGTTTATTCACGGTAAATACAACAAAGTGATACATTGTAAGTTGTGTTCGACTGTTTCTTTGTATTAATCAATCGCAGTTGGACGATTTCCGGTAGATGAATGAAATTATTATTTTATTTCAAAAAAAAAAAAAATAGCCATCCAATTCGAACATGCATCATCCCCCACGCCAGTTCGTTACTCTAAATACGTAGTTGGAAGAAAAGCATTATTGCCCCCATCTCTCTATATCTCTCGGTGTGGCTTACTACATTACGTGCAACGTGTACATTAATCACAAAATCCCTCGCAGACATATGATATATTACATTTATTTTTTCCTTATTCGGTTTAAAGATATGTTACCTCTACAATATCATAAAAGCAAAATCAAAGTCCTAATCATTGTCAGCAAAGATGAGTTAAGACACCTTCTAAGTTGAATTAAAACGTGTTCTTCACTACTATCCTATACAATCAGTTGCAAAATTCGACTCAAATACACGGACGACTGATTTTGGCATTCATGTGACCTGACCTTCCTCCACAAATATATGATGCAGTGTCTCTGCATACTACACTTCTACTTTGTTGCAGAAATTTAATGGGAGTCAAATTTGGCTACTACCACTACCACAATCAATGCCATCACACTAGCGAAAAAAAGTCCCAATTATCGGCACCATCAAGAACCCTGATCGGAGTAAATGTGCCAGTTTGTGTAGCTACGGAATCTAGGACAACGTGTTATTTACGACTACTCTCTAGCGTTATGGTCGGTGATACTTGGCTTCTTTCAATCGATTATTGAATATATGATATTAATAGTAGGTCCTTGTTTTTTCCTTTTCTTTTAATAAAACAATCGAGGACATTTTGTGAATTTGGATGGAAGTTTCCTATTTATAACTAGATGTATTTGGGAATGAAGATGGCCTAGTCGACTAATAGGTCATTCGAGGATTTAAATCATTGTAAATACTCCCTCCGTCCCATAATTATTGTCCACTTTGCCCAAAAAATTTTGTCCCAAAATTATTGTCCAATTTGACTTTTTATGGATCAAGTTACACATTTGTCCTTAGTAAAAAACATTATCCATAAAATCTTAGTGGTTAAACAATTACTTATGTAGGGGTATATCCGGTTGTTTAAGGTAAAATATAGTTAAATTTGACCAAAAATAAAATCTTTCATTTTAGTAAAACTGGACAATAATTTTGGGACGGAAGGAATATGTAATTATTGAATTATTGATTGAACCGTTGAGTTAGAAAATATATAAACATAATGTACAATCGTTTATGTTTTGTTTGTTAGTTTAATGATTTACCTAGTGATTCTTTCAATCATTATGTTGGATGACAGTTTCAGTACTCGAATCAATGTCGTCTATCAGAAAGTATTTTTAATTATTCTTTGGAGTGACATTCAGTTTTGGATAATATAATAGATTAACAGTACTATAAGCTTATCTTTTTGTAGAAGTTAAAATCAACTCAGATCCTTGGTTTTATGGAGTACGTAGTGAAATAAAGCTATTATCCAGGAACATACAGCTACGAACGATCGATTAAATTAAGTTTCTTTTGCAATTATCATTACAGTATTATTTTTTTTTTGGTGACAAACAACAAGGACGAATAATGAAGCTTTATGCGATAAAATGAATGTGTTCAACAATGTGAAAAAAGTACCTGATCCATCCCGTTTAGAGAATTTGGCGTGTCATTGACTCATTAAGAATAAAAATAAAATAAAGTAATAATCTCTCTATTTCATTTTAATAGTTTGTGGTATTATTATACTAATAAATAAATTTAACAAAGTGAACGACTAAAATAGAACAGAAAGAGCAACAATTCAACAAGATAAAGAATCTAGCAAACTTTAATTACCATACTTGATTTTCACTTTGTGATAATGTTGATGACCATTGAATGAGATCAATTAGATTACAGATATAATCAGTTCATCGAATTAATGTATTAATACTACTTTTACTCAAGAAAATAATTCTCATTAAGTTAATCTCATAATTCAATTTGCATTTTTTTTTTCCTTGAAACAGAAGAAGTGTTAAATTGCATTGGCATGGATTAGAAAAAGACTCGTGTGGTGGTAGCATCACTTGCCTCCCAATCTCTTGTTTAATCTATTTTTTAAATATTTTCTTATTTGTTATACTGTTTTAGTTCAACAGACATGATTCTTTCTTTGTAACAGATGAAATATCATTTGAGTAAGGAGGATTCTTTGAATAAATTTTTCTTTTTCAAAGGGCAAAAACCATTTACTCATTGCCATACAGCAAGAGAACAAAAGCACCAACCGAAATGATCACCAAAGCAATAAAAAGGTTCGCACAACACGTGCATGCGCCCTACAACAACAACTTGGCAACGTCCCACAAAAAATGCTTTAGAATGCAAACAGAAATAAACCGCTTGCACCTGGCAACTTCGGTTTTTTGAGTCCTCCCCATGGTCCCTATTGTAGACCAAAGACTTTGGTCTTATTCAAAATTTGTAACAGCTAATTTTTCCATCCCAAAATAAAATCACAAATACAACAAAAAAACGTTTTATTTTGAAATGAAAATATGAGGTACCTCTTTAATTTACAAATGTTTGCCATGCAATTTATGACGCGCTTTTAATTTTGCCCCTCCCCAGCACCCCTATATATTCCCACCTCTTCTCCGCTCCATTTTCCTCACCAAGAGAACTCATTCTATCTCCTTTACTTTAGTGTTAGAGGTTCAAATCTTAATTCCCTTCTCAATTACAGAAAAATGGAGATTCTTGGTTTGCTCATAATTAGCTATCTTTCCTTGTCCAAAATTGTTCATGGCTTTGATGAGGGTTGGAATGAAGCTCATGCAACCTTCTATGGTGGTGGTGATGCCTCTGGCACTATGGGTAAGTTATGATACATCCATAAATATAGTCTTCAGTAAATTACGAATTATTTCCTCCGTCCCAAAATAAATGTCTTACTGATTGAATTTTTTTTTTTTTTGAATTTTTTTTGGGGCAGGAGGAGCGTGTGGATATGGAAATTTGTACAGCACAGGATATGGAACAAACACAGCTGCATTGAGCACAGCATTGTTCAACAATGGGCTGAGCTGTGGAGCTTGTTTTGAGATTAAATGCGTGAATGACCAGAAATCATGCCTTCCTGGTTCAATTGTTGTCACCGCTACCAATTTTTGTCCTCCAAACAATGCACTCCCGAACAATGCTGGTGGGTGGTGCAATCCACCCCTCCACCATTTTGACCTTTCTCAGCCTATTTTCCAACAAATTGCTCAATACAGTGCTGGAATTGTCCCTGTTGTCTACCGACGGTATGAATATATTTACAATCTATTCTTCTATTCGAATATCGAATTTTGGTATGGCACTCTTGTATACCATATAAAATAGTCTTTGTTAAACTATAACAAAATTAATTGGCCGACTTAATAAATATACTTGTAAAGTGCTAATTTAAATTTTGAAACAGATTGATTGTATCATAGGTAAGTGATGTTTATTTTATCAAAAGTGTCACAGAAAATTCTGACGCTAACGTTACACTAATTTTATTTATTTATTTTTTGTAGGGTACCATGCCAAAAGAAGGGAGGGATAAGATTCACAATAAATGGACACTCATACTTCAACTTGGTCCTAATCACAAACGTTGGAGGCGCGGGTGATGTCCAAACCGTGATGATCAAAGGTTCAAGGACTGATTGGCAACCAATGTCAAGAAACTGGGGTCAAAATTGGCAAAGCAACTCTTTCTTCGACGGTCAAAGCCTCTCATTCAAAGTCACCACCAGCGACGGCCGCACCGTAGTTTGCAACAATGCCATTCCGGCTGGCTGGTCTTTTGGTCAAACCTTCACCGGTGCACAATTCAACTAAAATTTTTAAATTAATAAAAAAGGAGTGAAGTTTATAACTATTATGGGGCATAATTAGAGTTATTAGTAAGTAATTAAATGGATAGGGCTTATTTTAAAGTGGTCCTAACCATTGTTTTCTTAAACGTAGCTTTGTGTCACTTAAAAGTGTGTTTCTGTCTTTGGGTGTTTTTTAAAGGAGACAGAATATGGCAGGGGTGGATTAATTAAGGTTGTTCTCTTAATTAACCACCCGCCGTAGAACTTTGTGGCATTTTGATTTAGTTTACTTTAATCCTATTTAAGTTGATTAAAGTAACATTTTAGAGCTCGAATCAGAATTAGTTAGGTTGTGATGCGTCCCATGTAATTTGTGTAATCAGTCAGTTCGGCAGCAAAAAAAAAAGCTGAAATGATGAATGAATGTGTTATGTTGTTGTCGCCTTCTTTTAGCAAAGGCGTGGTCTTAATGAAATCTGTGATATGTCAGAGACTGTAAAACCGTTATTGTTGTCTGGTTCTTTTCATTGAAGAAATTAAAAAGTGACCTTGGATATTGTGTTTGGACTTTGGAATCGATCCTTGCCTCAGTTCGGTCACCATGTGAATTTTGTAGTTCTTCTACCGCGCCTAACTTTTAACTTTGAGAAGATATACTCCCTCCCCTGAAATTATTATTCAGTTTGAGATTTCACTTTTAATACAATTTAAATTAGAAATGAAATTTCAAACTGGACAATAATTATGAGACGGAGAGAGTACTTGTATTTCAGATTCCCGCTACGCCAGGCCCCTATTTTCATAATTTAGGTTAAGTTTTGATTATGAATATAAAATTAATCTGTAGTTAAATTTTTTTCTAGTTATGTTCTTAACATCATCAAAACTAATGAAAATTGAAGTTAAACAAATGTATCAACACAAATGAGGAATTATTTTTATTAATATTTGGCAAATGTCTTACGTATTATATTTTATACAAAACTTGGAATAAAGATAAAACTTGGAATAAGTAATTGACAAAGAACTTATTTCTTGTTATAACTTTACAATATAAATCGATAAAGATTTACATATTATCCAAAAAAGGATTTTATTATTAGCATTATTGTTATTATTATTTTGTGGATAAAACAATGAAGTAAAAGTATTTTATTTTAATAATGATTGTAAAATTCAAACATTATATGGATTTTATGTGCAAAACGACAAAATTCTGATTCTTGAACCACCTAAGTGAAGAGGAAGACCCAGTTAAAACTCTCTTATATATATATATACTAAGTATGTAACGTAACCCGTGCGTTGCACGGTAGGTATTAAGATATTATTATATAATGTGTGTAAAATAATATTAATTATACATGTCACAATTAAGTATAATAATTGAATCACATTTTTATTGTGAAATTATCGCGATTGCGACTGGTCCTACCTCTTATCTATTGTCATCGCAAAACATGTGATGAATGGAATTGCCTTCGTATAAGAGGATTGGGAATTGCTTTCGCTTAAGAAGAAGAACCGACGAACCTTATTCCGTATTTATTTTTATCTTTCTATTTTTATTTTGTTGACAATCCATTGAACCAAAAAATGAAAAAGAAAAAAAGAAACCAAACATTTACTTATTTTTTTAAAGAAAAATTCTTTAAAAGTGTTACCTATCTCTGAAAGATATGTCTTTTATAGGATCTTATTCCATCTTCATTTTCATCTTTAAAAAGTATGTCACTTTATATTGTTCTGCATGAAAAAAATTCCAAGTCTCGGGTAAGTTAAAAACCAGCGATGGTTTTGGCTGCAATTTTAGTTTTTTTAACAATTTGTTGAACAAAAAAAATTAAAAAACGAATAAGAAACGGCGAAACTCATTCCATCTTCATTTTCTTCTTTTTATCTTCATTTTTGATAATCTGTTAAAAAAAAAAACGACCGAAACATTATTTACTTGTCCAAAGAAAAATTATTCAAAAGTCTTATTTATTTACTTGTCAAAAGACATTTTTAGGTCTTCGACCGGGGGAGAAGGGGGGGGGGCTGCATTTCAAACCTATTAAACACGATCACCATTAATCACCCTAAAATTTCAAATATTCTCAAATAAACTCATGTCTCGTTTTTTTTAATCTATTTATCTACCGTTAAAAAAAATAAAAATTAGAAAGTAACTCAAATTTGATAGTGTAGAATAAATATCTGATCTGTAATAGTCCATTATTGGGATTCTAAGAGTTTAAGGGAATTTTGACTGCTATTTTAGTACTTTTTGACAGTCTGTTGAAAAAAAAAAAAAACAAACCGGTAGATCTCATTCTATCTTCATTTTTATCTTTCTATCTATGTTTTTGACCACCCATTGAACACAAAAAAAATAAAATAAAATAAAAAATTGAAACACTACTTACTTGTCCAAATTGTTTTCGAAAAGTATTATCTACTTAAAAAAGGACCGTCTTTGAATTTTCGGATCTTATTCCAGCTTAATTTCCATCTTTAACAACATGTCATTCTGTATCGTCCTACTTAAAAGATTTCGAGTTTTTGGAGGTAAGATAGTTTTGCTGTATTTAATTATTTTTTGATAACCCGTTGAATAGAAAAAGAAGAAGCGGCAAATCTCATTCTGTCTTCATTTTTATCTTCCATCTTTGTTTTGTTAACAACCCGTTGAACCCTCCCCCCCCCCAAAAAAAAGAATCAAACATTAGTTGTCTGAAGAGAAATTCTTCAAAAGTGTTATCTAATTATGAAAGAATCGTCTTTCAGCGGGTCTCATTCCATCTTTATTTTTATCTTTAACAGTACGTGACTCTCTATTGTTTTGGTTAAAAGATTCTGATTGTTTGGTAGGTTGAAAACAAATAATGGTTTTGGTGCAGTTTTAATATTCTTTTGACAATCTCTGTTGAACCACAAAAAAAAAAAAAAAGAATACAAACTGGAAGATCTCATTCCATCTTCATTTTCACCTTTTCATCTTCGTTTTCGACAGCTTGTTGAACAAAAAAAAAAATTAATAATGACCAATAACTTTTTACTTATTCAAAGAGAAATTCTTCAAAAGTGTTATTTAATTTCTTATCCAAAGAGATTTCAAGGTCTTGGACACAGTAGGCATATGCGTTTAGATAATAATCTTTGAATTTCATTTTGTTTTTACCACCATATACAAAAAGAAAACAAAACTCGTTTCTTGATCTAAACCCGTCAAATACCATCACCACAAATCACCCCAAAATTTCAAATATTATCAAGTAAACTCATGTCACATATATAAACTTATATCGCGTTTATCCATCTCTTTGTCTGCGGTTTACAAAAAAATAAAAATTAGGAATAAAATCAAATTTGAATATGTAAATAAATATTGACAAATTTAAAAATTGGGATATTTAAAGGAATATTGACAAAAAGGTGTAATGTATTCTGTTCCTCGTTAAGATATCTTTCGCAAACCTCTGGAGTAGAGCGTCGAGTTCTTGTCAAGAGAGTTACCAATTTTCACATAGATTAACAAAACTAAATTAACTAATAATTTTTATTTTAATCTCCTCTAGTCAATATATTAATAATTCTTAAACCATAATTTTAATTAATTCTTGAAAATGATTGAAACTAATTGGGACCATTAGAACGTTCTTATTTTCAAATTATCAAATATTGATAACACATATATAATTTATTATAGTCATTAATTCATTATCAAATTAGTACAACCAATCCAGAAAAAAAAAAAAAAAAAAGGGTAAGCAAGCATTATTCCAATTAATATTGATTAGAAAATACTATAGCCACTAATTATTATTATTTTAGTTAATTAGTTTGTATCAGTTGTAAGAGTATATATCATAATATAACTTTAAATTTTTGTCCATATCTGGTATGGGCGGCTTTGTGTTAAATTAAACAATACTAACAGATCAAATGGCATTGCTAATCGATATTCCTTTATGATAGTATAATAAATTAATAAAAACTCTCCATAACTACACCAGAGGGTAATACTACTTTCATGGTTGTTTAAATTTATTGTGTTCGAACTTTTAATATAAATTTATGCCTTTTTTATTCTTTTCAGTCCCTCAAATATATTTTCTCAACAATTTCGTAATTAGCAAAAATATTGCAATATGGAACGCATTTTTCACAAGTTCCATTATTTTGTTGTTTAAATCTCTATATGTATCGACTCCCGACACGCATCCTGCTTTCGAGTCAACTTGAATTTAGCCCATAACCAAAAAGATAACTTATAAGGCACAATTGTCCTTGAAAGTGTAAAATTGACGAACTTGAAGAACCAGGTAGCACATCAATGGAGCTTTAAGGATCAAATTGACAACCAATTAAAAGTTTCAGCTTTCAAGTGCAAGGGTTCCTGGAGACATAGGGCTTTTTAGCAATTTTTAAAAATTTTTCATCTTCAACCTCCCGATATGAAATTTTTCAGCCAAAAAATATATTTGCCGGCCAAAGGGATCCATGTCGTTGCACCCCGATCTCGCATTATGGTGCACAAAACTCATCGTTTTTAAGTCAAAATGATCCCCATGATGAGCTACAGAAAACCCATGTCTCAATTCAGCCGATCTATGCTGGAATCAGAGCTAATGAGGTTGGAACCAAGAATCTTGCCGGGTTCTGTTGACACTTTATCTTCCGCCGTTCTATTCTTCATCGTTCATCGCTCGCCGTTCTATTGGTTCATTGTTCATCCGTTTTGCCGTTTCGCTCTGTTCAACCACGCGAAACAATCCCCATGATGAACTCCAGTCATTCGCGGTGAGCTTATTAATAAATTCATAAGAAACCTTGTCTTCAACCTTGAGATTTGAAATCTCACACAGTCACACACAAAAGGGTTCCGTCGCTGAACTACAATATTGAATTCAGACTGTTAAAATTTACCCTTTTTTACACAAAAATGATCACCTAAAGAGTTCCACAAAACCCCTAAGAAAGGCAAAAAGATTAAATGGTAACACGAAACATCAATGTTTTTAGTCGGAAGTCGGATTTATGATGATCATCACGATCGTAGATGTCATCAATGCTGAAGAAGGACAAATCAAATTAAAAGCATCTGTTCCTATTTACGTGTCTGACTAAAAGTCTAAAACCACAAATATAAATTAATTTAAATTATACTACCTCCGTCCCAAAAAATAGTCCAGTTTGAAAATGTACAACTTTTTAAATTTGGTCAACACACCAAATGTACAACTCATTTTATGCCCCTAAATCCATAATGCCCCTTCTAGTTATTTCTATAAAAGCTAACTACATATGCATTTATTTTACAACTTAAATTTGATCAAAATTTTTATCTCAAAAAATATTGACAATGGATCTTGATGCAAAGATCTCGTTACGTAGATTAATTTGATATATAGTACATTTTTTTAATTATTCATGCATTAAAAGATATAATCATTTGAAAAAATAGGAGAAAGCTAAAAAAAATGAAAATCAAAGGAAGTGAATCTTATTTTCCTTATCACTACTCTTTTAGATATTTAAGTCATTTTATTTTTGACTCTTATGAAATGGGATTATTTTTTTGGGACAAGATTTTTTATTAAACTGGACTATTTTTGTGGGATGGAGGAGTAATAATTAAAATTTAAGATTTATCGGTTCACATAAAATTTTTAGTATTTAATGACCATCCAATGAGTTAATGACATGTGTCTCTGAAAATGTTGATGGTCATTTATCAAAAAAAAAAAGAAAAAGAAAATGTTGATGGCCTGAATTGGCAACACATGTCGATTATCTTTCTTTCCTTTAATATATATAATGATATATATATATATATATATATAATATGTGTATATAAAGAAATTTTCGCAAAATTTTGTAATTGATTAATTTTGATATTCATTAAATTGCGATAAATATTTACAAATTTATCATTTGGATCTTAGAAATACAAGCATGGGATCGCTTATAAATTTTAGGTACGTAGATAAAAAATTATACACCTTTTAAACACTTAACCATGTTTTTGAGATTTCAAACAAAATCGTGCTAATGTATTTATGCGTTACCAAACAACAAACAAAAAAGCTCAAAAATTCAAAAGTATTGTGATGATAATTGTTTTATGGGGTCGTTTTTCTTCCGTTTTTTATATCTTTTAATAGCTAAGATTTCTACAAATTATTTAAAATTTTATGGTTTTTTTTGGGGGGTTACATGACTTGTAATGGAAAGATTAAATGTGAAGTGTTATTATATGTTATGATGGACACAAATTTTGATGTATGATGTATGTACGTAGAAAAAGTGATCTTTAACTTATATGTATCATGTATATAGAATTTATCATGTATTATGTATGTATGCATACATGATGTTTGTCGAAAAAATGGCTCGATTTGGGCCTTATATTTCCAATATTGGGCGATGCATGTCATGGTGTCTTGGATTGATGGGGTATGCCTGGGTATAGATGTCGAGAGCCACGACGACGACGAACGATGTACTGTGCCCTCACACTTTATAGATAAGTATATATATAGATATAGATATAGATTTAGTTTCGTTCACAATTTCTTTCTTTTTTTTTTAATTTACTACTTTCATTCTATTATCTCAATTTATCGCATCATTAGGGTATATATGGGTATTAAGATAATAATTACTAAATATAATAATTGGCACTTTAATTTTTATGTGCAATACCCTTCTTAGTGATAATTAAAATTATTAGGACTACAAAAAATTTAAAATTGATTTAAAAAAATATATTAATAAATGTTATTAAGAGTAGAAAGATAGGATTGTAAATAGAAAATGTGTATTTAATGTTGTGTAGGAAATGAAGTATAACAAATAAAAAAAAATGTTGGAATCATGAAAAAAAAGAAGAAGATAATGCTAAATATCAATAGAAGATATCAATAGGGATAATACCAGATATATAAATGAAAAGCCAGGAGAAAATATACTGTGGAATTGGATTTGGTGGTCTGCTTTCATCGAGACTCTGGTAGTGACAAGTTGAAATGTGGAATTTCGGATGTTGCAGTCGATTATGATAGAGAGTAGGATTGAACCCGGTCAAGTTTTATAGCACATTACCACTTTCCATAGCCTTCATGACAACCGTTGGGAAGAATTCTCTTATTATTTGGGCATCTGAATCTTCGATTTATTCAGTACTCCTCCGTCCCATAATTATTGTCCACTTTGCCCAAAAAATTTTGTCCAAAAATTATTGTCCAATTTGACTTTTTATGGATCAAGTTACACATTTGTCCTTAGTAAAAAAACATTATCCATAAAATCTTAGTGGTTAAACAATTACTTATGTAGGGGTATATCCGGTTGTTTAAGGTAAAATATAGTTAAGTTTGACCAAAAATAAAATCTTTCATTTTAGTAAAATTGGACAATAATTATGGGAGGGAGGGAGTATTTAACAATATGGCGAATGAGTGTATCATGAAAGAATCAACACTTAACAAATTTTATTGCCCCGTATTTATTAGGATCACTTTGGAAAATTAAAACTACAGTGATAGTAGATCCACTAGGCACTTAGCAGCAAGCCATTTCAAGAAATTGCACCTGATTAAGATTCGTGGACCGAGGGCCTCTAACTAGCCTTTTTTGTTTTTGGGCTTGGAAAACTCTTTACATATATTATGTGTCTTCACAAAATTGCAATGCCTGATGCCTCCGTCAATTCGGAAGAGTAAGGGCAGGAATCCAAGCAGATCTCGTCTGATTTTGTTTGTTTTGCTGGGATTGAGGGCGTCTCCAACCGGGCCGGTAGGAATGGAGGGATTTCATCTCCAACGCATCCACAACTGTAGCCGCTCCGCTCCGCTATGCCTGTAAATCAGCTCCGCTACACGCTATCCATGGAGGGGTACTATTCATCCGCTATGGTGGCCCTCCTTTTCTTTTTAAGTTTATTAATTCAATTTGGGCTACGGTTTGAGGGGTTTTTGGGCCTTTTATTCCTATTTGTATGCTCTTCTGGATCAGTTAGAATGGGGTTTTGGGCATTTTTATTTTAATATGTATTATAATCAATTTGGAAGGGGTTTCTGTCTTTTAAAATATATGGCCATTTTTATTTTTTTCCTCCCTTCATGTCGGAAAAATATTAATTATCTAAAAATATAAATCTAAGAAACAGTATGTATTATGTTATTAATTGTAAAATAGAGGTCCAACTTTGGATATCCAACAAAATTTAAATATTGGTAGAGATGGGAAATTAAATAGATGTTTGACTTTCCAAAAAATAAATAAATAAAATTATAAAATAGAGTCTTAAATTAAAAAGAATTGTATAATTATACAATTTACACCCACAAATAACAAAAGTTAATTTTATAAAAAAAATAATAAATAATAGGATATGCTGAGAATATTCCTTTTAGATGGATGTTATAGAGGAAATGAGTTAGAGATGCTGACACTGTTTAAACTGTAAAAGTAATGGGATTTCACTGTTTCAACTCCAAATATAGGGTTTAGAGGAGATTTGAGTTGGAGATGCCCTAAGGGTTAGAATGCGAGAGAGTTTTGAGTTTCTTTTTTCGGATGTGCTATAACCATTAGGATTAGACCGTAATACTAATATTAATACAGGTGCAACGTATTCACGAAATTTAAAATTTTAACAGAAGTATAATATACTATCCCCGTCTCAAAAAAATAGTTCAAATTGAACTTTGAGAATTGTACTAGTTTGGGTCGGAGGGAGTAGTAGTGATTCAAAATTTTGTATGTATCCCAAGGAAATAGAGAGGGGAAAAAAAAGAAAAAGAAGAGAGGGGTTTTAAACGCTTTCCTCAAAATATTTTTGAATGTTTTTTTTTTAATGCAAGTTCACATCATTATATATATTAAAGGAAAGAAAAATAATCGATACGTGTCGCTAATTGAGACCATCACGCATCACTTTTAACTTATTATCATTTTAGCCATTAAAGTTCTATTTATGTGCTACTTTATCTTCAATTTTATCGATTTTATATTTTCAAGGACGATTAATTGTGTCTAATCCCCAAAGTCCCCTAACCTATAAATAAGTCATAGACATCTAGACATAATTTATGTATTTTTTAATATATTTTTTAATCCAAACATAACATTAGTTAGTGGTGACAATTTTTATTATACAACTTTTCAAAATTTTTGTTGTAATATTTTTGGCCAGATCTTACAAATATACATCTCATAAATAATCTCAATATCTCTCATTTTGATCTACAATTAATTAATCAAAAAAATTTTAAGGTTTTAAGAAATATTAATAACTACATTATCTAATTAATTCTTTTAGAAGATAAATTTTCAACATTGACAAACTCGCGCAAAGCGCGGGACACATACTAGTTGTTATTCAAATGAAGATGTTAGTCCTATAATATTTTTCCCCCGAATTCTCCAAGTGGCCGTAGTTGTCTAATAATAAAATTGTGATGTATGAGATATATTTTGGGTTGATTAAGGGTAACCTCTGGAACTATTCTGAAATTGGGTATCAAAATTGTTGGAACAAAAAAGGACTAGTTAAAAAGTGAAGACAGAAGCGCTAGCAAATCGAAGTTTAATGGTTAAAAACAGCAATAGAAATAACGGAAGCAAATAATAAATCAATATAATTTGTAGGAATGAAATGTAACATCTATATAGTAGACATAGTATTGCTACGCAAACGTTTTAAAGGATGTTTGTGAGAAATGAATCATTTGAAACTTCTAAAAGTAATTTTGTATGTATCCTAAGGAAATAGAGAGGGGAAAAAAAAAGAAAAAGAGAGGGGTTTTTAAACGCTTTCCTCCTTAAAATATTTTTGAATTCTTTTCTTTTTTTTTTAATACAAGTTCACATTGTTATTCAAATAAAAATGTTAGTCCTATAATTATTCCCCCCCCCCAAAAAAAAAAAAAAAACAAAACACAACAACAACAAGTAACAACCGTCATTTTCCACATTTTTATTCTTACTAGACAAAAGAAAAAAAAATAATTATTTCGTTCGTCTCATAATTATTATCCAGTTCAAAATGAAATATGAAGCTGGATAATTTCTCGAGATATCAGTCTCATTTATGTACCCAAAAAAAAAAAAAGATATCAGTCTCATTTGATTCACATTCCATCTTGGCCGCACATTGTTTGCTTGGCCCAAATCACCACCGTTGAATATTTCGAGACGGCGACGTTTTTGTGATTCCTTTGACCCCACCTTAGAAAGTTGAAAATCAGCCTACCGTATCTTCAATTGGCTGTGTATCTTCCTTCCGTACGACCCAAAATTCCAATTGCAACTCTGCGGCTCTCTGTCACACGACACAATAACAGAAACACTTTTTTTTTTTTTTTTTCTCTCTCTACACTACACTACTACTACAAGTCTACAACACACTTATCTCGCTGGTAATTTGCCTTCATTACTCTGTCCTGCTTTCTCTCTCTTACTTACTTTAGTTCCCGAGGCGACAGAGTTGGAAAATGGCCACATAACCAACCGGCGAGGGGGTGGCGACGGAGTTTTAGTGCGAAATCAACGCGCATTTGAGGTGACCGGTGGCTTCACCAAGTGTTTAACGTTGGCTTCTCCGTGCAGCAAAAAGAGCCACCGGTGGCGACTCTATCTCCCAAGCAACTTCTTCCGCCGGTGAATTTCTGTCCGATCACTTTCTTTTCCTCCGCGATTTTGATAAATCGATTACGAAACGAGCATTTTGTTACTCTCGTTGATCTTCATGTTGCTATGTTTTTATCTTTAATTTTTTTCTTTTCTTTTCTTGATTTCTTTCTATTTGTCATTCTTGTTATTTTCTTCTTTTTATGCTGGATTTTCTACGAGTGGAAATTCTTGGTGTTCATGTTTCTTTGAATTTTATCCCCTGATTGAATCAATCAAGTTGGGTCTGGCTCTTGTCGTTTTTTTTTTTTTTTTTGTTTCCGTAGCTCCACATAAACCAGAAGTAATGAAGTTTTGACAAACACAATGGCCTAAATTTAATCATAGCATGGTAAGGTTTTATTATAAGAACCTGCCCCGATTTCTTGGAAATCTTTTGCTGTTAGTATCTTGATGGGTTTATAGGTTGAGATTTCTGTACGTGGATAAGGATTAGCACGTAATTATGTAAATATTTCAGGTTTCTTTGTGTTTATGAAATTTTGCTTACAATCCTTTGGTTTCAAAGATAGAATGGTAGAGATGGAACGTCAGTATGAATTCAGTTGGAATGCAATCCACTTAATTTGGTTAGTTTTACAGCATTGGACTAATTGTTAATGCTTCGTTTGCTTTAATCATTATCTAGAGCTCTGTCTTCTCTAACCCTTACGATATTCTGGGGGATAAAACTGCGAGGATCATGTAGTTTCAAAGGGGTGCTGTTGTTAAAAACAAGGGTGAGACATTCTTCTGTATCAAGAACCTTATACCTTCAATTTCTAGTGCTTGTTTAGATGAGATGTTATGATTATCCTCTGTTCGTATCGTACAGTTTCTACGAATTTGAACATCTTGTATGGATGAAACAGATATGGTATCACTTTTCAGCTCATTTGGAAGAGAAACTTCATATAAGGTGATTAAAGATGAAGATGGAATCAGCAAAGGAAATGGTCGAAGAAGCAAAGAGGGCTGGTGGTTCACGTAATGGTAAAGCTGGATCTCCTTTCTCTTTGGTCTGCTTCCATAGTTTAGTAGCTTAATTTCTGAGGTGATCCGTGCTTTCCTTAGGATTTACTGTTCTGTTCAAGACTTTGATTGCGGCCTTTGCTCAAAAGAAAGAAAAAAGTTGTCAACATTTGCAGAGGTGCTCTGTGCAGTACCCAGGCAACCATTGTATCCTTCAATTTCGTCTTCTCTTCTGAATTTGCTTCAGCCAAAGCAAAATGAAGGCTCTAGTGGAGGTCTGCTTGGAGTTTCTCCAGTGCAGGAGCAGAGATGTCTTGATATGTTACAAGGAACTATTGTAAGTGGACTATGCTTAGTGGTAGACAACAATTAATGTCGTTGGCTCATTGTTTCTAGCTTTCTCTGTTTGGTCTGAGTTTTCATCTATTTTCCCAAAACTGCTTGCAGGATCCTTGTAGACAACCACAGGATGAGCCTGAACTGGGAAAGACTCATCAGTATCATGTGAGTTTTCTTTTTTTTTTTTTTTTGTTGCCTGTTAACTGGTATATCTTTACAGTCTTGTTAACACAGCAGAGTCTTCCCTATCTCCATAAGTCAGGCCATGAATCCTTCACCTTTCGCTGTAGTTAGATTATTGGTACTGATCTTGGGATTTAGTCTCTTTTCTTTTCTTGGGGGATATGTAAACTTCCATCATTCCATGTTTTGGAGTTTCCGTCTGCAGACTGCAGAAAACAATTTGTTGTTGTTTTCTGTTCTCTAGTGTTACAAAGATTCTTTTGGTTTTTCTTGAATATCTACATATCTTGTCAAGAATGTGTTGTAATGTAGAGAGCCAAATTCCTTTCAGCCTGAACAATCAGCTTTTTCTCACGTCTGGAATCAGGAAGCAAACCTGGAAGTATCTAACAGTGATCAAGCTGAAAGAGGGATGAACCTTGATCGTGATCGTGCTCGTCCTCATGGCACAAGCATGGTGGGTTTCAAATTCATAAACAAAGATTTAAATCAAATTGAGATCATATTGGCATCGGATGGTCTTTTTGACCTTTCCTGATGGTAGAGTGGGTGAGAAATGTTAAAATTACTCCTCATTCAAATTCAAATTAAACTATATTTTATATTTAAATCTGATCCGACTTGTATTATATACTGTACTCAGGAGATGATAAAGCGAATAAAATTGAAAGATTGAGCTCCCATTTGTTGTGCGCCTACGCAGGTCCCCAGGCTGTAGGCAAACCTTTGGTAGAAATGTTGAAGACTGAGGTAAGTTTCCCATATCTTCGTGGAATACCGAATACTGTATTGGATTTTTGCCCTTAAGCTTATACTGAATCATTATCCTTTTCTTTCCTAACGTAGAGTTGGGATGTTGAAAACTCCAACAAAAAATACAAGTCTTGGATGGCAGCAGGTACTGCGGAAGATTGGCAGAAAAATGAGGCCGCAACATTGGCTGCCAAGGCTGAAATCGACATCAACAACAATCCAACAGATTTAATGATTGCCAGTTTTGATGCTGACGGGGTAGTTCTTACTTCCTCCCCCTGATCAATTCCAGTTTAATATAACATCTATCTTAAGTTTTATTGTACTTGTGTTCAAAATACTTCACTGTGTAGGGCGCGAGCCTACATGTGGTGAATCAAAGAGGCATTCAGAGGGAGACTGAGATGGAAGGTGTTGGATCTGGTTCCGTACCCGCTTTGGCACACCTGCGCGCCAAGTAATTTAATTAAACCCTCATCCATCTACTTGTATATGATGAATACTAAAAATAAATAAGGAGCTACAACCAGAAAGTTTGCCCGTTATAGCCACTACATAATATCATGTTTCTGCAGACTTGATCTTCTTCCTGTGTTGACAATCAAGGAAGCAGCTTCGCATGCTAGAGAGGCAATTGAGGTTGCTTCCATAGTGGATGAGAAAGGTACTGGGGGTAAGATTTCAGTGGTTCATCTGGGGGATTTAGGGTCAACTCCATGTACTGAGGAAGAAAACATCACAACAGGTTGGAGTCGGACAGATGAGTTCTTTGAAGGTTTGGTGGATGAAGTTGATATCGATTTACCTGCACCTGAAACTCCCTGATTTCTTTCTTGTGTTTGGACTCCAGTCAATGATTTCCGTGTAATAGAATTTTTATGTACAGCTCTGTCCACTAATGCAATTTCACCATCAAATATACATGGTATATATGCACTTGTACATAACTCCTCCATGAGTATTGACATATATACTAATACTATCATTACCAGTTTGAAAATAAATGTCAAAAAATGCTACTCTTTTTGCTGCATTAACTGAAATTCCAACATTATACGAAAAGAAGGGAATGTGAAGTAAGGCAATGAAATCAAAACGGTGGAAACTATAAAGGACAAGAACTGAGAATCACTAAATAGACAATCCCATAATCACCGGTGTCTGACCTCAAAACGGTGAACATTTTCACAATGTAATTTTTTTTCCTTTTTTTTTTTTAATAAAACAGAGACGACCAAAGAAATGTATATCATTATATTTTGAAGTTAAAATATTCAAATTTGTATTGAATTATGAGTTTTATATCATCAATAAAATAAAAATTTTAAAGCTGATAATAAATAAAATACTATTTATTTTTCTTTTTCTTTTTTTTTTAACAGGGTAGTCACTGTTAGGATAATTTTGAAAAATAAGATTGGTGTCAATAAAGATGTTGTCATGTTTTTCTTTTGAATACAAACCTTGTCATCTTTCTAAGTAGCTTGCAAAAATTTATTTTACACTACATTATTATCCGTGATAGATAAAAGTGAAGCTTTAAACTTAGTTTACAAAATTTACTCCTAAACTATAATAGACAGACAAAAGCATTAATCATAAGGCCTCCATCCGCCATTGTCCATTGCAGATCAGCCCTGGACACACGAATGGTCAGCCGAAGAAAATTTTGGCCCAATTTCCACGAGAAGGTAAAACGGGATTCTTACTTTCTTTTTACATGATGGTGTTCAAATTTATTACGGTGGAACTTTTACAAAATACTCCTCTCCATCCCAAACATTAGTGTTAACTTTCATTTTTAGTTTAGTTTGTAATAAAAATAAAAATCCGAAACCGAATAATAAATTCGAGACAGAAGATATACAAGAATAACAAGATAACAAGAATTTCCTTTTGGATATTATAATAAGTATATATTATTATAATCTCAAAATTATTGTCTAGTTTAAATTTTTATTTTTAATACGATTTGAATTAAAAAAAGACAATTCAAATTGAACAATCATATTAAGACGGAAAGAGTCTCAGACTGTGTTAACCTTATAAAACTGAGAGTCTCAGCCTAAACCCTTAAATCTACACCATTTATTGCACTTAAGCTTACTGCAGTGCAGATTCCACAATAAGAAGGTGTTTACTACTGGAGTAACATATAAGACCAGCATATCACAATTGCACCCATCTGGCAGCCAAAGGGGGACCCTTATGATCTTCCAAAGCCAACAGAAATGAAGAAATAGATATGCAGATATGGCAGCTGAGATAAGGATAAGAGCCTTTGTATCCCATTGGCTACAAAAAAATCCATGCACTTCATCCTGGCCGTTGCTTTCCAAAAATCTAGCATAAGCCAAACATGAATCTCTAAGATTGAAGCAGAGCCACAAAATTTGCTTCTTAACTGAATTACAAATGCATACACAAAAACAGACTATGCTTTCTTAGTTAAGCTTAAACCAAACAGCAGTTTCTTCCATTTCCTCTCAGATCTTCTTTCTTCAAGCCATTCATTTTACCATGGCTGCTGTCACAACACAAGCTTCCATTGCTGTATTCAGGCCATCTGCCTCGAAAACCAGGTTCCTTACTGGATCATCATCTGGTAAACTGAACAGGGAACTCTCCATTAGACCCTCAACTTCTTCTTCTTCATCCAACAATGCATTCAAAGTTGAAGCCAAGAAAGGTGAATGGCTACCAGGCTTGGCCTCTCCAGCTTATCTTGATGGCAGGTAGGTACTGCTACATTCATAGTCATTGAACTAACATTTATCATTCAACATTCACTAACGAATTCAAAAATGCCGCCTTTTTGCAGTCTCCCTGGTGACAATGGCTTTGATCCATTGGGGCTAGCTGAAGATCCTGAAGACCTGAAATGGTATGTCCAAGCTGAGCTTGTTAATGGCAGATGGGCTATGTTGGGTGTTGCTGGAATGCTATTACCTGAAGTTTTCACTAAGATTGGGATCCTCAATGTTCCTAAATGGTACGATGCCGGCAAGGAAGAGTACTTTGCTTCATCATCCACACTTTTCGTGATCGAATTCATCTTGTTCCACTACGTCGAGATCAGGAGATGGCAAGACATCAAGAACCCAGGAAGTGTTAACCAAGATCCTATCTTTAAGAGCTACAGTTTGCCCCCTAATGAGGTTGGCTACCCAGGAGGGATTTTCAACCCCCTCAATTTTGCTCCAACATTGGAAGCCAAAGAGAAAGAAATTGCTAATGGTAAGGCTACTAAATCCCTATTTGACCTATATCAGAGATTTGAGTCTATCAAACATAATTGATAACAATTTACACACTAACTTTGCAGGGAGATTGGCCATGTTAGCTTTCTTGGGATTCATCATCCAGCACAATGTCACTGGACAAGGACCTTTTGACAACCTTCTGCAACACCTCTCAGACCCATGGCACAACACCATCATCCAAACATTTGCCGGCAAATGAAGAGATGGTTAAACTGGGAGGGAAATGTTATTTATGTTATCTTGTAACATTGAGTGAATGGTTTTGACTGAGATTTGAAGCTTTGTTGCAAACAAATTAGAACTTTTGATGTACAGTGAAAACTAAATTGGCAATTACCATTCCAATGTTGTCAACTACATCATCAACACAAGAGTATTTACACCAACAATCCTATGGAACATATCTAACAGCTAGCTCAGCCTTGGATAGCTGATTCTTTCTTTCTTTCTTGCTTACTTTCTTTTGTAATATAAATACTATTTACTTTTTATTTTCCTGCTATAATCTCTGACCGAATCAGTTTAATTTAGAAAATGGAAAAAGAAATGACAAACAAGAGTTTCCAAGGCCTACAGGAAAGGACTAACCTCCCATGCACTAGGAAGATCTTGTAACTCCAAACTTTTTTGGCTACTTACTATAACTAGTCCTTAAGCTATGATCTTCCAAGTTCCAAGTAAAAGTAAAATTGCAGTAGAGAGGAACCCATTTTTCGCCTCATCTTCATCAAATCAAGGGTGATTTGCTGTCTGCAGAAAATAGCCACAAACGATAATTAAACTGTCAAAATAAGATAGTGAACCTCTGTAACATTCATCTATGGGCTGTGCATTTGCACTAAATGGTTGTATTACAGATACTACCAATCTACTGAATCCATGTTTCTCAGCGAAAAATGTAAATCAAAGAGTAAGGTAATTTTAAACCTAGTGTGTCTACTTAACTGCAAAGAGACATTCCACTTTCACCATTCAAAAAGGAGGAAAGCAGCAGTAAAATTTCCTCCCTCTTTAATATCATTCATCTTTATCATGAAACAGGTTCCAACATGGAGCTCTTGGCAATAACCATGTTTCACAGACACAACGGTAATGTCAAACGGATTTCCGATTTAGTGTAAGACAATATTTCATATTTTGACTCAAAAGAATTAAAGAACTATAGTATCATAAATTTCCAATCATAAGTTGAGCAGCAATTCATAGATGTTTAAAATGCAATTGCAGCTTCTACTAGAACATCGTACATGGCGGTTTAGAAACTAAAACAAAGGTAATGAATTATGTCTTTAAACTAATAGAAACAATACAATTGAACGAAGGGTGACGAAGTTTCAACGTTGTACAGATGTAGGATCACCAAGATCAATTTTTTAAAATTCTTTTTATTTTTTCATATGCATCGATCTGTCCGGGTATTTTATAAAGGGTGAGAAAGGCAGTTCAACACAACTCAAAACAGAATCCATAGGTTTCTACGGCTTTGTTATAAAAGTTAAACACAACTGCAGAAGGAAGTTCAGCAATAAAATTCATTACAAGAGAAAGAAGTAATCACCTGAGGAAATGAAATCTCGTTAATCATATTGATATCACAATTATTAGATGCAGGAGTCCACGTATGACTTGAATTTTCAATGATGGATCCAGGCAATTCAAAGTTCCCTGGCATTTGATAGTTTATGGGATTCTCTTGGAAATTCACTGCTCGGCCAACCTCCAAATTTTTCATATCCGGTATATTTAGATGACTATAGGGATAGTATGGGTGTTGCCCCCCAAGTTGTAATCTCAAGCATGCAATTGCATTTAGATCATCCATGGCACTACTTTCTCGTGTTAGATTATCAACCTGTCCGGCACTATCCACTTCAATTTCTTTACCAGAGTTGAGAAAACTTGAGCAGCTTGAAATAGATGCTTCTTTGGAAGCAACTTTTATTTTTCGAATGTCTTCAGTCTCTTCTACATTTCTGTTAAAGAAACCAGCAGGACAAGGAAGGGAAAAATCTCTGGAGCTGTCAATGTTATCAATAAATGCCGTATTATCAATCTCTGACCCTTTTCCTGTGCTAAAGAGCCCAGAACAGCCAGGGAGGGATAAATCTCCAGGGTATTCCAAATCTCTGCAACCAGAAAACAGTTATCAAGCTTTCAGATGCAATTTCAGTTATATGGAACTCCAACAAATATGAATTGCTTTTTCTCATGGATATACTCATTTACTCAAGTAGTTTTCATCCATATAGCGGTTAAATGTTTATATAAATTTTTCTCAAATTTAAATTAGATAGAAGAGGCAAAGTGAGAGTGAGAGCTTATACATTGAAGTCACCATACTAGGGTAAAAATCCAAAGCTAGAAAAACAAGCACAAAGTTTGCCAATTAAAGTATACTAACCTCCTTGAAAGATAGTGCGAGTGCGAGTTCTCAGGCATGGCCGCATGAAGGTTCTCATCATTTGGAATCCATGGTAAGCCTGGATCTTGTTGGTGATCATCCATTGTTATTGGAAATTGCATTGCATTCTCAAACTGAAAGAAAGAGCATTTCACATTACATTTTCACTGAAAAAGCAATCTCCAGGTCAAAACTCAAAAGTGCCCGTGTGAAAGCAGATCCAACCACTCATCCCCCACCTCTCCCCCCTTCCCCCAAAAAGCAACAAAACGGAGCCACTTACAGAATTAGATGGCATCAGTTGACTGGGGCCATCCAAGGGCATAAGTTGGTGCTTAACAAAATTTTCCTGTAAGAACAGGCAAACCACAGATAGTCAAAATTTTCACTGGTGAATTCATTATGAGCAACAGAAATCAATAATGAGGTACAGGTACTCCCACTAGGATAGAGAGGTTTTAGAGTGTAAGTTAATGAGATGTTGGGTGATTTCATTTAAAGCATACAACAGAATTTGTCAAGTATATCAACCTTCAAGCAGACTTGTATTCTTAACTTTATGATTCCCAAGTTATCACAGTTATGCTAGAATGTCTGAACAATGAGACTAAGGAATTGATGTATATTTCCTTATCACTGATTGAGTTGTGAGTTGCAACTAACCTTATGTGCACGAACCCTACTAAGAGATTCCCTCAGTGAACTTTCCATCTGCCTGAGATGTTCAACATCTTCTACCTTCTCTGGATTACTCCACCAGCTGAGACAACACAATGTAAACAAAGATGATTCAAGAACCTTAAAAGACCTAATAAGTCTACGTACACACAACTGATTAGACCACACAAAGACAAGCTATGAAATGTCTGCATGGATTTCAGGATGTGCAGAAACAAAAGTTTCAACAACTTAGATAATTGGACAATGAACTTTATAGTCAACAGCAAAGAAGGAAGCAGAACCCTGTAGTGCGACATTAACATTTACATTCATATCTCATCCAAACATTCACATCTCAATGCATAGATGGGTGAATCAAACCATTGAGTTTGAAGATTGAACAAGTGACAAAAATATTTCATCAGATTTAACATGCGTTGAGATTTGGTGGCACATATTCAACTTGTAGGAGTTCTCTCCCCAAAAAGACCAAACGTCTTGAAATAATTTCTGAAAGTGGACTGCATGATCCCTTATCGGGCAATGCTGATGCTAGACTGTAAATACCAGAATGCATTCAATTCCGAGTGAAAGCTCAAATCACCAAATTGATTGAACTCTTATCATATAAACAGAACATAAAATGCATAGTAAATTCGTGAAAACAAATTTTGGGTTTTCTCCAACCTTTAATTTGCAATCATTTTGTTTTTGAGAAAACCTTGAACTACTCAATTTTGAAAAATCAAGCACATATGATCATAAAAACCTAACGTACATGTGAATAGTGTCGTCTCAAAGAAAATAATCACTATGTGATTACTGCTTTTAAATGAAAACAATCAAGAACGACTCTAGTCTTTCCAAGGGAAGCACATTTGTAGAAATTCAAGAAATGCAGAAGACAAGAAAACACTTGAAAGAAAGTTTCCCGACCAGCACCTGAGTTTCTTGTGGATGTCTGTTAGTTGACCTCGCAGCAGACTTACTTGATTGCACAGTTCCTAAAGTTAACAGATCGCATACTACATATTACTAGCAACTCTATCTCAGTGAAATGAAATCAGTTTGAAGGAGAAAGTATGAGAGATATCAGGAAAACTGAACGTACCTCGACTGATGGCGTGCTGCAAGAAAGGGATGATTCACAGGGAGTCAGTAATTTGTATCACAAATATGCCAAATGGTATCCGTATTCAAACATGGTTATGTACCTTGTATCCAAGAACTCTTGGACATTAATATCATGGTCCAGCTTTTTAAAAGTCTTCTTCAAAACCTACAAAATGCACCATCGCAGAAGGAAAACATTTCAGTTCATATAGAATGCAGAAACTAAGAGAAGCACAAAAGTGAAACTAAGATGGACTATGGACATAGGACTCGCCTCAAGGCTCTCCAGTTTCCTGTTTCAGTAAGGGCAAATGAGAAGAAATCAGTTAGTATTCTTGTAAGTTACAATATAGACCCAGGCCTACAAGAGATTTAGTCACAACCTTTTTGCCCTTTCTTGAGGAGATAGCTGAGCAAATTTCGAAATAATTTCATCAAGGCTGCTGAAAGGAAAGAACAATTTACCTCTGTTAGTATTCAACCCTCTCCAGTTATCTACGATAGACATAAAACACAAGTATACCTTATAGGCAAGCAGAAAAAGAGAAACAATCAAAACTATTGTCTATGTTGTTTTCTTTCAGAAGTAACAGTCTTAGAATGAAACATGGAAGTCTATAGTCAGAATTTTTCAATGTTTAATATAACATAGACTTTAAGCACAAACATGTCATATAGGCTGATTCCAGCTCTTCAATTACGAAACAAAGGAAACCGAAAGAAATCCCACATCCTATTAACTCCAATACCACCTATAATAACAGCTACGCAGATTTTACTACTAGTGATTGGTGATTATGCTCTAGGATATATATGAATCTAATGAAGCCAATGTATTGACTCAAATCCACAAAGTTTCCTTTTCAAGGTGAACTTCCAAAACTTTGAGATTAAAGAAATGTGGAATAATGAGAGACAAGACATGTACTATCTTACCAGCTATTTGACTGATTTCATTTTATTTTTCTGGAGAAACCATGGATTAGAATACTAATCCATTAGTAAGTAAATCATAGCATTCACTCTTTCAGATTTTACTCAGTATGACAGTGTCAAGCCTTTTAGAATCAAAAGTTTTACTCTAGATATGAACTTATCAAGCTTCCATACTTTCAAGGGAAAGCTCTTCGGCTGGAGATCTTTTCATCAGAGTCCCTCATGTCAGGTAGTCTTCCAAATGCAAGAAATTATCTCGTCAAACTGTAAAAGCTAGTAACCATTTCTCATACTAGACAGCAATCACTAGCACTGGCGATTAGAGTAAGGGGAAAAAAAAAAAACAAATTAACCATGTAAAATATATCTGTAAGTCATAATTACGCTAATTCTCCTATAGCTCCTTAATCCTTTTACTAATAATATGGTCAGGAAGTAATGTTGCAAATTACCTGCGTGCTCCACAAAACATTGTCGGCTTCCCATTTGGGGAGAACATCAGGAGCATGATATCAATGTCACATAACACAGAAATCTCTTTGGCCTTTTTTAAGATCCCAGAACGCCTCTTCGAATAGGTCACTTGCCGATTGCTATTGCTTTCCAATCTCTTTATCTTCAGTTTAACTCTTCCCATCCTGCATAAACAAAGTTAACAAACTCTTCTCAGATGCAAAACAGAATCCCTCTTGGGCATTCAGTTTTCCCCTCCTCACCTTTCCCAACAAAACAACATTGATTTTCGTTACTGTCCCTTGAGATTCACGTTGCAGTCAAATTAACATGAATTGGGGAAAGTAAAAATACAGGACTCAAACATATGCATCTTCAGGGCCATTTCCCTTGTCCACTTCCCAAAATGACCAAGAATTTTTTTTTTTTTTCAAAATCAAGCATAATTACCTTAACACACTGAACTCAGATACAGCTCCCGGATTCCTGAAAACTGATGTCACAATATTTCGCAAAAAAAATCTATGAAAAGAATCACTAAAAGTTCAACTGATATTCAAGCAACCCATGTCCCAATTTCCCTCCAGGTCCCCTTTTCGATGACCGTTTAAGGAATCTAACCAAAAAAAAAAAAAGCATAACCCTTTTCAGACGAACTGAAAAAAAATCTACAGAAGCCGAGATAAAAATAGCAAACACCCTAAAAAGGGAAAATTTCATCTGAAGCAAATTAACAGAGGAAACAGGACATCCATAATGAAAAAGTGGCAAAATACAAACTCCCAAAGAAAAAAATGAAAATAAAGGGAAAAAGAAAAGATACAAAACACCAGATAAAAACAAGCAGAGATAATCCCAGAAAAGAGAGAGAGCTTACTAGAGAGGTGGAGGAATCAGTTATGGAAGCTTTAAGCAGAATTGCGGTCTTGCTTTGATTTCGGCCGTTAAAACTCGCGGGAGAACCGGGTGTTGTCAGTTGTGTCATCAACCTAACCAACTTTCAGTCTTCCTCAAAATAATTTTATAGAAATGCACACATAATCCTAGTACTCCCATAATCATCCACATGTTATTACCATAGAAATGAATTAATATATAAAGTCTTTTTTGTAAAAATAAAAAATAAAAAATTTACAGCTAGGAAAAAAAAGTTGTTCTGGAAAATTTTGTTCCAAATGAAAATATTTGTTTATTTTGTTTAAAGCCATTTCAATATATTAGTAATTATAAATACAAAAATACCACATATACTCATCATTATGATGACAAAAAAGAAAAAAAAAAGAAGAAAATGAAGCGAGTAAATAGTTAAACACGTGTAGTATACTGAGTAGATGTATTAACTGAACACGTGTACTCGACGGATTAGATATATTAATAATCCTCAAGTTCCAACAAGTTCGTCAGACTTCAAATCCAATCCATTGACGTTGATTAGGTATAAAGTTATAGTCGCCTTCTAAGTTTCGGGTATAATCTGTTTTGGCTATAATTAAAATCTTTAAATTTACCATTCACACAAGTTTTCAAAGGTTGACAAGTAATACCATAGAAATTGCCTCACCAAAACAATTAAAAAATTCTTCATTAAACTATAATTTTAGTAGAAGAAAATAAACAAGGGAAATTATGATCCAACCACATTAATTTCTCATATCTTATTTTAGATAATAATATAAAATCATAGAGATGATGAAGAGAGAAAAGAAAAGACAGCTCCCTAAAGTAACCCTCATCCCTTCCTTTCAGAAGAAACAGAACAATGATAGAGGAAGCCTTAAAATCTTGTTTACTGAAATTCTGAACTTCTGTTGTAGTTGTATGTGTTATTATCATTCTCCTTTCTGCCACATCAACCTGTTTTATCCGATCTCCGTCGTTTTCTATATTTCTCTGAGTGAAGGTAAGCAAGTGCTCTGTACTTTCATTATAGTACATATCATGTTTTCTTGTAACAAGATCTGGCAGCTTAAGAAGTTCTTCCTAGGTCTTGCACGCACAACGGAATCGTCCAATAGACTCAAGATTTAATCTACTGAAAATATTATTTAGCACATTTTCATCAATGTACAATGAATCATTGCTTTTCATATTTTCTGTATGGTCCATTTTTCAACTATCAGAAGAAATGGAGACAAACTCTGGTTTGTGAATAACTAATTATATTATTAATATCTAATTTTTGGAGTATTTATATAAATGAACTGATACTTCCTTCTATTGTCAGTTTTTATTTGCTGTGGTAGAAGAAGCGTCAACGTAATTAATGGATACGTTATACCTGGAACCACCATTATCCTTTTAACTTCTCCCACCCTTCTTCATGATGAGTAACTGATGTAGTAAAATGACTAGTTACATCAGGTCGTTTCAATTTTCAAGTACTACACATCAATGATGGCACTTCTTGATATGCAATGGATAAGTAACAAATTAAATTGAAAACTTATTTTTTTGAAAATGACAAAATTGAAACTTATTTTGTTGAAAAGGGATCCCTTTTGAAAATGACGAAATTGAATACTAGATACACCAATTAATGTTTTATACTTCCTTTTTTATTTTATGCCATTACACAAAAAAAAGTTATTCTAAATTACAGTAGTTTAAAAATATACTTTAAATTTGTGATTTGGTGTGTCCCGGTGGGGATGGTAGTATATCCCCGAAAAAAGTTAAGGAGGTGAGTCGAACGCGGGACATCCATATCTAGGTATTTGAGACTTTGACTGGCTCCACCACGCCACCTTACCACTTTGAATATCCAGCCATAACATAGCTTTTATATTTATTCAATTGAAACTTAGCATCTCCATCAATGGAGTAATTTGAGTATCATGTCAGATGAATTATGCTGGTCAACCAATAGAGTGGGTTGAAAAACTTTGTGTGCACAGTCGCAATTCCATGCATTCTCTCTCTCTTCATCCTTTTTTCTTTTGGTTTCAGCCCCTTTTTTTTAATGGTTTCAACCCTTTTCATATCCCATTTTTTCTATTTAGGGATTTTTTTTGTCATTTTATCCAAATATTAGTGGGGTAATAATAGTGGGGTAGTTGTGGCTCGAACATTATATAGTTGATGAGTGTAATATTGTTGGAGTAAAAAGTTGAGAAAAGAAGAAAGTGAGTGTTGTGTGTTTATGGTCAATGGTTTGATTGTTGATGCCAAAGGCAGGACCCATCATGTGGGGGCACCCATCTCCAGCGGCACAACTAATTTTTCTTGCAATATTACAAAGGAACATGAAGCAAACATAAAACAAAGGTATATTTTTTCTTACAATATTTAATCATCCATGTTTAATTAACTATTTAATCTTAATTTTATTGAATAAAAAAACGTACATTATATTCTTATTATCATAAGTAAACGAAAAAATTATTACAAAGGGACAAAAATTAGTTAAAGAAATGGAAAAAATGAAGCAGCAAATTGCTGCTCGTGAAGGGGATCATGACAAATAATTCTGATCCAGTCACGGGTGTCAAACATGGGAAAAACAGTAACGAGTTGATTGATTTGTGGATCCCGTCTCCTGCCTTTATAAATAGAAGGAAATCGGCACAAAAGAGCCTTAAACAGAGCATGAAACAGAATGTGTAACTGAGCATAATTTGCACATCCAAACATATATATTTTGATTCATAGAGTTTTTCATATTTTCATTTGAGAACGGATTGGGGTGGATCCACAACAACAAAAAAAAAAAAGACACATGAAGAATACCCGCATCAGCAAGGAAAGTGCGATCGAAATTGGTGCATAGAGCGCCACAGAGAAGTTTCTCTTTGTTTTGAGTGTTTGGACCTGGTGGATAAGTTGAAAATATTTGTCGATGCATGTTTGACAAATGAACGGTGGAAGAAGGTTTTGTATGATGTCATTGCACACCACGAGGAGCTTGTGCATATGAGGCAATTGGTTACTATAAGAAAGTTTCAGGGACAAAGTGTGTGACAACCCGAACCAGAACCACCCAGGTTATCCAGCTAAATGGTTTAGTTGAGGCGTCCACCTAGCTCGCGCTAAGGTTCATTTATCGTTTAATCATTAAACCCAACAAACTTTATATTACATAAAAGCACAGAGGCAACATTATTACAAAACTCAAACGTGAGTTTGAGTTATGTTTCTCGACAAAAGGGTTATACTACACACGCGCAACCTAACACAAACTAGCTAGCGAACTATTTACATCGAACACCATCTCACGGACCGATCATTTCGTGGCCTAGCGAAATGTCCATAGCGCTCGGACCTGGGAATGTGTTTAGGGGAATAAAATATAAAAAGAGGTGAGCGCCGAGCTTAGTGAAGTTCTCACTATACTACTACGATACTTTTAGTAAAATAATTTTCATAAATATATTCACAAGTAAGATAGATTTGCATATAATTGTTCAACAATCAACTAATTCACATTAAACAGTTATCAACGGGGTAGATACGGAGAAATCTTAGCAAAGACTGTCAAAGAGCTTATGTGGCACAAAGACAGATTCCGAGCCTGATTCCAACAACACGTTGACAATAACGATTCAATGTCATTAACAATTTCTCCTCAACACCTCGTGGTCATCATTGGATGCTCATGAGTTCCGTGTCCATCCGGACAACACGATAAGCCTAGGTAAGCTAACCTAGCGACCAAGCCCAAAGCCGACCCGCAAGGCTTCCCCTAACCAAGGCATGCCCAGGCTCTAAGTGAACATAGTCCACCGAAACAACAATCATACACATAATTGGCTAATCAAGATACAACCGGCACAACAATTATTTCGAAGTGATAAAGTACACTTTTGGATCATCACAACGTATATCAACTTTTGCACGGGGTAATCACCTCAACACATATATCACTTACCGAAGCGATAAAGTACACTTCGGTTCAATCAATAGCATGCACATCTTATTGCAACAAGAAAGAAAAAGTGTTTTTGTGCGCATTCAATTTTAAATATAATCCCATACTCCCAGGTTTTCGAAATAGTTTTAGAAACAGTGAGAATTACTCACAGGTATTGCCGAGTTGGTCATAGGGTTTACTTGGTCTGCATGTAAACGTTTCAAGTTCCGTTTTTTTAGTTGGTAAACATGTTCTGTATATTGTGCTTACTAACTTAACCAGGTAAGATTAGTATCTAGTTCATAATTAAATCTAGCTATAACAAATATTTTAGTTATTAGTGTTATTATTATTATCATTATCTTAATAGTCTAGTTGTTTATTATTATTGTTAATATATTCATAATTTAATCATGTGTTATTATTATTATTATTATTATTATTATTTATTATTATTATCGGTAGTAGTAGTAATATTATTATTATTATCATTACTTTCTATTCCTATTATTCCAATTAATTAATAGGTGTAGGATTCCCTCTCTTTGAACTATAAATGCCTACGTAAATTTGATCCATTTTTTGCTTTAACTAGCTTTCTTTCCTTTCTCTGTTTGAAGGTTTTGGTTAATCAAGATAGTGGCCATTTAATTGTTTAGTTACTGCCCTTACAAAGTCTTAAACGTAAGTCTTACTAGGTTCATGGGAGAATAAGCCTACATGTTTCTTTGATGTATATTATTCAATAAAATCTTTCAACCTGATCACTCAAGCGTGAAGTCATATTAATTTGAAGATGGTTTTCTTAATCCCAATTAGTTCTAATCTGATTAACACCAAGAATTATGTAGAGCCGGCTGCCTAGTTGATATGAATAAAGGTTGACTTCCGTACGTCTTCGATTGGGCTCGACCTTAGACTTTCTTAAGCTTATAGCTATTGTTATTTGTTCTACAAGGTAACTAGAGCAGCAAGGAACTTCAATCTCGGCTGCTTTCTTTTCTACAACCAAAGAAAGAATTAGTTTCCAATAGTCCTCTTTCCGTCGTTCAAAGCTATTATCACCTTCGGTTGTTCACTTTTTGTTCCTAAAGTCAAGACTAACCAACTCTACTAACCAAATTCTATAGTCTATTTTATCTCCTAGAGTTCCAGAATTAACACCAACTCATCTAGGTCTCGGCTAATATCAACCCCCGGCTAATTATATTCTACCATTCAAGTTAGGAAAAAATATCGTTCCTACCCAAAACTTTGCCCTCATCGTCAATCATACTCAATAGATTTTCGGTTAGCCAACTTTACCCTAATGTTTGAAATTTTCGTCAATTTCGTCCAATCGGCCCATTTTTCGTCCAAATTAACGGATCTCCGTTATTTTTTAATAAAATAATAAATTTAATTACAAAAATACGCCAGTAATTTTTAAAAATTTTAAAAATAATTCCTAAAATATATAAAAATAACAAAATAACCCGCCCGAACCGAACCCATTTCGGGTCAAGCGGTTCGGTTAATCGGGCGAATTTGGGCTGCGCGGGTCCATCCGACTAACCGTAATAACATTTCGGTGAGGGTATGGGCGGGAGAGGTATTACTTCGGGCACCGCCCGAAAACCCGAAATAATAAAAAAAAATTTAATTTTTTTTTAAATATTTATATATTTAGGGTTGAATACTTAAGAATTCAGTCTTATTTTTTTTCTTCTCTGTAGTCGCCGCTCTCCTCCACAACCTTTCACTTTTTTCTCCACCTCTTCTCGGCTACAACTCCCTCCCTTTTCTTCACCTCTCTCGGCTAACTCCCACCCCCCCTCCCCCTACCAACAACAACACTCTAGCTAATTAGTTCCTATCTGCAGAATCGTCGGCGGCTGCGGCAACTTTCTCCTCAGCCACGAATCAAACGGCGATTTCCTCCCTCTTTTTTTCTCTTCCTTTTTCAGATCTGCAATCCTCCAATTCTGTAGCATCCAATTATTCTTTTCCTTCATCCAATTTCCAGCAAAATCGGCCAGATCTGATAGATTTGCTATTGCGTTTGATTTTATCGGTTAAACTGGAGTAGTAAGCATAGATGGTGTACTCGATGTATGGCTTGTGGTTGTGTTTGGAAAGACAAACCAGATGGTATTGCATTTGATGTTATTGGTTGGAACGGAGAAGGAAACATTGACGGTGTACTCGATGTACTGGCTTGTGTTTGGGTTTGATAAGAAAAAACAGATGGCATAGCAACGGGCAAGCATCTATTTGTTTGATTTTTTCATATTTTTTGTTCCTTTTGAAAGAATTTTGTAAGAATAATAAAAATTTGTAGTATGTGTGCGGCTGTTTGTTTTCTTAGAAATAAGTTTTTGGGTTTTAATTGTATCTTTTCGACTAAACACTATCAGGATGACTTAAAAAAAAAATTTATGCGGTTAAACCGAAACCGAACTGAAAAAACCCAATTTAGTTTTCGGTCGGTTCGGTTCGGTGTTGAAGACTTTACGGTTCGGTTTCGGACGGGTGTTGTGAGAAGAAAAAACCAATTAATCTGAACCGAACTCATCCGAACCGACCGAACCCGCCCGAACTGACAGCCCTAACTAAATTATCACTAAGTACCATAACTACAGGAACTTATGCATCTTAATTAGGGAAAAAAGAAAAAAAAATGGATAAGAGAAACCTTTGGCATTCATAATCACAACACAGTGATATCTGCTAACCAGGGCAATTATACATTTCTATATTCAGGTGGGGATAACCACTTCATTAGCTTCGAGATTGGCAGGGGCTTGAGTTCAAATTTGCTGCACTTGTACAATCTGGAGGTTTCTGAACTCCGGAGATTACCTTTTTCTGAATTTCTTTTTTTGTCAATTAAAGTAAAATCAATCACCCGCTCCAGAAAAACTTTAATGTGGAGTGACACACTCAAATAATACAATAAAAGACCCACCCGAAATTCAACGTGAAATGGATATGCCTCCACAAAGTTTACAACATTTTCTGATGTAGATAGATGCTCTAGATATGACCATATATGCCCACCAGGTTCTACCATAAAATTGAATCTGTGTGAAAAAATGTGAATTATTTTATTGGAACAGAATAAATGAACAAGCATAATTTCATTTTAACCATCTTACCCAGAACGGCATCATTCATTTCCTCCTAGTATGCAAACATCTTCATAAGTAATACATTGTTTGGCTGATATATAACAAAGCGCAAAACGTGTGTTACAAATTTAGAAGTTATAAAATGATTGGCTAAAATACATAGTGGCAACATCTTACCAAATTCCTTGTTGTCTTTTGTTTCGAGTCATCAACCAACAAAGTATTTGAAACATTAAAATCTCCCAGTCCTTTTTCTTTCAAATATCTCCACAATTTTTTTCAACTCTTTATGATGGATGGGGTTTGTCACGGGACCTTCTGTAGAGCAAAGCTCTTGGTCCTGTGACAAACCAACAGTAGTCCCTAATCACTGATGACAGATCAACACTTTTATTCAAAGGTCGTTCATACAAGTAACTTACAACCAAAAATAAGAATTTGTCCTTGACTTTCCAAAATACGCCATCAATGGAATTTAAATTATGCTTGCAAATAGATCAATGAAATAAAGTGAATAATAATTTAAGATTACAAAGTCTATACAAAAAAAAAAAAACAGAAAAGGAAATTGAGCTTCAAAAATAATACCTCTTTCTTGAAGACCAGATACCAACTAGAAAGTGATAACAGAACTTAAGGAACTAGTCAACAAAACCCTCTCTTGAAAAGTGAAACATAAAAATATGGAACAAAGTTAACCAAACTTCTCAGCTTCACATGAAAATATCATACCATCTTGTTCAACTCTAAGTTTACCAAAAAATAGGTTGTTGGAATAATCCGCTAAGACCCAAAATTTATCAAACCTCTGCTGGTTGTGCCCGATTACATCAACGAGAACTTCATTCAGATCAAGCACTAGCAAATTCTTTCGTGATTGTTTTTCCTTTAAACTGCTAAGCTACCCGAAACACATCCTCCACACACACTCTCCCTTCCCTACTTGTCGTTAACCCTTTGTCAACATAATCTTCCAACTTTTTTCTAACGTTTCAATTGCACAATCCAATCTTGATCTTCCAACTCATCTCGCAGTGTCACTACATTCCTTCCCAACTTATTTTCCTAAAGTATGAAATAATTTTTACATCCATTACTTTACACAGCAGGAACAAAACTTATTTTGCTATTGGCTTTCAAACATAATTTACCCTCAAACCAAAAGCGCATCCTTTCACTAACTGCAGGGCTAATGTCAAACTGGTGTTCTCCTAAATAAGGAAGATGATACATGCACAAATTCATCTTGAAATGAAGTTCTTTTTTAAATCACATAGTATCTCTTCCATATTTCTAATATGTAGTTTGAATATACACATAGGATAATTTAAATCAGATAATTATTAGAATTATGATTCTGGAAATTTTATTGATAATATTCAAAATAATTCACATTTATAAAATTATTTATTTAGGGGGTATTTTATGAAATAATACATAATCTATTATAAGTGAAAATAATACTATTAAATAGGAACAAAATTGCTGATTCAACTGAATTCAAAACATCGGTATCCTTTTAAAAAAAGAAAAAACCAAATTATGGCTAAGCAATACTCGAACTCAACACACCGCAATAAGGCAAATGGGAATTGGAGAAGCTTGCACCACCAGATCACCTGCTCTCCATTTGTCTTCCCAGCGAAGTAAATAAATAAGATACATATACGTCATAATAATATATCCCCAAAAAAATAAAGGCGTCGAGTCGAACACATGACCTCCATGTCAACATATTCCAATGCCCACCACACCAAACGAGCACTTCGCTTATCCATTGATAACAAAAAGATATATATCAATTCAATCCAACTAATTTTCAAATGCAACAACGTTTGACTTTTAACAACCCCTTTCCGACTCTTATTTAAAAACCAAACCCTGGCCCCGCTTTTAAGAACCCTGACCACGACTTCTCCCCATGGAGTATAATATATCCCCGAAAAAGTGAAGACCTGGAGTCGAATACAAGACCTCCACATCAATATAATAGATTGCCTCCATCACACCACACGACCAATTCATTTATTCATCGAGAACATAGGATATATATCTGCTTTGCTTGCTACTGATACCGCACAAATATCACATCAACCATTAATGTTACATTCTTTTTAGACATTCATAAACCCGGTTCCCAACCCAAGTCCCCTGTATTCCCATGTCCTTCACAAAGCTCTCAAGTCTGAATCTCTCAATCAATGCCAGTCATGAGAGGGAAAGGGAGATGTTATAGACCTCAGCCATGGGAATTTAAACAAAAATTACATAACAAAAAATCCAAAATTACTAAAGATCCGGAAGGAATAGAATCTCATTCTCAATAGGTAATTGGTTTGCCTCATTACTTGGTTTTGCTCTCCCCCCCCCCCCCCCCCTCCCCCCCCCCCTTATTTAGTAATCAATTCAACGGTGTTACCGATTAATGTTAATATTTTAATCCTCCTATGCGGATAGTTGAGAAACCCATCAATCGATTATGATGAATTCCAATATTTGTATCAAGTCCCAACGGATTGGCAGGGTCATAGGTTGGTACGAATCATTTTACTATCCAATGTGAAACTATTGAATTCCATACTTTTTCAGTTCGAAGCAAATCTTATTTTTTCCTCTGTCTTGTTTTTTCCTGTTGTAGTTGTTTAGGAGTTGTTTCCGGAAAAAATTTTTCAGTTATGTCCCACCTCAGATACAACTATCTACTGCTACTATGGGAGAATTCAGAGTTGATTTAAGAATTTTCAAGAAAGACCGTGCTTTACGTGGGGGACTAAGCCTTCAAAGGTTGATGCAGAGTCTGGGAATCCACGGTTGATCTTTTATGCATCTAGTTTATTTGAGAAACTACAAATTTGAAGTTAAAACTTTCTGTCGAGATGGATGCAAAAAATTGATTCCTGAACATGTTGTGGGTTATGCTAGTTTCAGTTATTTGATGGATTTTAAGCACTCTTCCCGTGAGCATGGGGTTAGAAATTCTACTCTTATTTCTCCTCTGTATGTATAAACTACACAATTTTCATCATTGGTTCTACACCTAAACTAATCATTTACGAATATACAAATTCACAGGTTATTGGCAGGCGCTACATCAAGTTTATTGCATTGCAAGTGGATATGGTGTCTATAGTCGCTTGTCATTGAAACACGTACACATTCGATGTGGCTTTGATTTGTGAGGGTGTAGTCATGTTTAAGGGTGACGAATGGAAAGACTTTTATGATTATTATTGGTCGCTAAACGTTGTGAACGCGTACTTTTTAAGTACAACGGACCACATAGTTTTGCTGCCTCTGTCTTCAATGGTAATGGATGGAGTTATTTGGTTTAGATGGCATGTCTGATCTTGGTACTAGTAAGTACTGGAATTACATTACTTTATTTCCTACTTAAATCATGCCTGCATTTTACATGAATTTTTTACATTCATTAAGTTGGATAAAGCAGGTGATGACAACTTGCCCTGCATAATTCTGCCTACCATTAAACACAACACCTTCGAATCTGTTTTCGATGATGACGTTTTGTGGAGTGGAAAATTGGTTGGTATTCTAATCCAAATTTTCTTTAGCTATTTTTTATTTAACAATGTTTCTAAGTGCCACCTTTCTTATAGCTCTTTGTCAAATTCGTTTGTTCTTTTATGTTTAGCCCATCCCCAACAATTTTGTCCATTGGCATGCCATACAGGACAAAACCAGAGCCTCTGTCACCTACAGAGACACTTGTGTCATGATGGAATTGGAGCCAGAAGATGATAACACACTCTATGGGAAGCTCAAATTCAGAATGATGAATCTCCGTGGAGATTGGCAACTCTTCAAGAATTTACATGACATCCGGTTTGGCACAAAATTGACTCTCGAACTCGACGTTGGTGTACTTCAATTTGCTGGAACCGTTGCTTTCAAGATCAGCTAGTTTATTTTTCCTCGTGGAAATGTCTGTATTTTCGGGTCAATTGTTGAACTGTTTTTTTTGGAAGAAAATATATTTTGGGGCTTATTATTAGCTTTTTGTGTCTTGCCAGTACAATGTTTTTTCTGGATGATTAGTAGCTTTTCGTCCTTCCATATCAACTCAGCCTCCAAGTGAAATATTCAGAGTATTTTCTGTACTGAATAATAGTTGCTGTAATTTAGAATTTTACAGTCTTTTGTGGACCTATTTATGTAATTTATGAATTCGAGAATCTGTATACCGGTGGACATTTTAGAACAAGTGGATATCAGGTATACGTTCATTTCCAGTGGGTATTCAACTTCAGCTACATCGAAAGGATTACTGGAACAATTGATTAGGCAAGACATTTTACAAGAATATAGTCAAACGACTACCAGAGGTGCTTAAGCTACACAGTACTACTTCTAATTACAACATCATTCCCATAACCTACACATTACTACTATATTTACTGAAGAGATGATAATTCCTTTCGACGGAAGCTCATCCCACTCTTCCACACAACATCACAATAATCAGAACACACTAAACTAAAAAAAACATTAATAACTTTCTTGCTATCCAACAATTATTTCTTCAACAACACAATCAACACCATTAAAACCAAAATAACATTCATCATCAACACTGCAACCACTAGCAAAAACAGAGCATCCAACCTTATTTTCAGATTGCAGCAAAAACTCTTATCGTCGGTTGCTTCCCTTCCACATTGATTTTCATTAAACCCACCAATTCCAGCAGCAGACCTTTCTTCTTCTCTTATAAACCCACCAATTGCAGCAGCATTCCTTTCTTCCCCCTTAATAAACCATCTTTGGGTGCAACTGTCAGGTGTTATTTGATCTTCCCACCCTTTCAAACCGTGCAATGGGCAATTAAAGTAAAAACGCCCCAGATTTTGGACTGATCTAGACTTGTTCCTATAAGCCTTCCTTCGACATTCTCCACAATATATGGTCAAATTTCCGCCTGAAATACTTACACTGCTCTCAGACATCAAGGAATTAGGGGTTCAAATCGAATTATTGTTCTAACAATTTGGGAAGTCCGCAAAATTTGGGAATTTGTATTTGGGTACGGATTCGAATCAGTCCTTAATTGGGGGAAGCTGTAAAAGATATTTCTTCGGGAGGGCTTTTATTGAATTGTAGGAAGTGGAAGAGGTTTGATTTTATTGCAAGGAATTGAGGATATATTTATCGGATAAAGATCAGAAGGAATTGGGACTATATTGGCTTGAAAGTATTTTGTAAGAAATTAGGGTTAATGAATTGGGGATTTCATATATGGGGACATACATTATTTTCCCTCCTTATTGGCTTCTAAATACTTTGGCGGGATAATATCCAAAATTTTCTGCTACTAATGAAATAATTTTTAGCTGGACTTGAGATGTCCCTAACCCATAGCACGTGCAAATCAAATGCCTTTTCAACTGGACCTCAAATGCCCACAACCCATAATTAACAGTAACAGATTGGATTTTAGGGTTTCGAGCATCTCTAACATTTGGGGTGTACTGGAAACAATTTGAACTTATGTACGGATCCGAGTCACAACCTTTAAGATTTTTACTGCTAAAATGCCTATTTGACTTCATTGTTTGCCGGATTCAGATCCAGACACTGCACATGGGACTATAACCATCGCATTTAGATTTTCTGGCGGCCTCGTCGTAGCTACCGACACTACGGGGACGGAACTCTCGGGGAAATTGTGTGAGTGGCACCAATTTTTTATTCTTTTCTTAACCTATTATTTTTTACCATTTCTTTTTATGTTTTATTTTGGTTCTGTTTAAATTCAGTTAGAACCGACGTGATGAAGGTTGTCCCGTTGACAAGAAATATGGTGGCAACTGTCTGTGGGCATCACGACCCAGGCATAAACATTGCAGAAGCATTACGAGAAACGGTAAATACCTCGTTTTCTTTTGACATGTTCTTAAGGTTCGCGGTAATTGCTATTTTTATTTTTATTTTTCTTTTCTTTTCTCTTTCTTTTTTAATTAGGTATCTCAAGGTTCCAGAATTCAGTTCCCAATTGACGCCGCTGTCTGGCTGCACGACTACATTGCTAACAACATGGAATTATTCATTCAAGAGGGCAGTGACGATGCCAAGACGATAAAAATAATGGTGGCCGGTTTCGATCCTAGAGGGGTAAGAATTATTAGAGTTTTGAGATTCCTCCTTCGTGATGGTTGTGTATGCAGTTGCCTAGCATGATGGTGGTCAACCAATCCCCAATTTACCTTGACAGTAGCAATGATTTTCTGACCATGGGACCCGGTGGATACCATGTAAATGACATACTGAAAGGGCAATATTTTTCCTAAAAGCTTAATTACGAGTACCCAGATCTAAGTTGTTTTCAATTAATAACATGCTCATATTCATGTAGGAGCATAAACCGGGACAACATTTCCAAGCAGGGGCGGCTCAATGTTTTCGGAGACCTAAAACAAATACAGAATTGGGGCATTTTAAATATTGAAAAAATAAAAAACTATATAATAAATTCTTACCAAAGTACAAAAAGTTTGCTTGATATATTCATTCAAAACTAAAATTTTTTAAATGTTACTATATGGCACCACAAATTTAAATAGTATTTTCATTCACTTTTCCTTTAAGGTTTTGTGAAAAAAACTATTGATCTTTTTTTTGCACGTAAAATGCACGTGAATTGACCGAAGGGCATTATGTGTCCTCATAAAGTTTGACTTGAGTCTTCTGTATCACGTGATATATTTGTAAATTTACAAAAAATTTAAATTTTACATGGACCCACAATACCGTTCGGTCAACCCACGTGCATCTCAAGTGCAAGGAGTTGATCATTATATTTTTCACTAAACCTAAAGAGAGAAGTGATAGAAATACTACTTAAGTTTGTGATGTCATATTATAACATTTAAAATTATAGCTTTGAATGAATATAATAAGCAATTTTTGGTATTTTTTGGAATAATTTATTGAAAAATATAAATTTATAAACCACCTTTATTTTAATAGATTTGTAACAATGAGCAGTTCTTTTGGTATTTGGATAGATTGCGAGTAATTGTAATTTGTAAATATTGAGAAATTCTTTATTTATTTATTTATTTTTTTAAAATAGAAAGATTTATTTTGTTGGATATAACTAAAAATATTAAGAAGATTTTTAAAAAAGAGAGCTCAAAATTTGTAGAGTTTGAATCGAGATTGAAAATTTGTAGTTTTTTTTATTTATTTATGAACTATAGTCTATTTTAATTATTTTTAATTTTTTAAAGGTAGTATAATAATATAAATTTTTAAAAATTTGGGGCCTTCTCAAAATGGGGTCCTAAAGCTTTATGGGAAGGCCGCCCCTGTGTCCAGGAGGGAGGCTGTACATCTTGTTGGTTAGTTATTAAGGATAGTGTATTCGAAATGGCAAGAATAGAAGATGGAGAAATTAAGAGGAAATTCGAGGCTCGTGAAAGACCCGATTTTCTTAAGACAGGTTAGCCCTCTCTTGAATGTGCAAGAGATTTAGTGAGCTTCTATCTCTCAGGATACAACGAATTCGTAAAGATTCTTTTGCACTAAGGATCTTCACCAGTAAACTAGAACTTTAGAACTCAAAGAACACCAAAGGAAATAGGCTTAGAAAGGCTAAGAAGAAGCTAAAAAGCTTTGGAATTTGGGATAAATTGTTTGTTGAAAATGAGCCACTATTTGAAAAGTTACTTGAAGTAGTAGAATTGTTCAATTCATTATCCCAAGTTAATTTAATTAACTTAGTTAGATACAATGTTTCACCAAAACCAAAGAGGTTTCATTCATGAACTGAATCTAACTATGAATATGAACATTCATCCCCCCTTGCATCTCATTAATCTTGATCATGAATTTAGTTCACTCAAATGAATCTGCAAGGACTCTTCATTTACTTGGAAAATGAATCAAGATAAGTTCATAAGGCGGGTTGATCAAGTCCGACGTATCCATGAACTCAAAGGCTTCACACCTTTCATGTAGTCTCTAATTCCATTTTCTAATTAATGAGAAACCAAAATTCCAACAATCCCTCACATGAATGAGATATTGTTTCGAATTGGTAAAGGTGTTCATTGGCTGATTCTTGCATGGGGACAAAGTCGATGTTACTCTTTGAACTTTCTCCTTGTAAAGTACACTTGCTTTACTAACTGTCCAATAGACGCGATTTCCTTGAACTGTCCGGCTGTATAGTGTAAAGAAACCCACGTGCAATACACAGGAACCATTTCTTTTGTCGTTCTGTTCTCATGATTTTGTTCATCTTTTGGCCATGAACACGTCCTGGTTCTGTGAGAGTTTCTACAGAACTGAGCCTCAATAGTTCTCCTTTGAAACGGCCCCACTTCTCTCTCACATAGGTGACTTCTTAAGTCTAGAGCAAAACTTATTACTCACTTAAGTGTAGAGCAAAACTTATTACTCACTTAAGGCTTGTCAAGAGAGCATCACTGAGGAGATTTTGGAAAAATTCAATTTCCTCTTTCTCAAACTCCAACCATGAACTCTAGACATGCCTTCCATAAATCATTAGCAATTATTTCCCAAAAATTCCGGTAAAAATGCCCTCAAAAAACCATCAACCCCTGGTGCACTATCATCACTAAATCAAAAGCAGCCCCCTTTACTTTTTCAAGTAGAATAGGACGCAACAATGAGGTTGTATCTTTTCCATCAAGTAAAGTGGGAATGTGGTCAAGAACTTCAGCTTGCTTAGCTTCACACTGCAGATCATCCGGAGCATCACTGAGGAAATTTTGGAAAAATTCAATTTCCTCTTTCTCAATGTCTTCCATAGAATTTAACATTCTCCCATCCATGGCTTGAATTTTGAAGAGACCTTGCCTAAGACGTCGTTCCTTCAAGGAAGCATGAAAGAAAGCCGTATTTAAATCCCCCTCCTTCATCCACTTAAGCTTCATTTTTTGAGTCCAGAAATCATCATGCTCCTTTAGTCTTTGTAGAAGTTCAGCCTTTCCTGCTTGTAATCTCAATCTATCATCATCATTACCCGAAGAATCAAATAGACATTCAAGCTCTTGAACTTTTTTCTCACTGGCTCGCAAGTTGTCAAACACATCACCAAAAACCTCTTTATTCCACTCCCGCAACTTCATTTTCAGAAGTTTGAGCTTCAAGGAGAAACCAAGCATACCGGAAACCTCCATTGGCTGCTCCCAATTCAATCGCACAACATCTTTCAAATCAGCCCTTCTTAACCACATCTTCTGAAAATGGAAGACCCTTGGTTTATTTGCTACTTCAAGCTTCACCAAATGTAGCAAAGGACAATGGTCCGAGGTAGTTCGATTCAAATTTTCAACTGAGGAGCTAGGAAAAAGAGTATTCCATTCCGGAGTTATTATGATTCTATCCAACTTCTTGCTCACCCAACCTGTTTGCCTTGTACCTCCCCGTGTAAATTCCTCTCCAATCGAAGGAACTTCTAGAAGATCACATTCAAGGATACATTCGTTAAACTCACTCATAGCAACCGAATCATGAATAGAACATCCCAACTATTCCTCCAATTCCCGGATGACATTAAAGTCTCCTCCTATCATCCAAGGAACATCTGAAAGTTGTTGCCGAAATTCAACCATATGCTGCCATAATTGACGCCTTTCCAGTCGAGTGGACTTACCTTATACAGCAGACATATAAAATTTTGATGGAAGTAAAAAATGGAAAACTTCAAAGTGTAAAATTTGCACCCTATCCGCCAGTGACTTTAAGGAAAAAACATTCTTACGGAAAACCCAAATTTTGCTATTCCCTGAGGAAAAAGCATTCTCAAACCCAAGCTCCCTTTTAAGATCACCAAGATGGTTACTCGCAATCATTGGTTCCGGTATTATAAGAATTGAAACCTTATGCATATGAATCAAAGCATTCAAATGCCGTTGAGACGCTTGATTTCTAATTCCTCTAATATTCCATATTAATTGACTGATCATGGATATATTAAGAAGGAAAAAGGACCCACTACTTACTGAAGGTGTGGAGAACAGCGAGGAGGAACACCTTGCCGCAGTAACAACATCTCCACCTTTGTTTTTCGGCCTCGCTTTCGAGATATTTTGACATTTCCTTTCAAACCATTCTCAGCTCTAACATTCACATCATCCGCTTCACTTTCAGACCAACAACAATGGCCTCCATCTACAACTTCATTCAAGTCAGAGATTTTCCCTAATTCCCCGTCATCGACAATGCTCCCAGCACAAAGAGGACTTTTGCCTCCAAGTCGCGACAAGGCTCGCTGATCTTCATCCGTCAGAACAACATCATCAGATGGACCATCATCCTGAGGTTCTTCGTCGGCTTCATGGATTGTTTCAAGCAGCGTGAAGCAATTAGCCGAAGTCGTGGGGGCATGCAACTGAGTTTCCTGTGGCTGCAGCGTTGAAGGAGCTTTCGGGATGTTGTGCTGATTGTAGAATCAGAAACAACACCATTATTGCTCTTGGGAGGCGAACTTGAAACATCAACAACAATTTGCTGCTTCTCTTTCTCATTCAATCCCGACGAGGAGGGTTTTCCAGAATCGGCAGGCGCAGATTGCAATGAAACCCTAGGCTGCGACCTAGGGTTTGGGTTCTTCTTCGCAGGCTGCGACTTGGCCTTTGCGACTTGCGATGGATTCAAGTCAACTGTGGTGACGATTTTATTCTTCATCGAACCCTTCTTATAGTCATCCTTTTTGTGGCCAATCTTCAAGCAATGTGAGGAATAGAAGGGCACATGTTCATATGTAAAAACTTGCTCATGTTTCCTCCCCTTATTACCGACTTGAACCGATTTAGGAAGATCCTTTGTGGGATCAATCTCAACACAAAAACGAGCTACGGATGGCCGAATCATGTTGAGAGTTGGGGCATCAACCTTCAAGGATTTTCTGATGGCAGTAGCCATTGAAAAAATTACTTCTGGGTTCAAAAATTCAATCGGGAGATCCAAGAGCAAAACCCAAATCGGAACAATTGGAGGATCCTCTTCAAACTTAAATTCCGGCTTCCGCTTGAGGATTCTCATGGAAAAGCCAGCTACATTCCAAAAGGTGCGCATCCAACACCTTTGATAATCATCTTCTCGCTCAAAACGAATGAGTATATGCATAGGGTTCATCAACCCTAAGGTATAGGAGCCATTGAATCCTATTTTCTTAAATTCATTATGTATCTCCTCCATTTTTGGGTGTCCGTAGGAAAATTTTTCAACCAAACTCATCTTGTGGGGAGCTATTAGGCGCTCTTATTCCTCATCTTCATACTCTAAAACCGGTGAGCCATTGATGAATGAAACTGGCTTGATCAGAGAAGGCTGCGGGGTATTGTCATCGGTGGGGTTTATGAAACAAGCTTGCAAAGGTGCGTGGAAGCCTAGTGGGGGCTTCCCGTGGTGGGTCACTGACTTTGGTGGTAGGAAATTGGAAGAATGCGATGGTGAGTCAGTGGCATGAGAGGAGAGAGGAGCCGTTTAACGGAAGTTAGGTGAATGGCATAGGCGATCAAAGAGGGCTTAAGAACTCAATGGCTTAGATTAATGAATTACTCTGACTGGAAGGTAGGTTATGTAGATAATCTAGGACACTTTATTCTGTCTGGAAGGAATTATACAAAATAAGTGCCTGATCGAACAACTAATCATACACTACAGGAATATTTTAATCAAAACTGGATCATAAAGGTAAGAAGGTGATTGACCCTTCTGCCTCTTCACTCTGTCAAGTGACTATTCTCACTATCCCAAGTGACAATCTGTTCAACTCATTTTCTTTTCTTTCTGCACTTTAATCAAATTTTGAGCGGTTGACTGCTATCTCTGTGGAACAACCATGCTTACCACTAGCTAATAGTTTTATGTAGGTTTATAAATATTTCTTTTGGGAAGTGGTTCAATGACACCTCCACCAGGCTGCCAATTTAATTGGATTAAACACACCTATTCATTTCCCATTAGCAAAAGATAAATACTAGATTAATGTAAAACGGTTTCAAGTTTTTGGGAAATGAATGAGTTGTTTAATATAGGCTGCCAATATTTGGGTTTTCCTCCAGCGACATCTATTTGTGAATGGAGGGAGTATTTTGACTTGATTGTGTTTAGGCACAAAAATTCAGCCGGATAATCTCCCCACAAAATGGTGACCAAAGGTCTTGGTCATTAAATTTTTTAATCTTTATTTTCTTCGAACAACTTCTATATCTTTTTTGTACTCAAATAATTATAGTTGAATCATATACTATTACATTTTTAGCTCTTTTTTATATTTTTACACAAATTACCATCATACATGTTCGTTAAATTTTTTATGTTATAGATTTACGATTAAATTAAGTTATGTCGTTATACTCTTTACACTATTTATAGTTGAATCATATACTATTACATTTTTTGCTCTTTTTTATATCTATATCTTTTTTGTATATTCAAATAATTATAGTTGAATCATATACTATTACATTTTTTTCTCTTTTTTATATTATTACACAAATTATCATCATATATGTTCGCTAAATTTTTTATGTTATAGATTTAGATTAAATTAAGTTATGTCGTTATACTCTTTACACTATTTTTATATAAATAACGAGTTAAAACTACTTTCGATCAAAATGTTGATGTACTAAAATTGTAAATTTGGTCCATATCTATTATTTGGCGAGCTATATAGGAACACAATAAATTGTAATACTATAAATTATAATTCCGCCAATGGAGGGTTCAATGAATTCATCAACAGTTGCTTTATTTTTCATGTTGTTAATTATTGTGACTTGAATTCAATTACTACACCTATTAGGGGTGGGCATTGACTGGTTTGAAAGCCCAAACTGTAACAAAACCGAACACCCTGGTTTGATATTTTGGAAAACTGAACTGCCTGCTTAAGTTAATGGAGCTGACTTGGCCGAACTGAATCGTAACGGTTCAGATCGACCGGTTTGATAGTTTGGAATGAATTTTTAGGTAGCCTACCTTTTTGGACTCCCTAAAATTATATTTTGTCTAGGCCCAATATTTGATTAATGTGGAATTGTCCATGGGCCCAATGTTATGACTCTCAAATTTTTTTAGGCTCAATATTTGATTAATGTTGATGTCACGACCCGAGGTTATATTGACCGAAAAGGAGAATTATAGACCAAATTTTCAGAGGATTAAGAAGAAAAATTTGAGAAGAATGGGGGATTGGGTTTTCGAATTGAGAAAGACGTGAAAATAAGGAAGAACAAGTCGGGTTATCCAACATCTGATTAATGACCCTACTACAAGACCCACCCTAATCCATATAGTTTCAGCTACAATTACAATAATTGCAAAATAGACCCCTACTATCTAATTCTTATAATCTCGTCTATTACAATTAAGTCCCTAAATAAGTAAAACTGTAAAAATACTCTTGGGACATGACAGTTGACAGTTGATAAAACTACTCCTGGCCCAATGTTAAGGCCTAACATTTTTTTAGGCCCAATATTTGATCAATGTTGAACTGTCCATAGGCCCAATATTTTGGCCCTCAAATGTATAGATTTTTATCAAATGTTTTGTACAGTCTTGTTTTCTGTCTTGTTTTGTTGATTAGATTGATTTCCAATATTTTTTTTGATGTTATTATAGCTGGTTTTTAAATGGATATTGGCTTTTTTTTTCCTTTCCATAGAACTACTTGTGATTCTGCGGATGATCATAGTCACTGGGATGTGCAGTTTCATGATACTTGTATGTTTACTGAATTAGGCAAGTATAGTTTGGTGATGTTAACATTTTGTTCCCTTTTTTGGGCAGATTCTTAAGGTCTTGATATTTCTTTGGTTTTCTTGAAAAAGAAGAAGAAGGAGATGGTTAGTTCTGGATAATCTGTGTTTATTATTTTCGAATATCTGTGTTATCTAATTTCTAACAACTGTTATCTAATTCCGGTGGCTCATTTCCCCTTTCTCACTCAATATTTGTCATTCTCTTGTGTTCTGGATGTCGTTTTTGTTTGGCAATGGATAAATCATAAATGAAATATGCCCCGAAAGTTGGCTTCTTTGTTAACTTTCACTTAGGTTTATTTGTTGTCCTTATTTTTTGATGGAAATAAAAGTGCTTTTAATATGATATCGTCCTCCGATTCTTTTGCTCGCCTTTGCTTGCTGGTTTTGTATTATTGATCTGAACTGATGTTGTTCAGTCAAAAAGCTTGGTGCTGAAGACTCAAAACAGGAGGTATCGCCCTGTGTTTTTCAGCAAGGTTAGCTGATAGCTTAAGCTTTTATACTATCCATTAATTTTATTGCATTCAGCAGTCCATAACATCCTTTCTCTTTTCCTTTTCTTTTTTGGATTCTGCAGGAGGATTTGGTAAAAAAATCCCTGGTTCGCGTCTCACAGAGCCAGTATGTTTTAAATCCTGCTTTTAGAGCCGAAATGTAAAGGTAAAGCTTTTGATTAATCACAGGACTGTCATGAACTTAGATTTGGCTTTACAATTTTTGTCTATGTCAAATTCATGTCATCTTCAAAGCCATTTGTCAGTGACTGTTTATATGCACTTGGTTTGGTAAATGACATTTTTTTGGGGAGGCTGGACAGCGGACTTCTACGGACTTGGGGCATGTAAGAGATTTGGCTAGCTTTGCGGTCATGCGAGAGGAAGAAGTTCCGCTCAGCTTCTTGCGTAAAAGAGGGGCTTGTCTAGCTAGCTTTGAATATGCAAGCCAAAGTTGGCAGTTTGTATTACGTATTTGGGTTAAACATTTTTCTAGTATTTGTGTTAGATTTTTTAGAGTTCTAGAATATTGAGTCCTGTTGAGGTGTGTAATTGATAGTTTTAATTTGGAAATTATTTTATATCTCTGTAAAATTATTAATTAACAATTTAAAATATGGGTAGAGTATATTTTGTCGAGATTACAAAACATTGGGCCCAAATATGATTGACACGTACAAATCGAGAAATGGATAGATTATCTACGGTCGAGATTATAACTAATTTGATCACAAACTTATTTGTCACTATGTTCATGTTTCTCCCTCATTAGTAATTTTGATCTCTAACCTATATTTCTAACAAAACTTTAAAAAAAAAAATCCAAGTATACATGTGGAAGAATAATAGTCAAGTATTAGATATACTTGTAAGAAAACAACCAAAAATGTGCATCTCTAAAATGTATAAACAAGTCAACTTACAAAATTTTCTTTTATTAAAATTGTCATATAAGTTTTAGACATAGTCAGGTTGGTTTGTACACTGACATCGAATAACTACTACAAAAAAAAAAAAAGAAAAAAAAGAAAGATGATCATATATGCTGATATACGTACCGTATCTTTCATCACCGGGGGTCGTAAATTTTCAGAGTTTCATTAAGATGAAAATCCATGAACATATTTTAGAATATTTAATTCTTAATTTCTTTGAATAAAAACTAAATAGTCAATTGTACTATAGGTTGAATATTTTGTTTCACAACATATATTAGTCCAACAATAGCAAATTTGTCGATTGTCATATTTCACACAACGACATTTGAAGAAATAAATTTCAATAAAAACTCCCCATTATTTTAATGAAATTCGATCTATACGTAATACTACCAAGGTTTCTATAAAATGACTATAAAATTTGATGTGTTAGAACTAGTTATCAATAAAAGCAAGAAATGCATAACTCAAACAAAAAAGTACAAGCATGTTGCATATAATATTACAATTGTTAGGACTAAAACTAATATGTTTATTTCCTTTTTTCACTGATTTTTTCAGAATAATATAATAATAACCGTCCCATCTCAAAATACCTTTTTATATTTCCAATACATTCTTTTTATATTTTTAATATAAAAACATACCTAAAAACACACACTAAAAGAAGGATCCAAACATATGTGTTAAACACATGTGATACCAAAATTAAGATGCACTGAATAACCAAAACGTCCACATCCTTGGAGAAAGATTTCTCCCGCAAGGTATAAACAAGATCGTCGTGTTTATTTATAATCCGAAGAGCATTAATGAAATAATTTACTTGCACAACATGTAAAAATTAAAAAACTACTAAATTATGATTATAATTGAAAGTCTCTAGACATTCTTCTATTTTAGAAAATAATTCTAATGAAAATGTAAAAAGACAAGTATCTTTTATTGTTGTCTTATTTTATTTTGTCTTATTATTTACTGAACAGGCTGCCGAAATAAATTATCCCAAAAATGATCAAAGATTTTAAAACAAAACAAATATCTAAACTAATATCAACCTTGCTCACTATTGGGGGAGGGGGGATTCACAATGTTGTTTTATCATGATGAAGAAAATGAAGAAAGAAAGTAATTACTTCTTTTTTCGGTAAAATGTAAATATAGTGATTTGCAACTTTTCAAGTCATATTTAAAACCAAAATAAACACCTCATCTACCATCTATCTATTACAAAATCCCTATATGTACATCACCTTCTAGAACAAAACTCTCAGCAAACCCTGATATTTAGCTATCTCCTTTGCTCCTAAGTAGCATTCAATCCTCCATTGCAGTTCCTGTTTGATCATCTTCAAGACCACATCTACTGTTCTACTTTTCCCAGTAAAGATCCTCCCATTCCTTTCCTATACAACAGCAGCCATGGCATCCTGAAATCTCTTTTTTTTTTTTGCATTTAGAAGCTCTACAAGCTGTCATCACTTGTGTTCTCCACCAAACCTGAGACTGTGATATTCGTTGCCCCCAACCATCTCAACATTGCCATTAGCAACTCTGAAGCATAGCCACATTCAAAAAAGAGGTGGACTAGTGTTTCTTTTTCTGACAAACCGAATATACATTCTTGATCTCCACTCAACATGCTCAATCTTTCAAATCTATCTTTTGTTAATTATCTCTTTCTCCAAAATAGGTAGAGTATAAATGAATGCTTAGGCACAGCTAATCTAGACCAGATAAAACTAGCAACTGGCATTACTTCTGTTTCTCCAATCAACCATTTATAGCCTGCAGAAATAGTGTATTTACCTGTCTTGGAGTGCTTCCACTTTAACCCTTCAAATTCATCTTTTATCTTGTCTTTGATCTTCAATAGTTGCCTCCAATGCCATGTGGAGCTCTGTTTTGGTTGCATTTGCCAGAATCTTCCTTTTTATATATTGTTCATGAATCCACTTGATCCACAGGTTGTCTTTTTTCCCTACAGTCCTTCACACCTGTTTGATCAACGCAACTTCATTCTACACCTGAGCATCCGTGACATTCAACCCACCTGCTTTCTTACTGCAACAGACATGGTCCCAACTTACCAAAGCCAAACTTCCTTCCAGTATCCTTAATTCCCCAGAGGAAGCACCTGCACATCCTATTTATTTGTTGAGTGACACTGTGTGGTAGAATAATATTGTAGCCCAATAGGTGGACATTGCCATCATGACTGAATTCACCAGTTGCAGTCTGCTTGAGTATCTGAGATGTCCTGAAAGCCAGTATTTGATTCTAACCGCAATCTCTTGAACCAGCACCTCACAGTCCCATTTTAGTCCATTTTCTAGGAGAGATAGGGACTCCCAGATATTTCATTGGGAAAGATCTAGCCTTAAAACATGTAAGTGTACACAGTTGTTGTTTCAATTCCTCTGGGACTCCACCAAAGAACATCTCCGACTTGGCAGCATTTGCAACTAGCCCTGTTGTATTCGAAAACTTTTTCAGTACCTCTACTACTCTCCCAACTATATATACATCCGCTTTGCAGAAGATAATCAGATCATCTGCTTTGAGGAATTGTCTTTGCATTGAGAAATCAGTTTTATGCCTTTGCATTGAGGAATTATTTTTTAAAATGATCTTTTTAAAATAATTTTTAAAAAATTATGGTTATCAATCCAAATCCCAATGGATATTATGTTATATGCATCCTACCCCGCAGAATTTAGGGAGCAAATTGGGTTTTCAAGTAAATTGTGACATAAGTTCAAGTATGCAGCCGAAATAATAGAATTTGAGGCAAATTAAATAACCAAGAACCTACACATCAATCGCCTGATTGGTGTTTACCACCTTTGGTTATCCCCAGACTGAAGGAGACCGTCGAGCTGTTATCGGAACTCAACTTGTGGCGTATTAAGATGATGGACATGCTCTGTCCTCCGCCATCAAGAATTGAAAGAAGACTTTTGATCCCATCTCCCCATTCGTCACAAGATAATTTGTTGAAGGAGAAGATCCCAATTTGGTCCCATTGGGCATGCCACTTGACGAAACATGAATCTACACCAACGTCTCTGGTTGGCTGGTCCGGCTGCCATGGCGGAACCAAAAATCGTAAAACCTGCAAAAGAGGGCCTCGATGTCTCCTGATGGTAGACACTCCGATACTTAAGTCAGTAAGAGTAATTGTAATAAGGGTATAAATGAGTGTTTTTAAAAATTGAATTTTGAGTTTGGGCTTCAGATAGAAAGCCTGTGATGGATCAGGTGGCTTTCCGGAAGAGAGGGGGTCCATGGGTGGGCTTGGTTATTGGTGGGCTTCCCCGTATCAGTTATTTGGAATTGGACCTGTTGGACGGAACACTATAAAAGATGAGCTTGAACTTATGAGATCGTTCCCACATGAAGTATGAAAGGTGATTAGAAAAAAGGTGACTCATTGGAAGTGAAAGATATAGAAAAGTATATAGATATTTTACTGCACACCGAATTGTAGAATTGGCATTCCATATGCATGTATGATGGTCTTAATATATGGAGTATATGCATAGAGACTAGGAATAGCTCAAGTGTTCAAGCCCAAATTAGATAGGCAGTTTAGGTGTTTGGGATTTTTTGGTCAACTCTAAATGTAATCTACAAGTTATATCACATGCCAGTTAGGCTGAGGAGGAGAAAATTTTCAATTGTTAATAATTAGAGACAATTGCTCATGTAATTAGATCCAATTTTTGTAACATCGTGACTTTGCTCATGGATATGTTTAGGTCATAATTTTTACAATAAAATTTAGATAAGATCTCAAAATACTCATATGCAACAAATAAACAGGATTCAACAATCGGACAAAGAACGTCGGCACAATAAGTGCTCCTGGAAATATAACTATTCATAAATCTTAGCAATTTTATTTTATTTTTATTTCTGTGTCCCAAACTTCTTCACCATATTTTGTATGTTTGGAATCTTGAAGTATCATCGCAACATTGGAAGTGACATGATTGTAAAGTATTATTCCACTAATCTTTAAACAAGATAAACTCGTGAATCCGTGCAAACTGCACGGGCATAAACTAGTCAGAATAATAAATCTAAATTAGTTAATAAGAATCCAGAAAGATGTGCACTTTTATCCTTTTGTTTTGATAATTCTTTCGTACGTTCCTTCATTGAATTAGAATTGAAAAGGCAAACAAAAATATTAAAATAAAAATATAAAACCAAAAAAATAAAACAAAAAAGAAGAAGAAAATTTGTAAAATAAAATCTCTAAATTTAATAGAAAAGTAGGGATAACAGTTGAGCATTTCATTACATTCAAGTTGTTGCAATTTTTATTCCGTTTACCATCTGATTATTTAGGAAACGTCAAATAGATTCTTCTTTTTTTTAAAAAAAAAAAAAGGAAAAAAGAAAACTTACAAACCTATATCAACATGCGTTGGAGATCCTAGAGAGTATTATGGAAAATAGGTACATTTGAAGGATATTGTTTGAAAAATTCTTCACTTTTTAAAAGAAACTTCTATTTTTATCTTCTACATAATCAAACATTGTATTGTTTTCAAATTTATTCAATGCCGTACTTGCATTTTCCTACGTGAAGATGTAAGACGCTACATCACAATTTTACGGACGGTTTAGTCTGCGACATGGGAAAAAATAAAAAAAAATGTTATAGTTCAAATTAAAATTTATTGACAGAAGTTTTTAAAAAAATTAATAACAATGAGTATTCTAAAATCACAATTTGAAAATCTTGAATTCATATACATATGACAATATGCATGTGAGATGAATGTTTTTTTGGTAAAATGTAAAATATATTAAAGCTCAACTCACTGAAGTGCATATTTACAACCAAAACGAGACACTATAACATCTTGCCATAATCTAATCTGTACACTCTACAAAATGAAAAGTTCATGCAACAAAATCTGATCACTAACTGATTTTCTGTGACAAATTATATAGCATCTCTAGTTATTAGCGGCTCAGGAAAAGAAATTTCACGGCTTGTCATTAAACATGGTAAAAATAGGGTGTTATTGATGTGTCTTATCTGTGATCTATTTTGGTTTAAATATCTAGGCAACTTGATTCCTTTATATACCCCCAAAAAAAAAAAAAGAACCTTTTTATAATTTACTAGTATTTAGTAACTTAAGCAGCTTATGGCTTTATGTTGTTACAATATAGAATTTGGAAAGTATTCTTCCAAAAGGAAAACTTTGAAAAAAAAGGAATTTAGAAACTACTATTATATTCTCATTCTCATTATTAAAAAGATAAAAAAAATATTGTAATAATACCTTTAATATTGCCATTAAAAAAAAAAAACAAATTCAAAAGTTATCACCCCCCTCATTGAGGGCTTTAGGGTTCGAGTTTTGATACTTTTCGATTAATATTTCCACCGCGCTCAAAACCTCCTCTGCTCTCACTTCCTCCTCCCTCCACCATGGCCGAAACAACCACCGCCAAAACCCCGACCGTGCCGGAGATTAAAGAAGGCTCCACTGAAGATATGGAATTAGAGCTTCAGGCTGATGATAAAGCGGCTCAAGCCCCCGGCTTAAAGCGCCCCAGAGAGGAAGAAGAAGAAGGGGCCCGGAATGGAGAAAACAATGAAGAATCGAAGAAGCTAAAGTCTGATAAATCCGTTGAAGAGGAGCGGCTTGAGAAGGCAACCGAGGAAGGCGAGGTAGAAAACTCGGGTCCCATCGATTTGGGGCCGAAAAAGTTCGGAACTTCGGTGGAGATGTTTGATTATTTCTACAAGTTTCTGCATTTCTGGACCCCCAATGTTAATGTCAATAAGGTGAGTCAATGTGTTGGATTACGCCAGTGTTGTGTTTTTCTTGTGTTATTTTTAGGTTCTTAAAGTGGGCATCTTTAACAGAGGATGAATGTGGGATGGGGTAGTATTTATGCATTGAACTTAATGGGAATCTTTTATGATCAAGACGACTCTTTCTGGGATTAAGCAAGGCGTTTAATTGATTTTATGATTTGAAATTCGTGAAAATAGTTTGCATCCTTTATGGGGATTATTGTTGTTTTGGAATTAGATCTTGCCAATGAAAGATTGTTAGTTATATTTTGGATGAATTATTTGATGGAAAAGTGAATTTGATTCAATAGTGGCAGTTGATTGTATTATTCCCATACATGATTTTCCTGGAGAACTTTAGAAGGTGGTTCTATTGGATGAAGGTTATTATCCCTTTACCATATAGAAGCGTAAAGTTATAACATTGCTCTGTGCTTGGTTGTGTCATTTAACTGGTGTGGCTCATAGTATGCTTTTGTACTTTGGGTATTCCTGGAAGAATTGCCTTTGAGCTAAGGTTATGAGCTTGGTATGTATAGGAATTGCAGATTGCGAATTTGAACATAGGTAGATACCATTTGAAATTATCTTAAGGATGAAATAATGTTCATGTGGATCATGTTGTTTTTCTTGTTGATCATGTTGATTTTCTTGTTGATCTGTCTTTTACCTAACTTTTACATTGGCATTGAGCTTTTGACTTGGTTCGCATGGCTTCACAAGTATGGAAACAGGTAAGGGTCATTTTTGTGAGCATTTTTTGGAGGCTTGGAGAGATTAATTTGGATTTCAATTTCAGAAAGCAATCTATTCTAATCTGTTGTAAGCATTTAGTTAATATTTCAAAATTATCGTTTGTGTTGTTGAAGACGATGGTTACTGTATTCATCATTCTGATGTATTTTAAGTTTCTATTTGTCTGACTTTCTTCTCGTTTTGGAACATTGGGCTTGGAGGGAGTTATTGTCGATTGAATTTTTAGATTCAGAATCTATCTGTTGCTGTACTCTGTTATTCACGCAAAATTAAAGGTCTGAAGATTATTATGTGTGTGGTTGGAGAAGATAGTGATAGAAAGCCATCTTTTACGAGTCATTTGTGCTGAATCACGGTTAGATATTTACCTTGTGTTGTATTTTACAGTATGAGTGTGTGATGTTGCTGGAGTTGCTCAAGAAGGGCCATCTAGAACCAGACAGAAAGATTGGTGATGGAATTCGCACATTCCAAGTGAGATACCATCCGAAGTACAAAAGTCGGTGTTTCTTTTTGATCAGGGAGGATGATTCTGAGGATGATTTCAGCTTCCGGAAGTGTGTTGATCATATCAGTCCTTTGCCAGAGAACATGCAAGTAAAGAACGATGTTAACAAGGCACTTGGTGGTGGCCGGGGTGGAAGAGGTGGCAGAGGTGGTGGGGGTGCCAAAGGAGGAAGTGGCCGTGGCGGGCACTGGAAGGGTGGCAAGTCAAGAAACTAGCGGAAAGTAGGGTGGTAGGTAGCTGAAGTTCTTTGTTTTTGCTTACGCTGTTATTTGAAAGTGCGGCCATAGAGAAAAAGATTGGGCATCTTTTCTGTACGCATAATGAGATGATGCTATGAAATCTGAACAATTTTCAATTAGAACACGTGACGCCCTTTTTTGAATTGGGTACATTTTGTGTTATGGGTTTTTGGTTTTTCCGGTGTTTGCGAGTTTTAGTATTTTTGTTTTGAAGAGTGCGCATGAACCTTTTGTTTTGGTCCTTTTGTAGTTTCAGAAAACTCAAAGCTGAGTGAATAGAAATACTAGAACGAAATGCAGGATTAGTTATCAAAGTTTAATAAGTAGAATTGCCAACTTCATAACCTTTAATAGACCAGACTTGGGAGCAGCGCATTGTGAAATGCAGCTGGCAACTTTTTCGTGTTTTGACGGACTGAGTCCGACGAGATTAGTGTATTAATAAGAACACATGAGAGCAATTCATCATCGGATCAATTGCAAATCAAATTACTCTCGCTTACCATATTTCGGGAAGCGGTGACCTCAGTGAATTGTACTCCCTCCGTCTCATAATTATTGTCCAGTTTGGATTTTCATTTTTAGTTCAAATTGTACTAAAAGTGAAATTTCAAAGTGGACAATAATTTTGGGACAGAAGAAGTATTTGTTGTCCCTTGCCAGTGAAGATCCTCCATAAATGATGGATTTAGTTCTCGGCTCGTTGATGTTCTTCTCAGTGATATTTTTATAATTACTACAATTTCTAAACTTGCCACTAAGGTACTTCGAAAGTATATTCATAATTATTTAGACCGATGAATACTCGTATGTTTGACGATAGCATAAATACTTTAAAGAGGAGCATAATTTTGCGACATATAAAATAATTTTACAGATTTCAGGACTTAATAGAATTGTTTGTTGCCTAAAAACAATTGGAATAAGGCATCAAGGTAGGGTCGGGTGGAATGGTAACTTATCCATGAAAAAAATATATAATTTTGATCAAGGGGTTTTTTTTTTTTTTTTTTGGAACATGTATCTATGTAATGTATGGGCTAATAAACCAATAATCATAATGTATCTATGTAATGTAATTAATAGCAATTTTAAAAATCTGATAATGGGAAGTATGGAACTGAAAACAGAACTAAATAAGCAGATGCATAATTAATCTACAGCTAAGTGCTGCTGATAATTATCCATTTATCCTCACCACAAGAATTTAATACACCAAATACCTGCATGAGTTGAATGCTTACAATTAATTCATTTCATGGTGAAGGCACGACCTCCAATGCAGTAAATTCTTATAATTGCATCAAAATATTCACATTGATCAGATTGGAAAACCATCCACCGATTCACAAATGACTCCTCCGATTCCTCAACTATAAATCATGCACCATCTTTTTGGGTAGCTTAAAAGTCAGTTCATTATCATTAAGGGCTCCAGAAACCCTCAAAACGAGTTGAAATTTTTAGCCATTTGCTCCATTTTCTAGTTTCTACCCATTTTACCAGAAAAAATTGGCTCATCTATCCAAAGGTTGACATGCGTTGTCAATTTTACCCTATTCTTTTTCAGTTAGCCAATATTATCCTAAGCTATCCAACCGTTAGCCGATTTTGTCAAATTTGCCAATTTCCGTTTAAATTAACGGAATTTCGTTAGTTTTAACTACAAAAATACCCTAATAATTTTAAAAATTATAAAAATAACTCCAAAAATTTATAAAAATAACCTAACAGTCTTTTTTCACTTTTTATTTAATTTTTTCCATTCGCCTTTCTGTTCCTAGTTTTCTTGATTTTCAAAAAATAAAAACTATGAAAAAAATAAAATAGGCATCACTCATTTTATTGTCTTTTTTGCCTTTTGGCAATAGAAGCCTTGTAATATTACAATTTGTTTGTTTTTTAGATTCTGTATAATGAAGTTTGAACTTGTTCTTGAATACGTATGCTAAGAAAATAGCAACATCAATATTAATGTAGTACTCCCTCCATTCACAAATAGATGTCGTTGGAGGAAAAACCAAATATTCCAAAATAGATGTCATTCTCACAAATTGAGGCATATTTTGTTAATTTTTTTCCAATATTACCCTTACATTGAAAATTGTAGTGATGTTTAATGTAGAATTGTATTAGAATTAAATTTTATTGGGACTACAATTGAATTAAGAATAAATGAGGATATTATAGTATTTTAACAAGATATTTATTGCCTCCTTAAACTTTGTGAAATCTCTCCGGTGACATCTATTTGTGAATGGAGGAAGTATTATTTTACGAGTCCAATGGCATCCGGAATTAGAATATCTAATTTGGTCTGTTTAACTGGTAGTACTATTTTTGGACTAAGTAAACATGCAATATATAGATAAAGAGTTACTACTTGTATACAGTTAATTGTATCTCACAAAATGATAATACGGGTAAGGATTGTTTTTTACTAGATTTTTCAGATTATTTTCACGTATTTTTTTAATATTAAATGTATTCCCCAACAAGCATTTTTTTTTTTACACTTCTAATACACTATTTTATAGTATTCTCTAAAAAAAAAAGGAAGAAAGAACCTGATTACGATTTTTTTACTTACGAGGCAAGGAAAACAAGGCGGGAATGATGAGCTATGAGAGGAAGAGCTGCGAGAGGAGTGAAATTTTTTTTGAATTGCTACAAAATTGGTTTTAATGTATACACATGACCAGAGAAACTTTTATGTGCACTAACCTACAAAAACAAAACGCAACACCTTTTCTGTGAGTCTAGGCGGGTGAGGTTTCTGGACCATCAAAATCGGATGTGTAGCGCCTGTGCTAGTTGGGAAATGAAGAGAAACAAATGGAGTTCATCGCCATAGTACAAGATTTTGAATTTCGGTGACGTGTGTGTGAGAGAGAAAGGGGTAACGGTGTAATTAACTCATGCATACGTGGAAACTGTAGAGCACCAGGATTTTTCCGTCTCGCATTTCTTTTGGAATGGCAGTCATTGACAGGCTGTAACAGTAAAAATCAACCGAAAAATTGGCCGATCTACTCAAAGGTTGACAACGTTATCAATTCTACCCCATTCTTTTTCGATTAGCTAAAGTGAAAAAGTGAAAAAATTAAATAAAAAGTGAAAAAAGACTGTTTGATAATTTTTACAAATTTTTGGGGTTATTTTTATAATTTTTAAAACTATTAGGATATTTTTTGTAATTAAAACTAACAGAATCTGTTAATTTAAACGAAAATTGACAAATTAGACAAAATCGGCTAACGGTTGGATAGCTTAGAGTAATATTGACTAACCGAAAAAGAATAGAGTAAAATTGACGACGCATGTAAAGTTTTGGGTAGATCTACCAATTTTTCCGTTCTTAAAGATAGGAAATCAGTCCATTGAAGCTAGCTGGTCAAATCATGAAGTAATGAACAAAGAAGATGATTCTGCCTTGTTTGAGTCATTCTCATTTCCAACCCAACTAACCTCTCCCGATTTCAGGTATTTAGATACAAATCATGCTTTTAGCCTAACTTTTTATTTAGTGTGCTCTTTTCTTCCCCGAATTCTTTTATTGATCAGTTAAACTAATTTCAAAAATTTCTTAGTGGTGAATATTTAAGGCACGGTTCTCCTTTGGATCCCCAATTATTTGATTTCCCCTTTCATCAGCGAGAGCCTGCTTTTGATACTTTGCCTCCATTGGAAATGTCTCTAAATTATGATCCTATCTACTCACCATTGGCTATTGATTCAAGCTCATGCATGTTCCAAGGTGATGAAGAGCTCATTTCGTCCCAAAAAGTAATCAATTTCGATGAACTATTTCAGTTTTTTCTATAAGCTAATATTAATTATCTGGTACACCCCGGGATACCGTGTACCCCCTTGTGCGTGTACTTTACTCTTTTAGAATAGTGTGACTTTGCTAGATAATTCATCCTTTTTTTTTTAAACGCGGCATATATAAATTTCTGAATTCATTCAAATTGAATATGGGATAACCAGTGTGCACACTATGTATAACCAGCTACATACTATAGATAACCAGTGTTGGCACCATGGATAACCAGTTACACACAACTGGATAACCATTATTAACCTGTTGGATAACCAGTATGGACATAGTGGATAATCAGTGTGCACATTATGGATAACCAGTTATATACAACTGGATAACCAAATTTCATTTTTTTCCTTTTATATTTTTCTTGGATATCCTTGTCCGTATTTTTTACACTGGTTATCTAGCAGCCCCTCATTCATTTTTTGTTCTCCATCATTTGGCAAACTTTCCCTCATTCAATTAAATTATATTTATGAAATTTGCCGTGTTCGGTAGGGGGGCGGCACAGTCGCGGGCACCCTGCAAATTCCGACGGTGCACCCCCGACCGCGTTCAATTAAACCCCAAGAATTCCGGCCAATCGATCCCAACCACCTCCTCACACACACACTCCTCACACACACACGAAAAGGGACTCACCTTATAAAAATCGGCGTGTTCGGCGGGGCGGCGCATCCGGGGCAGGTTGGTAACCTGCGATTCCGGTAGTCGCAGGAGTCGTTTAGTTTATCATGGGGGTTGTCGTTTGCTTCTTTACCTCTGGATAACCAGTTTACACCTTCTGGATAACCAGTTTATGCCTTGTGGATAACCAGTTTACAACTTGTGGATAACCAGTTTACACCTTGTAGATAACCAGTTTACAACTTGTGGATAACCAGTTTATACCTTATGGATAACTAGTTTACAACTTGTGGATAACCAGTATGAAATGAGTGGATAACCAGAATTTATAAAGGTGAAGGTGAAAAATATTGAGCGCGTATAACGCGTGTGTTTGGTGGGGGTATACGGTATACCCGGGTGCACTGGATACGGACTCGATCGGACGGTCGTCACTTGACATCATCCTTGCATTAGGATTACATCAGAATTTTAATCAGGGTCAAAAGTGTCTTTCATTAATTAGACATTCAATTAAAAAATAAATTTTTTCCATACCCCTTTCTGAAAAACGACGACGTTTAAGTTGTGGGCAAAATAGTCATTACAGAACACGTTTTGAACTCCCTTTTTAAAGGATCCCAAATACCGGCCCTCCCTCCATAGATCGACCTAAAAATCAGCTCCGCCACAAATCATATAGATCACCTCCGCCAAAACATCACTTCCCCGGCCACCATTCACAATCCTCCACCGCTGCTACCCTTCTCCTTCATCGATTCCCAATCTCAGATTCTTTCTCCAATCTCAAGAATGGAAGGTGCTGGTCATCAGAGTTTCAGATCTTCACCAAGCAAAAGGTTTCATTACCATGCTTCAGTAATGGTGGACAGTCAACGGCAGATTTAAAACGATGGAGCGGTAGCAGGTTAAACTCGGCCACATTCACATTCAAGGTAATTTTATTTCTTTCGTTAATTAATTCGACCTTCAACATGTCAAACCCTTATTGATTGAATTCATAGATCCTTGTTCTTCGTGGTTTTAAAGTAGAGAAGAGCAACGATAGCTCTCGATTTTTTTTTTTTAATTATTAGTATTTTTTCGTGTGGTGTTTTTTAGCTTCTGAACCCCAGTTGAGATAGAAGATTGAGTAGATGACGCGCAAATGCATGACTTCCAACCCTAGCTGCAGTTTTGTGGAGTCCGTATCTAGTGCAACCGGGTGTACCGTATGTCCCGCACCAAATATACATGCAACACGCGCTCAACTTTTTTCAATTTTACATTAAATGTACAAACAAAATTGTTTTCATCCATTTTACTGTTTTCATCCTCACGCACAAATACATAGAAACACACAGTCGACGGAAACTCCTCATTTTAGGGCAAATACAAAATTGACCACCACCACAAAATTAAACAAAGTTGACGGAAAACCTCCGCTGGAAGACGATTTTGATAACTTCATCTTCTCTTTGCGTTTTTCATTTTGTCAGTTTGTTCTTTCACACACACACACAGACGACGATGAGAAACCCTACCTCCGGCCATCTCAAGCTCTCCTTCATTTACACATGCTTCACTCGTAAGTATATTACTCCGAGATCTTATTTTATTGATTATCCAGATATATTTTGTGTTTATCCATTAGATCTGAACTTGTTATCCATGCCTTGTTGCGTTTGATATGTGGTTGCGTTCGCATATGATTTCTTATTCATACTTTATTGATTATCCATAATTTTGCTACTGATTATCTACTAGATCTGAATTAGTTATCCATGTTTTCCTGTGTGTGCTATGTGATGGTTGTCCATGCCAAAATTGTTGGTTATCCACTCATTTCATACTGGTTATCCACAAGATGTAAACTGGTTATCCACAAGTCATAAATTGGTTATCCATTCTTTTTTTACATTTAATTCTATGTGGCATGGACAAACTAAACTAGCTATCCATGTTTTTATCTTTTTTGTTACTGATTATCCACTATATTTGAACTGGTTATCCATGTTTTCCTGCGCGTGTGCTATGAGATGCTTGTCCAAACTTTGTTTGTGGTTATCCACTCATTTTATATTGGTTATCCGCATAGTGTAAACTAGTTATCCATTGTTTTTTTAGATGTGCTTTTATGTGGCTACATGTCCATACATGATTTGTTGGTTATCCACCCATTTTATACTGGTTACTCTTTTTAGATTACTGCTATTTTGTCCAATGACTTCTTAGTGTTTGTCCAATGCCAACAATTCCCTAAAGGAGCTTAGAACAAAACATAGACACGAACGGAACAGCGCAAGTCACAACCTTAACTGTAACCCAGACAGATCACCGGATCCTGAACCAGAGGTAATGGAGCCCCCTGACGGAGCACTGACGATATTTAAAAAGCCAAAATCAACACAAGAAGAACAGTCCCTTGCCGAAGTCCAAGGCCCCACAACTTGTGGAGGAAACCAAAGAGAAAGAAGAGCACGCCGACAGAAAATCCAAAGCAACTTGTGGTCGCTGATGATAATGACTCCACTAATGATTAGAAGCCCAAAGAGAAAAGAAGGAAACCTGAGAACAAACTGATGATTGGTCAAGATCCACAGTCAATAAGTTCTGAACATTGTGTCAAGAAATTTGCGACCAGGGTGACACCAAATCATCTCTTCCAACTCATCACTGAAATCAATAAACTAACAGATCTTAAGAAGAGCCAGATGCGGTATATTATCATCAACTACAAAGGCAGGCTATCAAAGATATGGGATTTGACGCCTTGATGGATCTCAAAATCAAAAATATTCCAACAGCATTATGTAGCTTTCTGGCAAGCAATTTCCAGACCGATGCGAGACAAGTCCCATTGAATGGCAACAATGTACTGGATATCGAACAGGAAGATGTTGTTGTTGTACTTAATCTTCCTCATGGACCCAAACCAGTGGAAGAATTCAAACAGAATGATCTCGCTATAACAGAGCACGCAGAGATGGTGGATGCATTCAATAAAAAAATGGGATACAGTAATAAATTTCTACCAACGAGATCCACGGTGGCACAATTAATTGCTAGTCGAAAAGATTATGGTGATGACTTCAAACGAGATTTCCTGGTCTTCGTTGTGAGCACATTCCTACATGGAAACACCACCTCCAGAATCACTATGAATAACCTGAAGTCCCTTGTGAACATGAATGAGGTGACAGAATACAATTGGTGTGAATATGTGATTGATGCACTGGTCAAAGGATGCAAAAGTTACCATGATGGGAAAGCATTCACCGGATCGATTACCTTTTTCTGGTACTTACCATATCCGTACAAATTTTACTATTTATCCATATTGGTTGCAATGTTTATCCAATTTGCTTGTACTGATATCATTAACACCGACTTTTTTTTTTTTTGTTAGTTGTGTTACCTTAACATGTGTGAGTATGAGAGAGCACATCCCAGGTCATTCCCTGTGATCAAATGTTGGGATCAAAAGATGCTGGACGACATATTAAGACTTTAGGGAAGCAATTTCACGGATGTCCAGACACTCGAACGTCTCAAGAAACCGTCCTCAGCAGCATGCCGAGAAGAACACCCAAAGGGTGAATCACAGAAGGAGGATACACAAGCCAACCCCAACACACAGCAAGTCTATGTAGTGTTTTACCATTTTTTTTAGATTACACCTACGTATCCAACTTAGTATCTCCACATTCCACTCACAACATTCACTTTTGCAGGACCTTACTGCTCTTTATGAAAAGTTCTACCGATTGATTATCACGATGAACGAAACTGTTTTAGACATACATGAAAAGAAAATAGAGTTAAAATTTGAACCAGATGAACAAGCAAAGCACACAATCAAGATCCTAACAGAAGCAATGGTGTCGATGAGTAGAAAGTTGCCTCCGCCTCCAGGGACAACGCAACACCAACAAGAGCAGCAACAAGACCCACAGCATCCAGAGGACCAACAGCATCAACAGGAGCAAGAGCAACACCGAGAAGTAGACCTCCAGGGAGTCGGCAATGGGAGGCGGCGATTGAGGCTTTGAGGCGGCAATGGGAGTCGGCGATCGAGGCGTTGAGGTGGACACGGCCGGCGGCGATCGAGTCGTTAAGACGGGTACGACATTTAGCGATCGAGGAAAGGCTCCGATTCCACTAGAGTTGTTGGAGATCTACTTCTCGACATTGCTCTTGCTTCTGTTGATGCTGTTGGTCCTCTGGATGCTGTGGGTCTTGCTGCTGCTCTTGTTGGTGTTGCGTTGTCCCTGGAGGCGGAGGCAACTTTCTACTCATCGACAATTGCTTCTGTTAGGATCTTGATTGTGTGTTTTACTTGTTCATCTGGTTCAATTTTTAACTCCATTTTCTTTTCACGTATGTTTAAAACAGTTTTGCTCATCGTGATAATCAATCGGTAGAATTTTTCATAAAGAGCAGCAAGGCCCTGCAAAAGTGAATGTAGTGAGTGGAATGTGGAGATGCTAGGTTGGATACGTAGGTGTAATCTGAAAAAAAAAGGTAGAACACTACATAGACTTGTTGTGTGTTAGGGTTGGCTTGTGTATCCTCCTTCTGTGATTCCCTCTCTAGGTGTTCTTCTCAGCATGCTGCTGAGGACAGTTTCTTGAGACGTTCGAGTGTCTGGACGTCCGTGAAATTACTTCCCTGAAGTCTTAATCTGTCGTCCAGCATCTTTTGATCCAACATTTGACAGGGAATGACCTGGGATGTGCTCTCTCATACTCACACTTGTCAAGGTAGCACAACTAACAAAAAAAAAAGTTGGTGTTAATGATATCAGTACAAGCAAATTGGATAAACATTGCAACCAATATGGTAAATACTAAAATTTATACGGATATGGTAAGTACCAGAAAAGAGGTGATCGGTCCGGTGAATGCTTTCCCATCATGGTGACTTTTGCATCCTTTAACCAGTGCATCAATCACATATTCACACCAATTGTATTCTGTCACCCCATTCATGTTCACAAGGGACTTCAGGTTATTCATAGTGATTCTGGAGGTGGTGTTTCCATGTAAGAATGTGCTCACAACGAAGACCAGGAAATCTCGTTTGAAGTCATCACCATAATCTTTTCAACTTGCAATTAATTGTGCCGCCGTGGATCTCGTCGGCAGAAATTTATTACTGTATCCCATTTTTTTATTGAATGCATCCACCATCTCTGCGTGCTCTGTTATAGCGAGATTGTTCTGTTTGAATTCTTCCACTGGTTTGGGTCCACGAGGAAGATCAAGTACAACAACAACATCTTCCTGTTTGATATCCACTACATTGTTGCCATTCAACAGGACTTGTCTCGCACCGGTCTGGAAATTGTTTGCCAGAAAGCTACATAATGGTGTTGGAATATTTTTGATTTTGAGATCCATCAAGGCGCCAAATCCCATATCTCTGATAGCCTGCCTTTGTAGTTGGCGATAATCTACCGCATCTGGCTCTTCTTAAGATCTGTTGGTTTATTGATTTCAGTGATGAGTTGGAAGAGATGGTTTGGTGTCATCCTAGTCTCAAATTTCTTGACATAATGTTCCGAACTGATTGGCTGTGGATGTTGACCAATCATCAGTTTGTTCTCAGGTTTCCTTCTTTTCTTTTTGGGCTTCTTATTATCAGCGGAGTCATTATCATCAGCGACCACAAGTTGCTTTGGATTTTCTGTCGGCGTGCTCTTCTTTCCCTTTGGTTTCCTTCACAAGTTTTGGGGCCTTGGACTTTGAGCGGGGGACTATTCTTCTTGTGTTGATTTTGGTTTTTTAAATATCGTCAGTGTTCTGTCAGAGAGCTCCCTTACCTCTGATTCAGGATCCGGTGATCTGTCTGGGTTGCGGTTAAGGTCGTGGCTTGCGCTGATCCGTCTGTGTCTATGTTTTGTTCTAAGCTCCTTTAGGGCATTGTTGGCATTGGACAATCACTAAGAAGTCTGTGGAATTAATAGCAGTATATGAAAAGGAATAGTAATCGAAAAAGGAGTAACCAGTATAAAATGGGTGGATAACCAGCAAATAATGTATGGACAAGTAGCCACGTAAAAGTACATCTAAAAAAAACAATGGATAATCAATTTACACCCTGCGGATAACCAGTATAAAAAGGGTGGATGACCACTAACAAAGTTTGGACAAACACCCATAGCACACATGCAGGAAAACATGGATAACCAGTTCAGATATAGTGGATAATCAGTAAAATACAAAAACATGGATAACCGGTTCAGTTTGTCCATGCCACATAGAATCAAATGTAAAAAAAACATGGATAACCAGTTTACGACTTGTGGATAACCATTTTACACCTTCTGGATAACCAGTTTACAACTTGTAGATAACCAATTTATACCTTTTGAATAACCAGTTTACATCCTCTGGATAACCAGTATGAAAAGGGTGGATAACCAGCAATTATGGCATGGACAACCATCACATAGCACACGCAGAAAAACATGGATAACCAGTTCAGATTTAGTGGATAATCATGAACAAAATTATAGATAATCAATAAAGCATGAATAAGAAACCATATGCGAACGCAACCACATATCAAACGCAACAAGGCATGGATAACAAGTTCAGATCTAATGGATAAATACAAAATATTGCTAGATAATCAAAATAAATAGGATCCCGAAGTAATATACTTACGAGTGAAGCATGTGTAGATGAAGGAGAGCTTGAGATGGCCGGAGATAGGGTTTCTCGCCGTCGTGTGTGTGTGTGTGTGTGTGTGTGCGCGCGCGTGCGTGCGTGTGCGTATGTGGGTGTGCGCACGTGTGTGTGAAAGAACAGACTGACAAAATGAAAACGCAGAGAGAAGATGAAGTTATCAAAATCATCTTCCAGCGGAGGTTTTCCGTCGACTTTGTGTAATTTTGTGGTGGTGGTCAATTTTGTATTTACCATAAAATGGAGAGTTTCCGTCGACTGTGTGTTTGTATGTGTTTGTGCGTGAGGATTAAAACAGTAAAATAGATGAAAATAATTTTGTTTGTGCATTTAATGTAAAGGTGAAAACAGTTGAGCGCTTGTGTTTGGTGGGGGGTATACGGTACACCCGGGTGCAGTGGATACGGACTCTAACATATCATGGTATATGGTAAAAATATTAAATTGTTTCGGAATGGGTTCTCTCTTTTTTTTTTCTTCTTTTTTTTTAACGAGATTTTGGTTTGTGAATTTTAGTAAGTTGATGAAATTCCCTCTTATAGTTTTTTAATCAAGTGATGGATTTTGTTTCTCTAAATAGTCTGATTTTGTTAATGAATGATAGTAATGCCTTAAGTGAGCTTTTGCCATTGGTTGATCCTCTTAAATCTAATATTCCTACTTGGTAAGTAGCCATGTGTTGTTCTGATCACTATTATTCATTGCTCTGAATCAATGATGGGCATAACTTGTCATCAAAAACTTAAATTATGAAATCAACAACTAGGCAGATACATTAGCTTTACTGCAATTAATTCAATTTCTTAGCATGATAGTTTAATAGGTGTTTTAAAGTAGTTATAGGTGTTAGTATCATGAAATTTTAAGGTAAATGTGCCTTTTCTATGAAATTTCCTACTTACTAAGAACATGTGGCTTCGTAGGTCAGATTTCTGTAATGTGGTGTGGGATAGCTGGACTACTGAATCGGGCTTATACAGGATGCAATCTTTTTCTTTCAAGCTTCGTCGATTAAAGTATCATCTAAAAGCTTGGAATAAAACAACATTTGGCGACGTTTTCCAGAATCTGGGAGAAGCTGAAACCGAGGTTCAACAAAAGGAGGAAATATATGAAGCTACAGGGGATCCAATAGATCGAATGAACGGGCAAGAATCAAAGGAAAAATTGTTTGCAAAAATGCGAGAAAGGGATGATTTTATGAGACAAAAAATGCGGCTGAAATGGCTCCGAGAAAGTGATGCAAATACTGTGTTTTTTCATGCTACCTTGAGAGAAAAACAAGTTCGACATGGTATTCATAAAATTCAAGATGGAAATGGCACTTGTCTTACGGATCAAACAGAAATCGAAAAAGAAGCAGTATTGTTTTTCCAGTCGCTGCTAACAGAAGATGAATCAGAAGGAAAGCTTGAAGCTCAAGAGACTTTGTTGCACCATATTCCAGAATTAATCAGTCAAGATGACAATGATCCACTGCTATGAAATATCACAAAGGATGAATTAAAAGCTCCGGTCACTGGTTTGGATCAATCAAGTGCACCGGGAAGTGATGGTTTCGCCGGTTGCTTCTATGTTCATTGCTGGAATGTTATTGAGGATGATTTACTCGAGGCTTGTCTGGATTTCATGTCTGGAACACCGCTGCCAAGAGCTATTGGTAGTACACACATCACCTTAATTCCAAAGAAAAGTTCTATATCTACATTCGCGGATTATCGGCCAATTAGTTTGTGTAATTTCATTAATGTTTTTCAGACCCCTCAAAGGCTATTTATAGCCTAGCAGAATATGAAAATACAAATTAGTCCTTATAGTTTCTAATCCCTACAATGGAGTCCCTACAATTTAGTTCGAGGCATGACAGTTCATCGGCGCTTGGACTTAAACCCAGGATCGAAGCCCGTCCAGTTAAGGTTCTTCGCCTTTGGTCCTTTTGGGAAGTCTCCTCTTTTGGCATTTGGAGGACATGCCCAAAACAACTTTGATTTAAACAGATTTTACAAAGCTAAATCCACCGACGTGGGATTCACAAAACATTGCTATATACTACTACAATGTATTTTATGGACAAGGATATAATGAAGAACAGGAATCAACTGAAAAAACTGTAGAATCAATTTAGAGTTTAAACAGTCCTCAATTTCATTACATATCAATGCTAATTTCTCCAAAATAATTTTCTCATAATAATCATACTGTAAGCTTATCCATCTCCCTTCTCAGAGCATTAGCCCTGACCAAACTCCCAATTGTATTCACAGCCAATTTTAGATCCTCAATTGGGTTCCCAGGAGCAACTTTCTTGTACAAATAGCTGTCGAATGTCATCTTCTGAACGTATTCGTCGGCGCACATCTCGACGAACGCCTCCCTCGCGGGATTCGACCGGTAGAACACCTTCTGCAGAATGTCCAGCACCTTGTATGTCGGCCAGTACGTTTTGTCCCATACTTCCAAATACTTCCTCAAATCCTTCTCTTCCACCATCCTTTTCCCGTTCTCTGATCCTTCCACGATTGCCTCCGCGCACATCCGGCCACTCTTCGCCGCGAAGTAGATCCCCTCGCCGGAGCATTTCGTGACGTACCCCGCCGCGTCGCCGACGAGTGCCGCCCGGTCTAAGAGTCTCCTGGGTCGTGGGTGCTCCGGGATTGGATGGGCTTCGACCCGGATGATTTTCCCTCCGGTGATCTTGTCCTGTGCCCGGATTCGGGTCGCCAGCTGGAATTTCTTGATGTCGGTCTTGTGGGTTACGGTCCCTGTTCCGACCGCCACGTGGTCGCATTTGGGGAAGACCCACCCATAGAAATCCGGCGAGACGTCGTCGCCGACGTACATCTCGGCGAGATTCTCGTAGTACTTCATCTTCTCGTCCGGGATTCTGATACGCTCTTGGAATGCTATGGCGTACTCGTAATCCCCGGCGTTGATTGATTTCGCCACCCGGGAGTTGGCCCCGTCGGCTCCAATGACGGCGTCCACCTCCATTGTTTTCTTCTCGCCGGCGCCGCCGGTTTTCGTGTTGTAGTCGGTGTAGTGCAGGACGTAGGGAGCTGTTGGGGAAGAGGGCAGATCCATTTTCAGGAACAGACCGTTAATCACGGTGGCTCCGGCGGTGGCTGCTCGGTCCCGGAGGTAGGCGTCGAGGATTTCCCGGCGGACCATTCCGATGTACTCATGGGGTTTAAGAGTCTGTCCGATGTCAACAGCAACGTTTGACGGAGAAATCATCTTCATCTTGGTGACTCGCCGGTCAATGATGTCAAGCGGGAGGTCGAATTCCCCAACCATACACAGCGGGATAGCGCCGCCGCAGGGCTTGCAGTTGTCCATCTTCCGTTCAATGAGGAAGGTCTCAATCCCGCCCTTCGCCAGCGTCTCCGCGGCGGAACCACCAGCTGGGCCACCGCCAATGACCGCCACCCGGAGGTTCCGGCCGGTGATTTTCGGGCTAGTTTTGGCCGCATTAATCCCGCGGGCGCGCCGGGTTTTGACGGTGGCGGAGAGGGTTTTGGGGAGAGTAACGGAGTTTGTCTCCGGCGTGGTTTGACGGAGGCCGATGAAGGTTTTGAGGGCAATTGACGTCATTTTGGTTCAGATTCTAATGGTTTTGTTTCTTCACCGGTTTGAAGTGAAGCGAGTGAGTGTGAATTTTGTTCTGGTTTTTGGTGATTTTCTTGGATATGGTTTGGGATTTTTAGGGAATGGTGGCCGTTAGATGAGTGACAATGAAGGGGTGGGATTGCATCAGGATAATGTGATTAGATTTTTAGTTTGCTTTCTGTGTATTTACTCCTGTTTTCCCAGTTTGAGCTTTTGAGGTATGGAGTTCATGAGGCTTTTTGGACATTAGTACGGTGAGGAGAAATGATGGTGACCGTTGCTGATTTTTGCATGTCTAACAGATGGCTACAATTCTGCCACATGTTTTGAATTTCGCGTATGGAATCTGTAATCTCATGTAGTATATCTGATTATGTTAGTGATGAAAAATTTCTGTCCTCAAACCCCTGAAATTTTTTAATCCCTCAATAAATTATTAAGAAACTAATAAAAAAAATTACCCTCTTCGACTCGGAGATTCAAAAGTTTCATTTCAAAACAAAGAGAATAATCATTTTGTCACTTCTCCGTCGAGCACTAAGAGTATTGATTTTGAGTTGTGCGGAGGTGATTAGAAGATTTATAACAGCTGAAAAATGTAATTGAAGATATTCTTGTCCATATTTTGAAGTTGAAGGTTGAAACAGGAACTAAAAATACACACATAAAATTAGTACTTTCTCCGTGTTAAATGAATGAAAGAAAGAAAATGGCCTCATGTTCCCTTGTTCCACAAGGATAGAAGGAAACACTTGAACCCAACATATATACCCCATGTGCTACTCCCCTCATCACCAATTGGTTTTGAGGTGAAACCACATGTAAGCTTATATTTAGGCCTTCAAGATGGTATCAGAGCGGGTTTAATCCGCAGACTTTTGGGACTTGTGGGGCGAGTTGGACCGACTCAGTTGGATCTTTAAACTTTGGTCAACCTACGGAAGAAATTCGAGGTTTGACTTTGAAATTTAACTGGCCCGACAGGCGACGGTTTATCGCAAGATTGAACAAAATCAGAAAAAAAATATATAAAATTACCCGTCCAAGCCCATTGAGCTTGAGAGGGGCGTGTTAAATGAATGAAAAAAAGAAAATGGCCTCATGTTCCCTTATCCCACGTGGATGGAAAGAAACACTTGAACCCAACATATATACCTCATGTGTTACTCCCCTCATCACCAATTGGTTTTGAGGTGGAACCACATGTGGGGTTATATTTGGGTCTTCAAAATTCCGTATCACAAAAATAGTCCACAATTGAGTTTTTAAATTTGTACTAAAAACAGTACAAAACTCAAAACTCAATGTGAACTATTTTTTGTGGCACATTGAGTTTTTAAATTTGCATTAAAAACAGTACAAAACTCAAAACTCAATGTGAACTATTTTTGTGGCACTGAGGGAGTAGTTCGTATAAAAAAGTAAACGGGACTATTTTTTTCAATAATGATAATGTACTCTACAAATGTAACTTTACTCTTATTTCTATTTATCTATTTACATGGTCTGTCTACTTGACATTTCAAATGACTTCCTTAATTATGTTTTTCTTTTTACAACCAAACAATAAATTTAAGACTAAAAGAGGCTTTTTAACCCTTGTCCTTTTTTCTTCATTATGTTACCGGTCACTACCAAAATTCTCCACATCACCAAGATGAAACTGATGATCAAAACCCTTCTGGTTCTAAGAAAGATAAAATTCCGGAGAAATGTTAATACGTTTTTTATTTTGTTTTATTTTTTTTTTATCGTCACACAGAAATCTAACTCGAAAAGAAATTCAGGTTCTCTCTCTTTACCAACTAAAAAGGGAAATTCCTCCTCTTAACCGCATCCTCCTTGCAAATTGTATAAAGTAATTGAATGAAAAAAAAGAAAAACAAAAACCACATTATCAACCTTATCAATTTTACTTCTTTACCTGAATACAGCCTGGGTGTTAATCCTAATTAATCAACTTGGCATATCAATGCCAATTAATAGCAAACCATCATCCTTATTGATTTTATTCGGATGAGAAAACATGACTACAAGTTTAATCTAATTTGTATAAAACTAATGATTAATTTAGTTAATATAGAGATAGAGATGTGTTGTTCAGAGGGCCCCTTTTAACCTTTTTCAATTGATAAAAAGGAAACCTGATTTCTTGGTAGTGGATGAATCTCTGCTTCGCGGTAATGACCGGGAAAAACAATGAAGAAAAAGGAAGGAAAAAATATTAAAACTCCTTTTAATTTATTATTATTATTTTGGTTGTAAAAGAAAAGAAAATATTAGAAAGGTGATGTGGAATGCCAACTAAATAAAATGTAAGTAGAAATGACAGTACAGTTAAATTCAAAGAGTGGAATATCACTACTTTATTATTATTTTTTTTAATATATTTTGAGATACAAATTGATGTGTAATAATTAAGTAATTACAGCTTTACTTACATAAGATCGTAATTATAAGACACAGATTAACATTAAATTTAGTTTAAAATTTTGAGCAAACCTCAAAACGGGTCATTGAATTATTAAGTAATTCTAATATAGGTCATCAATCAAATTTATTTATATAACAGGTCACCCTACTAAGCAAAAAATTCATCCGAGATCATTCTATTAATTTTGGCCATTAAATAGTGACGGGAATCCATTTTTCACATCCTTTTGGGTTCAAGAGTATTTTTGTCATTTTATTATTTTTAAATTTTTAATCTTTTTTTTTTACAATTCTTCTTCTTATACTTCTTAACTTGTATATACTGGTAGTATAATTTCTAAATTTCAAAAATTAATCTAAATTTTGTTTTTTAACTTCTAGATTATAAAATTTTAAAAAAAATTTAAGAAATGAAGAAGAAAAATTCGAGTTAAAGGATTATAAAATTTTTTAAGAAATTTAAGAAATGAAGAAGAAAAATTCGAGTTAAATTAAACATAAAAATTAATAATTTATCATTTTAAACTAAAAGAAAAATTAAAAGAATTATCTAAGATAAGTTGTTTCTTCTAGGTTATTTAATTTTTTTCAACTCGATTGAATTCTTTAATTATTAATTTTCACGTTAACTTCAATTTGAAAGCTATTTTGAAAACAACTTCTGTCACGATTTAACGTTCAAAATAGCTTTCAGCTAAGAGAAGTTGTTTCCCCTATGTTATTTTGGGTGTTAAATCGTGACAGAAAGCTATTTTTCACCTGCTTTTGGGTCTATGGACAATTTTAATCAATTTATATTTTTTAAAAAATATATTAATATTTTAATTAATTTTTTTTACAATTCTTCTTCTTTTACTTCCTAACTTGTATATTTTAGTACTAGTATCATTATTAAATTTCCAAAATTAATTTGTTATTTGTATCTTAACTTTTAGATTATAAAAAATAGAATAAGAAAAAATTATAAAATTCAAATTGAAGTTAACGTGAAAATTAATAATTAAATAATTCAATCGAGTTTAAAAAATTAAATAACCTAGAAGAAATAACTTGTCTTAGCTAATTCTTTTAGTTTTTCTTTTAGTTTAAAATGGAAAACTATTAATTTTCATGCTTACTTTAATTTGAATTTTTCTTCTTCATTTCTTAAATGTTTTTTAAAATTTTATAATCTAGAGATAAAATACAAAAGTTAAATCAAGTTTTAAAATTTAGAAATTATACTACCAGTATATACAAGTTAGGAAATATGAGAAGAAGAACTACAAAAGATATATATATATATATATATATATATATTTTAAAAGATTAAAATTTAAAAAATAATAAAATGACAAAAATTTCCCTGAATCCAAAAGCATGTGAAAAATGGATTTCCGTCACTATTTAACGGCCAAAATTAACAGAATGATCTGGGGTGAAGTTTTTGCTTAGTAGGGTGACCTGTTATACAAATAAATTTGATTGATGACCTGTATTAGAATTATCTAATAGTTCAATGACCTGTATTGAGGTTCACTCTAAAATTTTTCACTTTATATTTACGACCATCCATATAGAAGACCTACACGCTCTAGTCAATGATCATGAAGAACTTCCAAAAATGCACACTCGTAATTTGGTACTCAACGTAGTTACTGAATACTAAGAAGGTTGCCATATCTGTAGCTGAAAATAAATTTAAATGCAACTGTTAATTATAGTTCCAAGAAATGCAAACAAATGTAAGACGATCGATCCTGCCGTTTTTGTCTTGACAATCAGCATTTCTTGATCTCTAAATCTTTTCGACAGCCAAGACTCTCTTTGGACCTATTAATAACGAAGAAGTATCTCAAAGTTTAAATTAATGTTCATGGGGATTTAAACATTATGAACTAGATAGTATTTGGGCCGTTTTAGTTTAATAGTCTAGTTTATTAGATGGATAAAAACTTTGTGCCTCAAGGTATATTAATCCATCAGATTCAAAATACATAACCAAATCAGTTATTTGACAAGAAGTTCGTTTCAATTTTAACTAACCAAAGAAATGAGTTATTGTTAATTATTATAAAATAAATATAAACTAAGAAGTAGAACTGTGAGAGAGAGAGAAAGAGTATTCAGATGCATCTTATTCAATAGGGGCTGACCTCTATTTATAAGCAAGTAGTTACAGAGATAAGATCAACGAATATGAGTTCTAACTAAATATTATCTCTATACATGGACTCCTAATATAACTCTCCTACTTTATGGACATCCACATTATTAATATATTTATAACACTCCCCCTTGGATGTCCATTTCTTGGGATAATACCTCGTTAAAACCTTTACTAGAAAAAACCTAGTAGGAAAAAATCTATTAAAGGAAAAATAGTACATTCTGGAATATGACTCTACCTCGTTAAAAACCTTGTCAGGGAAACCCATTGGGACAAAACCTCGATCAAGGAAAAAGAGTACAGCGTGATGTTACTCCCCCTATTGAGTACATTACTTGTAATCTTCTCGCTGCATGCTGAAATGTTGACCAGTTTCACCAATGTTGAAATCCGTAGTTGATAGATTTACTAAACAGTCACTTCAACTTCCAATGCAGACTATCATCTAATGTAAACACACTACAGTCAAACTACTTGAACCGAAATCTTTTAGTATTCTTGTTTCAGGTAAGTAGTAATCTTTTCAACTTCCTTAGAAGTGTTAGTAACTGTGATAAACTCTTCAGGAGTTTTAATAATATTCAGGCTATTCAAACTTTGAAATGAGTTTCATTAATATTTAGCCTTTTTAAATTCTTTAAGTTCAGTGCTAACCAAATGGCGAAGACACATATAATTTATGAACAATTTATATCAATATTTCAAAATAAAAAGAACAGAAATCACATAGAAAACACAAACAATCATCTTACAGACAAATATAACGTATCCGGATAAAACATATAAAAATCAAATGCATAAAAGGTAATAACCAAAAGGTTCAAAAAATATGCACCTAGATATTCGTCTAGACACATGAAGGTACTATAACTTGCGCAAGTCTTTCACATTCATTTCTCCAGAATCGGAACCATGTCCCTTATTGAATCCTTCAGGGATTTCACATAAACACCATTTTCAAATGGCAAAGATTAAGTATTGTTTCAAGTGATCACTATATTTACTAGACGCATTTATTTCTTCATTTGCTGCCAAATTTAGCAAATAAGGGAAGAATAAATATTTTCATCCACCATAAGAGAATTTATCTCTTTATTATTAACATTCGGACTTTGAGAAAACTTGTATAATAAGTCGGTTGCTCATTAATCCTTTGCACAATCACCCAACAATATTTAGTCGGTGTATTACTTTTTCAAAACTCTTATTGTTTCAAGCAATTCCAAGGTGTGCATACAACACACATCATTAGGTGTATATTGCGTCTTTTCATGTATTATGGCCAATAAATTTGATATCTGTATCCACAACAGACTTTCACTTCATGATCCTTATTGTCATTCATTTTATTAATTACTGCAGCATTAACAAATGTCATGTCGATATTTTATTGTTGATCAATTCCATCTTTCTTTAATAATGAGATTTCAACAATCATTAAAGTCCCCAAGTGTTTTTGTACTTTTTCTGGAAGTTGATTCATCATAGTGGAAAATTATTCAAATTTAAAGATTCATGAATTATAATCACTCGTATTTGCCATCTCTATAGATTTAAATCTTGTCATCTACGAGAATTTTTATTATTGGAATCGATGGTTCTATCACTCGTCAAATAGACATTCAACTAAAGAATAGTGGTAGATAGTCCTTCAGGGACGTATTATCAAATTTTGAGTATTAACAACCTTTTATATAATATATATTTACACATTCGGTCAGGTAGACATCTGGTCTTTAAACATTATCTCTAGAACTTCAGGTTCATATCATAGAGGATCTGATGATAATGATGTTGTCCATTTTATTTATGAATCAGCTGTTTTAACTTCTCCCCCAGATGTTGGGATAGCTAACTCCCTAAAATGATGATTAACCAATCGAGCAGTTAATAAATCTCCCTTTCGGAGTAACTAACTCGTCAAACTAATATCAAATATATTGAGTAATAAAACCCATCACCAATAACATGGAAAACTGGAATTTCAAAATCCAGCATATATTCTTAACCTCTTCTTAAGCATCCATCTTTGTTTGCACTGTGGTGGAGTAATTATAATATATAAACTAGACATTTAAAATTTGAAGATGGACATGCATGGTTTCTAGCCAAAACCAATATTTGGGAGAATATCTATTAAGACCCATTTGGCTTTATGCATATGACCTATGCCTTTTGTGTTCCGAAACATCCTCAAATGTATATGAGGTATTTACTTTCCTTATATAATGATTTTGATTATTGGAACACATTCAATGAACGATTCTGCTGGATCGTTTCAATTTTGCTTGTATAGGCAATGAATGCTTATCCACATGAAATCTTTATTCTGGTATTAAGATATATTCACCATGATTATCAAATAAGATTTCTCTTTAGTATCAAGGTTTTGCAAACTTCAGATTGCTAGTAAATGATATTCATACGTATGGTCATTTCATGTGTGCCTCGATTAAACTATAAATTATCAAATGATTTACAATGTGGTGAGTACTTTCTAGTTGTTCTTGTTATTAATTTTTCACTTCAGAGTGAAAAATATTAATTTTATACGTAACTACCATATTATTATAGTAGATTCATTATCATAATCTGACTCATAAAACAACATGGTTTTTCACTTACGTCAGGAAGTGAATCTTTTAGACAAAACCATAATGGTGTTTTTAATAAAATGATATTAAGTTGCTGCTCCAAAAACAATTCCTTCAGGGCTTTTTTCCATATCGATATAACTTTTATTCGTTTATCTTTGTTCATATGTACCACTTCAAGTGAGCAATTATATAATTATACTATTCTAACATATTCAAATCCACTTACTTCAGAAAATGGAGAAAATCTCTTAAATTCATAAAACAAATCATTGCTTCAAGAGCAATTTTGTTTGACTCGCAAATTTAAAATCTTGCAAGCACAAGCCCATTTCAATCTATATTGATCGCGTCTCTAAGAAAATTAAAATTAATGCATAAAATTTTAGTAACAATGCAATCAGCAACAATACATTTTATTAATAAATGGATAAGTATCTTTTAAAAAGATAAAGATCATTTTTCTTTCATATAAATAATAGAATCCTTAAACGCCGAGACTGCACATCCTACTATATTAGAAACAAAAACCTCCCTTTTAAACACCTCATATGATTGCCACGTGGCATGTAGAAAATACTAAATTGCCCTTTTGTCTAACCATAACTAAATTACTAAATCTCCCTTTGCACTTTACGTGACACGTTTTTTTTTTTAAATTTTTTCTTTATGTTTCATTCAACTAGAGTGGTTTTTTAAATTGAATTGATCAATTAGGTTTTTTATTACAAAGTGTCAATTTTGTTTTAAGCGTATACCCTTTGGATGAAGCTTGTTACAAAGCTATTAAAAATCTCTAAAACTAAGTATTGATTTGGCACGACCAATGGAGAACATCAATAAATCATCTTACTAATATTTAAATTTATTAGGATGCTTTTATATTTTATCTAACATTTACTTCAACACATATATTCGATTAAGCTATTTATATTTAATAAGTAACACTTATAAAACATTTCTAAAACATACATGGCGAAATACAATTTTTTTTTTTTTTTTGTGAAATACAAATATTTCTATGATCACACTTATAAAACATTTCTAAATCCTTCAAACATTTCTAAAATATATCGCTCCAAATACAAAATTTTATTTTTTTCAAATATAAACATTTCTAAGATCTACAGATAGACTGGGCCAGGGTCGCGCATTGCGCGACCAGACATCACTAGTATAATATAGAAACCCCTTCATGATGTAGCATTTACCAATACTCAAAACCAAAACGTTAAAAAACAACTTGCGAAGTAGATTAATGGCGGTGGTAATTATAAAAGCAAAATTTTCATGCAATTTTGTTTTTACTTTTATACTAGGAAAAACAATTCCTGTGCATGCATCCCTTTAAGACTTTTATGAAAAAAAATGAATAATGCATAATGAAAACCTGAAGTTATTAACGCAAACCTATAATTTCAATTATAATCAATCATTGGCAGGAGTTCGGACAATGATTGAGTATTGGTACATACTTGTGCAAAAATCGCGGTGGATCAGTGTCTCCCGAATAGTTGACGAAGTCTTTTCGAAAGTCAAAGTCTCGAGGTTTCAAACAGTCTCGAATCCATGGGACAAAAGGGCTCTTATCCATGATCATTCTTATCATTCTTCTCATCGAGTCGCGGATGGACGGGTCTTTGTAGCCTTGGTTCTCTCGTTGTCGAGCAAATTGGGGCTCTTCAGGATATGGAGCGTCGTACCTCTGATGACCATAAGGTAGGTATCTTGAGTTGTGGTGAGTATCACGGTGATCGTGATAAGACTTCTCCGGAGGAGCTTTAGGCCCCAGTCGAGAGTGAACGTTACCTCTTGGAGGGCAGTCCCAATTTACAACTCCTCGACACTGGGTGATTGTGGGCTAGGCTGGTGGTGAGATTGTTTTTTCTGTTCATGTTCTTTTGCAAATTGCTCAATTACAGCATAAACCGTCAGATTTGTTCACTCGAGAGCGTCCCCAGAAGGTATTACCAGGGGTTTCGAAGAGCTCGGCGCGAGAAGTTTCGTGATTGCGGGCTTCCTTGTGAAATTCTTCTCCCCCTTCACCCGGGACTTTCCGTTTTCCTCGTCTCACCTCGAGGAAGGCTAACGTCCTCTTTGCCTCCTTCTCCTCGACCAGATCTTCCAGCTCTTGATCCGTGGGATTAGGGAGGCCAAGCAAACAACAATGTTGGTATTCCTCTAGTATATATTTCTTTTTCCTCTGGTTAAAGGAATTGCTGTCTTTCAAATTCTTCAATTCCGTTTCGATCTCGGCCAGTCGCTGTTTTTGGTATGGATCAGAAACTTTGCGATGGGTTTTCAGATTTCCCTCCCACTCACCTCTATGACTAGTTGGCTTTGTGGGGGGTTTTCTTTCTTTTTGACTGCCGGTCGTTTCTCTTCCGCTTCTGCCTCTCCTCGAATCCCGCTAGGGTTTCATAATCATTGGGACTTTCACGCCTACCGGTTGATGCGGTATTGGATTAAAGATTGTCGATTATAGCCATCCTATCTTGGAAAAACTCTAGCTTGGAGTGGTGGCAGCGGATCGAAAAGGTTCTGAAAGCTTGGGAAAGCTTTGTGACACAAACCCTAATTTTCGGATCCCACTGGGCGTGTCACTTGACGATGCCTGGAATTGCGCCTCCGGCTTGGTGGTGGAACTCCGATTAGGGTTTCCTGTAAAACAGAGCCCCGGGCCTCCCGAGGATAGACACTCCGAAGGTTAAGTCAGAAAATAGGGTTGCGAGATAATGTGTATATGTGAATTGGTGCTAGAGATAGCGTACCTCAATTGTGGTGTAATAATTTCTATTTATAGGCCTTAAAAGTATCCAAATATTACTAGATTTAGTAATATTAAATCGCCTCTTCACAGTCGGTTGGACTTTTGGGCGGGATGACTGAGCTCGATCCATGTCCAGTGGTAGATATGGACTCGTCAGGAGTTTTCTGCTTCAGGTCTACTTTACTATCAGTAGAGATTGTTGCAACATGTCAGTTTTAAGTACGACAACGACAATGATGATTCCTTTCAGTGCGAACTTAATTGAAGGGGGGATCGAGAGATAGAAGAAGTGAAAATTGTTCCCTAAACTTTTTGTTTCTTGTGACATTTTTCTTTAATTAATTGATATAGGAAAAAGATGGCAGCCGCTTAAATATAGATTCATTCACGAAACCGGGACAAAATTAATTCTGGGAAGTACTTCTTTGAGTTAAGCACGAAGATTGGGTTTATAAAAAGAAAACAGTAGATTGGAGGAAGAAGGGGAAGGTGCGGGGAAAAGGAAAAATTTTTTTAGATTGGAAAGGGGCTATTTTGGAAGAAAGCTTATAAACTGTTTTAGATGCTAATATTTGTTTTGGCAATAACAAAAGCCTTATTTTATTGAACAGAATATTTATGATATTCATAATATATTGCCTTTAACTAAACACGCATGGATACTTTTCTTAATAGTTAACTAATCCCTCAAATCATTAACATTTGAGGGATAGATTCTCCTTAAATTTCTTTTCATGTACTACATTGCACTTTCTTCGTCATAAATAATTGCCCTAATTCAAAATATACAACTTAATAAATTTGCTCAAACTGCTGAAACTACAACTACAGTATATTCTAATCAGGATCTTCAGCCTTTTCAATTTACTGAAAATTAAAAAACTAAATAATCAGTGCTTCATCTTATACCACCAGGAAGAGGGCCATTTCGGAAGGCTCCACAAAATTTCCAATTTAGTTCCGCTGTAGCCACCATTTCCGCCACTTCTCTCGTCTCAGAAAATTTCACTTTTTGCAAATAACTTCAAAAAAAGAGGTTCCATCACACGTAAATAAATGAGAGAAAAACTAAAGTTAATATATAAGAAATTGCAAGACATAAAAAACAAAGTAATTCTTCAGACATATGAAATAACTCCCACCATAAGATCCCTCTCCTTTCACGAACAACACACTCTAAAGCTTAGTAAGACACAACCAAAAAATACAATAATATAAAATTAAAAAAATAAAAAACAGAATATATACATATTTCCTTCATCCCAAAAATCGATTAAAAAATAATATGCTCCACTTCGAATTAAGACTATGCAATATAAAATAGTTTGTTCCTAGACGGAAGAAGTTATATATACTTAATTAAATAGAATTTAACAAAGAAAAAAATAGAAAAAAAAAAAACTATGTATATGCCAGTGAGAACCAGCGAGCAGCCATAAATCCTTTAAAGCATTATATTATATCTTGTTGAAATTCAATAAAAGAAATTTGCAGTGCATGTTTTGGGGTAGACTTGGTTCTTATATTTCGATCATTAAAAAAATATTAATTGAAAACCCTAATTGACTTAACTCCAGCGTGCAACTTATCTATCAAGTCACATTTTTAGCCACCAAACAAAAAACAATCGTAACAAATTCACTTGAGCGACAAAAACAATACACATGTACAATAGTCTCACACCAAAACAAATTAAAATGGTGACCCTTAGGAAATTCCCAGGAACCTAATGTAGCTTATAATTGATGAGAACCATACATGATCAAATTATTTCAAAATGTTAAAGAACACAAGAAAAAAAATACAGTTTAAGGAATTTAGCTCTACAACTTCAATTTCACCCTAATTACATGATTCTATCAAACTTGCCTTCCATCGATCCTCAAATTACTTATAAGACCATGGGCGTTCGATAGGCAGAACAACCCAGTTTGAGGGTGAAATAATAACTAATTAGTTAATACATCCAGATGGAACGCCAGACTATAACTAACCAAAAACTAAAAAATAAAAAATGCTAATGATTACCAAAGATGCAGGATAGAAAATTGACCCAGAAATGACCAATTAATATTATGAGATCCAAGCTTCGTGTTTTTACAACAACAGGGAAACATGCATATTTCACATCATAGCATATCAATTATAAAACAATCAATATACCAAACTAAAACTCCAAAGAGAATCACCTAATTTTCTTGCACAAATCACTCCAATCAGTTGGATGAAGCCGACTTCACTATTTATGAACATTAGCGATCAAATTTATCTCCATGAACGGACGGACAGTAACTCGATCAAAGTTTGGTTGTATTGCTATTAGATTTAACAACCAAGAATGATGAAATCAATAAAGAAAGTAAAGAACAATGAAGAAGAGTCTCTACCTTTGGTGGAACAACAGTTGAAAAGGCAACTCTTGTGGTCAGAAATGGAAACAGGATGTACGTAGTAGAGGCATCGATTGGACAAACAGGATGAAAGAGAGGAAGATGCAGCAAGAAGTTTTTATTGGATTAGAATTTGTTTTAGCCTGCTTGTTTGCGGCCACTCTAAGAAACTGAAAGATTCGTGGTGATCATGATTTTTAACCGAAATTATTGTTCAAAACCAATTGACGCTTGACCATTTACAGTAACCTTTATTATATTAATATATATATATATATATATATATATATATGGGAGTATATGAAGCAGGTTGCATTTTGCTAATGTATAAGGAGATATATTCCTTAATCATGAAGACGGAAATCACCTAATTAATACCGTGATCGCGCCTAACTTTTTTTTTTTTTTTTTTGATGAAGTCAAGTATAAGAAAACCATCTATCATCAGCATGTTTGGTTAAAACCTAGTCGATCTTACATAACACATTAGGATTATGAGTTAAATAACGTGAAAAGTTGTACCTTAAATTAAGTAATTAGTTAATTAATGATCTGATACACAAACCATGGCTAAAAATTATTTAACACACATCCGAATAAGAAACAAAAACTTTTCAAAGATGGGTGAAAAGTAAATTGAGATAACTAATTTACAAAAAAAATTTAACACTTCAGTGAAACGGAATTTCTCGCATTGACATGTGTCAAGAAAAGGCTCTGGATTTGACATGTGTCGAAGAAGACTCTAGGTTATCTAATTGATCGACATGTGTCAATTAGAAACTCTCCTTTAATATATAACTTGTGTTTATCTCGCACGTTGTGCGGGTTGTTCAAGATATATATGAGATTAAACGATTATATGAAATTTCTGACGGAATGATATATGTTAAAAAAAATTATTAATGATATAAATTGAAAATTGTGTAATTTTTAATGCCAATGTGTTTTTTTTTTTTATTTTAAGTACATTTGGAATAATTTTCAATATTCGAAATCATCCAATGTAACCAGCTGTTGTCTATTTTTTTCGTTTTGTTGATTTATGACTTTATATCTTTTAAAAGTATTATCTTAATTTTTCTTAATGATCTCTTGAAATATTTCTACCCGTATCATATCTTTTAAACTCTGCCTCTACTATTTCTTACTATTTTTTTCATAAACTTATCTTTATTTTCCATCTCTCTAAATACCTTTTGCAACTTTTTTTTAGAAGGTTGTTCGTGTATTTTTCCTATAATATTGTGTTTACTTCATTTTTTTTTCTTGGTTGCATAATATTCACCTTTTTTTTTATAAATTTGACAACCTCTCTTAAAGCTTCATTTCTTGAAAATTTTGTAATAATTATTTAATTTTTTGACTATTATTGCAGTGTCTTATTTTAGATTTTCCTATTCTCTATATAATTTTTTCCTCAATATATTTATTTTAATTTCTCAATATGTTTTTCTTCTACTGTTTGTCTCTCACAAATATCTTTATTCTTTTTCTCATTTTAGAAAACTTTCTCCCCATTGATCCCTACTTTTGTTTTATCATCATAACGTTAATTGTTTTACCATTATATCATATGGAAAAACTATATTTTATTATTATATTAATTTATTAGTAATCGTTTATTATATTATTTTATAATATATTATTATTTAATAATAATATAAAATATAATTTATCATTTTATTGAAAGTTTGACTGATTAATAGATAATCATATTACAAGTATTATTATTATTTTATTTTTTTTGTAATTTTTACACAACCTAATAAACAAAAACAATTTATTAGTATTGCCCGTTTAAGGGGATAAAAATGTATTACCGATAAAAAAAATTACAATTGAAGCACTACCATTTAAAATAAAAACAAATCCACTAACCAATAAAAAAACAAAATCTGATTAATCATTACACTTTAACACATAACTATAGAAATCAATATTAATCGGTGAATTGTTTTTTTTCATCATGACTATCGGATTTTTTATTACATCAATTTTTTTAAATTTTTAAATTTAGTTGGTTATTTAAGATTTATTAGCTTGAAGTTTTTTTGTCACCTTTCTTTGTACCTTTAAAATCTACCATTAAGGGGTAATATCCTAGTTAATTTAATTTTATCTATAAATTTGTAATTTTAAATTAATTCTTTAAAAAAGATTTACTAAATAGTAGAACTTATTTGCCTTGTGGTTAAATAAACATAGAATTATTAGATAATATCTTATCCAATTGAACCGTACTATACGATGAATAGTTCACATGTTGTCATGATGATTGTTAAATGAGATGGAGATTTGAAGGACCAAAGCTGACATAGTACAATGATTATTATAATAAGTTGGATATTGTGACATCTTGATTTAGTTTGGCCCTGAAGAGAAACTTGGGGAAGCTTTTATCAATTGGGTTTTGACCAAGAATTTACAAATCTCAGTTGGCCTATGTGGGAAGAAAAGTGTGTTGGAATAAATAATTTTTCGTGGAGAATTACTATCTGTAAATATACAATCCCTTATTAATTCCTATTATCCCTAGTAAAATAGAAGAATTTTCATGGAGAATTTTCTTGGATTTTTTCGTGAAAAATACCTTGTCTTGGATTCGCTTATTATATAACCCCTTATGATCCCTAGAGCTCCAATATGAAACCAAAAACGGGTGCAGAAGGAAGGGGGTTCGGCTGGTCATTTTGTAAGAGAAGTCTGCAGCTTCACAAAAAGGAAAAAGTAAGCAGGTAAAATTACCATTAAATGATGGAGTAATGTGTTTACGACATGTGAATTTGGCTATCTAATTTGTTGCCATGTGCATTAAAATATCTAATTTTACGCTATGTATCCCATTGAAAACTCTCATTTAATATATAACTAGTGTTTACCCCGCACGTTGTGCGGGTCATTCAAGATATATATAAGGTTAATGATTTAACAATTTTATGACGTTTCTAAGGGAGTGAGATATGTAAAAAAAAAAAAATACTATTAATGACATAAATTGCATTTGTTTAGTTTTTAAAGTCAATGTCTTTTACTATTTTAAGTACATTTGGAATAATTTTTAATATTTAAAATATCCAATGTAACTTATTATCTATTTTTTTATTTTGTTGATTTATGGTTTTATATCTTCTAAAAGTATTTTTTTCATTTTTTATGATGATTTCTCTAAATATTTCTACCTTTGTCATATCTTTTAATTCTTCCCTCTAATAGAAAATGATATCATTATATTTTTCCATAAGCTTATCTTTTTTTTTGTCCATCTCTCTATATACTTTTTGCAACCTTTCTTTAGAAGTATGTTGGTATATTTTTCCTATAAGATAATGTTTACTTTGACTATTTTTGGTTGCATAGTGTTCATCTTTTTTTTTCCCTAAATTTAATGATCTCTCTTTAAAGCTTAATTTCTTAAAAGTTTTATAATAATTAAATCATGTTTTACTTTTATCTCGATTTTATTTTTCATATTTTTTTATTTTCCACTTTTTTTCCCATATAAGTATTTTCAATTTCTCAATATGATTGTTTGTCTCTCTCACACACTTTTATTATTTTTCTCATTTGGAAATTTTTTCTCCTTATTGATATCTACGTTTTGTTTTATCATAATAATGTTAACGTTTTCTACCAATATATGATATGGAAAAAATATAATGAATATATATATATATATTATTTTATAATATATATTATATTATATATTATTATATTATTAAAATTTGGCCGATTAATATATAATTATATTAGTGTCATTATTATTTTATTCTTTTTTTTCTTTTGTAATTTTTACACAATCTAATCAACAATTATCATTTATTAATATTGCCCATTAAGGAGAAATAATATATTATCATAAGAAAATTACAATCAAAACACCACGAGCTGAAAGAAAAACTAATATATTAACCAATAAAAAAGAGAAAAAAAACCCGATTGATGGTTACAATTTGAAACATAGCTATACAAATCAATATTGATCAGTAAATTGGTTTTTCTCATCATGGCCGTTGGTTTTTTTTTTTTTGGTTTATTTCAGTTGGCCATCTTTGGATTTTTAGCTTTAAATTTTTTTTGTCACCCCTCATTTTTACAATTAAAATTTACCGTAAATAAATGAGTAGTCTCCAAGTTAGTTTAGTTTAATCTATAAATTTATAATTTTACATTAAAAAATTATCATTAAATGATGGATTGATGTGGTAATGACATATGGACTTAGATGTATAATTTATAAGTAACAAAGTGTAAAAAATACTTTTATACTGTGAAAATTATAATTCAGTATGTTTGATTAAGGGTACTTATTTAACAGATTAGGCACATTATTGTTAGTCATAAATTAATTCGGTAAATTGTGTGATAATATTCGGGTATTAATTTACTAATTTTTGTTCCTCAATATTTTGAATAAGATTGATTTTTATGTTCATCTTTTATGATTTTTTTTCTACTTATTTGCCAATTTAGACATAGAGCTCCCAATCTCCGACCATTATGTTTCTTATTTTCTTCCTTTTTGGATAATGGGAGACATATATATGGGAGGGTTTGTTGGTTTTCATAATTCCGTTAATTTGATGAAATTTTGGAGCTTTTAATAGAAAATTTAAACCAAGTGAAATGGGTTATTTATATATTTTATGAATTTACAAATAAAAAACTTTTATACTATGAAAATTATAATTCAGTATGTTTGATTAAGGGTACTTATTTGCAGATTAGGCACATTATTGTTAGTCATAAATTAATTCGGTAAATTGTGTGATATTATTCGGATATTAATTTACTAATTTTTGTTCCTCAATATTTAGAATAAGACTGATTTTTATATTCATCTTTTATGAATTTTTTTCAACTTATCTGCCAATTTAGACATAGAGCTCCCCATCTCCGACCATTATGTTTTTTGTTTTCTTCCTTTTCGGATAATGGGAGACATATATATGGGAGGGTTTGTTAGTTTCATAATGCCGTTAATTAGATGAAATTTTGGAGCTTTTAATAGAAAAATTAAACCAAGTGAAATTGGTTATTTATATATTTTACAGATTTACAAATAAAAAATTACCATTAAATGATGGAGTGATGTGGTTGCGACATGTGGACTTGGCTATCTAATTTTACGCCATGTAGATTAGCTTATCTAGTTTTACGCCATTTGTCCGATTGAAAACTCTCCTTTAATATATATAAAGATATAACTATAGAAATCAATATTAATCGGTGAATTGATTTTTCTCATCATGACTATCGGATTTTAGATTACATCAATTTTTTTTAGATTTATTAGTTTGAAGTTTTTTTGTCACCTTTCTTTTGTACCTTTAAAATTTACCATTAAGGAATAATCTCCTAGTTAATTTAATTTTATCTATAAATTTATAATTTTACATTTTTTTAAAATGATTTACTAAATAGTAGAACTTATTTGCCCTGTGGTTAAATAAACAGAGTGTTATTAGATGATGTCTTATCTAATTGACGAAGCATGAATCTGCAGGGTGCCTTAGGACGGGCAGCGACAATGATCTAGGTGGCGGCAGACGGCCTTAAACCTGCAAGACAGAGCCTCGGGTGTCTCCCGATGGTAGACTCTCCGATGCTTAAGTTAATAAAGGAATAGAGAGAGTAGAGAGAGAAGGATGTGTATCGTGTGTAGAAGGTGTAGAAGATAGTTAGAAGATATCAATTATGAGAGAGGCACCACCTCTTTATATAGAGGTGATATTACATGTTTCCTGAAACCCTAGCAGAATAGGTTTAGGCGGTGGTTTAATCCCCAAGTAACCTAATACTAGGCCCAATAGGCCTAGGGTTAATTTATGACTCGTCAAGTGCCCCTAGAAAGCCATATTCTCAAGACTTGATGAGAAGAATATGGGTTGCTACGAGTACGAGGTTGGAGTTTTGACGGCTTCTCGACTTCTGTAATGTTGTCCCAGTTCTCGAACATGATGTTCCTACAAGATGAACAAAAGGGTGATGGTCGACAGAAGAAAGTCCTCGAGGGGACAAGGGTCGACGATGACAGGGTCCTTAGAAAGACAAAGGTCGACAATGACAGGGTCCTTGGAAAGACAAAGGTCGACAAGGGGTGGTCCCCGGAAGGACAATGGTCGACAATGGAAGGTCTTTCCAGAGGACGATCTTCAGGAGGACAAAGGTCTATGAAAAGACGGTCTCTACGAGAGACAACGGTCTGTGAGAGGACGGTCCTCGAATGGATGACGATCTTCAGGAGGACAAAGGTCTATGAAAAGACGGTCTCTGCGAGAGAAATGGTCCGTGAGAGGACGGTCCTCGAATGGATGAGTAGTCGCTGGAGAAAGGTTCTTGAGAAGACAATGATCGACAGAAGGAGGTTCTTGGAAGAACAATGGTCGATAGGTGGTGGTCTTCTCGAGGAACGTGGTTCATAAGGACTTCTTAGGAGATTGAGCTCGAGTGGCTCGAGCTTGTGGATCCTTCTCGGGGATGGGTGTTTCTCGGATGCGTTGGATGAATGGACTGTCATCCTCTTCATGATCCCCTCCTGCAGGTCCGAGAATCTTGCATAGTTGCTCCTCGATGGTTGAAGGTACTCGCGTCGAAGATATGTCTGCTCGAGAAAGATGAGCATCTTCTCGATTCATAGTGTGATGTTCTCGAGAACAGCCCCTAGGGTTTGGCTCTCGATCTTTCGAAAAAGTATCCAGGTTATTTACTAAGAGTTGTCGCTGATTGCCATCGAGCTCATGAAAGCTCTTCACAAAATGGAATTTGTTAAACAAGATAGGTTGAAATTTGAAAAAGGCCTCCATGAGGTTTTGATCAAACAAACCACCAGACGGCATGTTAGAGGATGGTTCTGCTGGAGTTGGCTGGTTATCTTTTTCAGCGGCAGTAGCAGTTGTTTGCTGTTTGTCTTGCGCCATGATGCTGGTGATGTTGCACAGCGTAAAGCACCAACAAATTTCAACTTCGCTTCAAGAAATTATTTGGTTGTGAAGACCAAACAAATCGGTCCTACTGGGCGTGCCACTTGACGAAGCATAAATCTGCACAGTGCCTTAGGACGGGAGGCGACGATGATCTAGGTGGTGGCGGACGGCCTTAAACCTGCAAGACAAAGCCTCGGATGTCTCCTGAGGGTAGACTCTCCGATTCTTAAGTCAATAAAGGAATAGAGAGAGTAGAGAGAGAAGGATGTGTATCGTGTGTAGAAGGTGTAGAAGATATCAATTATGAGGAGACACCACCTTTTTATATAGAGGTGGTGTTACATGTTTCCTGAAACCCTAGCAGAATAGGTTTAGGCGGTGGTTTAATCCCCAAGTAACCTAATACTAGGCCCAATAGGCCTAGGGTTAATTTATAACTCGTCACTAATTTAACCGTACTATATCACACATTATTATGATGATTGTTATAATGAGATGGAGATTTGAAGGACCAAAGTGATATATTACAATGATTGTTATAATAAGTTAGATATTGTGACATCTTGATTTAGTTTGGCCCTGAAGAGAAACTTGGGGAAGCTTTTATCAATTGGGTTTTGACCAAGAATTTACAAATCTCAGTTGGCCTATGTGGGAAGAAAAGTGTGTTGGAATAAATAATTTTTCGTGGAGAATTACTATATGTAAATATATAGCCTCTTATTAATCCCTATCATCCCTAGTAAAATAGAAGAATTTTCGTGGAGAATTTTCTTGAATTTTTTCGTGGAGAATGCCTTGTCTTCGATTTGCTTATTATATAACCCCTTGTTATCCCTAAAGCTCCAATATAAAACCAAAAATGGGTGCAGAAGGAAGGCGGTTTGGCTGGTCATTTTGTAAGAGAAGTCTGCAGCTTCACAAAAAGAAAAAATTAAGGGGGTAAAATTAGTTTTTTACAGATTTACAAATAAAAAACTACCATTAAATGATGGAGTAATGTGGTTACGACATGTGAATTTGGCTATCTAATTTGTTGCCATGTGGATTAGCATATCTAATTTTATGCCATGTGTCAGATTCAAAAAGATATAAGGCATCATCAAATTGATTTTGTTATATTTTGCTGTAGATTACTAATCATTGTCAAGGTTAGAAAATTTATTGATAAAAATTGCATGCTACTACTGAATTCCAAGATGCATCTGCAAATAAAAAGACAACAAAAAATGTATTTAGTACTGGTATGTAGTATTAATTCTCTTAACTATGATGAAATAATTTTGGATAATATATTAAAATATATATTTGATTATAGTATAATCACGTTGATAAATTATTTTATCTTATTATGTTGTGTAATTTCTGAAATAATAACGTATACAGTTTAATTTTATTAGGCTATGAGATGCCGTAAACATTTATAATTAAGCATATATACTTGTTATTTATCCAATTATTTTTTCTTTTATAATTTTTAAACAAAATAATCAACAGAAATCATTTTTTTGTATTGCCCGATAATGGGCAAAAAATATATTACCCGTTATATTTTGTTGGATATAATTATATTTCCCGTTAAACTACCCATTATATCACGGGCACCGAATATAAATGAAATATTAATATTACTCTTTACTTGTTAATTTTTGCCATTATGGGCACATAATTCATGCGCCCATTAATTTATACCCGTATATTTAAAATTCCACATATATCTAATGGATATGTTACCGTTAAAAATCAATATATCTAAGTTTATGGTTAATATGTGTCTTTATATCGTATATTTAAAAAATTACATGTATGTAATGGATATGTTGCCATTAAAAATCACATATAATTTTATGATTTGTGCCCGTTAAAGGTAATGGTAATATATTTTGATTATCATCATTAATATATATTTTTTAATATATATTTTTAAGGAAGAATTAATGTGTCCTGTTAGAATTCTACTACAATTATTATTATATATTTTTAATATATATTTAATTTTATCTATAAATTTACACTTTTATATTAAAAATTATTACTAAATAATAGAGTGATGTGGTCATGTGAAATTGGGTATCAAATTTTTTGCCATGTGCATGAAATTTGAAATTCTTTTAATATACTCAAACAGGTACCATCAAGAAACGAAAACAATTTCAAAGCAATTAAAAACTGAAAGATGAAAATAGCAAAAGTTTTGCCGCCATTGATGATAAATACTTCCACAATGATCATAAAAATTATGGGACACCCCAATAATTTTTGCCAACCACTTTTGGGAATATTTGCGTCCATAAACTGCAAAAATTTTCAAATATTTGCCGATGACATTATATAGATGTAGTTGTTAATTTTTTCTGAAGTATAATGTTAGAAGAAAATCAAAATCCTCTTTTTAGTTCAAGTCTACATCCCTTAAAAATTCAATGACTATTCAATACCCCATAAGCAATTGTGTCCACGAAGGAATAGTGTGTGTTTGTATTTGATGATGTTGTTTTTGGCGTAAATTTAATTAACATGAACATAGGATTTGCACATGTAGTTGGGGGTAAAGTTTAATTTACATGAACTTAATGTTATTTTAATTTAGTTTTATCTATAAATTTACAATTTTATTTTACATTAAAAAATTATTATTAAATGATAGAGTGATATGGTTGCAACATTTGGACTTGGGTATCCAATTTTGCGCCACGTGGATTACCTTATCTGAATTTACGCTATGTGTCTGATTGAAAACTCTCCTTTAATATATTGGAGATATAGAGATATAAATTACTTGCATAATTGTATTCAATCAATGTGTACAATACTTTTCTGCATAACTCTTCATTCTTTATTAGTATCAATATCATCACTTCATTACCAATTACTGAAATTTTCAAAGGATAGAGTTAAAATGAAAAATGGTGCACAATGCAAAAATTTCTCAATCGTTGAGGGATGATCTGGAAAATAGCGAAACTCGAGGGAGTGATATTGTTTGCAAGTAAACTCTGGAAAATAGGTAGCAAGGTCAACTGTGAAAAACACGCTAAAATACGCAAACGTTAGACAGGAGGTCTCAACTCTCAACGAACAAACAGAAGAACAGAAAAATAAATAAATAAAAATAGAAATGAATTAAATTAAGTAATTATCAAAATACCGACTGCTTCATAAATTGAATTGGTCCCCCTGACGGTGCAAAGTCTTGAGAAGATTAGTTCAAAATTCACGAAGCTACCAAATCAATTCCGTCATCCATTTTTCAACAGACGACTTTTTATCTGTTTATGTTCATCTGGGCTGCAAAATCAAAGTACAAAAAATCCCAAATTCAGAAACCCAATTTTCCCCCAATATTTTTGGTGACCTATAGCTCGATTAAATTTGTAAGTGCAGTTTCTGGACTTGATTGCTGCTTGATTGTGCTTTACCCCTATGGAAGGATTTTTCATTTTTGATTTAATTCTGCTCGCTTTTGTGCGTTTAGTTTCTTGTAAAGATTGATACTTTCTGGTCTTTGACGGATTTTTTTGTGATATGTTCCTCTGGATTATCCTTTCTTGTTGTTGTTTGAGTATTCTACAATTATTCTGTTACTTAATTTGTGTATTTTTCTATCAATTGAAAATTGTGAAATGGGCATCCCGTATCTGGACTCTTGAGCTTGTCGTTTACCATTTGGGTAATTTGCTATTGAAGATTGCTAGTTTATTACAATCTGGGCTCCTCCTTTTACTCCTTATTTCTATTTGCTTGATTTAATAATCACTGGTGCTTGTGATATTCATTTGGCTGCTGAATATCTCCCTTGTCTCCAACTTACAATGATAAAGATGTTGTTGACTGGATTCTGGCTACTTTAATATACTGTTCTTTGAAATCTATTTAGAAATGTGATTCAACGTATTTTGGTTGCGTTTTTTATGCCAATTCACTTGCTTTCAATATAATTTCTTCGAAGATAATTGCATTAGTCTGCTTGTATGCCGAAAAAGTGCTTTAAGTGAACTAGGAGGGATTATGGTAGCTTTTCTGGTTGTTCTGATTAATGGGGAATGCTAAGTTTTTGTTCATTTTTGCTGTAGAAGCTCGTAAACTGAAAAGTAATGGGAGAGGACTTGATCCTTGCTGTTGATCGCCTAAAGAGTCCTGAATCATTGCAATCCACTCAAGGAGTTCAGACCATTGCTGCTTCTAAAGAGAGTTCTAGTTCCCACTCAGTTGATCCTTCTGTTTCCATTTCAACTGTTGATATTCAGGAAGATGAAGGCATTGGTGGTGAAGATGAACCCCTAATCCAAACTGTTGAATGTCGAATTTGCCAGGAAGAGGATAGTATTAAAAACTTGGAAATTCCATGTGCTTGCAATGGAAGTTTAAAGGTACCTTTTTCATGGGTGTGAATTGCTACGTGCGTGTTGGTTTAACTTGTGGCCTTTATGAGATTTGATATTTAATGCTTAGAATGAACATTTTAACTTTCAGCCCAGTTGCTTGAGTTCCCAAATGGTGTACAATTTAGCAATGCAAATTCTTAAAAAATTATCTGCTTTCCAATATTCGCATGTTTAGCCGCTCTATAATTTTGCTTTTGCATTTTGTTGTTGAATCTTCTTGTCAAGGGTTAGTAATGATTATTGTACTTCTACATGTTTTGGCTCCTTGAATATTGCCTTTTACCTTTCCATCTTAAGCGTGGGATGATAGGGACCTTATCAATTTTTTCATTTTTAATTTCCTGTTTAACATGTAGATTTTATTGTTTAGACCTTAGAGCATGATAGTTTGACTAATATAGTTTCAATAAAAGAGAAGATCTAATCGGAATACAATGGTGTAAGAAAATATGATGCTTGTATACTGATAACAAACCAGATCAAAGTTGCATATTACTCGTTCTATACATACCTAATTTGATTTAACTTGAATGTGGGTTTCAGAATGATAACTGAAGACCAAGTGGGTTTTTTGAATTCCATTTTCTCTCTTTGTTTTTATTAGGTTTTATGGTAGTTTATGTTCATTATAGATTAATTTAGCTTGAGGGTGGTATGAGAATGCAAATGTATGATCAAGTGGGTTTTAAATCCCACAAGGTTGAGGAGTTGGTACCTTGAGCTTCTAATTTTGTCTAGGAACTGATTCAATTCTGTATTGTTTGACTTGGTTTGTTGTTCCCAATCTGTTTTTGTGAGTAATGCATTGGTTGGAGTTTTCTGTAATTTGACTTGTTAGATGACTTTTTCCTGATACTGGAAATTTTCTTCTCTGTGTCTGAAAATAGTTTGCTCATAGGGAATGTGTTCAGCGATGGTGCAATGAGAAGGGAGACATAACTTGTGAGATATGTCATCAAGTAAGCCACTGCTCCCTTGAATGTTTATTACAGTATTTCTTTTTCTTATTTTCTTACGCTTCTTAAGTGCTTCAAAATAACAATGTAATTCTTTGAACTTCTGTCTATCTATCGTTTTAGGCCGCTTCACATTTAGACTGTGTAGTTCTTGAAATATATTCTGATCTTTAATAAATGACATTCCAACCTACCAAATATTTCATAGTAATGTGCAATGACTATCTTTACCTCCATGCTTTTGGTTATACAGTTGAGTGATTAACGTGTCACAACTTTATGTGCAATCACTGAAGCACACACTTAACACCAGAACCTGATTTCCCTTGATCCATGCTCAGTTCCTCTTATCCTTTTATCCAATCATTCCCTCAAGAAATCAATGGCCCTCTTTCTTGCCATATTTTGTTTCGTATTCTGTATTTTTGTCAATTGCACCGAGGGATTATGGGTTAAAGATTTCACATTTCCATCAGTGCTATATTGGTAGAATTTGGCAGTCCCTGCCACTAATTATAAGGGGATATCCTGTAATGTTCAGGAGAACTTTGTTTCTGAATATTACAGGACATTCCCTTATTTAACCTGGTTTGAGGAGAGGAAAATTAGATTCTGCTGTTGGGGCTTTGGTTGGGGGCTAGGAATAGAGGCATGTGGATGTTGAAGAAGATTTAGGATAGGAAATTATTAGGATCGTTAGACATTCAGACCTTACAGAGGTTAAGGATTAACTTTCTGCAATGTTTTATCAGTTCAGTAGTGTTAAGCCTGATTAGATTGCTGCCAAAGAAAGGTAGGTCCATTGGACCTGGGAACACTAAAAGTTGCAAACCCATATAAGTGGTAAAAAAGGGTTAATTGTACCAAAAGAAAAAGCTGGAGCAGCAATGTCATTGATTAAATTTTACTGCATATGCATTTAGATCATGGTGTTTGTGTTTCAGCTACCTATTGATGCTAAATCATGGTAATTTTGGTTTTGGCTCGTCCAATTTTCTTCTTTAGTGACATGCACGATAAATTCATTTGAGAGAAGAAATGGTAGATCTTTGCTGTAGATGTGAGAGGGAGCTCTCTCCCTTTACAAGCTTTTGTTTCCATTTCACTGATGGCTTTTTGGTTGTAGCTGGTGGACCTTTCGAAGAAAGTATAAATACTATGGGCTAGTCTATGGATTTCTTTTCTGGTCCAACACATGGTGCTAAACTCCATTTTTAATAAAATAACTTTGAAAAGTGAGGAAAATCACTCCCCGGGGTTGGGGGGTGTTGGAAGGGTTTGGGGTTGGGTTTCTTTGCAAATCTTGAAGCCTTGCACTTGTGAGCTATCTAAAGTTTAGGATACAAAGAATGTAGCTTGATCATTCAGGCTGAATAAATTCTGACCTTATGGAACAGAACAGATGCATCAAGTTGTTTTTTCGTCGTGCTTATAAATGCTGGTGCTTTGTAGGATTTTTGCAGAATCATATGCAATCTCATCAACAATCATGAGCCATTCCATTATGTAGTCTCTTCCATTGAATATGTGGGCTTTAGTTTATTCTATTGCGTAACTTCAATTTTACATAGCGAAACCAAGTTGAGAATATCCTTTTAGGGGGGAATGAATTTTTTGGGTGATACGCTGTTTTTTTATTCCTTTTGTCCCTTGGTTTGTTTGTTTTGGGCTCGTATTATTGTTTTATCGTGCAAGAGGTGTGTTCTTTAAATGATATACAAATATTTTGTTGTCTTAGATTTATGGTAGCTTTTTTTCGTTTTGAGGTTATGCCATTCTTGATGATCATGTCTTGGCTTTTTCTAATATGCAGCCGTACCAACCTAACTATACTGCTCCACCTCCTATGCATCCTGAAGACACAGCTATTGACATCAGGCATGTTCTTATTTCATTTGTTCTCATTCCAGAATCTAATTTTCATGATAGTATGAGGATGAATATAGTGGTAGAGATTAGTGCTTTTGTACAAGAAGCTGCTTTCTTTGTGTTTCTGGTTTCTATCAGGGACTTGAAATGGAATCAATGCTAAGAATCTATATATGTGTAGTACCAACATGGTGGTTAAATTTTCTAGCGTGACTGTTTTCACTTTTCAAAGAATTTAGGAGTTTCAAATATTATGGGGATTACAAGACATGTAAATAGCCATCTTATGCTTCTAACTTTATGTGATTGTTAACTTTTGCTTTCTAATTTGTTTGGAAATTGCTAGAACTTTAACCTTTTGTGCTTCTGAGAGGTTATTTCTGTAATTGACTCATTGTTATGTGATTTTACTCCATTTTCTTATTATCTGAGACCTGTCTTCATTTTGGTTTTGCTTTGGCAGTGATGGGTGGACAATTGCTGGCACTCCTTTAGATTTGCGTGACCCCGACTTTTAGCTATGGCTGCCGCTGAACGCCGTCTTTTGGAATCTGATTATGATGAATATGCTGATTCAAGTGCGAGTGGAGCTGCATTCTGTCGTTCAGCTGCTTTAATTGTAAGTTTGTGACTTTGACACTGTAATTTTCTCTCCAGAAATTGATTAAGTATTATCCATTTCCTTCTTTCCTCGAATGAATTGGTTTTGCTTGGGGTATGCCCAATGGTGCTACGTTGCGCACCCCCCCCCCCCAAAAAAAACCTAAAGGGTCAATGGCACAATAATTGCGAAATAATACATGTTTCATTCACTGTGATTACGTCACTATGCTTCCAACTAATATTTGGAAATCTTCTATTATGGCAGCTAATGGCTCTTCTACTCTTGAGGCATGCTCTTACTATAGGAGACGGTGATGGGGATGATGATGATGTTTCAACCTTCTTCTCTGTACGTGTTTTGAGTTTTATCTCGCTTCCACTTCACACTTGATATATATTGCTTCTTCTTTTATTGATTTTATTCTCTACTTCTGTAGCTCTTCTTGCTTAGGGCTGCTGGTTTCCTTCTTCCCTGCTATATCATGGCTTGGGCTATCAGTATATTGCAGCGTCGTCGGCAAAGACAGGTTAGGGGTCTTGTGAAAATGTTCATGTCAACTTTTATTTCTCTTGTCTGAATTAAAAGCAAAATTTGATGGTAATTTAACAATTAACTTCATCCGATAATCTTTTTTCTATTATCTCCGGTGATCAAGTCAAATAGTTGGTCTCTTTTCTTTACCAAAAAGCACCGCCACCCACCCCCCCAACCCCCAATATCATACATGTTGGTGAGTCAAGTGTGGGTGATTAATTTACATAAACCTTCTTTCAAATATTTTTGGAAACCATTAATTGATTATCCTGTTGTAGTCATTAGCTTCATTTGCTAAACTTGCAAACATTTCTTATTGTATTAATAGCTCTTTTCATTGTTTCGTTCCTGAACCAGGAAGCTGCATCACTGGCTGCCGCTGAAGTTGCATTTTTGCTGCAGGCCGGGCAACATAGAGGCATTCAAGTCAGGATAGCTCAAGTGCCTACGTCAACACCAGTTTCTACAGAAGCTCCAGCCTCTGCAGCAGCACCAGCCTTTATAGCACCGAATGAGCATGTAGTAAATGTACCTGTTGAATAACTTGTGGTTAATTCTGCAATTTGGCACCAGCTTCATGACTAAGGGTTTTCTACCTTCTGCCGAGCTTGTCTCTGTAATGTACTTCGGAGCTTTTATACTCCCTCCCTAAATCATTCGTCCTGGGTCCTTGTACGTTATGGAAGTAGCAAGATTTATGGCTGCTTCTGATACTTGTTTTTAAGTTGGAGATTTAATTAACGATGAAATTGTCAACTGTAGAGATAAGTCTGAGTTATGTATGTAAACTTATTTTCGTCCATATCTGTAAACATTGGGCGAATATATCATGGTGGAAGTTGTTCTACCAGCACTCAGGTTTAAATTCTCATTTCGTAGTTTCTTTTATTATCTTCAACCCTTTTAAGTACCACAAATTGTCTGGAGTATAATACAGTCACTTGTGTCTTCAGTTCCCAGTTTGACTCCTTAACCTTAAAATGTTCCACCAACTTCGCAATGGTATAGAAGCTGATTTGTTTAGTTATAGAATCATTTTGCTAGTTCAGCCTGGCATCATTTGTGCATTCACCAGGTCCCGCGCCAAGTCGTGCCCAAAGGACTTGTGCATTTCAGTTTTGGATTTGTATTACAACTCTTCCTACTCATCCTATTGGGGTTTAGTTGATGATCGACCACTTTTTCAGCATTGAAATGGTCCACTTTTATCGCATTGCAACAGCAGAAAAATGTGTGTAGGAGAAGGAAGAACCATTTGGATTCTGTGACTAGATTTTGAAATGGATTGAGTTATGGCATCAACAACTAAAGGAATAGGAAACCCCCCCCAAAAAAAAGCATAATCCAATAAAGCACAAATAACCAAGACTGTTTTTTTTTTCTTTGGTTTGCATGGAGACCAGAGCTTCTGTAAATCTAAAGTGATGTTGAGCATAAAGCAAACATCTGGTTTTATTTTAAATTTTGTTTTGATGAGTTTCTTATCCCCCACATACCACATTGCCCAACATTCCCCCAGCTTTATCTAGCTTTCTTGCACCTGTAGCAACCTCTCTACTTTGGCTTTGGCTTTGGCTTTGCTTTGCTTATGCCTTCTTTTCCATCAAATGAAGGAGCCACTTAAATATATTTTGTATTTGAAATATGTGAATTCCTAAATCCAAAAAAACAGCATATGAAAATGCTTTTCATAGTTTAGAATTATCTTGACACAAATTAAGTGAAGATGGAAAGCAAAATAATGAGCTATGATGTAGAATGTTATGAGATCAGATTCTCAGTCAAATCTTCTCATAGTAAACGTATTTCATTGGTGAAACGATACCATTTTATCATAGATATTACCAGAATCTAAAAAACGATGGCCATTATTTGTGTGTTTCTTCATATGTATTCACCCCAATCACTTCAGCTGGAATTACAGGTGATTCAGCTGTCTCGCTGAGATTTAATTGACGGGCAATGTAAGAAATTCGAAAACACGTGGCATATGACTCGATGACATGGCCAGCAGGTCTAGAGTTGGTCTTATTCTCTGGTCATTGTTTGGTCCAAAAGAGAAGGCAATGATAGGGATTGTAGGGAAGCAACAACAAAAAAGATTCTTGGCTTCCCTAGAATGATGTTCCCAGTTATAATTTCTATTACTTTTTTTGTTCAAACCAGTCAGTGTCTTCTAAAACAGCCTTATATATAACTTCTATGGCAGGCTTATCATTGAGTGAATCCTAGCTTCTGATGATTGTTCCAGGGACCCCATTATGCTTTATACCTTTAGTCTTCAAAATCCCATGAAAAAGGAAAATGGGCTTCCACAGTAAGTTTTTTATCTGTCTGTTCAAGAATGAGGCATAAATAAAGAAATTCAAGTTGTGTAGCCTATACTCTTTTCAACAAGGAACCTTATTCTGATTGCCATTTGCCTAAAAGAAGACATACCCGTTGTTTGTTTCTCTTTGGCTTCTCTGAACGGCAGAAAAAATGTGCTGCTTCTCTCCTTGCAGAATGATCATCCTTCTTGCCTATATTGGCTTCTTCTTCTGTATCCAACCTGATACGGTTTCTAGTCTTAGAAGCATGGATCTTGCACTTAGATTACCGCAGGCTGAATTCTTGTTTAAGAGAAGCTCACGTATTCTGAGCACTGTGGGCTTGGAAGATATGCCTGTGCAGCAGAATTTAGCCCCTTCACCTGCAATGATGTTTGATCCCAACCAGTCGGACAAACGAAGAGTTCGAAGAGGTTCAGACCCTATTCATAACAGGTGCTGATACCACCTAAAGTAAAATTCTTTCAAGTGATTGTTGTAAAGGCGGCACAGGATGAAAGGAAGGATGATGAAACTACAGGCTGGTTTGCGGTCAACATGGATGCGGACATGAGATGGAGTATACACTTTAGCAGGTTTATGGCAGTTTCTAATGTTTGTTATAGATTTAGTTTGAGGCACTCTATAATCCAATAGATAGACTGAGGTAATGCAGTTGAATCTGTTATAGCACAACTCATAATTGTGTATAAATATCAATTTTTTCTTTACCTGTCTATAAAACAACCTTCAATCTCAGACTGATCTCCTCTTAACTTCTTTGATTGTTTTGAGCTAGGTTTTCAGTTTTTTGTCTGACAATATTGTCCCAACCGGAAATTGCCTGTACAGTAACATGTGTCTTTACCCTTTAGCATGTTGTGTACCTGGTTTTTAGAAAATGTAGAACTGAAATTTTGCATAACTTTCCCATATAGAATTTCCCCAAGGTCTTTACTTTACAGAATACAGGAGGGTTTTGAAGAGGGGGGAAACAGGATCTACAACAAAAAGATAGCTCTTTTAAGTTCCTCCCTAAATAACCAACAGATGGTTGTGTTCTTGAAGTTCAACCTGGTTCATAAGGCATGAACTTCTTGTAAAATGATCTTTGCTCTGAATAAATAGCTGGATGAGATGTCAGAAGAAACATACTAGACTATTCGGCTTTCAGAAGCATATCTGTTCTCTGGTATCGAGTTTTTCTGTGAACATTTAACTGTGAATTAGATATCTTCCTTGAAACTGCCTGCCAAATCATATCCACTGCATCATTAGGTCGCGATGGATACTGATACTCGTAATGTTTTGTAATTTCCTTCAACCTTTCCCACATTTCGGTCCATTTCTCTCGCTTGATTCCTCTCAGGAGATTGAGAAGGTATCCATTTTTCACAGCCTCTGATGCGCGTACGAATATGCAGAACTCTGAATAATCCAAAAAGTCTTCGAAAGGCAACTCAATGTCATCACTGATAATAACAGGGACACAATGACTAGCAATGGCATCAAAAAGACGATTGGATGAGGGAGTATCTCCAGCAATGTTGAGGCAGAATTTGGATGAGGCCATGCCATGGCCTGCCTGTCTTATACCATTGGACTGAACAGTTCCAAATGTGAAGTGAACTTCTTTTTCGTCTTTGAGAAGATAGAACAGTTCTTGTCGAATTATTCCACCCTGAGGATCAAACCATAGATATAAAGCCACAATCAAATTACATAATAGTAAACGAATAGGGAAAAGAAATGCAATCACTTACAGCTTTCCTATATATGGCGCCTTGGAAATACATCAATGTCGGCCGTTGCTCGAATGGAGGAGAGTCAGCAGATGGAACTGTCCTCACCATATGCTTATAGGGAGCTATAATATCCTTATCAAGATAGGCTATTTGAGGGGGATATCTCCCAAAGTCAGCAAGCACAAATCTTGCAGAAGAAAGCTTCTTTCTTGCTGTCAATAAGCTATTTGGATGGTGGGCTATTATGAGGTGATCCTTTCCATCATTCCGTTTCCACTCCTCCCTGCTCTTTAGAAAATCCACCAATTTATCTTGCAGTATTTTGTTGAGGCTCACTTTCGCCTCCCCGCGAGGCTTAGAATGACGGTTGTAACTTAATGATGCAAAGAACGGCACAAAGATGATATCTGCTTCTGTTGAATTCTGCACTCTGATTGCAGTACATGGTCTATCAACATTTGGAGTATTAGACGAAAGAAGATCAAGTGTGAGCCAGTACTCAATGCTGTGTTGAAGATTCAAACCACCAGGGTAAGCGGGAACTTCATTTAGGTTACTGACATCAGGCCAAACTTTTTTCCCAATTCCTCGCCAATTCAACAAACCAAAGTGAAATTCAGGAGGTAAGTCATACATGTAAACTTTAAGGATAGCCCGGCTAGAATCACATGATCCCTGTCCAGCATGTGGCAATCTACCTACTCTATTGGTGGAGTTCACACAAGGAGCCTTTTGAGTTCTCAACTCTTGTATAATTGATGTTTCAGAAAGAATGTGATCGGATTTTGAGCAAAAAGACGAAGTATTAACTAGGATAAACCGAAAAACAGAAGAGTTTATGTAAGAATTGCCGCAGAATTGAAGTAGGGACAAAGATGACAAGAGTAATAGAAACATTGAAATGGCTATAAGGCAAGAAAGAAATCTTGAGGGCAGCATACTTTTCTCCGGCATTGAAGCCATTAAGCACAGCAAAACTCAAAAGACTGTTTTTTGATAACTCTTGAAGGCAGTAAATACTCCCTTAAAAATACCTCATTGCAGCTCAGATAACTAATAAAGTTGAAGTTTCTCACACGGAAAAAGTGCCACCAATCTTCATCTTCAGCTCTAATACTCAAAGGATTAATTTATTTCCAGGGAGTACAATCCTCCAAACATAGAACCCAAGAGTAAAGTCTCAAATCAAGCTGAACAATAAAAGGGGGCTCCAGGAAGTTAATTTTCTCTTCATATTCCAACTCTAAAATCAAATCCAGCTCTGGGTTTCCAGAGTATCCCCTGCAAGCCCAATATAAAAGAGCACGGTATCAAATATTAAATATTTCACCAAAACTCTACACCCAAAAAAATAACAAGATAACCCCTTTTTGGTGAAGGATAAGACCATTTACCAAACAAAACTGGTAGGAGAAGAAGAGTACAACACAAATACTACTTCAAGAAACAGAAAAATACGCAACCAAAAACCAAGAGCAAATTCGTCATATTTGGGTCGATAATATCAACCAATTCTCAAAAGGGCCACCACCAAAATACAGAAAAACTGAAAAATAAAAATGGAAAAGACAAAAAAAAAAAAAAACCACTCAGATTACCTAATGAGCTTCCTCCTGAGCTAAGATTCTGATCGAGTTTGAAGTAGACAAGGATCTCCCGTCAAAGGCAGAGTGTCTGCAGGAGCAAAAAAAAAAAAAAAAACAAAAAATTCTTGAAAATACCATCTGGGAAATTTCGGTTGCATAAATAACATTTCAGTTTAGAAAATTCGACATTTATGGAGATTAATAAGCTGTTCTTGGAAGTGGACAACGGAAAAGAGTTGCTGTTTTTATAAAAACCTTTTTGAGCTTTGTCCAGATGTAACGTGACTTTAGGTGCTTTAGGCAATGCGTTGCACTTTCTTCTAAAATAAGAATATATATAATAAAGATTCGATTTTTTTTGTTTCATTAAAATTTCTAGATGAACATACAAAACTATGAGGTGTTGAATCATAGTATTTTCCACCAGAAAAAAAAAAAAAAACTAATGATTTTTTTTTTCTTTTTTTGGTCAAACCTTAGTTGTATCTGTCTGACCCGAACGATGTAGTTAACTATTATTCTCTTTCGTTTCCTTCCCCAATAAAATGAAAACGTAACTAATTTTTTTGAGTTAAAAACATAATTAATTAAAGAAAACATAATTTGCATTCTAGAGTTCCTGCCAAAAAAAAATAATAATATATAAATAATAATTCACATTGGGTAAAAATTTAGTCTATTAATCGATAATGAAAGTTTAAAGTATACTTTATCCATCTGACTTATAAATCTTGCTTATTATAGTTTTATTTAATTCAACGAAAATACATAATGGACAGAGATTATAATAGGACTAATTACATTAGGTTGCTTTGAAATCAATAAAGAATCTCAATCGTCTAAGATTCGTAAAAAGTATCAGTACTCTTTAGCAATGAACTAGTAAAGAAAACGTAGTAAAAATAATAGCCTAATTTTTAGTTTTTTTTTTTTAAAGGTACCTGTATATTAATTAAGAAGTACCTGATCTATTACATCATATTCTATGGAATGCTAAATTATGAATTTCTACAACATCTTGTCTACTCACTTTAATCAATGAGCAAGACCGAAATAAGGAAATACTAGTTACTAACAAAGAAACTGCCTCAGAAGGTATTAAAGCAGACCGCAAATCTCCAGTCAGAGCTTCACAATCCGTATAAATTTGAAGTCGAGTGATCTCTAAATGTAACGACTCTTTCAATGCCAAGAGACAAGTCATTGCCTCGGCTTGAAAAGGAAAAAGCACACCTAGGTCCACCGCTTTGATTTGCATCACCATATCATAATGTGATAATATCTTCCAAGTACCAGCCACTTTGCGGGTTTGATGGCTAAACGATCATAAAAAATGACTAAGGAATCAGTCGGACCCCTCTATGGTAGTGGTGATTGTATGTTGGGAGAAGGTCTTCCAACTATCAATCTAACAAGGCTTTGCTTGTGGAGAGTGATTTCATTTTAGATAAGTCTCCAAGATACCGCCGGATCATGAGATTGGTTTCTCCAAATTTTATCATTCCTTTTCAGCCAGATTTATATCATTTTAGAGAAACATGTAATTATCCATTTTAAGTAGATTTATATTGATCCACTTTTTTTTATATATATATTTCTTGCATATAAGAAGTAAAATGTTGATTAACTCGCCGATAAAAATGGATACATCACTAACATCCTTAAACCTCCTATTTAGGTAATTTACTTTGGTCATTGTCTTATACAAAAATTTCTTTAAACAAACCAAAAAAAAAAAAAAGGAATTATACAATTTCACAAATTCTGTATCTAACTTGGGAAGGTGAAGTGTAAGGGAATTTAAAAAATTAATTCTAGATCCAAGTTCACAGCAAATCAACCGACAATTGAATGGAAAACTTAAAACAAAATTTCATTTGATTAGTTTACTAGAGAAGTAGAGATCATAGTATTCTTTATTGTGTTCGTGTGATCCTATGACATAAATAGGATGTCGACAATAACATGGACCCGTTAGGTTGACTTTGTGGAGGGATGGGTCCTTAATCCTGATGGGTACAACTAAGTTCGATCTAACTTGGTTCAGGTAGAACTAATCAATAACCATTCACCTAAAATAATTTACTCCATTTGCCTCATCAAAGAAAAGGAAGTACGTTTCCCGCTGTAATAATGCTTTGCGTATCAATCTTAACAGTTTATTGGATCGAATAACACCAGTTTGCATGTATTCACAAATATAACATACCTATAAAACCATTGAAGATAATACTTTTTGTTTTTCTTCCTTTTAAATCAGCTCACCTAGAAGATCAAATTAATTTATTATTATGGATTTTCACGAAAATAATCAACTATACTGAACTAAAATGACACAATAAAATGTACATATATATTTTTCGAGGCGAAAAGAATAAAAATTATTATTATATAAATACTAATACACATTCTCATTTGGTCACAAAGGTCGAATTCTTTTTATCTTTTACGTACACATACTTCGTCGGTGGAAAACAAAAAACCAACTCTAAAACAATAATAAAATCGTGTTAATGAGTTAATTCAAAGTCGGCAAAATTTTGGATAGATAAAAGTGCTCTCATGTGCAAGTATTCATTTCATCTCTAAGTTATGCAGTAACTAAATTAGTAATCGGATGGGTCATGCAAGTGAAATGCATGAAAGAAAAAGCCAACAACATTTCGCATTCTTTTACCAAAAATGAATTAAAAAATAAAAATCATCGAATATTAATAACTGTGTTAAAGATATCAAAATCATTGTGTTCAGCTAATAGGCTGTAGAAGTGAGAAGGAAAGGTAATTGAATGACTTGGTTATATATAATTAGATATATACAGTAGAACTTTTATAAATTAATAGTGTTGGGACTATCAAAATTTATTGATTTAGCGAAATATTAAATAATCGATAAATTAATAAATTATTAATTTAAAGAATTTGTATGAGAGAAAAGATAACCGTCACTAAATTACTTAATTTGTAGTTGTCTTTACATTCGAATCAATCAAGTATTAAAACTATTATGAACACTAGAAATCCATGTATAGTTCATTTCATTCTCCGGGACTAAAGAACAAGTATTAGTACTCCATATTTTACTAAATGCTTGTGGTAATTATTATTATTTTTTGTTGCTAGGGTAATTATTAATTTATGACATTGTTAGAACCTATAGATATATAGGAAATTTTCTGAAACATTATTATCTTATCATCTTATCGATTTTTTTTTTCACTTTTTGTACTGGTCCCAAGATGGGACCAGAAAAAATTATTAATTGCTAAAAGTTATTAATTTATGGATTATTAATTTACCGACGTTCTACTATATATCTAAATAATCTTAACTTTCATTAATTTATGTCCTACTATTAAAAAAATTAAATTTTCTTACATGCCTACTTTTGTCATGTAAGAAATGGGCCGCTGAACAAAACAACTTCAAATTCCTGAAACCTGCCTTTTTTTTTTTTCTTTTCTTTCATTTTTTAATGGCTTCCAAAGACCAAAGGAGTTCAGCCTTTAACAAATACCACTTACTTTTCAAACCAAAAAAGAAATGGATGCACAAACAAATTACTATACTTGTTTGGCCACCATTTTATTTTAGTTTTTATTCAGGTTTGAGATGTGATTTAAAATGTGATTTGAAATAAAATTTAAAAAATTGTTTGGGTAATATTTTAAATAAACTAATAATATTTTTAGACCACCACCGAACCACCTCCACCACCGACGCCGCCGCCGGACCGTCCACCGCCGCCTCCGGACTGTCGCCGGTCGCGGGCCGACTGTGGCGGTGGGCGGTCCGGTGGCAGCGGGTGGTGGTGGAGCTGGTCTAGTGATGGTGGACGAAAATTGTGTAAAAATATATTTTGGATTATTTTTTAAAAGGTAAATTAAAAATTTGTTTGGAAAGTATTGGAATTTGTGTTTGAGAGTTATTTTAAGAGGCAAAATGAGACAAAAATGCAAAATGAAAGTTGGCCAAACAAGCCCTACTTCAGAAAGAGATAGGTGACAACAATAGAGGGGTTGCCTCCAGTTTTGGAGCCAGGAATCTCTAATAGGTGGGGCAAAATGATATTTTTCTATGGAGCAGGGGCGAAATTATAATTTTTAAAAATTTTAAACTAAAAGAATTAATCTTTCCTTAATTAAAAATTTGGGAGAAGAGCGGCCACCGCCCCTGCTGGTACTCCTAAATGAAATCAACCTAGAATCAAATCATCATCAAGCATATTTTTCCAAGTGAATTAGCAATCTGGAAATCAAGAAAGAAATTAAGAAAAAAAGGAGAATTCTCAAAATTACGATTAATAAAACTCGGGATATAAAAAATACGTTGCCATTTATTTATACCCATGCAAATGATAATCTTATTTTGAGATGGGGGAGCTTGTACTTAAAGATGCAGTTGCTGCAGAATTCAAATATGAAGCAAAGCCTTCACAACAATGTTTAACCATAACACTATAACAGCACACTGGGACATCATCATCAGATGTGTAGATTGTCCGAACTTAAAGTCGAAACATGAAGTTTGATTTATGTGATCCCCGCAATTCATGATTGCATTGTTATAGTAATAATGGCAGCAAAAAGCTCTCAGAATTTACATTGAGTAATAATATTGAAACATCTAGTCCTTTTAAATTTACTTTCAGATTGTTGCTACCCTAACAAGACATTCTCAGGTTAATGGTTTCGAGAGATACCAAATTCACTATTATCAGTAGAGGTCATTTAAACTTCTGAGCACAGAATCATATTTACAAGAATAGCTCCTGCTCAAGTCTCAATAGGCCACAAAAGCTAAACTTTGATCTGATTATTGTCCTGCTTCTTTATGCTACATCCAATCTGATACTCCAAGATGAATCCTGAGGCATGCATATTTGATAATCAAGAATCTTCATATTCATTAATGTCTTACAGCAGTTCATAAGGACATTACCAAAATGGACGTATCGTTTCGAAGATCAGTTCTCATACTTTACATCCAATGGAGCAAATAATGATGGTTTCTCAAGCAAATGGCTTGTCCGAACCACTTTCTGTACACCCCATTAGAGGAACAAGCAAAGTTGGGAGGAGAATAATGGTGCAATGAGAATGAAATGAGCATCAAGATCCAATGGGTTGCCAAAGACTCTTGAATGAAGTATCAGAATCTTGAAATCATCTAAAGCCGACTTTGTTAGTCTGTGAAATACGGGCCATATATGCAGAAATTTTCAGAAACTAAGAATTAGGCCAATTGATGATAGCTTTAAGCTGCATCAGGGATTGAAAGAAAGCCCGAAATGAAGTAATTTGCTTTGTTTATGGCAATAACTCTGCTGCAGTCCACAACGCTGTCTACATTTTATAGCTCACACTAACTATTATACACGAATATGAGATACATTTAGGAGTCACACCATCCGTTTGGGATTCAAAGTAAAACAGTTTCGACATCAATGAACAGAACTCTGCTGCGTTTTTGCAGAACTAGTTTCAAGCACAGAAGGTTCCCATTTTTTCTATTTTTAACCACTTAATTTACATTTCGAAGGGGAAGAGGAAAAAACCCCCCAATCAGAATAACAACTTGAACCTACTTATCAAAACCTCAGTTGAAGCGGCACGGAGCACGAGCAAATGATAGTCAAGGCTGAAAACACAAGACAAAGGGATATTTAGAAACAAATTCCTTTGGCTTTAAAATCAACAAGTTAATGAACCTCACTTCACAAAAATGAAGCCATTTAGGGAAAAGGAAAAGATGAAAGAACGGATCTCTTTTAAGTATTGAACCGATTTTGACAAACTTTACACAGAAGGCAGATTTACCTTATATCTTCATCAGAGTACTGTCAAATTGGATTGGTGCTGAGCTTTTAATTCAGAGAAACGGGAAAACTGCAAGAAATAATGTGCCTCAGCTTTTAAGTGTGATAACTTCATCAAGCCAATTACAACCCGCAAAAAGAGCTCATTATTGTTCAATTTCATTTCTGCTATTTATTGAATATGAACAGTTGTTAAGATAGTACAATCTCTTTGATAAAAATGTGGAGTTTAATTGCTGCATTCCTTTTGTTCTTCTAGCGCTGAATTCTCCATGCATTGCCATCAGAAACTTGCAGGAGCATTCACAAATACACACATGAATATACCAATGTAAGTAAACATTAGTGAACCAAATTAGAGAAGAAAAACTCTGCTATTTTTCATTTCTCCGAAAGGGCCTAAAAAAGTTCATTTCATGATTGAATGAGTGGCATATGTTGTTATCAAAGACAAAGACGAAGAGAAATACAGTACATTATATATTTCATATTCGAAGGGAAATACTTCTCAATATCGACACACACAACAATAACATCGCATAAAGATGAACTCGAAAATCAAACATACAATATAAAGGATAGCAACCTGAAAAGGCGAAGCAAAATCAATTCCATAAATTATGACCTTGAGTCGATTTCCTCACTGTGCTGGTTCTTGTTCAATCTTCCTCACCAATATACTGCAGTATCCCAAGAATAGAAGACTTCAATGGTTTCAAGTGTCGGGATGCACTCCAGAAAAGAAGGCATCTCTTCCAACTTTCTGCAGTAACATCAACTCCTGAAGACAGTCCAATTGATCATCACAAGCCCTCCAGCTGACAAGGCTCTCAAGATAAGACAATTTCAAGATCTTAAGATTAGAGAATTCCCCTTCTCTCATTCCTCTTCGAAGGATATATTGTGACAAATTTGAGGACTTGAAGGTTTGGCAATTAACCAGTGGTTGACATACAACTTCGGATCTTGAAAATTATCTGCCTTTGAGTGAATGCACGCCTACTAAGGTTTCACGGGTCATCGAATGCTAACAGATCATCATATACCTTTAGAATCTGGAGAAACTGTTCATCATTGGCTTTCTGTACGAAACAAGTGATGAATGCAGTATGCTTTGACGCTACCATCGCATCTTTTTTGGGCAACCACAATTAAATTTCTACGCGACTACCCTTAACCTTGACTTTGAAAATAAATCCTTCGGCTATCCGTAAATAAAGTAACTTTTTGGTTGGAATCTCTTCGTCTCCTGGAAATGCTCCAAAAATAGAGAAAACATTGTTTTAAATCATCTGGTAAGTATCCATAGCTCTGCTCCAATATTTTCCAGCAATGTTCTGTGATGGATGGTGATGTAAGTGGTTGGTGAATACTTTTCTTTTTATCCACTGTTTGCGATATCGAAGACCATGCACAAACAAAAAGAATGATGCGAAACAGAAATGAGGTTGAAACATAATCTAGATGATCATCAGACAACAGGTAGTCAATGAGAATCTCCCACTGTGTACGCCACCTCTAAAACACGATCCCAAAGAGTTTGAAATTCCGTTTGCTGGTGATGCAACTCCACAATGTCCCCCCAAGAAAGATCTGAAGAAGACAAGTTTTCATTATAAATCACCAGAACATGATGACTGTTGCAGTTAGTTCGTCTCCGTGTCTTGTTTTTTCTGTTAGTTTTTCCAAAACCAAATCAACAAAGCCCAATTGATTAGTCTTAAGAAAGCAGAAAGCCCCAGGTGATTAGAATCATACGGACGGCTTTATCTTTAGTATGAATCAGTAAATCTTGTGTGGGTTTTATCTACAAAGGTGATGAAATTTTGCAAGATTCTCATCTAGTCAATCATGAATTCATCTCCAAAACTTCTATAACCATATCTTTCTAAGAACTTAAACACTCAAAATTGGACTCGATGATTGCTAAGCCATCGTCTGGACTGATATCATTCAAAAGATTGGTTCTCTTTGAGTCTTGATTGAAGAATGCAGTAGATAGCAATGGTCCCTTGAGCAAACTGATGATGGTTGTCCTGTTTCTGTACATCCACCAAAAGAAACAACAAAGAAACAAATTCAATTAAGCAGAGCTGGGGGGAGAACACAACTAGAGCAGTTAGAATGAAAAATAAGCATCAAAATCCAGTGGGTTGTCAAATACTCCTTCTATGAAATCTCAGGATCCTTGAAATCATCAGCCATATATATGCAGGGCATTTAGCAGAAACCAAATAAAAATTAACACTTAATATGAAATTTACTCCAAGTCCAGGACTCTAACATGTTTGAAACCATGAATCCTCAACGAGTCAAATCAGACACTCAAAAAAAATTGGAATATGGAGTACTATTAATTGTTATGACAATTATCTGTGCCAACAAGAGAATTACTGACAATACCTAGAATTGTACCGCCGGTGTAGGGTGAAACTCCGATTAAGGTTTCCTGCAAAACAGAGCCGCGGGCGTCTCCCGAGAGTAGACACTCCGAATCTTAAGTCAGAAAATAGGGTTATGTCTGTATTGATATGATAGTCCAGATTGTGTACCTTTATTGTGGAGCAGTGGTCCTTTTTATAGACCTACCAGACATCCGAATATTACTAGGGTTAGCAATAACACACCACCCTATCTAGGGTGGTTTGGCACTAAGGCCGAGTAATGAGCTGGCCCATCGAATGTAATGGACGTGGACTCGTCAACTACTTTATTTTTGTTATCATGTATACTACACGGATTCATTCATAGTGAAGTATACCATTCAACTATTTCTTCCTCCAGTTAATGGGTACCTCCTAGAAATTTAATTGCAAATTGTTCAGGACTAGAAACACTTATTACGAGAGAGAATTGAAGGAACCATTTTAGAATATTGATAAAATTTCCAATGCTTTATTTCAATCCAGCTGAGTCAAAGTTGTTTCCCTAAGCCCCTTGTTACAAAGTATTCAAGACTACAATAGATTAGCATAGTTGAGTAATGTAACTTATTGAATAAAAATAAATACATAAAAATTTGCCCTTTTTTAATTTCAAGGCATAAATACAACTGATTTAGTTACTAAATAGCAACACGAAATTTTAACACTGCACAAAGTTTGATTTAATGTATGAATAATCAGAAGTCTAAACTCCTCCTTTTAATCTTCTTTGTATTAATTGAGGGATAATAATTATGAGGTGGGATTTTTGAAGTCACAAAGTTTTTGATACCTGACACCATTAATCTTGTTGCATGGAGATCGAGTATTATAGTTATTCATAAAGAAATATTCAGAACCTTTTTTTAGCTCTCGATTGTAATTCTTTTTTTCCAATCTTGTAAAAATTCAAAATTGAACTTACTGTTATAAAATTAATATTAGACTACTAATATAAAACTAAACATAAGAACAAAGAGGAGAGACAAGAGAGTAGAGAGAGATAAGAGACTTATATTCAGATGTATTTTAAAGCATGATGAACTCCTTATTTATACAAGAAGTAGGGGATCAAACTGTGAGAAATGAATCACCTATAATTAATACTAAATATTACAGACTCATATCTCCTTGATTGTGAATAGAATAATATATATTAATTGTGAACATTCAATCAAATCAAAGAAATATTTCATAACACTCCCTCTTTAAATGTCCATCTTTGCGGAATAATGTCTCGTAAAAACCTTAATAGGAAAAATCTTTTGGGATAAAACCCTAGTAAAGGAAAAAGAGTACACTTCCGAATGTGACGCTGCCTCGTTAAAGACCTTGTTAGGAAAATCCATTGGGACAAAACCTCGATCAAGGGAAAAAGTGTACAGCGTGGGTTACTCCCCTTATTAAGTACGTCACTTGTGATCTTCTTGTTGCATGCCAAGCTATTGACCAAGTTTATGATTGTTTAAGTCAATAATAGACAGATTACTTCGACTTCTCATGTAGACAGTTGTCTTCATATATCTGTATAATCTTCAGTGTTTTATAATAAAGGAGATGCATGACCATCATACCTTGAAGGTATCAATATAGAACAACATCCAAGTATTGACTAATTGATTAGATAAACCAAAACTTTATATGATACTTCAGCACCAAATCGGTTTACATCATTAATAAAAAGTCAAGAAGAAAGATCTATATGCACATTAAAATTTAAGCAAGTGTGCGCAACATGTGTTGAATATATGAAGGTCAAACTATTTAGACCAAGGTTCTACTCAAGATATTTTCTTATCCTTGCTTCAGGCAAGTATCAACCTTTTGAGCTTCCTTAGAAGTGTTAATAACTATAATATAACTCTTCAGAAGTTTTGTTGATATTCAGGCTATTCGAACTCCATGATAAGTTTTGATAATATTCAGTTATTTGAAACTCTACAAGAGTTCGTCACTAACCAAATTACAAAACATCTCAACATATTATCATGCGAATATGATCATATAAGCTAAGAGAGAATCACAGGTAACCACATGATCGACAAACATGATACATCCAAATCTATAAACAAATGCATAGACAATTATGTCTATTATATTCAAAAATATGAACCTAAATATTAATCTAGACACATGAAGACACTAGAACTTACGCAAGTCTTTTCAATTAATTTCTCCAGAATAAGGACGATGTCCCCTATTGAATCCTTCAGGGATTTTGTAAAGATATCATTATCAAACGTCACGTATTAAGTATCAAGTATCACGTATTAAGTGGTTATTATATTCAAGAGACGTATTTCTTATCTACATTTGCTACCAGATTAGTAAATAGCGGAAGATTTTTCTTTTCATTTACCACAAGATAAACTGGATTTTGAGAAAAACTTGTGCAACAAAGAGGTTGCTCGATAATCTTTTGCACAATCACCCGCCAAAATCCAGCCGGTACATCAGTTGCCAAACTTCTAGTGTGTATTACACAACGTCAAGTGTGTATTACATCTTTTCATTTGTTGCGGTCAATAAGTTTATTGTCTGTATGTACAACAGACTTTCATTTCATGATCCTCATTTTCATTTATTTTACTGCTGCAGCATAAGTAATTTTCATGTCGACATTTTATTGCTTATCGATTCCATGTTCTTTGGTAATAAGATCTCACAATCATTAAGTTTTCCCAAGTATTCATATAATTCACCATAATGAGAAATTATTCCAGTTCAAAATTCTTATGTATTATAATCACTTGTATTTGTCATCTCTATAGATTTAAACCTTGTCATTTATGATGATTTTTATCATTTGGAATTGATGATTCTACCACTCATCAAATGGACATTCAACTAACAAATAGTGGTAGGTAGTTCTTCATGGACACATTATCAAATTCTAAGTTTTAATAGCCTTTTATATAAGATATATTTATACATTCGGTCAGGTAAACATCTGGTCTTAAACATTATCTCTTAAATTTCAGGTTCATATCATTGAGGATCATAATGAGATAATTACATTGTCCATCTGATTTTATAAATAGACTGTTTTAACTTCTCTCCCTGATGTTAGGATAACTAACTCGCTAAAATGACGATTAACCAATCGAGTAGTTAATAATCTTCGTTTTGAGAGTAATTAACTCGTCAAACTAATACGATCAGTCTATCGAGTAGTTAATCCAACATCAATAATCTCAAACATTGGAGATTCTATATTCAACATATATTTCTGACCTCTTCTAGAGGCTCCATCACTATGTGTATTGTGGTGGAATAATTATAATATATAAACTGCAAATCTAATAATTAAAGATGGATATATATGGTTTCTGACCGAAAAATCACTATTGGAGAGAATATCTGCAATGACATGTTTGGTCTTATGCATATAATTGGTGTCTTTTGTGTTTCAACACTTCTTCAATTATACACGAGGTAATTACTTTAATTGAACACATGCAATAAACGATTCTATTAGACCGCTTATTATTGCTCTTATAGGCACTCAATGTTCAACTTCCATCATTCTGGTATTGAGTCATATACTTACCACAACTGTCAAATCAAAATTCTCGTAAGAGCATAACATGAAAATCGACAAGTTACCAAATTAACTCCATAATTAAGTTTCTGCAAACTTCAGGTTGCAAGTTAACGAGAATCATACATGTAGCTATCTCATTGACATATCGATTGATATTCTAATTTGTTGAAGGAATCTCTTGGTTCTCCAAATTTAAAGCATATAAACTTTCTTGTTTCGTCTCAAAACCAGAATGGCTTAAGTAGTTATGCCAAATTTTACAATTTCTCTTCTGGAGACAATGAATTAATTATTCAACTATACCAGGACAATTTCGCTCCACATGAGCGTTTACTCTGATAAAGCATTTGTTATTCAGTTATTTTCATTCTACCATAGTGTTCTTGCTCTTTTAAAAATAAAGTATCGCTGCGTTGCTGGAGACAACAATGAATATTCAAATTCAAAATAGTTGTGTTGGTAGAGTAATTTATATCCTTCTTTGATACTTTGGAGAATATAATGTATCTCAATGCACTTTCTCCTTCTAAAATTCTCTTGGTCTTTTAGGAGCAAAGTTTGTTTACTATTGCTCTTCCAGAAGCAATGATGAATTCATTATATTTGGTCTTCAAAAGCATTTATTTGTTTTCATTCTCTGCAGTAATTATAATCTACAGAAGTTTTTTCATCTATTTTTACAAAATAATTCAATGCCATATGCTCTACTGGAGCATTTAATTGATTTCATGATTATCATTGACTAGCATCTCGTTCAGGGCGATTAATAAAATCTACAATACCCAGAGAGGTAATATGAGTTGCACCATGTGCCAGACATACTTTTGCCATTAACAAATTTAGATCTTATTTTCTTCAAAACATGTAGATAGAATATGTCAATTAAATAATATCATAGCTATGGTGGCCAAAAGATCATAACACCTTTAGGGTGTTTGACATATTGGACATTTTCATCTCTAAACTTTTAAATCACCTTCAGGGCGTTTTAACAAAGATCGAATAAATGATTTGTTAATTCATTGTTGACAGGACTAATGAATTCATCTACTTTCAATAATATATTGAAGATATGAATAAGATAATTGTGGGTATACAGAACATGTGAACCCAATGATTTTATGTCACAACGATAGCATTTGTAATATACTACTTTTCAACTTCAGATCCACATTACTGTTTTCACTATTTTTTTCAACTTCAGGTGGTTAATAGTGTATTTGTTAGAATTACCACTATTGTTATTGCATCACATTTACTTCATGAAATGGACTATATCTAAATTGAACATGTCTTCAAATTAATTCTCCAACTTCAGGTGAAGAATTGTATATATGCATAATTATTGTAGATTTAATGTCTACAATTTGTCTTGAAATAATTTACTGCCTACTCACTTTGGGGAATGGAAGGAAATCAATTCATAAGATTTCTTCAAATATTCACTATAATGCTACTACTGGAGTATTTTAATATGCTAAAGAGTGAACCTCAAAACAAGTCATCAACCTTTAATATATTTCCATTCTAGGTCATCAATTAAATTTATTTGTAACACATGTTACCTTACTAAAGTTTTAATCCATTTCAGATTATTCTGTTAATTTTGGCCGTTAAATAGTGACAGAAATCCATTTTTCCCATGTTTTTGGGTTCAGGGGTATTTTTGTCATTTTGTCATTTTTTATTTTTTAATCTTTTATTTATTTTTTTTTACAATTCTTCTTCTTATACTTGTATCTACTGGTAGTATAATTTTAAATTTTAAGAATTTATTTTCTTTTTGTATTTTAACTTCTAGATTATAAAATATTTTTTAAAAAATTCAGAAATGAAGAAGAAAACTTCGAGTTAAAGTAAACATGAAATAAATAATTTACCATTTAAAAAAAATTAAAATAATTAGCTAAGACAAGTTGTTTCTTCTAGGTTATTTAGCTAAGACAAGTTGTTCCTTTCTTTTTTCTAATAATCTACAAGTTAATATACAAATAACAAATTAATTTTCAAAAATGAATTTGTTTGTCATTTGTATCTTAACTTCTAGATTGTAAAAAAATGAATAAGAAACGTGAAAATTAATAATTAAATCATTCAATCGAGTTGAAAAAAATTAAATAACCTAGAAGAAACAACTTGTCTTAGCTAATTCTTTTAGTTTTTCGTTTAAAATGGTAATTATTAATTTTCATGTTTACTTTAACTCGAATTTTTCTTCTTCATTTCTTAAATTTTTTTAAAAAATTTTATAATCTAGAAGTTAAAATACAAAAGGAAAATAAATTTTTAAAATTTAGAATTATACTACCAGTGTATACAAGTTAGGAAATATAAGAAAAGGAATTGTCAAAAAAAAATTAAAAGATTAAAAAAATAATAAAAAATAATAAAATGACAAAAATACTCCTGAACCCAAAAGCATGTGAAAAATGGATTTCCGTCACTATTTAACGGCCAAAATTAACAGAATAATCTGAAATGGATTAAAACCTTAGTAAGGTAACATGTGTTACAAATAAATTTAATTGATGACCTAGAGTGAAAATATATTAAAGGTTGATGACTTATTTTAAGGTTCACTCTATGCTAAATATGTTATAACAATATTGCTACTTCAGGAGCAATTTTGATGCATTTACATATTGCTACTGGCAATATATTTACTTTCATTACTAAATATCACCATTACTATGAGCAAAGTAAAATATAAAAGTACAAAGAAAATATGAGAAGGGGATTCATTCCTTTTTACTAATGTCAATAAACGCATGATAATAAAATAAAGTACTTTTTCCTTGCAATCTAAATATCAAAGAAATTAATTTTTTAAAGAAAACTTTTTTCTTGCACACATGAATGATATCACAATTACATGCAACTTATATAAGTTATGTACATTCACATTATCAACAATCATATATATCTTAAGAATTGCATCGTGATTGTTATATGTGTGATATGAATAAATAGATTTTATAACAAGAAATATTTCTCTTTATATGCAAACCAAATATATATGCTTTATGATTTCTCCCATCATCATCATTTTGAGTCATTAAATTGAGCTCCATGATGAAGCGTCTCAGTGTGGCTAGAAACTCGTCCACCAGAAAATTTTTTGAGGTCACGGCGCTTCAAGCGCTTTAGATTACGAAAGCCTTTTAAAATATTCATTGAGGTTTCAAGCCTTCAGAATTAATACGCACCAACTTCAGGCTATGGTAGAAGCTCTTTGGCTAGAGTCTCGTGCTGATAACGTGTTATAAAATTAATCTTAGACTACTAATATAAAACTAAGCATAAGAACAACGATGAGAGACAAGAGAGTAGAGAGAGATAAAAGACTTGTATTCAGATGTATTTTGAAACATGAATGAGTTCCCTATTTATGCAAGAAGTAGTGGATCAAACTGTGGGAAAGAAATCACCTATCATTAATACTAAATATTACAGAATCATATCTCCTAGCTTGTGAATAGATTAATATATATTAATTGTGGACATCCAATCAAATCAAAGAAATATTTCACAACACTTTTTTTTTAATTGAACTTACCACTTCTCACCTCATTACTTGGGCTATGATTCGATCTCGGGGTAGATAGAGCTCACATTAAACATTTTGATCAATCAATTTCGGGTTTATGTAAAATTGTTATCATTTTCTACCGAGAGGTTTAAAAGCTAGAAGTAGATTTTATGCTCCAATTTATTTGTGATTATTTCCTACCATCAATCCTTCTTAAAAAAAGGCCTCTTTTTCATCTGATATGCTTCCTGTAGGTTAGTTTGTACCTCTTTGTGATTTGATCGATTCTTGAGTTTATGCAATGATCAAGGCTAAAAGTTCATCTCGTTTCAGCTTGAGTTTGTACCGAGTCTTCTTCTGCGTCTCCTGAACTATTGGGTCGTGGTCATCGTACTAAATTTCCTTCTACTCGTCCTCATGGTTTCGCTCGCCATCTTAACTCTCCCCCCGTTGCTCACTCACCTGCTCAGTCCTCAGGTACTCCTTATCCTATAACACATTTTGTAAACTGTGATTCTTTTTCACCCTAGCATCGAGCTTTCTTGGCAGCCATTACTGCAGGCGTTGAGCCTCGGTCGTTTCGTGAGGCCATGCAGGATGCCAAATGGCGTTCTGCCATGCATGATGAGATACGTGCTTTGGAGAAAAATCGCACCTGGGAAGTTACTTTCCTTCCTCCTGGCAAGCGCGCCATTGGTTGTAAGTGGGTGTTTAAGATAAAATATAATGCTGACGGTTCTGTTGAGCGCTATAAGGCTCGTCTGGTTATCCTTGGTAATAATCAGGTTGAAGGCATTGACTACCAGGAGACTTTTGCGCCTGTTGCCAAAATGGTCACTGTTCGTACCTTTCTTGCTGTTGCTGCCGCCAAAAACTGGGAGTTTCACCAGATGGATGTCCATAACGCCTTTCTTCATGATGATCTCCATGATGAGGTTTATATGAAATTTCCTCCTGGTTTTCGCACCAGCACTTCTGGTCAGGTGTGTCGGCTTCGTCGATCTCTGTATGGTCTTAAACAGGCTCCTCGTTGCTGGTTTGTTAAGCTTACCCAGGCTTTAAAGCAGTATGGTTTTGTGCAATCTTCCGCTGACTACTCTTTGTTTACCCTTCATCGTGGTTGTATTTCTCTTAGTCTGTTGGTATATGTTGATGATCTTGTTTTGGCTGGTAATGATCATGTTGCTATTACTGCGTTCAAATAGTATTTGAGTACTTGTTTTCACATGAAGGATCTTGACCCTCTTAAGTGCTTCTTGCGTATTGAGGTTTCCCGTAATTCGTCTGGCATATTTTTATGTCAACGAAAATATGCCTTAGATATTCTCTCGGAAGTTGGTCTTTTGGGTACGAAACCTGTTACTTTTCCCATGGACCAGAATCATCGTCTTCCTTTGGCTGAGGGTTCTCCACTCTCTGATCCTGAGCCGTATCGTCGTCTGGTTGGTCAGTTGATCTATCTTGCTGTCACCCGTCCTGATATCTCTTACTCGGTTCATATGTTGGCTCAATTCCTGCAAGCTCCACAACAGGCTCACTGGGAGGCTGCTCTCCGGGTTGTTCATTATTTGAAACAACATCCAGGTCAGGGTATTTTTCTTCGTGCAGATTGTGACCTCCAGCTTTATGGTTGGTGTGATTCTGATTGAGCTAGTTGTCCTCTGTCTCGGCGTTCTCTCACTGGCTGGTTTATTACTCTTGGTGCTTCTCCTATTTCTTGGCGAACTAAGAAGCAGCAAGTAATCTCTCGCTCGTCTGTAGAGGCTGAATACCATACTATGGCTAATACTGTCTGTGAGTTGAAGTGGTTGAAGGCTTTGTTACTGAGTTTGGGTGTTCGCCATTCTCAGTCTATGCGCCTTCATTGTGATAGTCAGTCTGCGCTTCATCTTGTTGCAAATCCAGTTTTTCATGAGCGTACCAAGCACATCGAGGTTGATTGTCATTTTTTGCGTGATGCGTTTATTCAGGGGGTCATTTCACCTATTTATGTTCCCACTACGTCACAGCTCGCCGATATTTTCACTAAAGCTTTGGGTCAACGGTAGTTTTCTTATTTTTTGTCCAAGTTGGGCATTCGAAACCCGCATGCTCCACCTTGAGGGGGGATGTTGCGATATATGTATATATTTTTGTATAGGGTTATTTTCGACCTTTGTACGTACTAGGGTTTCCACCGTATATCCTAAATGATGTGTATATATAGTCCCTCTGTGGACCGATCAATAGGGTATCATGTTTTATGCCGGCCATTTAGTTTGTGTCAGCTGCATCCTCATCAAACGGTTTCCACTTTGATCATATTATGAGCTCCTCCTCCATAGAAAGGTCAGTTCTCCGTATCTAGTTAGGATTTAAAATTAGACAGGGATACCCACATTTAGACTTTCCGATTATATGAATACTTTGTTACAAACTCCCTCCGTTCTAAAATTATTATACAATTTAAATTTTTATTTTAATAAAATTTAAATTCAAATTTTATTAAAATAAAAATTCAAATAGAACAATCATTTTGAGACTGAGAGAATCACATAAATGCATAAAATGATTCAGGGATCTGGCCAAAAGCAAAGAGTTTCAATGATGAAGGTGTGAGTCCTATCCCCAAGCGTTGGAAAGGAAAATGAGTACCGGGACATGATTTCAAGCCAAATTGCAACAGGTAAAAGTTACTGAGGAGCAAAAGACTCCATCAGATCAGATTTGTAATCAAAGAATGAAGGAGATCACGGAGCACTAAGATAGCATTTAGTGTCAGGAAAGAATCTCTCCTTAAAATCAGAAGTTTGACTATACGTTAGCTTACCTTGTAGAGGCTCATTTTGTACAGATAAATATTTGTATATATAGATACTAGTGATGTCTGGTCGCGCAATGCGCGACCCTGGCCCAGTTTATCTGTAGATCTTAGAAATATTTATATTTGAAAAAAATAAAATTTGTATTTGGAGCGATATATTTTAGAAATTTTTGAAGGATTTAGAAATGTTTTATAAGTGTGATCATAGAAATATTTGTATTTCGCAAAAAAAAAAAAAATTGTATTTCGCCATGTATGTTTTAAAAATGTTTTATAAGTGTTACTTATTAAATATAAATAGCTTAATCGAATATATGTGTTGAAGTAAATGTTAGATAAAATATAAAAGCATCCTAATAAATTTAAATATTAGTAAGATGATTTATTGATGTTCTCCATTGGTCGTGCCAAATCAATACTTAGTTTTGGAGATTTTTAATAGCTTTGTAATAAGCTTCATCCGAAGGGTATACGCTTAAAACAAAATTGACACTTTGTAACAAAAAAACCTAATTGATCAATTCAATTTAAAAAACCACTCTAGTTGAATGAAACATAAAGAAAAAATTTAAAAAAAAAAAGTGTCACGTAAAGTGCAAAGGGAGATTTAGTAATTTAGTTATGGTTAGACAAAAGGGCAATTTAGTATTTTCTACATGCCACGTGGCAATCATATGAGGTGTTTGAAAGGGAGGTTTTTGTTTCTAATATAGTAGGATATGTACTGTGTAAATTTGATATGATGAATACATATGTTTATTCCAGTATTGATAAAAGTAACATATCATATTTTGTATTCCGTTCTTCTCAAAATGAAAATTGTTGAATTTAAATTTTTGCTTTCGGTATAAATTGTACTCCCTCCGTCCCATAATTATTGTCCAGTTTGAATTTTCATTTATAGTTCAAATTATACTAAAAGTGAAATCTCAAACTGGACAATAATTTTGGGACAGAGGGAGTATTAAGATGATTTTGAAGATTTATATTACCTCACATGTGGTTCCACCTCAAATCCAATTTATAATGAGAGAAATAGCAAATGAGACTTATATATTGATCAAGATTACTATTTTCAACACGTGATAAGTGTCTTTCACTCGTTCTCAAATTTAAAGCAATTTTAATGGACAAAAATCCGATCAAGCGAATGTTAGGACAAAGTATATATGTATACTATTCAATTTAGGCAAGTGATTTTGCCACAACGCTTTTTAGTTTTTAACATCCAAAAACGAAAATGACCTACTGACCCCTATAATGCCGAATCTATCTTCCTCCTCTATTTTGTGCCTTTGCTTTTCTTTTTCTTTTTTTTTTCCTATTCAAATCAACTTTCCAAAAAAAAAAAAAACGTCCCCTCCGCTGCGGCAGCCATAATGAAATTTTCATCAGTTTTACTGGGACAAATGTACATCACAACAATAGTACTCTCCCCCATCATGACAACTAAAAGAAAAAGAGATAATGGCTATACTCTCACTGTTGATAATTATATATCGACCAAATCTATTTAGGATACCAAACTCTTAATATTCTTTTTCAATTACAAAATTATTTCTCAATGTTTCATTCATGTGATCATTAAATTAAAAAAAAATAGAGAAGAACAAAAGACAATGAGGAATTAAGAATGTCAAGAGTAGTTGAAACTTAAATCTGTCATATGACTTATCAAATTCACCTAATAATTATTTTTGTAATCAAGAACTTTCAAATTGTAACTTCTAATTAAGTCTTTTTATTTTCTTGACCACATTTAATTCTTTCTTCTTTTTTTTTTAACTAAACACCCAAACTTCATACATGAGAAAAATAACTTCAAAGTTAATGCATAAGAAAACAAAGCTAGAAAATCAAATTTAATTAATGCATAAAAAATGACTACCAAACCACCAAAACACATTTTGCAATTATATATAATGTTGAAGATCAAATTTTGGAAGAAAATGAATTTGATCTCATAAGGGTAATTATGGAAAGAGAAATTATTTTTGTTTTGGATGCTATATATTGTTACGGCAAAATTATTATCTTTTGATTTATCCATAAATGCTAGCTAGTGTGTGTTAGATGATGATCATTCATCATGTAATTTGAATATAATTTAATTAATTAATTAGTGATCACTTGCATTATTTCCAAGAAACTGATTGGAGCAAGGAATTACAATATAACCTCCTTAAATTGAACCTCTATTAATTAATAACTTTTATTAAATAATATTTTTCTTCGGTCCCAACTCGGGACCAGTACAAAAAATTTAAAAAAAAACTCGATTAATTTATAAGATAATAATTTTCAAGAATCTCCTATATAAATATAGGTCCCCACAATTTCATAAATTGATAAGTACCTAAAATAATGAATTAGATTCGAAGATTAACTTAGATTGCAACTTACATTTTTTTTATGTTTGTAATTATTATTTTTTATTCCAATAAAAAAATTATAATGTTATGCCTAGGGCTGAAACGAACTTTTTTTTATATAATAATAAATTTTTTTATTTCCTTACTCATTTGATTGAAAAAAACTCCTTAAATTAATAAAATATTAATTTATTGATAAATTTATAATTATTAATTTATCGATAAATTAATAAATTTTGGAGGCCCGAGTATATTATTTTATAGATGTTTTACTGTACGTAATAAACGACAATTCTAATTCACCAAGGGACCACCAAGGCCATGGACGGTGTTGATTTTTAGAAAAATTCTTATTAAGGGTGCTATATGTTTCAACATTTCTAAAGAGAGCATAAAATTTTTAAAATTCTCCTCAAGGGCGTAGTAATACTTTTAGCCATTTACTATTTTGTTAATAACAAATGTAAACTATACTTAATGTAGTTATTAATAATATTTATATTTTTCTTTAAGAGAATAAAGTTTTCTCTTTCCAATTTCATCATCTTTTATTGAATCATTTTTCCCCCTAATTTTCATGAAGCCATAAACGGTTTTGTACTCTGCTCTTAATTGTTTTGATAATTTCATATTCCACTTACCCCTCTCCTTTCCCCATAGGCTATTATTATTTCCATAAAAAATTTATTTTTCCCTTGAAATAAGATTTTTAACTCAAATCAGTTTTTCTTTTCTTTTTAGAAATCATAGATCAATAATAATATATATAATTTAGAGTTTTAGAATTTTTTACTTTTATACACAGATTTTGAGAAAATTGTGCTAAATATAGAATTTGATCTTTTTTTGGTCCTAAGAAGTTACTTATTCTTGATTTGGGTTTCTAAGGAAAATTGCATCTAAGGTCATATTTATTATTTTTTTAAAGTATAGATTTTAATGTTCATTAAATAAAGGATACAATTGTTACAAATAAAATACTTAATGAGTACAAACATTAATACACCCTTGAGGGGAATTTTAAAAATTTTACACCCTCTTTAGAAATATTAAAACATACAACACCCTTAATAAGAATTTTAACACTACATGGTTTGTCTTTTTTCAAAGAAAAAAAAATTTTAATTAAGCATATATATATATATATATATATATATAAAAGGATCACTTAAAACTGGCGATTAATTGATGAATGCATTTCTTCGAATATTACCAGGGTGGAGGCGTTCATGCTGGTAATTTTGGAAAAGCTCCAATCTATCCTTTGACCGATGGTCTTTCAGTGGCAAATAATAACAAACATCTAGGTATACTTTGCTAAGTGTACCTCATGGGCAAATTAATACACTCTCCTTCTATACAAGTGGGGCTTTTAGTCCAGATTTTAAGACACCACACGCGTATTAAATTTTCTAAATTTTATCCCCTTTTTTAGCACACGTTTCATTTTAAACTGACTTTTTTAATGATTATCCGATTAGCTTTTATATTATTTTATTTCATAAGAATTTTTTTAAAATGATGGATTTTATTTTTGATAAAATTGGAGATATGTGTACGAGTAAATTTATGGATGAGTAATGATATTCACAAAGATGAATAACGATGCAAATCTTGATGAATAATAATCCCATCCTAGATGAATAACAATACTAAAATGAAGAATATATGTAGTTTTTGCAAGGTGAATAATTGTATTTTGTTAGTGGATGAATAATGTGCTACAGACTGAATAACTTTGATTAAAAAAAAACTAACAAAAGTATACTTTATAATGATTTAATATCAGTTACTAAATTGACAAAATTCTAATTATGTAGTATACTATATTAAAATTGTATAAGAAAACTAGTTATTGTTTTTAACATATAAGGACTTGAAGGACCCGCCGATGATCGATTATGTTGATTGTTTGATTTTAGCAATTCTGCCAAATATTTGATTCGCGACCGATTGAGTTCATTTTGATAAACATTTTTTTGTCGCTGATCAAACAAAAATAACATTGCAATATGTGATATTTAACATTCAATCAAAACTCTGTTAATCATCAATAACAAGGCTATTGAAGATGAATAATCATCTTTAAAATGCTGAATAACTATTAAAACTATATAACCTGTCAGGTTAATATGATGAATAACCGTTACATACTAAATGAATAACTATTTCACCAATGATGAATAACTTGATAGGTATGATGAATTATTATGTTTTATACTTATTAAAATCAGAAGATATAGTGTATTATGATCATAAATTCATTAGGAGGAATACTTATAGTTTTAATTATGACTAACTATATCTATGTATATGCATAGATCATTCGAACAAACGTTGAACATACAAATAGATGAATAATCAAATATTACGGATGAATATGACCAAAATATACATGTTCTATTTATCCACTCAGATGATTAACAATTATCAAAAAAAAAAAAAAAGAGTAACAATCATACAACGCAATTATTATAATAAATAACTCTTTATTATCGATGAATAATGGCAGGGTAACTGCTGAATAATGAATAGATATGAAAAACCCTTCCAAAATCAACAACCAATGGATGAACAAAATCTAACAAATTGGTGAACAACCATTTATAATCGAATGCAGAGACCTTAGATCTACATAATCTAGCCAAAAAACTAAATATGAATAACCAGCTAATAACACAATTATTATGATGAATCTGCTAGTTTCAAGGATGAATATTGAATACGAACTAATGAATAATGCACAGATCTATTAGTCTTTTCCAACACCAACAACAGAACGATGAAAAAAACTTAAAAATTGATGAAAAAAAAAATCTATAATCGAATGCACATACCTACATTTACATAACCCAATCAAAAAAAAACAAATCAATTGTTGAAGAGATTAAACCCAATCATAAACTTCTGGCGATTCACAAAATATGTGTTCTTTTTCGCAGTAGATTTTAAATCCATAAACCTCTGATAATTCATCGAACCGGTTAGAACTAGCAATTCGAAATTACCAACCAAAGATTTTGAGAATTTCAAACAAAATTCACCGGACGAAACACAAAACAGATAAATAATCTCATATCTTACCGTAAATCTCATATTCAGCAGCGGATATTGCAACCAAACTCACGGGATTTGATGCACAATCAGATTCCTTCTTCAAAAATACTGCCGACGAGAGGTTTTGATGCCAAATCGCTACTGAGGATATTTTGTTTTTTAAATTTTTTAGTTTGAAACGTCTTTGGATTAGAATACGAAGTTGGATGGATATGATTAATGATGGCTGAAAATTATGAGAAATATTAGAAAATTGAAGATTTGAAAAAATCTTTTTTTTTTTACCCTCTTTTTGGGCGCATGGTATCCACCCTAGGTGCACCTTGTGCTATATATTATAACTGGTCTTTCAGCTAAGAAATCTGGAGAAAATGATAACCAGGCAAGGTAATCAAAATTGATGATAACTAATTAATTTTTTTTTCTTTTTGGCATCCTAATTTAGACTAGACTTATTCTCAACGTATCAATTTTCCAGTTTCTAAAAAAAAAAGAAAGAAAATCTAACAGTTAATTAATTAATTGGAATCTGTGATCAGTGACGAGTCCAAATAGTACGGCCCGTTACTAGGCCGGCCCAAGTTCGGTTCATAATTACTTTCCTACCAAGAAAGGGTTTCATAACCTAACTCTATAAATAAGGATCAACCCCTCATATCAAAGGGATGCTTTATGCACCCGGTTTATACCCTAATTACGAATAATCTTACTGACTTAAGCATCAGAGAGTCTACCCTCGGGAGATCTCGAGACTCTGTCTTGCAGGTTTTAGGGTTTCATAGCCGCCATGGCCGCCGGTTCAATCAACTGGAGACGTCGGCACGAATCCATGCTTCGTCAAGTGGCACGCCCGGTGGAACCCTAGGGTTTCCTCAAAATAAATTTTCTCAAGAAGACGAACGGCATTGGACGTCTCCGCTTGATCATCGGTGATCAATCTTAAGCATAGTTAGGCAATAGACATGGTTTGCCGAGCCTAAACTTCCATCCAGCACAAGCTTTGCCGAGCCAAAGTTTTCATCCAGGTTACAATATTGGTTGATAACCTTCAATTATTTAATTAATCATTAATCAAATAGCATGGTTTTGATTGCTTTTAAGGAGAAAGCATGCTTGTTTGCGTCTTCTTGTCTTTTACTTATGGTGAAAGGTTCGTGGGACGCCGGATCTTGATTAACAAGCCATCAGCTTCAATCCAAAATCATCATGTCATGACAAACTCGATCGAAGGAGTTGACGGATCCAACGTCTCCTTTCCATTGATTCACAATCAGTGACATTGAAACCACCAAATCACGGTGCCCAGGTTTCATGTTCTTAACTTTTTATAATTCTCTATATCATCAAGTTGTGAATTACATAATATATAAGTCCCGTTTATATACATACTTGAGTTATGATTATGGGCCTTGAAAATTTGAGGGTAAGATAATACTTATGCTATATTCTGATCACCCTTTTATTCTAAGCCGTGATTTATGGTTGCTAAATACCTCAATGTCTTGTACGGTTTGGCCACCTTTTCCTACTTGGGAGGCATGTTTTATTAACTGATTGTTAAGCAAATATCGGCTCGATATGTTTTCACAAATTGATTTCTGAAGCTTATTCCTAACTCTCGAATTGTTTAAACAATAATTGATAATACATATGCATGGTTCTTGTCACTATAGATGTTTCCATATAATGCATGCACATGCATAAATCCTTGATTCAAGGTACTTTTTATTTCCATATTGGTGTTAATTAAGTGCATATCTATGAATTATATGTTGAGCTAGTCATGCCTCAACCATTGATAACCTATGCATGTATTGATATCATGTAGCCTCATTTATGGCCAGAGATTTCTTCTTAACCAGCCATTATTGTCTCTGAAATTATATAACCAGTTCTCTCATTTGGATGCAAGAGATAGCTCTCATCTGAGAAGTAGCTGAATGTTCACACTCGCTACTAATTGCTTTTTATTCGAGCTCTTTTCAATAAAAAAAGAAAGGGGATACACTTCTTTCCCTAGGGTCCAAGACTAAGCAGCAAATGGTATCAATGATTGAGAATCCTTGGCGAGTCGACCATCGCTCGAGCACTACTTTACCACCCATGGAATTCGAGAAGATATGTCTCGAGATTCAACGGCAAACACAAGGTCACGGCGCCTTGTCAAAACCAAACAAGGTCGAGAAGTAAATCAGGCAGTGAGGACTACGAAGCCTCTTGTCACGGCAGAAATCCAAGTAGTCGCAGCCGCTCGCCATGGATTCTAAATTTTCTGAAAATTATAAAACGGTCCTTAATGATTTTATTATTTACATTCTGACGTTAAATATTCTGAATGCGCAGAATAGTCCCGGGACCGTCAGAGGACATACTTGGAAAAAATTCTCTTCTACTAAGCGGAATTTATGATTCAATCCTTTCATCTATTATTATTTATCATTCTTACCTCTAATGACTTCCTTGTTTTTCATAAAAGTCCTACCTTTACAGCAAGGGGCGACCGAGTGCCTCAAAAGTCACATCCCCTCGATGAGGCACTCAATCCTTAAGACTTGAGTACAAGGCCCCTCGTTTGTTTCCGGCAGCACAAGCTGAAACACCCTTTCTACATAATCGCAAGAGGCATAGTCTTTAATGACAGATAAGTTATCGTAACTTTCTATTACAAATGAGTTCATATCTCATTGTCTTCAGAACTTATTCATATGACATGAAAGCATTTAAGTTTCAAGCATCATTATGCATAAACACATATACTATGCCTTCCTGAGCCTATTGTTGCTTATCATCATAGTAGTAGCATGTCGATTGTATGTTACCTGATTAGGTTTCCTCACATATTTATATGAATCATCCCCTTTTTGCCCTCATAGCAAGCATGAAGATCCTTGCGAAATATTTCAATAACACATAAAATTGTATCGCATGCATGATATTACTTGCCTATTCTCCATGCATGCACTGTGTTAATCATTAACCTATTCTCCATGCATGCACTGTGTGAATCTGCTAGTGTTCATACCATTACGTCTATGATCATCCATTATCTAGCCCTCACATGCATCAGTTCTTAGGATACGATCATAGAGTCATAATACCTATGCTTTCTCGAGTAGAATCTAATTGCTATTTGCAATCTAGATCTTGATCATAGCACATCATATTGTTCACCTCGATACTTCTCGAAAAGCTGTTAATCTATGATCTTGAGAATAATAATGTAAGGCCTTCTATCATGAAGGCATACTCGATTTTCGAGAGAACTTCTACTTATTTTTGCAGAACTTGCAAACGAGCGAGACGGAGGTAGCTCCTCCATGACACAAGCATGTAATCAGGCCGCCGTAGCCTCGTACCAAAGAGACACCAATACATGGTGCATGTCAAGAACGAGCTCCGTCGATAACAATGAGGAGTCTCTCAACAAATGGGGCCGCAATGACTTTCACATCTAATGGTCCAGCCCCATTGCAAATCTCCATGACTCTTCAGGAGTCCGTAGTAAGTACAAACCCGTGGAGAAGCATGTCATGATCTCTGCAACATCCTTTCATAGCCGTTCTTAGCTAATCAAACCATGGCTTCGATAGCCTTGCTCGTATCGCGGTGAGATCTTTCCACTCTTACATTTCACGTCTCGAAATGACTGTTTTTGAAGGGGGCAGAGTCCCTTAATAATATATTGTATTCCATGTCATTTCTCTGACTATGATAATTTGTTGCTCACTAATTCAACTATAAATGCATGAGTAAGTGTTTAGTCAGGATCAGAGACCAGGTTGGTTGATCATGGTGTCTATGCTTGAGAAGCATCCCCATCAGATTAATGTGTCCTTGGTAGTTATCATCGAAGAGTTCAGGAAAATACTCCCTCAACACTAAGGTACACTCAAATGATCCCTTCGACAATGCATCCTCGATCGAGGAGCCAATGTATATATTATCAAGCTCCGAGAGCCTTTATGACCTTATTAGATGAAGGTACACACTATCTTTCAGCTGACATGTCATTTTTATATTTGCAATACATGTCTCGGACTAAGTTGCAGGATAAAACATACCCCAAGAACTCTGGGGCAAAATAAGCAGAGATACGTAACTCTTACAGCTGATCCCTCGAGCATGGCAGCTACATCAAGTTTGCTCTAACCTTAGAGTGTTCATACTCTAAACCCGGGATATAGACCATCGGTCTAATGCACATAGTGGTAGCCCACTCGAGTACTCATGGGAGCTGGCGTATCACATATACCCAGTTACACCCAGTTAAACATGACTAGTCATTTAAATGGACATCCTCTTCAGGACCGTTATCGGGACGGATATCCTCTTCAGGACCGTCCTCGAAAGTGTCGTGTATTCAACATCCGGAAATTCATGGGGTCATGCTACCCTTAACTGTTACGACTAACAGTCTAAATTCGAGGAGCTCGTACCCAACTTCCTCGAGGATATCCTCTTCAGGATCGTCCTTAAAAAGGCATTCTCTTCAGAATCGTCTACACAAAGGCATTCTCTTCAGAATCGTCTACACAAAGGCATTCTCTTCATAATCGTCTATACAAAGGTATCCTCTTCAGGATCGCCTGCAAAAGAGCCGTATACTTAACATACGGCCATTATAAGCGCTTTACAAATAATTCATAAGCCGTGTACTCGACATCCGGTATTGAGAAAGGCCTTGATTTCTATGTTCATGAACAAGGGAAAGACTATCCCTCAAACCTAAACACGTGTTTTATACCTCAATGAGAACTAGACTTGTTCTCGAGTATGCTTTCTTGGATCGATCTATTATGTTATCCAACGCAAATGACTTTATTCTCGATATTCTTGAGTTTTTCTATTATCGTGGTTATTATCCATCTCCTTATGTTAGACGCCATTTTACTGTATTACCCCTATGAGTATGAGGGCTTCTTGATCATGTACTGCCTCAAACTGAGCGGCGGGAATTACAGTATCATCTAAAGTCTCGGTATGCCAAATGCCAACCCAAGACTTGGGGGCTCCGAGATGAGTAATGGCTCCGGAGTTATCTATAACGAGGAGCGTTTATATATATGGGAGATTGTAAGGCGTCTGGAAGTGACATCATACATCTACTTGGGTTCGACACGTCAACCTGGTTTATACTTCTCAAACCCGGACTGAGGGTTTCATGCTTTATTTGTCGGGACATGAGAAATGGCAAGTGGGTCGGTTGGGCGGATATAAATAAGCTTAAAAACTTGTATACCTTCTTCAAGGTCAGATAAGTCGCAATTCTTGGGATTGGTGTGGAGTCCTACTCGAGAGAATCTTCTCGAATCTCATTATCCCAGCGTTCACGTAATCACATGGCATCTTCTACGGTGTCTTCTACTTTCTTCTGTCCCTCTCACTATCGATGCTTCATATGGTGACAGTCTCGACTCTCTAAATGCTCTACTAAGCTCGACATGGTCTTCTCGAGTCTTCGGATTATTCTGAGGCAAGTTCTCGACGTACTGACTCAGCCCCAAACTGTTCTTTCAGACTTATGTCCTCGACATCGGGTATTCTGTCTTCATTCTTTATGCTTCTCGATCTACTAATCTGTGGTTACTCTCGAGGGGTTGGATTTATTACATCTCGTTCAGAAGCATATGTCACAGTTCTCTAGTCAACTCATCATCTCGACAATAAGTATATCTTGGCCGCTGCTAATGACACACATATTGAGACTAGTGGGAATCTCCACTACGTCTCCTTCTCGACGACTGATTATATTGGGCCAAGTTCTTGGCATACAGCTCCAGCTTGTATTTCTTCTCGAAATTATGTCTTCGACGACAAATGTCAATAGTCAGTCTTATTGCACCTTCTCTCTTGGTTCTTACCATAGTGTTGCCAGACATCTCCTTCTCGAGCTTATGTTCTCGAAGTCCTCGAGACTCATGTGTTCAACCTCATTTAGGCATATCTCTTGCCTCTGTTCACGAGATTATTTGATATTGCTTCTCATTCGTTATTCTCGAGATTTGGAGTTAATGCTTTTCGATCTGAAGTGCGCATTGTAGTCTTCGAGTAGATCTCTTGTTCTGCCTGTTATTGACAACACTCCATTATATCTGAAATAGTGAGAATCTCCACTACTTCTTCTTCTATAATCCTCTCAAGGAGTGGGGCATTCGCCTCGATATTTCTCTGGTGCAGATTGTGAAGACCATCACATAATGCTTTCTCGATTAAAAGTCTGGACTAATGTCTTCATCTTCCTCAGACTTCGATGTCAATCATTATAAGTGACATGCAGATCGAGAAAGGTACGCGCTAAATGCTTTTATTGCTTTAATCTCTCCTCGATGCTAACTTATCGCAGGTTTTCGATCCAAGTCAGTTTTTCCCGAACTTGAGGAAACTATATACTTCGCGTTATCAAGCCTACCTTATCTTCAGACCTCGAAGTATAGGCTTGATAAGGGGCACTTGACGAGTCTAAATAGTACGGCCCGTTACTAGGCCGGCCCAAGTTCAGTTCATAATTACTTTCCTACCAAGAAAGGGTTTCATAACCTAACTCTATAAATAAGGATCAACCCCTCATATCAAAGGGACGCTTTATGCACCCGGTTTATACCCTAATTACAAATACTCTTACTGACTTAAGCATCAGAGAGTCTACCCTCGGGAGACCCCGAGGCTCTGTCTTGCAGGTTTTAGGGTTTCATAGCTGCCATGGTCGCCGATTCAATCAACTGGAGACGTCGGCGCGAATCCATGCTTCGTCAATGAGAAATTGTGTTGGAGAAGCGTTAGATGCAAAGAAAATCAAAATGAAGATTGTGCTTTGTAGACTGAACACCAATGATACTACTAGAGCTGGCCAGCTTGAAGACATTAGATGTATGGGTGGAATCGGAATGATATATGAGGATGGAGAACTCGTTGACTCAGTTTCCGATTCCATTCCCCGGATCCCAGTCACTTGGCAAGATGCAGATCAGATTCAAGACCATATCAACTCAACCAGGCAATTAAATTTTTTTTTATTGATCTAAAAAATGTTACAAGTGTAATTACAATCAATGTTATACTACTATTTTGACTGAATCAATTACCGTTTTATCGATTATTCTTATTCCGTGCTTTCAAAATATCCAACATATGAATAAGGAAAACTGGATGGCTTCCAAGTCTGGGGCCGTCAAAATACATCCATTTTTATCAGTCCAAAAATAAATGTTGGACAGACTCAATCCCTACACTTTAACAAGCAGTTGACACTTGACACTTGCATTCCTCTTCTGCTAAAACCTGACCAAATAAGGAAAGCATTGGTCACAACTCTCGTAAGAAGCCTCTGAAGCTTGGCTGGTGGCTTCATTCTGCAAAATAAATTTCTTTCTTCCTTCTTTTTGCGGTCCGCCAAGGTTTCTGGAGCTTGATGCATTGTTCTCTATCCTCACATTTATTGTATAAAATCTCAGTAGAAGTCTTCACCCAAAACAGCTTGTCCTTGTGATAATCCTGTTCTAGCACCATGAGAAACATGATGTTTACCAATAGACATCTCCGGGTAAAATTCGCATCCATCAAATTCCTGACTTTCAAATTTATCAGATCATTAAACAACTGATAATTTCTCCATTCAATGGATAACCTACATTTAGAATCCAATTTGCCTGAACCAAAACATCCTGTCCGTTGATTTGCAATTATTCTGGATGCAAATTTAGCGACAAATGCTTGATTCAGGTCCCTCGACGATCCAAGGCCAAATCCACCTAGGAGTTTCGATTTATGAAGGTTTTTTCTAGGCCCTCAAGTTTATCCTCTGAGGTTACTTATCTCCTATATTTTTCTAGCATCATGCACCTCTTCATTGCTGTTCTGCTCCTTTACAGAAACAGCTTGATTAAACCTATTCACATCATCAAGGTGGACATAAAAGTTATAAGTTATTAAACTTCTTCAAACAAATATGGGATCTATTAAAACCAACGGTATAGAGCAAAGCTTAAAAAATTAGACCATAGGAGATTAAGAAACAGGCTAAAATTGAAAAACTTGCAGGACCAGCTTGTTCCAAGAAAGAACCCATCATCGTCGTCTTCATCTCCTTCTTTTGGACAGAAAGCTGTGGATTCCCAACAATTAGAAAGAGATGTTGATCATCCAACCAACACAAGCCAATATTCCAAACCACATAAAGAAAAATTAAAAATTATGAGAGATAAAATTCACAGAGAGCATTTAAGTCAAATTGCCGATCGGAAATATAAATTGAAAATGTGTGCATTTCACCAAGCATTTATAACAAATTGTAAGTTCAACCACTGCAAAGAAAAATAACAAAGAATAAGGTCTGCACCCGATAATTAAATATGTATACAAGAAGATGCAATCTGAAGGGGTGAAGAAAAATGGATTCCTTACTTCCGGGTGGAGACCTTGAGTTGATATCAACGCTGCTCTTGTTCATCAGCAATCTTCCCCACCAGATTTGTTACACTATCGGAAGAATAAATGACTTCAACCATTTTAAGTGTTGTAATGTACTCCAGAGAAGAAGGCACCTCTTCCAACTTTTTTCACCCATCTAAGATCAACTCCTGAAGACAGTCCAACTGACCACAAGCCATCCAGTTTACAAAGCTCCTGGGGTAACACAGTTCAAAGATTCTAAGTTTTAGAGAATTCCCCTTCTGTCATTTTCCGTGCATTCTCTTTAAAGGAGATCCCAATTAATGTGGGTACTTGAAGGCTTGGCAATTCCCCAATGGTTGACATATTTCTCCGAGGCAAACCAAAATATTTTAGACTCAGCTTGTTGAGATGTGGAAAATCAACTCAAATGTGATGCGCAGTTATTGTTCACTTTCAGCCAACAATGAAGCGATTCAAGTAGACTCGAACAACTGAAACACAATCTGCTCAAGGTTTTCTGGATGACGCTTATGGTGAAAAGCATGCACTTCAACCTATGGGCATTTGGAAACTTTCTTACAAGCCTTTCCATGCTGGCTATTGATGTCTTGACACCACATAGCCTATCCAACTCATATAAAACAGATGAGCTATCAAGATTTTTTTCTGGCAAAATTCCATAAAAGTGCTTTATGCAAAGATATACTTTATTTTGTAAATCCCAAAGACATCCTGGCAATGAAAAGTAACTGTTACTTGAATCCATACTAAGAGTTTCCAACTTAGTGAGCTTAGCTATGGATGGTAGGATGCTGAGACTAAACTTAGATTCAATTGCAAGGAAAGACAACTGAACAGCAGTTCAAATTCATTTTGGACAGCAACCAGTTATAAGAAATTGCTCAAATCCAGCACTCTCAGAAGTTCGAAGCTGTGAATCCAAGAAGCGCTTTCTGCCTATTCTTAAGGGACGTAGGAAAACTTAGCACATTGACTCAATGATCTTCCTTCCGGATCTTTAGAGCAGTGGAAAAACAGAGAATGTACACGAGGACAAAACAACTTCAATCTTGAAATAGCTGTGAGTAAATGCATAGCCTTCGAAGGTTGTACAGCTCACTAAATGCTAAAAGATCACCATATCCGTTTAGCATATGGAGAAAATGTTCATCACTAGTTTTCTGTAAGGATAAATCATGAAGCAAATCATGAATAGGGCTTGGTACAAAGCAAATGACCAAAAAAACCCAACTGAATAACAGCAACAAACCATAATAAGTTCACCTCCAATTATTATGCGAATTTTCTAGTCTCTTATGTTTCACAAAATAAATAATCCAACAGATGATACTAACCTTGATGAGATTTTTCTTAAGTAGTGAACAAGATTTTTCTCCTTAGTTGCTATAGGAACAATCAAAACACCCAAATGAGTTAATATTTTTTTGGCAGAATTGCTGCAATAAACAGAAAAAGGGAAGAAAGTAAAGCAAAAGCCAATCAGCTATTCCTACGAAGGTTCTTTCAGTGTGAAATTCAGTCGCTTTTGTTGACATTTTGTTGGTTTGTTCCACAAAAAGTAAGAGTTAAAAAGCGAGCCAGGTAAAACTTTTAATCTGAGAATTTCAATCTGTTGCAACCCAGAACTGAAAATTATTCTCAGAGTTTTATGGTCGAGGCACTAGCCGGCAAATTGCTTGAGCGTGACTTTGCTACGGGGGAGCTTCTCACTCTAAAAGAAGTTGACAAAGTTGGCTAAGTTTTTTACTTTTGAGGTTCTTAAATTTGTTTCTGTTTGATATTTTAAAATAAATTCACCTTCTAGCGGTTTAGGGATAAGTGGAACAGCTTGAGGCTCTAGGTGTCGCAGGAATTGACACATTACAAATTTCAAATCACACCCAGTAAGAACATTCATAATAGCATTGTCATTACTAAATTTACATTATCACGGAAACGCCAGATACAGCTTTAACTCACAGCCCATAAATGTCAAGGAAATCTCAATCAACAATTTTTATAATTTTCTTCCAGACAATATCGGACTAAACTATATTGTGCACCAAGCGCAATTTTAAGTAGCTTCAAATGTGATAATTGATTAAAATAAAACCTGGAATATGAGCAAGTCATGTCCATTAAAAAGAAGGTGATTACTTGACACTAAAATGAAACAGAAGAGACGTTTTGATGTAAGTCATGCCATATAATAGCAGTAAATCCAGATGAAGAAACACAATTGACAAAGATATAGAGCCTCAGAATTCGCATTTTGCACTTAAATAATGTCAGAATGGATATCTTCACGCTGTTGGATCAGACACGCGAAATGTCCCCAACAGCATCAATCCTAGCATGTTTTACATTTCTCAAGTATTTTACCACACCACAGAATTTAAGATGCAGAAAACTAGAGGCTTCAATTTATAATAACTTATCAAGGGTTAATCTGTAGTATGCAATCAACAAAATAAAATCTTGCGCGACATATCTGAGCATTGGAGATGCTTCTATTTATGCCTGGCAAATTTAAACACTATAAAACTCTTAATTTGCAACCAGAAGACAACAGCTAAATTTAAGAGCCAAAAGTGAAAATATTGAATTAGAGAAAAGAACCATTACCTCTGGATACATGCTTAAAGAGCCATTCAACTCTGAAGATCCTTGGCTACTAATTCTTGTGTAAGCACCACTGTGTGATGTGTAAACAAAAAATTAAAGTCAGCTCAACAACTTATACATGGATCAGTAACTCATGAAAATTAAAACCAAAGAAAAAAAGAAAAGAAGAAGAAATTAAAGGATGAAAGCCACAAAATTTCAAGGATAAACTAAATGAAATAACCATAGATCATTGACATAAACAGGGAGGACGTTAATATACTTTCAAAGGAAAAAATTTCCATTATTGTTTGTATAGGAACCTGTAAAAAACTTGCAAGAGTGAACCATGAGCCCTGGGTAAACAGCATGCTGTAAACCAAGGAAATCACCTCATTTTGCTGCAAATTAATTTTGGTGGAAAACATTGTCTTCCTCCTAATTCCAGACTAACAATATATCTCACATAAAAACACATGGATTCGTTCTTACAGTTGTTCTCGTATCAAAGTAATTTGTGCATAAACTTCATCAGTCTATTGTTCTTCCTAAAAAAACGCCATATTTATTCCAGCCTTTTTTTTTTTATTTTTTGAAACAGGTTCATTCCAGCCTCCGTGAAACATAACAAGAGAACTATCTTACAATTACCAAAATTTGCGATACACGAACTTTTCAGGCATATTTAAGCCCCTAAAAAGAATGAGTTATATCTTTTCAGGCATGTTTAAGCAACTAAACAGAATGAACCACAAAAAGAATGTCTTAAAGAACAGCCAAATAGAATAAGAGAAGCAAAGAGGAAAATTATAACTTGTTACAAGTCCAAAAACTTCATACCAAGAGTTATTAGAAGTAAGAGTGTCTAATCTGATAATACCAAGAGTTGGATACTGTTAACTTAGAAAGATGTTAAATTATGTTTATAAATCTTAGTTGAGGGTAATGTGTAGATGCTTATTTTGGCTGTTGAATTATTTCTGCTTAACATATAGTCATCATTCATACAAGTTACAAACCACATTCTCCTTGCTTAAATCTTCTTCCGGATTAAAATTTTCCTCTGCTCCGAACCAGACCAACTCACATCCCATTTTTAATCAGCTACTGTTTAGTCTTTCTTCTGTAATTAAACCTTATGACTTACGTTACGGGATCATGATTTGTGAGGGAATGAAGTTAGTTTAGTAAGGTCATGTGAGGTTTATTCTGCAGAGCATTTGATGTCCCTGTACTACCCTTTGTGTCCTGAAATCCCCTTGTCAATTAGTGCAAGCTCTTAATTGATTGTTCAGGTACTTACTTTGGAACTGGATATTGCTTAGATGATTGTAATTAGTCATTTCTCTTGAAGATTCCCCCTTTGCTAATTCAAAAAGTAATTAAAGAGTATCTTAGTTCTGTTTTGTCGTGAAAATTAATACAAAATCTTGGCAGTAAAAAGCAATTAGAAAGAAACTACAATGACCATTAATATTTTGGCTCAATTTTCACAATTCTTAGTAAATTGGAACCTGATGTTTTGTAACGATGTTGATTCTTTGTGCTCTACGAACATTGATAATCGCTGACATCTTTCTTTCTTTATTCAGGTGTTTCAAATTAACACAATGCATGGGACTAGCTAAGGAAGATGAAGATCCAGTCACAATTCTTATCGGCGATGGCAGTGGCATTGAGACGTGAAACTAGGCGCAAAACCACTCATCTCGTCTCTCTCGACCATACCTTGCAATCCTTTGTTGCCCCTTCAAAGTAAAAGATTATATTCTTCAATTTTGGATGATCTCTTTCTTTTTTATTTTTAGGGTTTCTTGTTTATTTATATGTTGTTATTGTTGCAGGGAGGAGGATGGTCTCAGATTGACTCGTATTTCTACCATGCCTACAGCTTGTTCATGGCGGCCATTTAGTCCTTCTTATGCTATGCTTATGCCAAGTAAATTGTTCCTGAATCTTTTGGTTCTGAGTTTAGAGAGGATGACATTTAAGAATGCTTGGTATGTCCTTACTTTATTTTGGCGATATACGAGTGTTCAGAATGTAGACATATAAAACAAAAGCAGAGAATTCTATTATGTAGATATGTTCCTTGAATGATACTATAGAATTTATATGTTCCTTGTATGATGTTTAAGATATTGTTTGTTGATTAGTTAGAATTTAAATTTGTGGCTGAAATGAAAATTAAACCTGAGGTTTTTGCTTATATAACAGGTGATTTAATCCCAAAAAGATTTTACCACCCACAAATAAACAGGCATGGAATACACCACTTGCGTTTTCAAGTTTCTGTTAGCAGTTGTATAGTCAAAAATAAAATCAGAAATTTTATCTCTTCTGAAACCACTTCTCATTAATTTGAAAAGAAACATCTCTGCAACAGAATCCAGCATTGGTTTTCCCAGATCTTTAAAAACCAAGGTTAAGTCAGCACTCCAAGAAATTTTACTGACATCAAAATCTTCCACTAGCTCCAAAAGCTCTTCCTTCTGACCACACTCACTCAATGAATCCAAACAACTCTGTTTAAAGGAAAGCTGATCTGCATTGTCACATGAATCAAGACTGTGGTAAAAAGCCTTTATCTTTTCATTATCTTTCAGCCTAATCAAAAGAAGTATCTCATAATAAGCCATGATTGGCCTCATACTTTTCTCTTTCATAAGATCACTAAAAGCATAGAACTCCTTTTCCAGCCCAAAATCAATCAAATATTTTAAGAACAGACCATCTACGTCCTCCTCAATCCTAACACCCATATCCTTCATGAATACAAAGATCTTGTTGGCCAGAACTACCTAATTTCGAGATATTTCTTCATCTTTGCTTCTCCCAGCTGTTTCCAAGCAAATCCGTACCAAATGACTAAATTCATCAACTCCAAAAATGGCCCACACTTTAACTGTTTTACCCAATCCGGTGAGAACCTCAATACTGGGATTAACACCAAACCTTTGCCCAAGCCTGTTTACTTGTGGATGGTAAAATCTTTTTGGATTAGATCGCATGTTATACAAGCAAAAACCTCAGGTTTAATCTTCATTTCAGCCACACATTTAAATTCTAACTAATCAACAAATAATATCTTAAACATCATACAAGGAACATATAAATTCTATAGTATCACTCAAGGAACATATCTACATAATAGAATTCTCTGCTTTTGTTTCATGTGTCTACATTCTGAATACTCCTATATCGCCAAAATAAAGTAAGGGCATACCAAACATTCTTAAATATCATCCTCTCTAAACTCAGAACCAAAAGATTCAAGAACAACTTACTTGGCATAGGCATAGCATAAGAAGGACTAAATGGCCGCCATGAACCAGCTGTAAACATGGTAGAAATACGAGTCAATCTGAGACCATCCTCCTCCCTGCAACAATAACAACATATAAATAAACAAGAAACCCTAAAACTAAAAAAGAAAGATATCATTCAAAATTGAAGAATATAATCTTTTACTTTGAAGGGGCAACAAAAAATCGCAATGTATGGTCAAGAGAGACGAGATGATTGGCTTTGCGCCTGGATTCACGTCTCAATGATTCACGTCTCAATGCCACTGCCATTGCTGATAAGAATTTGTAACTGGATCTTCATCTTCCTTAGCTAGTCCCATGCATTGTGTTAATTTGAAACACCTGAATAAAGAAAGAAAGATGTCAGCGATTATCAATGTTCGTAGAGCACAAAGAATCAACATCGTTACAAAACATCAGGTTCCAATTTACTAAGAATTGTGAAAATTGAGCCAAAATATTAATGGTCATTGTAGTTTCTTTCTAATTGCTTTTTACTGCCAAGATTTTGTATTAATTTTCACGACAAAACAGAACTAAGATACTCTTTAATTACTTTTTGAATTAGCAAAGCGGGAATCTTCAAGAGAAATGACTAATTACAATCATCTAAGCAATATCCAGTTCCAAAGTAAGTATCTGAACAATCAATTAAGAGCTTGCACTAATTGACAAGGGGATTTCAGGACACACAAAGGGTAGTACAGGGACATCAAATGCTCTGCAGAATAAACCTCACATGACCTTACTAAACTAACTTCATTCCCTCACAAATCATGATCACGTAACGTAAGTCATAAGGTTTAATTACAGAAGAAAGACTAAACAGTAGCTGATTAAAAATGGATGTGAGTTGGTCTGGTTCGGAGCAGAGGAAAATTTTAATCCGGAAGAAGATTTAAGCAAGGAGAATGTGGTTTTGTAACTTGTATGAATGATGACTATATGTTAAGCAGAAATAATTCAACAGCCAAAATAAGTATCTACACATTACCCTCAACTAAGATTTATAAACATAATTTAACATCTTTCTAAGTTAACAGTATCCAACTCTTGGTATTATCAGATTAGACACTCTTACTTCTAATAATTTAACACAAAACCAATACCTACCCACCCCCAACAATAACCGTCAGGGGAAAAAAAACAAACAAAAGCCTTCTACAAATTCTAAGAAAATATCCATGCGGCCATAGAGTGAACCAAAAGAATCAGAGGAAGAACATTTCCTAATTACACAACGCATTCAAAAATCATACATCTTAATAACGAGAAAAGTCTCTCAGAAATTCAAACAATTGATCCTACTGTCCCAGGACACACACAAAAAAAAAAGAAAAAAAAAATGCCACCAAACCATGACCTAAATCTGAAACTACACATCGAACCCAAAGAGGACATCAATTTAATAAGAGGGAAGACAAGTAGAAGAGACAACATCTAACCTTGGAGGGAAGAATCCTTTTTCCCAAAACTAAGTCCTAACTCTTGCTGTGCTACTGTTAGAACACAAAAGATTTCAGATTGGTAGATAAAAGGGGAGGAAATTGCGAAATTGGGGGGAGTTTTTTTACAATAGAAGAGGAGCAAAATAAGAAATTCGACTACGGTGGAAAGCTCCCGGCAACCGCATGTTTGAAACTGTGATGATGTTGAGCTCTCTATGGAAGAAGGGAGGAGAAAAGAAAAACGCAACCAAAACCCGACGACTTGCCCCGGGTTCACCGCCAACGGAAACCGGCAGAACTCCACTGTAGATGTTTCTTTCCGTTTTTCATATTATTACCCCTTACTTTTTTGCATTTGGTAATTTGGAAAGCGTTTTGTTGCTGTCCTACTGGATAGAGAAAGCGTAGTTGCTTCACAAATTTAAAATATTAAAGGCCTTTTTTTTTCGTTTTTCATTGGGGGTTGAGTCGTGCTTTTCACTCATTTAAATTTTAACTCGTTTTACCTCTTAAATACAAAATCCAATGAAAAGAAAATATCATCCAAACAACTTTCTAATTTACATGTTAGATTCCAATTTGAAACACTTTTTATTAGTATCGTGACCATTTTTTGGAACTAAAAATAGTTCAGTGACTAAATCCAAAACTTTGCACATTTATTTCAATTTGCTTCTAGTTAAAAAACACTTTCTACAATTAATGGTGGTTAGAAAAAAGTTTTTTTAGAATATGTATTGAAATATCAAGTCAAAAAATTTCACTAAACAATCGAAAAATGTCCATTTTGGTTACTGTAAAAAAAGAATTTCAAAAATTATTACTAAAAAACGGAAATGTGTCGATTTTGGTCACTGTAAAATATTAATTTTAGAGGTTATTCCGTAATTTTAGTGATCATTTTACAATTGTTTAGTGATCATTTTTTAAATTCTTTTTTTACAGCGACTAAAATGGGATTTCTGTTGTTGAGTGATTGTTTTGAAAAAATTCAACTTTGTAGTGACTAAAATGGGATTTTCATTATTGAGTGATTGTTTTTTGAAAAGTTCTTTTCTGCGGTGACTATAATTGACAGTATTTAATTGTTTAGTGATGACTCTTACTTGATATTTCAAAATGTAGTTCAAAATATTTTTTCAAAACCAACATCCAAACAACTTTTTGCTCAAAATACCATCCAAACAACATTTTCATTTCTCATTTAGTTTTCAACTTGAAACACTTTCCGCTTTTAAGTGGCAAAATAAAATGTAAGATGACGTCTAAACAAGTGCGCCTATAGGTTTTATAAAGAGTGTTTATTTTCAAAGCCACGACCTTTACTACTTGAAGCCACATATTTTAAAATTGGACCATTTTACCCTTATTATTTTTTCAAATCAAATAATTTGATTAGAGAGAAAAAAAAATTGAAAATTTAAAATAAAAAAATTTACCGACCGGGCGGTCCACCCGTACCCGGGACGGGTTCATTGCTCGCCCGGTCCCGGTTCGGTCCGATATGTTGAACCGGACCGGTCATGCCCTTTTTTTAATTTTTTAATTTTTTGTTTTTTTTTGTAATTAAAAAATAGCAATATTTGTTATTTAAAAAAGTCTAAAACTTAAAAAAAATCAATCGGATTCATTGCTATTTTTTTCATTTTTAAAGTTTTTGTTGTAATTAGTTAATCTAGTTTTTAGATCATTAAATTTATTAATAATTTATTATTTGAGTTACATTAAGTATCCCCAATCTTTGTAGTACAAAAAATAGTTAATCTATTTGCACATATTTGTCACAATCTTTGTAGTACAATTATTATTTTTCATTATAAATGTAATTATTATTTCAACTAAAAATTATCTTTAAAATAATGATTAAAGTAAAATTTATATTTTAATATCAATTCAAATAAATTAACTTAACAAATAATCTTAAATTTGTTTTCAAGTATAAATTAATTACTTGTTTATTTTCAAGTAAATATAAAATCGAGAGTTTAAGCACTAAAGCATAAATATTGTTAATAATATTTAAAGTACGAGGTATTCAACATGTAACGATATTGCGAATAAACTAATATTAAAATAAAAATTAATAATTTATCCGTTCTCACGTGAATCGGATCAAATGACTTGTCTGGTTCGGTCTGAGTGGCAGGGGCAAAAGGGAAATTCTTCAAAATCGGTGGCTTCAAGTATTAATTTGGGTGGCTGGAAAAATTCACCCGCTTTATTAATACAATATATGGTAACTAATGAAAGATTGGTTATCTTTTGACAGTTAAACAGTCCATTTAATAAATATTGTTGAAAAACTAAGTCTCACATTAACCAAAAAATTATATATACATATCCTTTTTACCCTATTAAATCAGAATACATGATGTTGATGTGGCAACTTCTTATTAAAATTTTTTGCTCCAAATGCACCATATTACATAAACCATTTTGCCATGTGTGATTCTCATTCTAAAACAAAAAATAAAAAATAAACTTATTTCTGGATAAAAAAACTTCTAAAACATACTTTCGAATCACATTAAATTCCTACAAATTAGTGAAAATTAAAATCCAAATCCCTTAGTCAAATTCCTTCCAAACTGTTGAGCACTCCCATTTCCACAGAAGGCATCCACAAAATCAACATATTCAACCATTGCTGCAATTCCCCTTCAAATCTCATAAATAACTCTGACCAAAATTTTGCTTCAAATTCATATCAAAAGATTTCAAATTAAAAATTTTGCTCCCATGTCTCCAGGCGAACAAAAAAAAAAAAACAAAACAACAGGTTTAATGAAATTTATTATTGTTATGATCTTTATTTTTTATTTCTCACAATTTGATTCTTATATTACTTTAATTAGTTTAGAAGATTTTTTTTTATATAATCAATTAAAAGATCCTAAAATTTAGATGATAATTTTAAATAAATATCTTTTCAACCTCATCTAACATTAAATCCACTTATAAATATAATTATTATTTCAATCATTACACATTATAATAAAAAAATATATATAACCACATACGTATTTCACTTAGATTAGAATTTTTCTTTTCATTTGTAAAAAAATTACTTATAATGGAAGGGGCGGCCCGGACATCTGTCTGGGCCAAACATCTAGTGTATATATATATATATATATATATATATATATATATGCACACACACATATGTCTCACATATTTTTCTTATCTCACGAAATTTTAATTTATTATAATCAAAACTAACTATGGATATGGGCAAATGGCGATATATGTTAAAGACTTCCCTTGTATAGAAATAGAAAGAGGGGGTCTCTTTGATATTTAAAAAGTAATAATAGAAAAAATAAATAAAAATCTCAAAAATCCAATCTACGAAACAATTTGATTTATGGAACAAACTTCTCCGCAAGAGGATAGATGGGGCGATTCGAACAATTTTTATTTAAATTCAAAATATGAAAAGATTAATATCACCATTACTATATCTATTCCTACTTTATTCTTTTTCCAAAAGAAAATTCCTACTTTATTCTTATCAGATGAATTATTGTAGATGTAGGTGGTGTTTTGATTTTGGTTGTACTAGTTTCAATTTTGAAGCCTAAACGAAAAGGATACTTTTATAAGTGATAACAATTTTATTACTTAAAAAATGAAATAGGTGTATTTGAAGTGAGCATATATGCCGAATAATACAAACCATGAATGGATGAATACTGAAACCAAATGGTAGTAAGTAGCTGTCAGACAAATGGCTCATTGAAAGATGAAAGCTCCTGATATCCCATTTAGCAGCGGGAAAAAATGTTCCTCTTGGGCTTTTCTCAAACAGAAGCCATGTATCAAATCATGAGTGCAACAAGCTTTGACACCTCCCCTGGAACTTCTCTTGGTGTCCATCAAACTCTTCAAAAAACCTGTCGCAACTTCTTCAAAGCTCATTGAACTAGTCTTGCGCACGAAGCCTTCAGCAATCCAATACCAAATCAGCCTCTTCAAGGAAACCTCTTGGTCTCTGGGAAATCCTCCAAATGACAGAAGGCATGACATCAAATAACACGGTAGATTCTGTAGCTTAGTTCTATCATGTTCTTGGTACTCCACCTGCTACTGAACTGTGCATGAAAACTTGAGTTATTCTCATTTCACGTCTATTTAAAGACATGCTTTCTTTACTTTGGAATGTTTAAAGAGGTTAAGCCAATACTTGTTGAATTGTTATGGCTATGGATTGCTTAAGGATTTGTGGGGAAAACTAAAAGTGAGTGTTTAGAGGACATTGCATAGGGATATCTGATGGAGTTGATTCAAAGAAATCTAGTTATGGTCGCTAAGAAAGGATGCAGAGGCTAGGTAGAAATTAGAATAGTGCATCCATCAAGACTTCTTGTTCACCTTTTGCACGGAAAAATGCAAGGAAGAACACTTCATGCAATTACTTGAAGGGGTATGAGCTCGGTACTTCCAAAGAGCCTAGTGTACTATATCGATTGCATGTTCTATCTGGGAGAGACAAGGATTTCGCACAGTCCACATTGCTTTGTCCTCGCTTAGGCTCTCTGTTATTCCATGACTCTAATCATAAAAGATGGCATGGAGAGTGTGTCTATGATGTTATGTATAAATTTTGGCCTTGTAACCTTTTACGAGTCTTGGATTTAAGGGGATTTTAGTGTGGGCTGCATAACCGCAATTGTACATTTGAGGTACTTGGCCTTGGAAATTCAACATAAAGAAATTATCATTAATTTGAAGAGTTTTGTTCTTAGAGGACCGTCATGCTTTGTTTCACTACCAGATACAGTATGGAATATAAAAAAAATAATAATAATAAAAAAATTATGCACATGTGTATCACTGATGGGCTTGCTCATTTTCATTTTGCAGAAGAGAGTTCTGATCATGAATCCAGTCTAAAAGATTTCAAAACTCCTGTAAAGCTTTCCTGTGGGCAAATAGTGGAGGTAATGAGATAGCCTCCAAATACTGGAAGACTTACATGCAAGCCCATTAGGGAGATGGGTGCAACATGGACTGCTGCATGCCTGCATGGTGCTAGCCCTAGAGTTTCTTAGTGGACTAGAAACTCACCATTTTTTTCAGGTTTTGTGAAATTGAGATTTCCATTTCCCCTAAATCTAAAAAAAAGCTAGTCCTTTCAGACTTTAGGCTTTCATGGAATAAAATTGTATCAATTGATAGATTACGAAATCTGGAGATCCTTAACATACAATGCGTTTACAGGACACATATGGGATATGGAAGAAAGGAAGTTTCCTAAACTCAGAGTTTAAAGGTTGGAAGTATCAGATTTGGTAAGATGGAAGTTTCCAGGGATGATAATTCCCCCTACCTTGAGAAATTAGAATTGCGAGAACGCTCGCTCCTTGAGGAACTCTTCAAATGATTGAGGTGTCACTTTGTGAATCAGCGACGAGTTCAACAAAGCAAATTCAGGCAGAACAAGTGAGCATGGGAATGTGGATATGAAGATTCTTATTCACCCTCCGAAACATAAGCATTATCACAGGGATGGATTGAAAAGGTAAACCCAATTATATCCCCGTAGTGTTGTAATGCGAATTACACGCGTGTGCAGTCGTTCCATTACTCTTGCACCTACAACATTTCAACTTCTGTTGGTAGCATGTTTGATGAACTATAACTTTTCAAATCTATATTATTGCATATAAGGTTTATCAGGGCTGCTCTGATGCCTGTGTAACAGCACAATTGTAATTTTGTATTCTATGGCGTGGAAGTGAGAATGCTTGGTAAATGTTATTTTGAGTTTCACGACACTAATGCACATTAGGATTTCGGAAGAGCAAATATTGCCAGCTCCTAAGTATGGATTACATAAATGCTATCTGCCTTCCAATTGATCTTGAGAGGTTACTGTTTACTGTCTGAAGTCAAAGTCCCTTCCTCTGACCACTATAATTTAGATGAGGGAACAAAAGAATAAAGCTGGCTCAGTGTTTGTCTTCCGTAACTATCTAGTCTTGTTGAGAGATTTACCATACATCACCACAATAATCTACTCTAATACACAAGTTCTAATTGTTCAATTGTTTGAAAACAAAACTGAGAAGAATCATTACACACAAGGGATGGCATATGATCTTCCATTTACAATACATTGATTGGTCTACAATTGGGCTTGATCCTTGTTTACCTCTTAGTTACTTTAAGCTAAGTCGAGAATTAATATTCATGGATAGGTCTAGCATGCATCTTCCATGCTCTAGTTATGGAGGACTCAGTTAATGGTGCATATTAAAAGAATGGAAATCAAATGACTTGTTCGGAGGTGAAGGTTACCAATAATGAGAAGTTTAGTTATTGGCTAATGATATATGAATTAGCGTGGTAACTATGATATAATGACATGTTTATTCTGAATATGCACCTATCAGATTTCGAGATTTGTTGATAAGCTGAAATCTTTCAGTACCATATGTTACTGCTGGTTGAGTACTAGTACTATATAATGATTGCTTTTCCTTCTTCACATCTAGATCCTAAAAACCCTGTGTCATAATTTAATTCAAGAATCACAAAAAAAAAGAAAAAAAGAAAGAAACTCAATCACCTGAACCGCTTGCTTCTGTGATTTCCTTGGGTTAAAGAGCTGGCAACTCTCCTATTTCACAAATCTTAAGACCCTTTTCTTTGGTCTAGAATTGCTGGGAAGATGAAGACCTGGCACTGTGATCTATATAATTGGAAAGGAAGAAGACCGCTCGAAGCTTTTCATTAGGTGTAGTTCGTCCTTCTGAAGAGCGAAAGTGTGCCTGGGTTTAAATTTGAGACACTATTAGAATACTTGCCATAATCTGGGGAGAAAATTTTCATAAAATAGATAAAATGGTTAAAAGGAAGGAGTGTTGTTATTGTCAGTCAAGCTTTTACCTTTAAGCCCTCACAAATTGCAAATCTATGGTCACATTCTTAGTTCTCCATATATCTAAATCATGCTCCAACCTGGAGTTTTTCTGATATTCTGCTCCACCATTGATTGCCGTAAAGAGACGACATGCTTTTGCTCTCCGACATGAGCATAGATATTTGAAATTAAAACACAGTCACCGGGATTAGCAGGATCCAGTGCAGCAAGCCTCTCATTCGCACGTTCAGCAATTTCGACATTTCCAAAAAGGCTGCAAGCCCCTAGAATTATCCGCCAAATTACAGCTGTTGCAGGAATTGGCATTTGAACTAAAAAATCATAAGCTTTCCGCAACTGACCAGATCTTCCATATAAATCTACCATACAGCCATAATGTTCAATAGTTGGATCAACTCCAAAATAGTTTGACATCATAGAGAAGATTTTCTCCCCTTGTTCAATAAGGCCAGCGTGACTACATGCATCAAGGATAGAAACAAAAGCGATCTCGTCAGGTCTAACACCAGATCCCTTCATCGCATTAAACATTCTAATGGCTTCCTCGCCATAACCTTGAATTGCAAGCCCTGTGATGATTGAAGTCCAAGAAACAATATTTTTCTTCATTGGCATTCTCTCAAAGACCAAATACGCCATTTCCAGATTTCCGCACTTAGAATAAGCGTCCAGGAGTGCATTGTTCACAGAAGGAATCCAAGCCAACCCCAGCTTCTCTATCAATGAGTGCAAAACTTTCCCAAACTCAAAGTCACCAGTGTGTGCACAGGTAGATAGAACCTGAGATAAGCTAACTTGATTAGGTGTCAGCCCCAACCTCAGTAACTCCCTGAAACACCTAAATGACTCCACGTAATTACCAGCATGAGATAACCCAAAAATCATAGTACTCCAAGAAACATCGTCTTTGACTAGCATACCCGAGAACAACTTCTTGGCAAGATCAAGTTTACCCGACTTCGTATACCCTGCAAGCATCAAATTCATCGTTGTCAAGTCCCGAAAAGGCATCAAATAAAACAGTCTTTCGGCACCCATTACATCATTACACCTAATATAAGCCGTCAGCAGAGCATTCCAAGCCACTACATTTGGTTCAGGCATTTCATCAAACACAGCCTTGGACATAAAAACCAATCCACATTCCACATACACTCACCAAAGTAGTCCCAACAAAAATATGGGAACTAAAGCCGCGTAAGAAAGCTTGACAATGAAGCTGGGATCCACTCTTCAAACACTTCAAATTCGCAGCTCCTTTTAGAGTAAAAGCGAAAGAGAAACTATCAGGGAGAAAGTTCGAGTTCCGAAGCATGTGAATGAACATATGGAGTGACGTTTCCGGCGTATCTGATTCGGCCAGTCCACGAATAAGGGTATTCCACATAAATACATCTGGGTTCGGAGTTTTGTTAAAAATGCAGAAACCGTAGTTCAGGGCGGCGCCGGAGAGGTTTATAGAGCAGTGGAGGATGAGTTTTCCGGCGACAAAACGGTCAGCGTGGAGGCCATTTGTAAAGACTTGGGCGTGAATTTGCTTGAAGGAATCAAGGGTTTTGCATTTGGTTAGTAATGAGAGGCAGAATTGACCATAATTGCTCATTTTTGGCTCTCAATTCGTTTGCCTTTTTGCTTGTTTCGTCGCTTGACATTTGGAAACGGAATAAGTCAAACCCCAAAATATTTGCCGGAAATAGAATTTCTGTTTTTACATGTACTGTTCATACAACGAATTTTCAAAATCCAGTCTTTTAAGAATTAGTTATAATTAGTATTTTATAATTTATTTGATTAAGAGAAACAGAAACTTTTATTCTGTTTTTTATTTACCAATTTTTATCAAACGAATTTATCCCAAAATAATGTGAAATAAATTTTTATCAGAAGTAAAAAACGAAAATTGAAAATCCTTTTTTAAGAAAGTATTTTGAAAAAGAAAAAAACGGAATTTAGAAATCCGTTTTTAAAGATGTATACAGAAAAAAAAACAGAACAGGTCTGCAATTGCAAACCTGTTCAAACCTGTTCAAAAACAGTTTCTAGACAGCACCAAAACAACACCAACAGCAGCCTCAACTCAACATAACCCTTGAATTCACACATCAATTCAATAAAATAATGCAATTGTAACATGTTTAAATAAAAAACTACATCACAAAACGTTCATCAAAAGTAGATTATCAACAAATTGAAGCCATTATTCCTCCTCCTCTAGCAGTAGCTTGGGTTGGGCCGTGGATGGCGTGTAGCGATTGACTTTCTTTATTTTTCTACGCGGCCTTGCTAACGCCAAAGGTAGACTAGATTCTTTCAAGGGCGGTGTAACATCCACATCTATACTTGTAAATTCACCTTCTTGGTTGGCTTCGTCCTGATTCTGGGGTTTTGGAATTTGAAACAAGTCGGCATTGAGTGCAAAATCAAATTCTGGCTCTCCTTCTTCCTCGATTTTCTGCCTGGCTCCTCCAATCCCACGATCATCTTGTGGTTCTTCTTCTTCCACGATTTTCTGCCTGCCTCCTCCGATCCCACGGTGAGGAATGTTTCGCTTGCGAACTTTGCCAACCGGTTGAGAATGTTGTGGTTGAATATCAACAAGCGATTGGGTGGGTTTCTAAATTGGCATCTCATGTGCTCCAAGGGATAAAACACTCATAGCATGAGAAGTGAGTTCAACAAGGATATCCACACATACTGAATTTTGGCAGACATCTTTGATTTCTTGTAGTCTTCTACCTTTTTGCAGATGTCTCTCAAAGCATCAGCCTAGAATCAATTTAACCATTAAAAATGTAATTAAAAAAAATAACAAACTTGAAAATTCTTAAAAAAAAAAGAAGAAACCAACTTTAAAAAATAAAAAAGAAGATTAGAGATTAAAAAAAAATACTTACATAGAATTTTGCGCGATCCGAACGCTCACGATACCCTTCCTCCTGAAAGTTATACTTATTGGGATCCTTGATAAATTTGATGGTATGGTTTTATAGTAATCGGAGACCCAACCACAATGGAGTCCCCCTGTTATTCCATTTTTCGATGTATTCACGATGATGAAACTCCCAATTGTTCCCAGCTCTTCCAGTCTTACCATACTTGTGCAATTTCTCCCATTCTTTGAAACCAGCGATCATTGGTTGTGGTGGGATCAACTGTTTCAAGCCAAATTATCGCATCACACGGTCAACTTGATGCGGTTCAACGGTCTCCCAGCAAATTAACCAAGTGTTTGATTGCCAATGATCTCGACCCCGTATACATCTTTCAGGTAACTCCACTCCTTTATAAGGTTGCCAAATAAACTGAAATACAAAAAAGTCCATGCTATATAAAGGACAGAAATAAGCTAACCCATAGAATCAGCTAAATCTCCTCATCACACAAAAACAATCAAAAAAAATTCAAAGGAATAGGTAAAGGAAAACAGATAATACATCTGATGCAAACATAGTTATAAAATTGGCATAACCATTGCCTCCAAGTCTGCATTTTCTCAACATTGCTCAAAATCGGTAACGCATAACAAAAATAATGAACCACAATTATAAATGGAAGGATACTACAGTTCATGTCTCTTCCAATCATTCAGTACTTAGAAAAAGTTATAATAAGCAATCTACTCTATTTCGCCTAACATTCCGTTTAATATTAAGAACAGAATCCAAATAATTTTTAATACAACATTTCTTCCATAATCCCAGTGAGGCTCACAACAGTCAAATACACTCACTTCAAATATTACTAGTCTTTAGGAAACAATAGTCCATGCTCAGGTTAACCCTATTTAGACCAAGATAAAGACAAAAGTAGTAGATATAGAAAACCTTTTGAAAAAGATATAATAGCTTATTAAAACATAGACAAAGCTATAGTTAACCAGACACACACACCAAAAAAGGAAAAAAAAAAAACAGAGACAATGCTCTAATAAAAAAAAGGTCCAACTGATATAATAAAAGAAAAAAGGACAGAAATAATAGCCAAAAAATTCCATCTTATATAATAAAAGAAAAATTCCAGATTCATTCAAAAATAATTTAATCAAATATAAAATTAGAAATCCTTACATCTTCAGCCTTCCTAAGGCTCGCGAGTTGATCTCGTTGTGCTTGGAGACAGTGGGAGGCCACTTGTGAAAAATCCAATGAACACCTCCACTTTGAACCTAAGGCCAAGGTGTCATCTTCGTCTTTCAGGTTTTTCCTCCTGGGGCGTATCCTTGGGATTTGCTCATAAGCCCCAATCTGTAAATGTAACACAAGTTAGGTTAAAAGAACACAAATTATTATACATAAAAGGAAAAAATAAAAATAAATACAATTCAAAATCGAGTTCTACCTGCAAAAGAATTAGGCATCCACCTATATCCCATTTTGTCCTTTTTGATGTTTTACAAAAATTATTATACAACACCGCAAGACATGCACTCCCCCAACTTATTTTTTTTACAAGACTTAAAATCCTTCAGTAAAGGCAAATAAAGTAAAGGCACAGTGTTGCTGGTTGTGTCTGGAAATAGTGAACCTCCAATTGCCCACAAAACAAAAACCCGAGCCCTTTTCTGGCAGGCATCATCTGAGGCATTTGCTGGAAATTTTCGGTTACACTCATCTGCCACCGAAGTGATTATAAGTTGGTTGGACCCGTTTTTCAATTTAGGTGTAAAGCCCAAAAGCTCCTGGCACATTGGGACCCAACTAGCTGGTGGCGAATCTTGGCCAGTTACATGGTTTCCATCAATTCTCAGTCGCAAAAGAACTTCGACATCTTAGAGTGTAATTGTTGCTTTCCCATTGAGAAGTGAAATGTATGAGTTTTGTGCCGCCATCTTTCAACCAAGGCTATCACAAGGGAGTTGTCTAATCGAATGAGACCCGTCTCAAGGAAGTATCCAAAATCCATTTTAGCCACGTAAGCTTTAACTGTGTCATTGGTCATTGTGTACAGCTCCCAAAGTAGATTATCAAATCGTCGACACTTATGATGTTCATTCATGAATCTCGGCTCACTGTTCCAAACGGCATCAGATCGATGATCACCCTGAAGATAAAGAAGTTTGGAGTCGATCAAACCCTTATTTGTGAAATTTGGGGTTTGCGACAAAGAAGAACTAGCCATATTTCAGTACTGAACAGAACAGTTTCAAAAAAACAGAAATGTATTAAAATTAGGCTGAAGTAGACTGAACAGAACATTAAATAAAAAATCAGTGGAACTAGCCAAAAAATCATTTCAACTCCTCATTCTCCAAATAACAGGCACAAAATGGACAGGCATTTAAAAGCAGGAAATCGAAGCAAGGAATTCGAGGCATTTACTAAAAAAACATCACATCATCAACACCTAAACCTAACAAAACCTAAACAAAAAGTTTCATCAGAGGCATTGTAAAAGACCTAATTCCATCTGTAACAACATCACATCATCCAATTCACATCCAAACAGAACATATCAATAAAAAAACATAAACTCAGAATATTATCCAATTCAAGGAGGCTGAATATTATCCAAACAGAACATATTAAACAGTTAAAACAGTTAAATTTCATTTGAAAAGGAGGCTGAATTTCAGTTTGAAAAGGAGGCTGTAGAGCTATCAAATCATTAGAATCCAATTTACATCATTCACAGCCTAAATGTTGAGAGCAAAATCAACTTGAAAAATGAGCTTAATTGGTTAGTGCTACCGAAATCCTTCTATCTCTTTCTCCCCCATGGCTATTTCATTTTCAAATGAATATTCTTAATCATAGAAACCAAAAAGTGAGGAGATGTATCTCTTTCTCCCCCATGGCTATTTCGGTTTTAAATTTAAAATTTAGTGAGGAGCTGTATTTATGAAATTTCGATTTTGTCCTTGATAAGTCGCTGACGGCATATCAACTTCATCCGATGGACGAGATTGCTAAGTTTGTAATATATAATTATTATATTGTGTTCGTAACTAAAAAGTAATGCTACAGAGAAAGTATAAAAATAGTTTATTTTATTGAATTCTATGTCAATAATTTGAATTACAATTACTTAATTTTTTTATTATGAAATGTAGTTTATTTTTTATCTTTGACTTTACTTTGTATTCTATTCGTTTCTTTAGTCGATAAGACTATTTGTATTCACCAAATCGGGAAGAAGTAAAAGGTGGTACTCGAGCTTTATGAATTTCTGTATTAGGAACTCATAAATTAGGATCGGTCGCTACAAAAGAATCAAAGTAGTAGCCTTAGGAGGCGAAGAAGCCTTGTTTTCTCAGGTAAAGTGAGCTTGGAATGAACCACTTTCCCATTGTTTTGGGCTTGTCTTGACAGCAATGGCGGCATTACTTTAAATGCAGCAGTGCAAAGAATAACAATAATAGAACAATAATAGAACTAGATTTTAAGCCCGCACAGGATTAACAAAGAATCACTTGTCAACACTACCATCAAACCAGGTTTGTGGGAAAAGGTTTGACATATGGAAACATTGGTGCAAAAAATAGAAATGGAGACCAGAAACTAATGCCTAATTAGCAGTAAAAATAAAAATATAGGGATGTACGCCAAAAAAATTCGAAACTTATTAGTTGATCATGACTTTACTGAGCAAGAGTCAAGTAGTTGCATAAGATCAAACTCAATGAAATTATTTTTCGTCATACTATTTGTTGAGCTAATCTTAAGAAATCAACTAAGTGCGTATGAAGCATAGTTCATAGTTGTTTGGCGAGCAGCTGAAGAATATGCACCAATGAAAGTTGTTCCAAATAGATGAAGAAATTATGTAGTAAATGATAAAAAGAAAATTAAGGATAAACAATAGAAATGTTTATGCGCAAAGTTATAGAAGAGTGTTTCCTTTTCTGAAAGGTCTTCTACAATAATATAATAGATTCCTGTTTTTGACATTTAGTGGGTAAAGAAGCTCGAAATACTTATTATTTTTCTCACTATTGACAACCAAATGACTGTTGGCATAGATTGCAAGAAGCATAGTAAGGCAGAGAAGCAAAAGCCACCAGAAAGTCTTACAAAACAAAGTTTTTTTAAATGATACAGAGACAGTGATTATCTTTTCCTAATGTACCTACCCCTTTCAATTGCAAATTCTTCGCTAGTTTTATCTGTATCTGGTACAATCAGCGAAGTTCCTAAACCTGAAGAACAACAAAAAGACAATGAGCTTTACATATGAAATAATGCAGTATGCTCTATGCTTAGTCAATCCAAAGCAGAAACGGGTAGCTTCTCCCCAAAGCATTCCCAATCATCAGGTACTAATATGAAGACGAGCAGCCAAGTGTCCAGCATTTTATTTGCCTGGTAAAACAAAATTTACCACAAATAAACTATCATAATTAGAACATCAAGTTAGTGACTCATTAATGCATGTAGCAAATCCGTATGCTATCATTTTTTTTCCCTTACACCAAGAGCCTTATCATGCTACTAAAGTAGCTCATCATTATATTCCAAATTTTCAAATAATCCAGCATACATATCAAATAGAGCCTAGGCGTATTAATTTAGAGAAAAATATTCAAATCTAGACATGGAGGTAATTTCTCAAGGCTAATCAACTTTTTTGAACCATAGACATATAAAGAGATGGTATTTTAGTTCTTTATTATAAAACAGTCAAATATTAGAAATATAAAGTCAAAAAAAGAGTACATTACAATATCACAAGTATATAAAGTCAGTAAAAGAAGTATAAATTTTGGTACAGATATCTATTGGAGTGAGGATTTATGACAAATTTTGGTCCCAATTTGATGCAATATTGTTGCGATCGTATACTAAACTACGTTTGATTAGTCTTCCACGTGATTCACTTTGTTGACAGTAAAGGAACCTCTGTAACCCAATTAATTTTAAAGTGATTGACAATGTATTCTCATATAGATCACATTTAGGGAACAACAACAAAGAATGTCTACCAGTTCAATAAACCAAAATTTTATGTGTTTAAACCTAAGGCATAAAAAGGCCTCCCTTTCACTTCAATTTTCACTTTGCAATTAAATAGGTTCAAAACAAACCAGGTTTGGTGGAGACAATATATAACACACCAATGCAAACATGATCATATCCCCAAAAATAGTAAATCATGAGAACTTTTACCAGGGTAGAAAGGTTTGATGCACCTTTGTCCAACTAACATAAGATAAATTGACATGAAACCAATTGATCAGCAAATATTCCATATTCCATGTACATTTAAAATTGGTTTGAAACACAAAAGAAGAACAAACATTCGACCAATTCAATAGGATTCAAAAAAAGAAATTTTAAAAAGAAACTATCTTGCAAAGGTCCTTGTAACAAAGCTCAGGTTCCACAATTCTGCTATTTCTGCTAACAATATCTCTCTATTTCTCACTCTCCTTATAATTCTTCATATTCTGAAAGAGTTCAATTCGATGACTAACCGACAACAACCTAAAACAAACACAATTACATGAAATTCTGCTAGATTAAATAGAATTCAGCAACTCAAACATTCTCGTAAAATCCTACCTTTCCATCCAAAATCATAACCATATGTAAATATTGAGACCAAAACTTCAAATTCTTTTTAATACAAAAGATATAAAAGGAAAAAATAAAATTAGTATTACCTATGGTAGGAGAGATATTCGAAGGTATCTAGAGTAAAGCTGAGCAAAGGACTACTTTTTTCTACTCCAGAATCCCCAATCAACAATAAATTGAACATATAACCAAATTCTTACGAGGAGGACGACGAAGACGATACCATCTCCACGAAGTTTAATTGGAACATCCATGAAAAAAATAATAGATTATGCAACCTGAAAAATAAGAAAAGATTAGGACCAAGTGAAATTCAGTGAGCATAGACAAGATTAGATATCATTCAAGATTTCATGATGCAGTAACTATTTCCTTATTGAATGGAAAAGCAGAATCAAAACAAATCATAATAAAAAGAGAACTACACCAAATCAAACCTTTTGGAGAATAAAACAATTCAGAAACTGCGGAGAGCCCCAGCAAAAAAGTCCTTCTGATTGTCCTTGGCATTTGATGTGGTTTTGTGTCCTCTTTTTGTGCGGAGAGCTCTCAACAGAAACAAATAGCGGAAATTATGCAATTCTGGTTTCTACCCTATTAGAAAGTTCTGCAATGTAAACACCCACAAAAATCAACAAAAAAAAAGAAGAAGAAAAGATTAGGAGTAGACTCCAAGGAAAAAGAAACAGCAACAATAGTACAGAAAGACCGAACTTTTTTTTTTTTTCCGGTGAGTGAGTTGGTGGCACAATCCACGGTAGTGGGGAGAGAAGAGGAAAAAACCCTCTGGAAAATCCGGTGAGCGACTTTTCGCAGCAATAGAATTAGAGCCCAAATAGAAAGAAAAAGAAAAAGTAAAAAAAGTAGTGTATATAGAACAATGTTCAAATCTTGTCAAGCACCACGATCTATGATCGATCAAGATTAGAGCCCATTCCTCTTCTCGTTACTGCTCTTTATCTTCGTCCCCAACAGTCTCACCGGTGAAGGTTGCAAAATCGAATATATGGACTCAATCGACAAACGTTCCGACGATAAACTTCAACAATTCTGCACGGAGGTTATGGTGATTAGCGGCGGCAATTCAATTTTCAAGGTGGTCATTAGCGGCAGTTTATAGTTTTAGGATAAGGATAAGGACAAGCTCAAATATTAAAGTCCCTTAGCTAGGTCATGTACATATACGTTTGGTGTCTACTGTCTAGCAATTATCAGTACAACCTCTACCTAATTGCGGGCGGGGGCTATGCCGGTTGTTAGCTCCAGATCCCGGATAGTCATTCAGCTCAACCTCCTTCCTCTCTGGCGGCCGGTTGAAACTTTCTACACTTGCATGAATTAAATCAACATAAAAATATTCGTTAATGATCGCCAAATGATTTCCAACTTGATCCAAAATAATATGACAAAGTAGATTGTCAAGATTGGTATTCGGGAGGAGAAAACATGCTAAAAGTGAGTACCTTTTTCTTGCTGATTTCGCGTAAGGTGGGAAAACTATAGAAACTATCATGTTGTAGAGTTCTCATTCCTGCAAAAAAAAAAAAAAACAAAAAAACAAGAAAAAAACAAAAATCAAAGAAAAAAAATTAATATATTTTCATCCCTCTGAAAGACTATAAAACTTGAAAGTAGCTAGAATGAAAAAACAAGAGAGTAAGGTGAAAGAAAAGAAGAAAGCTTCCCAGAACGGCTGAAACTTTCTGCCCGCTCTTGATTTCGTTTAGGGTTTATAAAAATGTTACATACAACACACACAGTAATCAGCTCTGTAATTCTTGGAGTTTTAACCCTAACTATGGTAACTAAAATATTACATTAAGTTACACACATATATAACATATATACAACCGTAATATAAGGAATTAAGGTTTACTTAGGATTGGAATTGCATTGGAGGAAATGAGGTTATGAGAGAAGGAAAGAATTAGCAGTAAAAGAAAGCGAAGAAGTAAGCTAATCCCTGCCATTTGTTAACAACATGTACTCGTAGTTGTTCTATCCAAAATCTTTTTTTTCCCCGAGTGCTAGCTTTATCTTGTTACTAATTCTTTTTTATTTTCACAGTGCTTCCTCTTTTATATTCTTTGATGGTGGTTTAACAATCAGCATTTATTAGTCGAAAAAAAAAATCAGCATTTTGATGAACTTAGAAAATGGAATGGCTTCAATTAAGCAATTATCAACTAGGTTATTACATGACTATATAGAACCTAACAATCAGATAATAGCAAATGGAATAATATTAAATACAAGATAAAACTAACCACAACTCTAGATAACTAACTACACAATATCACTAACTCTATTATCACATTGACACGCCCCCTCAAATTGATGGCGGAGAAGGTAGGAGTCTCAGTTTGCCCAAGAATCGGGTGGACCACGATACAGCAGCAACAAGCAACAAGCGAACAGGAGCAGTAACAGCAGCATAAGAAAGAAGGGGATTGACGGCCGCGCTAGAAAGAGAAGCGACACGACCGGAGGGAGGTTGACGGTGGCGCAAGGATGCAGCACGACCTGAGGCACTGCAAGAAAAAATAGGTATTATGACACTTTAAAGTGCCTCATCAGCTAGTCTATCATGGCACTTCTCCTATTATGACATTGCTTGTTAGTGTGGTATATACCAGTGTCACCATAACTTAACTAGTTATTAAGACATTTACTAGTGTCTTAATAAATATTTATTGGGGCACTTAGAAATGTCATAATAGATATGTATTTCTATAAAAAAAAATAATGTTTATTAATTTACTGGTAGTAAAACAAATGAAATATATTCCATTAAATTCGTATTGCTATATCCAATTAAAACTGAATAAAATCTTACATAAATTTGTATAGCCAAAAGTCCTATATCTAAAAAACCTGATTGCACAACATCTAACTTGAAGCTCTAAATGGCTCTAAACTACAGTAAATCTGATTACAGAAGCTCGAATCACATAAATTATAGCTAGCTACTCTTGTATTTAAGGAATTCCAACATTGAAGGACTGGGGTAGCAACAATCTCTCATGCACCTCTTTTTGATAATCCCAAATTACTCAAAAGCCTTCCAAATCCAAGAAACCGCCATGGATTTGCGTTTCTTTATGCTCTTCAATACTTCACAAATCTGATTAAGAAGAGAAAATAAGGATACTTATTAAAAGCAACTCATAATTCTCCTTCCAACGCAATCTACAAAAAAATGCACCCAACATTCCACCAAATCTCAAATTTGAAGAATACTTTGAATACTTCCAAAAATTAGGAGTTACGACAGACATTAGATTAAATAAACAAAATTTAAAAACATTAAAATTGAGAAATGTAGAAGAGAACCTTAGGTACTAAATGTGAGTTTTGACAAATTTAGCATCAATGTCGATAGCAACCTCAAAATCAACTAGAACAAAGATTCAATAATAAAGTCATTTAGAAAAAATATTAATAAGATACTGATTTTTTTTTCAACTAAGAACAATCGGTTAGAACAACTTACAATATGCAATTTTATTTGATAATCTCAATTTCCCCGCAATCTTTCTGAATCCGAGAAGCCAATTCCATATTTGGTTTGAAATATTTGAGTTCCAAATAAGTGGAGCTCTTTGTCTCTTTGCATTTGTTTGTGGAAGATATCAAAAAGTTGGCGAATATTTTATGGAGAAAGAGATTTTTTTTTTTTGAGAGAGAATGGAGTTTATGCAGCTTCAATTAAGTTGGAGATTTTTTATTTTTTTTTATGGAGAAAGAGATAGGAAGTGGGTTGTTGAGAGTTTGATCAAGTGAAGGATTATGGGTGGGTGGAGATTAATCACTAAAAGTTCGGGATTGAGGAGTTATGCTGGCTTCTTTTTTTTTTTGTGCTTACTGCTTATCTCTTAAAAAAAATTTCAGGGTTATTTTTTTTTTTTTTGTGTTTTACCTTTTTTAATTTATTTTTTTTTTTACCCTATTAGTTGGTTTTTCTTTTTTTACAAATGCCTTCTTAAATGGGTCATTAAAGGTTTAATCTATGTATAAAAACTTAAAATGCCTTAATTGAGTATCTATTACCACACTTTACTAATACTGTCATAATATCTTTTTCTAATATGACACTTTCCTAATAATGCCTTAATATCTTTGTCGTTATAGACGTTTTTTCTTGTAGTGAGGGAGGTTGACGGCAGCGAAAAATGCAGCACTGGCCGAAAGATGCTTGATTGGGGCGCAAGAATGCTGCTCGCCCCAGATGATGAGTTGCAGGAGAAGAGGCGGTGATGTATCTATGACCGGGAGTTGTGTTGTGATAATGTGTTTTATTATGGACTCAAACGACAAATGCAGAAATCATAGCACCTACTTGTACAAAAGATAATCTAGAGAAGCTGATTTGGAAATTTTACAAAATAGACGGACTAAATGGGAAAAAACTGAAAATTGGTTAAACTGCCTAAAATTGGCAGCAATGAGTAGAACAGGTTGTTTCTTTTTTTCCTTTTTTTTTTTTCTTCTTGCTGCAAGAGAAAGGCCTTTTTTTTTGGTTTTGTGGCCGGCAGCAATTTGGCAGAAGAAAGGATGGTGGGTGTTGTATTTCTTTTCCTTATTTATTTTTTGTTTGGAACGAAAGATGATGGAGGATGATTGATGACGATAGACAATTGCTTTGGGTATAATGGAAGCTAATGAATCGTGGATGATGAGGAGGTGTGTAGTGATGGGATGGTGTTTTGTGCATGGGAGGCTGATTAGTGGCATGTGAGTAGAACTTTTTATTAATTGATGTGGAAGAGGACCGCGGCAAAAGAAGAAGACATAGACGGCGGAAAATTCAGCCGGCAAAGAGGATATAGCGCGGCAGGAAGGAGAGACACGCACCAACAGGAAGAAGGAAGAAGAAGCAGTGGGGTCTGAGAAGGATCGAACGACGGAAGCAAGGAAAAGCTGGCGTCAACAAGAAAGAAGAGGGGCCGGTGACCTAAAGAATAATAGTTGGATTTGGGACGTGGGTAAAAAGGGCGGGGATGATGGGGTGATGATGAGTAGTGATGATGGTGGGTGACCATGGAGATTTTTGGCCGAAGGAGAGAAGGAAGAGAAGCCAAGCGGTTGTGAAGAAGAAGTGAGTGACCAGCTAAAGAAGAAGAGGGTGGTGGCTGCGGTGGGAAACAAGAAGGGAGGGGAATGACCGCAATAAAGTTATGGATGATTGTGGTGACAAAAGACAGAAGGGCACAACCAGAAGAAGTGGAAAAACGCGGCAGAGTGAGAAAGGAGGGGCAGCGGAAGGTAGAAAGGTAAGTAAAGATGATTTCGGCGGCGATGGCTGCCAAGAAGAAAGCAGAAGAAAAAGTAGGTTTTTGTAACCTAACTCGATACCAACTTAGAGAATGGAATGGTTTCAATTGAGGAATTATCAACTAAGCTATTATATGGCTATATAGAGAACCTTACAAACTAGATAATAGCGAATGGGATGATATTAAATACAAGATAAAACTAACCACAACTCTAGATAACTAACTACACAATATCACTAACTCTAGATAATTATTACATGTGATAATTGTCATATTGACAGATGTGACATGCAAATGTTTGGGCCGAATGTGTGTTTGACCTTGCAAGTGCAGAGGAAGAGGAAGGAAATCAGTATAGCTGTTTGATATATTTATAACTTAAGTATTTTAATTTGAGTAAACTTCAAAACAAGTCATCAACCTTTAATATATTTCCACTCTAGGTCATCAATTAAATTTATTTGTAACACAGGTTACCTTACTAAAGTTTTAATCCATTTCAGATTATTCTGTTAATTTTGGCCGTTAAATAGTGACAGAAATCTATTTTTCACATGTTTTTGGGTTCAGGGGTATTTTTGTCATTTTATTATTTTTTTATTTTTTTGATCTTTAAAAAATTTTTTTTTTTACAATTCTTCTTCTTATACTTCCTAACTTGTATACACTGGTAGTATAATTCTAAATTTTAAAAATTTATTTTCCTTTAGTATTTTAACTTTTAGATTATAAAATTTATTTAAAAAATTTAAGAAATGACGAAGAAAAATTCGAGTTAAACTAAACATGAAAATTAATAATTTTCCATTTTAAACAAAAAGAAAAACTAAAAGAATTAGCTAAGACAAGTTGTTTCTTCTAGGTTATTTAATTTTTTTCAACCTGATTGAATTATTTAATTATTAATTTTCACGTTTCTTATTCTTTTTTTTTTTAATAATCTACAAGTTAATATACAAATGACAAATTAATTTTCAAAAATGAATTTGTTTGTCATTTGTCAAAAATCACATTGTTTGTGGAGATATTGGAGGAATAACTTTATATATATTTAATGATGTTTGTTTATGCTCCTTAAGAGATATTTGCATTGGATTTCAGCGAGTTAAAATGGTATCTAATCAACCTAATAGGAGCCAAAAGTCATGGCATGAGTGGATAATTAGTTTTAGAAAGGGTGTTGTTTCTTAAGACATTTTTATACGGCAGATTCAAGTTTCAAATGTTATTGGTCTTGGAAATTTTCTGATCATTTGGGACCCTGTTTCAATGAAAGGGTTTGTGAACTATATGAATATCTCTGTTGAGGAATTAGTGGGAAGTTGGTTCTTTGAAATCTTTGTTGGTTCAATTATGTCAAATGTTGTGGTGGGATCAAACCCTTTTCTATTTAAGTGTACTAATTTGACTGAAAAGGTTGGTGCGTTTAGTCCTTCTAAAGGCAGTAATGATGTTCAATGTCATTTTGATAAAGAGAGTCGGCTAAGCTTTTTTGTTATAGATCCTAGAGAAGCTGCTGAGTATTTTTTCAACTCTTTGAATGGAAAAATGTCTATCTTGAAATCTCTTTATATTGAGGAAATGGTAAAATTAGTTGGAAAAATTGGTTTTCCATGGAGTGGAATTCACTATTTTTGGCTGAGAAGTGATTATCATTTTACTGAATACTCTTGGAGTGATAAATTAGCTAGCATATTTGAGATATTGACAATTGATGATTCAAATGGATGGGAAGATGTATATGCCCTGTTAGAATGTGTGAACGATGGTATAACAGATTTTTGCAAGGAAATAGATGAGTACTGCATATTTCCAGTGAACTCTGTTTCAAAATTTGCACTTAGTCCTATTGATCAGCTTAATCAAGTTGTGAGTAGTTATCATTTGCTAAAATTCTTTGATGAGGTGGGGAATCCTTTGGCTAATTGTTTCTCAACTACAATGCTATATGAGTTTCTAGGCACTAACATGTTAGCAAATGATCCACCCTTGGAATTAATCCGGGCAAGTGTGGTGTCTCTGAAGAGTAATCACAGCGATAAAATCAGTAAGCTACTATTACCTAGGAATGAAGCTGTCGCAGAGTCTAGAGGTGGTATTATGTTAGGAAACCTTTTTAGAATGAAACTGTTTGTTGAAAGAACTATTGAGTATTGGGATTACAAGTTTGCAAGGGAAATACAGGTGAGTTTGAATGAATTTGATCAGGTCGCTAACCAAAAGTATGAATGTATTTTGGTTTAAAGGCGGTATTATGAGATTTGTTGTTTGCTTGTTAAAGACTTTAAATGGAGAAGTATGGCTGATTTTTAAATTACAAGTGGGTGATTTGGCTGGCAAAATGTGTGTTATTGAATTGATTTCATTTGTCATGAATATTGCATTCATTTTCTGGCATCAAAACCCAGCATATGGTCAGTTAAATCTTCTTCCCTTGGCTCTCCTACTTCCTAGTATTATTTGGTTGAATTTGAGTTTAAGAGCGGAATATTCTCATGAATGGGAGCTGATGTTGGATAACCGTCATTTTGAAAGCATAATAGCTCTGACATCTTGGTCTGAGTTGATTACAAGTTTCAAAGGTGGTACTGTCTCCAAAGCTCTAGATTTTGTGGCCTACTTGTTATCTTGGATTGATGCATTCTTGGGATATATGTCATTAGTAGAGTTTTCTTCTGACATGAGTCTCCATACTATAATAATTGGAATAAGTTTGCTGTCTAAATCTTTTCTTGACATGAGACTAATAGAGACCGGAATTAATTGGGAAAAGGAAATAGCCACTGATCCATTGCTGTCTTGGCATTGGAACTTAGTTTGTTGGGTGGTCAAAGAAAGTTTTTCTGGTTTTAATGAAACTCAGAATTTAATGAAAGATTCATTTGAGCTTACAAGGATAAAAAATGGGATTAGGAATTGTAAAATGAAGGTTGAATTTCTGGAAAGGTTCATGCTATTTTTTGGAGTTTTATATAATTTTGGTTGTGAGAGCAGTTGGAACCATGCTCCAGGAAAAGAGTTCAACACTTGCATGAGTAACTCTGTGGTCTTATTTGGGGAAAGTTTGTTGGAAATCCTTGTTGGCTCAAGATTATCAAATGTTGGAATTATAAGGAGCAAGGTAAATGATTTGTTCAATTTCTGTGCAAGCGAAAATGTTACTGGCTGTCGAGCCTTAATACTTGTGAAGTACACCTCCACACCATTTATGGGGGATCTTCATTCTTCTGCCCAGGTTTGCTTTAGTGTTGCTGCTAGTGAGCTACTGGAACTTCTTTGCTATGAACTTCTTTTTGTTTGTAAACGCAGGAAAGCTGACATTAAAATGAAATCAGCAAGTTATGACTTTCTGTTTTGTCAAGTTGTTGGACATAAACTATTTCCAGGATGTTGGTTTACCTTGATAGCAGCAAAATGCAACTGATTTTGAGCTCAATAACCTATCCCTTGAGCATCAAATGTTTCTGTTAGGCATTTCTCTTGCTGTTGTCCAGATTTGCCTGAACTACAGCAACTAAACTTCAACTTTGGTATGATTGGAAATTAAACACTCATGAAGAATCTAATGAAGGAAGAACAACTTGCAAGTCTTGGGATGAAAGCGTGTCAAAATGCGAGAAGGAGGAGCTGCCAGCTTTGAGCACTGAGACATCTCAAAAAGCATTGGATAAAATGGTGACAATCTTCAAGGGAGGAACACTTTGGAGAGATTCAAATTGTAGTAAACTCGAAGCAGCTTATGAAGGATGGTTATCGCGACTACAATGCTGGTGAAGATTTCAGAAGCTTCAGGAGTTTTCGAGCTTGAGGACAAGCTCCAAGTTAAGCAGGAGGGATTGTCATGCCCAGCAAGTTTTGTAAATTAATTAGTTTAGAAATTACTTCAGTTAAATCACTTAAACCATTTACTTATTTACTGTTTAGTTTAAATTACTAGATGTAATTTATAGGAAGCTGCTGGGAAGTTTCCTAGTCCTTGTATGCACGTTATATTCACTTTGAGGTTGATTTGGAAGGATTATCGATTAATGAAATTTCTGGAATTTTCTCATGTTCCGACCTTCTCCCTTCTGTATCTCATTCTTCCCCTTTCTTTTTTCTTCCCCAACTCTTAAACCCTTACCCTCTGAACTCTAAATCTGAAATCTATTTCTTATTTTAATTTTTAAGTTTTCATAAAATCCCATATCATGACAATTAGTATCAGAGCATACGATCCTCGGACTGTGGCAGCCTTCAAATGTCGGAAGCTACTTTTTAAAGAATTGACGCTAAACTAGATATGATGGGAATTGAAATGGGCGAGCTCTTAGAGACTATGACGAATATTGTGAATATGATGAAATCAGAGACGGATAAAGAAGGATTGGATGGGAATTTTCAATCTTCTGGCAATAATGAAGCGGCAGAAACTTATGAGACCAAATGGGAGGAAGACGCTTCATCATCCTCTGAGCTAGAAATACCGGAGGGAAATGTAATATCAGAGGTCGAATTTCCATATTGCTTGGGTGCAACACCTATAGCTGAATTTTCATATTCTGAGACATTCACCGTGCCGTTAGAGGATGATGCCACTCAAGAACTGGTTATTAATTCGTCATTGGCCATCTCAAAGAAATCAGAGGAACAAGGTAACTCTTTTTATTCTGGCCAGGTTTATGAATTATGCGTTGATGTTGGTATGGTTTTTGGAGCACAATATGAGTACTATTGTGGTTATCAAAATGGTGATATTGAGAAATTAGTTGTTCTTGACTTCCCAAAATTGGTGAAATGGCATAGAAATTGGGTAGATAGTGCAACTGCATTTTGATGAAGCACTAGAGGTGGTGATTATCTGATTTTGGACCTTGTTAAGCATTTGAATTGTGCATCTACGTGAATTAGTGATGAGGAAAGTATTGAATATTTCGGAACTATTTTTGTTTCTTTGAGTTCTCTATGTGCAATTGGAGATTTCAGATTACTATTAACGGGGGTTAAAGAAGGGATTATGTCTGCTGAAAATGCTAATATTTGCCTTGGTTTGGATACAAATTATAGTCATTTTAGTGTAAATGAGGTGAGGAATGGCCTTGCATATCTTGCCAATAGTTCAACCGGACTGATTCCTCTTGTTGTTTTTTTTACTAGTGGGGCAATGATTGAGTTAGTTGATGAAACTATGGAGTTAAGAAAATATGTTAGCAAATCGTTGAATGAGGAGTATGTCTCATATGAATATGTATTGGTATTGGGCACCAATGTGGTTGCTTATGAAATTAACCGGGGTAGCAAACTTGACAGGCGGAAATACTTACCACTATACTACAACGAGTTGAAAAATTATTCCATTTCTATACAAATGACAAACAAATTCATTTTTGAAAATTAATTTGTCATTTTTATATTAACTTGTAGATTATTAAAAAAAGGAATAAGAAACATGGAAATTAATAATTAAATATTTCAATCGAGTTGAAAAAATTAAATAACCTAGAAGAAACAACTTGTCTTAGCTAATTCTTTTAGTTTTTCTTTTTGTTTAAAAGGATAAATTATTAATTTTCATGTTTACTTTAATTCGAATTTTTTTCTTCATTTCTTAAATTTTTTAAAAAAATTTTTATAATCTAAAAGTTAAAATACAAAAGGAAAATAAATTTTTAAAATTTAGAATTATACTACCAACGTACAGAAGTTAGGAAGTATAAGAAGAAGAATTGTAAAAAAAATAAAAATTTTAAAGTTCAAAAAATTAAAAAATAATAAAATGATAAAAATATCCCTGAACCCAAAAGCATGTGAAAAATGGATTTCCGTCACTATTTAATGGCCAAAATTAACAGAATAATCTGAAATGGATTAAAATTTTAGTAAGGTAACCTATGTTATAAATAAATTTAATTGATGACCTAAAGTAGAAATATATTAACGGTTGATGACTTGTTTTGAGGTTCATTCTTTTAATTTTAGTGAGGACACGAACACCCAAATATTTGTTTTGTGACTTACCTTATGTGTTGAACTACTTATCTTTTTCACCTCCACTTTTCCAAAACTCTTTCAAATTTAACTCGCGCTAGAAGTTGAAAAAGGTTAAAGACACGACCAACCATGATGATCCAATCAAGTATAATCGACAGAAATTGGAGTTTGGATGAGGGTTGCTATGGGAACGATGAAGAGGGCATTGCTTAGGAGTATATAGGGAAAGTGGTTTACACGTTGGCCTTACTAAATTCCATTGCATATGCACTTAAAAAAATATTCCTTCTTTTAAAAGCGGGAAAAGAAAAAGTTTTTATTTTGCTGAACTAAAGACAAAGTGAAGCCTGAGAGGTAGTATAATTTGAACTAATGGCCAATTTGAGTTTTGGGCTTAGCGAGCAGAGTAGTTTGCTCACTTTGCTGACATGGGAAAGACTTGATGCCCATAGTTCAAATTTTCATTTAAAAGGCTGTTTAGATAAAAGACGCCATCTTGTCTGTCCCAAATCCAAGTATTTTAACATGGGTTGTATGCAGAAAAGAAGCTATAATTCTTTTAGGGCCCAACTAAGTGATATGAAATCTCTGGAGTTAGGCTAAAGAAATGGAAACGATAAAAGTATACTATTGAGTTAAGAAGGTAAAGAAGGTAGCACAAATGTCGTCTTTTGATCTTAGGTATCAAGTTAACTATTTCTGTAGGGAATTTTTATTGGTTTTATTATTTCTACTATACATTCTCTGAAGCCCTGTACAAAGCACTAATTGTTGAACACGTGAACAAAATAGAAATATTGGAAGGAGAAAATTATTTCGAGAATATTTATTGTTTGACGAGAACATTTAATTTTGAATTTTGTATCGTTTATAGTATAAAATTGAATAAAAATGACAAACTGAAGGAAAACTTTTCACAAAAAGCAATCACAACTCAGGTGGATGTGTCCAACCTGGCCTTTCGTGGCCCACCTGGTTTAATACGTGACAAAGAAGTACTGTAGTTTGTGGAATAAAGTTTTTTACCGTAGAAAAGTCAATAAAAACTACAGTATGAAACTCCTACCATCTTCATTCTTCATATCTCTCTCCTCTCCAATTTACAAGTAATCGTTATTCTTCTCATCCCTAAATCCATCGAATTCAAAACCTTCTGATGGGATCCTTCCAAAACAAATTACACCGGTGATTTCCCCAAGATAATTAGATGGGATTTACTCTCGAAATAATTGAATTCCTTTCTTCATTCCCATTCTTCAGTGTTTTTTCACCCATGGAAGTGTTCCAGTTCCTTTTTTTCCTTCTCCATTGATGACAGTTAAGAATTTCTTTACACATTCATTCTCACCTCTGTACTCCCACTGTCCCACGCATCATAATTAACACCAACTGAGCCTCAAATATGTTGAATCTGCCAACCATAGATTGAATTAAACTATGACCATTCAATTCAAAGCATCATTCATCAAAGAAGAGCAAATATAGACCCACAAATCTGGAACTACTATAGAAAAAGTAGAACTTGCTCTTCCTTCCATTAAATTTCCACCACAATGAAACCTGAATAGGCCGAAGTTTTTTATTCTAGAGCTTATCCCGATCCACCTTCGATTAGGATTCATGAACTAGCCTCCTTGTGGATTCAAATACTAGCATTTATTTTTCCAATCGGTTCTCGAGACTAGCAGTAACTCGAAGCGGAGATCATCCCTGGAAGCTTCGATGAGAGAAGGATACTCCTTTTGCAATCGACGATGACTTTCCGATGATGGAGTGCCGGCGGTGGTGTAAAAGAATGATGGAGTCGGGGGTAATGGGGGAATTGAAGAGTATTTTCTTACTCACAGTAAAATGGAAAAGAGGTAAATAAGTTTTAACAATTACAAAAATAATATACAAGTAGGGAAGAGAAATGTGTAGTGATAGGTTCGTTAAAAATATTTCGTTTAGTATATCAGTACTCAAAATTAAAAACTCAATATGAATTATTTTTTTGGAACGAAGATAATACTATTTAATACCGTAGGTCATGTCTCTACATCTGTGATGGTAGATTGGTAGCAGGTATAATTTGTTTTCCAAGCAATTGTTAGCATAACCATAGGTTTACATTATCTTGAAGGTTTCTAATAATTAAAACCTTAGGAAAGAGCCACCGGGAAAAAAAAAAGAAAAAGAACAAATAAAACCCGCATGCATGCATGATATGCACTTCCATTAAACTCCTTCCATAAGGACCCTCAAAGCAGATTACATAAGATCTGTTGTGGTGTAAAAGGTATAAATACAAAAAACCACAGAAGCGAACCCCAAGAAAATCTCCTTTCCTACTATCAATAAAATAGGACAACTAACCACATAAGCAACTAATTCAAGAACTGATAAGTAAAATAGACACACGGATTTACGTGGAAACTCAAATTGGAAAAAACCACGGGACTGTAACAACAGTCAAATCTCCACTATCACAATAACGAGAAAACAATCTTCACCAACCAGTAGATATACAGGACTTCACCCAAAGATGGATTACAACAATACTCTTCTTAAACACTTATCACAGAGTAGGACTTGAAGGATCTAACCAAAAGAGAGTTAAACCGAAAACTAAACCCTAGCTTTCTTTCTTTTTCTCTAGCGCACAAAGCTCTCCACGGCTGTCCAATTTTTCACCTTCTCTCTCGGTTGAAAGCACATACCAACCAAAAAAACCCAAAGCACCATGGCTTTTATAAGCCACGGCCAAGTTAAAAAACAAAGAAACCAAACCCAAAAGGGTTTTTGGATATTTACGGTCAAACCAAGCAAATCCAAATTGGATTTGATTTCCACTATGGTTGGGTCCAATTGAGATGAATAATAACCGGCCCAACAATCTCCCCCTTCACCTCAATTGGGGGTAGAACCAAACCCGCTTCATGTCTACAAAATAGGAGCTTGTCTCTACTCACGGTCTTCGTCAACATATCGGCACTGTTGTCATCTGTATGAATCTTCTCAAGCAACAACGCCTTGGACTCTAGTACATCCCAAATCCAATGATATCTCACTTCAATATGTTTTGACCGCGAATGAAATGTGGAATTTTTCGCTAAGTGAATAGCGCTCTGGCTATCACGATACACCACATACCTCTCTTGCTTCATGCCAAGCTCTTGTAGAAATTTCTGCAACTAAAGTGCTTCCTTACAAGATTCAGTAGCTGCGATAAACTCTGCCTCTGTAGTAGACAAAGCAACACATTTCTACAACCTACTCAGCCATGAACCTGCTCCCCTTCTATAGGTCATCAAGTATCCAGATGTAGACTTCCGACCACCAAGGTCACCCGCCATGTCAGCATCTGTATATCCATCCAACATGGTCTTCCCATTGCCAAAGCAAAGATTCAATCTGGAAGTACCCCTAAGATACCTGAGAATCCATTTCACAGCATTCCAATGCTCCTTACCAGGATTGGAGAGAAACTGACTAACAACACCAATTGCATGAGCTATGTCTGGCCTTGTGCAAACCATCGCATACATCAGGCTGCCAACTGCCGAAGCATAAGGAACCTTTTTCATCTCTTCCTTATCTTTCTCACTTTTAGGACACGCTTAAAATGCCCTGCAAGTGGAGTCGAGACTTCCTTAGCACCGCTCATGTTAAATCTACCAAGAACATTCTTGATATACTTCTCTTGAGATACCCAAAACTTCCCATTCTGTCTATCACGAGAAATCTTCATCCCAAGGATCTGTCTAGCCGGACCCAAATCCTTCATCGCAAAGGATTTATTCAACTCCTTTTTTAACCTGGCAATCTTTGCAGTACCATGACCAACAATCAACATGTCATCGACATAAAGCAAAAGAATTATAAAGTCACAATCAGAGAATTTCTTCACAAACACACAGTAATCGGCTGTAGTCCTTTGGTATCCTTGCCCTATCATAAAAGTATCAAACTTCTTGTACCACTGCCTCGGAGCTTGCTTCAACCCATACAAGCTTTTGTTGAGACGACATACAAGCTTTTCTTTCCCCTTCTCCTGGAACCCATCTGGTTGCTCCATATAAATCTCTTCTTCCAAATCACCATGCAAGAAGGTTGTCTTCACATCAAGCTTTCAATCTCAAGATTCAAGCTGGCCGCTATTCCAAGCACAACTCGGATTGAAGACATCTTTATAACAGGAGAGAATATCTCATCAAAGTCTACGCCCTCTTTCTCTGATTGAATCCCTTCACAACCAATCTGGCTTTGTACCTCGGTTGTGAGCTGTTCTCACTTATTTTTAGTCTAAACACCCATTTATTCTTGAGTGTTCTCTTGCCCTTAGGCAGCTTCACCAGGTCATACGTGTTATTCTCATGCAAGGATTTGATCTCATCTTGCATGGCTGCTAACCACTGATCTTTCTGCTCATGACTAAGAACCTCTTCATACGACTCTGGCTCTCCCTCGTCAGTAAGCAACAAATACTCATGAGCACTGTACCTGGTGGAAGGTCTCTTGTCTCTGGTGGACCTCCTAGGCTGAACAGGAGGTGATGAAACCGGTGGTGTCTCTATTTCAGTAACAGGATCATCATCAAACTCACCATCATGCTCTGTCTCAGCTCCCCCTGCAGGAGAATCATCTGATTGTAGAGGAACTGGATTTAGATCAACAGGAATCTCAGGTGAAGATTCTGGCATCTCGCCTTTTCCTATATCATCAATGGTCTGGTCTTCAAAAAAGATCACATCTCTACTTCTGAAAACTTTCTTCTCTACAGGATCCCAAAGTCTATACCCAAAATCATCATTTTCATACCCCAAGAATACACACTGCTTGGATTTGCCATCAAGCTTCGATCTTTCATCTTTAGGAATATGAACAAAGGCACGACAACCAAAAACTCGCAAATGCCTAAATGAGACATCTTTCCCTGTCCAAACTCGTTGTGGTAGATCACCATCCAACGGAACTGAGGGAGATAGGTTGATCAAATCAACTGCTGTCTGCATGGCTTCACCCCAAAAGGATTTAGGCAGCTTTGCATTCGAGAGCATACACCTAACCTTTTCGGTAATAGTTCTGTTCATTCTTTCTGTCACGCCATTCTGCTGCGGAGTTTTCGGAACACTCTTCTGAAGTTTAATGCCATGGTCTCGGCAATACTTCTCAAACGGACCCCTGTACTCACCACCATTATCTGCTCGAACACACTTCAACTTCTTGCTAGTCTCTCTTTCAACTCTAAGGTGAAAGTCTTTGAACACATCGAATACCTGATCTTTAGATTTCAAAGAAAAACACCAAACCTTTCGAGCATAGTCATCAATGAAAGTAACAAAGTACAATGCTCCACCCAACGACCTATCTTTTATGTAGCATACATATGTATGAACTAAATCTAGAGGACTGGACTTTCTAGATGGAGGAGAATTTTGAAAGGAAATCCTATGTTGTTTACCATAGATACAGTCAACACAAGGTTCTAGAGCAGTACCTTTCACCTCTGGGAAAAATTGCTTCTTACCAAGAATCTGCAACCCCTTAACACTCATGTGTCCAAACCTTCTGTGCCAGAGATCAATGGAGGCATTATGAGTCGCATTCACCTCTCCATTCTTCAACTTTGCATTCAACACATACAAAGAGTTCAACTTCTTTCCTCTAGCAATAACAAGATTCCCTTTGGTAATTGTCTAACGGCCACCACCTTCAGTGCTATGATAACCCTCATCATCAAGTTTACCAACGGAAATAAGGTTCAAACGCATATCCGGAACATGCCTGGCATTTTTCAAGACAAGAGTACAACCTGTATTCGCTACCAATGATATCTCTCCCATGCCGACAACATCGCATGAGGCTTGGTTGCCTATTCTTACACGACCAAAATCTCCAGGTGTGTAAGAGGTAAAGAAGTGTCTGTGAGGCGTTACATGATAAGACGCACCTGAATCACCAAACCAATCACTGTCGTGACTCGCAACATTAATTGTATCATCATCACAATATACAAATACATCACTGGTAGTTACTACTGCAGTAGTGTCATCATCACTTGATTCATCCTTCTTGCTTTTACCTTTTCTCGCTTCTTAAAGTGCCCATTCCCTTGACAATGGTAGCACATGACATCTTTCTTGGATTTAGACCGTCCCCTGGACTTGTCATTCCGATCACGTGGCCCTCTGCTTTTACTTCTCCCTCTTATGTCTGACTTTTCTGTCACCAAAGCCTGCGACTCAGACTCAATACTCTGTTCTTTTCTTCTAACTTCTTCATTCATCAAAGCCTCTTTGACATGATCCAAGGTCAAGACACCATCCTGGGTTGAATTACTGATTGACGCTACGAAAGTGTCCCAACTGTCTGGAAGAGAACTAAACAATAACAAAGCCTGCACCTCATCATCCAACTTTAAACCTACATTCACAGCTTGGTTCAACAAACCCTGAAACAAACTCAAGTGCTCATTCATGCTAGCACCATCTTTGTACCTCAACCTGGTAATCTGTTTCAGCACAAATGACTTATTGATGCCGAACTTCTTCCAGTACATATTCTGGATTTTCTCTCAAAGTTCATCAGTTTTTGTTTCTCCCGAAAAGTGATGAAATACACTTTGATCAATCCACTGTCGAATATTACCAACAGTCTTCCTGTGCATATCAGCCCACTTTTTATCAGTCATATCACTTGGCCTACCTTCATCCCCTAAAACAGGATCAAACAAATCTTTGCAATACAATAAGTCTTCCATTCTAGGTTTCCACATATGATAATTGGATGAAGTTAATTTAATCATTGTACCAGCACCCGATGATTCTTCCATTTTATTGGTGTAACACCTCAACTACCGAACCGTAGCTCTGATACCACTGTTGTGGCGGAAAGGGTATAAACACAATAAACCACGGAAGCGAACCCCAAGAAAATCTCCTTTCCTACTACAAATAATATAGGACAACCAACCAAACAAACAACTAATTCAAGAACTGATAACGTAAAGTAGACACACGGATTTACGTAGAAACCCAAATCGGAAAAAACCACGGGACTATAACAACAGTCAAATCTCCACTATCACTATAATGGGAAAACAGTCTTCACCAACCGGTGGATACACAGAACTTCACCCAAAGATGGATTACAACAATACTCTTCCAAAACACCTATCACAGAGTAGGACTGGAAGAATCTAACCAAAAGAGAGTTAAACCGAAAACTAAACCCTAACTTTCTTTCTTTTTCTCTCGCACACAAAGCTCTGCGCGGCTGTCCAATTTTTCACCTTCTCTCTTGGTTGCAAGCACACACCAACCAAAAAAAAGTACCATGACTTTTATAAGCTACGGCCAAGTTAAAAAAACAAAGAAACCAAACCCAAAAGGGTTTTTAATATTTACGGTCAAACCAAGCAAATTCAAATTGGATTTGATTTCCACTATGCTTGGGCCCATTTGAGGTGAATAATAACCGGCCCAACAAGATCAAGTATAGTCCAATGCCCTCATCTTTTCCCAAATAGCCGTTTTATGGAACAAAATGAACTTCCGAAAAAATTGGCGAGGTGGTGATACGACTTACGAGTAAAAAATGTCGTACCATTTAAGTTAATTCATTTTCGTTAATCACGAAAAAAAAGCACATAAGTTTCATCGACTCTTCTTTTCATCTTTCAATATTATTTTATTCAAAATTTAAATCACGATCTCATGATTATTAGACAGGTGAACTCTCACCTTAACAATTCTATTCAATCTTCATGCCACGTTTCATCAAATTTATATATTCCGTATGTTCCAAAATAATTACATACTTTAAGTTTACACTTAGCTATTCAGCTGAGCTCCTGGAACATGTAATGAATTGGTTGGGGCTGAAAGTTGAGAACAAGAGGTTCAAATGCATATATGACAGAGTGGTTAATGGATGCAATACAAAAGATTGTTGAAGAACTTGGCATGTTCTGCGGTTATGGCCTGTGTATATCACATATGGATCGAGAGGAATATGCGAAGATTTAGATCAGAATGTACTACTGCTGATGTGAGATTTGAAGGTATCAAACAAGAGCTTAAATGGAGGGTATTTCATACGTATAGGAAGCTGAGAATTGTGGATGTTGAGTACTTAAACAGAAGGTTTTAATGTATAGACAAGAATGATGTAAATAGTATAGGAAGAGAACAAATGATGTAATGTTAGGTGCAGTTTTGCTTATCAGTAATATATTTTCACCTTTCTACGAAAAAAAAAAATTTATATTTAGTATAAATTGTACAAAAAATAAAAATAAAAATCGAACAATTATTCTAAAACAGAGATCATCATTCTCGAAAACAACATCCATATTTCATGAAGTAGTACGTTAAATAAATAAATAAAAAACTCCTCTCTTACTAAAGTGATTATCTAATTTAAATTCTATTTTTAATTGATTATAATATTAAAATAAAAATTCAAACAAACCAATCATTTTGCAACAAACGAAGTGACTAATTGCATCAGTTTTAGTCCTAAGTCTTGGCTAAACAGACAACAATTTCAAAATCAAACGTGTCCTAGCTTAAATATAAACAATAAGTGATGGTCAAAATATTGAACATTATCAAACCGCCCAAGGGTAATGGTCGGAAACTTAAAAACGACACTAAATACTAATTAAACGAAAAGTTTCTTTGGAGAAAAAACTTACTACTATAATTTATTTAGTCATTACTTATTTTTTAATAATCTTTATAAATCCAAACAACACTTGTGAGCGGCTCAGTTGAAGTGTAAAAACTCGTTACGACTATATGCCGAAAGCCCGAAAGTAACAAGCGAAGAAAAGATGTGGAGAACTTTTTCTTTGTACGCGTGGAAATTGGATAACGCTTTTTGCCCCCTTTTTCTAATTTTTTTTTCATGGTCTTTTTTAAATTTATCATTAATTAATTAATTTGTACTTTTTAAATTCATGATTATATAAGTAGGGTTTCAATTAGGGGGGCGGGGAGCAGGTGTAAGTATCTGGAATGTTCGTAAGAGAAAAATGCATTGCATAGGTGTTCTCTTAATTTAATTAATTAAAAATTAATCAAGATTAATGGAGTTATTTTTTAGGTGGATTTACACGTGTTGACCACTAAACTTGCGTCCCTTGTAAGTAATGACATGATTAAGACATTTAGCACTGCATGTTTGAAGTGTTTGTAAAGTTTAATGAATGTCCTTTTTTCCCCCTCAAGTATATTATATATTTATTATGTCATTTTCTTTCGTTTGATCTTAGGTGTTTTTCAGAAGCTCGCTAAATTTTGTTGTCAAATTCGCAAAAATTACAAGGGCTATATGATTGAAGATGATTAACGGAAACTAATAAAGATATTGTGAATTAGTACTTGAAAATCTTGAAATTAATTTCACAATTATACGCTAAATATTTTCTTATCAACTACGAATAACCACAGTTCTGGAGTGAGTTCTCCCGCGTTATATATATATTTTTGTTTTTGTGTTAATGCAGAGGACGCAAGCTCAAAACATAGTTTAATCGAACGGTTATGTCTTTGTAGCTGTAATGATTATTAATACTTTGGTATTGCATATCCTTTTGGACAATGCAGAAAACCCATGAGTTTTTTAGACACGTTAATTTGCAAAGTTTCTAATGTACTAGTAATGTGTGATGGGAAATTGATAACCATGTAGTTACAATTTTGGACTTTTGACATTGTAGTGAAAAAGGCTCTTAATTTCTTGAGTTGATTATGAGGCTTTATTGACCATTCCACAAATAAAAGGTGAATTAAATACTGAGATTGACAAAACGAATGTTCAATTAATTAGTCAAATTTTAATCCTCGGCAATAATAATAATAGTCAAATTTTTGCATTAAGATTTTAGTCAGAAGACGTATGTTCGTGGCGAGAAATTTGATCTTACATAGAATTGGATAAACTCATTGAGAAAAAGTACTTTTAAGTTTGATTCCTCCTTAGAATAAAAAAAGAGGTCAGGATACAAAATGTTTTAGCTACTTGCTCAAATGAGATGATATTCCTTCCACACCACCACCAACACCCCCCCTTCACTTGATAATTTCATCCTGAAGCGGAGCTAGGAAGGAGACCAAGATGAGCAGAAACCCTCTCCCTTGAATTTCATAAAATGATCAAATTTATTGCTATTATTATTTATGTAAACTTGCAAATTTTGCAATTTATTTGCCTGCAAACTTTTTTCCCTTTTCGCCCCGCTTTCTTGATTTCATTATCTAAAAAAAAAAACATAAATATCAAAATAAGATATACTATAATCCTCCCTCCGATCCTTATTATAAATCATTTTGACTTTTTCTAAGTTTAACCTAATATATATTTTTCGTTGACAAAAAAACTTTAAAAATAATTAACAACAATCAAGAGAACATGAATATAAATTTAATATTTTTTTGTCAATAAAAAATTTATATTAAGTTAAACCTAAGATAAATAAAAAATCTTTATATTAAGAGTCGGAGGGAGTATAAGACGAAACTAATTCTCGGACAATAAAACAAACAACTAATGTTGGCTTAGGGGAATTTATTATAAATAGTGGATATCCCACAATTAATCACATGTTGTGAATGCAATAAGTGTATGCATGAATATTAGGGAAACCAAAAAAAAATATTTAAAAAATGGTGAAATGAGACTTATTTATCGTGAGTATGAATTTGCTCTAAATTATTATAGTTTTTTTTCTTTTGTTTTTTAATGAGCAGAAGTTGTATTATGGGGACTCTCGATGAGGATTTGACCTATCCAATGGTATCAATTCTTGGTACACCACCGTATTGTTTGTGTTTTTTTAGATAAAAATTACTCCAAATGAGAAGATTTTAACAAATATCTTGATCATACATCCATCTATCATATGTCGGCCTCTGGTTGGCTGAATCTTTATCTAATAATAAACTTAAAGTGCCTTTCATAACCTAAAAGTTACCCTTAAAAGTCCAACTTTATCCTCACACCACACTGAGCAGCAGTTAGTCTCCTAGTTCACTGCCACCTCACTCATGCTTCAGGATTTGATATTAATAATTTAATTATTCCCCGTTATATTTTGAATAATTAAATATGACTATTAAAAAAAAGACAAAAGGCACACAGGAAAACTATTTTATAATTTCTTGCCTCCAAAGATACTTGTAACAAATAATCTTTCATAATTATATTATCAATAATAATCATTATAAAATACATGCTGCCCTTTTGTGGTTTGTTTGATCACATGAGTTCGTAGGATAAAGATTAAAGAAGCATTTTCAGCCCTTCACCACAGCAGACAGAGTCTATTTGTTAAGAACTCTTTTTTTCAAAAAGAATATATGTGCTCCCTTTAAGAGAGTCATAGAGCATTCCAACTGAAAACCTCCAATGAGCTGTAATATCAATAAAACATGCAATAAATAAATAAATAAATAAAATAACACAAAGGCAGTTTTGTTGAGTCTTTATTATTTTTTAGAAAGAAAAAAGAAAAAAAAAAGAAATGGACCTTTTATGCCTTACTTTGAAACACATGATCACATGATCACTCAAATACTAATAAATACTCTCTTCTGTCCTAATTATAAAACATGCCGATTTGTCTTAAAGTTTCTTTATATGTTCTATTAATTAAAAATAAAACCTTAAAAATGATGTATTTTCACATTTTGTCTTCTCTCATAATTAATATTTTTAAGATTTCAGTTAGATGAAAATACTAACTGAAATTTATAGGATAAATCAAAATAACTTGCAATAAAGATAGGAAAGAGTATCCTTTATGTGAAAATTTTATTAACTGATATTTCTTCTTATAAACTTCTTTACATATTTAGAGATTGTTCCATTATGGCATCTAAAGTATTCATACATCTTGAAATTGAAGATCCAACGCTAATGTAATGAGCTATAACAAGATGGCAAACTTTTACTAACTAATTCAATCAGTTTTAAATTGAATTATAGTCATAAAAACACTTCATCTCTGTCAATCTTAACATATAGAGTATTAGTAACTAATTTGTATTCTCTCTGTCCCAAAATTATTGTCCATTTTGAGATTCCACTTTATATACAATTTGAACTAGAAATAAAAACCCAAACTGGACAATAATTATGGGACAGAGGGAGTACTTAATATTAACATAGTAAAAAACTCCACAGTTGTAAAGATATTATTTTTCACTTTCGTAAAAGTCGTTGACTTACATGAATTATTTTCATTTATTTAAGAGAAAGTGGATGATTGATTCATGATCCATTAAATTTAGTGAATTAGTAGTAATTATTTAATATTTTCTTTTTTTCCAAAAAGTGGGAAAAGAAAAAAAAGGAAGAAAAAGAAAAAAACAAAGATGGGTTTAATTGCAAAGTAAAAGATATGAATTGGGGGCCATAACAAAACTTGTGGCTGAGAACCTTAATCAACCGCTGACGTGGCACCCCCACTTCTTTCTCCTCTTCTTTTAATTAAATCCGCAGATCAAAATCAAACTCCTCAAATGTGCCAACAAAGCCTCATTATTCAACACTTTTACTAAACCCCCAAAAATAAACAACAAATCTCTTCCCTCCGGCCACCTGAAAACACACCTTCCGACAGCCGCCGGCGAGGTAACGATCATCTTTTGCTGTCTGGCCAAATTCTTGTACTACGCTTTTCAAAGAAGAAATGATGCAATTGAAGGACCCGGAAATCAAGCTGTTTGGGAAAAAGATTGCCTTTCCGGAAAACGGCAGGATTCAGGTGGTTGCCTTCTCCGGGGAAGACTATTCCGATGACTCTGGTGGAGCTGGAGCTTTTTACTGTGGAGAAAACGTCAGTGGGTCTGAATCTGATCATTCGAAAGTTAGCAGAGTTGAAGAAAGTGAAGCTGAAGATGACAAAGAGATTCAAAACCAGGAACTTGCTGATAAGGTGCGACAATTTCTTTAATACAGAGTTTTGAAGATGTTTGCGTGTTTATGTGCGTTTTCTGGAAATTTTGAAAAGTTCTGAAGATTTTAAAACGACCCAGATGGAAGATTTCATGGGTTGGTTTCAAATTTTGATGATTCCCCTGTGATCCCTGTTTTTTTCTTGGCAATCATTTTCAGTATTTTGTACATTACTTCTGTATTTAGCTCTCCAGTTTTCAGAAATTACTTTAATGATCAAGTTCTTGGTATTTCTTTCTTTTTGACAAAGGTAAAGTTAAATTGTTTCTTATAGAGGACCAGTTCTTTGGTATTCCTGGTTGAATTCTGTTTTTGGCAAACCAACTACCGTAAGTAGTCAAATATGTAGATTAAATGAATGCTATAGCTGAAGTATTGTTTATTAATGGTTAGTGATGCTCTTTATCTTCTTCTTTCCTTTTGTGGATTCTGCAGGAAATTTTCCAGAACGTTCTCTTATCTTTCTTTTTTTAACTGTTCTCTGTCCTGTACTGATGATTCGGTTTTTGGGCATCAGAAACAGTATTGATTCTGCTTATGCTTTTTTTGTCTTTTCAAAAAACTGTTTACCCAAAGTAAGTTTGATTCTGGAATTCCTCCCACTTTTGTTCTTGAACTACCATTTCTACCTTTGCATATAAGCTTTGATCAAGCGGAGGATATTCTCTGCTTGAGTTATTTCTGGACCACAATAATTGTGTCAAGTAAAGTAGCCATGAATTCACCTTATAAAATGAGCAAAATTTTCCCTGCCTTCCTATATAATTCTTATCACAATATTGTACATGTCTTTTTTGTAGAACTCATGAAATGATTTGTTCAAATTTCAGGATTGTTCAACTAGGGAAGTATCCAAAATTAGGCCACAAGTAGAGGACCAACATCCTGTTCCTGCAGAATTTCCGAATTCGAAAGCCTCATCAGATTCGGATGAGAGCTCTAACACTACCACCATGGATGAAGATTCTCCTAGAAAAGAAGGATCTCTAAAGGCTGAAAATGATCAGAGTGATTCATCTAACCCACAGCAGAAAACTCTGAAGAAGCCGGATAAGATTCTCCCATGCCCTCGGTGTGATAGCATGGACACCAAGTTCTGTTACTATAACAACTATAACATTAATCAACCTCGTCATTTCTGCAAGAGCTGCCAGAGGTACTGGACTGCCGGCGGAACAATGAGGAATGTGCCGGTTGGAGCCGGTAGGCGCAAGAACAAGAATTCGGCCTCACACTGTCGCCACATTACCATCTCCGAAGCCCTTCAAGCCGCAAGAATCGATGCCCCGAATGGATTCCATCATTTGAATTTTAAACACAATGGCACTGTCCTTTCTTTCGGTTCTGGTTCCCCGATTTGTGATTCCATGAATTCGCTTCAGCATCTGTCAGAGAAGAAGGCACCGATCGCATCTCAGAATGGATTTCATAGACATGATCCTATTCCTATCAGTTCAGTTTCTTGCAAAAGGGCTGAAAATGGTGATGACTGTTCCAGTGGTTCTTCAGTCACAACCTCAAAGTCAGCGGTTGAAGGAGCTAGAACTGGATTGCAGGAACCAGTTATGCAACAAATTAATGGGTATGCATCTCCAGTTCCATGCATTCCTGGAGTCCCTTGGCCATTTCCTTGGAACTCTGCAGTTCCTTTGCCAGGAATTTACCCCTCTGGATATCCTATGCCATTTTACCCTGCTCCGTTTTGGAACTGTGGTGTGCCTGCTGGTGCTTGGAGTATTCCATGGGTGCCTCCATTATCTCCTGCCGCAATCCAGAAAAATTCCGGCTCCGGGTCGAATTCCCCAACCTTGGGAAAACACTCTAGGGATGGTGAGTTGCTTAAACCAGACAATCCTCAGGACAAAGAATCTCCACTAGAGAAAAATTCAGAAAGTTCTGTTTTGGTTCCCAAGATCTTGAGGGTTGATGATCCTGATGAGGCCGCGAAGAGCTCAATATGGACGACATTAGGAATTAACTACGACTCCAATAGAAGGGAAGGGCTGTTTAAGGCACTGCAACCTAAGGGCAAGGGTGATGAGAAAAAACACCTAGGTGCTACATCACCAGTTTTGCAGGCTAACCCTGCTGCCTTATCTAGGTCTATCAACTTCCAAGAGAGTGCCTGAATTGTGCTCTTTCCGTATATGATCCAACAATGCATGAAACTACTCCTTCAGCTCCCCAGGGATGGCGTTTTATAACTCGCTTCCATCTCGGATGAGTTTTTTTGAATCGTCCATCCCCTGATCCGTCAAGTGAACACGCCGATGCTAACGCTTTTTGAGTATCGCTTTGGCATCATGAGGGAACTGCCTTGGAGAGGACTAACATCTGCATCTTGTAACATTAAAACCTGTTGCTGCTTTGTTAGCTTTACTGTGTGTTTTTGCTGTAAATACTTTCATCAGCACATACTGACAGATTTTGGCTTTTTGACAGTGAGAGGATATGGGAGCTATATCAGCTATGTAGATGTGATTACATATGAAGCTTGTATGAATGTAACTAACTTCTGTATGTAGTGTAACTAACTGCCTAGTTAGTGTGGAAATTAGCCTTTTTTTCCACTATTCTCCTTAATGCTATAAATAAACAGAACTTTTTGATGGACAAGTGTGTTACGGTCCTCATGGCTAGGTATAAAGTGATATTTGTTCATGGTTCTCTTGAGTTAAGCTTTAAGTACAACTATAACACTCCTCCTATCTACAAAATTAATCATAACTACAACATTTTCTTTTGGTACAAGAACTATCAGAAGTTCTGAGTGGACAATAAATTATACTTAAACTAATCTTTATTCGATGCGGGATAGAATTAAAGATGATCTTAATAGTCTCTTATAACCGCGAGGTATCGAAATGCAACTGTTCGACTCTATTAGGACATTAGTATTTTGCTGTCCGACGTCTAAAAGGATGAGATATGAATGTGCAAAAGATAAGAACAGTTTTGGACATATGTGGAGTTTCCTTCTTGTTTTCATTGCATCAGAAGATATCCTATTGGCCCCTTTACCAAACAATCAGTTCTATAATTTATGGAAAAAGGTATAGATTTTTTTAATGACCAGAAAAAGGAAAAAAAAAACAAAACGAGAAAGGAACAAGTTGCTTTCCTTTTCAAAGGCAAAGATGGCCGCCCCAAATAGATTAGTGGAAAAGAAAAATGCAAATTCTTTGGGTTCAAAAAGAAAAGAAAAATCAATTTTCAAAGGGTGAAAAAGGGTGAGTGGAAAAAATGCATGAAGACTTTTGATCTTCAAAAGTAAACCCACTCATGGCAACTTTCTTTTTCCCCAAAAATTATGCAATATATGTGCGTACTCAATGAATTTTACACATGTTAGCTCCAATAACCACAAAAAAAAGGGAGGAAAGAAAATACTTTCATCAACGTTTTTCCCAAAAAATAAAAAGTGTGAAAATAAAAGTTTATAAAGAAAATCAATGTATCTCGAGCTTGGTTGTAGGCTATCGTAATTAAAACTATAAGTACTCAATCTAAGAAAATATCGACTGTGCAATTAGACACAATAGATAGTGAAAATAATAATTTTAAGGGAAAAGTGATAACTTTTTGGGACGTTTTAGCAACAAAATAGAAAAGTGATAATACTTGTTATACTAAAAACAACGATAGATATGTTGTATCTAATATTTTTTCTAAATCGATCTTAATTTGAAATCGGCTCAATTCTTTCCTAATAGGTTAGATTCGATTTGAGTAATTGAATTTTAATGTAGTTGCTTGCGTTTAGTTTCGAAATCAGGATGAATTTTGATTGGACAGTTCGCGAGCGAGTTTGGTTTGTTTACATCCTCAACATACCTACATGTTTTACTGCCTAATGCTTCTTAATTAAAACACTTATTAAGTTGGTTTCTTGGAAATTAGAAATGTTTAGTAAAGTGTCTCTATTGAGTAGGTCCATTTTGGCCAATAAAGAAAAAAATAAATGCCCTTCTTTCCACTTGATATTTGATGTGGATATTTGGGGGGGCCAATGGCCTTTTCCATTGGTGGCAACTCATCAAAATCTTGATAATATATGTGCTGCTGGTGGACTAGCAATACAAGACACACAGATATTTTGATGTCTCCAAAGATTGCAAACCACATCTTTTGTATAATATATGGGACCTCAAAATTGTGTACCATTCACATGAAAATCCAGCGAACCCTTTTGGCATTTACATTTTGCCAGCTTTTTGGTTCGTTTCTTTCTTTTTTGTGTTCCCTTTGTGCTTTCCCTTTTAAGAAGCATACTAGGGCATAATTATCTCGTATTTTTTTGCCTACACAAGTAGCTAACTCTTGTTGTTTTAATAATCAGGAGTCTTATGTCGTATAAGTAACATGGAATATTTATATGTATGATAATGAAAAAATAACATATTTCTGGGACGAAACGAGCCTCTAACACTAAGAAATCTTTATAAATAAATTTTATGTAACCCCCTTTAATAAGTTTTTCTATTAGATCACAATACCATGCAACCTCAAACTTTCCGGCCTTTCTATTAGATCACAATACCATGCAACCTCAAACTTTCCGGCCTTGGTTTATACATTTTCAATGAAGTTAAAAAGTTATTGTTTTACAGGTAAAGTGAAAAATGAATGTGATTATGCTATTTTACCTAATAATTAAACCTTTAAAAAATAAACAATCATATGGAGATGCCATGATAAAGTACCTTTCCAATTTTCTTCAAACTTAGTGGGATCTATCTCTTCAGTTGAAGTCACTAAAAGCATTGATGTCAATTGTGATGGTCTATTATTGGTTTTACTGTTTCCTTAAAAGTAAAAAAAAAAAAAAAACCATATTCAATTCAAAGCACTTATCAATACAATACTCTCTATAAGTCAACCACCTCCACATCCAACACATTTTATAGTTTCTACTCTCTTCGTATAATTAGTGGCTTCTTTTGTTTTAGTGCTTTGAAGGTCATTCCTCTTCTAATAAAGAGATGTTTTCCGTTCTACATTTTGGTTGCAGTCAGCCTTGTGTTCTGTTATTGCATTCCATGTCCTACCAATTTGACATTGACAACAAGAACCATGCAACTTCAAAAGTTGAAACCCTTTAATGACATAATTTTATAAGCCTTCTCCCTACTAAAATTATTGTTCTTTTTTGTTATACTTGCAACAAATGTGACTGTTACCTTGGGATAAAGAGAGTGTCTGCATAAAATTTTTTCGCTATCACCATCAAAATAAAAGGTTTGAGTGGCAGATATGGAAGAGTTTGTACTTTGTAGTTTTCAACTCAATTCTTCTGTTTTTTTCTTCCTATAAAAATAAATAAGTAAAGAAAACCGACCCACTGGTAGAAATTTGCAAGCCATCATCTAAGTAGTTCATAAAAATATAGAGAATAAAAATTTAACAAGTTTAATTAAAATGTTCTGAATTTTTATACAAAAAAAAAATTATCCCAAAAAAATTGTTCTGAATTTAGTTTGGGCTATAACTCTTGAATTGGAATAATAAAATATTACTTTCATGATAGTTTAATTTGAATTTTCACTAGTATTATAATTTGAACTATAAATAAAAATTTAAATTAGAATATTAGACAATAATATAGCGAGGTGCGGGAATGAGTATGAACAATAAAATTACCCACTCTCCTCACTAGCGTTCGAAGTTGTATCATCACACAAGTAAAGTAAAGTTTAACACATACTATCCTTTTCGTGGTACCTAATTGGACTAGACAAAATCAATGTTTAGCTTAACAAACCAATCAATTTATCGAAATAGGTATGTAACACATTACAGAGAAAAATAGAGAAAGATGAACCCTAATTGTGCTTGTTCAAAAACGAAAAGTAAAAAAGAAAGGCTAAAATAATAGGCTGAATGTTTCTCTGTATTCACTTCTTCGTTGAATTAAATTTCACAGTACAAGGCTTCCACATTTATAAATAGTACACTGAGAGTCTAAGTAATCATGATAAGGAAACTAGCTGAGACTTAGGAATCATCACTAATCTATTAGTTACAGCAACAATAAGTCAACATCAGCAGAACCCTAAAGCTAGGGCTGGTCATTTTGAACCGCCGATGACCCGAATCGAAACCGAACCGAAATTTCGGTTCGGATCAAAGATTTTAAAAATTAGAACGGTTCAGATCGGTTCGGGTCAAAAGAATATCCAAATTGAACCGAAAAAATCTAAACTAAAAAATTAATTAATTATATTTTAATAATGACGTCGTTGACCGCCGCTACCACCTTTGACCACCGCCGCCGGTCGCCGTCGTCGACAACTTCCGGCGACTTTGCCGGAAATTTATATTTTTCCGGCGGCCAGTGACCGTCTTCGGCGTGATGACATCATCATTAGCAAAAATGGTTCATTTCGGGTCAATTCGGTTTAGACCTGTAACCCGAACCGAACCGAACGGAACCGAAACCATTTGTGATCCAAAAACAATTGACCCGTTTCCGAACCGAACCAAAATAACGGTTCGGTTCGGGTTGGTTTTCTCCAAAAGAACAGCCCTACCTACAGCCGTGATGAATAAAACAATGATGATGATCACGGCTGTTTTATTTTTGATAACAATGATCAGGTTTCTGTTTTACGACGTTGTTGACTTGCTGATAACGATTTAATCCAACTCAGTAAACTAGTGAAACAGAGGCGCACAAGAGTGAATTACTACTTGACCACTTGATCACAATCATGCATACTCCCTTGTTTTGTGCTGATGAGTATATACAACCTTATCACTCCGATCAGCCTTATTACTTCCTATACTCATAGAATTACCTTCGGGGAGGCTCAGTAATTCATGACCTTTAACAATTACTAGTATCCCACTCGGCTGTTCCACAGAATTACTAGTATCTGAGTTTTGAGATTTATACTAGTTTTAGTATAAATTTGAAATTTCAATGTGGACTATTTTTTTTTGGGACGGAAGTAATACAAGAGAAAAAAATTAGGCGTCTACCTCACTAATGTGTCTAAGTTGTATCATCAAGCTAATGTCTCTCAGATATTATTATTCTTTCTGTGGTACAGAATTAGTCCTGACTTGCCTCAAACGTATTTGGGAAATCAAGGAGCATGTGGTAGAAGAGCATTACCTGTGGGGGTAGAGACAGAAAGTGGCACTACTAAAAAAGCCTTTCACTTTCTGAGAAAAAGTAAGGTGGAAAGAACGTCACTTTGAATCCCACCTTCAGCTTATAATTTTGGCATCGAAAACTACAGATCCAGAAAGGCAACATTGATAGTTATAATGCCAGATTCATAAACAGGGGTGGCTAAATATGTGGAGGTCATCACAAGACTGAAAAAAAGTCTTATTGTCAAATTATGCGTAAACATAACTATGCAGCGTTGGAAATGGTAAGATGTACACAAAATAGTATTGCACATAACAAAAAAATTTACGATGGCTGCAACTTCTGTTGCATTTAGCTAAGAGGTCAAAGTCAAGCACGTCAAATCAGCATTCAATAACTACCACAAAGAATCGAACAGAGTATTTGCTTTTATGCAAGTCTAGGAATATAGTTACGAGCATTTTTCCGCTTAACATGATCCCGACATTGTACAGTTTTGCTACGTCACTAAGTATAAACAAAAGCCACTAAGCTTTACTGGACTTCACATCACCAGGAATCCTGCCCACGAATAACATCTCCATACACGGCTAGTTCAAGCACACGTCCATTTCATTACTGAACAGGTTTTAAGAGATATATAAATATTATGATAGCAACCAGGAGGAGTTCAAGTCTTCTTCTCTATACCTCTTCTTCTGCACCTTGAAATAGATACCACAAAACAGGAAGTACCTAACCAGAGCGCGCTTTCCTCAATCAGATCTGGTATACTGAACTCCATAAGGTTAACCTTTGACCAATTGACTCCTACCTGCAGAAATGATAATGCTTCATGTTCAAGGTGCAGGCTAATCTAAAGCTTCAATCTATATGAGGTTGAAATGCAACCAATGACTTTTATCATGCAGCTCGCAGCATATATAATAGGCTACCAAAAGATGAAGCTGGATGCTCCAGATTCAACTGTAACAAAATTAAGGCCATAATAGCTACCAACATTCATTCAAATAGGAGTTAAAATAATGACGTATATATCCATTTTCCTCTCGGTCAGCACGATTTTTATAATGTCTGATAACTCATAACAAATAATGAGTTATCACTGTCAATGAACACTTCAACAGTGCTATCTCAGATGACTCAATTTTGAAAGGCAATAGCAAAAGAAATGTAAGGCGAAAGTTTGCAAAAGACAGAATTAACATGCAACACCATCAGTGGGTGGCAATTTAAGCACAAACGACTTGGACTAACTTTTCTAATATTTTCCACCATGAAGTCCGCGAAGAATGGTCCTCATTATATTGCAAGATTACTTGATATTGTAGGGAGTTGGAAAGAGATGATTTAGATGCTTCTTAGAACTGCTTCGCAAAGCATTACTATTTGCCAGAGCTTGAGCTCACGTACTAAAAGGTGCAAGAGGTTTCTACCACACCCTCCTTCCCTTAACAACATTCCTGGGGGTTGAACTAAAACAGACCATAAACATCAGATGGGGGAATAAGAGCTGAACTTAGCAACTAGAAGCGCTGCCAGGACAAGAAATGCTACTGAGCTCACGATTGAATGTACCATCCTCAGTACGAAGTCATAAACAGGTACGAAGTCATAGACAGTCAACACCAAGGAAAAGTAGATAGTCTTAAATAGGTGACTCTGGTTCAAATAATAATTTCTCATAAATGAGCAAAGTAGGAGCTGAAATCTAGTCCCCAGAAATTTCCAGGATTATTAGATGTCTAAAGGCAGAGAAAACAATAAAACTTGAAAGAGAATAAGGAGACATAGAGACTATAGAGTGCCAGTTTAGTAAAAAAAGATGAAGTAAAAAAAGCATTCTAGAGGATATTGTGCAATGAAAGTAAATTCAGAGGTAGCTGAACTTCAAATAGGGATAGAAAAACAACAGCACAAGGCACTAACACATCCATGCTCCTTAAATCACCACCACAGTCTACATAGCACTGAGGATCTGTGAGGTGGAAAACAAAGATACATTACCAGTTTACCACATTCAGCAGCCTAGAACATCTAATTAGCTTACCAAAGTTCTAATTTTGCACCAAAAGTCAGCCAAATACCGATACATATCATTTGGAACTAATATATTCATATTTGCAAATTTTGCAATACAATTATAAATAACTTTTTCCGTTTTCATACAAATTTTAATATTTCTAAACAACTAAATTTCAAAATGAAAACCACAAAGTAAACTCGGCATTAATACCTCGGAGTAAGGATTGACGAGAACGTAATCGTGACAGAAGAAACGAGAGCAACCAACTAACTTCTTCATCACTGCATTAACGGGGGCCACAATATTAGGGAAACTTTTCCGGTGTGATTCTGCGTGGCTCCGCCTATGCTGCAGCCATCCCTTCCGAACTCCGGTACACCCCCGTCCATGTTCTCTGAGCTCTGAATTCTCCGGCGGTATCCTTTCTCAGGCGATTGGGATCCCATTTGGGTCAGCCGGCCAGGAGTTAACTCCTTTTTTTTTTTGACCTCGGTTTAATTTTGAAAAATCTATATAGAAAAGGGCCAAAAGCGACACGTGTCAATCTCCCTTCAAAAGTTTCCACGTGTCCCCTCGTGGTTATTTGACTTATTTCCCTCCCGAATTTCTTGTCGTCCTTGAATCTCCACCACCGCTTCCACCGTCGTGCTCCGCCGCTGGTGAGGTAATCGAAAAGAGGTTCTCTCGGGTATGTATTTGTTCGTATGTGCTGTTATCCATGGGTTTAATTGAATTTCATAGCTCTGAACACTGAATAAATTGCACAGTTTTTTTATTTGTCTTTTTTTTCCCTCCAGTTTTGCAGAGCAGAGCCGTAGTACCAGAGCAAAATGTAAGTTTAATTTGGCAATTAGTCCAGTTTTCTCTTGCTTCTTCACATTCCAAAATGGCTGAGTTTCTGATCTTCTTAAATTATGTCCACTGGGGAGGATAATGGAACCGGAAATCTAATTATGAATTGTCATGTTTGTAGTTTTAAACACGTTTAAGCTTCTTGATTACATGGTTAGATTCGGTTCCATGTACTATGTTTTATGTCTTGAGATTCTCTTTTATTATCACCATTTAAAAATCCATTGCTTCACTTGCTTAGTTGCTTAAGACTGATGGGAAGTATTAAACATGTTGCATATTCATCAAGAAAGGAGTTTTATTTTTTCAATTTGTTCTCAGTTTGCTGTTTATTAATCTGCAGACACGATATTTAGGCACATCGGTATTCTTTGTCTGTCACCTTGAAGTACATTCCCTCATGCCCCGTTTAGTTCCTCTACCAATATTATGTGCAGTGACTGCGTTAGCTGTGGTCTTATTCCTTAGGCAAATGAAACCACCTGCCTCTCCAACTGAGCTATGCCATTCCTTAAATCAGGCCGTTCAATGTGGCCATGCTTATTCCTCGCAAGTGCGAATTTATTTTTGAGCTTGACAAATGTTTGACATCCAGTCTCAATTTGTTACTTCTCAAAAAAGCTTCCGCCACATGGTGAACTTCTTTGTCTGTGGCCAACAGCTATGAATACCACGCAATGATGCTGTGAGTCGATTTCTTATTTCTCATCTTACTTGAAGCTGATTCTTGCTATTGTCAATGTAACTTGGCAGCATTATTGCATTTCAAGGTTTACCTCTTCAAATTCAGTTATGATTTGTTATCAGTTGTCTTCATTTTGCTCCATTGCTTATAGTTGGATTTCTGACTGCTTTCTATGAGTAAAATTTAGTTTGGATATAGTGTTTGAAATTGAGGATGAAAACAGTTCCTTTAGTCAACAAATGGCCATTGAGAAAATTGGTGATATTAAGCTTACAAGAGACTTAAAATCTTGTATGTGTTATCATCTTTTATGCACAAGTGAACGATTCCCCTCCGTGGTTTTGTATGTTTCTTTTTTTTAGGTTGAGAAAATGCATTTTTTTTTATTTATGTGCTTTTCTCTTTTTGAATTTGTCTGTAATTTTATTTGAAATATTTGTGTAATTTGTTTGAGTGATGAACATCTTTGTTCAAGTTGTCGAGAATGCCACAGCTTACTTTATAGAAGAAGCTGGTGATTAATGGCTGTCAAGGGGGATTGATGATGCAACTGGAAATTAGAATGGACATAAAAGATAAAGGAACGAAAGGACAGTGCTGAAAATAAAGAAAACTTGAAGGAATTAAAACATGAATTTTCTTTTTGTTGTCCCCCATGATACTGCTGCCACATACATATATAGGTCCTGACTTAGTTTGTCTGCTAGCATAAAATATCTAATAACAAAGGACTATCTCTGTTTACTACTAACTGCATTCTAGACATTATAGGCTTCCATTAAATTATCAGTAATTAAATTAATATCCATCACAATCCTTAAGCCGGTTAGGAATTTTCCTTTCACGTGCTGGCCTATGTGTTACAACATTCGCCCCTTCTTGTACTGCAACCTTGTCCTCAAGGTTGAACGTAGAGAAGTCTTGTTTGAAATCGGACAGCGACTCCCAGGTGGCATCACAAGCAGGCTGTTGTTGCCACTGTACCAAAACTTGTGGGATGAACTGGCCGTGTTGGAGAATGCGACGCGTACCCAAAATTTTATCAGGCAACAGCAGAGGATGGTCATCCACAAATTCCAAGGGCAGAGGATTTGAAGGTTGCCTCAGACTGGACTGACTTTCTTCAACAGAGATACGTGGAAAACATCATGGATTTTAGCAGTGGCGGGAAGCTTCAGACGATAAGTTACCGGGCCGATGCATTCAGTAATAACAAAAGGGCCATAAAAACGTTTTGCAAGCTTCGGAGATTGGCGGTGAGCTAGGGAAGACTGTCGGTAAGGCTGTAGCTTGAGCAAAACTGAGTCACCCACCTAAAATGTCACATCCCTGTGCTTGACATTGGCTTGGTTCCGCATACGATTCTGGGCCCGATGCAGATTGGCTTTCAAACGTGAAATAAGGGCAGTGCGCTGACTGAGCAATTCCTCGATTGAGGCAACAACGGCAGTTCCATTTGTATAATCTAACGGGGATGGGGGAGGGCGACCAAAAACCGCTTCAAACGGAGTCATGGAGATGGCAGAGTGCCAAGCGGTGTTGTAGTGCCATTCAGCCCGTGGGAGGTAAATCAACCACTGTTTAGGTTGATCAGCCACGAAACATCTGAGATAGTCCTCTAAACAGCAATTTAAGACCTCTGATTGCCCGTCGGTTTGGGGATGGTAAGCACTACTAGTGGCTAAGGTGGTGCACTGTAACCTAAACAACTCTCTCCAAAAGTGACTCATGAAGACCGGATCACGATCAGAGACAATTACTGAACGAAAACCATGAATCTTGGCTACATCACGCACAAATATTTCAGCTATGTTCACTGCGGTAAAGTGTGTGTTTAAGGCCGAAAATGAGCATGCTTAGTCAAGCGATCAACAACTACCAATATCACTGTCTTTCCAGCCACCAAAGGGAGGTTGATAGGTCTTGAAGTTTCATATTATTTATGGGTATTTGTATAGCATTTTGGATTAGATTGTGCACTTATATTATGTATTTTGATGTTTTTGGTTCCTAGGAGTCCTTAGAGATGAGATGGAGCAAAATGTTTCATAAACACACATTTTTGGAGCATTTTGACAAGGAAGCACAAGGAGCAATGACATCACATTCTCGTGTGGGTACACGAATCTCAGTCCAAAATTAAGCTTTAGAGAAGAAATTCCAGCATTGAAGCTGCATTCCCGTTTGGCCAAACCGAAACAGGGACTAAAATGAAAAATTAAAAAGTTTTGGGGTCAAAATGTAATTTTGCCAAATTTGAGGGACCAATATGAAAATCTCGGAAAAGTTAATTTGCTGCTGTGGATTTCTGAGAGGGCTGCTGCGGCTGACCTATATTCTGAATATAAATAGACTTTTCTTTTCATTTTGAAAGAGTGGTAGGTAGTAGAATAAAAATAGACGTAGTTTTCCACTTTTAAGGAGCTTTCAAAGGCACTTTCTTCATTTTTGGAGTCTTCCGAGTTCATCGACATCAATCGGTAATATTGTTCAATGAATTTTTCTTGTGATTCAGTTTTCATGATGAGTAGCTAAATTCATTCATCTGGTTAAAGGATATTGATGTCTTGGTTTGAATAGTTGTGAGATTTAAATGTTGTTTTTCTCTGAATTTCTTGTGAGTAATTGCTTGTTCTATGGCATGATTGATATGAATTATTTTGGATTCATGAATAGCTGGTAGCATTCGGTGCTTCTTAATAATCTAAAACCAATAAAACAACAAGGTTTATTGTTTAAATAAGGTATAATATAATTTAATTACTTGGTAAGTAATTATTTATGTTATAAGAACAAGTAATCCGGTTTAATATAAAACAAGGTTTGTTTTATAGGAATTGGGATTGGGTCTATGTGTTTAATGTAGTAGTTTTCTAAATCTTTGGAGGTTCCAAGATTAGTTTTCGACTAGTATATGATTAATGAAGGTTTCTTAATCATTGAACTAAATGAAAGATTGAATTGTTTGGAGGTTCCAACAATGAAAACTAATATACTCATAAGTTAATGATAATATCATTGCATCTATGATCAACTGTTTAAATCAAGGTGGATATACAAACCCTTCAGCTAGATATTTTCTCATTATTTGTTTGAATCATTTTAGCTATTGTTTGCAATTTGTATTGTTTGCAATTTATTTCAACAACTCAAAACCCCCCCTTTTTGGTTACTTGATTTAAAAGAGAGAAATTCACCATTCCCTGAGGAGACAATCTTACTTTCCTGTACTACATTAGTTTGGAAATAGGTTAAATTGTTTGTTGGCTTGACACCCTATCAGAGGTGCTTGATGAAATCCGTGGTGATCTCATCCCAGATTTTACCTGGAATAGGAAGCGGCTGGAGCAGGCCTTGTGGTGCCCTATTGAAAGGTTTGGTAGCTTGGCAAACCGAGCAGCGAGCCACATACTCATGGATCGTAGTACGCATCCGGGGCCAGTAAAAAGTTGTAGAAATGCGGGCCAAGGTTCTCTGGATGCCAGCGTGCCCTCCCACAGGGGAATTGTATCACAAAGGTGGTAGAGAAATCTGGCATGGAAAGGACAGGCAGTGTGAGCATGGCCTTTTTGAGTTCTTTGAATGCAAGAGTGGCTTCATCGGACCATATGAAGGCTTGTTTGCATAGAAGCTGGTTAAGAGGACCGGCGAGGGAAGCATAATTTCTGATGAACCGACGGTAGTACCCTGTAAGTCCCAGGAATCCACGAAGCTGTTTGACCGTCGAAGGTAGTGGCCAATTCTGAATAGCAATCAGCTTATCCGGATCAGCCGAGACGCCGTTTGCATTGATGACATGTCCAAGATAGTTGATTTTGGTACACCCAAATTCGCACTTGGAAAGCTTGGCAACCAAACAGTGTTGGGACAACAGGGTAAAAACAGTGCCAAGGTGATGCAAATGGCTATCCCATGAATTGCTGTAAACTAATATGTCGTCGAAGAAGACGATCACAAAGCAGTGAAGAACCGACTTGAAAACGGAATTCATTAAGGCTTGAAAGGTGGATGGGGCGTTGGATAGTCCGAATGGCATGACCAAGAACTCGTAGTGGCCCTCATGTGTTCTGAAAGCCGTTTTCTCTATGTCTGCCGGGTGGATTCGCACTTGGTGGTAACCGGCCAATAGATCAATTTTGGAGAAAATTCGCGCCCCAAACAATTCGTCAAGAAGCTCCTCCACCGTGGGGATAGGAAATCGATCCTTGATTGTCACGGCGTTAAGTGCGCGATAGTTGGCGCAAAACCGCCATGTCCCATCTTTTTTCTTAGTCAGTAAGATTGGTGTCGAGTAAGGGCTACAACTGGGTCTAATCATCCCCCCTGCTAACATCTCACCAACTAGCCGTTCAATTTCAGTTTTTTGAAAATGGGGGTATCTGTAGGGTTTCACATTGATTGGTGGGGTATTGGGAAATAAGAGGATGTGGTGATTGGAGGCACGGGCAGGGGGCAGGCCAGATAAAGGTTTGAATAAGTTGGGGAATTGCTGGAAAAGTTGGGTAATGGCTGTGAGGAAGGAAGAAGGGGCAGTTGGGTTAATGGGTTGGGTTGGTGGGGTATCATGTGGGTGGTAGGTAATGTTGATATGGAAGTATTGGGCTGTATGGGTGGTTTGGGCCCCGTTCAGTAGGCTGGTGAGTAATAAGGAAATGGAGGGTTGGGTAAGACCACATAGGCGAATAGTAGTACCGTGGTGCTGAAATTCCATCCATAGACCCTTGTAATCAAACATAATGGGCCCAAGCTGAGCGAGCCATTGAACGCCCAAAACAACATCAGCTCCAAAAAACGGACGACAAACAAATCAACTTGGAATTGGGCTTGGTCCAGGAGTAGGTCCGTTTGGCAACAAAGCCCCACATAGCCCAAAGTGTCGCCATTGCCCACTGTCACTCGAAGATGGGGAGATTCTTGAACGGCTAACCCTAGATGGTGGGCTAGGCGTGATTTGATGAAATTATGAGTGGAGCCGCCATCGATCAATACGACCAAATCCTTACCCTTAATAGATCCGGCGAGTTTTAGGGTAGAAGGAACTGCTTGCCCGGTCAACGCGTGGAATGAGATTTGTGGCTCCGGTTCCGGAAGAATCTCCGGTGGGGAAGTAGTAGAGCCCTCAGTTTCCGGCGATTCTGGTGGATCCTCCTCACTATCAGCCAAGAAACAGAGAAAAAGGGCGAGTTTACATTTATGGCCCGGATTGAATTGTTCTTCGCAATTGTAACACAGCCCTTTGGCGCGCCGTGCTGCCATTTCTGCCGCCGACAGTCGCCGAATCGGGAGGTTTTTGGGATTGAAAGGTTTAGGGTGAGTAGGGGAGGTAGTAGGAGAGGAAGAGGATGGCGAAGAGTAAGGTTTGGCGGCTAACGGGCGAGGTGATAGAACCCGACCCGCGTTACATTTATCTTCAATCAGTTTTGCCATGCCCATAGCCTGTTGTAGAGAGGTGAGATTCCGAAGGGATAACTCCCGTTGGATATCCTTCCGAAGCCCCGAGATAAAACAATTGAGGAGGTTATCCGTACTCAACCCAGAGGTGAGGGTGGAGATGGATTTGAATTGACCCAGATAATGGGACACAGAAGAGGTTTGCCGGAGTTTATAGAGTTGAACTTTGTGATTAATGAATTGGGAGGGCCTGAAACGAAGCTCAAGTTGCTGGGTGAAAGTTTCCCATGTGGATAATTGGTTGGTGGTGTACAACCAGTGGAACCACTAGAGAGCAGATCCAGACATATAGAAGGCGGCGATCTGGAGTTTTTGGTCGGGTGGGGTGTTATGGAAAGTGAAAAAGTGGTTAATTTGGAACAACCAGCCTCTGGGATTTTCTTCGGTGAAAAGGGGTATTTCAAGCTTAGGCAATTTGGGAGCATGAAAGGATGCTAGATCTGGAGGTATAGGTGGCGAAAAATGGGATGGCCCTACCGGAAAGAAAAGACAAGGGCGGAATGGTGGTAGATGCGGGGTGGAATTGGGGGTTGAAGGAAGGTGAGGTGGTGGTGGTGGAATCGTTGGTGGTGGTTGGGGAGAGGTGGGTGGAGATCTGGACAGAAGCTCCGCTAAGGTGGCTTTGATAAACTGTAGATCCGCCGAGTGGGTTGAGAGTTGTTCCTGCAATTGTTGCAGATCTGGAGTCACTGGCTGCTGATCCGTTGTGTCTTCTGTGTTTTTGGACCGGGTGTTATGTTTACCATCAACCATGATGGAGTTACACTCTCAAAGAAAGCACCAAATGATGCAACTGGAAATTAGAATGGACATAAAAGATAAAGGAACGAAAGGACAGTGCTGAAAATAAAGAAAACTTCAAGGAATTAAAACAGAAATTTTCTTTTTGTTGTCCCCCATGATACTGCTGCCACATACATATATAGGTCCTGACTTAGTTTGTCTGCTAGCATAAAATATCTAATAACAAAGGACTATCTCTGTTTACCACTAACTGCATTCTAGATATTATAGGCTTCCATTAAATTATCAGTAATTAAATTAATATCCATCACAATTCTTAATCCGGTTAGGAATCTTCCTTTCAGGTGCTGGCCTGTGTGTTGCAACAATTGAGAAAACTGAAGAATTTCTATTAAGATGGAACTGCAAATAATTGACTACTTGAAACAGCTTGATGTATTATCTTGCACATGAAAATGAAATTCAGTTCAAAATTTTACTGTAAAGCTGAATACATTCCTTCATCTGCTTCATTTTTGTTTTTGATGGGTAATATTGCGTTGGTAACACTTAGCAGCTATCTTTGTGCACAAGTTTTACATATTCTTGTATCTAATCATATTGGATGTACAATTTCGATAATATTTATGATATTCCCCTCCTTGAAAGATATGGGTGGGTGACATCTCAACCTTGAGCAGGATGGCATATGATAATCCCCTTCCTTTAGTTTTGAGAATTAGTTGATGAACCAGGAAGCAAGGGACTAATTTATTCTGTTTAGAAAATTAGGAGACAGACCATATTTTCCTCTATTTTGTTTGGGGGAAAATGGAAAATCAATTTAAATCTGAGTTTCATATATAATTATCTTTATAATACATTTTAATTGTTCATTTCTAGGATCATCTAAATCTTTATGCAGAGGGTAAAATCACTTACATCAAGCTATAATGCTGGCAGAAGAAAAATGGAAATGACTGTTGCATTTTATTCTTCTGGTACAACTGAAAGTTGATGAGCAATCCAGAGTAGGAATATTTAAACAGTCGTACGTCGTTCCATCTTCTATGGCTTTCCTTTTTTCACCGATGGAAATTTTCTTTCTCTTCTTGCATTGTTTGTTGATCTAAATTGGTACCTATATTAATATCGATATAGGTACTTTAGTTTCATTTTAAGAAAGGTACTTTCTTTATGTTATTTCTTCCGAAGAAGTGTTCCAAAAATTGAAGGAAAGTAGATCTTCGGTTATGTGTACCTGTTTATGGAGATTGTGTAGCTTTGTTATTTTTCATTAGCAATGGTTGAACTATTGGTTGAACTATAATTTGCAGCAAAAGCACGGTGAAATGCACACATTTTAAATTTATATTTCTGACCTGCATTCTGGAATTTGAATTAAATATTAGGTGATTTTTCTATTTTTATTTTATTATTATTTTTATTTGGTAAAAAGGTAAGTTATATATAACTGCACAAAAATACTCAAAATTTTGTTCCAAAAGTGCCAGTATGGTAATCTGGCTATGAGAACACAGTCACCTATATCACTCTAACATGAGTACTTCATTTCAGAACTAATACATGGTATTACATAAAAGAACACCAGATAATCTACATACCAGTACACCTCTCGAAAATAAGCCTTCTCATTTGGTTTTACTTTGGATGTTGCATTGAAATCCCCATTTCACCACTTGTTTCACTTCCTTGACTAGCTGCTCCACATATTTCAGCTTCTCATCAAAGTTTTTTATATTTCTCCCACTCCACATATGATAATTCCTGCTGTCACAACAGCAAATAAGAATGTTTGACTCTACTCCACACACATGTATGATAATTGATTGGGAGAAACTGCTCAATTTCAACCAATTCATCAAGCTGCTCGATACCCCATACTGCATTGCATAGGGCTGTCAGTTCGGTCGGTTGGGCAGTTCGGCCGATATTCAGTTCGGTTTAACCGGATTTTTTTCCTCACCGAAACCGCCCGAAAATAAACCGCAAATTTTGTTTCCCCGAACCGAACCGAGCCGATTAAATAATCGATTTTTTGGTTCGGTTCCCGGTTTAACTGAATTCAAAATAAACCTGATTGAACCGGGAAAAAAAACCAAAAAATAAAAAATAAAAATAAAAATTCAAGTTCAACATTCATTTCAACTGAATCAACACACCACATTCAAGTTCAACATTCAACATTCAACATTCAAGGTTCAAACTTGAAACTTCAAAGTCTAAAATCCAAAGTCTAAACTACAAAACATTCAAAATCAGAAGATTCAAAACTGAAATTGTAAACAAATTCAGTGTTCATTTCAGACATCAGAACAGAAATACTGAAATACACTCAATAAGACTAATGAGTCTTCAATCTGCAACTTCACACTCCATTCTTCAACTTAAATGGACCAACTTAGCAGTCTTCACTCTTCAACTTCAAGTCTTCAAGTGATCAATAGTTCAACAATCAGCAGGAATAGGCAATCAACAAACTGGAACAACTGAACAAGCAAGGCTGCAAATTCAGAAATACAGGACACTTTCAACATCAACAACTTGATTGAAGGTTATCAGGTTATAACAGTGATGAAAAACATGTCTATGTTGTTGAAAAACAAAGTAAAACCTACCAGAATATTAGTTCAGTCAAGCTTGACTAAGAAAAACTCTAGCTCATCCCAATTTTTTCTTTCCTTTTTCAGCAGCTGAAACAGAAAATAAGAAGAATGAAACAGTTAACATTCAAATAATTCAATAAAGAACTGAAAATCACAAATAAATTTAAAATCAACCTTCTTCAATCCGTAGGAGATCATCCCAGCTTTCTTCAACATCTTGATCTTCATCTTCAACCAGCACCCGAAGCCAATCTTGTGCACAAATCAGGCACTGAACAGTTTTCAGAGTTAAAGAACTCCGGAATGCGTCCAACACTCTCCCACTGGTACTAAAAACTAATTCAGAAGCTACAGTAGATATAGGTATGGCAAAAATGTCACGAACCATAAGAGAAAGGATTGGAAAACGAGGGTTGTTCACCTTCCACCAGTTCAGGAGGTCAAATGTTTCGCTACCTGGTTCATCATCTTCCTTCAAATATTTTTCCAACTCTGATTTCTTATCATTTCTGCCACCAGCTGATTCATTTTTCTTCTTCAACGGCTCCATTCTAAATCTATCTCTGAGGACCTTCGAAGGCTCGATATCAATAGGGGAAGGCCTTTTCCCCGATGAAGTAGTTTGAGAAGAAGAATCGGGATTGGAGGAAGGCAAACTAGAACTAGAGGGTGGGCATGAATTCTCACATAATCAGCATATAAATCATACATGGCACTTTGAATCAATTTGTATTTCTGTTTCCTATCAACTTTCCCGTAAACATCAGAAAGTACAACTTCTAAGTAAGTCAGTTTACATCTTGGATCAAAAACACATGCCATACAAAGAACAAGGGTCATCTTCGTAACATCACCATAGTATTTATCAAACTTCAGTTTCATCATTTCAGCCATAGCCTTTTGCTCAAAATCTTGACTTTCATTAATGATTTTTTTCAGCAACACATCAATGCAAGTTATATCAGTAAAAAAACCATCAGAAGACACAGGGTTTTTACGAGATACATTCAACGATATCTCATAAAAACCCTGAAGCAAACCAGCCACCCTCCGTGCTTCAATCCAATCCAATGAAGTAGGCAGCCCGGGTCCTGAATTTGGCACCTCAGGATCGTGTCTAAGAGTATCTCTAAAGTGCTGATTAGTAGACTCATATCTCCTAAAGGCTCTTTCATACACTTGAGCAGTTTCCAGCATCAAATATGTGCTATTCCATCGTGTACAAACATCTAAGACTAAATTCTTAGAGCTATTACACTTCTCGATTTCAGCACATTTTCTAAAACTTGCAATTCTTTTAGGAGACTGCCTAACATACTTAACTGTTGCCCTAATCCTTTCTACAGACTTTCCTATATAGTCCAAGCCATCTTTAACTACCAGATTCATAACATGAGCCACACAACGTACATGCAACCATTTAGCACCCAAAAGACATTTTTCACGGTGAGCAAACTGCTCTTTCAAATAATCAATCGCAGAGTCATTAGAACTAGAATTATCAACAGTAATTGTAAATACATCTTCAATTTCCCAATCTAACAAACAATCTTCAATTGCAGTTCCAATATCAATACCCTTATGACTTGAAATGGGACAAAAACTTAAGATTCTCTTTTTCAGATTCCAATTATTATCCACATAATGGTCAGTAAGACACATGTAGTTAACTTGCTGCAAAGAAGTCCAACTATCCATTGTCAAACAGATTCTACTAACATTCCCTTTAATCTCAAACTTCAGTTTTTCCTTCTCAGCTAAATACAACTTATAACAATCATCAGCTACATTCTGTCTACTCTTTGGCACATACAATGGTTGCAATTTTCGCAGAAAATACCTAAACCCTTTTTTCTGAACAACAATAAAAGGAAGCTCATCAATTATGATCATATAGAGAAGTGCCTTAGTGATTTCCTCTTCATTATATTTCCAAGTACCAACAGTTGCTGGTTTCCCTTCCCCACCCTCAATAATTAATTTACTTTGACCAGGATCATAACTAAGAGCCAAATATTTTTTACAGTTTGCTAAGTGGCCATGAAGACTACTGGTTTTGTGTTTTCTACTTTCAGCCCTATAGTTAGAGCAACAGTAATTACAAGCAGCCCACTGATCACCTTTCTGGTCAGTAAAAGTAGAAAAATGGGGCCATACCACAGACCTTTTACGAGTGATCCTGCGTTGCTTTGGAAGTGGAGGCTTTCACCAGCAGCTGCTTGACCAACAGGACCTTCACCTATTACCCTTTCCCCCGTTTCAATCTGTACATCGATCATCAGTGTTTCATCATTCGGTAAATCCAGCGGAGGAGAAGGCACTGAACCCTTATCAACCGCAAGGTCCTGATCCTCAACCTCAAACTCATCAAGATTATCATCAAGCTGAGACATCTAAACCAAAAAAAAAAAAAGAAAATCAGTTTATACTTTACAGTTTACTGTAATACTCCTGCAAACAACTACAAGCTACACAAAATTTCACAAGCTAAAGCAAACATAAACTTGCAGCAGAAAACTGTAAAACAGAAGTAAACCCTAAATAACCAAAACAGACAATGAACAGTCCAGTAAACCCTAAACATGCACTTCGAATTGTTGCTTCAAACAGATGAACCAGCTTCAAACAGACCATGTTACAATAAACAACTGCTTCAATATTCAGTAAAGAAAAAAAAAATGCAAAATACTTCCAGGAGGACCGGGATAACATCAACATTTAACACGATCATTCAATACAAAATCACAGAAGCTCTCCATTCATTTATTACAACACTACAACATTTTACAAGACTACAGCATTTTACACGCAGCAGCATTTTCCTAACAAACTTTCAGGCTCGAACTACAATACTAACACCAAAAAACAATAAAAGAAAAGACCATAACTTTGCTTCAAAAGAAGAAACAAAAATTGAGGCAGAAAGCAGTACAGCCTACAAGCTCACACAACTAAATTGTCAACACTCAATAGAGCTATTATTAACTAAACAAATTGTAGAAAGGGGAAAAAAACTATATACCTTATGGACTGATGCTCTATGAAGGTCTGATAACGAATCCCGAAGCTTAACAGAGTCAGTTTTTGGATGAAGAGCAGAAAGGAGAGCAATCTGGGACGACGAGCAGCAAACCCTAATCTCAATTTGAGAAATTCCCTTTTAGTTTGTAAATTTTGATGGCAACTAAACTCCAATTCCCAAATCTAACTCAAACCCTAATCTCATAACCCATTAACCCTAATCGATTCGATGGTTTGGTTCAGAAATCCAGATCTAGAAAACCCTAAGTGAAAACCATCTATTTTTTTTGGAGGAAATGATAGATTTAAAACAATTGATAGTGGGATCGATGAATTAACAAAGAAGAAAAGGTGGGATTAAAGCTTGAAACGGCGGTCGGCGGCGATTGTTGACCGTCGCCGCCGTCGAGGTTGAAATGAGGAAGAGAGGAAGAGAGAGAAGGAGCGGGGAGGAAGAGAGATAAAAAGGAGAAGAAACCCTAATCTCTTCGGTATTTATATGGGTATAAAAAAATTAAATAATTAATTACTATTCCGTTTTCTGGGCGGGGCCCGTATAATATTTTTTCCCCCTGAACCCGCACCGATTAACTTTTCGGTTGTTCGGGTGTACCCAATTTGCACCGAACAGCCCCGAATAGCTGAACCGAACGCCCCAAATTCAGTTCGGTTCGGGCTGGTCTTCGGGTTGACCCAAATAATCGACAGCCCTAGCACTGCATATTTACAAAACAAATGAGCATTCATCTTGTTCCTCGCATATTCGCACATGTTAAGTTTTCAAGAGAGTAGTGCAGTCTGTTCAGTCTCACTTTTCTTACCAAACCACCGTTCCAGTGTAGCCAGCTAATGAAACAGTGTCTGTGGATATTACCACCCAATGATAGACATTTCCCTGAATTCCTGCTTTTCACCTTGCACCCATTTGTAACCTGATTTGACAATACACAAATCTGACTCTGTTGCTATCCAATTTCCTCCATTAAACCCACTTTTCATTTTATCCCGGACTTTTAACAGCTTTTTTCAATGCCAACTTTTTTCTACCTTTCAGCAACACCTCCCAAACTGGGTATTTTTATCTTTCATACTTTTTTCTATTACTTTGTTTAGAAAATTGGCTTGTGTTGGTTGTATCCTCAACATCTTTTTTCTAAATAATTGGGAATTCCATAACTTACTGTCCATTAGCATCCAATCAAGATGGTAAGCTTTATTCTGTAATTTAGTTTTAATAGCTTCTATATTTGTCTGAAGAAGCTTAGTTATGTTTAGTTTTAAACCTCAAGTTGAAAGACTGTTTAGACAACCAAATAAAAAAAAACATAAAAACAAACAAAGAAAAAAGAAGCCCCTTGTTTAGACAAAAAATAAATGAACTTGATGATGTGAAATTGTATATAGGTTGAATCAAGCTCTTAGTGTAAAGGAGCTCAACAACAATGAAGAGTTGCACGATGCAAGAAAAGAAAGGAGATAAAGAAGCTCGTGGGATCCACTAAAAAGGCCTGGAAAGACCTTCGTAAATAGGTATTGAGAGGTGGACTTGTTCTTAGATCATCAAGCGACCTGAATCTAGCATTTCCGGCTAAAATGGCGTAGACTATTATTGCAATCCTATCTCACTCTCTCTGAAGATTTTCACAGGAATGTATATGAAAGGGGCTAGTTTTTGAATTTTTCGGCTCTTCTAAATATGTCGTGAGATGGGAAGGGATATGGAAAAGAAGCCTATTGGGAAAAGGTTTCAAGTGTAGGATTGTCAATGAACAAGATGTTTTGGTTCAGGTGAATTGGGTTCCATATGCAGATTGTCCATCAAATGGAAATCATCAGTTGTTTAATGGTGTGATAACTTTAAAACTCAGGAATTTGATGGATGAGAATTTCTCCTGGAGCTGGAGATGTCCATTGATAAACATCTTGTTTCTCATGGTGCAAGATATGTTCTTACTGTATATGTCCTTGAAACTCAGGAATCTCACAAGGACAAGCTGTTTTGGGCCGAGACTACAACAGGGAGTTTATACAATGAAGTCAGGATATTATGAAGCAACAGATACGAGGACAGGGAATAGTGCAAAAGCTCCAGACATCCTGGGAGAAGGCTAACAAAAACAGGATGGAAGAAAATTATTTTTGAGAATGAAGCTACCAGCCAATCTTCAGTGGCTTCTTTAGAGAGCTGTAACCAATGCTTTCCCTACTTTGTCAGGTTTTAGCAAAACAGGAATGTAAGTGTCAAATACTTGTACAAGTTTAGGAGTAGGGATTGAGTCTCTCCAATAGTTATTTTTGGACTGTGATGCCTTGAAGAAAGCTTGGAGGTGCTCTACTCTAGGGTTTGATTTTGATAAGAGGAATGGTTCTAGCTTGAGTGATAAAATGGATTCATTTTGACTGGAAGCTATCCAGTTTTCCTTATTTGGATAGCGCGAAATGAGAATGTTTGGGAAATAAAGTGGCATCCTTATGGAAATTCAAAGGAGAGTTTGTATAGATCTTTGATTGTTAAAAGTCATTGGTTTCTCTAGATCTTAATGCTGTTGGGACATAAATCCTACGAGCGTCTCCAAGGTTGTCTTTTGATTAGAGAATTAGTTAACGATCGTATCTTGACTACCGATAAAGTAAGGAGAAATTGGTTGTTAGGCCATGCCAACAACTATAACCAATTTATTTGTGAATTTTATGAATTTATCTTTGCATCAAGGATCAATTGGCTGGATCAAGGTGGAAATAATTCGTTTGACTAGAAACTTTCTCTCTTTGTTGTCATCTTAAGTTTATTTGTTTTATTTAGTTGTCTTTTACTTATTTGAAACTCAAAACCAATTTCTTTCTGTTACTTGACTTTTAATTAGATATAAATTCACTTACTTGTTGCCTGAGGAGACGACACTACTCACTGCTATACTACCAAATCTTTTAGGAGTAGGTTACTTTATTTTTGTTGGTTTGACACTCATCAAATTTTGGCGCCGTTGCCAAGGAGCACGGTGAAGTGATTTATTTCTTTTTAGAAGTTGTTTTGTTTTTATTTTTGTTTATTTTGAATTATATAGACAATAGAGATTTTAGCCCTACTATGGATTTGTATGGATATGATCGATATAGCTATCAGGATCCTGATGAGGTAAGATGTTTGTCAATGAGTCAACAACTAAATGAATTAATCTCTCGTGTGAGTTTTGTCAAGCAGATGTGGTGGATGAATATGTGTAGTATCGTTGATCCACTTCCCAAAAGAATAATTTATAAACCTACTTAAAACTATTAGTTAGTGGTAAGCATGGTCGTTCCACAGGGACGGCAGTAAAAAGTTTAAAATCTGATTAAAGTATAGAAAAAGAAAGAAAACAGTTGAACAGATTGTCACTTGGGAGAGTGAGAATAGTCACTTGACAGAGTGAAGAGGCAGAAGGGTCAATCACTTTCCTACCTTTATGATCCAGTTTTGATTCAAGTATTCCTGTAGTGTATGATTAGTTGTTCGATCAGGCACTTATGTATCTTTATAATTCCTTCTAGACAGAATAAAGAGTCCTAGATTATCAACCTATCAGAGTGTTATTTAATCTAAGCAATTTGAGTTCTTAAGCCCTTTATGATCGCCTATGCCATTTACCTAACTTCCGTGATGTCTGGAACCGCAGGCTAGATTTCCTCCATTGTCATAGACTAGATTGAACAGTTTTAAGGTTATGTTTCCCCTTCCAGATCTTCATAACCATGCAAGCACAATCGATTAAATGGCTAAGTTAATTAAAAGGTTAATTAAATCACTTATCTAGTCACAACACCTTATCAAGGAAATTGAATCAAAACCTTCACATAAAGATAGCAGGGATTGAACCCTTAACTGAGTTAGCTACTCATGCTTATTGAGTTAAGCATGAGAGCAACCAAGCTCAAAAGATAAGACATTAATCTAAATAAAAAAGTTAGAGGAAAGAAAGGGAAGATGGGAGCAGGCGCAGTTCCTGTCTGTTCACTATGGCGAGTGGCGTTCGCCACTTGACAGAGTAACAGTCTGCCTTGTTCCTGCTACTACCCTGTTTCTAACCAACTAACTAACTACCTAACTACTGTCTTTTGGATTAAATCTTACTACCAATCTGTTGTTTTCTAACTGTTATTGGCTGACTATTTATAGAGATTTGGAGAAGATTGGATTGGTGGAGTTCTGGCCTTCTATTCAGCAAAGCAGAGGAGACAGCAAGTTGCAGCAGCCAAAGGCATTTGTTTATTCAGCAACTTGCCCAATTGGCAAGGGCAAGTTGCTGCCTTCTCTTGGTAGCTCCTTACTTCTTCAGCCGCAATCATCCATCTTCTACTCATCATTGCTGCTTCTCTTTAGTTTTTTTCTCCAGTGTCTTCTCACCATTTGCAGCCACAAATCTCCATTTCTTCATTCTTTATTCCTCAGCAACCTAACTAGCAGCAGTAGCAAGCAGCAGCATCAGCAGCATGCTTCCTTCTATCATTATGTTTTCAGTCTGAATCTTCTGCTTTTTTCTTCCCTGTTTCCTGGTCACTTGCCATGCCATTGCTCACCCTTCTGCAGCAACCAATCTATCAACTCAGCAGCAGCATCAGTGGGTAAGTAGCAGAGTTGCAGCTGCTGCTTATCACATATTCTCCCTCTTTCTCTTCTTCCACTTGTAATAGCAACAACTTGCAGTGATGGCAAAGCAATTACCTTCCTTGGGCACCAAGATTTCAGCTCGTGGCTCCTCTTTGATTGATAGCAGCAACAGCTACTGCAGCAGCAATCAGGCAGCTGGGCAATTGCCATTCTTCCTCTCAATTGAGTGTGCTGCTGCAGATTCTTCCAAGTTGTGATCATCTGCTGCCATTCTTCCTTCCCTAGCAAGGATTTCTCCACTTGCTTCAGCTCTGATCAGTCCTTCAGTAGCTCAATTTCCAGCAGCTTCCATTCCAATCAATTTTTATGCCTTTTCGTGTAATTTGGCCCTCATTTATGGTAATTTTCCACCTTGGCCTTTTGAGATACCTGAACTGAAAAATCACCCCAAAATTAAAATAATCCTAACTAACTGACACTAAATTATGAGTAGAAATGAGTAAGAAATATCTATAAAAAAAAGTATATATTTTTCTGTTATCAAGATGTAAAGTTGTGAGACTTGTTCTATGAGCGGTCACACGGTAACTTACTGCCCAAATTTTCAACGCTATCCACGAAGACAAGTGAGTTATGTTAGAGGATTTTGGGGAACACCACAAATAGGTTACGAGCATCATTCATACACACATGACCCAAGTTGGCAAGACTATCCAAATTACCACCACCATCACCACCAGCACCACCACTGGCACTAGATCCAGGAATGTCTTTAGAAGATTTGGTTAGAAGTTTGGCTAATAATGTGCATGGTCTTTCACAGAAATCATAAGTGTATCAACCTCCACCACCACCACCAGAGCCAGAGATGTCGTCGGAAGAACTGGTTAAATGTTTAGAAAAGGAATCAAAGTCTTTTTGAGCTAGAACAAATGTTGGCGTGGAGAATTTGGAGAAAAAAATATATCAGCTGGCCACAGGCATTAGTAGACTAAAAGGAAATATTTCAGATTCAAGATCCAGTGGAGAATCATGTTACAGTGGATGAAGGTGCCATTATGGTGGAAGAAGATCAAAGCAATCATGTTGCACCAAAAAAGGAGAAGAGAAAGAAACGCGAGAAGGAACAACCAAAGATTCTGATACATCCTCCTTTTACTGGAAGACTAAGAGAACCAATTGAAGAAGACGTTAAGTTAGAGACTGTGGAGACTCTTTCAAAAGAGGACTTTCCACCTGTAGAAGTCACAATTGTGCAAGATATAGAAAACTTAGAAGATGCGTAGGCAGATGAAACTATGAGAAAGGCCTTGGAAAATACATCTGTAGAATATGTTATTGCTCTTTATACGTGTCCTACTTCTGCAATGATTTTTTCTCTTTTAAACAAGTTAATAGAGCCAAAGAAGGAAGCGCATGAGGAAGAAACCTTAGAGAACTCTTCGAAGGTGATACTAATGTTCCTTTTGTAGACAATCTTGAAGAGTTATCTAATGATGGTGAGTCTATTGTGGACCTTTGCACCGATAAGATGGAATCTAAATTCCAAGGTAGTGAGATTATTTCGGTGGGGGACATTATTTTCAATACATTTGATTCGAAATTTCTTCCAAAATCCAAGATCTCAGGTATGTTCACTATATTTTGCAATCTTCGACATGTTATACTTGGTGAGCTTATTATGGATCTTGAAGTTGGTCTTAGTAACATGCCTCATGCTATATTTAACTAGTTAAAACATGGTTCGGTACCAAAAACTGATGTGGCTATTAAGGTTGTTGACAAGTCTCTTGAATTTTCTACTTCTATGGTAGAGAAATCATTTATTAGAAGTGATTATATTGTTTTCCCTGTTGCTTTTGATTTGATTGATTTGAAAGGGAACTTTGTGAGAAAATCAAATCTACTTTTATTTCGAAAGTCTTTCCAAAACACTGCTAAACTTAAATTAACGATTGAAGTTAAACCTTCAGGTTGGGAAAATATAAATTTAAATGCTAAGAGAACTTCAAAAGTTGATTTTAATGGCAGTTGTGCTTTTGAGTATGGGCCTAAAAATTTTGAAAAGAGAAAACCTTCCAAAGTTGAGTTGAAACCTACACCTATACATCTAGAGCATGCATATGGACATTTTTTTAGATCTCTTGAATTGGGATTGATGATAGATGTTAATTTTGAATTTTTTTGATGATGGTATGGTAAGTCAAATGCTATGTGCTAGAGTTTTTGTGTGGAGAATGTGTGATGCTTTTCAAGAATCATTTAGAGGAGATCACTTTCCACCTTCTTTCATTGATGTAATGCTTGAATGTATTTGAATGCTATAACCTTGATCTGCTTGAGGTTTATTTATGATCTTATCAAGTTCTAATTGTGTGTGGACCTTTCAAATTTCCACCTTGATATATACACGCTGTGTCTAGCTAAAGACACTAAAGAAAGGCGCTTGTTGGGAGGCAACCCAATGGTTTACTTTTTGTTATTTGTTTATTGAATAAATCTTTTGGGTGGTTAAGTTTTTTATTCCTGATGATCTTGAGATCTATGATTTCTTGATTTTCGTGATTTTTCTTAACCATTTGATCGACGTAGAGTTAGGTTGTTTTAATGGATTGTTTGAGTGTGACAGTTAGCTTTCAAAGGAGAATTCTTCTACGTGGTCAACAATGTGAAAATGCAACAAATCCTTGTACTCCCATTTCACACTAAGTTTGATTCCTCCATTACGAATTTCTAAGGAAGTACCGTTTCTTTTTTCTTTTAATATTATATGGGAGTTTTTATGTGCTTGTACTTGTCTTTGTATGTTTTATACATTGAGGACAATGTATGCTTTAGGTGTGGGGGATGAGTTTATATGTTATAAATTATGTTTCCATTAAATTTCTTACTTGAAAGAATTGCACTATTTTTTATTAAAATTTTTCACAAAAGTTGAGTCTGAACCACTGTTTTCAAATATTTCGATTGTTATGTTGCTAATCGTTATAGGTTGAATGTGAAGCATGAAAAGCATACATTTTTCTTTGCCATGTACTTCTCAAATATATTGTAAATATAAGTGTTGAAGTTGATGATCGAAATATTATCACAAGAAAGTTATTGTAAATTGAGTGAACTGAGCCTTTCTGAGCAAAAATAATTAGTGTATTTGAATGCTCAACATTTTTATGTGTGAAGTACATATCTAGTATGATTTAATCTTGAATTTGCTGAGCTAGGACACATCTGTGCTCTTGTAAATAGCTTACCACAAGAATAAAGGCACTAGGATTCAGCCAAGTTAGCTTAAAAACGTACCCATTTATGTTTACCCCCAGTGAACCATTCAAGCCTTGACCATTTTTTTTAAGCTCCAGATATATTAAACCATTAGCCTATTTTGTTTTATATTTTCAACTTTTTGTCAAGCTTTGGATTAGGTTGCTTAAACTGGGTATGTGATAATAGTTGGACATTATGGTGACATGTGTTCTTCTTTGTAGTTTATGCATTTGGTGTATTATAGGGCATGTGAAAAAAAGGAAAAAATGCAAAAAAAAAACAGAAAATGAAAAAAATCGGGAAAAATACTCGAACAAATAAAAGAAAAAAAGAAAAGAAAAGAAAGAAAGAAAGAAAAAAATGCATGAATCCCTAGTTTCTACATGTTTAAGAGTATGACAAGTTCTTCATTATATCTTTGAGATGCTATGGGTTTGTAAATGCAATATGAGAAGTTCACCACAAATTCTTATGCAAAGCACAATTGAAGTTTGAGGCGTGAGGATGAGCAATGTCATTATACGGGATATCTGGTAAGATGGTGGAGTTTAAGTATACATAGTCTATCTCGACAAAATTATAAGCCTACATCCATATGTATCTACCGTTTTCCTTACCTAAAGCCCAATTAGAACCCTTTTAAAGACCTTTATTGGTGAGTTATTTGCTTGGTGTATGATGATGTGACTCCTTTTCAAATTTTTGAGTATTCGGGTAGATATTGATTTGTGTGAATTGTTTGATACGCTACCCTTGAGAGAAAAGAAGAAAGCAAATGAGTGAACCTACTGATGAGGTGATTTTTTTCCAATCATTGATGGAGTTTAGGGACGAAGCAACTGTCTTGTTGACTATGTATAGTACTAGAGGAGTTTATGTTTGATTGCCTAATTGAGTAAGTTTACAATTGAATTGTGACATGGTAGTTGAGATTGAGATTTTTAAATGTTTTCCAAATCTGTGGTTCTAAGTAGTAGTGAGTTGTTATTAGTTGATTTAAAAGTTATTCCTTTTAAGTTTGCTTGAGGACAAGTAAGTCTAGGTGTGGGGAAGATGAAAAGGTCGATAGTAGCATGATATATATGGTAATTTATGTGTTCTTTTGGATAGTATCTATGCTAATATTGGTAATTTATGCTTAATTTGATAATAGGAGGTTGCTTTAGACAAAAAGGATTAAATGTGTTGATTTTAAAGATTTTCAAAGCTTTTGTGGAAAAGATTTATGCTCATGAGCAGAAGAGAACTTGATTTAGTACGTGATCACGTTGAAGAACAAACTGAAAATTTCAATCAAGGACTAAAGTACAAATTTGAGGAAGTTTAGATAAAAAAATATAATTTCTACAAACTTTAGGGACCAAAATGCAATTTTGAAAAACTTGGAGGGCAGCTGCTGTTTTGAACGACTTAATTGCTTATTTCCCAAGATTTTGGAGTTATAAATTCCTATTCTTTAGGAAGGATGCAAGCAATTCTTTTCACACTCAAAGAAGGAAGGTTGCCAAGAATAAAGTGTGTTCACACTCAAAAAGGCGATTATTTCCAAAGAAAAAATCTTTTACTTGGAAGTTACTCTTATTCCTTAAATAGACTTAATGTTTTTTGATTCTATAAAAAGGTCTAGGAGAGTTTTCAGCTATCCCCACCATAAATAGAGGAGAAAATTCGGCCAAAACAAGATCAAGAAGGAGAGAATAAGAGGAGGAAGAGGAGCAACACAGACGTGACAGTTGGAACTCCGGAAGGGAAGATTTCTCTCGGTTTTCTTCTCTACTACATCTGTAATGTTAAATATCTACTCTTTTGTTATTGATTCTATTAAGATTAGTAGCTAAACTCTCTTTTTCTAGTTGAAGGATTATTAAAACCTTGATTCATGACAATAGTGAGATCTAATTGATCATATCTTTTTCATATATTCATGAGTATTTGTTTATTTTCGGATTTTAGGGTTTATGATTGGTTTTGTTTTAATTGAATAGATGTACAATATTTAATTCTTTCAAATTGATCTATAACTATTTAAAACGGCAAAACCAGAATTGTTTGTTAGTTTTAATAAGTGGCAATCAACAACTTAGATTGCCTAAGTAAGCAGCTGATGCGTGTTGTGGAAATAAATAATCCAATTTAAATGATCCCGACTGTGAGTTTGTTAATTAGAATTAGGTTTCTCTAGATCTTAATATTGTTGGAACACTAAATCCTACGAGCGTCTCTAGGGTTGTCTTTTGATTAGAGAAGTAGTTAACAATTGTATCTTGACTACCGATAAAGTAAGGAGAAATTGGTTATTAGGCCGTGCCAGCAACTAAAACCAATTTATTTGTGAATTTTATGAATTTATCTTTGCATCAAGGAACAATTGATGGGATCAACGTGGAACTTCCGTTGACTCGAACCTTTTTCTCTTTGTTGTCATCTTAAGTTTATTTGTTTTATTTAGTTGTCTTTTACTTATTTGAAACTCAAAATCACTTTATTTTTGTTACTTGACTTTTGATTAGATATAGATTCACTTGTTTAATGAGGAGACGACTCTACTCACTGCTATACTACCAAATCTGTTAGGAGTAGGTTATTTTATTTTTATTGGTTTGACACCCACCACTTTGATATTTAGATCATAAGGAAAAGTATATTGTTATGATATTATGAATTTATTAGTATTAGTAAAGTTGAAAGTAAGATATATTGCCAATAGTGATATATAAATGCATAAAACTTGCTCCCAAAGTAGTAATGTTAAAATAATATAGTATGTATTTTATCATATCAAAATTGTTCCAATAAGACTATTGGAACTATTTAATGAAGTATTATAGTTGATTTCTTTCCATTTTTGAAAATGAGTGGAAAGTTAATTTAGTTATAGACAAAATTGTATATTTAACGTATACAATAACAATATGGTAAGAATATATATATAATACAATTCTACACCTCAAGGGGCAAAATCAATAATGAGAAAAACCAAAAGGCATGTCCAATTTAGACCTTCCATGACTTGAAATAAATGGGAAGGTCATGTAATTTAATAATGGTAGTAGTGATTCTAACAATAATGCTATGAACCACCTAACATGGGAAAAATAATGAAAAACTACATGAAGTTGGAAATAGTAAGAAAAAAAAAAAAGACAATGCAATGATATCTTTGTGGCATAAGAACACTATTGGGTTCATACAATACTAATATCTTGATTATTTCTTTAAGAAAAATATACAAAGGAAAGAAAAGATGAATGAAACCAGTTCATTAGTCTTGTCAACAATGAATTTACAATTCGTAATTCGATACATGTAGTTGAACTCTGTCAATCACCCTAAAGTTGGTAGTGAAAATTTATTTAGAGATGGAAATATCCAATATGTCAAACACCCTGAAGGCATTACAATTCAGTTACGTATCAAGAAATAATACTATTTTATTTGACATCCTTTATCAAAATTTTTTGAAGAAAATAGAATTTAAATTGTCAATGACAAATAAATAAGTCTGGCCATAGTAAAATAATGATATTAGCAATGAGCATGTGAACAATAGTGTTAATAATGTTACTTCTTTGAATGTTGTTAACTTTTGGTAATCCCCCAGAAGATGATGATAATCAATGATAAACCTATCCAAAAGAAAATTTTCTATTCTTACTTACTTATGTGCAATAAACTTCCTTTTTAAAATCTTTGATAGATCCTCATAATCTTGCAAGACAGTTCATAGCCCGTTTCTTTCAAAAACTCTTATATTGTTCCAACTAGATTGAGATTTTGTACAATCTTTGTAAATCATTTCTTAGTTAGAGGTCGACAGGATAATTGAGCTGTCAATGGATTTTAGCGAAATCTTTGTAATTCAGTTCTTAAAATAATATAACCTATCTATAACTACAAAATAAAACTATATATATAAATAAATATATATACATATATGTATGGTTTTTTAAAAAGTATATATATGTATATGTATGTTCCCTCATCATATCTTTATTAAGAGTTCCCACCCTTCTTTTCGAGATATATACATGAACATTCTTGGATAGACAGCTTGAAAAAAATGGTTTAGGAGGCCAAGTATCTTGTAGAACCAGTTAGCTAGAATGGGGTATTTTTGCACAGATTGATGCAACAAGTTTTGAGAAATATAGGGAGGTTTTGAGAAATTGTAGGAACTAATAATAATTGTTGTTTCGTGTAATAAGAAAAATAAGATGCGAGAAATGTTTATTAGTTTAATTCTTCTAAGAAAAAATATTTAAGATTAATTATGACCCAGGATCAAATCCGTGTATAGATATGGAGCAGTGATTAAAATACTTGTTGCGAAAACTTTATTTTTTTGAAAATGAACTACCATGAGTTGATACCGAATTAGTCGAAACAGTGATTTCAGACACCAAGTGCATAGTATACCAAAAAAATAATTAAAAATTTCAAGGTATACTAATACTATTTTATGCGCATGTTTGTTGTTTCATATGATATTTAATTTACTATATATTTTGGACAAATGAAACACCTTTTAGATGACTGATTTGCAACCGATTTCAACAATTTAATACTTAGGATACAAGATGAGATTTTTCATAGTTCAATGGATAGTTCGTGGCTGTAACATCCCGGAGTTTCACCAGCCTGTTTCCGTCGTGAAAGACAAGTCAGGCTAGCAACATCAGGATGTTCGCTAAGCTCATGCCTAAGGCGCACTAACACTTAACTGCACAGTAGAAGATTAGATAAAACCAAAATTTTATTTAAAGGAGAATAACACATCAACTTCAGCTGGTACATTAACTTATTCTACACTGAACCATACGTCTACATAATATTAGAGAACATCTCTTAACAACAACATTATTCAACCTACTTGGTATTCTAAACTCAAGCAAAAGTATAGACCATCTCAAGTCCTAAAGTTTCCTAAGAACATTGTTCCTTCAATAGCAGCATACCCCTTAATGTGTTCCTGGGAGGGGAAGGGGAAAAATATAGATATATAGGAGGGCGCCGAGATCAGTGAGGTTCCCACTAATGCTACATTTATATACTTTTGTAAAAAAATTATTAAGACTTTATCAACTAAAGCATTGTACCACAAAGACAAGTAATCAAATAGTTTAAGACAATTAGAGCAAACAATAGATACATATAAGATTACCAATCATCGAGGAAAGGATATAGTCCAAGTGCCTATAAGGCAAGCTTGGCCAGATTCCTAACTTGAATGTGTCTGTTAATTCTAGCTCGGCACGAGGCCTTGCAAATCAAGTTTCAGGAGGAGCGACCTCCACAATTGCATATAGCAAATCCACCACACGTCAAGTCGCGACCGGATATCTCATGAGAATCCTGAACATTTACTGTTGGCAACGGATATGACCAAACCTATGCCGGCTTATGACACAGTTGCTCGACCAGCCGCCTCGGGCCCTTAAGCATGCACATATAAATGCAGAGACGGATTATAGCCACGAATAGTTTCACGTTTATCAAGCAATTATGACAGACAACAAATGCACTCAAAAATACACCCTAAGGCGAATAAGAACACCTTTAGGGCTTAATAACAATATTCAAAAATACTTTTAAACAATGTGTTCATGTGTAGTGTCTTTTAAAATGTATTTATACTCTCAGTTTTGAAATAATTTTAGAAAAAGTGAGGATTACTCACAGTACATGATGTTATTTCAATACAAGTATCACATCTCAAAGTCGTTTCGACGTTGTAATGAAACTCCTTCCTACTCCTTTCTTACTCTTCCTTCCTATGCTTCTTTAGCTCTAAGATTTCCCTCTTTTCTTTCTTATTGTACTAAACTTTGGCATGCTTTAGTTTCTCCCATGTTGCCCCTATTTATACTAAGGTAAGACTTGTTTGTTTCACCTAGTGTAGTAGGTTATAGGGCTGGTGAGTCACTATTTCTTTAGGCATCTTAGCTATGCTTATTCAGCTTTGAAGAGGTTAATAAGATGTGTGTTTTGTCCAACTCTCATCTTGTAGCAAATACAAATCTTCCACATAATCCTTTTAGCTTTGTTCTCTCACATATAGGCATAGGTTGTAGGGAATAATGTGCTGCATGCTTCACCTATTTGTTTCACCAACTCTAGGCCATAGCTCTTATGAGTCATCATTTTTCAGACGATATATGTTTGCACAAAAAGCTTACTAAGGTGCTTGTTTCACCTAATTGCTATCAACGTGTTCTCTTCATTTGTCGACACATTGCACTCCACTTTGCTTACTCATACTAGATTCATAAATAACCATCTTGCTTCACCTATATGTTTTACCAATTTGTTTAAGAATTTAGTATGATTAGTCATCACATTCAAGTTTTCCGAAAATGCCACTTTTCACTCCTACACTAACTTATCAATACAAGGGTGGATGACTAACCTTTTGCTTCATCTATATGCTCCACCTACTTGTTTCATCACCTTAAGTTTCAAGCCAACCAATGTCTCTCGTAGGTTTGCTTATTATTTCTAGTAGGCTTGAGTGACCATGTTGCTTCACCTTCTTCATAGACTATAGGTTCTCTTTGTCACTTCATTGCTCATATGAGTGTAATAGGAGTGTAAGGGCAGCTATATTCGAGAAGCGATTAATGCATAAAATGATTAATTAGTTAAACTTACATTGTTTGTTTTAGGTTTTGGACAATGCCTACAAATTGTTTTTGTAAATAATTTGATGATATAGATGATACAATTTTCTTTTATTAAGTAACTCTTAGAAATTCTCTACATATAATTTGTAATGAAAAAATAATATATGTTAAATTTTTTAGAGGTGTTACCGTGGAACTTAATATACCTACAAGTGTTTAAACTTATGTACTAGTCAAAATTTTCTTTTTTTTTTTACACAACTCAAAAGTTCTCTAGCATCATTGAACAAGAGTATTTACAACTCAGCAACTCAGCAGTATTTGCATCAAAGGCAGCTGAGGACATCCGAAGTAATACATTAAAAAGGGAGCTAAGGAGTAGTAACATTTATAAGTATTATAAATTCTTTATACTAGCTATAAGGACTATACTACCATCAAATTCACTTCAGAGCACTATATTCCCATCAAAACCAAAACTCACTCCTCCAAACTGGGTAGGGTTCTCTAAATACTCTCGATCATGATGCAAACAGTTCATGTCTAGAGCTGCAGCCTGTGTTGAAGTCATCTTAAGACACTTGCAGTGGAACCATCTTTCGCATTCGCCACATTTCACCATTGGCAAGTTGGGATTATTCTTTGAGCGACAGAGACAAAACATTTTCTCCCATGGAAATTCAGTAGAAACCTGTCCCATTTGAACTTATATCAAGATTATCTACTTATGTAATGTACTAATATTTTTCTTCAGGTTATTGGCCATGTTGTGTTTTGGAATTGACCGTTTATGTCAAATATTAATCTTATAGAGAAGGTATTGTGTTAAGTAAGTGCTTAACAAATTATACACCCGTGTATTCACTTTTATGCTACAATAATTTATATTTAGTTGTCTTTATTCTTTTGGACTCTATATTTTCATAAATTGAATAATATTGGGCATGCCCTAGCTACACCGTGCAATGCGTGGTGCATAAATTAATTAGTATAATAAAAATTAACAGTAAATATAGATTTTTTTTTCTATATAGTAGCAGCCTGAAAAAGCCTAGAAAAATCAATTCCTTACTTGTCCTGACACCTACATTTCCAATCAATTTGTCCTACTGTGATTTTAACAATAGAAGTCAGAGCAAACTCGCTATCTCATCATTTTAAATCTAATGAACTCTACAAAGCTAGGCACGTGTAGTTAGATACATACCGCAACTAACCAACCAACTAATTGACAGACTGTCAACAAAATTCTTCTCTAAATACTACAATGAAGTCCACAAAGAATAAACTAATCTAAGCAAGAGCGAATTGAATGAATCCATCATGCAAAATGAGGAAATTGGTTGGAAAATCCCTGAATTCCATGACATCCACTCCTGGTACAGATCCATCTCATACTCTCCACCCCCTGGTCAATCTCACTTCAACTCCGGATGTTTATCTTTCAATGCTTTGATCACTGCCTCATCATGTTTAACATTTGGTGGAACACTAGAAACAATCTCTTTAGCGGATTTATAATCTCCCAACCCTTGAAGCACAAAAGATATCCTAAGATAAGTCAAGACATTGTATTGAAAACCGGCTAATTTGTATTCCTTCCAAATTACAAAATAATTTTCTAAGTCCTTGGCACTAAGACATGATACAAGTAAGAAGTGAAGACTCCTTCGGGAAGGAGATGTATGCCATTGTTCTTTGACATTTTGAAGTCATTCCAAATAGCATATCCTTTGGGTTACTATCACTGAATCTATAAAAGACCTCATCTATCATATTTCCACCAACCATATCTCCCTGATACTTGACAATATCCCCAACTTCCTTGAGCAAAAGTATCGTTGTTTGTATGTCTTCAAGAAAAACACACAGACTGATAACCTTATAACACTCATCAATCTAGGAATCAACATCCTTCATTTCTGCAAGAATACTAAGAATATCTGTCATATATTCCGCAAAATTGATCTGGCATTTTAAGTAACCACTATATATCATATCAGAAGGCACATAACTCTTTTTTAGCATTTCCGCAATAAGTATTATTGCATCAGCTTTCTTTCCTTCATCAAACAGACAGTCTATAAAGCAATTATACATATCAACAGTTGGAACCAAATTGTCTCCACTCACAATAGAAAGCAAGTCAGACGCACATTTATAGTCTTCCATAAGCACAAGTTTTTTTTTACCATAAACTTCAAAGTACAAGTCTCAAGATTCAAACCAAGCAATGACACCTTTGAACAAAGTTGATTGAAACATCCATGATCATCCTCACATGCAAGCAATAAAATATCAAATAATTCGACTGAAATAGTGACTTTATCCTCAACCATATCATCAAGAAGTTTAAGTGCCCAAGATACCTTCTTTATGGCACAACAATGTACAATGAACTCCTCATAACAGAAAGGTCTAATTCCATAGCTTGTATGGTTACTTTTGAATTGGGAATATAACTCTCCAATTCCCAAACCTGGTTAATTAGTTAGGTCCATGAAAATCCCATGAAAAATTTTAACTTTTTCCCTATGTTTCTGCCCATCCTGGTTCAACTTACAATAAAATCTGTTTTGAATCGAAACACCGTGGATATCACCGAGAAGTGCAGCGAATGGTTGCCACAAGCTATTATACTTTCTCTAACTACTATACTTTTTTGAAAGGGAGCTTTGTGGGATGAGTCTTAAGCAACAAGAAGTATGTATCTCAAGAATTAGAATTGATATAATGCAAAAATCATAAAACATTGATTTGGTGGAGGATGTTGATAGTAGAAATTTTGATTTTCAAAATTGAGAAGAAGAAGAATGATGAGTGTCTAGTAGATTGGTAAGGATTAGAATAAGAGGCTGAATGGATGTGCTCTATGAAGTTTTTTTTTTTTTTTTAGAAAAGAGAGATATGGAGGTGTGAGTGTAAGTTTTTAATTCTTCAAATAAAATAATTAAAATGGGGCATCTAGCTGGCCAGCTCATCCATCCACATTAGATTCGTGAAACTTTGTTTTGAAAACTTTGTTGGGACAATCATTGTTCATATAACCCTTTCTATATAAAAGTCTCACTTTAGAATCCAACAAACTCAATCTACATACCAAACTATTTAACTACAAGTTTACCAAATAAGGACAGCAAGCAAACCATGCCCCAAATTAATGGAGACATACTACAACTAAAAGGTTTATAACAATAGTATAACATAGAATTGATACAATTTTAAATCTTGCAAATAGACACTTTTTTTCACAACTCGAACCACTCGAAAATCAGAATGCTACACTAAACACTTCCATTATTCTTTTTCTTGTTATCTTTCCAGTCATACTCATCTGTGTCTTCACCATCTTCATTGTTTTCATGATCGTTAGAACAAAACATCTATAACAACTCCCATAATGAACCATGAAATGATTTGAGCAATTATTTCATCACAAATATTAGAACCAATGACATAATTTTATTCCAACAGAAAGTGCATCTTCTATTCATCATCTTCGAGGAGATAGCAATGGACTTCAGAAGTTAGAAAACTTTCACCCTTTGCATTCTTGGCACCTTTCTCAGGCTTCTTTGTGAGGTTTCTCAGAGTTAAGCATTTTCCATGGTATCATTTAATATTTGTCCCAATCACTTTCTCCTTGAAATAACCAGTGCGGTGTTTTTTTTTTCTAGCCTTGAGTTCGTAAAAAATATTCATGTCAAAGAGCAATTCTAGAATGAATCTCTTGCGCTAGTCAACAGACGATAACTCTATGTCTTTCGGATGGGCAACCTTATCCTCTCTAGATACGTTTTTACGTATCTCTTTATTATTCATCAATGTTTTGGCCCAGAAATTGGACTGACCTTTTATGCTATATAGTGTTGTTCTCCTCCTTGGCACCTTCACCTGCTCCATCACATTCAACATACTTTTACAATATCACATCACATTGATTAGAGTTCATTATTTGCGCATCAAACTTTTGCAATAACTCATTATGTCGAATCGTAAATTCTTGTAACCAAGTTTAGCTAGCGCAAAATTCTGCTCCAATTGATCATACTTACTCTGAATCACCCTAAGATTTTTCACGCATTTCCCGGCACACGGGGATAACTTTTTGAGCAACCGTTTCATGGCAAGACGTTGAAGCTTAATCTCATTATTAGATAAGGCGGTAGGTCCATAGTAGTATTTTGAAAGCTCACGGAGCAACAGATGAAAACTTTCACTCTTACTATTAAATTCTTATGAAACTTGGATTGTATTAGGATTTTGACGACAATGAGAGATCTTAGAAAAATGCACGCGAACCATTTTTGAGATAATCCATCCAATGAATGCCGCTAGGCATGAGGTCTAGAACATCATCATGGACAAAACCATATCCTGAATATATGCTTACAATCAACAATTGGTAAATATATTTTTTTTCTATTAACTAGTACTTGGCAAGCATACCCTCCGATTTTATAATCACAAAAAAACCATGAGCAGTTCATAAAAGTTGTCCAAAATAATATTACACAATCAGCTATTCTAATCTAGACTGATTTGTAAATGTGGAAAAGAACTCCAATCAAGAATCAAGAGAGCTCTTGTATCAAATGGTAGTCTAGACAAGTTAGGAAAAACCTTCAAGCTTCCAAGTGATGCTTTTCTTGCCAGACTATTAGCCAACAATTGGTAAATTTATTTTTTTTTTGCTTTCTATTGCCCTCCCCCCAAGTTTTCTTTTTATTTTGTGTAAGCATATATTATTGTGCTGAATATTATAAATCAGTAGAAATGTTTCCACTGAGTCAATAAACTTGGCAATGTTTGTGGTTTACTCTCCATCGACATTATTTACACATGATAAATTATTTTACCACATATACATTTTGTCCTATCCGATTTTTTATTTCATATTTTTAGTTTGTCACTAAATTCATGGTTAATCTAGAGCAAACATGATGTGACTATACAACTCCACATGATGCCCCGAAATGATACTGTGGACATCCAAAGAATTTTTGGCCTCGATTATTGGACATTTTTGACACTGTTAGCTCGCCTGACAAGCCACCGTAGCATACAGAGTGTTCACAAATTAGATCAATTAATTTAGATATTTGAAAGAAATCTTGGGGTCTTGGTGTTGAACCCTACCCCTTTGATGTCAATCACTTCAGGAAACTAATCATGTTTCCTCTCAATCCGAAAAGAAAACACCAAAATTAATCCAAACCCTCCAATCCCTAACCCGTATTTCACCAAAAAAGACTAATTTCTTGGAACAAATCTACAAGAATTTGATTTCGAATACAAAGAATCATAATCCCCAAACTAGATTCTCTCTCCCCAAATGCAACAGCCTTACCCTGTATTTGACTTAACAAAAACTTTTTGGGACGTAGAGGTTGTTTATACAAAGGGATTGGGCTTTAACTTTATTTCATAAAATATTATTTTACACCGAGAAACAAATATAATGGGGATTGGGCTCATAATAAACTAATAAAATACCCATCTTGAGCCGTCTAGGCTGAACCGGTGGTTAATGTTGGTTGAACCGGTGGTCAACTACCGAATTTTGGCTGCTCACTTCAAAATTCAAATTCAAAAATTTATTTTTGAATTTTGAATTTTTAATTTCCTGCTTGGCGGGAAACACGTGCAAGTCACGTGAGTGAGGAGACAGTTATTTATTTTTTGGACGCCCCATAACCATGGTCAACTTATGTGACTTCAACTGTTGACATAGTTGACCATTCTATTTTAGATGGAACCATGACAGAAAACTGAACAAATACAAAAAAAATTCTCTTAGGGGGTACTTAGGGACGTTTGAACTTTTTAGTTTCCAATGAATACAATCGACTACGTTTTGGGACTTTTGTGGTAAATATTTTAGTGTAGATGAGAGAATAGCTACTCTGTCTTCATAGTGTAAAATGTAGATGAAAGAATAGGTTGTATTTTGTTTTTGCCTTTATTAAATCAATGGGAAAAATAAATAGAAATCCGACACATTTCCTCGTTACTGCTATATACTCACCTAATCCCAGAAAAATAATAAAAAAAAGTGAATTATTTTTCTAGAACAGAACGAGTGATTAGTGGAGTCCTTTTTTGTAGTGCTTTCTAATAAAAATGCTCTTCCAGTTAACAGGCATGTTCTAATTATGTACAATTAGCAGTCAACCCTACATTATTATTGCTTTCTTTGTCCTACAAATTTCACATTGACTCTAAGAACCATGCATCTTTGAAACCCTTCTTTAAGTATAAATTCCAACTATCACCATCAAAATAACAAGTTTGAATGGCTAATCATCGTTCATAGTTTGTCCATGGTCTTTTGCCTTCATTTTTTTGTCTTTCTATTAATTAATAAAATAAAGAGGGAAGAAAATGACCCACTTAATTTGCAAGCCATTAATCAAGGTTGGTCATGAAAGGATAGAGGAGAATACAAATTCAAGGTTTGTATTAATTGGAATTTTTTGATTTTAGTTTGGGGTTTTGATTCCTGAACCAGAAAAATGAAACACATTCACCTAACTAATGGTTTAACGTTTAAGCTGTATCATGGCACGTAACACTCCCTTCGTCCCATTTTTTAGTCCGACTTTATGATGTGTTTTAGTTCAACAAAGAAATCAGAAGGGAAATTAAAGAGTTTGCGGAAGAAGTGCAGTACGCGTGCGAGAGAGATAGAAAGACACACTAAAACGCCTTTCACTTTCTTAGAAAAAGTAAGATGGAAAGAACAGTCTTTATTCTAACAAAGTTGTTCAAGAGTTTGATAAATGTCCTTCGTGATGTCCCAAACATCCGAACATGAGGAGAAGGAGACAGAAAAAGAGTCACACGTAGAACAAGCCATGCGAGAGACTGTGGCAACCTTGTTAGAGAAGATAAATCAAATGACCGTAGTTGCAAAGCGAGATTCAGACACCTGAAAGAAGAGACCACAACATTGAAGAAGGACGTGACGATAACCTTGTTCATCATGCAAGAAATAAAATAGGCGGTAATCCAAACAATCCTAATGATTTTGGAAACATAAAGATCAAGATCTCAGAGTTTCATGGTACTAATGATTCCAAGGTATATCTTGCATGAGAGAAAAGGATTGAGCGCGCATTTTCATTGCATAACTATGATGATTCTAAGAAGATCCGTACTGCTGCATCAGAGTTTGACAAATATGCCTCCGAATGGTGGGATAAGGATGTGAAAGAGAGAAAGCTCTATGATGAAGATCCCGTTACTACATGGGATGAGATGAAAAGACTCATGCGGAAAAAGTTTGTACCTTCATATTATTATCGTGAATTGTGTAAACACATTCAAGTGCTAACACAAGGAAGTAAGTCTATTGATGAGTATTATCAAGCATTAGAAACCGTATTGACTCGTGCAAACATAAGAGAAGATCCAAAGCTACTATGGTTAGGTTTCTTGGAGGTCTCAACCAAAACATTATTGATGTAGTTGAATAGTCACACTACCTCGACATCTCTGAGATGCTACAAAAGGCAAGGATTGTGGAGAGACAATTGTCAAAAAAGAGTACCTCAAAATATTCAACCGTGTGGAAGAAGGAAGTGAAGAAGTTGTCTACCCCTTCAAAGACCGAAAAGGCAGGAATTCCTAGTACTTCTAAAACATCTTCTAGTATTAATATTCTTTCTAAAACTTCCCCAGTTGGTTCAAGTAAGACATCAAGTAATTTGAATAAGTTTTCAACCACATCCTTCAAATGTTGAGAAAGGGGACGTTATTCAAGAGATTGTCCGACCGTGAAAGCAATGATGATTAAAGAGGATGAAGTCAATGTGCAAGAGATCGAGGAGGAAGAAGAAGGGTGAATGCATCAACCTATATTTGATGAGGAAAAAGAAATTAAAACTGAAGATGGTGATATGTTTGTTAATCTTCGAACTTTGTGAACTCAAGTTGTTGAGGATTTACAACAAAGGAAAAATATATTTTATACGAAGTGTCTCGTGAAGGATAAGATATGTTTGGTTACTATTGATCAGGGATCATGTCCTGATGTTACTAGTTCCTATCCGATTGAGAACTTAAAGTTGCCTACGATTAAGTATCCTACACCATATCAATTGCAATGGTTCAAGAGATAGAAGCATCAAATTGACCTTATACTTGGTTCTGTAATTCCAAATTGTCCAGCACATCGAGCTAATCCAAGAGAGACAAAAGAGTTGCAAAAGCACGTGTATAACTCCTTGTTAAAGATCAAATTTGAGAATCACTTAGTCCTTGCATTGTGCCTATTATACTTGTTTCTAAGAAAGATGCTATATGGTGAATGTGTGTTGATTGTCATGCTATTAATAAAATTACTAATAAGTATAAGCATTCAATCCCTGGGTTAGATGATAGGCTTGAAGATTTTTATGGTGCTGCAATATTTTCTAAGACTGATTGGTTATCATCATATTACAAGGAGATGAGAGGAAAACTGCATTCAAAACTAAGTTTGGGTTGTATGAGTCGTTAGTAATGCCATTTGGGTTAAGTAATGCACCTATATTCATGAGGTTAATGAATCATGTTTTGAGGCATTATATTGAAAGTTAGTTGTAGTGTACTTTGATGATATTCCAGTGTACTCTAAGAACTTACAAGAACATATTGAGCATGTGAGGTTAGTCTTACAAACATTATGTTTTGAGAAACTATATGCTAATTTACTTAAGTGTACCTTTGTGTTAAAGAAGTAGTGTTTTTAGGATTCGTGATTGGTGAAAATGGAATTCATGCTGATGAGTCTAAGATACAAGCTACAAGAGATTGGCCTACACCTACAAATGTATCTTAAGTGAGATTTTATCATGGTTTAGCTAGTTTTTATAGGAGATTCGTTCAGGATTTTTCTACTAAAGCAGCACCATTAAATGAGTTAGTTAAAAAGGATGTTAAATTCGTATGGGGACCCTCTCAAGAGAAAGCATTTGGGATATTAAAGAAAGATTTGTGTGCTGCCCCTGTCTTTTTTCATTTTTGTGAAAAGGTAAATATATATATAAACATTATCACCAAAGTGAAGCATTACAAAGCATTCTCATCTGACTCCCTGCTTCCATCTATCAAAACTGCTAACCTACCCACTCATTCATACACACATATATCACTAATAGTTTAAACTTTCTGTAGATATATGGATTTATACAGTATCAAAAAACTGCTACACTACCCTTCTTTTAGCTCTAGTATTCCTCCTTTCTTTCTTGTGCGCGAATCTATATTTTAGCTCTGTTTGCATTTGGTTCAACATTCCATCAACAGATCTTTCACCTTGCCCATGTAGCCTTCGATTCCGCTCTTCCCATAAGTCGTAAATACACGCCAATGAGTTGAAGTACTTGTTATTTTTGTCACCCTCTGCTGACCATTTTTCTTTCGCTTTTTGCGCAAAAAGCTGTTTGCAGTTTTACTGGATGCCAGATATAACCTTACAACTTCTCGCTCCTACTGTTGTAATTCCTTATTGCATAAATCAGAGCTAAGTTGAGCTTGCAAGTTCTCCATCATAATTTTATCTTTCTTGGCTTGCTCCACTATGTCAGCAAACTGCTCCCTATTCAACTTCCTCAGCTGTGGCTTCAAACTTTTCAGTTTCAGTCCTTCTATTAGTATTGATGCCAATGACTCAGTGAATTGGTCAATCCATTCACCATTGACCAATGCTCTATCAAGTTTCGCATACACCCTTTTTCTTCCAATTCTTTGATTTACCACGTGAACCTTTTTCCAATTTGTCGCAAGTCCTTGATTCCACATTCCTCGAGACAGAGCTGGAATTCCTCATGGTCTTGTAACACTATTCTTTTTCCACCCAATTTTTCATCTGGCTTCAATATGTTGTTGAAATCACCCATTACCAGCCATGGTCCATAGACAGATTTGGACGTTTTAATAAGATCCTCCCACAATCTAGTTCTTTCTGCTAGTTCATTTGAAGCATAGACTCCTGTGTACCAAAACTTGCTCTTGTCCTTCTCAGCTATACACTCATAGTGGATCATTTGATTAGTCTAATACACTTGAATTATAGATAAGCTACCATCCCATAGAATAATAATCCTGCCTTTCTTCTGACTTCTATAATTGGTCATATAGCTCCACTCATTCCAATATTGTTTCAAGTATTTCATCCCCTTTTCTTGTATCAGTTTTGCTTCCACTAGACATATCATGTTATATTTGTTTTCCTTCACCGTCTTCTGCAACTCTCTTTGTTTCAGGGGTGAGTTAAAACCCCTTATATTCCATGTTATGATGCTACACATTTGGGTTAGTTCCTGGATCATCCATTCCCCCATCTGTTACACCATTTTTAGTACCATTGGTTCCCTTATCTCTTATCCCCCGCTCCTCATTTCTACCATTCAAACCTGTGGAGATACTAGCATTTCTACCGCTATGGCTTTCCCTGGTTTTTTTAGGTTCCAGCTTACCATTCTTTCCCCTTAATACCAAGCAACTATCATCACCTTCAGACCTTTTTTTGGTTTCCCCATGTTTAGGGACCTAGCGAAGCCTTCCTTAGTAACTGTGACAATACTTGATTCATCAGAAATCACATTCCCTTCGTTCCCTTTTACTATTCTTCTCCACTCAGTTGTTTCCTATTTAGTGTAACATCTCTCTTCTCCACCTTATTTCTACATTTATCAGTATAGTGACCGTATCCCAAATAGCAACTACAACGAGTAGGCACCCATTCATTAGTAATCTTTTGCACTCTTACATTCCCTAATTCATCCTCATATAGTATTTTCTCAGGTACATCATTCTGAATTTCCATGACTAATAACTGGGCATATTGCACTCTACTTTTACTAACAGTACAAGCATCTGCTAGTATGGGAGTACCAATTCTTCTGGCCATACTGCCTAAAGAAGGTACATTCTAATATTTTTTCAGCTCTAAACCATGGAGCTGTATCCAAACAGGAACCTTTTCAACCTCTCTATAGTTCAACCCCTTCTTCACATCCCACGGCTTAACTATTAGTGGTTTAGACCCAAAATGATAGAAATGTGCATTCAAAACTTCTTCCCAAGCATGCATAGTTGTGAATCTCACTACAAACAAGCCACTAGGAAGTAAAAGTACCTTATCAATTCAGAGTTTACCCCATATTTTCCGAAAATACGCTTCCATTACCCATAGTGGTGGATTGGCTCCCAATACAAAGCAGACCACTACCGAAGCCCAATACTCTATCTCTTGTTGTACATGCTCTACTTGGATTTTTACAATTTTCTGATCTTCAATCTAACGGGGTTGGATGAATGGCAACTTTCTAGAAGGTGGTTTCTCCGCTTGCACTCTTCCCCATGGTGACTGATGGATAATGGCTTAGCAACATTATTTGTTGGCTAAAGAATTTATAATTCATACTGATCACGAGTCTCTTAAGTATTTGAAATCTCAGAATCGTTTGAGTAAGAGGCATGCTAAGTGGGTATCATTCATTGAAATATTTCCTTATCTTATCAAGTATAATAAAGGGAAAGAAAATGTTGTTGGCAATGGCTTGTCAAGACGATATTCTTTGCTAACTTCTCTTGATGCGAAATTAATGAGTTTTGAATTCATTAAAAATTTATATGGTACTGGCCCTGGTTTTGTTAATAGTTATGATGCTTGTCATCGACTTTGTGTGCCAAAGAGTTCAATGAGAGAAATGTTTGTTTGGGAAGCACACAGTGGTAGTATGATGGGACATTTTGGTATTCTGAAAATCTTAGATGTGTTACAAGAACATTTCTTTTGGCCTAAATAATGGTTGACGTCCAAACTATCATTGATTGATATTTGGAGTGTAAGCAAAGCAAGTCTAAGTTGCAACCACATGGACTTTACACACCATTACCAATTTCCATAGAATCTTGGATGGATATCTATAGATTTCATATTGGGTTTACCTAGAACTCAGCTAAGTATGGATTCTATCTTGGTTATTGTGGATCGATTTTCTAAAATGTCCCATTTTATAACTTATAGGAAGAACGACGATGTCATACATGTAGCGATTTTTTTTTGAAAGAGATAATGAGGCTTCATGGTGTTCCAAAGACAATTGTTAGTGATAGGGACGTTAAATTTCTTAGCTACTTTCGGAAGTTGTTGTGGGGGAAACTATGAACCAAGTTCTTATTCAGTACAACTAGTCATCTGCAAACTGATGGTCAGACGGAAGTTACAAATCATATGTTGCAAACTCTCTTAAGGGCGATCATTAAGAAGAATTTGAAGGGTTAGGAAGATTGTCTACCTATTGTTGAATTTGTGTACAATCAAACTACTCATTCATCTATCAAGCATTTAGCTTTTGAAGTTTTCTATGGTTTTAATCTGTTAACTCCAATGGATTTTTCACCATACCGTTGAATGATCAAGTAAGCGTAGATTGAGTTAAGAAAACTGAGACTATCAAGAGATGGTGCTACTAATCAGCCGGAAGTCCGCAAATGATGTTGTTGTATTCTTCTTTGGAAGCAGTATCACAATGGTGCTACTACTTGCACGAGGCATTGGAGTGCCATCCATGAAATCCATACAAGGCACTTTTAAGTCTTCACTAATTATATTCCAACAATAATCATAAAAATCTCCACTGAAACCATAAACTCCGAGAGCACTTGAAGGATCAAGATTGAACACATCTTTAATTTCCTCTATGGATAGTTGATATAGCAAGCCCTCATTATCCTCCTGCACTAAAATTCTTAGAATATTGCTTAAAATCCTTATGCAGACCTCATTATAATTCACTGATTCTTCTTTTGTGAGTAGGAAACCTTATTACCTTGAATATTACATTAGTTATTACCTGGAACCTTATCTTAGTTTACCTTATTTATATTTATTACGTCAACAAAAAATTAAAAAGGTGAGGATCTTCATAAAACAAAAATTTTTGTTGTTGTTTTGACTTTTTTATTGGCGTGAAAAAAGAAAAAGGTAAATCAAATAGGGTTTCTAATTTTTATGAGGTGAAAATGTAAAATAAAGAGTTGTAAAAGATGACAATGAAAAATTTTGGAAATTTAGAGTTTGAGAAAATGGTAGTGGGGAAGAAAGAATTTGACAGAAAAAAGAAAAGAAAAATCTAATTTTTAATTTTTTTGAACTTTTACAATAATCTACCACAGAAAATTTAAAAGTGTTGAAAGATTTTTTTTGTTTGTTTGTTTGGGGACTGTATTTGATCGGATCTTATTTTGATTCGAAACGGGTTATTAGGGAGGAGCTTTATGAACAAAACAAGTTACATTGGCTGCATGGTGCTTTTGAAATAGAAGTAACTAAGTGTGGTGAGGTGAAACTGAGATTTGGGGAAATCGTGGATACTAAAAAGTTAGATGTAGTTCCAATGACGATTTGTGACATTATCTTGGGTATTTTGTGGAAAACAAAGGAGTCAGTTTATGATTGATTTTACAATCTTTATGATTTATTAGGATTATGATCCAAAGGTTGAAGTCGATAACACCTTTTGAGTGTGAAGAAATCATGGCTAAAAGTCGTAAATTTGGGCGTGATGTATGCAAAGTAAGTTTTGGAACGAGTGTTGCTGAGAATGATTGAATGGTTGGAAGTGATTTGAGTGGTGTTGTGAAGGAGATCTTTTGCCCACTAGTCATGTAGTACAATTTGCTTGTTTTGTAGGTCACAAGTATCATGATTCAAGAATAAATCCTTTTCAAGAAGGGGCGTGGAGCTTCACATTGATGTTCTTCAAAGGAAAAAGATAAGAAAGTTTTCTTACCACTTGAAAGACCTAGATTATTTCCATTTAAGAAGAGATGGCATCTTTCTGTAAGAGTTGGCCAACAAGGAGGAAAATCAAACCTCAACTCTTTAGTGGAAGAAATGAAGATGAACAAATAAATCATGATTCAAGTGAAAAAAATCAATCTATGAGTGAGTTGAGTGAAGCTTTACTGAGAATTGGTTTGACAATCATGATTCAAGTGAGAATGAGACCTCAAGCGATGTGGTTAAGATCGATGCTAGTGTGTTTATTCTAAGGAAGAAATGTGATGAAAGCATTAAAGACACACAATCTTGTGTGTAGAACAATTAATTTGGAATTCAAGTTGTGCCTAGATCCATATGAGTTGTCCATATGTGATCATATTTGTCTCAAATATTGAAGTTGAAGATAGAGTCAACAAGCATCCAGGATGAGAATGATTGAATGGTGGATCATGTCTTACAAGGGTGTTTTCGACTTTATTATTTTACTAATTGATTAAGTTAGTAAACGATGTGAACCAGGCCCACAAACCTATGGTTGCACGCCTAATGCACGCGTATAGCGCATCATTTGCACGCCGAATGCACTCGAGTAGCCATGAAATTTTTGTTTTAGACTTCAATCCACTCAAATTGAGCAACTATATGTATAGGATTCAAGCTCTCAAGTTGCTTATTTGAGTTTGACTTTACACATTCTGAGCAAACACAATTAATTTAGAAAATTGTCGCTTTGTTGGGGTTTTTTTTTTTTTTTATTGATGTATGCTACCAGTGTTGTTTTTCTATTATGTTTTTTTTAGTTCAATTTATTTTTTGGGCTGCATGTATCTTTATGGTGTTACTTCTATACAATTGTGATATTTTAACAGATTTTAATTTGATAATTTAGATATTACGTGTAAGAAAATGGGGATCCTTCACGTCAGTGGTTATTGTGAGATGCAATTTGGAATAGTGTTCGTGGTCATTGGTGCAATATTTGATCCACTGTTTATGTACATATATGATATATATGAGAAACTAAAATACATTGGATTGGAAGATAACCCGAGTCTATATCTATCCACTTTTCGTCTCCTGATTGACTTGTTGTTCACCATCCGCTTATTGCACAAGTTTTGGATCGGTAGATGGAAGTCTTACTCGAATAGAAGCTCGACCAGCAGAGTTGATTTGATACTTTTGGACATTATCATTGTCTTTCCTTGTCCAGAGGTAACATCATAATTAATATAATTTCGTTATTTTCAATACAATGGTTCTAAGATGTGTTTATGTTGAATAATTTTTTTTTATTATTAGGTTTATATCTTTATCATGAAATTAGGAATAATTTGTTCATACATGTACGTGGTTGGGCCTTGTTTTCTTATATACCTACAATATTTTTTTATTCTTATATACCTACAATATACTTTGAGAAATCTTAAGGTAATTACAACATCAGAGGAGTATATTCAAAACTTGCTCCTTTTCCTCCCTACAAGTGTAAGGATTATCATGGGTAAGGTGTGTGCTAGCATGATACTAAGGCAATGTAAGACATAAAGACATTCTTTGTTTCCCTACTACTTAATTTTTTATCATTATGACTTTCCAGTTCCTGCTTCTAACCCTATTGTGCGATAACTTAAAAGAATCTGTAGACCTTTATACCAAATATTTGTGTTATATGTTAATATAAATTTGTTGGTTTAACATTCAAATTTGAGGTGATGTGTGAGTTCCTCTGCTTACATTTAAATAAATATATGGGTATTTTGATTCGCCTCGTTAACACAATTAAAATTCATCCATTAATATTTCTCAAGAAATAAAGATACTTAATAGTTAGAGTGTCTTACTGAGAATTTTGCATAAAATATAAAAGTTCTTATTTTGAAGGACTCAGTTATACTAAAGAAACTAGATTTCATGTTGGTAAATTAGCTAAATCGAATCATCTTTAGATTATGTCTATCCATTCAATCCCAAAAGGATTGTTTTATATAGATTCTCATTTTTAATCTGATTCGTACTAGAAATGGAAATCCAAACTGGACAATCGACAATTCGAGATAGATGGACTGTGTTTTTTGGTTTCCAATTATCTTGTCACTCCTACTTTATACACAGAGAGTAGATTCCCTGCGACTTTTTTTTTTCATTTATTTATTCTTATGAGTTTTATTTATTTGATTCCATTTAGTTACAATGATCTATCTAATCTTTGTGGCTGTAGATATCAATGCAACTCTATGGTGATTTTAAAAAGGGAACTCAGGCCCGAATCGAAAAGGAAAGGATGAAGCAATGGATAGAAAAATTTCCACAAAATCTTAGGAAATGGGTCGAGAAAAATGAGTCTCATAATTGATACAACACAATTTTCATCAATATGATGTGAAAAGGGTCTCCTTAAGCTCATAAGAATTGATATAAATCAACATTTATATGGTCCTTTGCTCGCGAAAGTAAGTTCATATGTTTCATTGTATGTGCTATTAGTTCCTTGGTTATTTTTTGTTTATCATTTACAATAATCTTAATTTTCTTTTTATCTACAGGTGCATATCTTCTAGAGACTGATCAATGTAAATGATCAACTGATGAATCATATATTTGAGTGCCTTGAATCTGTCCACGACCCACAGAGCATATGATTGAATCAAGATGGTAATGAAGTTGAACACATGTCATTGGTTGTGGAAGAAAAGCTATTGGGCAATGATAAAGATGGTGGATGTGGCAATCTCCAGGCCGGAGATTATTTGGGCAAGCATATGACTAAATCAAGATGGTGATGAAGTTGAATATATGTTATTTGCTGTGGAAGGAAAGGTATTGTGCAATGACAAAGATGGTGGATGTAGCATTCTCCAGGCAGGAGATTATTTGGGCAAAGAGCTCATACCTTGGGTTCTGAATTGTGATTTGGAATCTTCTCTCCAGGTCTCATTAACTTAGTTTTGAGATAAATGTTTGTCTAAATGAGTTATGTGAAGTTGAGAGTTGTAATGAACAATGTTTTACTAGGTTACTCCTAAAAGCACCCGTTAAAGTACTCATATACAGTAGGTTAATAGTTTTATTGTGCTTTTTGAGTTTAGATACTAAATGAGTTAAGTGAAATTGAAATTTGTACTTAACAATGTTAGTTGTTTGCAACATATTTAAGCAAATTCGTCTTTACTCATATTCTTCAGAAGAATAGTAAAATCAATGTTCAATAAATTCATTCAAGTAACAATTTAGATAACTTATTCACAAAGCCATTACCAATATCAACTTTTGGGAAGTTAGTTCAAAAGGTTAAAATGCAAGGACTGACAGATGTCAAGTGATGTGCTCACAAGAGAGAATAACCTCGCGTTGTACTCTTTTTCTTTTGATTGAGGTTTTGTTATTATGGGTTTTATGACAAGGTTCTTAACGAGGCAATGCCATATTGAGGAATGCATTTTTTTTTCCTTTATTAGAATTTTATCCCACTGAGTTTTTCTAATAAAATTTTAACAAGATATTATCCCGAGAAATAGACATCCATAGGGAATGTTATAAAAATCTAATAGTGTAGATGTCCACACCAGAAGTTATATAAGGAATAAAATGTATAGAGATGAAATTTAGTTAGATTTTACCATTGTTTCCTTTTATCCTTGTATCTTTTACCTATAAGAGTATATCAATCTCCACAAAATAATACACAGATTAATCCTTCTCTCTCTCTTTCTCTTTCTCTATGTTGTTATTTCCCTACGTGTTCTTCTTATACAGTTTTACATCTTTATTTTCATTACAATTACAAACTTTTCTTGCAGAAAAAGGAAAAAACAAATTCTAACTAAATCATGAAAAGATACATATTTACTAGTTTACCGCCTTTGGATTCCATTTTGAAAATTATGCTTAAGCCAACCAAAAGTGCCACAAAAAAAATCAGAATATCTAAATAATGTTATACACTAATCACTTTTTGCATTACTCTAACTATTTAGTTTCCATTAGGGAAATCATTTTCATACTCCTATTCCAAAAAAAATTATTCCACTTATGTTGAATTATAACTCTACAATAAATTATATTTTCTGAATTAAAATGAGTATTTGATACTAAGTTAATATACTCTTCACTTTGTTGTACAATTATCGTTACCTTTATGTATAAATAAGTGCCTAACCTCACAAAAATAATCCATATTGAGATTTTGTAAATCTTGAAAAAATTAGACCAATTCACAAATTTAATCATGTGGACTAATATCCAAAACGGGGTATATATACGTAAATGTCATATCTCTTTATTGATGCTCCCTCCGGTCCTCATTATAAGGCAATTTAATGTGTCCTAAATTTCTTTTAATATATTTTTCTAATTAAAAATAAAATCTTAAAAATAGATTTCACATTTATAAACTATTTTGAAGGTTTTATTTTCAATTAGAAGAACAGAATAAATAAAATTTAGAACAAATTAAAATAGCTTAGAAATTGGACCAGAGGGAGTATTTTTTATTAAAGAAGAAAAAAAAATTGTAACTACAACATAAGCACTGAGTTTGAGTCATTGTCCTTGAAGTCGACATATTTACCGCTCCCACCCATCACCACGCTTTCCAAAGTCTCTTTTCGGTGCTTTGTTCTTGATTTCCAAACTCTGAAGCCGTGTTTTTGTCGACATTTCATACCTACATCGACTCAGTTACTGGCTAGTTCTAGCAACTGTTAATTTACCACTTTTGTAAAGCTCCACTTTCTCTTTTTGACTATGCAATTATTTGTCTAACAACAAAATAAAATTTGTTATTTTTGTGCAGGATGAGATGACCCATATGGACATGTAGTACTTATAAAAGTACTCACTGAGGAAGAGTTACCTTCAATATAAAATTTACCTAATCAAATGGTATAAATCATAGTATGGAGTATGGCCTCTTAGAATGATTCATATATATAGTTCTTGCGAAATAAAAATAATAAACTAGCCACATAAGAATAATATACTCTTAGAAAAACTCAAAATTGCACTATCTTGGCACTGCCTCGGTTATAAATTTTCTATCATATATATTTACTACTCATTCTGTTCATAAATTATTGTCCAGTTTCGATTTTTACTTTTAATTAATTCAATTTTTACTAAAAAGAAAAGTTTAAACAGGACAATAATTTTGAGACGAATGAAGTATGATGGGTAAGTTGGCAAAACTTTCTAGGTAGAAATACAAGAAAATATTAATCAGCTTGAATATGACACTATCTACTGTTTACCCAAACATTCAATTTGAATAATCAATTTTAAATGCAAGCGTCATCTTTCCAAGTCCTTTGATCTACGTTTACCCGTGTTTCCCTTTAAAACTTTTATATATACATCTCCACTAATTGTTAGCAAAAGAACCCTTTGGGTTATGAGGAAGAGACCTTTTAGGTTATAGGTTTAGGAAGTGGAAATGAAAGAGAAGGAAATTTTCGGAGAAAGGGATGTTCACTACTTTGTAGTAAAAGGAACAAAGTGGAAAGGATTGTATTAAGCTTTTAGCTTAATAACTCATACAACTTCTCTACACACACTTATATTAGGGGGGTTAACTCCTATTTATAGGAGTGCATGGAAGGTTCTAGACTCTTTCAAGATTTTTCTACTCCTTCTAAATATCTACATATTTTATTCTAATATCTAGACTTTTCTTTACTAATATCTAGATATTTCTTCTAGATATTTTCCATGAATTATTCTACATACTCTTGATATTTATGTAGAACATTTCTAGAACTTTCTACTTCTAGATATCTTCTTATCTAGACAATTCTTCATTGGACTTGGGCTTAGGATTAAACATAAAGATTCATGGTCCAAGTTAATAATTTGGATAACCCAATATTAATTGGACCAAATTAAGTTTACTTACTAACACCCCCTTTAAACTTGATTTGGTGACTCCAAGCATCATCCTCAATCTTGCAAAGTCTTCTCCTTTGAGTGGTTTGGTGAAAATATCTGCAACTTGATCACGTGATCTTGTATGCTTCAACTCAACGATCCTCTTGGCCACACATTCCCTTATGAAGTGGTACCTTGTATCAATATCCTTGCTTCGATCATGGTAGACTGGATTCTTTGCCAGATCGATGGCTGACTTGTTGTCAACATATATCTCTGTCGCTTCTCCTTGTGGCATACTTAACTCCTTCAACATGCTCCTGAGCCAGATAGCATAACATACACATGATACTGCTACTACGTACTCGGCCTCGCATGATGACAAGGTGACTATAGGTTGTTTCTTAGAAACCCATGTAAAGGCAGTGTTGCCAAGGAAGAATGTGAATCCAGTAGTACTTTTCTGTTCGCTCAAGTCTCCAGACCAGTCACTATCACTAAATCCCACAAGCTTGAAGTCATCACATGAGGAATATAACAAGCCAAGATCAATAGTACCTTTGATGTAGCAAAGTATCCTCTTGGCAGCCTTCAAGTGTGTCATAGTAGGTGCTTCCATAAATCGACTGATAAGTCCCACAGCAAAGAGGATATCAGGCCTTGTGCATGTTAAATAACGTAGGCTTCCAACAAGGCTCTTGAAGTGAGTTGGATCTACAACATCTCCTTCATCATCTTTTGAGAGCTTTGCTCCATATTCAATGGGGGTGGCTATTGGCTTGCATTTCTCCATGCCAAATTTCTTAAGAACTTCCTTAGCGTATCTTTGTTGAGAGATGAAGATTCCATCATCTAATTGCTTGACCTCGATGCCAAGATAATCGGACATAAGTCCTATATCAGTCATCTCAAACTCTTTAGTCATTGCCTTCTTGAAATCTTCGATCATGCTAGGCGAATTTCCTGTGAAGATGAGATCATCCACGTACAAACAAACAAGCAACATATCTCTATTGCCTGAAAACTTCACATAGAGTGCATGTTCACTTGGACATTTCTTGAAACCATTTTCCTGAAAATAGTGATTAATTCTTGTATTCTAGGCTCTCGGTGCTTGTTTCAAACCATATAGAGCCTTCTTTAGCCTGGGAACTTTATTCTCATGGCCTTTGACCACATATCCTTCTGGCTGCTCCACATATATTTCTTCTTCAAGAAAGCCATTTAAGAATGTAGACTTTACGTCCATTTGATGGATTTTCCATCTATTTTGGGCAGCGATAGAAATTACTAACCTCATAGTCTCCAAGCGAGCAACAGGAGCAAATACCTCTTCGTAGTCAATGCCACGTCTCTGCTTGTAGCCTTTGGCGACAAGTCTTGGTTTTTACTTCTCAACTTCTCCTTTAGCGTTCTTCTTTGCTTTGAACACCCACTTTACTCCAATTGCTTTGTGGCCTTTTGGAAGAGAGGCTAGCTCCCAAGTTTGATTCTTTTCTATGGATCTTATTTCCTCATCCATAGCGTGTCTCCACTTCTCGTTCCTTGCTGCCTCTTCGTAACCTAGAGGTTCACAATCAGCACAAAGGCAGAAGAGTGTGAGAGCCTCTATGCGTTCTGTTTCCTCATAGATCTCTTGTAGGCTTTTCGTCCTTTGTGACTCTTCATTCAAAGGTGAACGTGGACTTTGAGGTTGCTGAGTATCTTCACCTGCATCACTATTGTCATCATTGTATTCGTGGATGACAGGAAGGAAGTCGTAGCTTTCACCACCTTCAATATTCCAGTCCCAGGTTCCTTTTTCATCAAACTCTACATCTCTACTCACAATAACTTTGTTCGTGACTGGATTGTAGAGCTTATAACCTTTTGACTGTTTGTCATAGCCAACAAAGACATGCTTCTCGCTTCGATCATCAAGTTTGGACCGCTTTTGGCTTGGTACGTGGGCATATGCTATACTCCCAAATACTCGTAGGTGATTTACTGTGGGCTTTGTCCCATTCCATGCTTCTTGTGGAGTCTTGTCTTCTAGACTCTTCGTGGGACATCGATTTACTAGGTATACTGCACAATCAACTGCTTCAGCCCATAACTCCTCTGGCATCTTCTTGCTCTTTAGCATGCTACGAACCATATTGAGAATGGTTCTATTCTTCCTTTCAGCAACTCCGTTCTGTTGCGGAGAGTAAGGAGCGGTAAGGAATCGTCTAATCCCATGTTCTTCACAGAATTTGGTGAATTCACTTGATGTGAATTCTCCACCTCTGTCAGACTTTAAGGCTTTGATTTTCAAGCCTTTCTCTTTCTCCACCACAGCCTTAAATGTCTTAAAGGCATCAAAGGCTTGTGATTTCTCCTTCAAAAAATACACCCAAGTCTTTCGAGAGAAATCATCAATAAATAGAATGAAGTAGGTGTTCTTACCATGGGATGGTGGAGAGATAGGACCACACAAGTCTGTATGGATGAGTTCTAAAGGCTCCTTAGCTCTTGATGTTGCTTCTTTTGGGAAAGCACTCCTCGAATGCTTCCCAAGTAAGCATCCTTCACATACTTGATTGGGTTGATTGATAGGAGGTATTCCTTTCACCATGCATTTGGCAGATGACATTTTCAAGTCACCAAAATTTAAATGACCATACCTCATGTGCCAAATCCACGAATCATCCTTCAAGCATTCTTTCATGCAGTTCTCATGTTGAATGTTCAACAAGAACATGAACATTCTATTGCTTGTCATAAGCATAATGGTAATCAATTTTCCTTCTGGATCCTTAACTATGGCACTACGATCTTTCAAATGAATATCGTAATTTTTCTCCAGAAGTTGTCCCAAGCTCAAGATATTACTCTTAAGACTTGGGACATAATAAACTTCTGAGATTTATTGGTGACTTCCATCTTTAGCAAGGATTAGTATCTTACCTTTGCCTTCAACCCTTGCTCTAGAATCATCTCCAAACATCACGTACCTTTTGGCTGGTTCCATGTCTACGAACAACCTTTTTTCCCCAGTCATGTGGTTACTCGCAGCGGAGTCAAGATACCACGTCTTCTTCTCTCCTTCGTCCTCGTGTCTTGCCATTAAGAGAGTGAGTTGAACTTCATCTTTAACCTCCATAAGATTGGCTTTCTCTTTCACTTGACTAGAATTCCTACACTCACTTGCATAGTGACCATATTCTTGGCAATTAAAGCATTGGATTTGAGATTTACCTCCTTTCTGAAACTTCATACCTCTTCCACGACCTCTTGTAGATTGAGAACCTTTGTTATTGTCATCCTTGGTGGATTGAACGTAGCCACCTCGAGCCCTTCCTCGTCCACGTCCTTGAAATCCACCATTGCCTCGTCCAAGGCCTCTACCACGTCCAAAGCCTCCATCTCTTTCTTTGAAAGAGAGTTTTGTGTAGAGAGCTTGCTCCAAAGATTCTTTGGGCCTTCTCTTCTTTAGTTTCTCTCCATGGGCTACTAAAGTACCCATGAGTTGATCAATGGCCATAGAGTCAAGATCTTTTGACTCCTCTATCGCTACCACAATATAATCAAAGCTTGGTATCAAAGAGCGAAGAATTTTTTCTATCACTCTTGTGTCACTCAAGCCTCCATTCCTCTTCATCTCATTTGACACTTTTCAGACACGAGAACAATAATCCGAAACAAATTCGGACTCCTCCATTTGTAAAGCTTCAAATTCTCCTCTAAGAGTTTGAAGACGTACCTTTTTAACCTTCTCAATGCCCCTATTAGCATTCTCTAGAATATCCCAAACCTCCTTTGATGTAGAAGCATTTGCCACCTTCTCGAACATGGAATGATCTAGACATTGATGGATAAGTGAAAGAGCTTGTTGATCCTTTCTCCTTGCTTAGTTGAGTTCCCCCCTTTGGGCAGGAGTCAAAGAAGCCTCATCTAGAGGTTTCTCATAACCTTTCTCAACAATCTCCCAAACCTCGTGAGAGCCTAAGATCGCCTTCATTCGAATGGACAACTTACCATAGTTTTCTTTGGTAAGTTGAGGGAATTGGAAAGAGATCATTCCATTTGCCATCTTACTTCAAAGCTGGACCAACACCAGCTCTGATACCAGCTTGTTAGCAAAAGAACCCTTTGGGTTATGAGGAAGAGACCTTTTAGGTTATAGGTTTAGGAAGTGGAAATGAAAGAGAAGGAAATTTTGGGAGAAAGGGAGGTTCACTACTTTGTAGTAAAAGGAACAAAGTGGAAAGGATTGTATTAAGCTTTTAGCTTAATAACTCATACAACTTCTCTACGCACACTTACATTAGGGGGTTAACTCCTATTTATAGGAGTGCATGGAAGGTTCTAGACTCTTTCAAGATTTTTCTACTCCTTCTAAATATCTACATATTTTATTCTAATATCTAGACTTTTCTTTACTAATATCTAGATATTTCTTCTAGATATTTTCCATGAATTATTCTACATACTCTTGATATTTATGTAGAACATTTCTAGAACTTTCTACTTCTAGATATCTTCTTATCTAGACAATTCTTCATTGGACTTGGGCTTAGGATTAAACATAAAGATTCATGGTCCAAGTTAATAATTTGGATAACCCAATATTAATTGGACCAAATTAAGTTTACTTACTAACACTAATATCTTCAAAATATCAATTTAATTCACAAATTTCTAAGATGGGCAGAAGAGTATTTTTCTCTCTATTTTTCATTTTATTTTTCAGCAAAATCTCATCTTCCATCCATGGAAAATGTCTCAATGATCAAACATCAAATATGCTTCAGTTCAAGCAAGGTTTGCAGTTCGATCTTGAACACACCAACAAGCTGGCACACTGGAAGCCGAACCAGACCATGGATTGCTGCAATTGGGACAGAGTAGGATCCTTGACCTAGCTGATAAATTTTTCTCCGTCCGAAGTAAAGGCTGGAAGAGGCTTTTCTACCTCCAGCATCTTGAGTACCTCAATCTCACTGGGAATGACTTTGATTCTGTCACATTTCCTGTGGAGCTGAGTAATCTCACCAACCTGAAGTATTTGAATTTTTCGAGAACCAGGTTCATCGGAAAAATTCCTGTTGGGTTGTCCAAAATGACTGCTTTGACGATTCTTGTCCTCTCCCATTTGGAAACATACATTAATCCAGGGTACCTACAAAGATTTATATCTAAATTCAACAGCTCTGCTGATTTCTCCGACTCAGACGCAGCTTTTCCGACACGTTCACCAAGAGAACTTCAATGGAATTTGCAAGTGCTCTTTCAGAATCTAACGGAGCTAAGAGAAGTGTATTTGGACAATGTTAGCTTTGTGGCTCAAGGGAGTACTACCACCTGGTGTGAAACTTTCTCCTGTTTGTCCAATTTACGTGTCTTGAGTTTTCGTGCTTCTACCCTTTCAGGTCCCTTATGTACTTCTCTTTCCAATCTTACTTCATTGTCTACTTAAACTTGGTGAAAATGACGATCTGTCAACCTCAGTTCCAAACATCGCGGCAAACTTCTCTAGTTTGAAAACCTTAGGCCTTCAAAATTGTGATTGGTATGGACACTTTCCATCTAAGGTTTTCGCATACCAACACTGGAGTTTATTGATTTGTCGTATAATAAAGGTTTGGGGGATAGAATTCTACAGTTTCAACTTCTGGTTCCTTAAAATAGATAAAACTTGGTTCAACAAGCTTCTCGGGTTCATTACCGAACTCAATAGGGCTCTTAACAGCATTGTCGCTGTTAGACTTGTCTGATTGCGAATTCAGGGAGAAAATTCCTACATCATTAGGAAACCTATCAGAACTGATCTAGCTGGACTTGACACAAAATGGATTTAAGGTTCGATACCATCGTTCCAAATGTCCAGAGCACTTATGTACATTGGTCTACCTGGACTTAACACAAAGTGGATTTAAGGGTTCGATACCATCGTTCCAAGTGTCCATCATGTTTGTTTGATCTTCCATCATTGCAGATACTACTAGTTTACCATAACCAATTTGAAGGTAAGATTGATCAAGAGCCTTTGATAATAAATGCCTCCTCCCATTTACTCACACACCTTGATCTCAGTAGTAATCAGATTACTGGGAATTTATCACTCAACATGTTAATTGGTGGACTGAAGAACCTTACGTATCTAAACCTTTCCCACAATAATTTGTCGATAGATGAAAGTTGCAATAGTAATAGGACATGTTTATCCTCATTTTCACAGCTCATCGGAATGGGACTTGCGTCTTGCAATCTGAAAACATTCCCTGAATTTCTGAAGAATCAAACAGAACTTATCTTTTTAGACCTTTCACAAAACAATATTATACCCAACTGGATATGGAGGATTGCAATGAACTTGCACTATGTAAATCTCTCTTTTAATCTATTTGAAAAACTTCAAAAGCCCTATGTTTTCCCAAACATTTGGGTTCTTGACTTACATGCTAATCTGCTGAAAGGTGAGATACCCATTCCACTACCAAGTATCAAATTTTTAGAGTACTCACAGAACAAATTACACCAATCAATTCCTCCAGAAATATTTGATGACATGCCAGATATTATTATTTTTTCCTCTCTCATAATTCCGTGGTAGGAGATATACCTGAATCCATATGTTAAGCCAATAATCACTCTCACACTATTGATCTGTCCCATAACTCCTTTAGTGGTGAAATACCAACTCGTTTTTTTTGGAATGATTCGCGTGTTAAAACTTGATGGAAATAAAATCTAGGGCCACATTCTGGATTCCGTACCTGGCGATTTTATTCTGAGAGCACTAGACTTGAGCGGAAACACCTTAAGAGGGAGGATTCCCGTATTCTTGTCCAAATGTAGCAATCTAAAAATTTAAATCTTGGCAACAACTATCTGGAAGACAATTTCCCATGCGAGTTGATAAGAAATATACCAGGTTTCCGCGTCTTCATTTTACGGTCCAACAAATTCCATAGAGAGATCAGCTGCAACTGGAACAACAAATATTAATTCTGGCTAAGTCTTCAGATCATGGATATCGCCAACAATAATTTCACTGGTTTTCTTCCACCACAACTTTTCTTGAATTGCAGAGGAATGATGATTGAGAATATTGGTGCTGCTGAAAACAAGAATGATATCGATCTACCAGACAAATTGCTCCCTGAAATGCCGTACGGGAGTTATAGTTATCATTTGCTTGGCATAAGCCTGATCATCAAATGTTTGGAATGCGAGTTTGGTAGGATTCTACCCATCGTTACCGCGCTAAATTTCTCATGCAATAATTTCCATGGAAAGATACCAGATGAAATTGGAGAATTAACCGGACTTTACCATCTCAATTTGTCTCATAATGCACTTGTTGGTGCGGTTTCAACTACAATTGGACAATTGGCTCAGCTTGGATCGTTAGACCTATCAACGAACCAAGTCACCTTGAACTCCCATCTCAAAACCAATTGGCAATGAGTGAGGTGGCTTTTGGTACTTATAAATAGGTGACAGATCATTCACGACACCGATGTGGGATTCTTTGTCCCAACACCCTCTCTCAAGCTCAATGGGGTCTTTAGCCTATTGGGGTTGCACAATACAACATAATTTACCAGATATATTGCTGGGTCTATCCACAACTCCGGATATATTGATAACTCCGGATATATTGCCGGGTCAGTCAATAAACCCGTACACACTGGTCCACATACTTCGGATATACTGCCGGGTCAGTCCACAAGCCCGCACACACGGGTACATAGTTATCACAGGTCTATAGATAGTGGGCTTTGAAACCATGTCAAAGTCACCTTGGGCTCCCATCTCAAAACCAATTGGTAACGAGTGGGGTGGCCTTTGGCACTTATAAACAAGTGACAGATCTTTCACGATATCAATATGAGATTCTTTGTCCCAACAAAATTCCACTCATCCTTAAAATCGTACGGACCTTCGAGTTCTGAACCTCTCTTATAACCAACTGGTTGGGAAAATTCCAAGTGGTAGACATTCCCCGAGTCTTCCTTTCTAGAAAATAATAGATTTTGTGGAAATCCGTTGAACATAAGCTACAATGGGTCATCATCAGCACAATTATCTCCAGTAAGTGTCGGTGCATCAAAGATTGAAGAAATTGATTGGGAATACGTATATGCTATCGTGGGGTTTGGTTTTGGACTTGGAATAATTTTTTTTTGAATTGTTTTAGTCCAAGATAGTGGCAAAGGTTCAATGCACTTATCCTTCATATGTCGTGAGACTCTTTGGTGTTCAGGTTCAAGAAAGGTCGTTCAGAAACCCAATCCGGAGGCTTTATGAATTTGGAATCATGCAGAAATGTTCTGCTTTTCCAGTTGCCCAATTTTTACTTCGTGTGATGAGGAAAAACCCAAGGCCAGATTGAATAAAATTCAAAGTGAATTTCATCTTGTCATTATTACATACTCCCTCTGTCGCGAAATTATTCTCAAATTTGAATTTTTATTTTTAGTATAATTTAAACTAAAATGAGAATCAAAATTAGATAATAATTTTAGAACGGGAGAATCGTATATATTTATTAACTTTCAATGGCTTAGTTTTTTTGGCCATTCATAACTTTTATTCAACTCGATTTTATAAATTATACGGTACTTATTAGGGGTTTCGTATCCTTCGAAAACTCGAGAGTTTTGATAAATTGATAAGTATCACCAGGACTAAGGAGTCAACGAAGTCGAAATTGATAGTTACATACAAGTTATGATGTATGTGCCTTTATGAGAGAGGTAATTGGGGCACTAGTTGAAAGCCACACCATGGAAGAACAAGAGCTATAGAATGTTTCGTTAGCCGGAAACTGGATCGCAGCTTGCTTTAAAGCTTAAACGAAGGAAGCTGCTCCCGATTGGAAGCCGAATCATGGGGAGTTTTGCAATTAGCTTCAAACTTGGCAAATTTGCTGAATCCTATCAAAGTTATTTCTTGCGGCCATCAAAATAATGTGAATCGTAATCAACTCTATAATTCAATACTCAACTATATAGAGACATAGTAGTAGTGCTGAGCCGACGCATTAGTCTCGGCTTTTGAGTGAACCCAGTAATTTAGTCCCAAATTGTTGAATTTGGAGAAGAGATAAGATAAATCATAATTACTAATAAGTTGGCCTAGCTAAAACTCGTTGTAATCAAGGCTCTTACCATGCAAATTGCAAATGCAAATACGTGATGATAATGACAAATATTACTCAATATATATATATAGTTGTAAAAACTTATTTTATCACAACAAAACTATATATCAGGATTGAATAGAGCTAATTCACTACATAGCAGGAACAACCCTTAATTTGACAATTGGATTTTCTCTAATGAATAAAGTACTTGAATCTTGAATACGGCAGCTAAAACAATCAGCCACAACACTAATTGAAACCATCATTGGCCGTATTTTGAGTCCTTTATTTTTTCTTGATTTGGCAATTTCCTCAGCACAAGTAGAAATCCGTTGTAGCATCGAAAGTTGCTTATGCAATGGTATTCCGAATTTCATAAGCAATCTTGAAATCTTACCCAGTGATAAGCTCTCGCAATGTACCCAAAAATCATGGTAAGAAGTAGCGCTAGCCAAATCAAATTGGACTAGTTAAAACTCATCTTCAATCTCTTCATTTATTAATGGAGTGGGTAGTGAAATTCTACCTTAAATTTGATGAAGAACATTGGACGATCATCACCACAATCAAGTATTATGTCGGCAAGTTTTCGCGTGATCAGGAGATTATCGTCCTGCCACGCGTGACAGGAATCGACCATTGTTGCTTCAGATTCAGACTCCATTCTGCGAAACGAAACTAAAAGGTTTTGAAGAAAGGGGAAGAAAACTAAAATTAGGTCAGCGAGATTTTTAGTTGATGATGGTGTTTTTTTGTTGTTCTTTAAGGTAGAAGTACTGGAGAAGGTGATTCCTTTATATATGCAACGTTGAGGCCGGTTGAATCCTCTTCCTATTTGAAAAACGAAATGAAGAAAAAAAAAAAGCTTTGGATATTGGCAACAAAAATTTGTAACTTTCCTAATATCAAATGGATTAGTATTTCTTGACAAAGAAAATCGGAAAGTGTTTCCTAATACAAAATGGATAAGTGATGATGGCTGGGTCGCGCCTTCACATTTCTACTCCCAAGTCCCCATATATGAATTTGATTAATTCAACGGTATTATAAATTTATAACAACTATTTACGGGTCACGAAATTAAATCTAATTCCAAGTTTTTACTTTCTAAATAATATAGATGCATACTTTCTAGTGATTAAAATGTATGCAAATTAGGATTTTGCGAATCATAGAGTTGCAAAATGAATTCCATAATATTTAATATGGGAAAAGGTCAAAGACCCCCCAAGTTATGTCCAAAGGACAAATTTTTCCCAACATTTTATATAAGGACAATAACCTCCTTGATCGCTAAGTCAAAGGACAATTTACCCCTTGCATCAGCAAATCTTGGTGTGAAAAAACAAAAATACCTTTAAATCTAAAAATAATTTTTTTCAAGATCAAATCTACTTTCTAATCAATTATTTTATTTTAATTTTTTTGAATCCTTAAACAGTTTGACTCCGATTAAATCTTACGCTTACTCCGTTTTGATGCATTATTTCTACGTACCACGCCGCCTTAATAAAAATAAATTTGAGATTCAGAATTTAATCTATCAAAACCATAAATTCTATTTATCTAGATTAAGTTCTCAATCTCGGATTGTTTTTTATTGAGGTGGCAGTGATAGAGAAATAATGCATCAAAACAGGTTGGTTGAAGGGTTAGTTTGGTGTAAAAAAATTCTTTCTAGATTTAAAGGCATTTCTGTCTTTTGTCATTAAGATTTGTTAATGCAGGGGGCAAATTGTCCTTTAACCTGGCGGTGAGGGGGTTATTGTCCTTATAAGAAATGTTGAAGGGGGAGGGGGAATTTGTCCTTTAGACATAACTCGGGAGAATTTTTGTCCTTTTCCCATTTACTATTGATGAGATATAGTCATAGAGCATTGGTAAATTCACTCACGTTCTGGGTAAATTTTAATTCATGAGGATTCAATACTGAAAGAGTTTAATTTGAAAACAGCCAGATTTCTGCTGGAGTATCTATTCTTTTGTTTCACATGGCATCCTGCCGTTGGGTAGTTCGAAAATTTAGTAAAATAATTTTCATCATTATTGAATAAAAATGATCATTTGAAAGGATACTGTTTTGTTCTTTTTTCGTTTTTATTTTCCCTGATGTCCCAAAAACGTGCTCCGCTAGTGGGTGGCTTTTCTGATTGTACATAAATTCCCCCATTGACTATAATCATCTACACTTCTTTTTCCATTTTAAAAAACGAATTCATTAATTAACACGTGGAAGCCGCACGGCATAGTAGTTTTAGTGATAGACTGATAGTACTTATTCATCATCAAGGAGAGATTGGCGAACTAAATGGATAAAATTCATATTCCTTCCTATAGAAAATATAATAAAAAACAAACCCAAAATTTGTATTCATATCTAATTTTTGAAGAGTTTCATAAGAACTAAGAGAACCAGTGATTATTCATGAAGAGTTTTTTTTCCTAAGTGTGTTCTCCAACTTGTATAGTTGTACGATCAGCGGCGGTTGCCGGAGGAATATGACCGTCGCAAATACATATATGGTTAACGCAACTGACGGTAGTGGTGCGGGGTGGACATACAATGTAACAATCTTGAGTCACTTCACAATTCTTCACTGCTTCAGTCCCTTGGAAAAAACCTGCAAGATCAAAAATAAAATATAAAAAAGTTATCAATACATCGATTTTTAAATTTAAAGTAACACATACATTTTGATTTTTGTTTATTTATTTATTTCCATAATGTATCAATAGTGATTCCCACTTATCTTGACGTGGCTCGAATATATGACCTAATACATGAGAAGTGTCTTACCATTAAACTACACCTTATTGTCAACACATACATTTGTAAAATTACAAAACTAGATGATATAAAATTAGGATAAGTTAATTACCGGACTATGTAACGCTGAGCGCTAGAAGAAATGCCAATATCATCGCAATTGACCTCATACTTTTTGCCTTATATTCTTCTGTAAAACTTTTGCTAAAACTATTAGAAATTAACAACACTGGTATGAGATTGATAGTAGTATAAATTATAGCTATGGTAAGGGGTCTTTATATACACCACCTAGTGACTTGAACAAAAAATCAATCATCAATTTTGATTTTTTTTTTCTTTTTACTATGCATGAACTTACTTTTAGTCAATAAGGAAAATAGTAAATATTAGATTTGCTAACGTTAATGGTGCTTTAATTTTGACTATAGGTGTTTTGATTGACTTCCAATTTTGGACAACGTTTTAATGCTAATATCTTGGCAGTTAATTTCGGGCTAAATTCTCCCATAAATGTACTATCTCTGACCCTAAAAAATATACGTAATCGATATTGAATTTTAAATTTATACTAAAACTAATATAAATATTAAAATTTAATGTGTATTATTCTTTTGAGACAAGGAAGTATAACTGAATGATAATGATAAATATGTTAATAGGTTTTCAAATTTGTTATATCGAATTGCTTCATACGTGTTTAAGAATTTAAGTATGTTAAGCTCGAAAAAAATTAAATGAAATAATTTTAATAAGATTTCGGAACTTATCTCGTGGTAGTAACGATCCACGGTACATAGCATCCGACCAGTCTTTCCAATTCACTCCTCCATTGAAGGCGTAATTTATAAAATTAGTTAGATTTCTCAACAAAATCATACATAAAGTCCTTGATCTCCATTTAATTATCAGCAAAATTGATTTTCAATATTATGAATTTTTTACAAAATTCATTAGAACGTATAATTAAGGACTGAAACCTATATATATACATAGATTATTGAGGAATTTCATTTCTCACTCATTTGACTTCTCCAATGATCATCTTGGTCACCCTAAACGATGATTCGGATAGGTAGCAACAATTGCAATCCTTATATAGTAGATTGAGAAATTTAATATATCACTTAAGTTTTGATAATAAGGGTACTTCAACCCATTGCACCAACTTTATGTGTGTCATACTCTCAACATACAAATGTATGATTACACGAGTAACAATGATTATATTGATAAATGAAATCATATTATGAAATAGTGCCGGAAATAATGTATAGAAGGGAAGGAAAACAAACAAACAAAAAACAGGCGTGATTGCTTCAAAGTATAAATTTCACTTCTTAAAAATGTGATTACTTATTGGATTTGTCTCAGCTGTGCCATTACATTATCGTTTGTAAATTGAAATGGAATGAAAAGATTCTATGAGATGAAAAAGCCTACATATATTAACTCTAAGACACTATTTAAACCTCGATGAGGTGAATTAGTGAAAATTCAAAATGTATAATTTCTGAAATTGTAAATAATTAATTTAACGTTAATATAGTACAATAAAAATAAATTAAATAACACGTATTAACATCTATTTTAACCTCTTTTTGATATCACATTCGGCATTCGAAACAACTACTCTAACAGAACGTAAAGAAACTCTATATCCCATGCACAAACTAGGGACTACAAGGCAACACACCCTTTGAAATTGTAGTCAACAAAGGTTAAACAACAAAAAAGATAAACCTTAATTGGGTGATATTGAGCCAATGAATAAGGCAACCCCGATGAAAATAATGAGAACAAGGCATTCCCAATATTTCACACTCAACCTCATCGAGCTTCCCCAAAAATATCATGCAATTCTTCTTCAAAACTGAAGCCCTTTCTTGATCTTGAACAACTTCACGAGCAGGATTTGTATAGGTTTCATCTTTGCAACATTTTATTTTATTTTTTATGACCAATGATGTACTTGAATCTTGTAGACCACATCAAAAATAATATGCCGCACGGTTTGAATTGAAACCATCATTTTGAGCATTTTTAGGCCTTGTTTTTACTTGCATATCCCATTTCCTCAGCACAACTAGATATTATGCAGTTTGGAGTGGTTGCTTATGTAAAGGAATTCTAGTTTTTGTTAGCATTCTTGATAATTCGCACCATGATAGGGTTTTGAAATGTATGATGAAATGATGGTTATAAATGTTTCTAGCTAACTCGAATTGGACTAGTAAAAAACATCTTCAATTTCTTCATCATCTAAGGGAAGGTCAGATGGGTAGTGAAATTACACCTTACATTCGATGAATAAATTAGGATGATCATCATTATCATACGATATTTCGGTTGATCATGATCGACTTTTGGTATGATTTCGAGATTATGATCATCTGACCAGAGAAGTTATACCATGAGAATTTTAATGCATTCTTGATCTGCTGAGGATGCTTTGGCATTCTGTTGTTTAGATAGAAGTCGTGGGCGAGCTAAGATTTGTGTATCTATTAAGAGGTAGTAAATGAGCAAGTTGAGAAATTCTTGAACAAAAGGAGTCCATGAAGTAATGAACAATGAAGTATTGGATTTGATTTCACAAAATAACTTGGTTCCGCATTCAATTAAAGTACTTGACGAAATTTCTAATGAAAAAAAATGGAACATCTTGAACCTTGACCTTATAACAATGCTCGATTCTACTATCTCTCTTCCTAAATTATACAACCATAAATAATGAATAATACTATATGCATGATACCTGAAAAATCATTGAGAAAATGATTTGTTGATTATAAAACGTACTGTACGTTTTTTTTTAGATCATTGAGTAAATAATTCTCCCATAATAAAATATATCCCAAAAGGCATCATAAAGTTTGGGTAACTTCACCTTGTTTCTGGATTCATATAATTCACTTTTTATTAGGATAGGGTTCAAAAATTCCCCCAAATTCATATCTTTGTTTTCTATAATTTCTCGATGAACGTCAATTTTTCTCTTTTCATCACTGAGCCAATGAGTAATTATCTTGCTAAATCACATGTACCAACCTCAAATTTGAATATCTGATTTACTCAAAGTTTTTATGTCATTATGGGAATGTACATGTATAAGAGGATTAGTAGATTATTGCAACATAGATAGATTTTTACTATTTACTTCACCTTTTATGGTTTGATAATGAAGCAACATACCGGTAATAATTCTATTTGGATAGACTTTCTTCTCCTCCTTTGGATTGAGCAAGGATGAATTTCTTCACTCACCCTATCCATGGTAAACGGTTCGTTCATTTTCGTTAGTATTTTGGAAAAAAATTATATTGCAAATGTCAGGAAAAAAAAAAACACACATTATGTTAACAAGAACTCAAAATATCAAATCCAGATGATGGTGTGGAGATCGATGCAAAATGCCCTTCAGACTAGAAGTGTTAAGAAGCGAGGACTGGCAGTGCCTATAGAATGTGTTGTCTCAATAGGGTAAGGAAGATGCAACTCATTCGTTTCTTCAATGTGGAAAAGCAAAAAGAATTTGGAGGCTGTCAACCTAGGAAATGCTATACGATGAGTGGCAATTACTATTTGTCAAGGGGAAAAAAAAAGTCAAACTTAAAATGAGTAGCAATTATTGAACAAACCAAAAGCATTTTTGAATTAAGACTGGTGGCCATAACCAAAATATCTCCAAATGATACAATATTCTTGGAAATGGAAAGGATTGCAACATATATGCATTGTCGCTGATACAAGGGCCGGGCAACTTGTTAAAACTTAAAAACACCCAAGTTCTTTTTACCTCAAAGAAAGAAAAAGAACAGAATCATACTCCTTCAACTTCATTTTAATACTCTATTTTATCTTACTGTTTTAATTCAAAATAATAGATTGTTAAATTGGAACAAATGGAGTAGAAGTTGCATTTCACAAGTCAAGCCCCAATTGTCATGGATCATCTTTGGCAGACATCTCAATCTTGATCACCCTAAATCATGAATTGCTGGCCTCCCAAGGTCCAAGTTTGTAATAATTCCATATGACTAATTTAAGAGCAAATAATGGTAAAATTTCAAATTTGACTGAGATGAATGAGGGTTGCAGAGATGGCGAAATTTTGTGATGGAGGCTTTTTCCTAGGAAGGATCAATAAGTCAAGGGCAAAAGAGATTTGAAGACATAACTATGAAGTGTGTGTATAAAATAACAAGATCAATTCTAGAGAAATTAGAATCGTACTCATATCTTTACAAATTCATTCCTACTTTGCACATATAGACACTCACTTTGCAAAGATGCAGGCACTTTGACAGCGAATAGGGTATCGCGTTAACTGGTTTCGAAACATTCACCTGCTGGAAGCACCGAGAATTTGACTGATGCAGCATCAGCGATTTTTGTGGATAGCAGAGACGACATCTTGACAAGATAAAAGCCAAACCTCAACATACACAGACTATTCCTATTTGAGTTTAGGCCACACGTACTCTTGACGTATGAAGAATGTTATCATTCAGATTATGATGTATAGCTAAGACTTGTCGAGCTATCAACTGCATAGGTCAGCAATCTAGGCACTACACACCAGATTCCAAACCTGCAGGAGATGGACTTCATGTGACAATGGAGAACATAACAAAAAGAGAAATGAGGTAATAGCATTGGAAATGTAGCCAGTTAGTTGAAAGGTCACCAGCAAATTGGAGCCTACATGCTCAATTGACAAGTTGACGACTTGAAGAAAAACAAAAGGGTATACTAAATGTATAGAACTCCTACAGAAGGTTTCCAGCAGCGGTGAGAATAATGCTTGCTAAAGATTCAAATATGTATATAAGCAACTGCGACACTGTAATCTTGCTGTCTCATTTGTCATCTTCGAGCAGTGAAGATATTAAATAAATAGTGGTGAAAGAACTTTTAGCTTGCAAACCATAGACAGAAATCCCAGCTGAGGGGAGGGGATGAGCATATCACTTTGAATTCCACCTTCTGCTTGTAATTTTGGCATAAAAAATTACAGATCCAGAAAGGCAACGAAGATAATGTCCGATTCATCAACATGGTGTTTGCTGGATACATACATGGAGGGCATCATATGACATGAATTGTAAATGGTAAACTGTACCCAAATCAGTACTGCAAATAACCAAGAATATAAATTCTGATGCTTCTGTTGCATATAGCTGAGTGGTCAACAAAGACATTACGACATATCTGCACTATATTGTTACCAAGAAGATACCAACTGTGAAACCTTTGCGACAGTGTGAAAGCCGACGAGTTTGAAACACTAAGGTATAATGATGGGTGAATAACATTGATATACTTGGAACATTGTGATTCAGTGTAACTTCAATGTAGGTCGACGAATATAAAGACTATCATTTTCCTGCTTAACATGACTGAGACATTGTACAGTTTTGTTATGTCACCTACTTTTGAACAAACGCTAATAGCTTTATAGGATATTACATCTCCCGGAATCTTGTCCACGACGAACATTGCCATATGCTGAAAGTTCAAGAAGATCCATGTCACGATCTGCAATTCATTAATTAACTGGTTAAAGAAATCCAGCTAAAAGCTATCCAAAAGTGGAGAATGCCAATCCTTCTAAATCGATTCTTATTCCCCTTCAACCTAAAACAGAAAGTAGAATACAGAAAGTACCTTGAACCCGACAGTACGCGCTTTTCTGAATCAGCTCCGTTTTCGTGAACTCTGTACGGTTTCCCTTCGATCGGTTAACTGTTGCCTGCAGTAGTGATTACTTTTCAGGTCAAGGTGCAGAATAGTTTAAAGCTTCAATCAGTAAGACGTTTATTGACGCCATTGATCTTTATCATGCATGCAGCATATTACACACTAGGCAAGCAAAACATGAAGCAAGGTGTACTAGAGTCTACAGAGACAAAACAAAGACCATAAAGGTTGGATTTTCAAGGGCCAAGAGAAACAGTCACAAGATTCATCCAAATAGGAGCTTGGATAATCACTCCATTTCCCTTCATGGTTCACATAATTTTTGACATTGTCTGGCAATTTGTAATACATAATACAATATGTCAACGAAACAGACATATACTGCAGCTATATCAGATTACTAAGTTTTCAAATACGATAGCAAAAGAGAATGAAAGAAGGAGTATTCATAAAGAGAGTATCAATATTGAAAAACCATCAGTGAATGATTAAGATATAATGCAATTTTAAGCCTTAAGTATTCAGGTTCCATCTGTTATAAGACCCTTGGTAATTCTCTAACATCCATGTTTTGATTTATGTGGGTGGCTAACCAAACATAAAAGACTTGGACTAGTTTGTCCAATGCAGTTGACAATCAGACAAATTGGGCCCTCATTACATCACACAGAGCACTTGATATTGCAGGAAGCTGGAACAAGATATATCAGATGCATTTCAAAATTTCTTTGCTAACTTATACCATAACAATTTGGTCTCATATGAATCAAAAGTGCAAGAATTTTCTAACAGAGGGTCCCATTAAAGTAGTTCTTGTACTCAAACTAAAGCCAGGACTAAGCATCTAGAAGAACCACCACTAACTCGATTTTAAATGGACTTTCAGTATGAAGTCTCAGCCAATGCCAAGAAATAGTCTTTCATTTGAGAAAGTAAATTTCTCATAAAAGTGCAAAGTAAGAACTGAAAACTAGTCTCTAAAAGAGGTACAAGATGAAAAATTGTCCAGGATTAGACATCCTAAGCCAAAAAAAACACTCAACAGTTGTAAGAGAAAAAGGATAGAGAAAGGCTGTCTCTATAGTGAATAAAGATTAATTGCATGTTGTGGCTAAGGTGACACTTGAGTTATCATCAACTAGTAAATCATTCAGGAAACAAGTACGTAAGATGCAACACATTTTGCACTTAATTTCTTCAGTAAGTAAAAGAAGATGGTGAAAGTATGCACACAATTATTCCATCAGTCTGATAAAAAAGGAAACGAATCACAACAATCAAGAATATGCATGATATTCCTTTCATAAAATACCAAGTGAATTTCTGCCTACAAACATTACAAAATCTGGTAGATTGGCTAAGTCAATCTGGTGAAGTTGTAGAAAATGAGGCCTTTCAAACATGATAAACAGATGAGATGCGCACTTTTTCTTTGAGGATATGCACTATTTCATATGGAATGAAGACACCATGAAGAAACATAAACGGAGCTCGAGGATCTTTAGCGGTAGGCAAACATGTAACAGAATGTGGCCAAAACCAAAGCCCAGAGATTGAATTTAACAATGCCAAAAATGCTCCATTTGGACTAATTTTAGAGCTGGTAATGCACTGTCCAGCAGAATAGAATGGTAATGTCACTAGCCAAAAGCTGAACACAACAGTAGAACGGTGAAATAGACGAGCTGGTCCAGCTGGATGAGAGACAGTGAAACACTCTACAGAGGTGGGTAATGAAATATGTAAAAAATGCTTTGGTAAGTAAAGCCGGAACTCATTTCCATTCAATAGTGAGAACCTCAGAAAAACATCCATTTGAACTAAGAGTCGTTCATTTGCACAAAGAGGAAAAGTAACGAGCCTTAGACTCTTAACGTATACATAGAAATGCTATTACAATAGCTTGAAACGAAATGCATAAGCTGACATTGAAGCATGACAATTCTACAGATCAAGACTTCCAACAGATTCTGAATTCGATAAGAACTATTCCACAGTATTTCTAGCTTTGGATTCATTGAAAAACCCAGAAGACATTATCCACCTGGAGAATATCCTATAATGCTAGATCAACAGGGGGAGGAGTAGAACAGCCTGATTCTCAGTAGCACCTGCATGTACAGGGTCTAGGGAAGGATTAGGCCATTGTGGCCTGATGTACACAACCTTGCTTATATTTCAGAATAAAAGGTTGTTTCCATGACTGAAAGGAAGAGCTCAGTCCACATGGAAATAGCTTTTGCCGACGGGCCAACGCTCCCATTCCTTTTTCATTTTTCAAATTGAAAAGAGGAAAAGAGATCCAAATAGAAGCATGAATACCGTGGGAACACGACTAGCCAAAAGCTTAACTGAATGGTAGAACAGTAAAATAGACGAGCTGGATGAGAGATAGTGAAATACAGTACGGAAAGGAGTAATGAAATAAAAGGAAGTTTGAATGCATGTCACTGGACTCATTTCATTCAATTATGGAGAACCTCAGCAAAACATTCATTTGAACTAAGAGGAAAAGGCTCCTTCACTTGAACAAAGACAAAAATAACAATCCTTAGAATTTTTACATATTCTTAGATGTCCTATTACAATAACTTGAAGAAATGGTAAGTAGACACTGAAAGTGCTGCAAATCATTCTTCAGCGCAAGACTTTTTCAATATCTTCTGAATTCAATAAAAACATATCCTACTGTATTTCTAACTTTAGATTCATTGAAAAGCACAGATGATAGTATCCAATACTCATATTTCAGAACAAGGAAGTTTCCACGACTGAAACCATGAGGTAAGGCTGCCTTTCACTTTTCAAATTGAAAAGAGAAAGATAGATCCACATAGAAGCAAGAAGATGATATTTGACAGGGAAAAAATCACAAAAGATAAAGCAGTCTGGACAGTAAAACATAGAGCAAAGCAACAAGTCATTTTTCTTTAGAGGCAATTGCTTACCTGCAAAACCTGACAGTTCTCCAAAGTGCTTTGGCCTCCCTACAAATATTATTTCTATAAAATATTAGTTCTCACTTCATGGATATCAAATTGGCTGGCCATCGGAAAACACTGAGCAAAGAGACAAGCTAGGAAAATAAAACAAATGTATGAGTCATAAGATGACATAATGTTCAAGGGAAGAGTTTGTATACTTTGGTCTTGTAAGAGATTAGGAAAGAATAAGCATTTGGAGTGCAAATGAAAATTAAACAAGTGAAAGATAAGAAGAAACAATTCAGCGAAACACAGTACTCAACAGCTAAATCAACAAACAAACAAGCACCAAGAAAAGTCAGGAACTCGAGCTAACTAGGGGTAGACATGCCTAATCAATTAAAGAAAGGGCTTCCTTGTGCTGAAGTGTTTCAGGAAAACAAAGAAGTATTAAGCGACTAAATCATGGATTATCAATTTCACATAATGATTCATTTAGTTAATTGAGTTAGATAGTTTGATCAAAGATTCCCCAAAAAAGGGATATTCGGAGTGCAAGAACTGATGTTAATGCATCAAGAATAACATAAAAGGTTAACAAGTGCTAAGAGTATAATGCAACAAAAGAGAATTCAGAGGTAGCTGAACATGGCTTCAATCTAACTGGCAGCAATAGTGCCAGGCACTAATGCGTCCAGACTCCCTAAATCACCATTACAAGCTAAATATCTAAGGATCTTGGAGTTAAAAACATCGGCTGCTTCCCATCAAAGCATGATTCAAGTTTTAGTCTTTCAAAATCTGTACTCTTAATTTTCGCTGCAAAATTTTGATTCCTATGCTAATATTATTATCTCGCCACATTCTCAATTTAGAATCCCTAACTGACCAAAGTTAACCTTGCATGAAAACGTGGGACATTACTACTAACATATCTCATCAATATCACCCTCGAGATAGAGTTCCATTGCCAAATGTGAATTTCAATAGAAACCTTGAACAACCAGTTCAAGCGCAATATAAGAACCATATATTCCCATTATTTGATAATCCAGATAAAATAAATGATTCAATAACCAGCATTGCAAAATTGTCAGATAGAACAAAAAACAACACCTTCAAAAGCCGAACCAAAAAAAATTAACTGCACAAAATTTAACCCAAAAAAAAAAGGTCGGCATTAGTAGTACCTTGGAGTACGGAATGATATGGTCGTAATCGTGGCACAAGCAACCGGGGCAACCAACAAGCTTCCGGAATACCATATTTCCCAACGGGTCCCGACGCCATCGGTCCGGGTCACGGCCCTTGATTTTGTCCGCTTTCTCCCAGCACTGTTGCTTCACACTGTAAGGGAAGCTTCGCGGGTTCGACGAAGTCGGGTAGGACGAAATTCCGAGGTTCTCAAACGCTGCAAGCTCATCAGTGATGATGACGTCACGCTCCACAACCGAGGTTGAACGCGGAGGGGAGAAACTGGAGTTTCTGACCGTCGTTTCCGGGCTAGTCTGAATTCCGGGTCGGGTCTTTGTCGGAGACCCGTTGTTTCTCCTTTTCCTCCTGTTGTTTGTTGCCATCTCTTTATCTCTCGGAGGGAAAGTTCTTTTTGGATAATAAACACTAATTAGAAAAATTGAAAACCCCCCTTTGACCCGCCGGCGTTTGAAGTCAACGATAATTTCTGTGAAAAGACCAAAAACCCCATAGATAATCCGGCCAAAAATTAGGCAGACCTTCAAAAACGCACTGTTCGTTTGTGTTCTCATCACTGCCCTTTTTCTCTATTTCTGTGTGTTCTTCGTTCAAGTAGCAGAACTAGATTTTTTGTCTGGAAGGAAAATCCGACTGAAAGGTTAGCTTTCGCCTGTTCTATGCATTTTCCCACGTATTGAATTCAGGCTGTTGGTTTTTTTTTTTTTCTTTTTTGGCGTGAAATTGATGGGATGCTTTCGGTTGCTTGTGAGGTGTTTGAGTATGTGCCTCATTGAAACCTCGGTTCCACGATAATCTTTTGGGCTATTTTTTTTCACATTCTTAGAGCAAAATGCTTGTTTTGGTTCGTCTTTCCATCAATGTTAGACACAGAATGTAATAGTATTGGAGATGTATTAGTTATGAATAAGGCCTGCTTCTTATAGACGTTTTGTTTTCCTCCTGAAGGCAAAAAAAAAAAAGTAATTTGTTAAGAATGTCTCATTTTGTGTGTGCTTAGTTGGTAAAGTGCTAGTTCCATCTTACGTGTTTGATTTTAGGCTTGAACCAGCGTTTTGTTTTTGCATGATTTTACATTACCTCTTTTTGGTTTTCCTGAATTGTGATATTTCCAATCCCTGAGCTGTCATTATCTGTATCAACAATCTGCAATGCAGTGAAGATCACTCTCTTTTTATAGAAGGTGGTGAAAATTATAATTAACTGCAGCAATTTCCACTTAATATCATATGCATATCAGCTTTTGTTTGGATGAAAATTTGTGGATCATTTTTCCCTCATAGTTGCATTCTTTTTGTTATTGTTCTCAATTGAGGCTGGTAAATGCTATTGTTTTTAGCTAAGAGAGGTTATGGCCGATGTGAATAGAAAGAGGTCATTATTGTCTCGAAGAGAAACTTTTCCTATTAGATGCTAGCAAGGTTGAATCTTGAACAAGTGGTCTCATTGATTTGCTAGAAATTCGTTGAAACTCTTTTGACTTGCATTCTAATGAGAATTCAATGTAACTATCGGCAAGAATCTGAAATGATGAGACTTTGGTTAATTCATGTAGGTAGCGTGAGTTACCAAAGCAATGGGCATCTCCATTTGCGATGCTGTCAAAATATTTTTATAAGTTATGCATTGAAGTGTTGTTTATCATCATTGTTTGATAAATGTATTCCTGATGTTACATTACGCGCACTATACTTAGTGAAGTGCTGATTAATTGGGCTGATAAGTACCAAGGTGCAGTGAGAACTAGACTTCTTTATTTTTGAATGAATGAACGTGAAGATCAAGTGCTCGGACGCTTGCTTTGTCAATAAGCTCTTTGATTTGATTTAATTTACCTAGCACCATTTTCATTCTATTGGAGTGTTCCATTGCCTAAATTTCTTTCTTTCTTTCTTTTTTTTTTTCCATTTACACGGACAGAGTCCGATAGAAGGATGGGAAGTAGACTTGGAAGAAGAGTAGTTCATTTTGCAAACCTGCCAATTAAGCTCCTGATGCCTACATCCTTTTCCAATATTACTGAAATTGCCTTGAAAACAATCCCATCTGCTTCCAAGGTATTCTTTCTTATATGCTTGATTTGTTCTGATATTTCTAGTTGTTTGCTTGCGTTTAGTCATATGGGAATGTTTTATTCTTTTTGCTTAGATTGAGATTAAGAGGGTACTGGAGTCACTGTACGGGTTTGAGGTGGACAACGTAAGGACCTTGAACATGGATGGGAAGAAGAAGAAGCGTGGTGGTTTGTTGATTGCAAAACCTGATTATAAGAAAGCTTATGTAACCCTGAAATATCCTCTGTCCATATCCCCTGATGTGTATCCCATTAAGGTTATTGCGGAGGATAAGAAAAATTTAGCTAAACCTTCGCAGAAAACCAGCATTGAGGATGCTGAGCCGAAGAGTACACATTGGCTTGATGATCAAAAGAGTGAACCCAGAAAGGGGTCCTACAGATACAGGCGAGAGAGCTTCAGCTCAACTCGTGGTGAGCATGGCGGAAGCAGTACTGGGGATGGTGCTGCTAGGCCAGTTGCCAAATTTCCATGGAGCAGTATGAAGCCGTTTTCGAGATAGTTTTTTGACAATCTTCATATGAAAATTGGCAAATGGCACTTCAGCTTTTCATAAGTTCATTGCAGTTAAAGCGCCTAACTTTCCAAACTTAGTGGTTTCAAATAATTCAGGTATGATTTATGTGAAATTTTTCATAATTTTGAAGGGGTATTTGGCTATATTTGTCCATCTTGAGGATCACATTAGTGGAGTTCTGTTTACGGACTAATAATTGCATATGCACATTATTCAATCACGAGTATTCTTTAAGACATCCTGATCGTGAGTACAGTAGAAGAAATGGTCTTTGATTCCTTTTTTCCTATGGATTTTCTGACTGATATCTTTCAGATGATGTAGATATATTTGAAATAGAATGACCAGAAAGTCTTTAATTGTTAAATGGTACTAGAGTTTTACAAAGAAAAGAGAATAGGAAAACTAAACACCATCCCTCCAATTCCTGTCTAGAGTCCAGTGTTGATGTAGTTTGTTAATTTGTTTGATTTCATTGAGTTCCTTTCTCTTTCAAATTTTCACTAATTGGGAACTAATTAATTAAACAATGGCTAGCTCGCTCAAGTAATCTCGTGTATTAGTGAAGATAATTAGTTACCTATGTACCTTGATCACCTTTTGCTGGAAGTTGAGAGAATAAAATGAAGAGCCAACAAAAATAACAAAAAGATGTTTTCTTGAAGCATGCAAAAACTTTTAGACTTTCATATTTATTATTAAAGCTATTAAAACTTGAGTATCTAACTTAAAATCAATTAGTGGTTAATAGAATGGTCCAAGACTCATACATATTGATCGTTAGTTGGTTATCTTGCCGATGTAAATTGATAATGCTAATCAACAAAAGAGACATCTCAATTTAGATAGATTGGTATACATCCGATTAATCGAAGATGATATTAACGTAACTTTGTCCTGGAATAATTTTTCTCATTACTGAACTAAAGTAAGATATACCAACAGGATTTTTTCATTTCGGAACAAGATATCAATTAATTACTCACTAAAAGTGGTATACCAAATAATTTCCATTATGATCACGATTCATTAACAATTACAATGCCATAATCCATAACGTAGATGGAATTGCATGCGTAGAAGGAATTGAATAATGTGCAGAAGAGGGACCAAACCAGCCAGCCCAGGGTAAAGTGCAAACCATGCAACCACAGATGCACCTTATACTTTAAGTTCCATTTCTCAATATTAAGTGCAACAAATTGATATCTTTATGCATCTATGCTCTTTCTTTCAATAACCCTATGATATCCCTTCTTGTTAATTTCTTAACTTGTAACCAAACATTAATATGGATCTTGGAGGCAAGCTTTTCATCACATTAGCTACCTTTGTAGCAATTTTCTCATCCAATCATCCATTGGTCAATGATATTACCCGGGATGTATTATCGTCCCCTCTAATTAGCTGGATAAATAATTTGATCTCTTACCAGTACGATTATGATTATGGACACGATTATATTTATAATCACCACCACCACCACCATCATCGTCGTCATGACGGTGGTGATGAAAGAAAAGTGACGTCGATATGTGACGATTTTCCGACTGATTTTCCACCGCCAGATACCAACACAACGTCCACTATTTGCGTCGATCGGAATGGTTGTTGCAATTTCACCACCGTGCAAGCTGCGGTTGATGCTGTTGGAAATCTTAGCTCCAAAAGAACCATCATTTGGATCAATTCCGGCATCTATTTGTAAGTCAGAAACCACAACCCTGCTAAATTAATTACCATGCATCAAACAACTCCCTCTTTTGGTTCTTTGGGTTTTATTTATTATCTTAGAAATAATTATGGCAAAATTGTACATAACTTACCATTGATCACATCGATACATGCTTCAATGTGTTTAATTCTTCAAGTTGAAGTGAAGATATATATATTTGTGGACAAATAGACCAAGAAATTACGTATATATTTCTTGGTAGGTGGCCTTTCAGATCAAACTTATAACTAGCTCTTAGGATAATCAAAATTTCGAAATCATCATTTTCTTTTAACGGCTTCTTCTTTTATTAGTTGAATGAATTATCATTTAACAATTAATACGAGACCAATATTTATAACAGCCGCCTCACAGAAGCAATCGATACTAACATGCATTCCTTATTATTTCAAAAAAAGAAGGTTCATGTACATGTTTCAAAACAGTATGATTGATTACTCAATTATGTGCGTTGAAACCTTAATACTCGTACCATCTCGTTTTAATAACTCACGTTGTGTTGTTCTTTCTGTTCCCATAAAAAAAATTAACATTGGATTTTGAAATTTATACTTAAAAATATTACAAATCTCAAAAGTAAAATAGATTTTTTTTTTTTTAAACAGAGGGAGTTCTCTTTTGATTCAATAAAATAAACCACTAAATCAAATGGAAAGAGTAGAGAGTACTTTTGTGTAAATTATTAATTTCTACCAATTGTTTTCCAAAAAAAAAAAAATACAATGAACAAAACTCCTATTTCTAGACGGTGTAAGTACAAGGTTTCTCCTTTAGTAGAAGAAGTAAAGTTTTAAGTTATAAAACATGCATATTGATTGATCAACGCAATGCCACTGAGACATATGTAAATCAATCAAATAAATTGCCAGCGAGAAAGTGATAATTCCAAAATACAAACCAAACATCACATTTCAAGGACAAGGCTATACCTCAACAGCAATTGTATGGAATGACACCGCCAATTCTTCCCACGGCACATTTAACAGCGGATCAGTTCAAGTCTTTGCTCCCAACTTCATCGCTAAGAACTTAAGTTTCATGGTACGTTTCAATAGTTCTATGTCCCGAAAATACAGTTCACGTTATAATAATTGTGAATTTTATAATTTTTACAATATATAATGTGGATTATTTTAATGAGAAAAAAAATTAAATTAAATATATAATTTAGACGAATGAGTAAGAACATTCGGATCAGAAAATTAAATTTCAATATTCGTTTATAATTAATTCATAAATTAAAACTTATTGAATGTCGAATTTGCGTATGTATAGAATGTAGCCCCAATGCCGGCTCCCGGTGCAGTCGGAGCACAGGCAGTGGCAATTAGAGTAGCCGGAGATCAAGCTGCCTTTTGGGGTTGTGGATTCTTCGGAGCTCAGGATACTTTACACGACGATCGCGGCCGCCACTACTTTAAGGATTCTTACATTCAAGGCTCTATCGATTTCATTTTTGGTAACGGCAGATCGTTCTATGAGGTACATTATCCGTATAACAGAAATACTAAATCAACACGGTAAAATTACAGTAATGATGAGGGGTTGAGAAGTAATAAAATTATGAAGTCAAACAAACTAATATCACTACATCTTTATTTCTATCTCACGCATTAAGGTGAACTCAACATTTGTCATTAGGATAGTTGTCATTTTTAATGCATCATGAAATGTTTTTTTTTTTTTTTGCAATTTCATCCTTATCACTCTACTTTTAATAGTATACATCGATGACAATTACCTGTTTTTTATTTCAAATTTTAATTCTTGCATAGTTCTACCATTTTTAATTTTGGAGCAAAAAAGGTATTTAAAAATTAAAATCTTAATTATTATTTCCTTAATATTCATGAATACCGTAATGCAACAGATAAACAAATGGAAATAATATTTTCTTTTCAGAGAGGAAGTATAATAATACTATCTAATAAATTAATCATTGGGTATTGAACAGAATTGCCAGTTAACTTCAATAGCAAACCCAGTTCCGGTCGGAGCAAGGGTCATTAACGGAGCAGTTACGGCGCACGGCAGAGCTTCCAAGGAAGAAAACAGCGGATTTTCATTTGTGAATTGTAGCGTTGGCGGGAATGGTCGAATATGGCTAGGCCGAGCTTGGCGGCCATTTTCCACCGTTGTGTTTGCTTCCACTTCCATGACTGACATTATAGCTCCAGAAGGATGGAATGATTTTAATGATCCTTCAAGAGACCAGTAAGTCATTAAAAAAAACAAGGAAAAATAATATGCATTGTGAATGACTGATGTGGAATGTTATGATTTTTCTATTTTGTTAGTATTTTAAGTTAAAAATTTTATTCCTTTTAAAATTGTACTTTTGGCCTTAATTGTTAAGTATATATAAGTTATTATGAATTTTCTTTTTATATTATTTTTACTGGTTCTATCACTGTTTTAAAACTATTGGTCAAAATTAGACATGACAAATGTGACTCATACTAACGGTTCAATTTTTACAACTTGATACAATCATATTCTCGGTGATTGAAATTCCATCTATTTTATCTACAACAATTATCTCAAAATATACAGGGAATGAAAAAAAATGATTAAACACTAAGTTCAGTACATGTATTTAATCTGATTATTTTTTTTAATATATAAATTTCAAAAACAGGACCATTTTCTATGGAGAATACAATTGTAGTGGTGCTGGAGCTAATACAACACTGAGAGCACCTTATGCTCAGAGGCTGAATGATACCCAAGCTGCACCTTTTCTGAACATTTCCTTCATCGATGCTGATCAATGGTTGCAACCCTACTCATCATAGAGGACAACACATCAATGGATTTGAATTTAGTTTGAAGATTATTTAATCATTTTATTGTCAACAATTTGGGTCCTTTCTTTCAAATTCCTTGCAACAGAATAATTACATTTCATCAGTCTCAAGAGAGCTTTTGTATATGCTATGAGAGGCTTTGAAGATTGGCTATATTTTAACAATTTACTCCAACAGTTTCAAATTGATTGTTTCATTTTGGAACGGATGAAGAATTTGTAATTACTAATAAATAAATGAATGAGTAAATATATATTATAAAATCGCCTTATAAATATAGTATTCCGTTCTCCTGAAATGGTTATCCAGTTTAACATTTTATTTTTAGTGCATTACACTAAAAATAAAAATCTAAACGGGATAGTCACTTTGAGATAGAGAGCAAATTATCTTGTTTGCAGTAGGATCGGTTAGGTTCAGACAAAGGCGTGCGTAGTCGTACAAGATTGGACACAATCAGTACGTAATCGAAATCAAGACCTAATATAGATTTTGTAATTCAACCTATTTAGTTGATTTGGTATAGGGTAACATGATTTTCTTTAAAAATAAAAAATTCAAATTCATTGAAACAGTAAGACTCATCTCTACGCATCTACTCTTTTTTAAATCTCAGCTCACATGGCGCGTGTCCATTGATTGTTCGTACGGTGATGATAAATGGCTCTCAAAACTTGGAATTAATTAACCGTGAAAATAATTTTGGAACGGAACAATAATTTAATTAAGATTTATTTCCACAACAACAAATATTTTAAAAAACAAAATACATACACACATTGAAAAAACTGTAATTTGATTAAGAAAATGTAAGTCGGCAGCCAAATAGTTGAAAACAAAAATAATGATCATATTAAGAAGAAAAAAAATAGCGGAAAATGCATGCAATTATGGTTCAACGATCAAATCACGACTTACCGCGCATACACGCTCAGTGCTGGATGGAGGAATTTCGCTATATCTCTATTTTTATTTTTTATTTTTTTTTGTATATAGAGCTAAATTGCGGGGCAAATCTCCTTGGCAGTGGACCATATATACTTTTTTTACCTTATGAAAAGTATAAAAACAATGAAACCCCTGCCAAAAGGAGTAATTGCACAGTAATGCAGCTCCACATATATATAAATCATCTTCATCTTGGCTATGTATTGTCTTGATGATTGTGTTTGAGGTCGAAAATGTATTTATAAGTCTCGGAAATGGAAGCCTTTTAGGCCTATGTAAGTTGTAGCGTACCATGCAACAGTATATTCTACAAATATCCGTAATTCTCAAAACTATTAAGAAAAAGTTAACTATGGTCAATTTATTAACAGTAAGTAACTAATACTCTTACTGAGTTGTGATTATTCGTCAAAACATTTTTAAGTCTTAAACTTTCTTGGAATATTCTTTCGTAGCGTTCGTGAGATTAACTAAAGTCGACCTTTTTATAGGAAATCGTAAAGTGATGGCGTTACGATTTGAAGTTTTCCTTGTTTTTATTCCAGCAGAAATTACGATGAAATGTCAAAAGAGCAATAAACTGCCAATATTCCATCATCTATAATCAATATTATTATTCTTATAAAACTTAAACTACCAAAACCTGAAAATGAAAACGGAATAGGATATTAATTCTTTGCACAAAAATTTTCCTTGCCCCTCTTTTGAATTGCATACGCGAAACGAAGGAGGTTGTTCTTTTATTTAATGATTCCGACTTTCTTCATACTTACGGACATTAAATGAAATTTTATAACTATTAGGATGACCAGAGTGTTTTGAGTAAAATTAAATCTTAATTATGTCACACAGATAATTAACATGATATGCGTAGTTTATCATTTACAGTTAGAACGGCCTGTAGAATACTAAATAGTTTAAACATAATGAACTTGATTGAACTTGACAACTTTTTTAAGTCCATAAAGTAACTACTATAATAAGTTCAATAACACCAGATCAACGAGTCGAAAATATGCGCCTAGCTCTTCCGATGGAGTCCTTTATTTCTTTCATGCTGACTCTCTACCCTTCCAAGAGCCACAAATGAAAACTTGCTGAGGAATCCAGATTGAACAGGAATCTATGTGGAATGTATTTTAGTACTTGTGGATCGAACTAAAAGGGAAAGAAAAGTAAATTTGGGTAAGCAGAAAAAAAGAGAAATGAGAAAAAAAAAAAAGAAAAAAGGTACAGCAATATTTTAGCACATTCCTAAGGTTCAATAGCATTTTCTACTCTGTCCACTCATTTTCTACACATACTTTACATACTGTGATTCATAGATTTGCATCATTGTATATGCATGCATTATGAACCAGTGACATTGTCAAAATGCACAGAATTTCAATGGAGAGAATTAAAGCAATCCATATATTGTGTTGGGTATATAATCTGTCTTACATCGCCACTGTAAAGAGAAGTGACTCGGTATATAAGTTTCAAAACTTACCCCACTCATTGCCAATTGATTTTGAGATGTGAGCCCAAAGTACTTATATACTTTGACATATTGATAACCTAAATATTATTTAATGTTGGACAAAACTTAAATACTCGAAAAACCTCATTCATTTGTCAAATGCAAGAAAGACAAGTAATAAACAAATCCTCGTAAAAGTAAAGTTTTGATCCATATAGAGATACCTGAAATGTCATCTTTCTAAATCTAATAATCGGTTAGTATGTAAATCAAAAAAAGAATAAAAGAATAAGGGAAAAGATGCGGCTGCTCGCTGGTGATGATCAAGGGGAATCGATAGGACTATTTTGGATGCAGAAAGGTGAATTCAACAAACCATTTGGAATAGTCGCAGCATATGCCAATTAAATATGCAGCCATATGGTCTTTCTTTAGCATATCCCAAATCCATGTTCGGACCTTCTTCCCTATATATAGGGTTCTTCTTTCAGTCATGGGATAATTCAAGCTCCTTGTCGTGTTTGATGTTGAATATTCGTCGACAGACACAAAATTTAATGTGGTAAGAATAACAGTGCAATTCTCCTTTGGCATGAATATGAATGCAACATAGTGCATAATTTGTCCATGCCAAAGGAGAATTGCCCCTGCCATTCATTCCCACAAGTCCATATACATCAAATTTTATTTGATTGCCTAGGTCTGATTTTTAAGCTCTAAACTTTCATTGCTTTTTTTTGAGTGCAATGCCAGGAAAATGTTCGGGTCCCTAACAAATATTAACACATCAAGGCTTTCCAGCGTAATTGAAGATGCATTGTCGCATAAAAGTAGCATTTTAATTTATGGTACTATATTTATTTGCCATGATGTATTAGAATAGCTCTTCTTTAGTTATCTTTTTTTGGGTGGTTATTATTATTATTTTTTTCTTCTGGGCTGGTTTTTTTGAGGCAAAATGTTAGAGTAATCAATCGTTCTTATAAGATTAAGAAGAAGGTAGCTTAGCTATATATAGGTGCAGACTCACAATGTTATCATCTCTTGATATCGAATCTGATCATCTATATCTTCAAATGTCCGGGAAAAAAAAACAAAAGGAACAAGAGTTTCCTTCTTCTTTGTTTTGTGAAAAATTCCCCTTTTTTGGCCTTTGATTGCTATTCTCTCTGTTTTAAAATGATTTTCTTATTTAAATTTTTAGTTTTTAGTAAAAAGAAGGGTATAACAATATTTTAGCACATTCCTAAGGTTCAATAGCATTCTCTTTTCCTCAAAAAAAAAAAAGAAAAAAAAAAAAGAAAAGCATTTTCTACTCCGCCCACTCATTTTCTACACGTACTTAACGGATTGTAATTCATAGATTTGCGTCATAACATGCATGCATATTATGTACTAACATTATCAAAATGCACATAATTTGAACAGTGATAACCAATACAATGCAGATCTGGGGGATCTCAATAGTTTTAATTGTGTATTACCATTTAGTGTACGTTCATATACTGGAACATGATTTAATCCGTATTTCTCATCTAAGAAATTTGTATAATTTAGATTCTTAAAACGTGGAAAAGTTCGATCATATGTCAGATTCAAAAAAATATGTAATAAAAAAAAAACCTCCGTAAAAATAAAATATCATTGATATTGATACCCGACTTACCAACGTTTTAAATCCAATAATGAGTTAGTATATAAATCCAAAAAAAAAAAAGGAAAGACTTATAAGAATGCATGAGTCATGGGGAAAAAGAAAAGGTTACCACAAGCGGCTGCTCGCTTGTGATGTATGAGAACATTTTGCCCGCAGAAGAAATCAGCACTTAGAATAGTCGCAGTATATGCCAAGCAGCCAGCCGATATGATCTTTCTTTAATATTACTTTCACTTTCAGTACAACTAGTATATACTCCGTGCGTTGCACGACGGAATTTAGATAGTATTTTATTAAAATTTTGTATCATATAATCTTTAATCCCTATTTTTCTTCTTATAAAAGAACGAGTTTTAATTATATTCCAATATTTTAATTGATCGATGGGCTAATGATGACATCAACAATTTTAAAAAAGAGTAAAATAGTCATTAAACAAACAAAACATTTCCACAACCTAAAACCAGATAAAGTCAAAACCTCCACATCCAAAAGCGCCCAAAATTAGACATTGAACATCAAAACGACATCGTTTTGATGCCCTGATGAAATAAAAAACCTGACGTTTTGACGTCGCTCTTCCCATCCTCTTTTTTTTAACCGCGTCTTCAAAATTCATCCCCCCAAAACACCAGCATCACTCCTTTCCGCAATCTGAAGTAATGGGTAAGAACTCCGGCCTTGTTTTCCCGAAGCTCAAAACCACTCAGACGCTTTCGTTCTGCGGCGACAATTTCTCGTGTGTAAACTTAAATGTGCTTTTGTCCTCGGCAGTTTCCTCGCCAGTTCTTGCCCTCGATTCAGGTTTGCGCACTGCCTTTCTGGTTTACGATTAACGATTTTGCTCTTTTTGTAGTTTTAATGGTCAATTTAATTTTTCTAATTGATATTGGTTTTATAAATTTAAAATTTGATGACAATTTTGATCCTAATTAGTGTGGTTTACAATACTTCTTCGATGTTGAGTTTCTTGGACATCAATTTAATTTTTTTTGATTAATACATACTTTTCTAATCAGCAAGGGCCATTGGTTCTTATTGTTGGTTAAGTAATTGATTTAAGTTTTTCCTTCTGGCCAGTTAATTGATTAGAATTGCATGAATAGTGTGCATGTAGTATACATTGAAGATTAAGCACCAATTTTGCATCATTCAGGTAAACATGCTTCTATTTTTCTTAACGGTTTCGCTAAATTCTGGGTTCAATTTAGTTTGCCATATATTTGGCATGCGTTTGTATTTAATTGATTTGGTGATAGACATCCTGGGTTAATTATTTGGCAATTAGATTATGGGTTTCATTTTTTGTTTTGTTTGGTTTATAAGTTTACTAGGTCGAATGTATTATCAGCTAGATTCACTAAATTTTGAACTTGAAGTTGCATGTTTATTTTGTCCACGAATCGTACTTGTATTGATATCTGTTGAGTAGATCGAAGTTTTGTACTTGTAGAGTGTGATAAAGGTATTGGACGGCGTATTGTAATTCGGTTGTTTATTGATTTTATAAAGATATTGAGAGTTCTCTCAAGCATGCTTTTCTGTGCTCCATTTGTTAGATCAAAGACCGTAAATTAGTGGACTAGTTTTATTTTGTTCTATTGTGTTGGTGATTTAAAACTAGTGGTGTTTAGGTTTCCGGTCTTTCCACGGACTAAAAAGATCATTAATCGAAAACATCGTCGATTTCGATTTGTATTTAGGGTTAACATAGAATTATTTCGGAGAAATGGTTAGTGGCTGGAGCATTTGTTGGAGGAGGTTGGTGGTTTGTTAACTTGTTCACGTTCTTCGGTCAATTGATAGGGCTTCCGCTATGTCAGTCAGTCGTTCTTGGATCGGTTTGTTGTTCAATTCGTCTCCTTATGGTTTGATGCCTCTATTCTTTCGCACTAAGTTTTGGGTGTTTTGGTTGTGCCCATTAATTGCTGATGTCACCAAGCCAGGACCAAGCCCGAAGGATACCTAAGCATGTTGACTTTTGTTACGAAATTTTTACACACGAGTTGGATTTCGATCCGTGGTGAAACTGTAGCTTAGATTGGACTTTTCCACCAAGATTCGATATTTACCCGTACGAGGATGAAGAGGATATCAAAAGTGGCCAAAATTCATTTTGCTTGATTTTTATTGAAGGGCCGACGGTTGTTTTAGCCTCTTTGAGCCATTTTCACTTGGCTTCTGATAAGCACTTTTCAACCAGCACATTGGATCTAATTAATACATCATATGAGTCGCTTTATATCTCCAAACCATTACAATACGGTCATGATAATGGACATGAATTGGAGTTTGGGATCACACCTCATTCTCGTGTTACGGGTAACCTCAACTTACCTACTGCTAGTGTTTTAGTTTGGGCACTATGCAATGTTGCAATTTAGCTCAACGGTTTTGCTGGAGTTCGGGATAAAAATTTGGGAGGTTGTTGATACTACTATTCATGTTCCTTATGCTGAATTCAAAGGGAAGCTATCACCCAGTGATTGACCTTTTAATGGAGTCCACTGCTTCTTTGATTTTGAACGTAATGATCATTTGGGATGTTTTACTACTTTCTTTTAGTGGTTTGGGGTGGCAATCATGTTATCGTCATTAGAAGCGTATATCTGGGTTTCCATTTGATCCCGGAAAAGCTCTTTCCAAAAATCGAGGACAATTTTTCTCCAACCCCAGGAGAATGATAAAGGCATAGATCAAGAATAAATTATGGCTTATTTAAGAGCTATTTGAGTCATTTTCATTCAGTTGAGATTAGGTTTATTTTTTGTCATCTTTCTTATTTATAGGCATTAGCCGCATCATTGTAATTCGGTTGTTGATTGATTTTATAAAGATATTGAGTGTTCTCTCAAGCGTAGTTTTCGGTACTCTATTTGTTGGATCAAAGGCCGTAAATTAGTGGACTAGTTTTATTTTGTTCTATTGTGTTGGTGATTTAAAACTAGTGGTGTGTAGGTTTTCGGTCTTTCGACGCACTGAAAGATCGTTAATCGAAAGCATCGCTGATTTCGATTTGTGTTTAGGGTTAACATATAATCATTAATTGGAGAGATTGATAGTTGTTAGGCCATTTGTTGGAGGCGATTGGTGGTTTGGTTTGGTTTGTTCATGCTCTTCGATTAATTGATAGGGATTCCGCTACGTCACACAAGAAGTTTTATTTATTTTTTTGTGTTGAAATATTGATGGCAGATTAGGGTTTCATTGAAATTATTGAAACAGATGATGATGAAGAGAGAAAGGGCAGAAAAGGCTGGAGGAAACCCAAAACAAGGATGCCAAAGCATTGGGCATTCTCCAGCAGCCAGTTCGTGTGATCATTTTCTCAAGAATTGTAGCAGCAGTAACGTCAAAAAAGTAGGTGTGGCCAGTTAGATCTGTAGATGAAGTTTCAAGTAATTTCGAAGGTGATAGTTGTGGCGTCAAAGCAGGTGCGGTCAATTTTGCCGAAGAAGTTTTATTTGTGGATTATTTTCAAGGGAAATGGGAATAATCAATAACAACAGCAAGTAGTGTTCGTGTTAAGCAGCAGAAAGCATGGACAACATTTGCGAGTGTGCTATTATGGGTTCATCTACGGTGGCAGAAGTCAAGGCAGATAGATTCGGCGGAGGAAGTTCTTTGGCAGTATCAATAGTATGTCAAACACGTTCTCATGAGTCGAAGGGCTTTTCAACTTTGTTGGAGCAACAAGCCAAGATTCTAGGATTGATAGGTCACTGGAGAAGATTAAAAGAAAGAAGCATTTTTTTTATCAAAAGGAGCAGCTTCCAGCAATGGTGAATATGACATTCAATAGGCAAAGTTCATGGCCAAGGTGGATTCGGCGGTGGAAATTTTTTGCATTAGCAACACCAGAGGTAGAGGAATTAAAGGACTTGTCCATTTATATTTAGGGTGAGTTTATGGGATATTTGTAGTCGTCCCATGAAGCAGAGGATAATTATAAGGGGGAGGAAAAGTTTTCCAAGCAAAAAGAGAACTTGGCCATTCAGCAGTCACTGGTCAAGGTTTGGTAATGACGAAGGTAGAAGTCAAAGCCGAGACAAACGCAGTGGAACTTTAGGTCGTGGCAGTGATAAAGATAGAAGAAAGAGTTTTGAAGGGCAAATGTAGTTCGGCGAGCATGTAAATTGAAAGTGAAATTCAATGTTTTAAAGGGCAAAGGCAATGGCATGAGCTTTTGAATTCAAGGAGTGGTATTCAATTGGCAGAAAGGAAAAGGAAGCTTATCAAGAAAACACAAAGAGGTGTTAAGTTCATTATGCCAAAAAAAAGGCTTATCAAAGCGGACAGTTGGTACAAGGACCAACATATGAGTTTTACAGCAGAGAAAAACAAGTTCTTTTATAACTTGTTTGTTGAAACTTACCATGAAATAAAGTGACGAAGGTTTTTCTCCTTGTTTAAAGATGTGAGGAGTGTAAAAGGTGAACAATCCTTGAAAAAGAAATTGTCGGTACAGGCTGTTGTGATTGGTGATGGATGTTTAGTTTTTATGGTGAAAAGTGCACAATCCGAGACAAAATTTCAGGACAAGTAGTTGTCCAAGTAATGGTGGCTTGAAATCAAATTTTTTCTCTAAGTATCTCTTCCCTGAAGCAAACGGCACTGGTGGAGAGCCAAAGTTTTGGAATCTTACTTATGGGTCATTTGCATGAAAAGGGCCTGGGTGAGCAACAATGAAGGTTATATTTATGGAAATCAGTTTAAGAAATCACTTCCTAGCAAGCATGGAGACATACCATATATCTTAAAGGAAGAATGTGTTGGCAATAAATATGGGAAAGAGAGATATACAACATGAAAAGTCTACTACTTTATTGCTTGATATGAAGTGAATACAACTTTGAGCCATATAAATAGACTCTCAAACAAGCCGAATAACAAATTTTTAGGAAACAAAGATATCAATCCATGATTCTACTAACGACATAATCTGATAAGATACTCTACTAAGAGACTAGGTAAACTATTAATCAAATCTCAAATAAGAATCAGATCTCAACACTCCCCCTTTCATAGTTGCAGACACCCAATAATCCTCTGAAGTAGCAGAACTTCTCATTTGATAAAGCCTTTGTAAATATGTCAGCTAGCAGCTCTTGAGTTCTACAATACTGCAGGACTCCATTTGCAACAAGATCACAAATGAAATGATGACGCAACTCCATGTGCTTTGTTCTGCTGTGAAATGTTGGATTTCTGGTAATGGAAATAGTTGACTTGTTGTCACAAAATATCTCTGTAGGTCTATCTTGCTCTTGTTCAAGATCAATCAACATCCTTTTAAGCCAAATAGCTTGACAAGCTGCAAAAGCTGCTGCCATATACTTAGCTTCCAAAGTTGAGAATGCTACTGTTGGTTGTTTCTTTGAGCTCCAAGTAATCACTCCTATGCCTAGAGTGATAACATTAGATGAAATACTCTTCCTATCATCAACCGACCTTGCCCAATCACTATCTGTGAATCCATATAATCTGAAATTTGAAGATTTAGAGTACCAAATTCCAAACTCAAGAGTTCTAGCAACATATCGCAATACTCACTTTGCTGCTCCATAATGAACAATTGAAGGTTGCTGCATGAACCTAGAAATAATGCCATCCGAAAATGCAATATCAGGTCTAGTGTGAGTCAGATAAATCAGGCCTCCAACTAAGATTCTAAACCTCCAAGAATCATCCAATTTTGCTCCATCATCATACTACAATTTCTCATTAAAACCCATAGGTGTGGTTGCAGGTTTGCATTTGAGCATGCCAAATTGATCAAGCAAATCACTTGCATACTTTCTTTGTGAACAAAAACTCCATCTTCAGCTTGATAAACTTCAAGACCAAGAAAATAATGCAGTATACCCATATCGAACATCTCAAACTCATTTATCATTTGAGATTTGAATTCATCCACAAGCAAATTAGAGGAACTAGCATAAATGATATCATCGACATAAAGACAGACAATAATAAAATCATTTTTACCTCTATTCTTGACATATAGAGTGGGCTTGTTCTCACTTCTCATGTATTCTTTTCAAAGAAAATATCCATCAATCTTACTATACCAAGCTCGTGGAGCTTGCTTCAATCCCTACAATGCCTTTTTAAACTTGTAGACCTTGTTTTCTTCACCTTCCTTCAAGAAACCTTCTGAATGCATTACAAAAACTTATTCCTGCAATTCTCCATTAAGAAAAGCTAACTTAACATCAAATTGGTAGACTGGCCATTTCAGCTCGGCAGCCAACACAAGAATAAGCCAAACTATTTCGAATCGAGCCATCGGGGAAAAAGGTTTTTTCAAAATCAATGCCATATTGTTGCGCATACCTTTTTGCTACAAGACAAGCTTTGTGTTTTTGTATGCTTCCATTAGTTGCACATTTCATCTTGAACACCCATTTTAGGCCAATTGCTTTCTACCCCTCCGATAAATCAATCACCTCCCATGTTTCATTCTTGCGAATGGCCTCCATTTCTTCAATCATTGCTTTCTTCCATTCATCTTTGTCAGCATCATCCTCATACTTTATAGGATCTGGAATAGTTAGAACAAATTGGCAGGTTGCATAAATTTCATCGAGAGACTTGAATCCTCTTGGTGGAACTTCATTTGAAGTCGATGAGCTTGCCGATGCTGCATATAGTTCAGCCTGTGAACTTGAAGGAGCTACGCCTTGTGTTTCATCAGAAGAAATCTCAATTCACATAGGAATCTCTTGTTGTACAACATTTTCAATCCAATCCCAGCTACCATTTTCATTAAATACTACATCCCTTCTAATTACAATGTTTCTATCAAAAGGATTATACAATCTTTATGCTTTGGACTGACTGCAATAACCAATGAAAATGGCTTTTTTTTCAGACTTTTCATCCAACTTCTTACGAGCTTAACAATTAATTATAGCATAACTTACACACCCAAAAACTTGTAAATGGCTTACAGATGGTATTCTTCCACACTTAATTTTGAATTTTGATTGTTGAATTACAGTCAGTTCAAAGTGCATTGAACTCTATTCATCAATACTTGGAGTGTGATTTTGAATCAAAGGGAGGATGTTGGAATACTGATTCAAAATCAGCTAGAATATTTAAGAATCATTTATCCGATAGAAGTTGTGGACTACTTGCAGACTAAAAAGAGTAGAAGTCTATCAGTTAGTAGACCTAGTCTTATGCCAATATGATTAGTGCCTTAAATTTTCAGTTTTTAGTTACTGGTTGCCTTTACTTTAGGCCTGTAAAAGATTGATGTATTTTCATAATTATCTATCAATCACAAAGTAGCGTTTGGTCATTTTTATATCTCTTTTCCATCTTTTATTCCCAACACTCCGGCCGGGCCGGCCAGAAAAACCCTAATTGTAACATTTAACTGGGTTTAAATTTTGAATCTTCATGCATGCAGGTTGTCCCCAAGGAAGCTACATGATACAAACTCGGGGAAGTGACATATTACGTAGAAATGTTCTGGAGTGCCATGATTCTACAATTCTAATTATTGGGATCCATTGGAGTCATCTTCTGCGCTTCATCATTGGTATCTGCTAGTATGATAGCCTTCTTGCTACCCGTTACAGAAATTTTAGCTATTTTTTTCTTAGATGAAAAATTAAAAGCAGAAAAAGGTGTGGCGTTGTTCCTCTCTCTTTTAGGATTTGTTTTCTACTTTCTGTTGGGACAAAGAATCCCACATCGGTATCGTGAAGGATCTGTCACCTGTTTACTCATTGTTAATTGGTTTTGAGATGCGAACCCAAGGTGACTTTGACATGGTATCAGAGCCCATGATCTGTGGACCTGTGATAACTATGGACCCGTGTGTGCGGGCTTGTGGACTGACTCGGCAGTATATCCAGAGTGTGGACCCATGTGTACGGGCTTGTTGACTGACCCAGTAGTATATCGGGAGTTGTTGACAGGCCCAGTAGTAGATCTGGTGAATTATATTGTGTTGTGCAACCCCAATGGGCTAAATACTCCATTAGGCTTGAGAATGGGTGTTGGGACAAAGAATCTCACATCGGTATCGTGAAGGATCTGTCACCTGTTTTTAAGTGCTAAAAGCTACCCCACTCATTGTCAATTGGTTTTGAGATGGGAGCCCAAAGTGGCTTTGACACTTTTAGGGCGAGGGCGAGGGCGAGGTTAAACAAAATAGCAAGACCAATGTTGACAACCTAGAGGATGCTCATTAATCTCAAACCACATATCTATTATCTATTGATGTCCAATAATTAATGTGCTATTTCTAGTGTAACGGTCTCTTGCTTCCAATAATCGAGCCCTTATTGTCCTTTTGATCAGTTTGACTCTTTGATATTAAAAGAGCCACAAGAAATGAAAAAATGTTACTGAACTGGAATCGTTTTTGGAATGTACTTGCGGATACGAATGAGAAAAAGGGAATATCAATTTAGCACATCCCTAAGGTTCGGTAGCAGTTTCTAAATGTACTTTTATAGATTACGTAATTTGTAAGATTTGCATAGTATCATGCATGCATTAGGAACTGATTTTTCTTTTAATCAAAATGCACTTAATTTCAATAGAGAGAACCCCAAAATCCATGGATGAATGAGATACTCTACTTATGAGATTGGAAAAGATGAGTTAAATTTGTGAAACTTTATCCCACATAAGGGTATAAGAGGAGTGAGAGGACTTGGACCTCATCATGTAAGTGATAGCTCATTTTGTGTGTCCAACTTGCTTTGTATTATTTTTATTTGGTACAAATATCAAAATTTAATTTCAAGTATTTTTTTGGGGTGAGGGAGTATTATATATGTCCCGTTTGTGTGCCGCTGCAGGCTGCAAACGAGGGTCTGACTGAGACCAAAATAACTTGACTCTTCTATATAAATAAACAAATGCCGGACATAGTCTTGCGGGCCTCAACCTCCGTTCGTCCCCGATTAAAGCTTATTCATTTGTCAAATTCAAGAAACACATGTGTATTCGGCTGCATGGCATTGGAATTGTATTGGAAATAAAACATTAAGAATTCAATTGAAATTCTTGATATTTTAATTCAATTCCAAATCTTTTGTTCGACAAATTATAGATTCAATTCTAATTCCAAAATCCTTTTGTTGTGATGGTCAATTAGTAAAAACATTGTAGAAATAAAGTTTTGATCAAGATTGATAACGATACCCCAATTGTCATCCACTTTTTACACCTAATATTGGGTTAGCATCTAAATCACGAAAAAGGTCTTCCACAAGCGGCTGCTCGCCGGTGATGATGGATCGAGAGGAATCAACGAGACCATTAATTTAGGATGCGAAAAGGAACCTCAATGAACCAATTTGGAAGAGTCGCAGCATATGCCAATCAAGCATATGGTCGTTCTTTAGCATATCCAAAATCATTGTTCAGACCTTCTTCCCCTATATATATAGGGTTTTTCATAGCTCAAGAAGATCAAGAAAAGACCACATTTACCTGCCCATTTGGTACTTTTGCTTACCGAAGGATGCCATTTGGGTTGTATAATGCTCCAGGTACATTTCAGAGATGCATGTTAAGTATTTTTTTCTGATTTTATTGAAAAATACATTGAAGTGTTTATGGATGACTTTACCTTGTATGGTGATTCTTTTGATATTTGCTTGCATAATCTGACCATGATTTTGAAAAGATGCATAGAGACAAATTTGGTTTTGAATTATGAGAAATGTCATTTCATGGTGAATGAAGGTATTGTGCTTGGACATGTGATTTCTTCTAGGGGCATAGAGGTTGATAAAGCAAAGGTAGATTTTATTGTAAGCTTACCCTATCCTAAGAATGTCAGGGAAGTGCGTTCTTTTCTTGGCCATGCAGGATTTTATCGCAGGTTCATCAAGGATTTCTCCAAGATTGCATTGCCACTATCTAATCTACTTAAAAAAGATGCCGTGTTTGACTTTGGTGAGGAATACAAGGAGGCCTTTGATAAACTCAAGAGTTTATTAATGATTACTCCCATCATTCAGCCACCAGATTGGAATTTGCCCTTTGAGATCATGTGTTATGCAAGTAACTATGCTGTGGGGCCTGTCCTAGCTTTAAAGTACTTGTTGGGGAAAAAGGAGTCTAAACCAAGGCTCATTAGATGGATTTTGCTGCTTCAAGAGTTTGACATAGAGATCAAAGATCGCAAGGGAGCTGAGAATACAGTTGCTGACCATCTTAGCAGGTTAGTAAGAGAAGAAGATGCATTCCCAATTTCTGAATTTTTCCCAGATGAGCAACTCTTTCAGGTTAAAGGTATGATTCCTTGGTATGCTAATATTGTGAATTATCTTGTATTGAGAACTTTATCGGATGTTAGCAAGTTTAAGAGAGATAAGATTTGTTTTGAAGCAAAACATTATGTATCAGATGATCCTTATTTGTGGAAATTTTGTGCAGATCAATTGATTAGGAGATGTATCCCTGAACATGAACAAAATTCTATCTTAGCATTTTGTCATTCTTATGCATGTGGAGGCCGCTTCGGTCCCAAAAGAACTGCTAGAAAAGTCTTGGATAGTGCTTTATATTGGGACACATTGTTTAAAGATGCATATTTGTTTTGTAAGAATTGTGAAAAGTGCCAAAGAACTGGAAAAGTATCTCGTAGAAATGAAATGTCTCAAACCCCTATTCCTATTTGTGAAGTCTTTGATGTGTGGGGAATAGACTTTATGGGACCTTTTCCTTCATCTTGTGGTTTTCTCTATATTTTATTGGTTGTGGATTATGTATCGAAATGGGTGGAAGCAAAAGCCACCAAAACTAATGATTCTAAGTGTGTTGTAGGATTCCTCAAGACTAACATTTTTAGTAGGTTTGGAGTGCCTCGAGCTGTCATTAGCGATCAAGGAACTCATTTTTGCAACAAGTCAGTTGAGGCTTTGATGAGAAAGTACGGAGTTCAACACCGCATAGCTACAGCTTACCACCCTCAGACGAATGGCCAGGCTAAAGTTTCTAATCGGGAGGTAAAATCTATTTTTGAGAAAACGGTAAATCCTGGTAGAAAGGATTGGAGCTTGCGACTTGATGATGCATTGTGGGCTTATCGCACTGCCTACAAAACACCTATAGGTATGTCTCCTTTCCGTTTAGTTTATGGGAAATCTTGTCACTTACCGGTTGAAATTGAGCATAGGTCATTCTAGGCGGTTAAACAATGCAACATGGATATGGAGAAAGCTGGTAAGTCTCGTAAGTTGCAATTGCAAGAGCTTGAGGAATTAAGGTTAGAAGCTTGTGAGAATTCGAGAATTTATAAAGAAAAAAAACAAGATGTTTTATGATAATTTATTTTTGAGAAAACAATTTGAGGTGGGTCAAAAAGTTTTGTTATATAATTCTCGTTTGAAGCTCATGCCAGGAAAGTTACGGTCTCGTTGGATTGGTCCATTCATTGTTACTAATGTTTTACCTCATGGTGCAGTTGAAATCAAAAGTTTAGATACTGATAAAGTTTTCAAAGTGAATGGATAGAGGTGAAAACTCTTTCACGAGGATTTGAACGTTTCTAGTGTGATTGACATCACATTAGAACTTCCTTGTTACCTGTCCAATTGAGGAGATGAAGCCGTCGAGCATAACGACGTTAACAAATTGCGCTGTTTGGGAGGCAACCCAAATTTTTATTAATGTTGTGATTGATTATTTTGCTTGTTTTAGTGCTTGAAGTTGAAATTTTAGTGTGTATTTAGTGTTTTCTTTTAAGCAAAAAAAAAAAAAAGGGTTTTGTCAAGCAGAATTACAGGTAAGTGCTTTTTAGTTCGCTGGACTTAATAGAGTGCTATTTTTCTTAGGCATAATCACGCTTAAAAAAAAATTACTTATTATTTCGAGCATGGGCAGATTCGAACCTCTCCTTACACCTGATCATGCTTAAGAATTGCTTTCATATTCCTTGGTTTTAATTACAAAAAAAATAATAATAAAACCAAATAAACTTCCTTTTTTATTCTCTTTATCCTCTTCTTGTTCAGGGACCTTAATCCCCGATTTAAATTCGACGACCACCCCCAGTCCACCGCTGCCGCCATCAGTAGGTCACACCATCATCATCGCCGTCCACCACGCTTGCTGCCACCGTCATCATCCTTCTGCCGACCACCGCCAACAAGCTGTTGCTCTCTTTCCATCAATTTGTGCCGCTCGATCCATCCACCGTCAGATTCTCCCATCGCCGTCCACCACGGCACCTGCTACCTTCAGCACCATCCAAGCGGCCGCCGTCCAAGTCAGCAGAGGAATTCAGTAGTCGCTGGAGTTCAGTAGACCTCCATCATCACCATCGATTGCTACTGCTGCTGCATCATCATCACCGTCGCTGGAGTACCAAGTGTGCCGCCGCTGCTGCTGCTTCTCCCGATTTATTGCGGCGGGTTTTCATCAGTCGTTTCCACCATCATAAATCGGCGCCTCCCTTCACTCTGTTGCTGCTACTGGTTCGCCTGATTCGGCGTCCAATTGTCACTCGCCTCCTTCGCATCTCACCCCCCATCATCCAAGATTGCTGCTGCCGGCGATTGCTTCCGTCAGTTGTCGCCCCACTCGCCGGTTTTCTGCCGTCGTTTTGTCCGCTGACCCGCTTCCGTCAATCCGCCACCACAATTGTTTACTGCTGCCGCCGTTCGCTGTTGCTGCTGATCACCACCATCAGACCTTTCTTCCACTTGCTGTCATCATCGGGGGCTCCAGTTCCTAGCAACTACAGCCGATTGCTCCACTGTTCGTCGTCGGCTGCTTCGGAGGCTGAAATCCATTACCAATTCCGGCGATTGGTTTTCCTGATTGCTGCCACTGTTTTGTTTGTTGCTTTCGGCCACCTCGCCTGCTTCAATCAGTCCTTATCATAATCCGGCTGGAGTCCACGCTGCCGCTGAATTTTTACATCCTAGGCTACCAATCAATGTGATATTTTTATTAATTCAATTACCTTTGATTTAATTTCCCTGGCATTGTGCTACTGCATTATGTGTGTGACGAATTAAATTTTGTGGTCCTTTTGGTGATTTGCTTTCGTGCTTTCTTGTTGGGTTCTGTAGTTGATGGTCGTTCTGAATTTTGCAAGGTGATTGTGCGTTTCTGTGTATTTGGTACTTTGTTCTTCCTGTCTAGTTGACCCTTAGTGCATCGCAGAGTGTCTAATTTGCTGAACTTTGTTGGCCTGTTGATTTTTGAACTCTGTTACTTGTTGATCATGAGGCGTTAAGTCACTCGTTCTCAAACAAAATCCACTTTGCCTCGTCGTTTTTTAGACCAATCTTCTGATTCATTGCCTGGTAGTTCTTTGCCAGATGATAACTCTCATCCTCTTTCTCGCAAAAGATCTCAAATTTCAAAAGGCAAAGCTATTTTACCTCCTTCTGAGTCCAGTTTAAAGGGTAATTTACATTGTGCTACTAAAGCTATGCGGGATAGGTATGCTAAGGTTAAACACCTTCAAATTGTTCCTTGTAAATCTGTGCATTATCCTACTTTAGAAGAATTGAGTTTGAAAAATGCTTTTGATGCTATGGTTAAAGGTAGTGGATGGAAGAATTATTTTGATATCCAATACCCTGCTTTTACTGAATTGACTAGGGAGTTTTACTCCACTTTTGTGTTTCAACCCTCAAGTCCTTTGACTTTGGATAGCCCTAAATTGATAAGATATCGGCTAATGGGAAAAGAATTTCAACACTCTATCACTGAGTTTAACTTGGCATTTGGTTTTATAACTCCAGAATTTGCTCAAAGTGATGTCTATAGGAATTCTCGTGTGGATTTTGATGCTGATTTTTGTCCTTCTAGACTCTGGAAAACTATGTTTGTTGCTAAATCTGGTTACAATCCTAGTAGTTCTCCTAGTACTTTTCTTTGTGAACCTGTGTGGCAATACATGCACCGCTTTTTAGCGTTTAATTATTCTGGTCGCAAAGCAAGTTCTGTCACCTTTAGTAAGACTGAATTTTTCTTTATATGGGCTATGTTGACACCTGTGTATGTCAATTTGGGATATTGGCTTGCTATGCAAATTGAGTCTGCTTTAACTTGCAAACGTGCTTTGATTCTTGGTTCTCTAATCACTCATTTGGAAGTTGCTTAATGTTGAAAATACTAATATGCAAGTGGCCTATGAGGTACAACCTTTAGATATGCAGACTTTGGTACGGATGGGGCTTGTCAATTTGAAGAATGAGGTTTACACTTTCAATTCCCCTGGTCCTCCTTCTAGAGTTCGCTCAAAGTTGCAGCAGTCTTCTTTTCCTTCTGATTCGGAGTTTTTCCCTACTGAGGCTACCGATTCTGGTTCTTCTGTTGCTGAGACTCTTCAACTTGTACAGTCTAAGGTTGTGAGGTTGGAGGCAAACGTAAATGCTTTCTTCGAGTTCATGCAGTTCAAGCCTCCACATCCTACTCCTCCCTAATTTTTCAGGGAAGTTTCTCTCTTCATTTTTATATCTTTTGCTACATTGCGGACAATATTTGTTCTAAGTGTGGGGGGAATTTTAGGTGTTCTTGTCTGTTTGTGTTTTTTTTTTTCATTTATTATTTTAGTGTTTGCTTATGTGGAAAAAAAAGAGAAAAAAAATTGAAAAACAAAAAAAAATCAGAAAATTGAAAAAATCCAAAAATAGCCGATGATGAACTTAACTTGAGACTCTATGAAATCTAATTACATTGGCACAAAAATTTCTTTTGAGTCTGTGCATTATGTGTTATACCCGGAATACTTTACTTGCTCACTTTAGCCATAACTCTGGGATAAGCTTAACATGTATGTGTAATTGCCTAAATTCATGTGATATGCCAAAGTTTGATTTTATTCATTCAGTATTTGTACTATGTGTATGTGGGACCTTGCTATATTATGAAACCCAAAATAAGGCATTAACCCTATCATCACTTCAACCTTGAAAAACGGGAGAGTAGTGGTTTGAAAATAGCCTTTTTACCTTCTTGCTTAAAGCTTTTTGTGCTAAGTAAGTGCGGGGGAGGGGTTGTTGGCGGATACTTTTCTGAGGTTATGTACAATTTAAAGAGGGAGAAAAGGAAGAGCATTCAATGTTGATGCTAGCCCATTGATAGGTGGGAAGTCTGGCAAACAATTAGTTGAGTATCCTCAGGCCCGTCGGTGAGAAAATATGAGTAAGTAGACTGCCCTAAGTTGCTCAGCCACTATGTTTATCACTACATAAATCAAGTGGAAAAATGCTCTGGGTAGGGGCCTGAGTGGGAAAGATCATGAAGAAAAGCCATATGGACAGTGAAGAATGGCTACGAGGGAAGTGCGTTGAATTGTATATTGTGAGGTGTAATTGTAAGCCTTCGGTTTCATAATATGTGTAGGAGTAACATTGCATTGAAGTACGGTTTGAATTAGGGATCCTAAGTTCACTCTTCAGTGGTATATTTGCATTTAAATTTTTGTATTTTATGCTATGTGTGACAGTGATGTCCCTAGGGAATGGTTTACACACACACACAAAGGGCTAAAGGGTAAAAGTATATAATGTATTTGACTTGGTTGTGAATTTTTGTTTCATGGTTACCATGATTTCTTTTGAGTTATAGAGTTTCTAAGGCGCATCTTGAATAAGAGAAAGTTTAGAATTCATGTGTTCTTTAATGCTTGAGGACAAACATACTTCAAGTGTGCGGGAATTTGATAGAATCCATAAGTTGTATTTTAATTGTTGATATCTTATTAGTTTATGGACTCGGATGGATTTAATTCATTAGTTTTGTTATTATTTCATGTTAGGAGCTGGAAATAAGAGATTGGAGCTGATTTGGGCTAATTTGGACGATTAGGGACTTGATTAAAAAATTAAAAATTTTTTGGACAAAAGTGACAAAGACGTAAATTTGGAGGACCAAACTGCAAACTTCGGGATTCTTTTCTCTTCCTGTTCGGCTGACCTAAACCCTGAATAAAAAGAGACACTTATATTTTATTTCCGGGGCAGCCATACATGAGGCAAGGCTAAGCACCTCAAACCTTTTATTTTTTCTAATTTTTCTTGAATTTCCATGGAGAATAAAGCCGCCATGTTTCCGTCCATGAATGGCTGAGGATTTTTATTACTGATTCAAGGGATTAATTCAGTTGTTTCATTGTAAGGTTATACTTTAATTTATCTTTCTTACGTTTAATTCTTGTATTTGTTGATTTTTGGTTTTATTTTATGAAAGTAGATATCATTCAAATTGACAACTTGATTTGATTTTAACTTTCTATTGCTATTCATTGGTTAAATGTTATGTAATAGACACGAACCATTGGCACTAGGTAGCAATTAGACGAAGATGTGTATTAGTGAGACATAGGATGCACATACTAGTTTAAATGTGGAATCAACAAGAAAAAATTAATTAATTGTAGCTATCTCTGTTAATTGGTTTTGGTTCAACTAGTTCTTGTGTGTATTGTTGTTGTGGCTAGACATGGAACGCTATCGTGCCCAGTCTGTCATAGGCAAGATTTGATTGAATGTTGGGTTTGGTCAATGTTTTTAGAGAAGTCTGAATACTTGGGGGTTGAATACTTGAATGTAAGAATGCTTTTTTTGACCTATGATCAGTGAAATAATTGAGTTGTCTGTCCCTTGGATCAGTAGTTTGTTATTTGGATTTCTTTTCTTTTATTTAGTTTTTGTTATTTGTATTTCATTATCTTAGTTTAGAAAAATAATCCAAAAATCTCCTTTGCATTAATTTGAAAGAAACATTCCATCGTCCCCTGAGGAGACGACCTTACTTCTCTATATTACAGTAGTTTGAAGTAGGTTATTTTATTTATGTGGATTTGACACTCCATCAAAGGGCAATATCGTTGACGAATTAGAAAATGCTCATCAATCTCAAACAACATATATTTTATCAGTTGATGTCCAATGATCAATGGGCTTTAGATTGATATAAATATGTATAAGAATCGTGTAATAATCATTTTACAATTAAATATGTATATTTTATTTAATAGTGTACCAAAATAATCCAAGCATGGCTGCTATAGGTCATGGTAAAAAATAATCATCAACAGCATATACATTAATCCTCGTCATCGGGAACTAAATTAGTGAATAAATATACCAAGTTAGGATACAAATTGAGGTGTTTAAGGTGGGATTCTCTAGGTATACCCCACGAGTTATCTTGAGTTATTAATTTGTATATTCAATCGCTTTTTACTTAGCAGTTTAAAATGTTGAAAACTTGAGATTTTACAAATCACGGCCGTTTTCTCTGGCGAGTAGTACAATTGTACACAATGTTTGCAGGATTGTGATCCTGCGTAGGATCAAAATGAGGTCATAGGATTAAATCGTAAATAGGATCAGTAGGATCGAAATTGTAGGATCGTAAAATTAATTATACATGTTATATAATTAATTACTTTGATTTGCAGTTGTAATTATTTTTAGATAAAGTATTTAACATTCAAACAAAAAGTAATGTGTAAATTCATTTTTCTTATATGCATTTTTCATAACTTTTTAATAAAAACTCTTCTCTTACAGTTTTTCTTTTTATTTTATTAGAAACTTTCTAAAATATATTTTTATGAGCAATAAAAATTTCCTCAAACAATATTAGCCTCAATTAAATGTGAACCAAAAAAATAAGAGGAAAAAAAAGTCTCAATAAGCTTAATTAATTTTTTGTAATTGATGAATGACAAACTCGCACCGATCTTACGATCCTAATCGATCTTGTACGATCCTGACCAATCCCACTTCGATCCCACTGTAAAATTTGAATTTGATTGATCCATGATTGATTTAAGTACATAAGATTGTAGGATTGGACGATCTTACGATTCAGGATCGCGAGTTTGTAAATTATGATTATACATTCCTTCATCGATGCTAATTAGCGGTTGCAGAACGAACTAATCTTAAGACCTTGATTGACACATTACATCATTAGTATTCTCCGTTGTAATAGAAAAAAAAAATCTTAGATACAGCTCACAAAGGTACTGGAGATTGATTTTACTGGTGGCCAACACTTTGGGTACATTTGTTTGTATCAAGATAACCAGCCTAAGGACATTCCTTCGACGACTTTGTCATTCTGACGATGTATTCTTCGTGTTCTAAAATTATTGTCCAGTTTAAGATTTTACTTTTAGTACAATTTGAACTAAAAATGAACACTCAAACTAGACAATAATTATGGGATGGAAGGAGTATATTATTTTAATAATTCTTATTATATAGAGAGGCAGGATATCATTTATAAAACTCATTATTTGTATCTCTTTTTTTTCCCCCTCGTTACAAATTTTATAGTTTTATTATCAAGTCAGTGTTAAGGTTTTGTAACATCTGGCGTGCAATTGGTACAGCGAGGGGAAAAAAAAAAAAAAAAGGCTTCCTTGTTTCACAGGTAAGTAGTTAACATGCACGATTTATGATGCTACATTAGAAAGATCAGTTGGGTTCATTAATTTCCATGGAAGCGATGTTACTATGTCAATATTAAGAAACTGTATTCTCCCACACGTATTGTGTGCTAACACCAGAGTTTATTTACATAATCAGCTTCGAAAGCATGTTACGTATATACGACTTCCACTTCCAGTCGTGTGCGTATCATCAATATCATAAAGTTCATATATACTTCATATTGCACAACTTCCCATCCATTAAAAAAAGGACACCAAATGAAAACGCAAGAAAACGAACAAACCCGAGTTGAACTCGGGGTATCGATATGATCATCATCACCAATTTAGTGTGTTACGGGTTAGATGGAAGAATAAAGCTCGATTGTTATTACATTGAAGATTAATGAACTCTGAACTCTCCTTTTAAGGATTGGCTCTAAGACAATCTAATTAATTTTGTCTTCCCCCCTAAATGACCATGATTACCTTTCCTTGTCGGGATCGATTCGACTATAATTCTTGGAGTGAAAATCAAGAAAAAGGACTAAAAGCGAGGCATTAAAACCGGCGGTTAAGCACCACCCAAGTATCCCGGAGCAACCCGGACCCGTAAAATGATAATAGAGCATCAACCCGGACACGACGAACCCGAAAACGAACTGCATAATCTGACTGTCGGTCACAAACCTCTTCCACGTGGGCCGAATTCCAAGGGCCCGCAACAAATAATATCCGTACATCAAAACATGCACGGAAGCATTGGTCACAATACCCACCGGAAACATCGTCTGCGACGTATAAAGCCAAAGGTAACACATAATCACCACCGCTGCGTGGTGGTACACGTGAAGGAACGACAGGCGCCGCCGGCGAGACTTGGGCCCGCCGAGGATAATCAAAAGGGTGTCCACGAATTCCAGAGGCTTGGACAAGTAGAAGACTTGGGCCCAGAAGAATGTTGGCCCGCGATGGTTTGGCTGGACCGGCATGCAGACGATCCAGGTCCAGTCATTGTTGGGCATTTGGTGTAAGGTGGAGAGGGAGCAGCCGACGGCGATGAGGAGGGAGAGGAGGCAGAGGATGATGTTGTGTACGGCGGTGATGCCGCGGAGGACGGCGTTGGGTAGTTCCGGCTTGACGTACTTGTGGAGGAGGAAAGTGAGAGAGAGGTAAGTTAGGACTGTGGAAGTTAGAAAAAGGAAGGAGGACCCAAATGTGGTATCTTTTTTCCATTCAAATTTGCTCACAATTGGGTGGTCCACCAGCCAGTAATGGATGAATGAGTAGAGGTTTTTCATTTTCATGAAGAAAAATCAGAGCCACCGTGAAGCCGGCGGTGGTGGGTGGATGTATATATATATATATGATAGTGTCAACTGAGTGTGCATATGAATTTGTAGACTCTACTAGTATAATAGTTACCCGAAGGATCTCTCCATGTATATATAAATCCAATGTTAAAGTGCTTAATTTGTCTTTTTCAATTTTTGGTTGGTAATTTGTAACATCACGTAATAATTAAGACGTGACGTGTAAATAAATGTTCGTCAAATATGTAAAAGATGTAAATTTTTTGAAGAATTGCAATTTAATTCCGTTAAAAAAAGGTTTTTTTAAAAAAAAAAAAAAGAAAAAAGAAAGAACACTAAAAATGTAATGAGGGAAAAATTTATATAGCATTTATCGCTTCAGAAAAATAATTTACATTATTACAATTTATGAATTGTATTGTGGTTGCAAAAAAAATTACTAATTACAACGTGGACAATTTTTATTGAACAGACATCTCAACTCTCTAGTATTTAAACTACAAAAGTAGAAAGTTATAACAGTCAACATTCATCACTTAAAAGTGCGATTAGAAATGACCTCTTCAACACTAAGATCTAACTGTAGGAGGGTTATCAACTCTAGTTTGAATTGAAGCTTCAAGCAAAACTTGATTCTCCGCAAGCACATAAAAGTTTGTGACGGTGTTTTGCAAATGAGTTATTAGATTAAATTAAACAAAATGAAAGTTGTTTTGCTAAGTGAGTATACACATCATTCACATAAAATGTGCCATGATCCATGAACATTGGGTCAGGTAACAAACGTGGGTAACAACCATTGCGAAGTGTTGATTACGTAGACGTCTCATTCTAGTTTTGCCTTCCTAAGAATAAAAATCTTTTGTCTTCTGATGTAGTACATGAATAATGCCACTGTTTATCATAAAAAGTCGAGTTGCTTCATGAATTAAATCTTTGATGGTGTATAAGGAAAACGAAAAGGAGCGGGACGGAAAACAAAATCACGCAAAATATGCTAATTAAACAAATAAACTGTGTGTACCGGCTGTGCATGTCCCTCGACTAATGTTCATAATACTCACTCCTGAAATAGTTTTTCTTTTCTTTTTTCTTTTTTTTTTTTTGAAAAGAACTCCTGAAATAGTTGTCTAACTCAGATATTCACTTTTAATACAAATTGTACTTTCATTGTTCTAAAATAATTGGCCAATTTGTATTTTCCATTTTAGTTTAGATTGTACTAAAAACAAAAATCCAAACTAAGCAATTATTTTAAGACTAAAAAGGTACTAAAAATAAAAGGCCAAACTAAATAAGCATTTGAGAACAGGAGCACATACTACTCCACTCTGTGTTATTTATAAAACACAATTAAGTTCAAGTAGTGTTTTACATATAAAACAGAACCAAACTACATTCATCCGGGGGAAAAAAAAAGCGTTATTGTGAAATGGCCGGAATGGATGCATTAACAATTTTGGAGAGTTGAAATGGCTTAGCAAACGCACTTGAACGTTATTGTGATTCATGTCATGTTTCGGACTCCGACGGAGATTTGTTGCTTCTTCATCTTCAAATCTAAGTATACGATTAAGGCATATATTAGGGTCTTTCTTTTGGTGATATTTAGAGGATGACGGCTTTAAAGGACAGGAAATGAGAGATAATGTGAAGCTACTATGTATGTATTCCTCTGTCTCTGAGAAAATAGACTATATTATATATAAATTTTATAGTGTACTGCTTTTATTACGTTTCACAAATCAGAATATGTTGATTATTTTCTTGGCAAGGAATGAAGGAGTATATAAATTTTAACGAGAAATGTCAAGGGAATTAATTTTTTTAAAAAAAGTGTGATAGGGGGCATAATATATTAGTTTAGTTATTACATTATCAAAGATCAACACCTTTGATAACGGATAATTAGATTACTCATTTTGGGGGGACTAACTGATTACTGCCTTTTTTTTTAAATCGAAGACACGCCTCAAACCTATAAATGTTTCTCCATTTGGCAACATAAAGTAAAGGGTGCCTGGTTCAACTGAGTGAATGATACCTTAGAATGGGATTTATATACTTTAATTAGGTGGAATTCATAGAATAAAAACGGAGTTTTATTGTTATAATTACTAATTAGCATACCCATGAAAATGATGTGAAATGAGTTTTGTTGGATTGAATTCCAATTTTTTGGGCTCATTCAAATCCCAATATAATATCTGAACTTAGCACTCATTTACTTGAATTGACTTTCAAACCCATTCTCTTGGTTCGAAGTCCTGAAACAAGCACCCCCTAATAAGTTGATTACTAGAGGTTGTCTTTTTCCAATCTTAATGATATATTGCTAGTCAATTAAACGACATCTACCTTTGAATTATTCTAATGAGAATGTCGTCACAGGCTTTATATCGCTCAAAATTCAAGATTCATGATTCATTAGCTGCCGGACTTTAAAAATCGAAACCATTTTCAGATACCACCTGCGCGACAACGTTAACATGTCGAATAAGCAATTTCATATCTGATGCATTTTTCCTCTGATAATTGCTGGCACTGTTGACTTTTGACTTGAAATATTGGTTTCTTTCATTTTCAAACCTTCCATACAACTTGGTAAACCATCTCAAGATATAAACAACACTCATAACTCCATCATTCATCATCAAGATGGGAACCAACTTACTAACCCAAAACCTAAGATTAATTTCCCTTGTCATTTACAGCATAATCCTTGCCATTGGCAACTGTGGCGGCCCTTTAATCCTTCGTTTGTACTTTGTCAAAGGAGGCCAAAGTGTGTGGTTATCAAGCTGGTTACAAACCGCCGGATTCCCTATCCTTTTGATCCCACTCTTAGCTTCCTATCTCCACCGCCGTCAAGCTCGAGCCAGCCGGAAGCAGCTAATCTTGATGGATTTTCAGATATTCGCCGGGGCTGCCTTTGTCGGAACCCTAACCGGAGTAGCCAATTATTTTTACGGGTATGGCGTCGGCCGCCTTCCGGTCTCCACTTCTTCCATACTCACAGCTACTCAACTAGGTTTTACTGCCATATTTGCTTTCTTTATTGTCAAGCAAAAGTTCCATGCATTTTCGGTCAACGCCGTCGTGTTGTTGACCGTTGGACCGCTGCTTTTGGGATTGCACGCGAACGGTGATCGGCCTGCGGGCGAATCGAATAAGCTGTATGTTTTAGGGTTTATAATGATGATCGTGGCCGCCATGTTGACCGGAATTATTTTGCCGACGGTGGAGAAAATTTATAAGAAGTCAAAGCAGGAAATCACGTTTACTTTAGTTCTGGAGATGCAGTTTGTCATAAGCTTCTTTGCTACTCTTTTCTCAACTATTGGGATGATCGCAAATCATGATTTCCAGGTTAATCAACTTCTCTTTCTTTTAATGTAGTTTTCTTCTTATTTCTTCTAACACTAACAATATTCTTACTGAATGCTGTTTTAGTAATATACATATTTGTCTCCGATAATAGATTTTATTTGAAACCAATAAAATTAGTGAACTAAGCTAAAATAATTCAACGTGTCACAACTATGTATTTGATTATTTGGACGGTGGCATTAGAACATGACTCGGATAATATGTAATCAAGGTTTTGCACCAACCTTGAACATGTCTAATTTTGTTTAACCTTCTTTTCTTTTTTTTCTTTTTTTTTTTGAAAATCAGATATACGATATCAAAATTAAAGTTGAAGGGAGTTTGAAGTGATAATATACTCTCGGAAAATCCTTTTTCTTAACCGAGCTATATATTTTGAGTACCTCATGTATGTTTATGCAGGAAAAGTTGCATTTTATTACCGAAATTTTCCAGCTGGGGCAATTAAATTTTTATTTTTATTTTTGGCTAATATCCCCTTAAGATTTAAGATGGTTTTTTTTAAAAAAAATATGATTTTTGCCCCACCTAAATTGGAAATCTTAAGGGGCAGGCATGCTAAATTACTATAGTATGATGAAGATCCCCAGAATTCTGGAAGAATGAATCATTTCTTAAGACAGTATTGGTGTGACTTCAATCATCTGGGAAAGCTAGTTTTACCCGGTCAAATACTCCATGTCATTGTTGCTTTATAAGAATTAAATTTGGATTTAATTTGTCTCACGAGTGCGACCAAAAAGAGTACATGTTATTCCAAAGGAAAATAGTTTAAGCCCTTGGGCAAGTGTATGTACTAACAAATTAATACTTCAAAAAGAATATTGGTATACATAATACAAATTCAACTCTACTTTATGTTTCTATTCATATGCACTTATTCAAAGTCATTACCAATTCACTAATGACTAAATCTCATGTCTCATGTGATGAGTAGCTACAGATGAAAATAACAGTTAAATTAATAAAGATAAATATCTTACTCCTTGAAGAAGAGCACTTAAGCCAGATTTGCAGTCTTGTTTAGTCATTATTAAATTGATGAATTTTGACTAGAGCCTCTTTCCAGGTAGCCTCACTTGACCGCCAAACTGACATATTAGTTTAATTACTTCGAAATTAAATAACCATCTTTAGAAAAAGGACGAGTTTGACAATCATTTCTGAAAATATATACATGTTCCTAATTTGGATCGTCTGAATTGTTTGCGGTTTATTTATTAAATTCTCACCTCTAACAATCCAGATTGAATTCATATAGTCTGATTAAAGGCTTTCAAAATCGGTGCATACTATACCAAAAATAATCATCACGAGTTTTTTTTCTTACATTAATTGTATAACTGCAATCATTCGAACCATACGGCATGTATATTTGCCAAAGATCATAACCGTGATTTTTTTTTTTTATTTCATATATGTAGTCTATTCCGAGGGAAGCAAGAGCATATGAGCTTGGGGAAGAAAAATATTATTTGGTAATATTTTGGAGCGCCATTATTCTTCAATGTTATTTCCTGGGATCAATTGGAGTAATATTCTGCGCTTCATCATTGGTATCGGCCATTATGATAGCCGTGTTGTTACCAGTTACAGAAATTTTAGCTGTTTTTTTCTTCAATGAAAAATTCCAAGCTGAAAAAGGTGTTGCACTTTTCCTATCTCTCTGGGGATTTGTTTCTTATTTTTATGGCGAGATCAAACACAACAAGAAGGCCAATAGTTTGGACAAAGAATTGGATGCTGCTCAATCTCAACCAATGTCAGAAGCCGTAATAAGTAATAACAGATGTTCCATGATGGAATCTATATAATTGGTCAAATGATCTTGTTGATCACATGTGCTTAAATTCAATACTCACTTCTGCGAAGAAATTTACAAATAGTTAATCGTTTGTATTATTCCAGTCAATTGTGAGGGACAGTGGATGACGGAACAAGTGTTTGTTTTATGATCCAATTTTTCTCTATTTTAATGTGATGGAGACATTAAATTTTTCCGTGTGAAACAATACACGTACTCGAGACAGACCTAAACTATTACTCCCTCCGTCCCATAATTATTGTTCAGTTTGAGATTTCACTTTTAGCATAATTTGAACTAGAAATTAAAACTCAAACCAGACAATAACTATAGAACGGAGGGAGTAGTACATTTACGTGTGTTTCATATTCAAATGTTCAGTGGTCCAAAGGCTTCCTACCTGCTTGAATGGTCACAAACTTACCTTCGCAATAACTATCCATCCATCTAAATTATGGGGTTTAAGCATAAATATAGCTTTCTGTTACATGCGCATAGTAAAATTGTTGTGCAACCAGTACGTGATATTATGATATATAGATATATATATATATATAAATATTTCCAGCGTATCTATAGAAAAATAAATTTTATTTTTCACACTCAGGTACAAAATTACTGAAGTACAAATTCGCCATGAAGCATAAAAGAATTACACACACTCAAAGTGACATTGCTATTTGATGTAGTCCTACCTTTTTTTTCCAGACAAAAATGTATTACCTTCTCTTCACAATATAAGTCCATTTTAAGTGGCACAAAGATTAATAAAAGCTAACAATTAATAACTATATATAAAAGTTCCAATTTACTCCAAATTAATAAGACTAACTACTTAAAAAGTATAAATTGGGATTCCGTAGATACTATTACAAAGACAAAGGTAATTTAGACAAAATAAAAAAAAAAAATTATACATTGAGAAAAAAAGACTTATATTTTGACATTGTTCAAAATAGAAACAGAACTTATGTTGTGAAAAGGGGTAGTATACCCTAGCTTTTTGAGCCTCTAAAATGTTGGTTAAATTGTTTTTTTACTGCAAGTTTTAGTTAGAAAAATAAAATTTAAACTATAATTTCTGATTTGTTTACATTACTTTAGTTAAGATTAGTTTTTGAGATTTTTAGAACTTGATCGTAGATTTTTAGAGATATTTTAAGATTTTAGGAGTTATTTTCTTTTTTGGTTATTGTAGAGTTGTCTATATATTAGATTTCTCACGAAATAAAAAGTAACCATCTTCTGATAAAAATTTTAAGTTCAAAAAATCTCTGCTCTTTTTCATCTCTTTCCCAATAAAGTGGTATCAGACCTTAGCTTCAATTAGGGGGACCTGTGTGAGTTAATTAGTGAGGGCCTTCTAACAAACAAATCCTTTTAGTCAATCTTCTTTTATCAATGGAAGGAGGGAATAATTTCATGTTTGCTCTTCTAGTTTTCAAAGAAGAAAATTATCATATTTGGGTTGTCAAAATGGAAGCCTATCTAGAAACAAATGGATTATGGGAGTTGCTGGAAAATGATGAATTACCACTTCCTGAAGATCCAACAATTGCACAATTAAAACAATTCAGGGAGGCTAAAAAGAGGAGGAACAAGGCCAAGACCTACATTCACTCTGTTGTATCAGAAGAGGTGTTCACAAAAATCATGGCTTGCGAGACTGCTAAACAGGCATGGGATATATTAAAACAAGAATATCAAGGCAATGTGAAGACAAAGCGCATTCAAATCTTGAATTTTAAAAGGGAATTCAAGACGCAGAAGATGTCGTAGCCAAAGCCATTGAAGGACTACATAGATCGATTGATGAAGGTAGTCAATAAAATCAGACTTTTGGGAGAACAACTTCCTGATAGCCGGGTGGTTGAAAAAATTTTGGTAACTTTGCCTGAAAGATTTGAGTCTAAAATTTCTTCTCTTGAAAAAACTAGAGATTTATCATAAATATCTCTATTTTCAACCTTTGAAGCTCAAGAACAAAGAAGAGTTTTCAGAAAGGAAAAAGTAGATCATATCATTAAGGGAATTTATAAAGTGGGTCAAATTGGTAAAGGTAAAAGGTGGACCGGGAAGGCAATTGGAGATAGTGACAGCAAAGGAAAATATCTTCCTTGTAAATATTGTAAAAAACTTTTTTATTTGCCATAATAGTTTTGGTTTAGGCCTGATGTTCAATGCATGAGTTGCAAAGAAATGGAGCTCATTTAAAAAGTGTGCAAGAACAAGCAACAAATTAATTTTTTGAATGAAGAAGATGAAGATAAAAATGAAAATGAAGATTTGATTTGAAGATGCAGGGATCTATATTAAAAAAAAAAAAAAAGAGAAAATTTGTTGGTTAAATTTTTTTTTACTGCAAGATTTAGTTAGAAAAATAAATTTAAATTACAATTTCATATTTGTTTAGATTATTTTAATTAAGATTAGTTTTTGAGATTTTTAGAACTTGAACGTAGATTTTTTGGAGATATTTTAAGATTTTAGGAGTTATTTTCTCTTTTGGTTATTGTAGAGTTGTCCATATATTAGACTTCTCATAAAATAAAGTACAGGAACCCTCTTCTGATAAAACTTTCAAGTTACAAAAAATCTCGGCTCTTTTTCATTTGTTTCCCAACATAAAAAGATGTAACGCCTCTGAATTTTATAAAATTTAATTACTTTGAAAATTAACTAGCAAAAAGAAATTAAAATACTACTCAGTATTATTTTCTTTTCACAAACAAACTGTTCTTCTCTTTTAAGGAAAAATACACGTTAAGAAGTTCATCATACTTACTACATGAAAATTTTTTTATTTCTTTCCCCCGAATTCGTGATTATAAATGTGGTAATAGATGGGGAAAAATAAAGAGTCAAAATATCGAAAATCATCTTCGTTCTGGATCACTAACATTGCCGAAAAAGAAACAAAAGTTGTACTACCTCAGTGGTTGATTAATTAACGACCCTGAAAACTCATGAGAAATCATGGTTGGCTTGCAAGGGCAATCAAGATCCGGATAATGTTATCCAAAATCTGCCGCTCTAACTTAAGTTCCGGCGGCTCCGCCGCCCCCAAATTAACACCGCAAGCATCAACTTCGTCAAGAGCTGCCGATGCAAAAATGTTCATCCGGCCCGGAAAATTTTGCAGGTTATCAGGTGACCCGCTGGAAACCACCGAAGCCCTGGCGTGTTCCAGGTAGGCAATCGACGTGTTGATGTTCTTCATGCACGCTTCCAACTGGTGCCACAACGGTGGATTTTGTGGTTTTAGGGTTCCGGCCAAGGTCATGGTGGAAGTCGCATTGGATTTGGCTTTGTGTAATGTGATCCGGGCTAACCCTTTTAGGGTTGTTGCATTGTCGAAACGTGGATCCGAATGCAGGAAATTCACGCAAAATGGCGGGTCGATCGTCGTGTTGCAAATCGCATTGATATTAAAGGGTGCTGAATTGTTATTGATCAATGGCGGTGCTGATATGGGTGATGAATTATTGATCAACGGTGCCTTTATCGGCGCTGATCCGGGCGATAAATTGTTCAAGGGTGCTGATTGTGGTGCTAAATTGTTCAAGGATGATGATTCTGGTGGTTTGGCCTCTTGTGCTTGTAATACATCAAAATTGTTGTTCAAGAGAATGGCTCCAAGAAAGAGCACGACAAAGAATTGTGATTTCATCGTGTTAACTACTTTTGTTTCTTTTTATGTTTTCGGATTTTCCTTGTGATCAGTCCAATATTTTACTTCTTTGGTTATGCATTTATGTATCAACAAACAAAAAGTATCGGCCCTTAAATTTCTGTTTTCATGCGGTGGTTATCTCCTTTGCGACGTTACCTCTTCCATTTGCATTGGTCAGAAATTATATCTTGTTATTATTCAAGTCTAGAAACAATTTTTTTTTGGGTACTGTTATTCTATAAGTTTAAAATCCGCGTAGATAAATTGGAACACATTTAATCTAATGTCACTACGTGTCTGAAAAGTTCGATTATTCATCTAAATTTAGCAAATCATTTTATATTCCACATTTTGGCTTCCTATACATTCTCTCAACTAGCAATTTAGTGGTTCCATTTGGAGTGCATTATATATGGTGCCGGAAAACATTCACTTCTATACCCATCGGGCCCTCTTTTGTTAGGATCTCCCATGTTGCCGCTCCTTTTTTGTTCTCAATTTCCTGGAAATCATCGGTTGTCGCTGTTATATGTTAATTATTCCTCTAGCTTCTTATACTCTTGAAGGCTGCTTGTTGCAACTTCAGACTTCAAGAGTAGTTCATTTGCTAGCTTGAAGAAAATGAACGGTTTGGGACAACTGCGTATTTTTCCTCCAAACATTTCTTGCCTTTCTGAAAGGGATTCTCGGTGTCACTTGAAACTCAAACCCCAGAAGTGGAATTCTCCTAAACGTTTTTGAACTTTCGCTTTTAAGAAAATAAGTTTGATGTAAAGCGCAATATTCGACAATAAAGATTCTACAAGAATCAATCCTAGGAGATGAAGTATTGAATGAAGAGAAGGAATTCTTGGAAAACAAGATTTCTGTAAAGAACATCGTTTCTGTATTTTTCACCAACCACTTATGGATTCTTTTACATGTATATATATTTTGCTTCTAAACTGAACACCTAATTCTTTACAGAAAGAAAGAAAACACTTCTAATCTAATCCATTGATCTATACAACCGACTTAATAAACCAACTCAACCAACGTCCAGGATTCAAGGAACTTTGAAGTCTGCGGATTGCTGACATGGCTTGCCACACCTTCTAGATGGATTGATATGTGCTCCTGAGACACGGGTGACTTCGGGTGCTACTTGGTCAATTGCAGAATCCTGAGACCATGTGTGTGAAGTCGTTGCTGCTGCTGCTATTGAAGTTGATGCTGCTGCTGCTTTTGTTGATGAAGAATCCAATACCCCCTCCTCAAGTGGAGCATCCCATAAGCTCAACTTGGATAGAATGTAATTGAAAGCAGTAGCAGGAAGAGACTTTGTAAAAATATCAGCTAATTCTTGGGAGGAATTAACATGATGCGGCAAGATAAAAGCATCCTTGAACTTGTCTCTTATTACATGACAATCGATCTCTATGTGCTTAGTCCGTTCATGAAACACAGGATTTGCTGTAATGTCTATTGCTGCCTGACTATCACAGAAAAAGAATGGGAAGTTTCAGAGGAACCTGGAAATCATGGAGCATATAAGTGATGCACACATCACTGAAGTTCCCGAACTGTAGAAGCCATCGCCCTGTATTCGGCCTCTGCTGATGAACAAGAGATGGTGGATTGCTTCTTGGCTTTCCAGGATATAAGGCTGCTACCCAGGAAGATGCAATATCCTGTAATGGAATGCCTTGAAGTACGACAAGCTCCCCAATCTGCATCACTATAGGCCGTGAGAGACAAGGAAGTGTGACTTGAATAAAATAAACCTCTTGACGAACAGCCTGACAAATTTTCAGAAGATGAATTGCTGCACTCCAATGTGAATCATGAGGTTTATGAACAAACTGACTAAGTTGTTGGACTGAATAAGTGAGATCTGGTCTTGTGTAATTCAGATACAACAAATGACCAATTAATCTCCTGTACTTCTCTGGATTATGGTACAAAGGAGTTTCATCTTTACCTTCTGAAACAAACTTCAACTCCCTTCGAAAAGGTGTAGCAGTAGCAACACAGTCAAGCATTCTTGTATCTTGAAGTAGGTCAGTAACATACTTCTTTTGGCTCAGATATATTCCAGATGTAGAGCGTGCTATCTCCATTCCCAAGAAATATATGGCCATTCCAAGATCTTTGATACTGAAAGCATCATCAAGAAAATGCTTCACCTTTTGTATTTCAGTATCAAAAGTGCCTGTAATCAAGACATCATCCACATATACAAGAAAAAACAACTGGTACTGAGGATGATGTAAAGTAAACAAACAATGATCATGATATGACTGAGTAAATCCATAATCATGAAGCTTAGAAGTAAATTCCTTATTCCATGGTGTGCTGGCCTATTTCAGTCCATATAATGATTTCTTCAACAAACAGACTTGACCCTTCTTGGCCTTATCATAACCAAGTGGTGGATGCATATATACCTCTTCATCAAGAATTCCATGCAAAAATGCATTGTTAACATCTAGTTGAAACACTGACCAGTTTCTGATAGCTGCAAGTGCAAACAAGATCCTGACAGTAACTACCTTAGCTACTGGTGAAAAAATCTCAGTAAAGTCTTCTCCTTCTACTTGTGTCTTAGCTACTAAACTTTCTTTGTAACGTTCAACAGAACCATCTGGATTACACTTTACCTTATACACCCATTTATAACCGACTGCTTTCTTTCCTGCTGGCAAAGCTGTTAATTCCCAAGTACCATCATCTTCAAGAGCTTTCAGTTCCAAGTTCATTGCTTCTACCCACTTAATGTTTGTTCTGGCCTGATTATAGTGTGTAGGTTCATGTATAACAGACAAATTTGCTACAAAATCATTATATGCATGACTAAAAATGCAAGTGCTGTCAGAAGGAGAAAAGATAGATGATTTTGATTCACAATGAAAAGTATGAAAATCATCCGTCCAGGCAGGTGTTTTGATATTTCTGGTACTGCTTCTTAAAGGAGGAGGAGAAGGAATGAAGTGATCCATTGTAGGTGAATGAGAATCTATATGAGATGAAGAATCTGGAGGAACAAAATATGAATTTTCAGATTCATGAGATAATGAATCTTCACAAGGAATACTCACAACAGGTAGAGGAATAGCATTACTAATTTCTGAAAATAGAAGGAAATGTGGTTTCATGAAATACCACATCCCTGGAAACAATGGTTTTGTTTAAGCTAGGACAGTAGACATTGTAACCCTTTTGCCCTGGGGGATATCCAACAAAAATCCCTTTAAAAGTTCTGGGATCAAATTTATCTCTACCTGGTCCATTATTCACTACAAAGCACAGGCAACCAAAATTTCTAAGTGTGGAAAGATCAGGCTGTTTGTTATACAATCTCTCAAAAGGACTTTGCCAATTCAGTAATTTGAAGGGCCATCTGTTTATCAAATATGTGGCAGTAAGGATTGAATCCCCCCAAAATCTCTTGGGTAATTTGGATTGTAGCAATAGATATCTTGCAACATCCAGTAAATGCCTGTGTTTTCTTTCCACAATTCCATTTTGCTGTGGGGAGTATGGACAACTTCTTTGATGAAGAATGCCCTTTTGGCCAAAAAATACTGAACATGTTTGATTTAAAAACTCGGTTCCATTATCAGTCCTGATGATCTTGATAACAGTTTGGAATTGTGTACAAACCATATGATAAAAACTTTCAATCAAGGCTGGTACTTGGCTTTTATGTTGGAAAAGAAACGTCCAAGTACATCTGGAATGATCATCCACTACGGTTAGAAAATAATGACAATTGGTATTAGTTGCTTGATGACATGGTCCCCAAACATCCATATGAACAAGCTCAAAACAGTAAGAACTTGTAGAAGTACTGAAAGGAAAGGGCAATCTAGTTTGCTTAGAAAGAGAATATATCTCACATTGGTAATCCTTTAATGTCTTATCAAAAGAAACATTACAACCATTTAAATGCTGTATTACATCAGATGAAGGATGACCTAATCTGGAATGTATCATTCTTAAAGGAACAACAGATGAAATTGAATTACAAGTCTGATCAAAAGTTTTGTGACTAACAGAAATGCTAAGATGTAACATTTATACTGCATACATCTCTTGAGATTTTGAAATGGCTTCATTAGTAAATGAAAACGAATCCAGAACATAGAGCTCTTTGATGATTCTTCCAGCTGCAAGGACCTTTCCAGTTTTAAGGTCCTACAGAAGACAGAAATCATCAAAGAATTTAAAGAACATGTTTGATGTTTTTGTCAATTTTCTGACTGGAAGCAAATTGTATTTGAAACTAGGCAGATGTAAACATGATGTCAAAGTGACAGATTCAGAGATTGTAACATCTCCAAAATGAGTAACTGGTTGGATACTACCATCTGGTAACCAAACTGGTGTATATGAATCAAAGGATTTGATGTTATGCATTAATGAAATGTCAGTACACATATGACCTGTAGCTCATGTGTCTATTACCCATGCATTTCTACTACTATCAGATGCAATCCAGGAAGCTAAAGCATAAGAAGAACTACCTGCAAAATCATGGTAGTGTGCCATGTTCACTGAGTGTCCTGCTCCAGTGTTCATGATTCCCCTTCCTTTATTAATAAGTTCAACTTCCTTCTGTACTGCACTGTTGAACATCTGCTGATATGAATCTGTCCCTTCACTGCCAAAATCCAGTGGTGTAATGCTCACATTACCATGATTATAAGTCTGTGTTTGACCCTGCTGCCCATAAGGTATCATCCCTCCAGCATTTCCAACTGGACATGTCTGAATTGAACCAATTTTATTGATCCCTTGATTCATTGGTGTTACAGTTGTCTGGGGGTATTCAATCATGTTTGCTGTATTGAAACCCGGTTTCCTTCCCTTTGAAGTAGGCCACCAGTCTGGATATCCTTTGATCTTAAAGCAGTCTTCAACTAAATGTCCTGGTCTCAAACAGTGAGTACATTTCAGATGACTTTTGTCAACTTTCGGGTATCCCGAACAATTCTGATTCCTTCCTTTCACTTCCTTTTTCCAACTAGAAGACCTTGCTAGCATTGCTGAACTTTCCGGCCCTTGCATCATCATCGCAGCATTATCTGAGGTTGCAATTATGCGAATTCTCACTTGCTTATGTTTCTCAGCAGTTGTAATCATATGATATACCTTATCAACAGAAGGAATAGGATCCATGAATAATATTTGACTCCTTTCCGGTTTATAAACATCACTAAGCCCCCATCATAAACTCCATTACCTTATCCTCATTTTCCCTTTTCACAATCAAATCCCCAATCTCTCCTTCTATCTCAGGAGTTGGCCTCAATTCTTCATATTGATTCCAGATTTGTTCAATCTTTCCAAAGTAATCACTTACAGTTAAGTTTCCTTGCCTAAGCAGAGGAATTTCTCTTTTTAATTCAAATAGGTGAGGCAAATTAGTCTTACCAAATCGTTGTTCTAAACTCTTCCACAATTTCCTTGCATGATGTACAAACATAAACTGATTCATCAAGTCTGATGCCATTGAACTCTTAAGCCAAGAACATACCATGCTATTTTCTCTCCTCCATTTCAACAGGATTGGTGAATCTTCTGCTGGCATCAGAAAGCTTCCCTCCACGAAGCCTACTTTCATCTTTACTTCCAATGCTGAAATCATAACACATCTCCAGATCAGATAATTCTTGCTTGTCAGTAACACCGAGACAATTTGAGTTCCAGGACTCTCCAATCCATGCACATGTAGCTGCTCTTCAATTAAAGAATCAATCTCTCTTCTGTTGTCCATTTCCATCAAGAAATCAGTGAATCTTCGATTCAATTTCTAAGTATTAAAGAAAACTTCAAGTTTCAAATTTGATCAGCTAGGGTTCTTGAGCTAATCAAAGAAGAAAAAAAAAATAACAATCCAATCGAAGAAAAAAATAAAGCAGAAGGCAGAGCAGAGCAGATTTACACATGCTCTGATACTATAAAGATTCTACAAGAATCAATCCTAGGAGATGAAGTATTAAATGAAGAGAAGGAATTCTTGGAAAATAAGATTTCTGTAAAGAACATCGTTTCTGTATTTTTCACCAACCACTTATGGATTCTTTTATATGTATATATATTTTTCTTCTAAAATGAACACCTAATTCTTTACAGAAAGAAAGAAAACACTTCTAATCTAATCCATTGATCTATACAACCGACTTAATAAACCAACTCAACCAACGTCCAGGATTCAAGGAACTTTGAAGTCTGCAGATTGCTGATGGCTTGCCACACCTTCTAGATGGATTGATATGTGCTCCTGAGACACGGGTGACTTCAGGTGCTACTTGGTCAACTGCAGAATCCTGAGACCATGTGTGTAAAGTCGATGCTGCTGCTGCTTGTGAAGTCGATGCTGCTGCTGCTTTTGTTGATGAAGAATCCAATAGACAATAGTCAAGACGAAATTTTCATGGATTTATAACTAATTAAGCTCATGTGTTATCACCTTCAGCTTAAGTACATTTGTAATCTTGGAATTTATCGATGAACTTTCTGATGTATTTCCCTGTCAGAACTAAATCGTGAATTTTTAAGGGATCTATTCGTTCGGAAACTTACCATTTTAGATCACTTGCCCGATTTCCCTTTTACATCCACCCAATAAGTCAATCAAAAGCTGAATGCATGTTTGGTTAACACGGTCGTGTGACACTAACTTCTTCAACATGTTGACTGTTGGACCGTATTTTTTGTGCTTGACCATTGGGATCGGTCGGCAATTAACATGAAAGATAGCCATTTAATTACAAGTTACAAATTTTAGCTGTTATTATTTCCTTGAATGAAAATTTCCTAGCCCAAATAAGTGTTGCACTTTTCTACTCTCATTGGGAATTTGTTTCTTACTTAATTGCGAGATCAAACACAATGATAGTGTATTGGTCAAGTGGTCTCTTGTTTATGTGTATTTCATTATTCTAATCAATACTTCTCACGTCCCAAAATAAAATAGTCCACATTGATCTTAAAGATTTGTGTTTAAAATAATAGAAGTCTCAAAACTCAATCTAGACTATTTTTTTAGATAGAGAGAGCACCTGTTATTGTTATATATGAAGCAAAGAAATTAGACTCATATTATTCATTATGTTTATTAATTCAATAAGATTATTTGTTTGTTTGAGCTTCTTTTCTCTCTCTCTCTTTTCTTTTCTTGTTTCAATAGAGACTGAATTTTTTCGAATGTATATATCATGCTTAGGATTAATACCTTGTGGAAACGAATTTTTTTGTGCCTTAGTTTTTTTGGTATAAAGGAGAAGGTAAGATATTGTGGTACTTTAAATGTGTAGTACTAATTAAAATGTTTTTCCGATAGAAAATGCCGATAACATGGTACTTCAATTATCACTTCAGCCCAGAAGTTAGATTTGATTATCCAACCGCAGTCAAATAGTTAAATTTCTCGTAATAAAAAATACTCCCTTAAAATTCTTGATAAATGTGATGAATGAGAAAAAAGTAACTCAGAAGCATATTGTTTCTATATCACCCACGTAATTGAAAGACAATCGTCAACTCAGAATCATCATTTTTGGTTTGAAATGGCCAACAAGACCCGGATAATGTTATCCAAATTCTGTCGCGCTTTTTTAAGTTTCGGAGGTTCCGCCGCCCCAATATCGTCGCCGCAACCGCCAACTTCCGTCAGAGAAGCCGATGCAAAGTTGTTAAGGTCACCGGGGCCGCCGGAAACCGCCGAGGACTTGGCTTTATCCAATTGGGCTACAGCATCGTTAATATTCTTCAAACATGATTGCAAATGCCCCTTCAACGTTGAATCCTGGGTTTTCCTCAAGAGGTGACTAATCAAACTGGTGGTGGCTGTAGCATTGGATTTAGCCTTTTCTACGGTGATTTCGGCGAACCCTTTTAGGGTTGATTGCGCAAAACGAGGATCCGAATGCAGGAAATTCAAGCAGAACGGAGGGATGATCGTCGTTTTGCAGATTCCGTCGATCAATGCCGATGAATCTGATGATGCTTTGGTGCTAGGATTTGGTTTTTCTGCATGAGAATCGCTCATGAGAATGGCTTCTAGAAAGAACAAGAGAAAGAATTTTGCATTATTCATTGTATCAAATTTTTATATTTTTTCTTTCTTCAGTAAAAAATTTTAATCTTTTTTTTTTTTTCGTTTTTTGGTTTGGTGACAAGGAAGAGACCAAGACCTATATATTTATAGGTTTGTGTTTTGTACTGGTGCCAAATTCGACAGGTATATCGACCCTTGAATATCTTTGTTTTATGCGGTGTTTATATATATGAGGACAATTTTTTTTTTTTACTTTTTGTTGAGAAAAGAAAAGGACAAGTACATTTTTTGGAAGGGGAAATGCCACTTTTATTAAGGAGAAATTACATAAAGACAATAGAAGGCCAATCGGAAGATTTTAGCTGGCCTATTTATGTTGATGGTCATTCTTGAAGTTTAAGTTTAAAATATTCGACGGCTTATCATCCTAAATTGTTATCTCAAATGACATCTCGCATGAATGAGGTCGCCAAGATGAATTGAAACAAATGAATTATTATATATTGATGCATGCCTTCCATGTTTCTCCGTCCCTTTGGAGAAAAAAAAAATCCTATTTTATTGAATTAAAATATTTCAAATTCCCGCGCTTCCGTTTGCAGTCATTAGGTGTTCCTGAATTTATCAACCAGTGTTCTTAATTGATGATCTTCCAAGTTACCACTCCTTTTTTTTTTTTTTAGTTTTTCTAATATCCTTGAAAACTCCATTCGTTCTAATAACACATTATTTCTCAAAAACAACCCTTTCTTTCATTATCTAATCACATTTTCTGCGTAACACAAAGATAGTCTAACGCTACTAAAAAATTGACACGTACATTTTCAAATATTCCCTCTGTTCCAAAATTATTATCCAGTTTGAGATTTCACTTTTAGTACAATTTGAACTAGAAATGAAAACCGAAACTAGATAATAATTATGGAACGGGGGAGTATAATCTAACTTTCTAAAGATCAACTAACACTGTAACCACGCCAGTAGGATAAAATCAAAAATATGTGTATGTATCAAAATATAAAAGTTTGAATTTACATTTTTAGGTTAAATTGTAGAGAAAATGAAATTTTAAATTGCACAATGATTTTGGGACAGAAGTAATAATGACAAATAATATAACTAGAAATTCTTTTCCGTATTGCTAGAGATGATCCCAACTTCAGATTAGCCCATGAATGAGATGTTTCTCACTCTCAAGATCAACCTTTTTTCTTAGCCCACAGACCACATTGGACTCTATTTTGTTTTCGACTTTCACTTGAGTTGTAACTCGAACCGAAGGTTAAGTTTGGCCCAATCATAATGTGTGGTTGTAGATATTATGAAATATAAAATATAAAACCACAATTCTGCATGAGGTTACAGTTACACCATTGTCCTGTTCTTTCAGATATCGTTAATTTCATCATCCCCAGTCCTATCCCATGTCTATTTACTTCTGCGTTCTGCCGGAGAGGGGAAAAAACAAACCCGAGTGCACACAAACTTCCATTCATGTCCAGTTTTCAAAGTAATCAAAACTTTTGCCTTCTTCACAAAAAATTATTATTTCTGATTTTTCCTTCTCAACATGAAGAATTACCTATGATTTCAAAGTAGCAAACATCGCAATTGTGCTTCTTGCAATGATGCAAACATCTCAGATTTGAAGGAACTAATTCAACAAGGAAGCTCCAAAATGGAAATTCAGAACAGCTAACGTCAAGAGTTCTACCACCAAGTCAGTATTTTTAACTTTTTATAGTTTTTAGAGTGAAAGAAATTGTTTTTAAGTACTCCCTCTATCTCAAAATTATTGTCCAATTTGAGATTTCACTTTTAGTACAATTTGAACTAGAAATGACAACACAAACTGGACAATAATTATGGGACGGAGGGAGTACTTTCTTATTGGAATGTGTGCAAGTCATTGCTATTTTCTTTTCTCTTTTTTTTTTAAAGAAAAGAAAAAACTACAAGTATGCTTTAGATGTATTAACTGATAAATTTATGTATTTCCCATTTATTACTACTATAATTTTCTCTTGTAACTAAAGTTGACAGACAATGGTTATCTCTTAGGGATCAGTCTGAGTATGTACGTACCCGGTTAAAAAAAATAGTATCTCATAATTTATGTGTATAATAATAATTATATCATTTGTATCATACATATATCCATCAAGCTGGCTGACCAGAAAAAGAATGGTTTTCTTTTATAAGGACTACATTGTGTTTTCAGTGTAATGGAAAGACCTTAAAACTGAAGTTCACTTCAAAAATACTAACGTTGCAACTGATTGTTGAAATTGTGGCTTTGACTATTGTATTTGTCCTTTAAAACCCAAGAGTTAGTTCTTACATTTTATTTTTTTCCAATTAAATAAACTTGTGAAACCAATCAGTTCAAGCCATTGTGCGGTGGATTCACATTCCACACGTAATATGTTTTTATGTGCTATACAATGCCAGGCGGCGATGCGTTGAATGGTATCGTTTAATCGTCTCATCTCTAAGCAAATTTAAACGTTAAGCAAATATAAATCAGTCATATATTTCTTCCGTTAGTTAAGAAAACTTTATTTTTGTGGTGGTTAAATAAAGTGTTCATAATATTCCTTGGTTAACCTCGTTAGAGTTTGGAATAATTTAATTAAATATTGGCCATTAATAGATTTAAATTATCAATGATGATGGGTAAATTAGAAACTAGAAATTTTGTGACTGCTGAAGACCAATTAGTAAATGTGCCCCAATAAAATGAATCAAAGTAAGTAATTTGATTGGAAAAGTTACACCAACAAGTCCTGATGAGAAGTTGGGATAATCTCATTATTAAACTGCATTCATTTGAATGAGTGACATAGCTAACCTAGAAACAAACCGTCCAAATTAATTATCAAAAGTGTCGAAAATGTTTGCAATATCAAACCGCCTTTAGAAAAAAAAAATAAAAATAAAAATAGAGCAAGTAATTCCAAAATCAATGTTTTAGAATCATGTTTACTCCAACTAAGCATACTTAATTAAGTTGGCCAAGGATACGTCTTTAATTAATCTAATAATAAGGAAACATTTATACTTTTTGTCTGTTTAATTTTAAGAATTTTATCAGTACGATAAAATTAAATTATTCAAATGGGACACAAATTATATTGAGAAAGAATGTGGTGTGGTTGAGTTTGCTTTTTCAACTAGACTTGTTTAAATTTTCTTACCTCACTTTACCCAATCCATTAGAGTGCGAATACAGTCATGTATTGTAGTTGGTGACGAATTTGATAAGAATCTTGATCCTTACTTAAATATCTTTGTTTCTGCCGTCGTTAGGATCTTTTCTATTCCAATGAAACCTCTTCCACGAGTACGAATTTATGACAATGATTGCTTAGATTGGCATGGCCATACGATGTTTTACATCACTTTCAAATGGAACCATTACGAAAGGAATCCCTCAATTTCAACATAATTCTGAATTTGTCTCTCAACAAATAAAAAAAGTTTGAATTTTCATCCCTAAGCTATTGTCATTTCAATTTTTTTTTTTTTATTAAGGGCATATATATTTCCAATAGTAGGTTTATCTTGCAAGAAAAGAGAAATCATGTACTCATTTCGTTTATTGTTTTGTTCATTAAGCACATTTCACTTGCCCTAGTGTTAATATGGGTGAGAATTAATCGTAATCATTACCAAATGCAATTTTTTTTCTTTGGTTAACTTACCAAATGCAATTCAACATTGAAAGCAAACAGATTTTGAAACGTTAGCCGTAGGCAAAACTAAATCATCATTTTTGGACTAACGCTTGCGTCTCTAATGAATGCTTACGCTGGGCGCGCATTAAGAAAACATCGAATCAGATGACCATAATCCGAGAATAATGTTTCTGACAAGTGGTAGATTAGGTGAACCGAATTCATGAATGAAAAAGACTTGCATAATCTATTCTATTGCCATTGTTGTTTAATAATTCAAAGGTGATAACAGATTACTTACAATAATTCTAATTAATCGTCGCATGTGGTACTTAAGTTATTAAAAGCAAAAAAGTTCCTATTAGGTTGGCCTACAAATGAACTAGTCTTGGCATAATCTTCTTTTGATTAAAACTTGACGAGTATTGATCGACAAATAGTCTAGCAATATCTAATCAGTTTTGTTCATGACTTAATGAGTGCATTTTAATCCCTTCCAACTCCTTGATCTTTAATTTTTCTCTGATTTGTTTTGTTAATTATAGTTTATCTAGGAGGTATTACATATGGGTGATCGGGTTGGTAGTCCCGCGAAGAAGATATTCCTTGTCTTGAGCTGTATTTCTGTAGTCATTGGTGCCTGTGGCGGACCGTTGATCACCCGTTTGTATTTCCTCCACGGTGGCGGCAGAGTGTGGCTTATAGGTTGGTTACACACCGGAGGATGGCCGGTTATTTTCATCCCGCTTATAGCCGCCTACTTCCACCGCCGGAGTACAACCCAGCCAGGATCAGATACCAAGCTAGTTCTCATCAAACTTCCAACACTACTGGCAGCCATGTGTGTTGGCGTCATTATTGGCGTATCAAATTACTTTTACTGTTTTGGCATCGGCCACTTGCCAGTGTCCACGTCGAGTCTAATCCTCGCATCCCAACTCATCTTTACTTCGTTTGCTGCTTTCATCATTGTCAAACAGAAGTTTGATGTGTATACAGTAAATGCCGTTGTGTTGTTGAGCATAGGATCGGCGGTTTTGGCTATGCATGCGGGCGGCAATGACAGACCCAAGGGAGAGAGTAATAGGATGTACATCTTGGGTTTTATTTTCACTTTTGTATCTGCAGCTGTATCAGGGGCAATCTTCCCCTTGATAGAGTTGACATACATGAAAGCAAAACAGGCAATCACCTATGCTTTGGTGATGGAGATTCAGATAGCCTTCTGTATATCTGCATCTCTTGTCAACATCATTGGAATGATAGTGAATCACGACTTTCAGGTCTGTCTTTCTAATTGTAATCTCAATGAAAAACGCAGAATTCGTATAATGAAATGACTCGGAATATAAAAAGATACGAGTTAAAGAACATAATAGCTCATCAGAGACTGTACATCAGTTATTGAATGAGGCCTCAATGTTTTGCAGGCAATTTCACATGAAGCAAGAAAATATCAACTTGGGGAAACAAACTATTACGTGGTGCTTGTCTGCATTGCCATTGTTTGGCAATTTTTTACCTTGGGTATCACCGGGATCATCTTTTGTTCTTCATCTTTGGTATCCGGCATCATCATTACCTTCTTACTTCCGGTGACAGAAGTTTTAGCTGTCATTTGCTACCACGAAAAGTTTCAAGCAGAAAAGGCCGTTGCCCTAGTTCTATCTCTTTGGGGATTTGCTTCTCACATCTACGGTGAGTTCAAGCGCAACAAGAAGAAAAAGAAACAAATGGACGACACAGATATATCCGCAGATGCTCTTCCATGATTTTCTCTTGTAATATGAGTGAAGCTGATTAGACCTAAGTGGTAGGTGTGCAAATGTTGAAACATGTCATTAATGAATTTTGTGTGCAAAGAGTAAAACAAAACACAGAAACACGTCTCATTGGATTTTCGCTACTACTTGTTTGGCAACCATATCTTGTAAGAAAGAACAGAGGAATTGCAAAATTTATTTACTGTTTGATAAAATGAGATGTTGCTTCAACAATCTTACGCACTATATGAATATTTTCATGCTATTAAGTGACAAAGAAACGCGTGTGGTTCATGACTCAAGCTTCACATAATTGACCTATACATGTAACTCAAATTCGTTAGCAATTGCCTAGCTGCTGAAGATGCCGCCAATTAGGAGGAATAAAACTTCTGCAAGCTAGAGATGTCCAATAAATACCCATCCGTGATGAAAGCAGCAGTCTTTTATCAGCAAAAGAGTTTGAATCAGCCACTAACCAGTTAGATTGATTCCCTTTGTGACTCCGAGTTTCAGCTAATGATGGCACCAATCAAAGAATCTTCATTACGAACAGAAGGATCAACATCAAGATAGAGAATTCAAGCACAGATCTGGTGCTGAGGAATCGATCAAAAATGTGCTGCAACCTGTAATTCAACCAGTAGACAGCTGCTGGTAAAGCCTGTTAATCATATCAGCATGTTCACCACATTAAGAATGGTGACCAAAGAGGCCAACATATTTAACCAAATGATGATACAGATTATGCACAGTTCATTCTTGCAATCCAAGTAATAAGGAAATCAATATAATAGTTATGTCCCTTGGCCTGTAGGTCCTGATACAGCAGACCCAAATTGACACAATGCTACAGAATTCGCCAGGGGTAATAATTTCGTTAAACCTATTCTAAAGGGCACGGCAATTGTCCTGTTTCCAGCATGAATCCCGGCCCTACATTTGTTCCTCTGCACATTTTTTATTACCGAACTCGGAACACATGCTCTGTTATTACTGCACATTTCCCCATTTAATGTGGTAATGCCAAATGAGAGCGGGAAAATTCCCTGTTTCTATTTCACACCAGTGTGATTTTACAGATAAGCAGGTAACATTGGAAGCTGAATCCAAGTAAGCAACACCATTCAATTGGGCGATGCCAGTTGAGACACCTCAAATGTGGTTTGATTTCATAACTAAGCTATACTCGGATTTTTAAGTTCGACTAGGATCTTAGGTAAAAGTTCAGGTAAGGTATGCACCAAGGGCCAAGCAGATACACATATCTTTAACTTTGTTATTTCCTCTTTAGTTTTTGGAGACAAACTTCAACAAACTGTACAGGAAAGTAAAGGCAAAGCCAAATCTTTGTGCAACTGAGAAAACGAAGATAAGAGATGTACAGAGTAAGTCAAATCTTCTGGTCATTTTCACAACACATTCACTGATCAAAACTCCAACATAATTCCAGAGCATTATAACAATTCAAAAACAGCTTACCGGTTTTCTTCATTGGAAACTTCTTCCTTGGCAAACTCATCTAATATAGCACGCTGGCGCTCGTTTAAGACTCTGTATACAAAATTAAAGCAAATAACTTAGTGGCTTTGAAAAAACTTATAGGAGACATAATTTATATCTCTAAGGGACCTTACTAGGAAATTAACATCTCTAAAAGACCTCAAAGTTTTACACAACAGTTTGGCTAGAAAACCAGGAAAGAGGAGAACGAGAAGATTTGTCATCTGCCCTCCCTCAGGTGCAGAAGTTTTTATGCAGTCAATTAGGAACTTAAAAAAGATTTTCTCATACATAGTAAATTTATTTGTAGGTGTTGTACATCAACAAATCAGCATACATGGAGTTAAAAGCACACCATGGACCTCAACTCAAATAAAGTACAGGCTGAGTTGAAATGAAGCACAAATTCACTCAAAAATTTTGAAAAAGCATAAATTGGTGTTCTTTCATGACCTGCGAATTCACTCAAAAAACACAATATGGCTTTCAGCTTGAAGAGCACGGGTGACTTTTACACTCTGCTCCCTTTCAACAAATTCTCAGAGAAATTTGGGCTTTCAGATCACATACCATTTTCACTTTCTTTCAGCAAGGAACCATTTTACAAGCAGTAAGCAGACTGCATTATTTGCTTACAGATATTCAATAAAATCGAGTCAAACTTGTAAAAGAGAACCAAGAAAAATCGTAGTGTAAAAAGAGCTTACACAGGGAAGTTTACGCGAAACCGCACATACTGATTTCCATGATCTACAAAATAGCCTCTCTTCGGCAAGCCTGCTCACAATCATTCATTCAGGTATCATAAGAAAACAGAAGATAAGAAGGCCAAAGAAGCTGGAGGAGCATCAATCAAGTCTCTAGAGCTGGAAGCAACAAATTCCTATACCTTTGCCTCTTAGCGTCAGAAGTTGTCCGTGTTGAACCCCCTTAGGAATCTAAACAGAAAAAGAAGCCAAAAGATGCAAAATCATCCTGATCAAATTCTATTTAACAGATCACCCCACAAATGCTTTCAGTTTGCATAAAGAAAACCATAGGTAAAGAAAGTAAAGCACTAAGTGTCAAATGCTATTGGAAAATTTTTGAGATCAGAGTGCAAACGGAAAACCCCAATTGCAGATTTTAGTCATAGACAAGAACTAGCCTGCCCAAAAAGAAATAAGATTGATTTCTCTCTCAGTATTGAGTTCCACTAACAGGCACTATAGATATTGTCAAAGAAAAAAATAAAACCATACAAGAATCAGGTAATAAAAATCTGATTAAACTTCAGAGGCAACAGAGGAAACCAAACAAGTTTTAACTTCAAAAAAACCTAAGACAATTGCATAGACACATAACGCAGCTTGACATCAACGAAAAAATAGCTCATATTGACGATATGAGGTGAATTAAGCATCATACTTGCAGTTGCACTTTTCCAGATAAAGTTGGCACTTCCACCTCCCCACCAAGTATAGCCTGTTAAAAAACGCATAAAAAAAGAACCGCATATCACGTAGAGCACATTTCCATAGATTTGCTCAATAAGCACTAGAAGAAACTATAGCAAACATCTCATAAAAACAAGGGGGAAAAAAAAAGAACAGATCAAATGCATAAGTTCAAATAAATATCCCTGTTTCTTGCCTTGTTATTGGGACACCAAACTGCTGCCATACATTAACCGATTGGTGGTCTACTTATTTTTTGGAGATATGTTCAAGATTTTCGATTGTGGCGACTTTTCCAGCGGACAATCACTTTTAGAGACATAAGATATTTGTAAAATTTTCGGAGTCAAAAGATGCCTGTCACCTGGACTGTGCCCTCAGCTATTGGCAGCTATTCAGAGGATCAGAGGACACGGAAATTTAAATTCAGTTTATAAAGGCCTGATGGTAAAAGCATTTTAATGCAAGGATAAAAGAGCAAAATATCTAAATTTGGTGAAACCCAAGAGATAATGGTTCAAACCAAATTAAAGAACCACTGAAGTCAAGAATAAAACAGCGTTTGAATCGGTTTCATCACAAACAATCCCTGAGTATTAACACAAACTGAGATTGTAAAGCTCAACGAAGAATATGTGAGGATGAAATGTGAGCAGAGGCATACTAAATGATTTGAGGTGAAATACTTGTCCTAAATTGAAGGCAGTTAAAACTAGAGTATGTCAACCTGCTCAATGGCGCTACAGTTGATTGGCCTTTTCTTAAGATGCCTTTGCTCAGCCTCTCAATGAAGCAGAAACTGAATGGTAAAAATAAAGAAAGGAGTAATTCTCCCACATATTGCAATCAGAAAAAGTTCATATGGCTTCACAACTCTCCACAATCAAAGAGATTGGTCCCAGTAATCAAGGCAGTGTACAGGAAAATGAAAGAATGTAGCAAGTTTATTCAATGAAACATGGCCAAGATACAAGAGCAGAGTACAGACAAGCTCTGTAAAATACAAGCTAAGATGGTAAATTATAGTAGCTGATCCAAGTCCAGATAACAGAGATTTAAATGAAACCAAGAGAACGAATCTTACTTGTGTAAAACTAATATTACTATCTACATATATATCAGCACCATCCCTGACAAATATGGGGTCTTCAGATACCTGAAACAAAAGGTGGGTAAATTTTCAGAAAGACAAGAACAGTGAAGCAAGCCAATTTGTTAACATGGAAAATCCACAACAGATTCATTAACAAATTATTCAGCTACCTTCCTAACAAATAGGGCCAGAAAAGGGGAGGAAAAGAAGCAAATTACATTCAAGTTAATAGTCAATAGATGAAATAATTAATGAGCTCTTTTTTCTATCAGTAAAACCACATATTAACTTATTAGATCTATCCTTAAAAGCTTCAAGTGCATGAATTCTGAACAACGGAAAGAGCAGGGTGGAAGAATAAGAATCCTTGTACTAACAGGCTCAGGAAAGTAACAGGAGCATATTCAAGAAACTATTTAAACCAACAAATTTTTGAGTCCTGAGCAGAAAAAAGAAAAAAGAAAAGAACAAGAACAACAAATGAGTGTTCTACCTTAATGTTGATGAATAAGTTTCCTGGTTGGAATCCCCGCTTGCTAGCATTACCAGATTTTGGAACACGAATAGTATCCCCAGTATCCAACCCTAGCCAATAAAAAAAGAAGAGAAATTTGAACAACTGTTTGTTATTCTATCTCTGTCTCTTTAGAAGCCATAACATAATCCGCACAAAACCTACCAGGTGACAATAATTATTTAATTCTAAAAATCAATCTTCAAAAGCAGTCTCTGAAAAGTGAATTATATGATAACAGAAAGCTTGTTTCAGGCAAAAGTTTTTAATAACCACCAGAAGTTCATGATCAATATGACAATGTTACATTTTTCAAAGTTGCCTGAGGGAACTTAGTAAAAAATGTATATACTGTTGGAAAAAAAAAACAAAGAAAAGATCAATAAAACAAGCCTTTCCCCTCATTAAGAGTTCAGTACAATCCCAAATCTTTCACAACCCCCAAATAAGAAAGAGAGAGCAGCTCTATGTTGGGTACTAATAAAAATAGACAGCACTGAAGCAAAGCAATTAAAATTATTCATGCAACTCAAGTCCAACCTCATTCACAACCACATATAGAATTGCCAAGCTCTACTTCATATTTAGACAAAAAAAATATTCATCACGAACCTGCTGGAACTGTTACTTTGACCTCCTTCACTCCTTCAACTATACCAGATCCTTGGCATTCCCTACAAAATTCCTAAAATAACATTCATATTAAAATTTCACTCTCTTTTTTCAATTTTTTGAAATGACTAATAAAGAAATTAACCTTCACAACTCGTCCAGATCCGCTGCATGTATTGCAAGTTTCAAAAAAAGGACCCAATGAAACCTACAACACCGTACATGAAATGCTGAAACAAGTTCAGAGGGAGAACCAATGTAAAATTTGGATTATTCATATGGACACGTATCACCAATAAGTACTTACTTTCCCTGCGCCTCGACAACTGGGGCACACTTTTGATCTTGCATTCAATGGATGGCCACGACCATCTGGATATTTTAGAACAGAAGACAGGGCCATTAAGTCAATTCTATAAGATTTAACAGAACACATTACAAAAGGAAAAAGAAGGAAAAAAAAAGTCTGGATTCCAATAGATCACAAAGGCTCCAATGCATGGAAACAAGCATTGGGCTTTCTGGAAATTTATGAGGCACGAAATGCGAAATAAGGAAAATGAATTTCGAAAACAACAATCTACTCACCACAAGAATCACATGTGACATCTGCATCGAAAGAAAGATGCTTAGTGCACCCCTGAGCAGCTTCAGAAAAAGTCAGTGAAAGCTCCACCTAATTAATCAAACACACAATACAGTTAAAGAGTGATTCAGCTCATCTCAAGATGGCGAATGGATGAAAGGATTATTACCTCAATGTCGGTGGCCATAAAATCAGCTGCATTTTCAAATATCTACAAGATAACAATGATAGTCACTCGAGGATAAATTGACAAACTCCTAGAGCTGATAAACCAAGAAGACAGAAAGATTACCTCAGAAAAAACTTTGTGAAATGAATCAGAAAATTCATTTCTATTAATATCACTATAACTATAACGAAAGCCACCAGCATCCCCCATAGAGAATTTTACACCCTCAGCAGTTCCGTTATCCTCCTTCATCTGTCATCCACAAAACCCCAGGTGACAACAAGACAGATGCTAAAATTCAAAAATGACATACAACGTAGACTGAACTATTACCCTGTCATATTGAGATCTCTTTTTAGGATCTTGTAAAGTCTGTAAATCACCATCAAGGATTAAATAATTCCCATGAATCATACCAAAAAAAAAAAATTAAAAAAAATAAATAAATAAATCTGAGAAATAATTGGGATATACGAAACAAACTACAAACCTCATAAGCTTCTCTTATCTCTTGAAACTTTCTCTTCGAAGAAGGATTATTCCTATTAGCATCCGGGTGGTACTTCTTAGCAAGCTGAAATGTGAGTCCAAAACAGTGAACAAATTGGATTACTACAGACATCTTTTAACAGGATAAGGATAAAACAACTTAAGGACGAATATTATTCAAATGAAAATAGTAAACTCCTTTCCATATTGAACACCAAATCCAATATCTATATCAAAATTTTGAGTATCAGGTTAGTGTTAATCTAAATCTACTGTGGAAATAGTTATTAGCCCATTTCAGCTTATCATCATACTTCCAGTACCTCTAGCACTTGGCAGCCTTAGAGCAAATTCTAAATGATGGATGTTGATCCCTTATGCTGATATAGTGATATGACATAGTCTTCTAATAGCCTAGTTACAGAAAATTCAAAAGCAGATCAATAATAGACTCACGGCATGAAAAGCCTTCTTAATTTCCTCTCTGGTGGCAGTTTCAGAGACTCCAAGAATTTCATAATAATCCCGTTGCTTGGCATCGGAAGCTGAAAAAAAATTAATCACATGTGTCAGATTCCAAGATAATACATCACATTATAAACCACATAAAGCAACACATAGCAAAACCTATAAAGAAAGTGGAAAACCTGCAGAATGAATAAAATTCTTTGCCGTCAACATCCATTTAGTACTCACTAAATCAGCAGCATTCAAAATGGAAGTGCGATGCCACATTTCTGCAGAAGCATAACACCAATGATTACATGTGACGACAATAAATTCAATCGAACAACATCAGCTCCCAATGAAATAGCAATGCTTCAACAACCGGCTTAAAATATACTCAAATGATGAAGATCAAACTATCTAAGTTTACACAGCGTGGAAAAAGCCACTTTCAAATTACGAATCCAAAAATGTAAAGAAAATAACTGCGCAATAGAGTTCTTCACCACTGACACCAAGAATCTCCATGATTAGCACCATTCAGTTTCCAATTTGAGGATGATTCAATTAAATGCATCTATACACGCACATTGTAAAACGAACAAAAAAGTAACTGTACAAAAATTGTAAGCTTATAATTGCCTTCTTACTTGGGCGGCTATGAGGAAACGCCGAAGAAGCGGTTCCATGTAACTGCCTGCTTATGGATGAAGCAACTGGAAAGCTTGAACGTCGATACTGAAACAGCGAAGAAAAACACAACTGAATCGAATGACAAACAGTATAAAATTGATTTCATCCATATTTTATCCACTTCTTCTTAATCCAAATAAAAAAAAAAAAAAATCCAATTAGAAATTGTTACCGAAGAATTCTGTAGAATCGCATTTGTTGATGACCAAAGCGGTTTCCATCTGCGCATTGTTATAGTAATCGAAGTTGATTTCTACTGAAAAGACGAATTAAGCGACGGAAGCTGGCGGAGAGAGTGGTTTTCCGGTGAGAGAATCATAAAAGCGACGCCGAACAAGTTCATGAATTTCTGAACTCCAATGGAAATGCTATGGAGGTTTTAGAGGGAGGGGTTTAAGCCAAACCGGAAAGGAAGCAGCGGTCCGGTGGACAGAGGGGAATAATGTGGCGGTTGGATTGAGAAACGGCGTCGTTACTCTACGAAAAGCCACTCTTGAGTGAAGGCGTAATTTAGTTTGGCCATCTGACCACGCCTCTTTATCATGTACTGACTAATGATACTCTTTGACCACGCCTTTTTATATTGGCAGCCGAAATGGACAATGTTGACCACAATGGGGTTAACTGGTTAAAGTCCGAAATCCGAATTGGTTGCTTTATACAATAAGTGATATGAACGATAATAGTAGTTTACGGCGTACTACTTTTTGTATACTTGTCGGGCGTAAAAGTCGATTCATTTCTCAAAGTTACACAATTTATGAATTTGGTAGAACGAGAATTGTGATTAGTGACTACTGTCCGATTCTCTGAGTGGAAGAGAACAAGAAAAATTGAACCAAATGATGTTTGGTTATAGAGAACATTTTATTTCCGAATAATGTACACAATTTTATCAGCTGATTGAAAAATTCGAATACGTTAGTGAATTTTGATTCAATTTTTTCAATACTTTATACAAGTTCTTAAACGACAGATAAAACATAAAAATGGAGAGAGTAGTACTAATTCAGGCGGGTCAAGGGAGGTTATGAGATGGCTGTTATAGATTAATAAAATCAGAAATGTAACAGATAAAATTTTATAATTTTCACAATGACTTGACTTAATACCTGCAGAGAAATTAGAGAGACAGTCTTCAACTTCTTGAATTTTTAAGTTTTAAGTGACAAGGAATGTTTCATCCAAAAGTTAGTCTCCTTTTTTTCACTCAATCAATCGGTGCTAGACCTTTTCCAGTAATATGAATATAAATATGTTTCCTTAAAAAAAAAAGTCTCCTTTTTTTTTCACTCCTCACAGACATAGATCTAAAGCGCTAACTCATTGTAAAGATAGCAGAGTTTGACTCTTAAAAGAAAACAGAAAAAACAGTACAATTATTAGTAGAATTGTATCCCCAAGTTCAAATTAAGAAACAAACGTTAGATTATAGGATCATAATAGAAAAATGGAATCTACCAGCAATTATCGTGATAAATTGATACCGACCAAGTCATCATTCCTCAAAAGCGAGGAAGCGAGTTTGAGTTTTATTTTTAAATAAATAATGATTGTTGGAAGATATTTATCTCTTGAGAGTAGTTTTAAAAAAATTAAATTGAATATTGTAACATTACAGTAAAGAAAAGCAAATATTCCTTCCATCCCACAAAAATAATTCACATTAAGTTTTGTACTATTTTTAATACAAATTTCAAAATTCAATGTAAACTATTTTTCTAAAACGACATTAGTACTAAATAAGAACTGTGTGAATCTTTGTGGCACGTGGGGATAACCTTGAAAAACTGAGAGTACCATTAGATATTCAGATTTGAAAGCAACAAATCTTGGAATACAAAAGGACCAAAAAGATTTGGTCACATTACAATGACAAATATGACATCTTCATTAATGCATATATGGGCAAAGGTAAAAACTTTTTCCTTGCCCTGAAGAAGAAAAAAAAAAAACAAATATATTGTAATAAACGTAATAGAAGTCATAGAAAATATGACTTTCTATGAAGACAACAATTAGAGAGAGAGAGACAATAATAGTAAGCTTTGACACCACTAGCTTCGCTAAACGAATTAGCGAACCTAGGGTGATTTTGGATAGTTAAAAACGACATTAGAAATTGATAATCGAAAAACTAATTGAGTTGAATTTAAGGACATTTGGGGCGTCCTTCCTGTGTTTTCCAGTTGTTGTAGCACTTGCAAACTTGCTTGTTTCCGTAGTAACCAGGGGGGACACAGAGGCAAGTGTTGCAGCATTTGTTGCAGAAGAATAGGCAAGGCTTCCTGTATTGTGTCCTCCCACATCTCCTATTGCACTCTGGCTTGCATTCTGGTGAACAAAGCAAACCGGCGTCACACACGAAAAGTGATACAGAAGATTTTAATTTTATTTGAACAATATCATTAGAGTGGACAAAAGTACTACTAGTGAAACAACCCTCATTTTTTTTTTGTCGAAAATATTTAGTGTCTATGAGACAAAGTGATTGGATTAATATTTGTGAGGAAACCGTCGTAATTTCCTAGAATGAGATGAATTGAGATCTGTACAGTGAAGAAGGCGCCCGAAAATTAAGAAATTAGGGAGGAAAATTAAATTAACAAGTTTCTGCAGGGGCGAAAAATGGAAGAAAAACGGGGGAACGCAAATACTTACGCCATGGCTTGAGGCTTCCTTCACCATATTTTGACTGCAACACGAAATTCCGTATAAAGGAAAAGTACTGGTTAGAAACTCCATTAGAAACATTAAGCATGGAAATCAAAGCGAATTTAACTAATCTTTCCGTTCCATTTTAATAGTTGGTTATGTATATAAATGCGGCGAATTCGGCTTACCCGGCCTGCAGTGTTGGCATTGGCCATAACAGTGGTGGCAACCATGGAGAAGGCCATGAGGGCCAAAAGCAGAAGAGCAACAAACTTAGCCATTGCAGGGAGTCAAAGAAAATGAAGAAGGAGCCTAAGGAGTAAATGGGAGGCTTAGGCTTAAATGTGATTGTACTTTTTTTTCCTTTTTCTGTTGGTTGTGGTGCTTTTGGATGAGTGTAAAGGTGGACTATAAATAAGACCACCTAGAGGTTCTCCTCTCCCTCTTATTTATTTATTTATTTATTTTTATTTCTTGGATTTGATCTGTGTCTCTCATCTTACAGAAATGCCCACCAACAGTCTCAAGAATAATTGTTTATGACAATGCAGTAAATTTTAGTAAATATCTTTCCAGACTAGAATAAGTTACGACTAGTGGTAAGACTGTAAGTAAATTTATTTTGACTAGTTTGATAATTTCGATGGAAGTTTAAAAAGGAGAAGAAAATATATATATCTTTTCCGGCATACTTTTACACACAATTGTAAAAATATCTCTTGAAATTGCTGCGGCAACAAATAGTTTTGTTATTATTCCCACAACTTTGTAGTTAAACTAAGGTCTTGATTTTTGATTGTGTGACACGCGAAATCGGAGAAATTTACATGTTGATAATGTCACACATTTCTTCACTAGGTGATTGGATGAGTACTTGAAATTTTACGTTGCCCATTTTCAATGGTGTACAAAACTGTACGTACGTAGAAGCTTTTTCTTTGTCCCCTCTTTACTTTCATGATTTTGTTGGAAGGTTGAGACAACATGGTTCTCCATCAAACCGCCTTAATCTTACGACGGAGTAATATGTGATTCTATTTTGTTAAGTAATAGAAAGTAATGCTCCATGAAACCACGTTAATTAAAGACTGGGAAAAAAAAATAAAAAAGGAAAACAAACAAAAAATGAGAGTAACAACATTATTTTTGTGGTTTCCATGGCATGTATTTCGGGGTATGGAGAAAAACTGCCGGTGATTGATTAAATGCTGTTGTTGAACAAAATCGAGAAAGTTAGTTGAAAAGTGCTGCATTCCAGGCAGAACCCAAATTATTAAAAAAAAAAAAAAAACGAAATAGTTCAGCAAAGACACCGTTGGATCGGTTTTCGTTACATCATTGAAGAACATAACGCCAAAAAACTGAACAAAATAAAGATAATACTAAAACTCTATGTTGCCCTTTTCTTCCTCCATTTTTCTTCGAAAGTGGACAACTTGGTCTTTAATAACTCATCCAACTAGCAGTTTTCAACAAATTTTAACCTGAGGATCTCAAATACAACTCCATGTGACATCCTTTAAATCATTTGAAATGTAACTTAATCTCTTAATCATTAGGGTTCACATTACAATTCTGTTAGTCGTGCGTTAGTGTTAATACTCTTTCCGTCTCATTTTACCTAGTTAAATATAACAACCTACTGTTATAATGAAATTACCAAGAGTATTCCGTAATACAACATAAAAAGTAATACACAGAAGATCCGATCCGAGATAGATCAATCTTACAAGTAGATGGCTAGGAGGATGATGATGATGTTTTGGAGGATTGGAATGGGCAATAAAATAAGGGATCAATAATTAAAGGGACGCATGTGCGGGCATCTGAGGCAAAATAGAGAAGCACATGACCAAGAAGAAAGATGCCCCCCTTTCCCCAGTCTCAATCCACCGCACCCTGCGCTGTAATCCATCCCCTAGTGTCTCTCACTTGCATATGCTTCTTCACAACAGTCCTTTTCCCATTTGCAAAACCCCTTGTGTCTCTTTTTTTTTAAAAAAAAAATATACACTTACTTAATTAACTTATATAACTATTTCACTTTATGTTAAATTATTTACTCCCTCCGTCCCATAATTATTGTCCACTTTGTCCAAAAACTTTTGTCCCAAAATTATTGTCCAATTTAACTTTTTATGGATCAAGTTACACATTTGTCCTTAGTAAAAAACATTATTCATAAACTCATAATGGTTAAACAATTACTTATGTAGGGGTATATCCGGTTGTTTAAGGTAAAATATAGTTAAATTTGACCAAAAATAAAATCTTTCATTTCAGTAAAATTGGACAATAATTATGGGACGGAGGGAGTAATTTTTTTCCCTTCCATTTTCAGTTCATCATCAATCTTTTTCATTGCCATTTACAGCCGAATGGAAATACAAAACTTTTTGTTATTTGCAACAACATTATACTAAACCTTAAAGTCTTCATTTTAGATAATTACTTAATTATCTCTCACAAGATAATTTGATTGTTTATTGGCTAATTTCCGCCCACTAGTCCAAATAGTGACCTTTAAGGTCATAATTACGTTTGCAATTGACTTTTTAAGAGATGCTTCCACAAAATATCAAAACTCAAGGGATGTTATATGCAATTAACATATATACTCCCTCTCCCCTCCCCCCTCCCTCTCTCTCTCTCTCTCTCTCTCTCTCTCTCTGTGTCTGTTTTGGAGTTTGTTTCTTTGTGTCAGATTAGGTCAATAGGAGTCATGAACTGATGAACTAATGAAAAATCTACCGTACATACTCTAATAATCTGGACATAATATACCTCTAATTAATGTGGTACAATATTTTATGACACTTCAAATGTCTAGTTTAATTTATCGTAAATTCGAATTTGTTGAGACAGTGATTTTAGATTTGAATTAGTTGAGACAGTAATTTCAGATATACATTAACTGTAGTCTAAAAGAAATGATAAATCTAATCAAAATGCATGTCGATTGAGTATAATTTGAAATTAGACTTTCTTAATTTCTTGTTTGAGTGAATAGAATTTTATCGTTTAAGACTCAAAAAGATTGTGACAAACATACATCATCTTTAAAAAAAGAAAGAACAAAAAAAAAGAAAGAAGAGCTTTTACGGTTCAATTATTAGTGAACCACGTGAGATACGTATACCCTCTCATGCACCGTGCACGAACAATAATTCGTCCAGAAATCATTTAAAGGACTCAACTTCATGTTTATATATAAATATGAGGAAGTCTTCGTCCCAAAACCAAAACTGACCACCAAGTACATTTCCTCTCAAGTACAAAACAATACTACAATAAATGAAATTATTATTTTAGAATGAAAGAAATAAGAATTTATGATGGATACTATTACAACTGTAGTACATGATAAAAAAGATAAGTTTTGATTAATAATTGCACAGACGATCGACGCTAATCTTATTCACGATCTCATGCTGGGACGTTGTCTAAATGAATCGTGCTTGAAAGCAAACGTTGTCCAGAATCACCCATCTCCAATTTATTAGCTTATTCTTTTCTCTTTAATTCATTCCAATATAAAAGAAGAAAGAGACAATCAATCACTATTCAGTGCCAAATGTCAATGACAATGCATGCATTAACATGCAGGGTTGATCAAACCAAACTGAGAATTAATATGATAAAGGCAAGAGAAATACGTTTGCGTAATGCCAAAATCTCGATCCAGAGTTATTAGAAGATAAAAAGGAGTTAAAAAGATGGAATCCTCATTCATATTTGTACATTGACAATGTGCATACTTATAAAAGTTCTACTACAACTATTTCCTGATATATTAGAGTATCATTATCTCGTACAACTATACAACAACCTACAAAAGATTTATAAAATCAAATATACAACTGACTAATACCGTCTCTCAAGTTGGAAGTTGTAAATGATTGCAAACGCCTAACTTGGATAAAAGAAACTTTAACTGGATAGAACCGAGAGATTTAGTAAGGAAATCAGCAGCTTGCAATGTCGTTAGAATATAGGAAGGCTGAACAAGTCCCAACTGAATTTTTTCCCGTATAAAATGGCAGTCAATCTCAATGTGTTTCTTGCGTTCATGAAACACGGGATTGGAGGAGATGTGTAAAGCTGCTTCATTGTCACAATGTAAAGTAACAGGGACAATATCAAACACCTGCAAATCATGGAATAAATTTTTAAGCCAAGTGATTTCAGAACAAGCATGAGCCATTGATCGATACTCAGCTTCGGCCGAAGAGCGAGAAACGGTGTGTTGCTTCTTAGTTTTCCATGAAATTAAAGAACCACCAATAAGCATGCAATGTCCAGAAATTGAGCGACGAGTAGTAGGACAAGTTGCCCAATCAGCATCATAGAAACCAGTGAGCTTAAGATTACAGTCCGAAGGATAGAAAAGACCTTGCGAGATTGTGCCCTTCACATATTTCAACACTTTAAGGGCCATTTGCAAATGCGTAACTCTTGGAGAAGCCACGAATTGACTTAAAATGTGGGCTGGATAAGATAAATCAGGCCGAGTGATGGTGAGGTAAATGAGACGACCTATAAGACGACGGTATCCAGCAGGATCATCAATTGGATCACCCACATCAGCACGCAAACCATGATTTTGATCCATAGGGATAGAACATGGTTTAGCTGTAGTAAGGCCAGCATCATGGAGTATATCTGTAGCATACTTTTGTTGATTCAAGAAAAGACCATTAGGAGTATGACGAACTTTAAGACCAAGAAAGTAACTAAGATGGCCGAGATCTTTGATCTTGAAGGTAGTATCAAGCATGACTTTCAATTGCTGAACAATTGTAGTATTACTATTTGCAATGATCACATCATCAACATAGATTAAGATAGCAGTAAAATCAGTTCCATTGACTCTAGTAAACAAGGAGTGATCACAACGGGATTGTAGGAAACCAGCACCAATAAGGGTTGAAGAAAATTTTGAAAACCACTGCCGCGATGCTTGCTTTAAACCGTAAAGAGATTTGTCAAGTTTACAAACAGCATTGGAAATACCTGAAGGGGCCTTAAAACCAGGAAGCAGTCACATATAAACTTCTTCATCCAATGTGCCATGGAGAAAAGCATTGTTGACATCAAGTTGAGTCAATTCCCAATTTTTGGCGGAGGCAACAGCAAGCAAAGTGCGAATCATTGTCATCTTGGCAACTGGAGCAAATGTTTCTTTATAATCAACACCTTCGGTTTGAATATATTCCTTTGCAACGAGGCGAGCTTTGTAACATTCAAGAGTACCATCAGATTTATATTTGAGCTTGTAAACCTATTTACTACCAACTGCCTTCTTTCCTGGGGGTAAAGAAGTGATATGCCATGTATGGTTATCCTCTAGGGCTGCAATTTCTTTGGCCATAGCTTCCCTCCAATTGACATCTTGAATAGCGGATATATATGAGTGGGGCTCCTCAAGAGTAGGTACATGACACAGAAAAGAAAATGCATTATTATCCAAATCAAGAGGATACGTACAAGTAGGGGCAGAAACTGAATTACAAACGTATTCATGCAAATAAAAAGGTTTAGACACAACACGAGTTGATTTTCTAGTGGGTTGCAAAGACTGAGTGTTAGCTGGACTAGGGGGGAGGTCATGATCATTAAGAGAAGGAGAATCATTATCATGAGAAAAATCAAATTCATCAAAATCACATGGAAATGGCAGAATAAAGGAGGCGTCATGGTGACGAGACGCGAAAGGAAAGACAGATTCACGAAAAATAACGTCACGGCTAACAAAAATTTTTGATGTTTGAAGGTCATAAACCTTGTAACCTTTCTGAGTATTTGAATAACCAACAAAAATACATTTAGAAGCACGTGGTGCAAATTTATCTTTGGGAGGAGGATTTGTGCTGGCAAAACAAAGACAACTAAAAACTTTTAAATGGGTATAAGAAGGGAGCTTGGTATACAACAACTCATAAGGAGTTTTACCATGTAACCCTCTCAAAGAAGCCGGTTAATCAAATAAGTAGCTTCAAGAATACACTCACCCCAGAAAATGATAGGTAAATTGGCATGAAATCTAATAGATCGTGCCATATCTAGGACATGACGATGCTTACGTTCAGCAACTCCATTTTGCTTGGGGGAGGGGGGGGGGGTGTAAGCACTAGAAGTTTGATGAACCACTCCTTTACTAGTGAAGAAAGATTTGAGTTCTTGATTGCAAAATTCAGTGCCATTATCGGAGCGAAAAATTTTGACAGTTGAATTGAATTGATTTTGCACATACTGAAAAAATTCTTAATGAGCTCAGGAACTTCATGTTTAGAAGCAATGAGTTGTGTCCAAGTAGAACGTGAAAAAGCATCAACAATGGTAACCAAATAACGGAAACCACAATGAGTCGGGATCCGATAGGGACCCCACCCCATACATCACAATGTACAAACTCAAAGGGATTATGGTAAAGAGTAGCACTAGATTCAAAGGAAAGATGAGGTTGTTTGGCAAGAGAACAAATTTCACATTGCAATTTTCGTACAAGTTTCAACTCATGAAGCAAAGTACGAATCTGACTCAATTTTCAGAAGATGCATGTCCTAAGCAATGATGCCATAAAGTGAAGAATCTAAGCACTTGGAAGCATTAGCAGAAATTGCTGGAAAAGAAACAGATTTATTCAATGCAAATTGGTACAATCCATGAGCTTGATCACCAATCTTCATTTGATCCTTCAGGGAAAGGTCCTGCAAGAAGCATGAAGTGGGAGAAAATACCACAAAACAATGATTATCTATACTGAGTTTGTGGAAATATATCAAGTTGATGTTGAATGAGGGAACATAGAGCACATTCCTCAAAGTAATCTGCGAATTTAGCTTAATATTCCCAAAATGGGTAACAACAACGGTATTCCCATTGATAAGGTTGTTTGAGACGTGAGGGACACAAGAGCAATGAAAAATTAGATGTAATATGATTACTCGCACCACTATTTTATAATCTACACGTCATTATAAATTGTAACATGAAGACAGTAACGAATACCTGAGAGACGATGATCAGTGGATGAACAACTTTGCTGACGAAGAAGAGTAAGAAGTTGGGTAACTTGTTCTTGAGTCAATTGAGGGGAAACAAAGCCATCGGATTGTGCAACCATTGGTGGAACTGGGTCATGGACGCGGTCATTGCCCGGCACAAGTTGATTTCCTAGATCACTTTTGAGAACAGCATGAACTGAAGATCTCGGTTGTTGCTGATTTTTGTTAATCCCTTTTCGACCACCTTTTGACTTGGAATTGGGAGGATAACCAATCAACTTATCACGGGAGCTACGGATATGGCCGTCCATGTTGCAATAGTCACAATGCAGATGTTTACGATTCAACACACTCATGTGAATTGGTTTGATGATGAGAGCTGTGAGAAACTTCAGCCATCAAGACATTCAGGAAAATGTGTGGGAACCAATTGCCTTCTTGTTGAACAATGGCATAGGCATCTTCAAGGGATGGGAGGATATCGCGCCGAGCAGCACTGTAACCCTCATTTAAACCCATGAGAAATTGCATAAGCTTTTGTTGTTCAATGTCTTCCAACCAGGCTTTAAGGATGATGCAACTTTCTCTAGTGGTACAAGCTGGAAAGGATTTCATGGCATTCAATTCATCCCATAGTTGTTTAAGCTTGGTGAAGTAGCCTTCAATATTAAGAGACTCTTGATTACACATAGCAATGGACCTCTGTAAACCAATAATACGGGTTGTACTCCCTTGAGCAAAACGTTGCTGAAGGTTGCTCCAAATCATGGTTGCGGATTTGCCATGAATGATTAATCCACCAATCTCTCGGCTAACAGCATTTAAGATTCATGATATAACCATATCATTACACTAATTCCATTGAGCAATAAGTTGAACATTAGAATTAGGTTTTGGATTTGATTAATCAACAAAACCTAGCCTTTTTCGGCTAGACAAAACAATCTCCATGGCTCGTTTCCATGGGATATAGTTAGAAGCGCCTACCAAAGGCTGATTGACAATCATCATCCCAGGTGAATCGGAATTATTGACAGTAATAAAATCCATCATTGGATTTGTGTGCACTATAGGAGAACTAGAAGGATTCATCATAGTGACTAGAAAAAAATGAGAAAGTGAAAAATAAAAAATTTAATTGCGAAAGCGTTTTTCTCGTGATACCATATTAGAAGATAAAAAGGAGTTGAAAAGATGGAATCCTCATTCATATTTGTACATTGACAATATAGATACTTATAAAGGTTCTACTGTAACTACTTCCTGATATATTGGAGAATCATTATCTCGTACAACTATACAACAACCTAAATAAGATTTACAAAATCAAATATACAACTGATTAATACTAGTATCATAAATGGGCTAGATTTTTGTGTCACGTTTAGCCTTAATGTCGAGATGATCCGCATTAAGGTAATCCATACATAAATATTTCATATAGGTCTAATAACTTGCAACGAAACCAATTTTTTAATTTACATTCACATATATTTCAACTTCAGACTACTATTATTATTGTCTCAGTTATATAGGGAAAAAAAAATTAAATAAACCCAAACTGGAATATGAAGATGTGAAGCAGAGCTAGCAGACTGTAGATACAACAAAGATATGAAAGCTGGTTTTTCATGGTTCTATTACCGAATCATACGAGTCATGCACATAGCTCCACAAACGAAACACTAAAAAGATTATGGATTCAAAGGATAAATAATTATTATATAATCTAGGATACTAAAAATCATTCCTTTTGATTCTACTTAGTGTACTTAATAATTGCACGCACTTTAACCAAAAAAAAAAAAAATACTCCCTCTGTCCCAAAATTATTGTTCAATTTGAGATTTCAGTTTTAGTATAATTTGAACTAGAAATAAAAATACAAACTGGACAATAATTATAGGACGGAGGGAGTAATAATAATTGCACGCACGATTTAGATCCATATTCGCCTTCTCTTGCTTGTATTAAGAAAATCTGCAATTACACTAACGAGTTATGTGAAAATCATTTTCTTTTGTACCATACAGGAATTAAAAGAAATCAATCACTATTTTCTGAATGATAATTAAATTGTACGTACTCATAATGCAACTAAAATATGAATCTGGATCTAAAAGGACCATTTAAATGGGGAAGATTGTGATGCCTAGTGATCTTGATGGCATGAGGTGATTCTCATTTATTGTTTGATGTCGGTGTTAAAGGAAAAAGTCCGTCAAAAGAATTTTAAAATGCACAAAGTTGTTAAAAATAAAAAAATTACATAAGGATATAACTGGAATGAAAAAGTAGATAGCAGAAAGGCCATAGAGAGTTCATTAACTCACAATTTATATTGCCTTCTTCTTGTTGAAATTAGGAGGAAGCCTGCCTACCCTAGTTAGTCATTCGTTGAAATTCATATTTTTGGTACAATTTATAAGGTAAAAGTCTAAGAACAAATTAGTTCCCGGATATGAAAACCTGTAATATCGAGTTTTAACTAAAAAATAATTTTCAATAGATGTATCGTAAATCTGTGCGTCGATGAGATCCTAAATAACCTAAACAATCCTCTAAATGTAATTTTAAGGGCTTTTTAAAAAAATTGTCTATTAGACTTTCGATCGAATGACATTAGTCTGGTAAGTGCCCAACATTTTGATAACCAAGTAAGACTATTCATCTTCCACAGAGAAGAATAAAGATTGTGCATAATGGTGTACTATAGTTGAACTTGTTATGATTCAGCATTATTTGTCCAGTCATTAGTTATATATAAATGAATAAACGTGAGTTAACTCAGCAAGCGGATTAGTCATTGTCAACAGTAAACACCGTGTTGTTTTGAGAAAAAAAAAAGAAGAAAAGAAAAATGAGTTGCAAGTATTAGAATTTGGGATGATTGAAATGCTTCTTCCCAAAGCGACTATTTCGCTTCTTAATGCAACTTTTTTCCTAGAGTTTTATTAGGAAGCTTTGTAGTTTCTGCAGACTCTAATAGATGAAACTTGAAAGCCCATCATGAGGTTATGGTTTGCCCTAAAATTGTTGAAGTTTGATTTGTTTTTGGGCCTGTCAAAAGACATGATCTACCGCTTGGGGCCTTTCAACCTTCAAGTATGGAAGGATTTATTAAACGCTTTGATGCAAAAATAATAACTGCACTAATGATCGTAGGAGGTTGAACTTCTCCACAGCCAGAGATTAGGTTAATTAAATTCCATTGAAATAAAGAAAAGCTCACTTTTCTCGCTTTTTTTGGAATTGTTTTGGTTTTTTTTTTTTGTTTTAAATCTTTTGGAGTTTAATTGGAAACTATTCATAATAGAAGAATATATTCGCTAAAATCTTATAACAGACCACAAATTTTAATTTATGTATCATTTGTAACGAATTTTCTTTCCATGAACGCCAATCCTTTCTTTTCACACATAAGGATGGATTGCTATCATACGTGAGTTTATCCATTTATTATTTAGGCTAAACTTATGCATGATTTTTCATTTTGCTTGTTTGCTAGGCAGATGTGGTACTGGTGCATTGGTACTTACTCCGGTAGAGTTGAAATAATTCCTCGAAACTTCTTCATTTGATCTATCAACTCAACCCCGCAAATATTATCAACCTTGATTTCTTTTTAATTTGAGTTGATCGAGATACCGAATACTCCCTCTGTCCCAAAATTATTGTTCACTTTGAGTTTTTATTTTTAATTCAATTTGTACCAAAAATAAAAAACCAAACTGGATAATAATTATAGGACGGATTGAGTATATATTTAATGAAAGTGCCTGAGCAATACTGAAAATATAAGAGATATATAATTCTCTCATTAAAGGTTGATAGAGTTTTTTTTTTTTTTTGCTTTTTCATACATTTCATACTTCAATTCTATTTGATTAATGCAAGACACGTGTTTAAAAAGTGTCTTGGTCATGAAAATTAAAAAGGGAGGGAAAAGAAAAGCGTCAGCATGAAATTCGAAATGTTGTCGAATCTTGGAGGAGCAAGAAGGGGACACAAAAACACTGAATTTGCAGCAAAAAATAAACTCATTCAACGAAATAATTATAAACAATGACGTTTAATGAAAGAAAATGTTATGGTTTAGACTTTAGGAAAAGCAATGCATGTTTTCATATTTGTCATTAGTGGTGCCCAAGAAAGACATGCAGCATATGATCATATCAAATCAAAACGTGATCTCTCTTTTTTGATGATCATTTGGAGAAAAGTCATGACCAATGATAAATCAATCTCTCTCTATAATGGTGCTACCTAATTAGTTGATATATATTATCAAATGGTCACAACACGTTCCCACTTAATGAGGGTTAATACTTAATTTGTTTTTCTTCTTCTTTCTTCCAAGTGGAATATCATGTCAATTTTGCGTTAAATCTGTACCCATCCTAGCTACTCCCAAAAATCAAAAGAAATTAAGAATAATAAGGCCACTCAAGGGGTTATAAAGGAGGTTCCATAAAATTAATTGAGCCACCGTGAAATGTCACACTATGACTACAATATGGTGAAATCGGTATTTTCTAGTAACACAAGCTTGATTTAGTTATGTAGATTTTTTTCAAGAATATTTTTAAGTATGTTCTTATCTTTATTTTTTGTTTATTTTTATTTTTTTGTACTAAGATGAATCTGCTTTATTTATCAGTTCAATTTATTGAACACAAAATCGGCTATCATCAATATATAATTGAAAGAATCCTAAATTAACATTACAATCGTTTACGCCTAAAGAAGCAAAAGTTACTAGACCGTCGACACGATGTCTTCTTTCACATAGACACAAACCTAAATCGAACAGTCAATCCATATAAAAGAAGTGGAAAAGAACAATAATGAAGATACATTATTCTGTTATTGTTCTATTATAAAAAAAAAAAATCATGCTATCAAGTCTTGGACTTTGACTCTTTGGCATACTTTTCTGGATTTTAAGAGCTTTAAATAAGTTCTCCAAAAGTGGATTTCTTGCAATTAGTGCATGAACCTGAAAAGGTTTGGCTATAGATCAATGCTCAATAAGATATTCAATCCACCTTTAATTTGTTTATTCCAAAGTGATGAGAGTACCACGTTGTAGAACACCTTAATTTAATTGAAGTATGCTTTGTCTATAAGAAAACACGAAATAAGGGTTTGAATTATGAAGAGGAAAAACAACACCAAAAACATAAATGGTGGGCCTGTGGGGATTGTGGATTGATAATTATGCATATCAATCCAAAGGCTCCTATCTAACAAAAGATGATGAATGCTAATTAAAAAAATCCAGCTTCTTTCAGAAATGTAGGAATAGAAAATTAAGAAGAACAGTTGCATTTTCGCTTATCCTGTCTTTTGGTTCCTCAGTTTGCCAAAAGCTCCAAAGAAACTCAGTCTATAATATTGGTATAGTTGCATCTTTGCACGCAAGAACAGCTTGAAAATGGGGGCAAGAATACCTGTATTTGCAGCTTCCAAAGTGACAAAGATGATGGACATCTAGCTCTACCATCAATTGAATGCAATATTAATAATACCTTGGTTGTCGTCTTAGCTAGAACTTTCGTTACTACAACAAAATTGCAAGAACATGAACCATTTTGTTAGTATTTCTAGACTGGTCCTATGTCTACTTTCCGGTTGGCAGTGCATTTTGGTTAGATCCTTTAATTGTGCATAGTGTAATATGCAACTTGCAAATTCGAAGCTTGAAAATTTTATTGCTAATTAAATAAATCCATCACTCTCACTTTTTTAAACCAGACTGTTAAATGAATAAAAGAAAGAAAATGACCTTATGTTTCCTTGTCCCACATGGATGGATGTAGACTTTTGAACTCAACATATATATCCCATGTGCTACTCCCCTCATTGCCAATTGGTTTTGTGGTGGAACCACATGTGAGCTTATTTGGGCCTTCAAGATGGTATCAGAACGGGTTTTAATCTGCGGACCTGTGGAACTTGTGGAGCGAGGTTTGACTTTAAACTTTGACTGGCCCGGCAAAAGATGGTTTATCCAGAAAAATAACCGATCGTAAAACTGAAAAAATTTATAAAAAATTGTATAAAATTACCCATCCAAGCCCATTGGGCTTAAGAGGGGCGTGTTAAATGAATGAAAGAAAGAAAATGACCTCATGTTCCCTTGTTCTACATGGATGGATGAGGACTCTTGAACTTAACATATATATCTCATGTGCTACTCCTCTCGTTGCCAATAAGTTTTGACATGAAACCACATGTGGATTTATTTGGGCCTTCAAGAGAGGTCGAAAATATTGACATGTTTATATTGAAATTAGGGTTTAAGACTTTAGTATATGCTACAATAGTGATATATATATAAAACAAAATTATCGTTTAACCAATAAGACACTATTTATTGAGACAGAGGATCTCCTCTCCTCATCTCAAGGTAGAGAGACTTTTAAAATTTCCTCATCAAACACTTACAACCCTTTCGTTGTTGTATCATAGAGCATTAATCATTTCCATCAACGGATTTTAAATTTAGCATCAAGGATTTAAAAATTTCAGTGCTCATACCCTCCAAGTCATACAAGTTCTCCAAGGTTTTGTTATACTATAGATAAGGCTCTTAGTTTATTAATCCTGGTCACAGAACAAGGAACACATTCTTACATTTGTCTCATACTATAGATAACTCTAGTCAACGGATCTCTTTTCAAGTTGGAATGGAAAAAATAATCAACTAGTATGCAGGGAAGAAGAAAAAAGAAACTAGTAGTATATCTGAAAGGAACTAATAATAAAGCTTTGAACACTAAGGAAAAACCACATTTCAAGTTCAAAAAAAGATTAATCAATCCAGTAGCACTTGATAGAGAGAACTGAATCCGAATCCAATTCAATTTCGTCTACAAGAAAATCTAATCATATTGCGCCTCTGAAGAGCAATTGAATTATACACAGTTTCTATAACATACCAAAGGAGAAGGAGATTTAGACCTTCTGTTTTTCTTCATTCACCCTGCCTTATTTTCTCCACATGACCAAATCTATGCTCGAAACCTTTGGAATAGAGAAAAGGGTCATGAAGAAGACTCAGAAACTCCCTCAGCTTCCACTTCTTTTCGATGAAAATTCCGGTGGCAGCCGCAGGCGGCGCAAGATAGCGCCCCATTTGTTCCTTCTTCACCACTTGCCATGAATTCCCTGCATCCATCAACAGCATAACCTCCTATGTTTGCTGCATGGTTCCTCTGGCACTCTGCATACCTCACTGAAACAGCAGTTTCTTCATTTCTATGATGAGATCTGGCCTCTTTCCTAACTACTATTTGCCTTTTCTTCATGTTTTTGCAAAACCCTATTTTTTTCTTTCTTCTGATCTTAATCAGAGAATTCTTCTCGAATATGGATGAGGAGCTTTGAGATGACGAAAAATAGTGAATGGTTAATGAGTTATTGAAAAGGAAAGCTGAGTCCTATAATGTAAGAAAAATAGGGGGCCAGAAAGCTTTTTTTTGTAGGGTGGCACCTTAACCAACCCTAAATATGTATACATTTATATAGGTGCGTTTTTACTTGAAAAGTAAAAGATGGTTTTGCCTTATTCAGTCATTATTGTAAAATTATTCCTACTCTTTTATTGTTTTATAGCTTGACTAGGACCACTTCTTCATCAAGCCAACCACTGTGGTTCTGCCTTGTTTTGGAGACTTTTAATTGACCATCATTCCACTCATTCACTGATTACCTAGTAATCATAGGTAAACATGATTAATCTGCATATTAAATTGATAATGAATAATTACCTCGGTGATTGATGTCGATGTCAATAATTATATGTTGATTTAACATCAGTCAATTAGTCATTGATATGAATGCTAATTGTGTAAGGTTGTACTGCCTCGATCATTGTACAAAATCATTCATTTTTCTTTTAACTATTATAACTCGATAGTCGATACAATACAATATTATTTTTGAGATAAATAAAATAGATTATTTAAACATTATTTCATGTTTTTATGTTTCGTTATCATTTATACCTAATGCCATCTCATTTTACTAATGTGGTAGAATGGTACAACAACAGAGAACGATGCATCTTCATTGAATCATGTCTATCATTATTGCGCAGGGCAATTTTTCTCACGTTCACTTATTTCTCCAAAGGTGGTGTCACTTTTTTCACATTAAACATTCATAATTAGTATGGTCTAAAAATTCTTAAAGCTCCTAAGGTGGCTCAATCATAGACGGAGGGTGGTCGATACACTACTACATTCTCTGTCATGTCCCAAACCCAACAAGTTTATTTTAACGACCCAAAGCGGTTGGACCCAAATCAAAGACAATTTCGTTTCAGAAGAATAACAAATGAAGAGCATTAGATTTAAACTTTACAACCCAAAAGACAACAAATTCAACATGGCTCTCCAAGGAAAGAAAGCAAGGTTTATATAAGGTGATCCAACCTCATTTACCCTGATTTTTCACCTTCTTTTGGCTAACAACGTTGGGTCTCTACCAAAATATGGTTAAATGTAAAAATGTATTGAACCGGTAGATTATATTGTATTAATATGACATATTTATAAGGTACATACACTAACAAATTGTAAGCTTACTACAATAGCTTTAAAAGTACAAGGGAAATAACTTACCTTGGCTTAAACAAGTTCTAAGTGATAGCTTAGAATGTCAAATAGTGATATATAAAAGCATATATATATATATATATATATATATATAATATACATATTATTTTTGTAAAGCAAGAGGTGGAATTGTTGTCCAGATCATTAGGCTAAGCCGTTGAATACAGGAGCCTATAATCAAGAAGGTTATAGGGTTTTCTCTTACTAGCTAGTGCTAACCCTAGTTGGAGACCATATATATGTTCATTGGAAATGATGTTTTACCTGCCTAATTGGAAAAATGAAAAATGTCTCAATTGGTCCAACCCCAAATCATCTGACGGGAAATTGTTTGCTTTACAATTAACAAAAGTGATAGATTCAATTCTAATTTCACATTTATGGGCCCTGATTAGTTTAAAAAAAGCTTAGCCATGGCCCCTTAAGCTTCTTGTCAATCAGAATGGTCTATTATCATCAATCAATTTATATAATACCATGATTCTCATAATCTCATAACTGTATGAGTAGACTTCTTAACTATGAGGAATCTTAACACTTCCACCAGCTAGATATGGCCTTATGAATTTTAATTTTTGTTTTATTTTTTGAGAAAAAAATGATATAATGATTCGATTGGATTAACATAACGTTATTTTCTTTTTCCCCATGCATAAGATTCGAACCTTAAAATGCTACGGACATTGTTGGTACAATAATGCAATAATTTAACCACGAACGTCCATACAATAATAAAATGACAAAGTGGTTGAGTATCTCTTTCAGTAAGTGGCAAGTTTAAGGATAGTATACGTTACTGGTCAATATTACAGATTTCCTATTTCATGTACACATTTTCAAGTTCCTAGAAAACTGGTTGTGCAAAATGGTAGTACTTCAAAAGATCAATGATTCAATATGTGATGTAAAGATTGAAGATGAGAATCCTGTCCTTTAACAAGTGCAAACGAGCAGACATTGACAAACATCACGAAACAAGAGCGCATGTGCACATTTTTGTACCCGCGGAAGGTTGTGACTAAGACCCTCTATATTATTTAATACAATAAACATGACAACTCTTAAAGATATATAGCATAACAAAATGGAGAATTAAAATAAAATAGATAAACAGAGTATGTATGATTGCATGGAAATAGCAGAACTGCAGCGAAAACATCAATACAACACGTGGGACGGTTAAATAGTACTTGATTTTACCTTTTGTCCTCAATCCAGTACTGAGAGTGATCTTCCAGGACGATTCGAAAGTTCAACATTTCCTTATTATTCCTAAAATTAAAAGAAAATGAGAATTCGAAAAACAATTAAAAAGGAGAGAAGAATGGGAATAACATTTGAAGACTACATTATTTTTTACACAATGGAAATCTTTGTAGATTGACTCGTATGTGACTTTCCTCCTTGTCTGAAATTTGTGAATCAACTGACGTTGATTTGTGAAAAAAAAATTAAAAATAAAAATTTGTGGTTCAATAGAATTGATTTACGATAGATTTATGGGACTGGCTATTTTCGGGATAATTTAACTGGATTATAAGATTAGTAGTAGAGGAGGAATGCAGGATAGTGATTTGGGATGAATTTGAAATTTGACAATGACACAATCGCTAGTATTCTTAAATGTACATGATCAGGAAATCATCATTTCTTTTCTTGAAGAAAAAAAAATGATACTATTTATGAATGCTGATCAGAAAATCATGATATGTTTTCTTGAAGAGAAAAACATAAATAAATAAAATAATAAGCAGAAGCAGGATAGAACCTGTTCTGGTACCGAGAAGACAATGAGAATTTGAAAAACAATTAAAAAGGAGAGAAGAATGAGAATAATGGACACAATTACAAAATAAAGTTGTTGTCTAGTTATAGGCATGTCTACACTACTAGATAAAAGTTACTATTGATAATTATTAAATCAAACTAATCTTGGTAATTACTAAATCATATCTATCACTCATGATAATTCTTTAGTAAAAATTATCATTAAAGTAAATCTTCTCTCAACTATTATTCATGGTGATCTTTAACAAAATTACTATTGCTTCTGTCTTAAATTATTCTCCAATTCAAATTATTACTAAAAATAAAAATCTAAACTAGACAATCATTTCGAGATGAAAGGAGTACAAGCAACAATCTAAAGAATTATACCAATAATTGGCGGTATTAAATGGTAATGAGTTTCTTCTCCTTTTACTTTTAGTGTTTGAATCTACATCTGGAATAAATCGTTAGGAGATCTTTATGGGAAGGTAACAGTGAATGATAACTTTGTCCAAAAAAATAATTCACATTGAGTTTTCAGATTTGTATTAATTTTAGTATAAACTTTAAACTCAATGTGAATATTTTTCGGACGGAGAGTATTTAGTAGGAGTAAAACATGCGTTTGTTTATATATAAACTCATAATCGATATATAACTTTGTTACATATTTCTTCTTATTAAGAATTTCTTAATGTTAAAATGAAAGAGAGAAACATTCTTTAACTAGAACGATCCATTTAATTCTTTGTAGGGCTGTTAAATCGGTTGGTTCAGCTTGGTTATGGTGAATTTAGTTTGGCTTAATCCGTTTTTTAAATTTCACTTCACCCGACCGAAACCAAACTAGAGTGTATACTCCCTCGAACTGAACCGATCTGAATAAGCATTTGGGTTTTCGATTCGGGGCCAATTATACCGAAATTACCATAAAAAAACCAGAAATCAAAGTTTCAAGTTTCAATTTCAAACTTAAAACTGAAAAGATCACCATCAAAAAAAAATAAAATAACAACACAAAAATGGAATGGAAATATGGAATGGTCACAACTCAATGTTTTCAAGTTTGAACACACAAATGATGAATGACTTCTGAACTGATCAACTCACAACACAAATGATCAACTTCAGAACTTCAATTCTTCAACTCACAACACACAAACACAGATGATCACAAATGGAAATGGTCATTACAGAATTACACAACACAAAGTCCAAATCTGAATTCAGAACATTCTGAACAAGTGAACGGAGAACATGATATCAGAACAGAACAGATCAACAGAATTGTAATAACTCTTCATTGTCTTCAACAGCAACAACAGCTTCAACAGTTGGCACTTGGTACAACAGCAACTTCAGTCTTCATTCTTCAACAGTTTAGTTGATCAGTTCAACTTCAAGCAGGCAACAGCAACAGGCAACAGCAACAGGCAACAGCAACAGGCAACAGGCAATAGCAACAGCAACGTTCAGAAAAAAAAAAAACACAGTCAGTCAAAACTCAAAAGAAACAGCAAAAATAAAGAACATGGAAGAAGAAAACCGAAGTAAAGTCTGGATTTTAGAACGTACCTATCACACTCCAGTTTTTTTTCCCTTTTCAGCTGGAAAAAAGAACAGTCATTCAGTCAACACTCAACTAAAAATAAACAGATGAATTAAAATCATAAATGTATTTAAAAATTAAAACAAATGTAACCTTCTTCCATGCGAAGGAGGTCTTCCCAACTCTCTTCAACACCTTCTTCTTCTTTAACTTCCCCCCAAAGGCAATCCTAAGTGCAAATAAAGAACTGAACAATCTTCGGAGCTAAAGAACTCCTATATGCATCCAACACCCTACCACTTGTGCTAAAACATGATTCCGAAGCCACAGTTGAGACAGGAATGGCAAAGAGATCACGAATCATCAGAAAAAGGATAGGAAACCTAGGGTTGTTCACCTTCCACTAGTTCAATAGATCAAAATTTGGACAATCTGGTTCATCATCCTCGTTTAAATACTTGTCCAATTCTGATTTTTCATTTCTGTTTAAAGCCCCACCAGCTTCTTCAACTTTCTTCTTCGCCAACTCCATCCTAAACGAATCTCTAAGCAGCTTTGAAAGCTCGATATCAATCGGAGAAGGTCTTCTCCCCGATGAAGTTGCTTGAGAAGAATTAGAATCGGAATTGGAAGACGTACTAGAACTAGGTTTAGGGGTATGGATTCTAACGTAATCAGCAAACAACTCATAAATGGTGGGTTTAACAAATTCATATTTATTTTTTCTATCCACTAACCCATAAACCTGTTGAAATACAACTTCAATGTGTTTCAACTTATTTCTTGGATCAAAATACCTGTCATTAAAATGGCAAGATTCATCGACGTAATAGAACCATAATACTTATCAAACTTATCCTTCATCCTTTCAGCCATCTATTTTTGACCATTATCATCAGTTTCATTAATGATTCTCCTCAACAAAACATCAATACAATGAACATCAGTGAAGTAAGAATCTGAAAAGATAGATTTTGTACGAAATACCTTCAAGTTACGAGATACCTTCAAGGTTATCTCGTAAAAATGCTGAAGAATACCAGCAACCTTCCTAGCTTCTACCCAATCTATTGAAGTAGGCAGTCCAGGCGCAGAATTTGGCACTTCAAGATCAAACCTCAAAGTGTCTTTAAAGTGCTGATATTCATTTTCATATCTCCTAAAAGCTCTTTCATACACTTGAGCAGTTTCTAGCATTAAATATGTACTATTCCACCTAGTACAAATATCCAATACTAGATTCTTAGAGCTACTACACTTCTCAATTTCAGCATATTTTTTAAAACTTGCTAATCTTTTAGGAGACTGCCTAATATACTTAACTACAGCCTTAATCCTATCAACAGACTTGCCTATATATGCCTTGCCTATATATGCCAAACCATCTTTAACAACCAGATTCATCACATGAGCCAAACAACAAACATGCAACCATTTAGCACCCAACACACACTTTTCTCGGTGAGCAAATTGCTCTTTCAAATACTCCATGACAGAATCATTAGAAGAAGCATTATCAACAATTATCGAAAACACATTTTCAAAAGGGATTTCCCAATCCAACAAACAATTTTCAATTGTAGCCCCAGTATCTAAATCCTTATAACTTGTTATAGGGAAGAAACTTAAAATTTTCTTTTTCAAAGTCCAATTATTATGTACGTAATGCCCAGTCAAACACATATAATTAATTTGCTACAAAGAAGTTGAAGTATCTGTTGTGAAGCAGATTCTACTAATATTTCTTTTCAGCTCAACTTTCAATTTTTCCCTCTCAGATAAATACAGTTTATAACATTCATCAGCCACTAATTGTATACCCTTAGGCACAAACTCTGGTTGTAACTTCCTAAGAAAATATCTAAACCCTTTCTTGTCAACAAACCTAAAAGCAATTTATCAACAATTATCATGCAAATCATTGCCCTAATTATTTCTTCTTCATTATACCTCCAAGTACCTACACTCGCAGGTTTTCCCTCCCCAATTTCAATAACTAACTTACTCTGACCAGGATCCTTGTTCAGAGATAAGTACTTTTTACAAACACGCAAATATGCCTGAAGACTACTAGTCCCATGGTTTTTACTATCAGAGATATACGTATTACCACAATATTTACAATCAGCCAATAACACACCTTTAGCATCTTTATGAGTAGTAAGTGAGGACATACTATAGAGCGCTTACGAGTTAACCTGCACTACTTCAGGGGCTTTGGAGCATTAGCAACAGCAGGTTCACCTTCATCACTGGGCAAATCCAACAAAGGGGGAGGTAGTGAACCACTCTCGACTTCAATCTCCTTAATATCCTCAAGATTGTCATCAAAATCAGATCCTATTCTTGACATCTACACAAAAAAAAGAAGGAAAAAATGCATTTTAGTTAAATGCCACATTCAGCACAAACACCATAGGACAACATACAACAACACTTTCAAAACAACCAACCAAAAATCAAGATGCATGTCACTTAACAGTTGACAGTCCTGCATACAACAATTTCTCCAAAACACTAAAACATCATAAACAGCAAGGCATGATCTCTGATACATATGGCAGTACTCAGTTTCAGACTTTTCAATCACAAAGTGAATCACAGTTATAGACTTACAGTTACAATGAACTATGCATTTTTACCACAAGGTACTAAATTTACAAACTTTAATAACAACAGTCAACATTCTATGCAACATTTGTGGTGACAGTTACAGACTTACAGTTACAATGAACCATGCATTTTTTCAGAAACAACAACAGTCACAACTCACAAATCTGAACTCAATCACTCACATGCAATCACCAGTACCAGTTGACAGTCACAATTCAGTCTCAGTGAACTCACAATGTACAACTAATCATGCATATTTGCCGAGAAACAGTTAAACAGAAACTTAGAAAGATCAAAGCTCAAAAAAAATAGACAAAAAAAAGTATTACCTTAAAACAGTTTATCTTGAAACTTCAATTCTCAGTCCTGAATTAATAAAAGAAAACAAAAACAATCAACAATCAATAACAAAAACAGTCAACTTGTTAAACAGTAGCCTAATGACTGATGAATTTAAGTGATCAATAGTAGCCAAGTACCTTAAAACAGAAACATTAACAGTCTCCTGCTCCTGCATTTAAAGAATACATAAACCAAAATATCAGTAAATCAGTAACAGACTAACAGTTGAAGGAAGACTCTCAAGAAACTTATAAACAAGGCTTACAGCCGAAATTAGAAGCATTACAAGAAAAAAACCGTTCTTCGTTTTTTACCTAAAACCTTGAGGATTTTCCGAAACTTGAGGGTGAGCTGGGTGAGCCAGTGAGGTCACTTTGTATCAAATTTGGGATTCCGAAACAGTGAAACCCTAGATTTAGTTTTGGGTTTAATTGGTGATGGATTGTTTTGATTAACTGGGCAGTGGAGGTGGGAAATAGGAAGAGGAGTCGTGAAGGTGGATGAATCGAATCAATCGATTGAAAAAAAAAGCTCCAATTTGGGAACTCTGAAACTAAAACCCTATATCTGGTTTTAGGTTGGATTGGTGGTGGATTTGGTCGATTAAATGGGCTTTGGAGGTGAGAAATGAGAGGAGGAGTCGTGGAGGTGAATTTGGAGGTGGGATTGTGGTGGGAAATGCTGGCGGCGTTGGGATGCCGTCAACGGCGACGCAGAGGTTCGAAGAAGAAGGAGAGAGTGTCGAAGAAGAAAATCTAAAAATGAGAAAAAATCTAAACCATAAAAAATTCTGGTCAAATTTAGTATATATATTTAATATAAAAAATATTAAAAAATCAAGTATTCGGGTAATTCGGTCGGTCCCCGAACAACATCTTTGCCAACCGAAACCGAGTCGCATTTGATATTCGACTGTTCAGGTAGATTCGAAATTCTCCGATGTTAGCCGAATTGCCGACCCGAATCACCCGAATAAGCTTCGGTTCGGGTAGTTCGTCGGGTAGATCCGATTCAGCAGCCCTAATTTTTTGATATGACAATTGGGTACGTTGGAAATTCAAAGTCAAATGGATTGAAAGTATAACATCTTTGTCTAGCACACACGAGGAAGGTGACAAAATTAGGGGGAAATTTGGAAGATTGCATGCTTAATTTTTATACTGAAAATGAAAAATATTAAGTGCATGGTTACAATTTACAATGACCAATGGGCAATTTCATAAAGAAAGGAACAAAAATAAGGGTTATGACCATATACTCCCAGCATGTTGAGTAAATTCCGGGGGAACTCGTCAAAAAGCTATATTGACGGAACCTCTTCGATTGATGTCTTCCTTTTCATCATAGTTTTAATCAAGTAGTGTGCGGGGGAAAAAAAAAAAAGAACTTGACTTCTAAATTACATTGGATTATTTACTTGAGTAACGAAAAAGTTGATTCAGTAAAGCTGAAGAATGAATGATGTGCTACTGGTCAGTTGGTGAGTGTGTAAATACGTAACACAAAAAATAGATTATTATTAAAATTTTAGGAATATAACAGTGAATATCATCTGATTTGGGACTAATTAATAAATGAATTCTCAACTAAACCCAATAAAAGAAAAAAACACAAAGCGGTTTCGACTGTAGACTAATAGCTAGAGCTCCCAAATTCTCATAATCACATTCATAAATCATGGTTGTCTGGATAACCTTGTGGTAAAATTTGATGTGGCTAGAGGAATAATTTGGTTGACGATTCTCGTATTTTTTACCAGACATATAACACTTCTTGTGCATTGTTGGTGTTATGATTTTATATCGGAGCGATTATATATTTACACATGTGTTACATCAGTTACTCTCTCTCTCTCTCTCTATATATATATAATTTTTATATTATATACATATATTTTATTCTTAAAAAAAAACAGCAATGCGACGAGTGCCGATTCTCTAATCACAATTTTGCAAACAGCAAGATCTTAGGCCTCCGAACCCTAGCAGGTAGCAGCTTCTTTTCTCCACTCTAGATCTCAACTACAAGAAAAACATGTTTTTTTTTTTTTTACATATTTTTATCATAGAGGAAAATCAGTTACTCTAATCATCTCTCGCCCCGTATTTTTTAGATCGGTTAAATGAGAATTATCCTCGTTAATCAGAAAAAGGAGGTAAATTTCAATTTGAATTTTGGTAACAATGAAAGCACGGTTTGGTTGGGAACATGATGGTGAGGATGTCCAGTTGTTACAACAAGAAATCGGGTGCTTATCATGGTTGAAACAATCCATTTCCACTCATACAAAACGGTGCTCGTGGAATATTGTACTCTCTTCATTCACTAAACCTAAGAAAGCATTGAGAAGGAAGAAAGTGGTAAACACATAAAATGATCATTATTTATTATCTATGCAATTCAGCACAAAACAAATAAAATTTTACTTAAACACAACTAGTTTTTCCGTTCCAATATTATTGTTGGAAAAATGAACAAAAAATGTTCTAAATTTTCAAAAATATAATATTAATTCTGAAATTTTTATGCCTACTATTTAAAACGGTATATTTTTCAAAATAGAGGGGGTGATTAATATTATATTACTCAATCATGAGGTCAAAACGCACTTCTCATTCATTTATTAATTTGTACACCGTATCACAAAAAATTTTATAATGTGACGTTTGACTTTTAAAAATAAATTATCGTATCAACAAAAAGATATGGACTTGATGGCACCAAAAATTGTCCAAGAGGTGTTCCTTGAAAGAGATAACAAATATGGAAAAGCAATTTTCGACAGCTTTTAGATTATTATTTTTTCATTTATCTGCTACTTCGTTTCAAAACCTCTTATACTTCAAAATATTGAAATCTACGGAAATGAATCAATGAAGAGATACTTAAAACAACGCAAATTTCACAAAGATATTTACAATCGAGACCATCGATCAATCTCTCTCAATTAATTCTCATATCTCTTCTCACTCTTAACGATTTTTTCCATGTGTAGCAAGGACAAAAATGTATTCCCTCTAATTTTTATTTTAATTTGTCTGAAATTTTATCTATTGGATATTTTTAAGTTTACTTCCAATTGAAAAAAACACAACAAATAAAATTTAATACAAATTAAATTTCCTTCTAATAAAAACGGGAGGGAATATTTGCTAGATAAAATTTGAAAAAAATCTAGCCAATAGATACGAGTATTGATTATTGTTCTTGCCCGACATACTTAAATTGATTATTGGTCAACCAAGCGAGCGTTCTAGTTGTTTCATTCAAGTCACATCAATCATCAAACACTTTTTTTTCCCTCAAAAGCGGTCAATAAGACCAGTAAAATTGATACCCCAAATCCACTTTGATTTCTGCACGCATATGTCAGGCCCAAAAAGTTCTTCATGATTATTCACATTCCCGATCATGATACACTAAAAATAACCGTACTTCTCTATAATCCTACTTTATCAAACTATTAGTATAGTTTAATAGCGTGAATTATATTGGAATGCTAAAATAAGTATGCCTAAGATAAATATACTAAAAGCTCTCAAATCACAAAGTAAAATTATTTGGGTAGTATAATTGCTTAACCCTTATTTAAGATTGATGTATTTACATATTAGTATCTTAATTGTTGTAAATGAGGTATCAATTAACCAATTCATTTGAACTCTTTGAACAATTGATCTTGCAGTCTAGATTTTATGAAAATTTGTTTTGGTTACCATTTTTTCCTTATAACACTATTACAATTGCAAAAGTAAAAAACCAATAAGATATATAGTTTAACAAACTGTAACCCAGTGAAACAAAGTAGAGTTTGTTATCATGCACTCCGTCTATATGTTTAAAGTATTCGACCAATTTAACTATAGTCAGAATACGCATTTCCTATTAAAAAAAAAAACTTAGTAGGCTCTATGTGAATTCGGGGTAATAGTTTTGATATTAGTATGTAATATACCAAATTAAAAGAGAAAGGACACAAATGCAAAAAGTCTCATTTAATTTATGAATTCCTTTTTCATATAGAAAAATCTCATGAACAAAGCTAGGTCCTCTCATCTCCACAAATTGCTTTTCAATAGAGAAAGAACCGATTGCAAACAGCATGTTGCCTTTGGACGCTCTTTATGGTGTGATTGGAGGCCCAACAACCATCTATCAATCAATTCCTAATTCCTATGACTTTACGAATTTTGTCTTTGGACAATTTAGATACTTTTTATGGGTTTTCTCATGGACAGATGAATGGGCCTGAGGCCCCATCTGAAAACGTAACAGAATTATGGAATTTTTAACCTGATTTGAGAGGGTACCCGCCAAGATGGTATGATTTCCCTATCTTTTTTTTTTTTTGGCGGGACCAATAATTGAAGAAGGGATCCGCCATTGACAAGGACAAGAAATCTTTCATGACACTTGTCCATTTCGAAATGATAAGGTTACCTTTCTTTTCTTTTCATTTTCTCTCCCGTTTTAAAAGAAAATGTTGCATTGTTGCATTCCAATTACTTACCGATGTTGCATTCCAAGTACTAGAATTAACCGGACGGAACTTCGTACATTGTTGTAGCTCTCGTGAGCGATAATGTTCTCTTGTCTACAACAAAGATGAAATATATATTCCAAGTCTAGCTTGTTATGTTTGTCAAGGATAAAACTTATTTGGGTCTTATTTTTTATCATGGACTCGTGGAGGAGATTGGGTTGTAGTCTATATTAGTCCAACAAAGTTTTTGTTTTGGGCCTTGAACTATTTGCTAGTCGATCAAATGGTAATAACAAAGGAACAAGATTATCATTTGCATACTAGAATTGTGCATCTCATGATCTCAAAATTTGAAGCAACAACTACTAATCCCCATTGAATTGTGTAATAAATTCTTTTGATAAATCACATGTTCGGTGACCTATTGTGATTAATCCCCATTTGAATTGGGTATTCATTTACGATACAAAACTTTTCTAACAATCAACTTATTCTTAATTTCATCTTGTTGTTAAATTTTTTTTTGGTAACGTCGAGAATCTTGCCAGAAACCATAGATAGGTGAACGAGTTCATGTATGAATTGCTAAAACAACCTTTCTAGAGATGTCTATGGACAAAGGTAAAACAAACCCTAACTCTCGTTAGGATGAGGGATTGAACTCATCACTTCCACTTTCTTAGAGTTGCGAATCGAAATTAAAAACTTCCATTTAGAGAAAAATTTATTTCATCACTGAAACACCTCCTTTGTTTGTTGTTAAAATCTAATCTACTAAAATTTACCATTTACCATACTCAAAAAATTAATGGTCAGCGAAGTTGAAGACTTCGCCGAACATTAGCGAAATCTCATTCTCATAGCTCAACAGCATGTACGTAGTAGCGCCGAACCGAAACTTTATATGCTAAGGGCAGTTGGTCTATAAGAGCTAGGGCACTCGATACACTTGTGTCGTACTCAATAATTTCTTAGTCATCACATAAATAAATAATGAAAAATGAGGCTTTCAAAGGGTCATATATGAAGTACTCAAAACCCTTGCTTTCTGACCCGCATTACACCTGCCAATTAGCTGTTCATATATACAACTTGGAAAGATCTTCCCCAGCATTATCATCATCATTGGCCTCATTTCATCACCAGAACTGGATGAAATAGTATTCTGCAATTCAGCCACTTTTTGCCTACTTAATTTTTATTTTACAGGCTACTGCCCATCTCAAAGCCCATATTTAATACACTTCGGACATAGCCCAAAAATATGAACAATCTTGCCGTTTATGTGAGAGGATTTGGAGGGATCAAATTATGTGAAATAATAACCAAAAAAGTTGTAAGCGATATTGAAAATTGAACCTACAATTTGAATTCAAAAAATAATCTTTAAACTTTGGCAATAATGCGCAAATATTTTATATGAGATTTTAGGCGAAATATCCCTTCGTTCCATAAGTCATGTTTTAGAGGAAAATACAAGGTTAGCATATGAAATGATCGTTTTTGTTTTTAATACCATTTAAATATATTACTTTTTTTCCCCAAAGAACCAATATTAGAGAAAAATAAATTAACTGCCAATGAGAAATTATAAAATTGTACGAGCTCTCAATCTATGCGGAAGGATGATCTCATTATAAATGTACATTGTGGTACTAAAAATTTAGGAATAAAATAAATTGAATATAAGATGTATGTGGCGCAAATTTCTTTGATCGTAAATTTATTTAGTCTCCCATTTTATATTATCTTGCTGCTCACTAATAATTGAGACTAGTTCTTTAATCATTTTTGGACATTAATAGTATCTTGAAATATCCTCTAAATAATCATTGGGCCATGTGGGCTTTGAGCCCTACATTAAGAACACAGAAGTATACCTCTATGTTTTTTAAGCCGAAGAAGTAATTCGAAAGTTGAAAAGAAAAAATAATATTTCATCTGTCTCAAAAAAAAAAAAAAAATAGCCCATTATTTTGAGTAAAAATTTCAGTCAAGTGGAAATTAGTATGAATGTTCTGGATATCCTACATGACTTACCTCATGGCCAAATCGGGAAAAAAATAATAATAATCAAACTGTTTATAATTACATAATATTCTTTTAACCTAAAAATAATTGTCCAATTCAAATTTTCATTTTTAGTATAATTTCTATTAAAAATGAAAGTCTCTTTAGTTATTTAATTGTATAATTTATATTAAAAATAAAAAAATTTAATTGAAACGATCATTTTAGGACGGAGTACATAATTTTTTTAATAAAAAAAATGATACTGCTGCCAAAGAGCGAAGATTTTCCTTAGGTTGATTATGAAACGTAATGTTTCGCCAAATTAGGGTCGGATCCTGAGTAATTAAGTTTGTACTGAGCTCGTTGGGAAGTTATGTACTTACTGCAAATTTGCAACCTAACTATCGCTTGTTGGCCAGAAAAAAAAAACTCGATAAATTCGGTAGTCCTCTACTGTTACGAATTCACCATTTTACGTAACGTCACACTATTAATTACACTTCATTAAATTAGAACTAATACAAAAAAAAACGACTTATATTTTTTACTAAATCCTGTTAGAATTAAGATTTGATCATAAGACTAACACCCAAATCGACAACTTAAACCCTGTTGGTGGAGCAACATCTGGAACTAAAGGGCCAATGTGCTTGAACAATCGAGAACAAAAAGAACTGTTAAAACATAAGATTGGCCGACTTTACACCCTGTCTATATCATGGCAACATTAACTTCTCCTTCATATGTTTCCTGACAAACCTCTCTCCCATTCTACATATTATTATACTCTCAAATAGAACAAATTTTTGTTCACTGTTAAAAAGGCCAGAGAACAAATTATAGGTGTCTTCAATTCCGATCTCATGCATCAAACCTAACACCATTTTGATAAGGCTTTTTCTTTTTTTGTGCATAAATTTCTATGCGTGATCTGCAAGATAGCATTGCATGTCTAACTACAAAGTGTACGTACATGTTAAGTCAACTTTTTCGATGGAAAAAAAAAAAAGAAGCCAATTTCTTGTCGGACAGCACATGAGTGTGCCAAACCACCACTCAATCAGTAGCCCCCCAATATATTTGTGTTATATTCTGGCTGGCTTTTTATTTTATATTTTATTTTATTTTTTTTGAAAAGGATATAGAGATGGGCTCTCATGATCTTCTGAACCTGCCAGCTGAAAGAATTTTTGCGAAATAAACCGACTATTGTTCTAAATTACATGGATAATTCTAGTGCTGATTGAGGAGAGCAAATAATTAAGGGTAAGTTATTATAGTGTTTAACAAAATTAACTATTAAGAATGAGGTTGGGGTTTATTAAAAGACTTTGCATGTCTTTGTTTTGTAACAAAGATAACTCTTTTCTTGTCATGGAACAAAGATTGCATCGGTTTAAACTAATGCCCCTCCAAAAACTAAAACTTGAGATCTTTAACGTTGTCATTTGGTAAAACAATCACATGAGTAATGTGATATGGAAAAAATTGTCTCGGGAAAAAGTAAACATTCGCAAAGAATAAATTATAAAAAGATATATGCATCAGTATTTTTTTTTTTAGAAAAAGCTACATCAATTCCAAAATTACAAGAAAACAAATTAATGCAAATATAGACATACATATTTGACCATGTACTTTATATTGCTGAAGTCTAGAAATTTATGTGTGTATTCATAATCATTTTCAACTCTTTCTAATCTACCGATTATGTTTTTGAATTTTTATTTTCCCCAACATTTCAAATGATGATGAAAATGCAAATATTCCCACCATTTTCAAAAGTATTACTGGTCACCTGGTTGGCCACATTTTTAGCAGGTTTAGAAGATTAATCAAAACCCTTTGCAATCAAGTCGAGATATGATCTAGAACATGCGTCTCCAATTTTATTTTATTATTATTATTATTTTTTGAATAACCCTCTTCTCCATTTTTTTTTAAAGTCCAATTCAATAAAAATGAAGGAGTACCTTTCAAAGACAAAGAAATTTCTAACGTATCTGGGATTTGTGAAGGCAATAGACTAACATATCAAGCAAAGTACTAAGGATGCTGCCTATCCATACAGCACAATAGAATGTTACTTCTACCAAATCTCTTTTGTTATGAATGAAATTATATAGGTTAACAGTGTATTTTATTGCACTACCTCTGTCCTACAAAAATAGTTTATTTTGAGTTTTCAAATTTGTACTAAAAAAGTGCAAAATTCAAAGCTTAATATAGACTATTTTTGTGGGACGGAAGGAGTATTGTATATTTCAGTCCAATACGTATGAATGAACTGGTTGAATGGGACGAAAGGAGTGGCATCATGTGCACAAATGTTAAAGACCATAAATGTAGCCTAGAGCATAAAAGAACTTCCTATGAATGGGAAGTTTCATCGTTTTTTCCATGGAGCATATTCTCCATGTAACAACAACCTTTGAAGCAGGCAAATGTGGATGCATTCAATAAATTCTTGGTGTAAATAAGTAAGCAATTCTTTAAAAAAGTGAGGGTTTGCAATTTCACTTTCCTCATCAATTTGAGGATGTTGTTTCATTCCCATGACTTACTAAGCGTGAGGGACTTTCTTCTTGCCTTTGCCCTTGTTCTATGGGCTGTAAGTGTGTATATGAGTGGTTAGGATCAATCGGAAACACCAAAAAACCAAATTGCAAAGTCAATCTTTCCCACATGCCATTGCATTTAAGATGAGACAAAAGAATTGCAATTTTCCAATGCACATTTTTGGCTGCAGATTTTCCCCCTACTGATCAATACAGCGGGAATTCGATTCCCCTAAAGATTTCCCACGTACCCAAAAAAAAACCATTCATTAGTGAAGTTGTGTTTTTTTAGTAACGCTCGACCCCACTAGAAATAGTTAAAACGCAATAGATTGTAAATCACGATGAAATATAAATTAATTTACTCTTTTCGTCTCACAAAAATAGTCCACATTGAATTTTGAGTTTTGTACTATTTTTAGTACAAATTTGAAAACTCAATGTAGATTATTTTTGTGGGACGGAATATAATTTTTGGTGATAGAGTCAGTATAAAGTTTGGTTCATAAAATACTAATCGGGTTTGCCTCCAATAAGTCAATGAAATGTCAATAACAATATATGTTAAAAGTATAAAGTTGATCTCAATACTTTTTTCCGAATAAGATTTGGTTATCACTAAATTAACCACAACGTTGTTGGTAATGAAGTTTGCTTGGATCAAATAATTTATTCAATTCGAATTTTTTGATTTGTCTAAGATTGAGGTTGATGGGCTGCCTAATCCAGTTTCCTTGTGCGTTGGCATTTGCTAAATTCAGGTCATTAAAGTCTTTTTTTAAAGAAGAAAAATTTTCTTCATAATACAACTCCTTGACTTATTCAAATAGAGACTGACACTTCGTATTGAACCCACCTCATAAGTTATATGAAATATCCATTTTTGAGTGTTCTCCGTAAGCTAGCCAGCTAGCCTGCAAAGAGAGTTAAGCTTACAAGAAGAAGTAACATTTTATTGGGATGAAACTAGGTGGGATAGTAAAAATATATACTCCCTCCGTCCCATAATTATTGTTTAGTTTGTGTTTACATTTCTAGTTCAAATTATACTAAAAGTGAAATTTCAAATTAGACAATAATTTTGGGACAAAGGAAGTATATTTTTTGTTACGGTAAAAATATATTGTTATTTTTATGAAATGGTCGATTCAATTCGAATTAAGAATTCTAAACTTCTCTCAATTTACTTTTTGCCTTTAAACTTCTTTAGATTACCTTTCAATTTACATTTTCCGAAAATCGGCCCAACATTCACCTTGATCGGAAACTGCAAATATTGCAAATGCCTTCAAAGTTCAACAAAAAATATATATCTAAAAAGGTTGGAACTTCTACTTCTACGGTGAAATTTAAAAGTGATATTGTGAGTGATAAAACATACACACAAACGAGAGTCAAATTATTAACTAACACATGATGAGAACAAATTAAAAATTAGAACAACATCCCAAAAATATAATTTCTTAATGAGGGTTCGTGGTATTTCTCTACGTGAAATTCCTTTTTTTGTGTAACTTCCGACTAGGGATTAATTTTAAATATTTTTTTTAATTATTGTTAATGAACTACCACAACTCCAGAAGAATCACCATTTCGTAAAAAAAAAAAAAAAAAGATTAAAATTCATGGAAATGCGACTTAAAATTGATTTGCTTCTTTATTTCTTCCCTAACACTCCCAACAAACTGAGTTGAATTGTATACTCTCTTCCCCGTACATGTGTACTTCATAGACTGTTTTGGACAGTAACAATGTAGGAGGTGATAGAAATTAAACGGTGGACCTTAATTATTGTCTTGTTGACTTGATTGTCTCCTCCTCCCGTGCTAACCTAAGTTTTTGGAATATCACATTGACGAATTCTCGTCTACGATTAATAAAAAGTTGACAACTAAATTCGAACTCCGTACCCGGTAAAAAAAAGAGGAGCAAATTCGAACTATCTTTCCTAATGCACGAAACTACAACAACTATACTTAATTTAATAAGAGATTTGATAATTTGTTACTCTGTCCCGAAACAACCATTATATAATTTGTTGATTTAAAAAAACTGTTATATTTGTTGTATTTTCAGACAAAGACAATACTTGTTAGCAATTTAGTGAATAAGGAGGTCAACAGGTTAAAGATAGTTTTTCTTCAATCGCTCAGAGATTAGTTCGCTCCGAGATTAGTTAGGACGTACTATCTAATTAAGAATAAAATGAGCATTGAAAAAAAAGGGATGCATGAAAGTAATAGTTCAATTGCTTGGGAAAAAAGTGTTTGTGAACAAATTCGTGACAAATTATGTTACCACGGACTGCAATGCAAAATTACACAGATACATGTTTATGGTTAAACAGTTGTTTTCTTGTAGTGTTATTTGGTCAAGCTAAAAAAGCCGTTAACAAGTATATTGAAAAGATATATTTAATACCAACAAATACTTGATTCAAATAGTAAAGGTATGGGACTAGATTAACTATGGTCCGAGATCAAACCCGAACATGGATATGCATGCACCAGTGATTAAAATGTTTATGATGAAAAGTATTAAATTTAAATTAGTCAAAGCAATGATTTCAGAAAACGAGTACGTAATATATTGAAAAGAAAGTTACATCTAGTGTTTAACTATTTAGTGTTTAATTAATCTAGTGTTTAAGTTACATCTAGTGTTTAATTAATTCGGAGTGATAAGGATTTAGTTAAACTATTTACTATGAGAATACCGAAGTGAAACAATGTGATACCAAGCTAAAATGTTGGAGCAGTATATAAACGGAATTGATTAGGCGTAGTCTAGTCTAGTACTAATTACTAGTAGTTAACGTGTACATATTCTAATGAGGTGAGAGTTCAAGTCACTTAAAATGATCAATGTAAAGAAATTACATATTTTAAGTTGGAGTATAGCTGGGGATTGAATTTTGTTTTTGCGAATGCATCAATCTTGTGTGTAGAGGTTCTAGACTCTTCTGTCGTTCTTAACAACGTTTTTGCTTTACCTTAGATGAAATTGAGTTCCCTCCAACAAAAAAAAATAAATAAATAAAAATTAATTTATTATGTAGAGAAAATGATATAAATTTAAAAAATGGATGTATACACTTATTTTACAAACATAATTTTTTTTTTGGTATATTCTGTTATATGGAAAATGAGTCTTTCAAACTGACATGGATTCAACAAAGTATTTGATGTAGCCAACAGTGGATATTCTATTATATAATAAAAAATATATGTATATATATGTATATATTTATAAAAATGTAAGTTTGATATGTTATTTTATTACGTAAATATCACTAAACTATCAAATTATAGTTAGGATTGTCTTAATTTTGGCTGGAAACATATATGAGAAAATATTATTAGTGTTTTTCTTTTTATTGTTCTACCACATATTGGAATTTCTAAAAAAAAAAAAAAAAAAACAGTCTCCCCCAGAGAAAACGCAACATAGAGAAAGTTCACACATGAATCAATTTACCAATATTAATTTCAATAATTTTAAAACTTTTTCTATATTGTACCATCTCTTTCCTTCTGTGCAAATGTGTTACTACAAGTCAATTAACTTTTTTGGCATATGCCATGATGAGTTACATCATTTGTATTAGAGAATAGAGATAAGTTCACATTAAAGAGAATGAACACACTTGTATGAATTTCCACATGACGTACGATTCATTAATGACTCAAATACGGTATACATTATTATATATAAGAAAATCATGAGCCATCGATTTAACTAGGACATTACTGGGGAAATAGAGAGGGGGAAAAAAGGAGGGCTTACGTGTAAATATTGGAGGATTATTGAAGTTCACTAAAACAAATTTGACATGATAAAACTACATCCTTTTTTAGTTTCTGACTTTCTGCTTTTGTTTGATTCATCCCTATTTCATCAAAATATGAGAAAATAATTCATCTGGACTTTAAAAATAGTGTCCATAAAAACATAAATTGTGGAATAATTCGTAGTTCCATTAACTGATTGAGAATCTCATACTTGTAAGGATTTAGAAAAGTGACTTAACAACGCATTATTTTCTTTCATTGAGTTGTTTATTGTACCGTTAACGATTATAATTAGACTTTTTCTGCATAATAAACATATTTAAAACGAGTTAAGGTAACCATTACTTAATTTACCATCAATAATAAATCTCGATAAAATTGGATGAAAGGGATATGGAGGTAGTTAAGTTATGAGATTGTAGCTTGAAGATTTCAAATTCCATCTTTGGTTCCATTTGTTAATGCCAACCTTTTGGATTAAATGAGGTTTAAAGAAAAAGGAAATCGATTGAAAATAAAAGAAAATTGAGAGTCTTGATGATGAAACTAAACTTTCATTTCTGAAATTATATCCACCAAAGTATGGACAAAGATACAAAAAAAGTACACTAAAACACTTCTCTTTCTCCTAAGGTAAAAGAAAAAGAAAGACTAAAAGATAGTAAAAGGGGGGAGTTGAGGATTTCATAATTCCTAAAATTCATACATATGCAAATATCCACTACACATATATATATATGGTACTTAATTTACACTTCTTGATCATCATCTTCCCAAGCTAGATTTCAGCTTGATCATCATCTTTAAATATTTCTTCCTTTTTTTCTTCTTTTGTGCTAGAAAAAACAGTAAGTTGTAAGAAAGAACTAGCCCATAAAGATCAGTTTTGGTACTTTTTTAGTTTTGATGAAGTCCCTAATGGTGAAGAAAAAAAAAAAAACCCGAAATTTGTTTTTTAAAAAAACTACCAAGTTGTTATGAAGAATTCACTTTTTTTAACCCAAATTTCCTGAATTCTTCAGAACAAATCAGCAGTTTCACCAAGTGACATATTCATTAGGTCTTCCTGTCCTTGAGCAGCAGCAGCAGCATCTTCCAACAGCCATTTCTCCAGAAAACTCAGAGGTGGAATCTGATTATTCTGACCAACCTCCATATTTGTGACCTTGTTATTGTTATTCTGGAAAAACCCATTATCATGATTGTAATTATTGTTGTTGTTGTGCCTATAATTCCCGACCTCATCAACCGACACCGCCGCGGCCGCGGCAGACGGATGAGCCACCGTGACATCAGACCGCCTTGCGACGGCGGTTGTGGTGGTGGTGGAGTTGAAGCTGAGAAATGAGTCCAAACAACCGCCGCCACCGCCGCCGGCCTCCGGCGTCATCGGGCCTGTACTAACCACCGTCCCTTCACTCGGGCTGCCGCCGGAACCCACAGTCACAACTGAAGGGTTGTTCTCAGAGCTCTGTTGGGTGTTTTCGGAAGCCGATTTTGTCGGAGTTTTCATCCAATTTTGGAGCAATTTTGCGATGTTCTCAGCACTTGATGCATAAGTTGTAGAACTGTGGTTGTTTCCAGAACTCTGAACAATAGGCTTCACAAAATTCTGATTACCATGATGATTTAGGACACTCAAAGCAGCTGAAGCAGCAGAAGAAGGCGGCTTTGAATCTTGGAGAGTTGTGAAAGAAGAAGAAGAAGAAGTAGTCATAATTTTGCTGTCAATAATGTTGTTGTTGTTGGATGATGATTTGTCAAGGGATAAGGCTTCACATAAGGCTTGTTTGGCCATATGAATATCTGTTTGAAGCCTCCTTTCCCATTGTCCTTTTGGGATTGATTCTTGATGATGATGGTGTGAAGAAGAAGCAGAGGAATCATGGCTGTGATCATGATCATGATCATGTTCATTCCCACCTTGAAGCTTCTTCAACTTCTTCTTCAAATGAGTGTTCCAATAATTCTTGATGTCATTGTCTGTTCTTTGGGGTAAATATGAAGCTATGGCTGCCCATCTGTTAAGCCAAAAAAGGGGATTAAAATAAAATCATCAACCAAATCAAGAAATCTCCACTTTCCTTATTAAAAATTTATAGAAAGGACAAATTTACCAAATCTTTTAGCTTTACTAAACCAAATACACAAGATCCCATGTTTGAAAAAACAAAAAAAAAAATTGTTTTGAAAATGGAGGAATCTATTATTATTAGCTAGATCTGGAGAAGTATCTAGCTAGATAGGCCAATAATTTATCAAAAAACATGGGATTTTATTTATTTATTTATTTTTGCATGGGATTTAAAGTAAAAGTACCTGTTGCCAAGAAGGGCTTGAAGGTGGATAATCATCTTCTCTTCATGTTCACTGAAGTTACCACGTTTGATCCCTGGTCGGAGATAATTTGTCCATCTCAGCCGACAGCTCTTACTGCATCTCAGTAAACCTAAACCCAAAAGAAAAAACATCCAAAAAAAATGGAATAAAGGGTTAACATATTTATCCAAATCTTGTGTATAAAAACTAAAAAATCTCTCTGAATTTCCATGGGAGTAGAATTGCGGAAGAACAATAAGAAGAGGGAAGAAGGAGGTGGAAGTGGAAGTGGAAGTGATAAAGCTGAGTGGAAATAAAATTTTTTTTAAAAAAATGCATTGAATGCTAAACATTTATGAAACTCACCAACCAAAAAAAACTTAAACAAAATGAAGGGAAAAAAAATATGTGTTTACCAGTATTAGTAGGAACAGCCCTCCAATTACCAGGACCATGTTCTTGAATGTAAGAAACCAGAATGATATCTTCTTCTGGAGTCCAAGGACCTTTCTTCACTCCAATTTTATCACAGCAAGGTGGTCTTCCCATTTTAATGATTTTTTGATGATGATGATTGGAGCTATTTTTTCTCCAACCCAACAATTTTTTTTTTCTTTCTGGTACAACTTTCTTTCTTGATTGATGATATATAGCTGGAAAAAATATGGTACAAATTGCTTGATTGATGATGAGTTTTCTTCTTCTGGAAAATGATCTTCTTCTTTGGAAGAGAGAAGGAAGAAAAAAAAATGTTGGTTTGAGAAGAAGAAGAAGACTTGATCTGAGACAATGGTCTAAGGGATGGGGGCTCCCATGTCTATATATAGTAGTTTTATATAGAGAAGAGACCAATGCTGACTAAAATTGCAAGAAAAAAATGAAATTAAATAAAAGACAAAAAAAGAGGTAAAAAAAAAAAATAATAAGAAGAAAAGAAAAGAGGCTATCCGAAGAGTCAAAATGGACAGCAAAGAGCATTTACTCAATTGCTTGCAAAAAGTCAGCTCTATGCTTCATGAGTGTTTCTTTTTTTTGCTTTCTTAATTTCTGCCTTTCTGGATCTCTTCTTTTTATTTGTTATTATTACTACTGTTATACTACGTATAAAAGACTTTTAAAATAAAAACAATTTCGCCTCACAAAACCGCGTGGTAATCAATGTCAATTTTTTCTGTTGCGTTTAACACGAAACCAAATAGTTAATCTTGTTTCCTCCATTTTGAAATATATGTCGTTTTAGGGTTTGATGAATTTTTTAAAATATATGTCGTTTTCACAAATCGATGCATATTTGACCACTTTTTACCAATGTTACCCCTGCATTGAGAATGAAACAATATTTATAATGAATTTCTATTGGTTTGTGATGAATTGTATAGAAAATAAAAAAGTATTTTTATATTTTAACTACATTATTTAATGTTTTCTAAGTTTTGATGAATTTTCTAGAAAGACATATAAAAAAAATGGGAGGAGTACTATCTTTTACTTACTACATATGAATACATGATGATAACATTACAGTGTGAATAAAACGAAAAAGAGAACCACATAATCTTACTCAATCGGTAATTTTGTCAAAAAAAAGAAAAAAGACTTATTTCAATATCGGCTTGTCATGTAGAGACGATGCCTGCCATTTTAAGCGGCATAGTGACATCTATTAGTTTGACTTCTTTTTTTTTTTCCTTAAAAAAGTTAATAATTATTAATATGTAGAAAAAGTGCATATTTATCACCAAGCAAAGAAGTCATCCACAAAGTGAAAAATCACTACGTGTAAATTTACTAAATTTGTAATAAGAAGAAACCAAGACGCGGTGGAAAAATATCATCATTTCAAACGGTGGAGAAATGATTAAAAAAAGTAATTATAGATTTTGTAAATTTTGAACACGGTAAAGGATGTTAACTTGTTACATGATTTGAGAAATTGACACATATATTATTAGTCACATATAACATCAGATTGATGAAGAAATCCAATTTGTCAAATTTATATGATTTTCTTCTCTCCCCAAGTCACCCTCTAGGTAGGCATGACATTAACTATGCCGACAATACTTAATGAAATTATAGTTTTGATTGGGCAATTCCTTAGTATAATTGGTAAATTATTATTAATTTAGGACCAAGGGTCCAAGCTAGATGGGGCTACTTAAGTATATAATTCTCCTGTAATCTGGCTTAGAGATTGACTATACTGTACGGTTCACTATTACAATTTCTGTTAGTTGAATTATTAAAAATAAAAAATTAAATACTAAGATTATTTTTAGGCGGAGTATGTATATAATTATAAATTTATGAGGTGATGATGTGGATGTGTCAATTAGGATTGACGTGTAAGTAGAGTTATAAGTAAAGTTATAAAAGCAGGGAAGAATATCATTCCCCTTAAAATAATTGGATTACTTGTGATTGTGAATATATGGTAACACGGTGTATGCCTTCCACGTGTCCGGAAATGGGCTCTTAATTTGACTGGCAAGAGGCTAGCTAGCTTGGTTTTGTTAGATGGATTTTTGGCGAGTTGGCACAAATAAGAAATATAGTTCGAGATGTTTTTTTTTTAATATGCATGATTTTACTGTTTTGGGTTGGAAAAAATGGGAAAAGAAGAAGTCAATTTCTTCATTAGGATATCAAATTTAAGGTCAAATCCGTGATTTATCGAAAATTACACCTCTTTGATTAACTTTTATTTTGAAAATACCCCTTGCCCAACTCTATAAGTTAACCTCGGTCATTTTGACCGAATTTGCTAGAGGGAAAAATCGATATTTGATTGTCCTAAGATCACAATGGTTGCTCAAAGTATTCATTGGTTAATCCAAAAGTGATCATGAAAATAACGTAAGCGGTTACGGTTTGTTTTTTCAGATATGTATTATTCTTTAAATTTTTAAAAATAGCAAATTTTTCTTAAAATAGAAATTTATACGTTTAATTCATCTTCACTTCTGAAGTAGCTGAGGAAAAGACGCGTGTCGAATAAAAGTTTCGTTGTAGTTACTTCGGTCAATGAAATTTACATTGTTCAAATCATACTATTTTACGCGGTGCAGTCAAAATATGAAGTAATTTCTACTCGGTACTACATTTGGAGTGACGGATCAAGAGACGCGTGTCGAATCAGAATTTTGTTGCAGTTAATCTGGTCAATGAAACTTATATTGTTAAAAATCATGCCATTTTACGTGGTTCAGTTAAAATGTGAAGTAACTCTTTGGTTCTACGTCTGAATTGACTGATCAAGAGACGCGTATCGAATGAGATTTTCGTTACAGTTATTCCGGTCAACGAAATTTACATCGTTCAAAACATATTATTTTACGCGATGTAGTCAAAATACAATGTAATTTCTCTTCAGTTATGGTAATCTAGATGTATATGACACTCGATTATTTTAAAAATTTAGTAAGAGTTAACAAAATATACATTTTCAAACTCTATATCATTTTCCGTGGTACAACCAATAAATAGAAATAATTTCTCTTTTGACCATGAGTACTGCCGCGGTAATTTATAGCCTGGCAAAACATTTAATAAAGAAGAAGAAAAGCATTTGAAAAGACAAAGACATAATGGAAGGGAAGAGCTGTATCACTAGTTTCTTTGGTAGCTGGTGGATAAAGAAAAAGAAGTACTAGGTTCAATTAAGAAGGGAAAAAAAATAAGGGAGGTCTACTCCTATATAGTAACCTCAGAATTTCCAAATTCCACTCCTATCGAAGGAATTGATTAATTCTTCAAAAAAAAAAAAAAAGAAGAGTTTTATTTCTTCCAAAACTAATAGTAGTATAGTAAGAGTATTGATGATTATTAATTATTACAGACAGTACACACAGGACGTCTACGCAGCCGCAAGTTTTTATGCATTAACTTCTTTATGAAAAAAAATCAGTCTATTTAAGAAAAGTAGATTATCAAGTAGAGATGATGCTTCTGAGTAACTAATTAAGCGAAGTCAATTAAAGAAAAAAAAATGCACTCAATAAGAATAAAAAAATCTAGAAAAATGTTAGTTTTAATTCAAAATAATAAAAAATAAAAAAAAACTATTAAGCCCTAAAAAAAATATTTTCCCTCTATATCAACGTAAGAAAAATCGGGTTTGCTATTATGTGTGAAAATCAAATTCTTATTTTGGGATAGTGCAGAGTTTATTTGACAGATCTTATTTTTGCACAAATTTAATTGATGATCTTTCGTATTCCCCATCGGGACAAACATATATCGCTATTTGTGCATATATGAACGCAGTAATAATTTAAATTTGATCAAGGGTGAAAGAATATGTACATAATAATTTCAAAGTGTTCAAGTTCCAACGTCAAAATTAGAGAAAGATTGAAATCTGTAAAAAAAATTGAATTTAACCCCTGTATAATTTGGAGATGATTTCATTTGACGTGGTTATTTTCACTGGAAATTGCTAACATTTTGTAACAATCTATCTGTCTATTTCGAGAAAAAAAAAATCATGATTATTTATTACTATTATCTCTATCTCTATTCGAAAGGAATATTTACGGTTTTAAATAAAAAAAAAAATCTCAAATCTAAGACTACAATATGAATAGCCATTTTTAAAGTTAAATAAAATTCTTTAAGTAGACTTGTCTACTAAGTAATAACTCTATAATATTGAGCAACAAAATTAAGTCTTTTAAGCGAACACATTATTCATACTAATTTTTATGGGTAAATATTAGAGGTTCAAAAATTATAAATACTTATTTGTCGCGCATTAATTTTAGCCTGAAATTAATTCAGCATTAGATTAACTTCTTATTATTTGATCCAACAATTGTTTATTGACCGACGAAATATTAGAATCGTTTAGGAGTTCCCATCAAAGTGGACAAAAAGAATCGGTAAGCATAAGGTACAAGACAAAAATGGATAAGAAAAGGTCAACTAGTTTAGTGCATTTTATTCGAGGTGGGAAAAGGATTATTAAAATTCTTTGGGGCGCTGAGGTATTTAGTGAGACAAGCTAATTCGTTTCGTTCCCTATACCTATTTTGAAAAACAATTAAAAACAATTGCGAGGCCAATATTAAAGGGAATCAGGGGGAGAAAAGGAGATGACCATGTTAGAATGGCAGCCCTACGTACATTCGTACATCTCTAAAGCCAGCTGGAATCAAGTAATTATGTTTGTTTTCTATACTACTATTGATACTCTCTATGTTCACAAATGATGAATGATATTAAAAATTTAAATAAAATAATTTTTTTTTTTAAAAAAAAGAACTTATTTGTTTGAAGTAGGAGATTATAATGATGAGATGTTATGCTCCATTTCATATCAATTTTTCTTACTCACGCCGTCTCATAATTATTATCCAGTTTTACTAAAATGAAAGATTTTATTTTTAGTCAAACTTAACTATATTTTACCTTAAACAACCGGATATACCCCTACATAAGTAATTATTTAACCACTAAGATTTTATGGATAATGTTTTTTACTAAGGACAAATGTGTAACTTAATCCATAAAAAGTCAAATTGGACAATAATTTTAGGACAAAATTTTTTGGACAAAGTGGACAATAATTATGGGACAGAGGAAATATAATTTTGGTAAGTTTTTAACATTGTTTAGGGGGAAAAAGATCCAAAACTAATAAAATAAATAGAAGTAGAGTAAAACCTCACTCATATTGAAGCGAGAAACTAATTAAACTCAAGAGCTCCGTTACATAATAAAGGTGATTTTATCATTGAATTACATTTCAATTCCACCAAAATTAGTTGTTTTAGATTTGCCTGAGATAATTTATCTTTTATGCTTTGCATCCTATTGTAGGAGGCGTAGGTTTACCTAGGATTTAAAAAGGAGAAACATAGAAGAAAAATCAATAATGGTTTTTTCTGCACATTACTTTTTTCCTTTTGAGAACGAAAATTATATTGCTTGAATTAAAATATTATAAAAATGAGACATTCATTTTAAAATGGCCGGAAAAATATGCTCTGAAACTCATAAGTTGTGTACTCGTTATTCATTTCTTATTTTTAGATGAAGATGGTGTATCATACTCCCTTCTTTAAGTTTCGGAAAACAGATCTGGTAGGCAAAAAGCTTCTTCCAAAGGATCTGATTCGTGACATTTTTTGGAGCTTTCGTCTCATTTTCACTTATATTAACTGGAAATTTTCATCCATTACTCCATGCATATGCAAAAAAAAAAAAAAACTGACATAAAAAAATGCAAGTTTTGTCCGTTACACTGTCAAATATTTGATTTTTTTTCTTTATATTTGTAAATTAATACGTTAATTAGAAGCCAATCATGTAACGTTCTTTTTTTCTTAATCCCCTCGCATAAGATTTTGTCCAAAATTGAACGAGAAAATTCTTCCAAAAACTTATTATATGAGAGAGTTGACAAGCAGACTAAGGTATTTTTTTTTTTAAATGAAACGTGAAAGATTAAATAATTTGACTTAGTGCTAATTACACAAATGAGTCAATAGATTGGAATCCTTACGCTTTGTATATGCTGGCTAGATGTCTTTGCCATAAATCGTTGACGTTCAGTCGTTAATTATAATACTAACATACACACTTCATCTGGTTTCCTAGATTCTTCGTTAAAAAAATATGCATGAAAACGAGATAAGTACACTACGAAGTAACAAAAGTAAGTAAAATTTGCGTGGCTCGAATCTGGAATAGGCGGATACAGGATTGATTTAGAAATCAAACATGTGTTCTCATTTTAGAAAAAAAAAAAATTCAAAATTTGTTGAACTAAGTATAATAAAAAGTAAATTATTCTTTTAAGACTCGGGAATAATGTTTTAAAAGAATTTATCTATTTTTGATGAAAAGAATTCACATAGTTTCGAACGTACCAGAGATTAAAACTTTTAACGTACGTCGACTAAGCTAGGTTATGTTTGCGTACTTAATTGCACAGATTAAAAGATATTATGATCGACTCTCCCACCAATCTATGAGCGAGAGGAATTAGTCACTGTTATTGACGGTAAATACCCTGCAATATGAAATATATATATATATATATATATATATATATATTATGGCTAAGTTTTGGTGAGATTTATTTCGTGATTTATTATTACATATTGTCGTAACTAAAAACACTCGACATGATACTAGTAAAATTTTTGAGAGTGTGAACATGTAAAAAATAATACTAGCGAATAAAGAAGATAACATTTTCGAGGTAGTATTTTTTTCCCAAGCAAGAAAAACAAAGTAGCTCAATAACACAATAACATAATTTCCCTGGAAAAAAAAAAAACCTTAGTGTGATCTAGCTAGCTAATCAAATCCATAATAAGATAAGAAGCGCCGAATTTTGGAGTGTACAAATTAACTCCAATTTGACTAATTCTAAAGTGAAAGCAACATTACTTTATTGGACAGGCACACTGGTTGGAGACATGAACTCATTATAAACGTCAACTCTTGCGTCAATTAGTCATACATCCAAGTAAACAACAACTGCTCCACCGCTAGTTTCATCAAAATTACTACTTCTTTCGTTCTAAAAAAAATACTCCCCCTGTCCCATAATTATTGTCCAGTTTGAGTTTTTATTTCTAGTTCAAATTATACTGAAAGTGAAATATCAAAGTGGACAATAATTTTGGACAGAAGGAATAGTTTACATTGTAATTCAAATATAATACTAATAAATTATTAATGTAGTCTTTTTTCTGAGACGAAAAGAGTTGATTATATATATATATATATCAATCCTAAAACGAAATTATTATTTACTAAACTGTGCCGTGTCACCTTAATAAACTGTGTTGAGTTCACCTTAATAACGTTACTGATGAGCTTGCAAAACAAACGTCGGCTAAAGGTACAAAGCAATATGATTCTCTAGACGATCTTCCAACAATAATAGGAGGGAAAGTACATCTGGATAAATCTTCAGTGTTTTATCTTAGGGTTAGATAATTGCAAGATATCTTTAATTTCTAAATGTAAAAGTCTCGATGTAACATAACTAGAGTTAGATCCATACTCTGCCCTAGTTCTTTTTTTTCTTAAAAATTAATATTACTGGGGGAGGAACAGGACTAGGGACCTAGGTAGTACATATGTCTATCCATTGGTATAGGCATGAGTATATTGTATCATCTAACACTGACTGTCACAAAAATCCATCTTTTGAGTATACCCTTTGAGTGTTTTTGTGGCAGTTGAACCTGAAAACCGTTCCATTCTCTTTTTGGCCAAAAAAAAAAATTGAGATCCTCTCAAAAAAAAAAAAAAACGCGACTCTGTTTATCTTTTTGACAGCACATTTTGATACCAGTTTTGAATATTTCCCCCCCTTAGAAATGGCATCAAAACAGACATAATATGTAAGTAAGTTGTTCTATCGTTTTCTATGTTCACTCATTCTTAAAACGAGGATTAATTAATACCGAACCTTAAATATATAAAGTTAGATCAACATTGAGCAAATGCAGTACTCCATGTATGAGTTATTATGTGATTGAAAACCATTTTAAGTTCCAACCTTTCTGCTCGTTGAAATTTGCGGCTTTGTAACCAGAAGGCGTTTGGAGCATTGGATAAAAGCGTGTACATGTGGAGTTTTCCCAATAACAATATTACTAGATGTTTGGCTCGGGCAGATGTCCGGGCATCCCTCTACTTTAATTTTATGTTAATAGATAAATGAATTTTTTATTTAGAAAAAATAAAATAGCTACACATTTGGTTTTTTTTTTTCCTTTTTTAGCAAAAAATAAAAATAAAAATAAAAAAATCATCTGCCAAAAGAGAAAAAATATTGAAAAGTACAACGATGCAGAAATCATACGAAAGAATGTGGAGTAATAAAGGGGATAATTTTATGGACAAATTTAAATACTTTTAATTTGATTGATAAATGATAAATGTTAGGAGTTAAAATTGTGTAACTATTTTTGTAAAGTAGCTTTTGTTTTTCCGGATAAGAATTTTTTTTTCTTTTAAAAAGGGATGACACGTGGCAGAATGGTTAATGCAATATGGTGCATTTGGAGCCAAAAATTTTTAATAAGAAATTGCCACATCAATATCCTGTATTCTGCTTAAATAGGGTAAAAGGGATTATTTCTCATATAGTTTCACGCACTAATAATGGTTTAGGTGGTTGTAAGAATGTATTTCTGAAATATTTTGAAATTTTATTCTGATAATTCATCGATATAAGTTAATCTGAGGCTTGTGACCTAGAAAGAATTTAAAAAGTTCTATCATGGTGTTAATAAATTAATCATTCTAAACAATCCATTTGATAATTACAAATCTCGACAGGAATATGCACTTCTATGTGTACTGGTCCAACAACAAATCTCTACAGTTTAGTCGAACAACGGGGCAGAATTGCGGGCTGCTATTCGATGACTAATTAATTTCTTTTTTTTTTTTTCCCTATGGAGAAAAATCTTTCAAAATCACTATCTTCGAAAATGGCAAAAGAAAATTCTTCAAAAAGAGAAGTTTACCATTTTTTTATTTTTGTTAAAAAGAGTCTAATTCAGTGATTGCTCCATTTGGTCCTTATTACAAAGTGTTTGTTTCTCTTACATTTTATTTGTTTTGTCCTTCTAATTGAAAATAAAATCTTTTCACATGAATTTAATATATTCTTCCAATTATTATAAAGTATTTTTTAGATTTTCTTTTTAATTAGAAAAACATAATAAATAAAACTTATGAGAAATCAAAATGGCTTGTAATAAAGAAAGAAAGGAGTACATCACGCAAAGATAGATAACTACCTACGATCATATGATATAATGAATATTTTTAGACCTTCTCGTACAAAATTCTCTCTCCATGTCATCTATATTAGGTGTCCTTTTTCAACCTTATACAGCAAATTGAAATTTAAGGGGATTGAGATGGAGATAAATGGCATAGAGGGGGTTCTTTCAACCTTCAATTATTAGATGCATTAAGGTTCTAAAGGACACGTGTAACGGAAAATTGCATGTGTAAAATTTTCTTCTCAAACAAAAACTGGTTGAGACAAAAGAAATGATTGTTTCCCTATTTGATTACGAAGATAAAACCAGTGGTCCTGTTTATAGGATTTTGATACATATATACTATTCAAAAAACATTAATGTTATCCTATCTATTTTTTCGGACCGTCTGTATTCTTATCAAGTAAAAAGGAAGAGTAAAATGAGGACGAGAGATAAAGTAGAATGAGAAAATGACTAATTTTTAGTGAAAATATAGCCCTTAATTAAAATGATTTATTTCGTCCGTCCCAAAATAATATTTATGTTATTTGTAACCTTTCATTCAATTTATCATTATTATTATGATAATATTACTTCTTTTTAATACAAATCTCAAAAGTGAATGTTACCTTTTACTTTTTTTATTTTTCTTTTTGGCGCAAGAAAGAGAGTATTTGTTTAACCTTCTCTGAGAATAAAACAAGGCATCATGAACCCAATCTCCTTCCTAACACAAATTTAAGTTCACACAAAAAAATGAGTATAAGCTTCGAAGTTCGAACGTTATAGAGGTATACATAATTTTAGTGGTTGATGGTAGATATAGGTTTCTCCTTCATAGAATATTTAAGTTTTACTGAGGTTATTCGACCAACTAAATAGGTTGAAACCCGTTATCATTAGAATACGATGTGATCCGAGTTTCGTATTTGTCAAGGTATAAAATTTTTAGTGACATTTTGTCTCTATAACACTAGTTAAATAATCGGCACATATAGTTGTAATTAAATTAAAGGGCCCTGATCAAAGTATAATCAAACAATATTTAACAAATAATGACACATGTCGACTATTTTACTAATTTCATAGGGAATGTATGACAAAATTGTCACAAAAAATCTTTTACTATTTGCAAATTGTTTTGATATATTGTATTGCACATTTACCTCATAATGATTATTCAGTTTTGATTTTTAATTTTTAATATAAAATTTTTAAAAATAAAAATATAGACCACATAATTCTTCCTTCCGGTCCTTATTGTAAGATATTTTGATTTCTCTTAAGTTTCATTTATCATGTTTTTCTAATTAAAACTTAAACCTACTTTTGAATAATTGGGAGACTACCATAAATGTGAAAATACATTCTTAAGATTTTATTTTCAATTAAAAAAACATAATAAATAAAACTTAGTACAAATCAACATACCTTATAATAAAAACCGGAAAGAGTATTTCAGATGAGTGGAGTATAAGTACTCCTTGCATCCTCGCACTCGTCACCGTATCTCATTCGTCACATTTCCAAAACACTCCATGTCTACCGAATACCGATCACCTATTGCTAACGTAGCCGAATATCGACAATTTCGACCGAAGTGAAAGAGCCAAAGATCGGCGGCGGTTGGGTCACATAATCGTTAGCCGTAAAACCGTCTTAAAAAAAAATCGGTGTCGGTCGCCAAGACGAAATTTATGAGGTAGGTTTGTTTTTTTTTTTTTTAACTCATACATGGTGAAAAATCCGTTAAAATTGTCACTCGTTTTAAATACATAATCTAGGGTTTATCCGATCAGGTGAGATAAGAGCAGCCTCGTGTTCATATCAATTGACATTTTGATCATCCATGATGATTTCTATGATAAGAGCTTAAATCGTGATGAAAATGCAAACGTTTTTGCCTATACCCTAGATGATAAAATTGTGGCTATCTAACTCATCAAAAAGAATGAGATCATTTATACTTAATATATATGTCGGAGTTGTTAGTTTTCAGGTTGCATTCACTACGTACAGTTAATCTCTTTAACATGATAAATTAACAAAAAAGATTAGTGATATTTGGGGGAAAAAAAACCTTTGAGGTTATGTTTTGTAAATTTTACTTCATTATTTGATCATTCAAACGTAATATGAAAACAAAATATTGGATTTGTTCTTTCCCTATAGTTTCTTCCACGTGATTTTACGTTTTGGTTTTCCAGTTTAGCTGATGCATTGATATTGCCCCACTATATATAAACACATATAGATAAACATTGAAGTTCAAAACTTCAAATGTCAACCCTAAATTTTTTATTTTTCATTTTTGATAAATAGAATTAATATCGTTGCAGAACTACCTAGAGATTTCTACACCTCAAATATGATGATCAGATGATGTAAATTCATACTCTAGACCCTCTTGTTAAAGGTAATGAAATCTTGTGTTCAGAGTTAGAAAAACATGTTGCAGGGGTTCGAAAATACGAAAATTGTTACTAATCATTTTGCAAATGAGAAATGACTAGCATCTCTATACAAGCAATTTTAGAATATTAAGTTATAAGATATGCTAATTCTTATTATTATTTTGGTATGTGAACTACACATTTCCGATTCGACTCAAAACCACTTCTTCGAGGACAATACACATTCAGCTCAGGTGCACCTTGTTCGAGAAGCAAAGATCGTCCTAACACTTACACCCTCCGTTCCAATTATTGTCCACTTTGAGATTTTATTTTTAGTACAATTACTTCTTTTCTAAGAAAATATAAGATATATCTAAGCAAATACATTATGTATTCAATATTAAGATTAATTCACATTTAAGTACTATATTTTTTTTTAGATGGTAAAACTTTGCAAACAAGCATAAACAGATTTCTACATATATATAATTTTTTGGGGAAAAGGGTTTCTCTATATTTAAGTTTGAATGGAAACATGTTTAAGTTGAGACAAGTTTCTTTGCGTTCTAATTAAAAAGGTTCAACAATTGTTAGTTTGTTGTTTATTTTTTTAAAATTCAATTCGAGGATCCATCTGGAGAAGAGTACAAAAATCATCAACTTCATGGGTTTGGTGCGAAATGTAGGGGTCAAAAAATAAGAAAAAAATTAATTTAAAAAAAATCTGCAGCTGTAAACCTATTTGGCTAGTAGTATTGCATTTGCCTGCATATCCGCGATTGAAAAGATTGTCGGGATTCTGGCAAACAGGGATTTATTTATACGAAACTAATCATCAACGTAATCACTACTAAACTGGTCGCAAAAGAGGAAAGAAAACCTAGGCCGACAAAAGTCAATACTACAAATTACCAGTAGCAAAATGAGCGCCTCAAGTATTGCACTATAATAAGTCAAACTCCCTATGGACTTGATGGTTTTAAGTTTTCAATTTTGATGGTTTCGTTTTCAGCAGTCTCCTTTTCCCAAGGAGGAAAAAAAAAAAGAAGCTCAAAAGAGTCGAAAATTAGTATCCAGAGTTTATATAAATTAACATACACCACGTTCGATTAATGCTCATTTCACTGAGCATCTTATTTTATTGTACTCTGTCAGTCCTAATTACTCCATCCGGTCCTTATTATAAGGCATTTTGATTCCGTCATAGATTTCGTCTTTTTAATTAAAATAAAAATATTAAAAATATTTTATAATAATTAGGAGAATATAACGAATTTGAAAATATATGTTTAAGATTTTTTTTCCAATTAAAAAGACATATTAGATTAAACATAGGACAAAATCAAAATGCTTTATACTATGGACAGGAGGGAATATATTACTCATGGAGTACTATTTTACTAGAGAGATAGGATTAGTTTGTGCCTTCTTATTAGGACCAGATCAGGTACTCCCTCCAGTCTTTATGATAAAGCATTTTAATTATGTCTTATGTTTCACCTAAGATGCGTTTTTAATTGAAATAAAAACTTTAAAAATATATTTTCACATTCGTTGTGTTCTCTTAATTATTAGAAAATATTTTTAAAGTTTTTATTTCAATTAAAAAGACATCTTAAGTAAAATTTATGACAAACCTACTATTTTAGTTTCATTAAAATAAAATGATATTCTTGAATGGAAAGAGCATATATTTGTCAATCTAATCTTTTCTTTTTGATCATAAGTTCCAACTACTCTTTTTCTCTTCTGAATTTGCCGGAGTGAGGGGATTGGATTGGACGAGAGAATAATTAATTTAAATGAGTAAAATGGTGGGACATGGAGGTACAGGAAGAATAATCAAAGAAGAGATAAAATTGGACGATCGAGGAATTACACCAAATTATGAGATGAAACTCTAAATATAAGCCTTTTTCAAAGAGACGAGGAGGTACACATTTTCTTTCTTATCGTCCTCAGTGGTAAATAATCTTGCTAGCTAGCACACCTTAGGTCCTTCCTACATAATCAAAGTACGTATAGGAATCAACCTTCGTACGATTATGGTTTGTTAACCTAGGATGATTAGTATCATTCTGAAAAAATGTGGGTTAAGCAATGCACAGGTTGATTGACAACTAGTCATAAATTAATAACATCATCAGACCTAAAATGATTATCCGGTGTAGAATTTCACTTTTAGTATAAATTGTATTAGAAATAAAATCTAAATCGGGTAATTATTTCGAGAAAGGAGAGTAATTTACATTCAAATAGTTGATTATACATTTTTAAGTAAAGTCAGTTGTTCAAATTTTGTCTTATGTATTGAATGTTTAAATTTGTTTTATGTATTGAGGTTCGAATCACAATTGACAAAAGTTTTTTTTTTTTTTTTTTTAACATAAGATAGTTTCTTGATCTGTTTTTATCAAAACCACCCCTGATCAAGCTACCACTAAATATTGCAAGTTGCAAACCGTCTGGCCAGTTAGCGCCACATCTTGATCACCGATCGATCGGTAGCCGGTCTCCGCAGCTAAGTAGCGGATTCCAGTCAAACCGCCAAAAATTGCCAGTCCAATGGCAGAGGAAATTAACTTTCACGGTGGCTTAAAGCCGTGGTAATAATGGTACTTCAATGATATATATTGCCACAATTAAATCTTCCGAGATGTCGCTGTGCAAAATCATTAAAGGTACATTGCACGATGCATGTAACGTGGTCTCTACAAGTCAAGCCATATATTAAAACTGCGTCTTTTCTAAATAAATTTTCAGTACTACTATTTCACCTCAAATTTAATGCCATTTTAGACTTTGATTAATTTGTTGTTAGCACATCACTTTCGTACGAAATAGATTAATTACATTATGGTCGATCAGCAGCCATGTAACTAAACCATTTATCGATTACTACTTGTTCACAATGTCGCGCATCCAGTAACTTGAGCGTGAAAAGAATACATTTTTAGGTGATTTATTACGTTACTGTTTTTCTTTTTGTGTGTGCGCACAACACTAAGGCAGGTCCCAATATCTTTTGGAGAAAGACAATCACAATAATATCACGATAAAACCATTGACTTAATTTCTACTCGGCAGCTTTCATCAACTGTGTATACCGTTTAGTGTGGCTCTCACAAGCAATGAAATCAAATTCTATTGCAAAATTACCTTTCTGTAAATATGTTACTGGCCAATACCGAGCTAGCAGTTTATGTATTACATGCATGTACATCTCCATAGTACCTTCATGTATCAGAGATTAATGTCACTTCACATATTAATTACGAGTACTCTTTCCTCCCTAAACAATTATTTGATCATTTTAAAATATTTATTTTTGAACTGAGAAAGTATTACTTCCTCGGTCCTATAATTATTGTCTAGTTTAGGGTTTCACTTTTAGTTCAATTCATACTAAAAATAAAAATTCAAACTGGACAATAATTATGGGACAGAGGGAGTATTTTTTTAATGATAATCTTATTCTATTAGAAACCTTAATCAGTGGACTATCGAAGTAAGGGCGTACACTATATGTATGTATTATGTATACGACTCTAGGTTTTAAAATACTGGACTTTGAATATTTTTCAATAGTGAATGATAATCAAATGAATCAAATTCGTGATCAATAAAACATGTATAGGATAGTGAATTACACAAATAACTAGTAGAAGTACTAATTATTTGAAAACTCAACCGCACGAAATTGAATATTTTTCTAGCGCGCGGAAATATTTATCTATAACTAGTTCTTTCAGGCATTTCTATGAAAATGTGAAAACTTTCAAAGAATCATGGCCACCCTTTTCTCAAAATTCAATGATGATTCCTGCAATGCCATTCGTACAAGGGAAACAAACGTGGACAATCTAGTACTACAACATAGAAGAAAACAAGGCAAAGAGATGCGCGCCTTGAAATTCCTTGAAGAAAGTACACAAATCTTTTTCTATCAAACAATAAAACCATCTTACAATCAATTTTCAGTCGTTTTCTATTGAATGATTTCTTTTTTCTTCAATCTTCTTCACATATTGGAATATCGTTATTGTTTCCTTCCGTGGTCCCAGGTCGGCAACAAGGAATTGGACGGCTTATATTTAAATGTACATAGATATGTACCTGTGGGGCAGAACCATAATCTGCTCTCATACTCTCCTTTATGCTATCAATTCTGGAAAGTGGAAAGGATTCACGATTCGCAATTGTTGGAACTCATATGATTGGATTATAGTTCCTCTATGGCAATGATAAGGTCTTGATCTAATATTTCTATCTCACAAAGACAGATCTTGCTGAGCGGTAAACATTGTGAAAAAGTACATATTATATTCACTATACATATGTAAGAGAGTTTGGATGATTCACGTCAAAGGGAATAAAAAAATCATTTTCTTTTTACGAATGTTATACGATTTATTATATTATAAGTATCATGTCACAAATTGGTATGTTTTTTCCATACTCGTAACTAAAACATTACTAAAGTTACAAAATTTTCAGTATTTGAAGTTAGTGAAATTACAAAAACTTCTAGTAGTCAAACCGAGCTTTATTACATAAACACTTTTCCATGAAGATCCATCCAAAATTCAGAAAAATAGGAATGTACTTGCGTCTCTGATCGTATCTAGTTTAGAACGATAGTTACAGAATGTTTCAGACATGTTCTTTCTTCTTTCTTTGATACACTAATCATGAGATGTTTTGAATTAGCATAAATCACACTCAGACAACCCCCTTCGGAGTTCCAAAACCTATTCATTGCCTCTAAAGTTCCCCAAATTCCATCAAATTACTACTACAACAAAATAAACATCTTCACTTCATAAAGAGATCATGCCTTATCTTTATTTATTTATTTTTGAAATTCCTTATCTTTATACAATTATCGCTATATAACATAAACAAATGAGAAAGGGATGGAGGAGCACAACACAGAATCTATCAAATCATGTTAATTACACAAGTGTCAACTGTAGGGCCCACTCTTCCACATGGCACTATCATACTGGTTAACTTCGTACACCTGTTCGAAGGATATAGGAACCACGTATGAAAGGTATTAAAGGAAGTGAGACTTCAGTACAGCCGCAGAGTAGCAACTCTGGCGTTAATCATAGTCCATCACCATGATTGGGCTTCCTTTGGTAGCTCTACTGTTGGAAATAAAAAGTTATTCTTTAATTTTTTTTTTTATAATTTGGGCTTGGACCCCTATAAGGCCCATCTGTCACGTCTAGTGACATATCAGAATTTAAGGTGGCCTTTTTTTTCTTCTTGTTGCTTCATACCAACGGGAGACATGACACCTGTCCACAATACAAAATACTTTAAACGATTATGACGTTTGTTAAATATATGCCAAAAATCCTCCTGTACTTCCATCACAAATTTTATCTTGTTTTCACGTATCGTATTTTTCCAAGGTTGTTTAGCCTGTTATTATGTTCAAGGAACGTGATCCTTAGCTCTAATTCGACGTTTTAGAAGTTTAGGAAACTATAATCTTATTAAAAATCGGATAAGGTTATATGTATTTATGTAGAAAAGGATATTTCTTGCTCCACCAAACAAAAGCATTACTTCCGTCGTCCAAAAAAAATAATTCTATGTTATAAATTATGAATTATACTATTTTTAATACGATTTATGTTTACAATGTGTATTATTTATGTATGATCAAATCAACTTTTAATTTATCACCGTTATCAAATTGACCATAATTATCGCAAGGCATATTTTCCATAGATCAAAATCACTTCTTCCGAAGTTCCTTTCTATGGATTCTTCAAATTTTTGCCTAAATAGCTTCAAACTGCTAGTCACGGCTGATGATGATACTCATTAATTGATAGCTAGCATGCTAGAAGCATAGAAGGGGTAGAGTGATATAATTTCCGTTTAGGACATTTCATGTGTTTCCTCCTCCTAGAAATCCAATTTAGACTTTTATTTTTAGTACAATTTGTATTAAAAATTAATAGCTAACATGTTAAAAACTTAGCAAAAATAGACTGATATAATTTTGTTTAGGGCATATGAAGTGTTCCCTCTGTCTTGAAATAGTTATCTAATTTAAAATTTTAATTTTACATAATTTTTACTAAAAAACAAACTGAATAATCATTTTTAGAAAGATAAAATAGAACATTACGTACTATTCTCTATTAAAAAAAAGATATTTACATTTTCGCACACACAAATTGATAATTCGGTGAAAGGTGTGACATGTTACATTTGTTGTAATCGTATAATACTTTAAAACTTAAGATAAACTTTTCTTTCTTGAACTATTAAAATGAGACGAGATGAATTACTATTTTAATTCAACAAATGTTTATAAAATTCTTATTTTTTGGCTAATTGGGAGAGGGATCTAAAATTGCCTTATAAGTATTGAAATCTTTATATGGTCATCTCACAACATTAAATGTAGAATGGGATCAAAGTATCAAACTAGCCAGATCTTCACTTCTAGAATTTATATACATTTGTTACGAATTATGCAAACCGTCCTACTCATACAAGAAAAAATATTTTAAATATTAAGTGTCAAAATCGCTTATAAGCTATTATGTTCTGCAGCCATCCTTAAAAACTGACCCTAATAATAAGGCCACCCAGCACTGATAATAAGAGCAAACAGTGGGATCACGTTAAGACCACGTGAAGTGATGACACGTATCAGTACAGGGTAGGGCCCAAACGGGAGTCCGACATTTAGAGGATTTGAAATGTGGTGTCTGAAAATATTGAAAGAGTAAGGTGTTGACTTTGCTTTCTGTCACATTGAATTGGGGGGCGCTTGTTTGGTTTGGATTATTTGTGGGGTTTTTTGTTTGTATGTATTTAGTGAAGGTTACACAAGTCAAACCCCCCTTTCTTAAGTGAGATGAAGTGCTGTCTTATTCATTATTAGACTAACATTTTCTTTTTCTTTCTTCACCAGGAAAAATTCGAACCTCTAGTTTTATAATTGTAATTCCTTACGTTTATCGTGTCCAATTGATTTCTCTCCATATTATACTTGCAATACCGAGTTGTTTCAGAGAATAATAAGTGAATTATGAAACTTTTTATAACATTGTCGTCATGTTTATAACTCAATTTAAATTTTAAAAATATTTTGTCACCAGACGCTTTGATCAATACACTGGTAAATTTCGATAATAAACAATAAAAAAATACTAGAAGTCTAATTAATTATTTAAATAATTGTTCGTAAGCAAATATAGTTAGTCGCTAATACTCTTTCAAGACTTGTTACAAGAACAAGTCACTCTAGTTCAACCTACTAAACAGATGAAACTTGGGAAAATGGAATTTGGATATTCGACTCCTTAAAAACTACTAATCTCACGTTTGAAAAGATCCTTTGTTGACTCGTTCAATTGTGCCCTTTATTTGCGTTGTGGTTGGAACTTGGAAGGGAGTTTGGGGGCCGAGCGGGCCTAAACTAGTCCAGAGCCGCCGACCCAAGTCAATGTATAATTGCATTATATTTAGTGCAAGCCAGCATAAACACAGGTTAACATCGTGCATAAGGGAGAAAGAAAAGAGTATGCGAAAAAGTCAATGGCGTAGTATTGGTGTTTCACTGTTCAGAACTGATGAAATCAAGGCAACAGAAGAAAGCAACCCAAACAGGGGAAACTTCAAAAGAAGTTGGCAGCAGCATCTTAATTTGGTCCCATCTATTCCGGATTAGGAAAAATTATTGGGTACATCTGCTGTATCTTAGTTTTTAGTACAGCAAGTACTAACAGTCCTTATTTTGGTGGTATAACTCCTATAAGAATTATCTCTTTCCTTTCAAAATTACTACTTTACTCTTATTATTTTGTCTGACTGCACAATCCTACGTAATACAACAGCTGCACTGAATAATTTCTCTGGGATTAGAGGCCGTCTTATAACTTAGAGCCCTTCATTTATTTATTCATTGGTATGTAAAAGGAAACGAGCTTTTTTGTTTTTGTTTTTTTGATTTTTTTTTTTTCATATTGTAAGGTGTCCATCATTAACAACAGTGATTAATCTCCCCCGCTCATAGTAGGCACCTCGATAAGCGGGAGAGATGACTAAAGAATTTAAGATTTTTCTATATCTATGGTGAGGTTCAAACTCTCGACTTATGATTAAGGGACGAGGAGTCTTTATCACTCCACTACAATTTATTTAGTTATTTAGAAAGAAACGTTAACATTGATTTCGTGTGGATAAATAATCCCTTATTACACCCTGGTCCAACAGGGAATTGACGGCCATAAAAACTTTAATTTTATGGAAGTGCATTTTGTGGTGAATCGGGGGGATTGTTGTTACAAAGATACGCTATTGTTAAAATATTGTTCAACTCATTATCAAAATGTAACATATAGAGAGATTTAGTTGGTATTAATAACGTGAATTTAAACATGAACCTTGGGGTTGAAGTTTGATGGTGGCTTCATGATGACATTGTATGATCATTCGGAAAATTGTTTTTTCATTGCTTTTTCTTCTTTAATTCGCCCAATAGTTTAAATCAACTATCTACGTATGATGTGATAGTGCAAGAAATATGATCAGTTAAACACATACATGTTCAACCAAAATACTTTTAAAGTAATAATAACCAAATGTGTGATTGACCCCAAAAAATAAGGAGATCGAAAGAGTGCTATTCTTCTAGAAACTAACTAGTTTTGTTAAACTTTGAAAAATTTATTCATCCCAGAATTTTTCATTAATTTGCTTTCCTCTTCAATATGTTAGTAATATATTTATAATATTATGAAAAATATGAGCTAAAATTTTATTTTCATTTCAATCAATGGCGAGCTAAAAATTTTTCTCAGTGAGACACAAAAATAATATTATATCAACCGATAAACTTGATGTCATTCTAAAAAATTTAAGTAGAATTACATCATTATCATACCTCTTCCATCCCAATATTTTAATTGTCCACTTAGTTATGCAAAAAACAAATACAACAAAGTGATTTTTAAAATTGGACAAAGATGGTAAGCATAAATAAAATTATTACTCTTTTGTATATACTTTGAGACATAAATTAAGAATACATAAAATGTCATGATCGATCGCATAAATCGACTTCTTAGTAGTGATATAATAAATAATACGTACTCCTTTCATTTTGAAATTATTACCCAGTTTACATTTTTTACTGTGAATATCCAAAAAAAACCAATATTTTAAAGAAAGTGGTAGCATAAGATGATAACTATTAGTATGACTTGTCAAATAAAATATATTTAAGAGGATTAAATGAAAAAGCAATATGGAAACAAAAGTTTAAAAATTTAAAAAACGATGTACTTGTTATAAAATAAATATAAAGAACTGTAGAGAAAGAAGAATAGAGAGAGAACAAGTTGAGAGAGGAAAAGAAAGAATTGATATATATTATTTTTACAGAGACTGCTCTCTTTTTATAGAGGAGATGGATGCAAGGATAAGAATAATAATGATAATATTTAACTATGATATCTACAGTATATTATCTTTGAATAGTTAATTCCTTGTATAACTGTTCTGACTTGTGGACATCCATATTAAATATTTATAACACTCCCCCTTGGATGTCTATTTTTTGGGATAATGTCTCGTTAAAACCTTTATTAGGAAAAATCCAGTGGGATAAAAATCTAATAAAGGAAAAAGGAGTACATTAACAGATATTACGCTGCTTCGTTAAAAACCTTGTCAGAAAAACCCATTGGAACAAAACCTCGATCAAGGAAAAAAGAGTACAACGTGAGGTTACTCCCCCGGTTCAATACATCACTTGTGATCTTCTCACTGCATGCATGTATAATCTTGAGTTCTTCCGAAAAACAGAGATCCATAACTATCGTACACCGAATGTATCAATGTATGCAATATTTCAATGTCTTGACTAATTGATAAAATAAACCGATATTTTATATAAATTACACTATGGTACTTCAGGACCAAATCGGTTTACATCATTATTCAAAAGTCAAAACAGCTCAATACGCACATCATGATTATAATCAAGTGTATCTAACAGGAGTTAAATATAAACATACTATGGTCAAACTAAGACCGAGATTCTATTCGAAGTCAGCTTATTTTCTTGCTTCAGGCAAATAACAACCTTTTGAATTTAGCAAACTTTTGAATCTCTGATTTTGAAGTCTCAATAATGATGAACTCTTCCAGAGTTATATTAGTTTTGAGGCTATTCGAACTCCATAATGAGTTTCGATAATATTAAGTCTTTTCAAACTCTTCAAGAGTTTAGTATTAACTGGATTCTAAACACATAAGTATGTAACGAATACACATATCATTGCCATACAAGTATGATCATCCAAATACATAGAGATTTATAAACAGACAAACGTAACATATTCAGATAAAACATGTATATAGACGAGTGCATAAACCAAATATTCAAAAATGTGAACATAAATATTGTCTAAACACATGAAGATACAAGCACTTGCGCAAGTCTTTCGAATAACTTTCTTGAAAATCGGTACCATGTTCCTTATTGAATCCTTTTGGGATTTCACATAGATGTCATTATCAAATATCAAGTATCATGTTCAAGTATCAAATTTCAAGCGATCACTAGCTACATTGAATAGACACATTTTTATTTCTTCATTTGCTGCCATATATAGCAAATAACGGAAGAATTTTTTCTATCCACCACAAGAGAATATATCTCCGCATGATTAACATCTGGACTTTGGAAAAACTTGTGCAACAAGTAGGTTGCTCTCTATCTTTCGCACAATCATCCAACAATATTAAGCCGGTATATTATTTGCTAGAACTTTTACAGTTTCAAGCAACTTCAATTCTTCTTACACATCTTCTGGTATGTGTATTGCGTCTTTTAGTTTATTGTGGCCAAAAAATTTATTGTCTATACTCACAGCTGACTTTTATTTTTACGATCCTCATTTATTCATTTTACTAACTGCTGTAGCATAAGCAAATTTTATGTCGATATTTTATTACCGATCGATTCCATCTTTCTTTAGTATTAAGATCTCACAATCATTAAGTTTTCCAAATACCTATATTCTTCTTCTGGAAGTTTATTTACTATAGAGGGAAACTATTCGATTTCCGAACTCTTCTGGAATTTTATCACTCGTATTTAGCATCTAAATAGATCTAAACATTCTTATTACGGGGATTTTTATTATTAGAATCGATGGTTCTGCCACTTATCAAATGGACATTCAATTAAATAATAGTGATAGATGATTCTTCAGGGATGTAATATGAAAATTTTAAACTCTAATAGCCCTTGGTTAGTCAAATATCTGGTCTTAAACATTATCCCTTGAACTTTAGGTTCATGTTATCGAGGATCTAATGAGATAATGATGTCGTCCATTCGATTAATGAATCGACTGTTTTCACTTCTCCCGCTGATGTTAGGATAACTAATAGGAAGTAAGTGCTCATTGCATTTCTTATATATTCTGGTAAGTTTGAAGCACTGCCAGTTTTACTTTTAAATTTAATAAAAATCAGGGAGGAAGATTCTAGGGAACTAGATGATATATATGTCCATCCCTTGGGTACTGCCTAATTCAAAAAATTCATCTCTTGGGTAGATTCCTTGAGTGTTTTTTGAGTTAGTTGGAACCTGAACGACTTCCTGTTCTCTTTTTGCTTAAAAAAAGGATAAGTAATTCGTCAAACTGATAGTCAACCAATCGAGTAGTAAATAAATCTCCTTTTAGAGTAACTAACTTGTCAAACAGACAATGAGCCAATAGAATAGTAAAACCCGACATCAATAACCCCAAAGGCTGAAGGTTCAAAATTCAACATATATTCTTAACCTCTTCTAAGATCTCCATCTTTGTGTGCATTATAGTGGAGCAATTAATATAAATCGCACATCTAAATTTTGCAAATGGATATGTATAGTTTCTGGCCAAAAACCAATGTATGGGAGAATTTTTTGTAATAACCCATTTGGATTGATGTTTTCTATGTTTCAACACGTCCTCAATTGTATATATGGGGTGCTTAGTTTGCTTTTGAACACATTTAATGAACGATTCTACGGGATTGTTTCACTTTTGCTTGTATCGGCATTGCATGTTCAAGTTTTATCGCTGAAACATTTATCCTAGTATTGAGTCATACATGCACCAGAACTAACAAATCTAAATTCTCTCATAGGAGAATATGAAATTATACACATAACTAAATTGAAGTCGATAATTAACTTTCACAAACTATAGGTTGCAAGTTAATGACAAGCATACAAATGACAATTTTTAGCACATCAGTTAATTTGTTAGAAGAAATTCCTGGTTCTCCAAATTTAAAACACATGAACTTAGTTATGTCAAATGTATAAACTTATAATAATCAGTAAACTTCTAGTTTGACTTGTTGGTACGAGAAGTGAACTTCTAGTTTCTTAGTCAACTTCTGGTTTACTATAAAATCGAACTATAATAATGCATGTATAGTATTTTAACACAAAAAAATACACAGATAATGTTTTTCTTCTGGAGATTGTATTCTTATTATACAAGTATATGATAACAGTTTTCTGATATTCGAAAGTCTTTTCTCCAATTCTCTTGATATTGGTGCAAAATCATTTTGTCGTTTTATTTACTCTTCAAGAGCCAAATTCACAAGTTCTCTTCTAGAGATAAAGAACTAATTATTCAACAATGTCAAAACAACTCTTCTTCATAAGAGCATTTACTCTAATAGAGTTTTATTTACTCTGCATGAGAATTGTTTAATCAGTAATTTTCGTTCTACCAAAGTATTCCTACTCTCCTGGAGTACACATATAAAATATTATATAACTGACGCTCTACATGATATTTTATCCAATTTTATTTATGGAGAAATGTACTTACATATTCCCAGTAGTTAGGGAGCATTCACAATATTGTTTGCCATAGCAAATTCTACTCTTCTGGAGATTTTGTCCAATTTTGTGAAGAAATTCATACGGATGCTCTACCAGAGTATTAAATCAATTTTGTTCTAACAAAAGAATGATGACATTGCCTGAACTCATAATCATAAGTAATAATAAAGTATGCGATGAGGTATACAATAAAGCACTAATCTAAAATATAAAATAAATTACCGCCAAATGTTTTCATTATGAACAGATAACTAATATCACCTTCATAGTGATCATTCATAAATAGTTCTGATTCTTAATTTGTTCACCTTCAGGGAGAATATATAACTAACATCCATGATAATATCTCTAACACTTTTGATGGAGAATAAGAATATGATAGAGAGTAAAAATATGTTTTTAGCACAAAGTAGGTATGTGATGACTTTTATGCTATAACAATAGCACTTTCTATCTTTTATCCTTTTGCTCTCTTCAACTTTCCATTTCTGGCGAATTATTTTATTTTCATTAAAATCTATCCCTTCTGGTGGTTGGAAATATATATATTTCGTATCATTACCAATTCTCAATTATGTTTGGGACTTCAATTTGTCCACTATTAAATTTCTGATAATTGCACCCACTTCAGGAAATGCATTAGTCCAATTTGGACAAGTCTAATAATTTTTCAATAAAGAAAACTCAATAGTTTATTTAATAGTAACAAGAAAACACATTGCTACATTAGGAGCAATTCCTTATTTTTCTTTGTCACTAATCTTGCACTTCGGGTGAAAAATTATATTTTATATGTGATCTTCGTATTGTTATATAAGATTTACTATTTGCAACTTGACTCGCAAAAGTAGTTCTTCACTTACTTCAAGAAGTGAGAAATTATCAAATCAAGGGGTCTCGTGATTTTCCTTAACAAAATCATATTAGTAAATTTAAAAAATAATAATAAACTGCTACTTCAAAAATTCGACGTTATACTTATGAATCCAAAAATCTCGTGAATGTAAATTCATCCAATCATTGAAAATGTTTGAAAAATAGTTATAACTAATTCCCAGCTTCTGGTGGTTCATGATATTCTTATAATTTGTCTTGACTGACAGGCTCAACCATTATCATCTGTGTTTATTCATATTTACCACTTCAAGTGGTCAATTTACATGACTATGATATTTGAACATATTCAAATCCACTTGCTTCAGGAAGTGAAGAAAATCTCTTTGAATATTTTTATGAAATTGCTGCTAATGGAGCAACTTCAATATATGAGAAATTTATAATAGAAAAGGCTACTATAGGAGCACTTGGTTATATCCAATATTTACAAAACAAGAAAAACTTATCGCACTCCCTGATCTACAAATCAAAATCAACCGCACTCCCAAATCTACGAATTAAAATCTTTTCAGTTGGATAAAGATTCGTGCTGATAACGTGTTATAAAATACGTATAAAGAACTGTAGAGAAAAGACAATAGAGAAAGAGAGAACAAGTTGAGAGAGAAAAAGAGAGAATTGATATGTATTATTTCTGCAGAGACTGCTCTCCTTTTATAGAGGAGATGGATACGAGGATAAGAGTAAATAATGATAAATCTAACTAAATATTATCTCTGAACAGTTGATTTCTTATATAATTCTTCTGGCTTTAGACATCCACATTTAAATATTTATAACATTATTATTATTTTCTTTTTTCCTCTAGTTCCTCCATTGTAATTCCGTCACTGATTTCAATAAAATAAAATTTCTACGCACTTACAATGTTGTCATGTTTATACGAAAGATACGCAAAAAACTTTCATCATTTACCTAAATTCGTAAGGTACATAACAAAAGTTCCAACTTGGCAAATTTTGGAAGTTTTATCCACCCCCACGTACGTCTGTACATATTCATCTTTTGTTTTCACTAAAAAAGATAAGAGAAATAGGAAAATTCCAAACCCTGAATCTGGAAAATATATGCCAAATTTTCAACATCGCATGCATGCGTGTGTGTGTGTGTGTTTGTGTATTGTTGATGTCATGGAGTTCTTCTTAAGTCAAATATTTTCAGCAACCTAATAAATTCGACATTATCATCAATTGATTTTCATTTCATCATCTTAGTACTTAAGAGTTAAGACTTTGTCAAAAAGTAGGATTTGCCTCATATGAGGTGGTAAGAATAAAGCTAAGTTTGTGTATATATAACATTAGGGCCATATTGTCAATTTGTCATCTCTTTCTTTAATTATTTCGGTGGGTCTTCACGCTTCAATTTTTTTTTTTCAGCTTTAAAGATAACTACTTGTACTTTCTTACCTTAATCACATACCCACGAGTTGATAGGAGTTAGTTTTACGTTATCCCTGTTTTTGTGTAAGTTTTGTCAAACCTATATGACAAATGGTGTGTTTCTTTTTCACATAAGAAAATCTTCGATTTTACGAGATACTTCGAGAACCGAAGCAAAATGAATTAAATCCTAACGAAACGTTTTCACTGCTGAAATTATTGATCTTATAATTTTTAGATATGAAATTATTATAAATTGAGAATTTTGGGTGGGAATAATTATATCGTTCGTGTTCGAATCTTATCGGAAGTAACTCAAAACATATTTCTTTGTCACGAGATATACTTGTGCTCAAAATATCGCCATCAAATAACATGCAACTCTTGTGAAACTCATGTTCAATTTGCATAACAAATTGTTACATGACAGCGTTGTTTGTAGAATGGTCAAATTGCACAAGAAGTTACTACCTTCGTTCAATTTGAAACAGTTTTTTAATTAAATTAACTCTCGGTACTAAACAATACTAGTTCACATGGTCAAATTACTTAGTTAGCATGCATGTAGCAAACGTGGTGACCGAGCTTTTTTTACTTGTGTTCCAACATCTCTTATTATTTATTTATTTTTGTGTGTGTTTGTTTTGTAAAAATCTAATGACCACTCTACCATTTCATTTATCGTTTTAATTTATGTTTTTTCATATCGGTGAATTCTGTGGTACTTTTTCGATTATCTGGTGCCTTAATTTACAATCTTAGAAGTTTCGATACCGATCCATTTACATTCTTATAACTTTATTCGATATTCATGTAATGCTCTCTAAAATACTTATTTATATTGTCATGCATGCCCCATAATTTTTTATTACGTCAAAGTATACTTTAATTGAACTTTAAAAATTTGGAAACAGATCCAAAGTAACACTTTTTTATTTTGAAATAGTGCTATGTTATGAAAACTATGAAACAAAAAGCATCGTAGAAAAATTTACTTGATACAATGTCTATTACTCTATCTAGTACTTACAAAATGTGTCACAGGGGAACTAAATAATTTTAGTTTGTTTTTTAGAAAAAAAGAAATATTTTAGTTGGAGAAATGAAAGCTAAAGCTGCTGTTGATTGGAATATAAATGGGCTTTTGAAATCATATATGGGCTTTTCTTCTGGTCGTTGTCTACTTTGGGCTCAATTTCTGGTTTATTGTAGTTTTGGACGGGCTTCTGTTTCATTAGTCCAATCTTCGGAATGGTGACACAAAATTCTGAAAAACCCGTTCCCAACTGTCAAACAATGAAACAAGCAAGAAAGCAAACAAATTGAGAGCCAAAAAATGAGCAAATATGGTCAATTCTGCCTCTCATTACTAACCAAATGCAAAACCCTTGATTCGTTCAAGCAAATTCACGCCCAAGTCTTTACAAATGGCCTCCACGCTGACCGCTTTGTCGCCGGAAAACTCATCCTCCACTGCTCTATAAACCTCTCCGGCGCCGCCCTGAACTACGGTTTCTGCATTTTGAACAAAACTCCGAACCCAGATGTATTTATGTGGAATACCCTTATTCGTGGACTGGCCGAATCAGATACGCCGGAAACGTCACTCCATATGTTCATTCACATGCTTCGGAACTCGAACTTTCTCCCTGATAGTTTCTCTTTCGCTTTTACTCTAAAAGGAGCTGCGAATTTGAAGTGTTTGAAGAGTGGATCCCAGCTTCATTGTCAAGCTTTCTTACGCGGCTTTAGTTCCCATATTTTTGTTGGGACTACTTTGGTCAGTTTGTATGCGGAATGTGGATTGGTTTTTATGTCCAAGGCTGTGTTTGATGAAATGCCTGAACCAAATGTAGTGGCTTGGAATGCTCTGCTGACGGCTTATATTAGGTGTAATGATGTAATGGGTGCCGAAAGACTGTTTTATTTGATGCCTTTTCGGGACTTGACAACGATGAATTTAATGCTTGCAGGGTATACGAAGTCGGGTAAACTTGATCTTGCCAAGAAGCTGTTCTCGGGTATGCTAGTCAAAGACGATGTTTCTTGGAGTACTATGATTTTTGGGTTATCTCATGCTGGTAATTACGTGGAGTCATTTAGGTGTTTCAGGGAGTTACTGAGGTTGGGGCTGACACCTAATCAAGTTAGCTTATCTCAGGTTCTATCTACCTGTGCACACACTGGTGACTTTGAGTTTGGGAAAGTTTTGCACTCATTGATAGAGAAGCTGGGGTTGGCTTGGATTCCTTCTGTGAACAATGCACTCCTGGACGCTTATTCTAAGTGCGGAAATCTGGAAATGGCGTATTTGGTCTTTGAGAGAATGCCAATGAAGAAAAATATTGTTTCTTGGACTTCAATCATCACAGGGCTTGCAATTCATGGTTATGACGAGGAAGCCATTAGAATGTTTAATGCGATGAAGGGATCTGGTGTTAGACCTGACGAGATCGCTTTTGTTTCTATCCTTGATGCATGTAGTCACGCTGGCCTTATTGAACAAGGGGAGAAAATCTTCTCTATGATGTCAAACTATTTTGGAGTTGATCCAACTATTGAACATTATGGCTGTATGGTAGATTTATATGGAAGATCTGGTCAGTTGCGGAAAGCTTATGATTTTGTAGTTCAAATGCCAATTCCTGCAACAGCTGTAATTTGGCGGATAATTCTAGGGGCTTGCAGCCTTTTTGGAAATGTTGAAATTGCTGAACGTGCGAATGAGAGGCTTGCTAAACTGGATCCTGCTAATTCCGGTGACTGTGTTTTACTTTCAAATGTCTATGCTCATGCCGGAGAGCAAAAGCATGTCGTCTCTTTACGGCAATCAATGGTGGAGCAGAATATCAGAAAAACTCCAGGTTGGAGCATGATTTAGATATATGGAGAACTAAGAATGTGACCAGAGATTTGCAATTTGTGACAATAACAACACTTCTTCCTTCTTACCATTTTATCTATTTCATGAAAATTTCCTCCCAAGAGTATATATAGCAATTATTATAATAGTGTCTCTAATTTAAACCCAGGCACCTCGGAAGGACGAACCACACACAATGAAAAGCTTTGAGCGGTCTTCTTCCTCTCTGATGGTTTAGATCACAGTGTCATGTCTTCGTGATATGATTAGTCAAAGATCTCATTAGTTATATTATTTCAGATTTTATGATATTTAGATTTTAACTAATCCTGATGTATCCCTATAAATAGAGCCCATATAATGTAATGTAGTATACAACACAAATTCATGATTTCATTTTCTTTCACAAGTCTGTTTCTCTTCATGGTATCGAGAGCAAAATCAACTCTGCACTAATAATTTATTTTTCGTTTTTTCTTCCTCATGTTATCCCACCACTGATTACCACAATCACTACTTCACACAACTACTATACTTTTTTCTTTTTTTTCTTTCTTTTTCTTTTTACTCTAATATAATTGTTTTAAAATGACTATTTCACAATCAACTTCAACTATCACCACTACTCAATCATTTTCTCTTTATAATATCACAAATTTTATCATTGTATCTCTTGATAATCCCAAACTATCTAATTTGGAGAGATCAAATTGAAGGAATGTAATTACCATCGATCTCAATGATTATATCGATGGTTCAGTTTTACCACCAAAAGATTCTCCATCTAATTCTACTATTTCAAAAGGATTTCTTCAATGGCAAACACTTGATCGCTTTGTCAAGTGTTGTCTCACTGCCTCGTTGTCTTCTTCAATGACATCAGTGGCAATGGAGTGTCCTACTGCTCGTGACCTCTGGATCAAACTCGAGCATCACTTTCTTCAACAACCTATAATACGTAAATCCCAACTACGGCAAAAAATTCACAATTTTTAAGAAAGGTTCTCTCACAGTTAATGATTTTCTCACATCATTATTAATTATGGCGGAAGAGCTTTCTGTTGCTGGGATACTATCCGAAATCATGATCTTGTTATTCTCACTCTTGATAGTCTCTTATCTGAATACACTTCCTTCATCACTATTATGGAGAACCTCAACTCTCCTCCCTCATTCATAGATCTCCGCGCAAAACTACTTCTCCATGAGCATTATTTGCAATCATTTATGCCCTCACCAGAAGCTGCACTTCATACTACTGGGAACTTGTTGGTTAATAATTCCCGGTCTCATGGTAGCTGGTCACAACCCAATTCAGATCGTTGTAGTGGTTAGCTCTCTCCCTACTTTCATAATTATTCAACTTCGCACTCATTTTATCGCAACCCAATTGATACGGTCCAAACAGTCCCTTCAACACTACCCAAAATCCCCCAAATCAAGCCCAATTCCCCACCCATCCTTCTATTTCCTACTTGCGCAACCATTATTCTGCACATGTGCAGGGTGATGAATCTGCCCAGTGTTGTGTAAACGTGTGGAGCAAATTTTGTTAGAATACGAAGAGTAATATAGATAGGTTGGTTCATTTAGTTAGAATATGGGATGCTTTCTTATAATAGGTGTGTCTATTTGATAAAATGGAGTGTAATGGTAAGTTTGCATTTACAATTAGTTTATTTAGTACTTTGGTAAGTTTGCGTTTTGCAGTGTGTCAGAGGGAGTTCAAATGGAAGGGAAGGCACACATATTTTGCGATGAGTTTGGTTTATGTTCCGCCTTTGCGAGGATGATGTGGAGTGCAGCCGCAAGGCCACTATCAATTGGCGCAGTTTGGGTAACATTTAAGCACGATTTTAATTGTTCAAACATTGTCTCGTACACTAGTTGCAGCAGTATTTCTCCTCCTACACCAGTATTTCTCTTCTTCCACTTGAGGCAGCAGTAACTTGCAGTGATGGTGATGCAATTCCTTCTTTTGGCAGCAAGATCTTAGGTCTGGTTCTTCCTGATTGACAACAGCAACAGCAACTGCAGCAACAACTTGGTAGCAGAGTGATTGCCATTCTTATTCCCCTAGCTGCTGCAAAGTTCTTCTTGAGAGATCATCTGCACTTAAATTGATATAAAACTGTAAGTAGAAAGGAATAAGAAATGCCTCCAAAAAAAGGGTCTAATTCAAGTGTTATCTGATTCTCAGGGGTTACACTGCCTCATTGGACAGGCTGCCTTTTCTCCTTCACTATATATTTGTCTTTGAAACTCAGTGTCAACCGCCTACCTTCTCCCTTTGCCAAGGTTTTTTAGGCTTTTACCATTTGTAACAATTAAGGCATCCAAATTTTAAAGGCAACCTTAGAACTATTACTCAGACAAGTGACATATTGTAACTGTGAGAGCGAAGAACTGTGGACTAACTTCAAGTGAATCAACAAGTGTTCAAAATTTAAAAATTTCTCGTACATTTTTTAATCATCACATACTTTCACACAGCATGTACTTGAACTTGTTCAGAGTTAAAAAAAAAAAAATTTCCATTGTTTTTCAAAATGATCCTGTCAAAGTTTAAGCATACAAATCTTCCCCTCAAAATTTTAATAAGCATTGTCCTCAATGCTTATTAACAAAGAAACAGATCAGAAATCAATACAGATATATGTACAGAACATGCAATTGACTGAAAATCAGAAGAATTAACACACACAACTGGCTAAAAAACATACCAATGACTGTTAGACTCACAGGTAAATAAGAAAAAGACATAAATACATATTCAATTATACAGAAAACTAAAAAAGAAAAGAAAAAAACAGAGTACTTTCCTGGGTCATTAGGGGTCCATAAACGGGTGGGGTGGTCCTTCTAGTTGCAGTGGTGGTGGAATGTCTCCTCTGATGTGTGTGTTGAGGAATTGGACATGTGCTTTTTGTATTAGCCTAGTAGTAAGCACTGGAAAGAACCAATTCTTTTCCCTTTGATTTTTCCACACAGATATTCATCTGTTGTCTGATTACTTTAGCCACATCAACTGGGATGTTGAGGACTAAGGCGAACAACAAAAGTACCATCTCGTAAGGTATCTTATTATGATATCTCAGAGGCATGATGTTGCTGCATGTCATGTGGTACCATGGCTTGTATTCTAGCCTTAGATCGGATGCTGGGAAGTATTTGAGGATGCCATGTTTTGTAGTACAAATGACATCTGTAGGGTTAGAGCATAACGCGTACCGCAATTCTTCCTCCAGAGTCGCATCCATAACATTGTATGCACCATCTGTATAATTAAAATCGACTTCTGGGAGTTGTAGAATGTCCCTGATGGCTTCTGTACTGATGTCGACAATATGGCCTTTCACTGTAATTTCATCCCTGGGTACTCCTCTCATGTTGCTGTAGAATTCTCGTACAGCGCTGAGATTGCGTCTGGTTGTAACAGTGCACAATCATTCCCAATGATGTATTGCTATATAGGAGTTTGGATTTGGGTGACCTATCATGCCTCTTTCTACAATTGCTCGTCTTTTCCGGTTCCACCGAAAGAATTCCGCTGCTTCCTGGTTAGAGACCAACCCTGAAGTTTCTATATTCCAGATAAATTCCGGTGGTTTTGTCGCTCTTCTCTGGTCGGTTGTTCTTGGAGGTATGGTGGAACCAATGCTATCCCCTGTAATAACATCTTCTTTCTCTTTGTCTGGTTCTAACCATCTAGATCTAGGTTATGGTTTTGAGAAGTATTCTAATGGTTACTGTCTGTTATGTTCATTAGTAGAGGAGATAGTTTTGTGAAGATGAAGTGGAAGATGTGAATGGTGGAAGGGTTTTAAGTTTATGGGGGCATGGGGTGCAGTTTCATAAAAAAAGAGACATTTTGTTCCCCTCCATCATTTATTCCTGACTCTTCCACCCACCAATCACATCAGAGGTTTTAAAAATGAATTTCCCCCTTTTTGGGTTCAAGAGAATTTTGACATTGGGTTTGTTCTTAGCCAAACTTGTCACTTACGGGAGTGGTAAGCGTCACGCGCCGAAGTGGACTGGCTGATAATACGTCCTGAGTTCCATTTCTCTCCTCTTGCATTAGCTATTCTTTCACTTTAGTCGGCAGTAGCTGCAGGCGGCAAGTAGAAGAGTTGCAACTATTTTCTTCTTCATATTCTCCCTGTTTCTCTTCTTCTACTTGAGGCAGCAGCAACTTGCAGTGATGGTGATGCAATTCTTTCCTTTGGCTGCAAGATTTTGTTCTGGTTCTTTGTTAGTGACAGCAGCTACAGCAGCTGCAGCAGTAATTTGGCACCACAGTGGCTGTCATTCTTATTCTTCTAGCTGCTAGAGAGTTCTTCCTGAGAGATCATCTGCAATCAATTTTCCTTCATCAGCAAGGATTCCTCCACTTGATCAGCTCCAATCGATCCTTTTAGCCCTTCATTTCCAGCAGTGTCTAATTTGGTCCTTTTTGATGATCTTTTGTGCAATTTGTCTCCAATTTATGCCGATTTTCCACATTGATCGTTTGAACACCATGAAATACGGAATTGACCCAAAAAGTGAACTAATTCTACAAACTTGACATCAAATTCTAAGTACAAAATGAATAAGAAACGCTTCTAAAAAGGGTCTAATTTAAGTGTCATCAGCGCTGTTGGAAACTTTTGTCATAAGGAATAGTGTCTCTCACAATGGTTTTGAACATCCATTAGTCTGTGGTCATACGGCTCCAACAGATCGACATCTAAGGGTGGTCAATCTACCCATTGTTGTCTACACGCTTGGGGTGAATTCTGTTAAAATAGAATATGAAGACTAATATGTATAGGCTGGTTCTTTTAGTTAGAATATGGGGTGGTTTCTTGTATTGGGTGTGTCTATATAGTGAAATCGATTGTACCAAAGAATCGTGTTTGGTTTGTAATTTTTTTGAATGGAACAATTTGTTTATGTAATACATGTGGCGGCCCAAATGCGATTAGTAAAATTCAAGTTGGGAGTGTATATGTTGTGAGGGAATAGTCTTTATCAGCATTACAATTTTATAGGGAAAAACATATTCCCTAGCTAGGAATTTTCTCAGTAGACAATCAACAGTGTCTCAGAAAATAGCAAGAAAGCAATATATTTTGAAGACAGAGTCATGTAACGAGAAACGACGTTCAGTTTAGTAAGGTTGGGACAGAGTGGAGAATTAACTCCTGTCATTTCGTAGGTGATTGAGGGCTGACATCTTCCATGGGAATATTTTGCAGGGGCACTACATCGAAAGATTCCTCAATTTCTGATGATGATGCTGGAGGAATATTCCTTTGCTTTGAATGTCCTTTATCTGTTGAAAAGTTTAGTTCCACTTCCTCTGTTTGTGCTTGGCTGCCACATCTGTAGTTGGTGGTGGAATCAGTGGCGTCTTAATTTCGATGCTTACATTCTGCATTAGACGGGAAATGGTGGATTTCAAGAAGTCCCAGCTGATTTGTGCGTTCTTCGCGACTTCTTGGGCATCTGCAAATCCACAATAAAGTTTTGCCATTGTTTTGGTCAATACCTCATATTCAGTTAACGCATCATTTGTTTCTCTGACTAATGTGTTGAGGGAGGTTTCCTTTGATGTCCTGCTGGCTTGGACCTTCTTCAATTTTGCAAGCAGTTGTTGTTCTTTTTCCATTTGTTGTTTAATGCTTTCCTTTAGCTTGGCTGCCTAGTCTACCAATTGCTCTAACAAGAGTTTATTTTCTTCTTGCAGGGCATATGTAGCTTGATACTCTTCTATGTCAAGCAAACATATTCTGCATTGAGTTTGTTTCTGTTCTCCCAATGCAAGGATGATGCGGAATGCAGCTACCATGCCACTATCAATAGGCGCAGTTTGGATAACAGTCAAGCAAGTTTTTAATTGGTCAAACATCATCCCATACACCAACTTGGGGGGATGTTTTAACAACCCTGTTACCTGTTGTAGTGCAGACTCCAGAGAAATAGACGGTTCACTTTCAGGAGGATCAGTTTTGGAGATTGCGGCCGCTTTTTTCTGGGTCAATCGGGACACCAAGGCTGCTATAGAAGGAGGGGGGTGGGTTTCTCCCTGGCTTGACCTTGGTTGGACTGTACGGGTCCTTTTTGTTCTTGGGTACTGGTAGTTTTGGCATTCCCCAAAAATGTTTCTGCCGCAATCGGCGCATTCACTGTGGCGTCAGATATCATGAAATTTCTTTCTTTGCGGGATTCCTCTTCCATGCCTTTGGTATGCATAGGATTTGCCTAGATACAGCAATATTGTCAAGCCAGAGTGAACGTGCTTATTTGCCGGATTTTCATATGGCATAGGTAGTGGACATACCTCGTCGGTGAATTGGCTTGCAGATTGTTAATGACCAATTAATCTACTTGATCTTCTAACCTTTTCTGGGGCTGCTTTGGTTGGAATTTGTTTGCTGCTTTGGGACGCGGAGTTTTTGATATTTTTCCTCCCTTGTGTTTTTTTTCCTGGCTGCTATTTTCGTTTTCACTGCACAGTGATATTTGTAGTATTCTGTACAAGTGTGAAGTGGTTGATAGCAATTTTGAAGGAAGATATAATATGCTTACATTTTTTTTGTACAACAAGCTCCACAGCAACATCTTTGGGATTGACATATTTCCAGATGTTGAATTTGGCCTTCAAATATTCATAATCGCCTGCAAACATTTCTTGTGTGAGCTGGTTCCACCATTCTGAAAAGTCTTTGGTCACCTCTGTGCACTTCTTGAAGGGTGTAATCGGTGCTATTTTTGCCCTGGTGGCCATCAGTTCCCAATGTTGGTGACTTTGTTTGGTGGTCAAAGTTTTCCGGCCGATCCTTCAAGTGTTCCATGCTGAAACTTCAAAATGTGGAACAACTTGGACGAATCCAAGTTGACGGGCTACCATGTTTGCTGGCTAATATTCTGCATGCATCTTTGATGCCACGTTCCTATATTGGACACTTTTAAATCCGTAAAACAAGCCCCTCACAGTTAATAGGTGACTCCACACACAACTTAGGCCATATATGCCTATGTTCTCCCATCTTCCACTAATGACTTCGGTTTTAGCTGCATCTCCAAATGTTTTGTGCCATCCACCATGATTCAATTGTTCCAACATTACATCTATAACAGGGGTAGTGCTATACAATATTTTGCACGCATAGTTACTCTTATAGGAGGGTTTCCTGAAGCTTGTCACTCCTAAACAAAGGGATTCCCCTTTTGCTTCATTTTCTTTTCCTGTGATTTTTAAGGCTGGGAAATACATGTATATCCATAGATGCACTAACCAAATCGGACCAAATACAGTGGACCCTGGTTTATGCCTTAGATCATGCAAGCTATGGTATAACATTGCCAATAATGCTTCCAATAAATTTACGGGTTTCCTAGTGGCTAGATTAGAGGCTATGTGGTAAATATCCAAAGTCATTTGAAAAGATTTTGCTGGAAAGATGTACCTATTCAGCCGTAGTGATAGGAACCGGATGTGTTGCATTATGCTCAGTGTGTTTTTAGTTTCATTGATGAAGGGCCTGTAGCTTCTGGTTTGGCCTGTAGCTGCTTCCAAAGCATCATCATGTTCCAAATATCCATCAATTACTGTGGTTGATATCACTGGGAGACAGGTAACTATACATGACAAGCCGTCGTCACACTAGTCAAATATTAATTACCTACTTAATACAATTACTAGTAGTAAAGTAGCAAGCAGGGTCGATCCCACAAAGAAGGTTACCAAGTACTAGGTTAAAACTATTCCTTATTATTATTTAAATTAACAATTTATCAATTTTAAACTATTCTAAACCTAAAACTAACAATTACAATTATTTAAAGATATAAATAAGTAAAAGAAAAACCTAGGGCAAAGGGCTCACCAACCGACTATTCAGTTTAACTCAACCTATAGATATGTAACTTTGGACTTTCATTAATCTCACAACTATTCACCTATTTAAGAACTATTCACTGTCATGATATAATTCTCTTACTCAAACTAACCCTATGACTACTGTCGTGACTATAGGATTTAATTAGAGTACGTTAAGAACCCTAGAATCTATAGCTGCAAAGATGGTGTTCCTACTTTCGTGGCCCACTATCTAAGTTTAATATTCCCATGAACTAGTGTTAACCTTCAACCGTCGTTCCTTCAGTTAAACACCTTTAAAGCATGCAAGTGGTGATCAAATACTCACATGGAATAAAAACAAGAATATTAAATATCAACTAATGAAAAAGTCACAATCATGAATTAAATTAAATTAAATAGTACGGCGGCTACATCCAAAACCCTAAATTAAATAATTTAGCTACACATCATCTCAAATAAATAAAACAATGGAACCTGGGAGAAATAGACCAAAAGTTGAGTTCGAAGTTGCTTGTTTCCTCCTCCTGGCGATGATGGTACGTGGATTTGGTGTCGATGTGCGTGAGATGATGGTGATGAGGGAGTGGAGTTGGGGCTGGGTTTTGGTGAAGATGGTGATGTTGTGGTGGGCGTGGAATTTTGGGGCTAGGAGGAGCTGATTTGGTGATGCGTGGAAGTGAAGGAGAAAGCAAGGTGGTGCTTCGATGGACGCGTGAGGTGAGCAAGGAGGATGAAAGGGTGGTGCGTAGATGATTACGGTGTGTGTTGCGTGGGAAGTTTGGGAGCTGATTTGGTGGTGATGGGATGATGATTAAGGTGATGGAAGGTGATGGGATGAGATGGTGCGTAGAACTGGAGAAGGAAGGTCGGCAGAGGTGGAGGCTAGGTGATGGGTGGTCAAGTTCTCTCCCAAAAATAAAACCATAATCCTCCTTTTATAGACTTTCGTCAAACCCTATTTCTTCAGGAATAAAAAGACTTATTTTCCAATTAAAATTGGGATTAAAATTCTTACGATTTCTTCCTCATTAGTTCTTACAATCTTCATTTAGGCCCTTTTTAGTTGCTCTTTCTTTTCAATTTAGTCCACAACCTCAACAATTCTTACATTTGAGTACAAAACCTACAAATAAAGATAAAATCATATAGATAGCATATTTGTACTCTAAATATATTACAAAAATCACAAATTAAGGATATAATAAATAGGTAAAATATAAGCATATCAATACAGACATCCAGAAGTGTAGGTGTCATGTTCCCCATGGAAAACAAAACACATTACTAGTACCACTCCAGTACCCCATGGCTGCGTCAATAAGTCCCCGATTCTCTGCTATTCCAATGGTGCAGAATTTCAGTAAATCATATATACCAGTTGTTTTCCATGTTTCTCCGTACTCCAGCTCTAGGTTAGTATACCACTCCACAAAAGCGTAATGCATTTGTGGCTGGTCTAACCATGACCACACTCGGACTCGTTTGAAGTTTGGAAACTTACATGGATTTTCACATGTGTGGTACGAATTTTCTTGTTGGAGAATAGGGATGTATTTCTTCAGCATTGACAGTGCTGCCGGAAAATTTGGCCCCAGGGAATTGTGTCTCTCGCTGTCATTATGATCAACAACTACTTGTTGGTCATATGGCTGTAACAGATCGATATCTGGGGATTCCACTCCACGGGCAATGACATTTTTTTTTGTTATATGCTAGTGGATTTTTTCCTATGTTGGCAACCATATTTGAAGGATTTTGGTGTATCGCTTTGGTTCTTGGTTGATTTAGGTTTCTAGCATGACATGTCGATAAAAGGGGTAAAAATTGCTTTGCAGAAGGCGTCACCAAATTTTGTGTGTGCTTGTGAAGATTTTTTAGATTTAAGGTTGCCAACGGAGAATCAAAGACTAAAATTGTTTTCACATTTGTTTTGGAATTCGAATTATTCCTTCGTTGATGCCATTTGATAAACCTATCGATCTTATGTAGATTCGGTAATTGTTTCAGGCATTCCTTGGGATTCGTGGCCTGACTCTAGTCTTTTCCAAAGTCGGGTGCTCCTATTACGCGTCTATCTTACAAGGGTCATGGGCTAACCGTTTATTTTTTCTTGGGGGTCATTTAGTTGGGCTAGTGATTGTATCAAGCTTGTGGGCTAATAGGTGCGATGGTGATGTGGAATAATGAATTTGTCAGAGTTGACCTTTAAAGGTAATTAAATGAAAGGTGGGTCATCGGAAAATGGCAAGCACCGGTGGCCAGATTCAGATTTTAGAAGGGAGAGGAAAGAAAGGGGAAGCAGTTGAGAAGGAAGTTCTAGAAGATAGAGAAGAATTTGGATATCAAGAAAGGGAAATTTTATTGAATTTCATCTGATAATCATCATTACATAATTATTGGGTATTTATTATCCCAAATCTTCTGGAAATGGAAATACAACCCGAAAAGGAAACAATTAATTGCTAATGATTGATTACCAAATCTGTCTAGGTAAACAGTCAAACTAAATTGCCAAACTACTCCTATATTTTCAGAATTTGTGAACAAACCCCTAATCATGACAATTCCTTCCCCATAAAATCAACCTTGTCCTCAAGGGTGAAAAGCTAGAAATTGGCTCCTGATAAAGTTGTAATCCTCCCAAGATGAATCACTGGTTTCAATGTTCTTCCATTTTACCAGACATTGATTGACCTGAACTCCATTTCTGATGATAAAGCGCCGCTGCAAGATTGTTTCAGGCTACAAAGAATGATCTTCCAAAACATGGTCATCTGCTGGTGGTGCACAAGCTGCGGGTATGCTTCCATGATATCTCTTCAAGAGTGATACATGAAAAACCAGGCGTACGTGACAAAAGATGGAAGCTATATCTTATAAGCCACCTCCCCAATCTTTTCCAATACCAAGTATGGGCCATAATTCTTAGACATCAATTTCAGATAGGATCTCACAGCAACTATTGACTGCCTATATGGTTGCAACTTCAAGAGCACCCAATCTCCAACCTTGAACTCCCTATCAGTGCGGTGCAGATTTGCAAACCATTTCATCCTCTCCTGAGCCTTTTTCATGTTCTCTTGCAGAAATCTCAACACTGTAACTCTCTTCTGAACCAACTGATTAGCTGCAGGAATGACACTGTCAGTGAACTCACATAGTGGAAACAGGTTAGGCTTTTCTCCATAAAGAGCTTCAAATGGAGTCATCTTGATACTGGTGTGAAAGGAGGAATTGTACCACCATTCTTCTAAGGAAAGCCATTTGCTCCAAGAAATTGGTTGATCACAGCAGAAACAGCGCAAATGATTCTCAAGGCATTGGTTTACCTTTTCTGTTTGACCATCAGTCTGAGGATGGTATGTAGTATTCATCTTGAGTTGAACTCCCAACATTCTGAACGGTTCCTTCCAAAAGTGTCTTGTAAAGATCTTATCCCTGTAGTAATGATATCATCAGGCAGTCCATGCAACTTGAAGATTTCATGTTTTTCAGAAAATTGTTTTTTCCGTCCTCAACACCGGAAAATGCGAAGAAATGTTACCAAAGAGATGGCCGGAGAACGGCGAAGACGAAGGAGAAGGGAAGGCAAGAGCGGTGACTACTGCGTGAGAGTGTGTATGTCAGGAGTTTGGGAGAGAAGAAAGAAAGTTGGAGAGTGTGTTTGTATAAAGTTGTCAGTAGGTAGCGTTCTAGACGGAGGAAAATAACAAATGTAAATTTCCTGATCAAACTAATCCATTTAATTAAAAGACACATTTATCTAATTGATTCAGTATGTTTCAAAATGATTCTTTTTTATATTGCGCTAATTCACCTACACTATTTATAACTTTAGCTAGAAAAATTTAATTTAAATTATTAGGATCATAAATAAAGTTATTCATCTATCAATATTTATACCATGAAAATAGTTATTAACATTTTAAGACTCTCCACTATAAATTAGTAATTACATAAATTTTTATTACTATGTATGTTTAGTACAATTATTAGGAGTTGTAAATTTTTCATAAATTATTTTTAAAATTTATTATATTTATACAATCAAAGGTTAAACCTCTCTCTTTCTTTCTCTCTCTCTCTCTCTCTCTCTCTCTATATATATATATATATATATATAAACTTATAATTATGTTTGCTCACGTGTCTTTCACATGCATTGCACGTAATATGCTGAAATACATTCTAAAGTCATATGGATAAATATGAAAACAATACCACTTATCCGATTAATTATTGATTGTGAAATAGAATCTGAAAAAAATAAGTAATAAAAAAATAAAAACAAAGTAACAACATTATGATCTAAATTTAGTGATTAAATTTTAATCGTTATGAAATCAATCTCTATTTTGCAAGTACGAGTATATGATCGATTGTTTTTTATTTTTTTTTGCATATTTTATAGATGGACCACTACACTAACTATTTTCTTGAATAACTAATGTAAATTTCCGGATCAACCTAATCCATTTAATAAAAACTCACATTTATCTAATTAATTCAGTCTAATTCAAAATGATTCTCTTTAATATTGCGCTAATTCACCTACACAATTTATAACTTTAGCTAGAAAAATTTAATTTAAATTATTTGGATCATAAATAAAGTTATTCATCTATCAATATTTAAACCATGAAAAATAGTTATTAACATTTTAAGACTCTCCACTATAAATTAGTAATTACATACTATGTATGTTTAGTACCATTATTAGGAGTTGTAAATTTTTCATTAATTGTTTTTAAAATTTATTATATATATACAATCAAAGGTTAACCCCCCGCCCCCAATCTCTCTCTCTCTCTCTCTCTCTATATATATATATATATATATAAATATAAACTTATAATTCGGTTTGCTCGCGTGTCTTTCACGTGCATTACACGTAATATGCTGAAGTACATTCTAAAGTCAGATGGTTAAATATGAAAACAATATCACTTATCCGATTAATTATTGATTGTGAAAGAAAATCTAAAGAAAAATAAGTAATAAAAAAATTAAAGTAACAGATTTATAATCTAAATTTAGTGATTAAATTTTAATCGTCATGAAATCAATCTCTATTTTGCAAATATTTTTCAGAGTATATGACCGTTTTTTTTTGTTTTTGTTTTCTTTTGCATATTTTAAAGATGGACCAATGCACCAACTATTTTCATGAATAACTAATGTAAATTTCCTGATCAAACTAATCCATTTAATTAAAACTCACATTTATCTAATTAATAATTCAGTCTGATTCAAAATGATTCTATTTAATATTGCGCTAATTCACCTACACTATTCCTAACTTTTGCCAGCGAAATTTAAAATTAAAATATTAGAATCGTAAATAAAGTTATTCATCGATCAATATTTACACCGTGAATGACCCAAATAGTTATTAACATTTTAAGACTCTCCACTATAATTTAGTAATTAAATACATAGTTTTGATTAATTCAAAGTATTTTTTATTTGGAGAGAAAGAGTCTTTAAGCTTGGTTACTTTAACTATGACATGGTTATTAATATTTTTTTATGAAAGGAATTAATTGGTGACGTTTGGATCATTTAATTTGAATTTATGGAAAATGGTTCAATTTTATTTCCTGTAATTTTGGCTTGTACAATTTCCTTTTTTTGCTATAAACTAATGTGGAGTGTGGACAGGAAGCAGAACACGTCATCCTAATTTCTCCCTCTGATAATTATATTTATCGGGGAAGAATTCATTTTATGCATTTACTAAAAAGAAAAATAATAATCAATACCACGTAGCTTTAATTTGATGTATTCAAAGGGGGAAAAAAATTAATTATATCACAATAGGTCAACTTTTATTTTATCTTTTACAGTTATTTTAGTGAGATTGTCATTGAGTATGAACTAGGTGATTGGTCCGGCCCAAAGGCCGGGTAGCCGCCTTCAGATATTTTTTCTTTGATATTCTATAATTTTGCTTGATAAGATTAAATTTTCTTACGTCAAAATAATAATAAAAAAATAATATAAAAGTTAAGTTGTACATTCTTGTGGAAGAAAGACTCGTTTGTATTCGACCTGGAAAAAAAGACTTGTTTACATTCTTGTTCGTATTCGACCTGGAAAAGAAAAAGACTTGTTATTTTTTTTGTTTGTGTAAATTCATGGTCAACACTACTATTTTTATTTCTTTTTTTGTTTACATGACATGTTTGCATCAATGAAATTAAAAGTTTAATCAAAGCATTGAAATTTGACATTTGATACAACGAACATGATACCCGTGAAATAGGAAATTTAAGTTAATAACTTCTTGAAACTGGGAAGTCTTGAAAGGTTGATAGTCAAGTCCAAGGAAACACAATGGTGACTCGGCTGGTTCCTTTGCCAGTTTTTCAGCCCAGTAATTACATAGTTAATACTTATACCCTATCACCACTCACGCTTCATGTTTCTTCAGGTTCAATTCTATGCCCTGCAATAATAGAAGAATTTCGCATTCCATGAACAGAATAAGCTTCCAGAACAAATGAGTCAATCACAAAAAATCAACAAAATCTAAAATGAAAATATTATCTAAAGACGAAAGCTTTCCTCTCATTCATACTTTTTATTCTTTTTTACTCGAAGACCATCAGCGGAATTATCCATCAAAACTTCAGTTTTCTTCACTTCAGATGAATATACGTCAATTTATCCAGTATACCCAGGGGCACCATACTCCCCCTCCTATTTTTTACACTATTAGTCCTTACTACACTTTTTTCTACTTTTTTAATTAACATCCTATAATTTACAGGTTTAGTCCCTTTGATTTTTCTTTTCTCTCTCCTTTAAAAAACATCTCTAATCTTTAAACGACCATATCTCATGATCCGTTAAAAATTATAGAATGTGTTATGTATGAAATTATAGTACTCGTCGAGATTTATCAAACAAGATCCATGTCGAATATTTTTTTCGAGTTTAGAAATTACTAAATTTTGATGGAAAGAATAAGATGGATATCTAGTTTAGAAAGATTGATAACCAGTTTAGTTTAGATTAAGATTCTTGTATTACATATATCTCTTTATCCGTAAAGAATTAGAATACGAATTATACATGAAATTTATAATGCTCGACGAAATCTATCTGATAAGATCCATGTTGGATATTTTTTTTGAACTTTGAATGCATTTAAATTTTACGGGCAGAAATGAAGAAATGTGTTTTTTGTTTTTCTTTAAAGAATGGTTATCCATTGTGTTCCTACTGAAAGCTTTACCATATGATCGTTACAAACAATGTAGTAATACTTAAAGATGCATTCATCATGTCATTCAACACCAAAAACTGACCTATCCTAGAACCAACATAAACTAGGATATCCATTTTTAGAACGAAAAAACTTTTGATTCCTCAAAACACGTCGATTAATCTTTTTCTGGGTAATGGTTGCATAATAGGTGCTCGACAATATTATTTCAGACCATAAAGGTACACGAGCAGCTGACACTCTTTCTGTCAATATGAGAGAAGGACGTTGCAGTTTCAATACCGACTGCAGCTAATACGAAAACACAGGTGCAACGGTACGGGTGGCTTCATTGGCTCTACTCTATTATAATTGAAACTAGATGCTTGGCCCAGGCAGATGCCCGGGCGCCCCTCTACTTTAAATTTGTGTTAATAGATAAATAAATTCTTGATTTGGAAAAAATAAAATAGCTACACATTTGGTTTTTTTTTTTCCTTTTTTAAGTCAAAAATAAAAATAAAAATAAAAAATCATCTGCCAAAGCAAAAAAATATTAAAAAGTACAACGATATAGAAATCATACAAAAGAATGTGGAGTAATAAAGGGGATTAGTTTATGAATAAATTTAAATGCTATTTTAATTTGATTGATAAATGATAAATGTTAGGAGTTAAAATTGTGTAGTTATTTTTGTAAAGTAGCTTTATTTCTCGGGATAAGATTTTTTTTTCTTTTAAAAAGGGGATGACACGTGGCAGAATGGTCAATGCAATATGGTGCATTTGGAGCCAAAAAGTTTTAATAAGAAGTTGCCACATCAACATCCTGTATTCTGATTTAATAGGGTAAAAGGGATAATACAAACCAGGAAAAAGAACTTAAGTCATAGTTAAAGAAATCCATTGAAAGCCAAAGCAACAAGAGTCCTAATGATATCTAAAAAGATTAAAAAAAAAAAAAAAATCAGACCTTCCATCGAAGCAGCTCTATTGATTTGCAGCCAACATAATTTGGAAAGTCGAGCCCGGAGATCTGGACGGCGATTAGTGGTTAGATCCGTCTTGATGGCCATTAATTAAGCAAATCGATCTGAACGGCGACTACTTAGAATAACATCAAAGAAAGAAACCAAATCAAGCAAGAGGGAAAGTTCAAATTGCCCACCTAAGTAGCCGCAAAGCTCTAAGGCGGCTGTGAGATAGAAGTCCGATTTTTCAGAGGATAAAGAAAAGCAGGGGAGAAGACTAGAAGAGAGAATTTGAAGGAAAAAAGGGAAATTGGGAAGAAACTGATTTTCTCTTTCTCCTGGCTAGCTTTGCTCAACCCAACTATTCTTTTTTCTCCTTGAACCCTTCCTCCTGTCGCGGCTCCATATTCAACGGATAGCAGTTGTGAAATTTGCCTCCTGTCGTAGCAACATCGAAAACCTTTTCCTTCAACCATGATTCAAAGTAATGAAAGACGTGGGAAGAGGCCTTATAAACATTCATCTATCAATGGTTGTCACTATTTTTTCACTTTAGTTGAAGATTGTACAGTCAAATTTCATACTATTGTTCAGATTGTTAGAACTGACAATCTGCCAGAGTTGTTTTTACAATTCATCATTCCTTCGTTTTCTAAGCGCGGTATCATTCCTCATAATACTGTCCTTACACTCCATATCAAAATGGAGTCTCTTGCTAGTAGCAAGATCCTTGTTGATTCAATCAGAACTACCCAAAAGATTTTGGGAATCCATCTTCACAGGATGGGCAGCGTTCTGGACAGTAGATGTTTGACTGAAAAAAGTTTCAGTAGCTGTTTGTTTGGATAAATATGTGGGATAAAGGATGTGATGAATTTGTTTCTGGTACTATCATTTCCAGGGGGACTCTATGGCTACCATGTATTATTGAGGACTAATGGAAAATGACAATGTTATTTCGGTGAACCATATTGGGGATTTTCTGAAAGAAGAGGTTGAACTATTTGATGATGTGGTGGTTGGGATGTTTTCTGTCAGTGCTTGAGAATGCCTACCAATCTGATAAACACAATGGGCATTCAAGTTGTTCTGTCTCAACTTCCGGGCATTTTCACAAGCAATGGAGTTGTAGCAGCTTTTTTCGTACTGTATTAGTACCCAAAGTACTACTTGGCTAACAAAGCTAGATGGAAAAAAAAGAGGACAAATTCCTAGGTCTCAAACTCTCACGAGAAGGATCAAGGTTGAATATGAGTTCAATATGTGCTCTTTTGCCTTGAGATAGACGAATCAGCGCCTTGATTCTGATAATATTTGTGAAATGGGACTGCTGTAAATCCATGCATCTTTTGGTTCTGCAACACTGCTAGTGGTTCATTCCACGAGAGTTTGAAGAACAGATTTACCAGCAAAAAGTCTTGGTTACGGAATTTTAATTCCTTATTTGGGATAAAACTATCAAATCTTTCAAAGGAGACGATATTTTTCATGATCACTCGTACCTTGGCCATCGAGCACAGTCAACATTATGAAACCATGATGGAAATAAGAAAACAATTGTGCAATTAAGATTAAGGATATAAACAACCTCATATAGGTAAATAAATGTCAATTTCTTGACACAGAAGAAATCGTATATTGAGCTTATTAATTTGTTCAATAAGTTCTTCTCATATATTGACAAACAGTTCAACTTCCAACAAACCATCCATCTGTATACATAAATATAGAGCCCAGCAATCTATGTTTATTTAGTCAACCTTTTCCTTTCCATCTTGAAACTTCCACGTCTAGGTGGATGTTTCTTTTACCACCTTCACGAAGACATCCTCCAAAGTTGTATCTGCAATCTCCCAAGCCCTGACTGGAAACATCTGTCTCGCAATTTTCACAGCCAAAAACAGTTTTGACAGTCTCACATCAGCCTTCGGAATCTCCAACTTTTGGGTTCCAGATGTGTGGTATGTCCTCTTAGCATTTGGGGAGAGACACGCTCCTAACTCCTCCGCAAACCTTTCATTTTCAGGTGGTGTTGTCAGTGTGAGAGTGTAATTTCTAACATACCTATGCTTTAGCTGCAATTACACAAAATCCATTCAATCAGATGGATATGCATCAACCAATTCAACATCAATCTTAATCACACAAGTTTTTCAACTCAATTAGTGCATGCTTAAAAGTTTCAAAAAGGGATATTGTACGAAGGACCAAAATTGGTCCATGTTCGACATCAAAGAGTAACAAATGAACTTAGCAAAGTTGGAGAGTGTGTATGTCAGGAGTTTGGGAGAGAAGAAAGAAAGTTGGAGAGTGTGTTTGTATAAAGTTGTCAGTAGGTAGCGTTCTAGACGGAGGAAAATAACAAAGGTAAATTTCCTGATCAAACTAATCCATTTAATTAAAAGACACATTTATCTAATTGATTCAGTCTGTTTCAAAATGATTCTTTTTTATATTGCGCTAATTCACCTACACTATTTATAACTTTAGCTAGAAAAATTTAATTTAAATTATTAGGATCATAAATAAAGTTATTCATCTATCAATATTTATACCATGAAAATAGTTATTAACATTTTAAGACTCTCCACTATAAATTAGTAATTACATAAATTTTTATTACTATGTATGTTTAGTACAATTATTAGGAGTTGTAAATTTTTCATAAATTATTTTTAAAATTTATTATATTTATACAATCAAAGGTTAAACCTCTCTCTTTCTCTCTCTCTCTCTCTCTATATATATATATAACGTATATATATATATAAACTTATAATTATGTTTGCTCACGTGTGTTTCACATGCATTGCACGTAATATGCTGAAATACATTCTAAAGTTATATGGATAAATATGAAAACAATACCACTTATCCGATTAATTATTGATTGTGAAATAGAATCTGAAAAAAATAAGTAATAAAAAAATAAAAATAAAGTAACGACATTCTGATCTAAATTTAGTGATTAAATTTTAATCGTTATGAAATCAATCTCTATTTTGCAAGTATGAGTATATGATCGATTGTTTTTTTTTTTTTTTTGCATATTTTAAAGATGGACCACTGCACTAACTATTTTCATGAATAACTAATATAAATTTCCAGATCAACCTAATCCATTTAATAAAAACTCACATTTATCTAATTAATTCAGTCTAATTCAAAATGATTCTCTTTAATATTGCGCTAATTCACCTACACTATTTATAACTTTAGCTAGAAAAATTTAATTTAAATTATTTGGATCATAAATAAAGTTATTCATCTATCAATATTTAAACCATGAAAAATAGTTATTAACATTTTAAGACTCTCCACTAAAAATTAGTAATTACATACTATGTATGTTTAGTACCATTATTAGGAGTTGTAAATTTTTCATTAATTATTTTTAAAATTTATTATATTTATACAATCAAAGGTTAACCCCCCTCAATCTCTCTCTCTCTCTCTCTCTATATATATATATATATATATATATATATATATATATAAATATAAACTTATAATTCGGTTTGCTCGCGTGTCTTTCACGTGCATTACACGTAATATGCTGAAGTACATTCTAAAGTCAGATGGTTAAATATGAAAACAATATCACTTATCCGATTAATTATTGATTGTGAAAGAAAATCTAAAGAAAAATAAGTAATAAAAAAATTAAAATAAAGTAACAGATTTATAATCTAAATTTAGTGATTAAATTTTAATCGTCATGAAATCAATCTCTATTTTGCAAATATGAGTATATGACCGTTTTTTTTTTTGTTTTTGTTTTCTTTTGCATATTTTAAAGATGGACCAATGCACCAACTATTTTCATGAATAACTAATGTAAATTTCCTGATCAAACTAATCCATTTAATTAAAACTCACATTTATCTAATTAATAATTCAGTCTGATTCAAAATGATTCTATTTAATATTGCGCTAATTCACCTACACTATTCCTAACTTTTACCAGAGAAATTTAAAATTAAAATATTAGAATCGTAAATAAAGTTATTCATCGATCAATATTTACACCGTGAATGACCCAAATAGTTATTAACATTTTAAGACTCTCCACTATAATTTAGTAATTAAATACATAGTTTTGATTAATTCAAAGTATTTTTTATTTGGAGAGAAAGAGTGTTTAAGCTTGGCTACTTTAACTATGACATGGTTATTAATATTTTTTTATGAAAGGCTTTAATTGGTGACGTTTGGATCATTTAATTTGAATTTATGGAAAATGGTTCAATTTTATTTCCTGTAATTTTGGCTTGTACAATTTCCTTTTTTTGCTATAAACTAATGTGGAGTGTGGACGGGAAGCAGAACACGTCATCCTAATTTCTCCCTCTGATAATTATATTTATCGGGGAAGAATTCATTTTATGCATTTACTAAAAAGAAAAATAATAATCAATACAACGTAGCTTTAATTTGATGTATTCAAAGGGGGAAAAAATTAATTATATCACAATAGGTCAACTTTTATTTTATCTTTTACAGTTATTTTAGTGAGATTGTCATTGAGTATGAACTAGGTGATTGGTCCAGCCCAAAGGCCGGGTAGCCGCCTTCAGATATTTTTTCTCTGATATTCTATGATTTTGCTTGATAAGATTAAATTTTCTTACGTCAAAATAATAATAAAAAAATAATATAAAAGTTAAGTTGTACATTCTTGTGGAAGAAAGACTCGTTTGTATTCGACCTGGAAAAAAAGACTTGTTTACATTCTTGTTCGTATTCGACCTGGAAAAGAAAAAGACTTGTTATTTTTTTTGTTTGTGTAAATTCATGGTCAACACTACTATTTTTATTTCTTTTTTTGTTTACATGACATGTTTGCATCAATGAAATTAAAAGTTTAATCAAAGCATTGAAATTTGACATTTGATACAACGAACATGATACCCGTGAAATAGGAAATTTAAGTTTATAACTTCTTGAAACTGGGAAGTCTTGAAAGGTTGATAGTCAAGTCCAAGGAAACACAATGGTGACTCGGCTGGTTCCTTTGCCAGTTTTCAGCCCAGTAATTACATAGTTAATACTTATACCCTATCACCACTCACGCTTCATGTTTCTTCAGGTTCAATTCTATGCCCTGCAGTAATAGAAGAATTTCGCATTCTATGAACAGAATAAGCTTCCAGAACAAATGAGTCAATCACAAAAAATCAACAAAATCTAAAATGAAAATATTATCTAAAGACGGAAGCTTTCCTCTCATTCATACTTTTTATTCTTTTTTACTCGAAGACCATCAGCGGAATTATCCATCAAAACTTCAGTTTTCTTCACTTCAGATGAATATATGTCAATTTATCCAGTATACCCAGGGGCACCATACTCCCCCTCCTATTTTTTACACTATTAGTCCTTACTACACTTTTTTCCACTTTTTTAAATAACATCCTATAATTTACAGGTTTAGTCCCTTTGATTTTTCTTTTCTCTCTCCTTTAAAAAACATCTCTAATCTTTAAACGACCATATCTCATGATCCGTAAAAAATTATAGAATGTGTTCTGTATGAAAATTATACTACTCGTCGAGATTTATCAAACAAGATCCATGTCGACTATTTTTTTCGAGTTTAGAAATGACTAAATTTTGATGGACAGAATAAGATGGATATCTAGTTTAGAAAGATTGATAACCAGTTTAGTTTAGATTAAAATTCTTGTATTACATATATCTCTTTATCCGTAAAGAATTAGAATACGAATTATACATGAAATTTATAGTGCTCGACGAAATCTATCTGATAAGATCCATGTTGGATATTTTTTTTGAACTTTGAATGCATTTAAATTTTACGGGCAGAAATGAAGAAATGTGTTTTTTGTTTTTCTTTAAAGAATGGTTATCCGTTGTGTTCCTACTGAAAGCTTTACCATATGATCGTTACAAACAATGTAATAATACTTAAAGATGCATTCATCATGTCATTCAACACCAAAAACTGACCTATCCTAAACCAACATAAACTAGGATATCCATTTTTAGAATGAAAAAACTTTTGATTCCTCAAAACACGTCGATTAATCTTTTTCTGGGTAATGGTTGCATAATAGGTGCTCGACGATATTATTTCAGACCATAAAGGTACACGAGCAGCTGACACTCTTTCTGTCAATATGAGAGAAGGACGTTGCAGTTTCAATACCGACTGCAGCTAATACAAAAACACAGGTGCAACGGTACGGTTGGCTTCATTGGCTCTACTCTATTATAATTGAAATAATATAAAGCAGGAAAAAGAACTTAAGTCATAGTTAACGAAATCCATTGAAAGCCAAAGCAACAAGACTCCTAATGATATCTAAAAAGATTAAAAAAAATAAAAAAATCAGACCTTCCATCGAAGCAGCTCTATTGATTTGCAGCCAACATAATTTGGAAAGTCGAGCCCGGAGATCTTGACGGCGATTAGTGGTTAGATCCGTCTTGATGGCCATTAATTAAGCAAATCGATCTGAACGGCGACTACTTAGAATAACATCAAAGAAAGAAACCAAATCAAGCAAGAGGGAAAGTTCAAATTGCCCACCTAAGTAGCCGCAAAGCTCTAAGGCGGCTGTGAGATAGAAGTCCGATTTTTCAGAGGATAAAGAAAAGCAGGGGAGAAGACTAGAAGAGAGAATTTGGAAGAAAAAAGGGAAATTGGGAAGAAACTGATTTTCTCTTTCTCCTGGCTAGCTTTGCTCAACCCAACTATTCTTTTTTCTCCTTGAACCCTTCCTCCTATCGCGGCTCCATATTCAACGGATAGCAGTTGTGAAATTTGCCTCTTGTCGTAGCAACATCGAAAACCTTTTCCTTCAACCATGATTCAAAGTAATGAAAGACGTGGGAAGAGGCCTTATAAACATTCATCTATCAATGGTTGTCACTATTTTTTCACTTTAGTTGAAGATTGTACAGTTAAATTTCATACTATTGTTCAGATTGTTAGAACTGACAATCTGCCAGAGTTGTTTTTACAATTCATCAGTCCTTCGTTTTCTAAGCGCGGTATCATTCCTCATAATATTGTCCTTACACTCCATATCAAAACGGAGTCTCTTGCTAGTAGCAAGATCCTTGTTGATTCAATCAGAACTAGCCAAAAGATTTTGGGAATCCATCTTCACCATGATGGGCAGCGTTCTGGACAGTAGATGTTTGACTGAAAAAAGTTTCAGTAACTGTTTGTTTGGATAAATATGTGGGATAAAGGATGTGATGAATTTGTTTCTGGTACTATCATTTCCAGGGGGACTCTATGGCTACCATGTATTATTGAGGACTAATGGAAAATGACAATGTTATTTCGGTGAACCATATTGGGGATTTTCTGAAAGAAGAGGTTGAACTATTTGATGATGTGGTGGTTGGGATGTTTTCTGTCAGTGCTTGAGAATGCCTACCAATCTGATAAACACAATGGGCATTCAAGTTGTTCTGTCTCAACTTCCGGGCATTTTCACAAGCAATGGAGTTGTAGCAGCTTTTTTCGTACTGTATTAGTACCCAAAGTACTACTTGGCTAACAAAGCTAGATGGAAAAAAAAGAGGACAAATTCCTAGGTCTCAAACTCTCACGAGAAGGATCAAGGTTGAATATGAGTTCAATATGTGCTCTTTTGCCTTGAGATAGACAAATCAGCGCCTTGATTCTGACAATATTTGTGAAATGGGACTGCTGTAAATCCATGCATCTTTTGGTTCTGCAACACTGCTAGTGCATTCCACGAGAGTTTGAAGAACAGATTTACCAGCAAAAAGTCTTGGGTACGGAATTTTAATTCCTTATTTGGGATAAAACTGTCAAATCTTTCAAAGGAGACGATATTTTTCATGATCACTCGTACCTTGGCCATCGAGCACTGTCAACATTATGAAAACATGATGGAAATAAGAAAACAATCGTGCATTAAAGATTAAGGATATAAACAACCTCATATAGGTAAATAAATGTCAATTTCTTGACACATAAGAAATCGTATATTGAGCTTATTAATTTGTTCAATAAGTTCTTCTCATATATTGACAAACAGTTCAACTTCCAACAAACCATCCATCTGTATACATAAATATAGAGCCCAGCAATCTATGTTTATTTAGTCAACCTTTTCCTTTCCATCTTGAAACTTCCACGTCTAGGTGGATGTTTCTTTTACCACCTTCACGAAGACATCCTCCAAAGTTGTATCTGCAATCTCCCAAGCCCTGACTGGAAACATCTGTCTCGCAATTTTCACAGCCAAAAACAGTTTTGAGATCTCACATGAGCCTTCGGAATCTCCAACTTTTGGGTTCCAGATGTGTGGTATGTCCTCTTAGCATTTGGGGAGAGACACGCTCCTAACTCCTCCCCAAACCTTTCATTTTCAGGTGGTGTTGTCAGTGTGAGAGTGTAATTTCCAACATACCTATGCTTTAGCTGCAATTACACAAAATCCATTCAATCAGATGGATATGCATCAACCAATTCAACATCGATCTTAATCACACAAGTTTTTCAACTCAATTAGTGCATGCTTAAAAGTTTCAAAAAGGGATATTGTACGAAGGACCAAAATTGGTCCATGTTCGACATCAAAGAGTAACAAATGCACTTAGCAAATATCGCAGCTGCACCTGCAGAATATGACAGGATCCATTAAAAATATTCAATTTCAAGATGCCTAGTGTTTCTAAATCATTTAGTTAGGAAGGATTAAGCCATGCTTGTTTTGTTTAAATATACATACAACTAACTGCTAGAAGTCTTTAGCTGCTCCAAAGCCATTCAAGCAATTTGCGCTTTCCTTGTACTTACCTTTCTTATGACCAATCATTGGTAAATTTTAGAGGCAAAGAAGACAACTAAATTATTCACTCATAGTTAGATGAACTCATAGGGATAAATGGTCAACAGTTACTGAAATTTAGATAAGAAGAGTTTATAAAGCTCAACCTTTGATCTGGAACACTTGAGATGAGAAAGAACCTTATATAGGATTTTAATGGGTTAGTGGGTTTAAGTCCTGTCTGATATGATAACGGGAAATAGTGTAGGCTAGTGGCTCTTATTAAGCAGAAATTTACTTAATTTATTTTCAGTAATTTTAGTCTAAGGGGGCAGGTCAGTCATTTTAAAAAAACTAGTCTTTTACATGTCGTGCGTTGCGTGACAAGTGCTCTTTTAAAATCATTTAACTCTATTACGATAAATATTAGTAATAATTTATCTTAATGCGTAATAGTTGTAGATACATGCTTTTATAAGACTTTGTTAAGTATACTTCTTTTGATGGGATTATTACGTTGCTTATCCTAATACATACAGTATCCCACAAAATGATTAAGAAATCTATCAAAAAGCAAGGAAACAAAATAGAAGATCAAATTAGTACTTGTGTAATATATCATGTGCTTCCATGAAAGTGTTGGAAAAGTTAGGTTGATTTATTTTAATTTTGTGGTCTTTCAATTTTTATTTTTATTTTTATTCGGTAATATGGTCTTTCAATTTCAATTTTGATGCATGGATAATTTTCTTGAAAAGTTAGAGGGTGTGAGTAACTTTAGATAAAATTAGCCAAAAAGTCAAAAACTAAAATTTGCTTTTGATAGCTTTTGTTCTATCATTGTTAGCAATCTATCTTAGCGACTGTAACTTCTTCAATCAAAGAAAGTTGGTAATGTTGCATAAGTTACCTCAATGACAGGAAACAGATGACTATTTTTCAATAGCAATAATAAACTTTTAGCTCAAACATTGTATCTATAGTGAGGGCCAAAATTGTTGGACTTGTAGTATTTCACAAATAAAAACGGAACAAAAAACTAAGGGGACTATTAAGTTACTTATCACAACTCAATTCTCAGACACTGAAAGCTGTCAAATCTCATCCTAGCCAAGCTCTCAGTTATTCTATCAGGTTGTTGTTTCAAGCTGGAGGCAAGAAGCTTCAAGTACTTAGCAGGGGATAGTACCAATATCACTTGGCCTCCTTTCTTTTTGCCAAAATCTAGATTGTTATATCACGGCTAAGAACCTGTAACTTTCCCAAAGGCATTTTTATTATCTAACATAGTGCATTAGCGTATTGATGTTCTCGAACTGCTTCTGAATCTACTACTTCAGTTCACATCTACTTTAGCCTTGCCACAAGTTAGTTTCACCAAACGGAAGTGGACAGAGAGCTAGAAGTTTTGAATTGTAAAATAGGTAGCAGATCAAGGACTGTGATGATCCTTATTAGATTCCCAGTAGCTCAAAATAACAAAAAGAAACGTAAAAGACGAATTCTTGAGACAATCATACATCAGAATCTGCAGACAGAGGAAACCACAAATATTTAGTAATATTATAACTTAGAGATTGTAAGTTCTTCAGTAAAAACAAAAAAAGATCACATGAAATAACAATAGAATACCGCAATGCAGTCTATTTCTAGATTCTGCTAAAGCAGCAACTTGGACATTGCTACCAGTTCACTTGGCAGAGAAAGTTGAACTTTTCTTTTAACAGAAGGGCAAGCACATCATACCAATGATGCAAAACACAGGTACCCAAAACCTTAAGTACTCTACCATTCAAAAACTATACTGGACTATTGAGTGATCAAAGATTTACTTCATTGATAGGCATGTTAAATGTTATACAGTGTGTGAGGAAGAAAAGTTCCAATAAATAACTGACATGGAAGCCTCATCTATGGTAATCTCAAAATAAAACTCATGTTAGTAGAAGAGGAATAACATCCAATGACTATATCAAATTTATTTATGCAAAGAAAAATAATCTAACTGAACTGTCAAAGAACCATAAATAGATCACTATACAAGTCCTATGACTTGTTGAATAAACTGTATGAGGAATTAATCAATGAAACTCAGGCACAAGTTTTGACATGAGAAACTTATCCTGATTAGTTATCTATCAGCTAAAAGGTATCGGCTCTGAGTGTTATCATCAGTGGTGCTGAAAGATAGGAGAAGAACATCAAGAATCACATGCACAATGTAAAACCCACAAAAGAGCTCAATGCCTGGAAACGTTGATATATATATATTTATTTACCTTGAGCAATAATGTAGTTCACCTGTATATACACCGGTCTAAAAAGGTAAAACTAATCCCACAAAATCAGAACACAACAAAATCTATTTTCTAACACATGATTTTGCCCCTCCAAGAACTTCTGACTAAATCTCACGCCAGAAGTTGAAACTTTTCGGCTTCTTCTCGTCTAACTATGATCTACCTCTAGAGAATAATATAACTCCTTAAAAACGTTCTCCCAAGGGCAAGCAGAAATTATTCTAGAAGCCAGAACATAAATTGTTTCCATTGACAACAATAAGTGAACAAACCCATGATAATCAAATTTCGGATATAGAGCCATTGTGATTAGAGTTTTTTCTAAAAAATATTCCAAACATCCTATACCATCAGGCCCTTTAATTGTAGGAAAAAGAAATTAGAAACATTCTTTTCACAGAATTTCTTTATATACACATTTCTCTGGCCCTCAAAGCAGGAATAAAAGTTTTTGCAGAAAGCAAAGTTTCCATCACCTCTGCTCTATTTTCTAAGAAGATTTGTTCATCGATAGTGACGGAAACTTTTTATTTGGCTGTGGTATTATAATGACCAAAACTCACAAAGCTGGAGAAAGTGGAAACGAGGGGAGAATTAAATTTCACAGGAGATGAGTGAACTGCATGTGGGCAGTCTCTTAAATGTTTTGACATTTTTCCGCTTAACGTAAAAGCCTTCATTTTTTTTCCCATAAATTAAAAGGATCTTGGGCTGATCATTGTTGTTTAATTCAATTTTCAATGGCATCTAGATATCTTCCTTATGTAAATAAATTCCGCAATTAGCGATATTATTCATTTTTGTTTTTTTGAGGAAAAACGGGTTGATATTGTTTTCTTTTTTTCTAATTAAATTTAATAATGTAGATTCTAGTTATTAATTAATTACTCTACATTTTTAAGATTTGTTTCTTAATTTATATACTCCCTCTATCCCCAAATTGTATATTGTCCAGTTTTAAATTTCATTCTAGTACAAATGAACTAAAAGTGAAAATCCAAACTGGACAATAATTTTAGGACAAATGGAATACATTTTAGAAGGGTAATGGTTAGTACTCCATCTGTCTCAAAATTATTGTCCACTTTGACATTTCACTTTTAGTATAATTTAAATTAAAAATGAATACTCAAACTGGACAATAATTATGGGACGGAGGGAGTACATTGCCCCATTTCAGAATAAAAGGTGTTGATTTAATTTGTCAATTTCATTTTCTTGGTTGGCTATATATAAGTTGAGTTTGTCACTACTTTACTATGATATTGTCATGAACTAATCTCCTAAAAATAAATTCTCTTCTATTTTTCATAGAGTTGTAGCCATCTTATAAGTAATTATAAAGGAGCATTTACTTCTTTCCATCATCATCAGTTGAGAAAGGGAAAAGAACAAAGATAAGGTTCAATGTTAATGGCGGAAAAAAAAGGAAAATGGTGATTTATTGTGTGTAAATAGTCCATGAAGTGGCATGTATATCACTTGTTGCAAATGTATATCACTTCTTGATTCAATTATGTAAATACCAAATAGATAATGCAAAAATTATTTGAACTATTGATGAAATTTTCGTACTTTTGCAAAATGCAAAATGGAACACCGGATGACACTATTATTTACCTTGGCTCAAACCTACACAGGTTTTGTACTCCTATTGCATATAATATAGAAACAAATAAATGCTATTCCCGATAGCTTATATGTAAAAAATGGGAGGAAAACACTACTCATGGATTTGTTAAATGATTTTGTGCAATGCTTCACTTATATAGATCTAAACTTGTAATCTCCTTATATAGAGATCAACACTTGTGGCAAGTTGTATTGAATAATTGGATGTCCAATAACACAAAAACTCACTGTGTTTCCATGCGACAAAGTTTGGGTAAAAAAAAAAAAGCTGAATACACTACGGGCATACTGGATTATCGTCCACAAGGCAATCATACTAATAATAGGTGATAGGACAACTCCTGATACAGTTGCACCAATAGTGGTTTTACGAACGAGGCAGAAAACATGACAATGCAATGCATTACTTTAGGTCATTCAAATATAAAAGAAAAATGTGGTGCGGAGTAATGTGCAGAAATAATGGAGCCATCCATGACTCAATTATGTTGTACATGTTTTGGGGTAAACATCGACAGTCGGCCATCGGAATGACGCTACATAGCGGGCCTGTTTTGCAAATTATGCAAGTGGCCGGTAAAACATACACATGGTTTTTGCCGAAAAAAATGCTATATCATGGGCAGTAAAATAAATTGGAAGCATACATGTCTCTACGGCCAAAAATTGGAAAAAGAATAGGTGCGCTTTAATATAAGGGTTCGGGTTACAGTCCGCTACAAGTACAAGGGTCCGGCTAAGTGGGTATTACAAGATGCTATTACAGACATGAAACATAACATGTCTTAACTAATACACATGTGCTGCCTTAAACAGTGTAGCAACATAAACATGAATTTTTCCAGCAAGCAAGTTCATGACCAGGTTATACTCCCCAAGGTTGCCTTACATATTACCAGCAAGCCCCACCAGCAAGCTCCACAAGGATAACTAATACACATGTGCTGCCTTACATATTTCCAGCCAGCAAGCTCCACCAGGTTAAACAATTATATTCCACTAAACATGTCTATTTCAGCAATCAACTACTAATATTGAACACCTAAACATGAACTTATAAATGCAGAACATGCAACACACACTAAAGTGAATGCAGAACATGCAAAATAAGCTACTGATGCTCACTTGTGTTCCCCCTTGCAAAATGGAACACTTACGTCATCTATGCCGACAGTTGTTAACAGGGACTTACTTAAACAACTACAATTAACAAGTTCATAAACCAAAGAAGATGCATTAAGGCTGGGGACCAAGATCAGATACATAAACCACTCCAGATTAGTCATAAGGAAAATCAAGCAGTTCGTTGGGTCCCTGAAGTAGTTCGTTGCCCTGACATAGATGTTAAGATCAGTCAACTGCATGGATTTGAGGATGGACATGTACTCATCAAGGGTTAGCTGTTGATTAGTCCATTAGGCAACAACCACATCCATTTGTTCATCACCACTTTTCTTTGAAAGCCCACCTTCACTCCCACCGGAGTGAAGTGACCTTTTCCCCTTTCCACTTTTTCTGGAGGATCCACCAGCTTCGTGGACACGACGAGCCTCATATGTTGTAGTCACACCACCAATTTTGTGCACTGATGTACCGCGAAAATGTTGCTCAACTTGTCTTTCTTGATCAGAGTCTCCGACAACAACAGAGGTTTCAACGCGATAACCACCTGTAGCTGTTGTCTTTGAAAAAAAATTCGTACACTCCTCATAGTGCGGTACCCCTTGCTCCCTGAATTTCTTGCATTTGGGGTCGTCCTAATAGTTTCAGCAAATACTCTGTTAGTGCATGCACATTAGAATTGATTGCATATAGAAAATGAAACTCACCTAAAAAATAAAACAAGTCCGATGGTCGCATAGCCAAACAACTTACACTAGTTGCCATAGGTGCTAACGATAATAAAACAATACACTATTTTCGCTAATGAATTTAAAAAATGGTAAGTCTTGCTGAATGCGAAAAAAAAGGACAAGCAGAAAAGCAATGCCAATTCTGAAAATTGGATTAGAGTACTTGTTTATCATGAACACCACATACAAACAATCTCCAACGTAGAGAGGTACAACATTATATCCCCTTTCACATGCCATAGCCTACCAATTGAAACCTAAAATGGAAGATGACGCACGAACCAAATTAAGGGAAAGAAATATACATAGGCCATGTCTAAACCTGTTAACCAAACTAGTGTCTTTATGTAACCAAAAAAAAAACGACAATGGTACTAATAAAAAACGCTTCAAACCATCAAGACACCGTGATATCAATAGATGTATGCAATAAAAGCAAGAACCAGGGAAAAGTTGTAACACCTTCCAAGAGAAAAGCCAGTGAAATGGTAGAGAAAACCAGATTGTACATGTCTAATATGGCTTACAATAAAGCATGTACACATATAGGAAAAAAAATTACCTTAACAAAAAATAGGGATACAACAAAATACACAGCATCATCACTGGCAACTAAAAGGCAGATCATCAGATATGACATACATATTGGCATCTTTCCATTTACCAGCTAAGAACACTTTCAGCCACAAATATAATACACAATAGGCTGCAGCAACATTACACAGCAACGAATGTTACACAGTATTATAATTTTACCTGAATCCATTTAACCCATTGTTCAGGGTCAGCGATTATTGCACGCGTTTCAGGGTTAACTCCAACACCAGAAAATTCCCGTAGCTTTTTGTACAACCGCCAATCGCCACAAAGCCGATTCATCTTTTGTTGTAATTGAGTACCTAAGAATGGCCGGTGGTTTGGGAAGTGCTTATGCAACTCCGCGGCAATCTCTTCAAACATTTTCTTGGTGAAGGTGTTCAAAGTCAGACAACTGCTGTCTTGTGCATCTACCATGAGCTCCACAAAGTGGGCAAGTTCCTCTAGTAACATCTCCCTTCGTTCTGATTCCATTTCCTTCAGAAAATGAACATGTGAGACATAGGAGGGAATTAGGTGAGATGGAATCAGTAACAACAATGGGCGAGTAGCATAATTACTTTTTGTTCCTTTAGTAAAATTTTATAAATTTCAAGTTTTGTTCACAGTAATACCTCTTCAAAATTTTGTATGCAAAGGGCAAGGTCGTTTGATGTTGTTTAAGATTGAATAGCACTACTTTGGATACAATGGGAATACTCACTGTTAGTGGTGCCTACATATTTATCGAAACGTCAAAAAAAAAAAAGAAAAAGAAATAAAGCTCGTACACACAACGAAAAGGTTAAGAAGGCATACTTGACTGAAGGTGGCAAGCTACATTTGTTTTTGTGGTATCATCGAGGAATTTGGTTGGAAATCCTTTTGTAGAATCGGGTTCGGACATTAGAAAGGAATGAGACCTCAAATCTACAAACAATTGACATGATTAATAACCAAGTCAAACATATAATCCAGGCCAGCTTAAGGTTTTGTATAAGAGCTCATAATTAAATAAAGTTTATGAAGTTATTATGGGTTTTTGAATCACAGAAAAACACAAGACAGAGAAGTACTTCTTTAGTTGGGTGAAATGGCTAAATAATTTTAAATATAATGCTACAATTAAAGTGAGAACCAAAGCTTTCAGACTACTCTTAAACTTGTTGACCAGAACGAGAGAGGGATAGAGGTAAACATTTGCAGAGGATGAGATGGGAGCATACTTTATGGACATGGCCAAGGAGTTCAAAATCGGGTTCAATTTTATCCCTCCTAGCAAATATATTGCACAAAGGAATATGACCACTGTTTACACAAATGGCTAAAATCCAATCCCCCCTTGATTATAACATACACAAATTTTGCAGATTGGACAATTTTTTTGTATTCTTTAAACTTAAAAAGAAATCAACACATAAACATCGATGAAGCTGGAACATGAAACACACCTTGTATGAAGCAACGATAGGTGGCTGCTTGCTGGGATGGCAGTCTGGTTGACGGTTTCCGAAACCCTACCTAATAGATCGATGAGCAAACCACCAGAATTATCTTTTCTTTGGGAAGCACTTTTCAACTCGGATTCTTACTGGAACAATGGATCAATACATATGTTGACAACTTCAGTAAACAAAACCCCAAACCCCATCAAGTTGATTCATGGTGGAGCATGCAAATTGAAGACACTTCCATGGAAATACCTAGCGCAGCTTATGAAAATTCATCACATCATCTCAAGGAGGTCTTATACAATACAACACATTTACAGGGAGGTGAATGCAGTGGCAGATGGCTTAACAGGGGAAGCATCACTTGGCAATTCTTTTATGTATAGAAATATGGAAAGTTTACCTAGGCATATTAGGGTCTTATTCTCTTAGACCAAGTTTCTTTCCCATTTGTGCGATGTTGAAATAAATAGTTGTACTGAATACTGGTAAGTATTAAGCACTGCCAAGTTCTTGATTTATTATATATACAGGGAGGGGTAGAATTAGAGAACTATATAGTATATATGTTCATCCCTTAGGTAGACCCCTTGGGTGAATTATACTATATGGCACTGGCTAGCTCAAAAATTTACCCCTTGGGTATACCCCTTGAGTTTTTTTGAGTTAGTTTGAACCTGAAAGTCATTCTATTCTTTCTTTTGATTAAAAAAAAACTCTTATCTTATTAGGTCCATTTTGGTGGCATTACTTCTTTTCTTCTCTATGGTAATCTTCCCAATGTCGATCATTTCTCTATCCGAGGCAGCTAGAATATCCCCTGATCGAGAACTTCTTTTGAACTCCAGCGCTTTTCCGGTTTTGTCTTGCTGCCATTTACCCCCAGTGAGACAGAAATATTCTTTTCTGTGTGACTCTTGCCCTTGTCCCCCTGAAGATACTGTTTTGTATCTGTTGATGAAATATAAGGCAATCAGTCCACAAGGGCACCATCACTCGCCATGATCATCCATATCATCTATAAACCTATAGTAGATCTTTGACAAAAGAATGAATACCAACTTTAGGCATTCAAATGTTTTAATACACAAAAAAAAAAGACAATAAGTGAAGTTGTGATATGGCTCTACATATTATTTATTCTTTGATTGTTTTTTCTTCTAAGGAGCATTTGTGTTTTGAGATGTAATAGAACTAGTGATCAATTTTAAAATTAAAAAAAATTGAATAACTTAAATGGCGACAATGAAAATAAATAACAAAAGCCTGGCTTCTTGGAGAATTTAAAAAAAAAACCCTGAGAATTGATCTTAAGAAGAACTAGGATATTTTGTAGCTAATTTTTTTTTCACTCAACGAATACGGAGAATTAGTATGACTAAATTCCCAAACCCTAAATGCTGAAAGATAATTAAACCTTGACATTGGAGTTATATCCTACTACTTATCCCTGTGAGTATGGTATTGTTGAGTAACAGGGGCGGAGCTAGGCCCCGAAGAAGTGATGGGGAAAAATTTTAATACTACTAATTTAATATGTTTGCCCCTAATATTATTAATTTAGGTGGGGCAAAATCTAATTTTCTTAAGAAAATATCTCAAATCTTAGGAGGTAATAACTAAAAAAAAAAATCAGCTGGGGCAATTGCCCCTCTAATCATGTATGTATCTCCGCCCCTGTTGAGTAATATTGTCCAACATTATTTTTCCTATTGACCAAAAATGAAGAAAAAGAATGATGTACATATCTGTGGCTTTTAGGCCAAAAAGTACAACCCTATTTTCCTCTTGTTACAGGCAGCAACCAAAAGAAATCAGATTTTATTCCTCCTCTTTTCCTTGGATTAAGTGACAGTTATAAATGCAAAATGCACGAGCATACGAAGAAGTATACGAAATTTGAAGAATCTTACTTTTTATCTTATGTATCATCACATTATTTTACTCTTTTTTCTCTTTTTGTCTACATTTTATACAACTGCTTTATGGGGTCACTATGTACTTTTTCCATTTCAAATCTTGTTTCTTTGGCAAGGAAAACCAGGATACGTGCTAAAGACAATATTCATATCACTTCACTCGAACAAACAGTTTCTTGATGAAGCCGTTAAATGACGGGCTCTTTCATGATGTCACTGGTTAAATTCTTACTTCTAGTCTCAAGTGAAAATTAAGCAAGTAACATGCCATTACATCATTGAAAGTTTAAATGTACATCACATGAAAGCATTCACTTGGATTTCCGTATAGTTTGGTTCATAAAACCCCACTTACGAATACCAAACCCCATTGCGACAGCGTCATATCTTCCTCCTGGCTCTCATGGCCGGAGATCACTTGTCGGCGATTCCCCCTAGGCTGCCAAAATCTTTTGCTAGCTTTTTCCAGAAGGCTACAAACACCCAGAATGATTCAAGCTCTCTCATTAAGCAAGTTATATTCATCAACGGCACTCCCACATTGGAATATGAAGACGATGAGTTTGAAAAGTTAGTAGCATCGCACCATTTGTGTCTTGTTGGGAAATTTTCCTATGGAAGACCCAAAATAGAGGAGGTTCACAAAGACTTCAAGAAGATCGGGTTTAATGGTATCTTTACCTTGGGTCTCATGAACCGTAGGCATATATTGATTCGATTTGAACAAGAAGAGGATTATCAAAGATGTTGGATCCGAACTTTTTGGAATATCTCAGGCTACTCAATGTGAATGTTGAAATGGAAGCCGGGATTTTGTTTTGGGGAGGATCCGTCGGTGGTACCTGTTTGGGCCTCCCTGTATGATCTTCCTATTGATTACATGCATCCGGGGGTCATTTTTTCTATGACAACGGCAATTGGTCAACCCCTAAAGGTTTATACTCCCACACTAAACATGAAAAGGCCGTCAGTGGCGCGATTTTGCGTGGAAGTGAATCTAATGAAAGAGCTACCGAAATTAGTGAGAATTGGGAGGAAAGGACGCAAGCATGAACAGGAATTCACTTATGAGCACGTTCTCTTTTACTGCTCAAAATGCTGTAAGATTGGCCACAATGACATTGATTGCCATGTTGGTAAATCTGCACCAAAAAAAGATGTTGAGATGACAGTTTTGGATCCGGTAACCAAGAAGAGGGGTATCAAGCTCAACACTCAGAGAGTTAGTTGGGGATCCAAGCAATCTGAAAAGAAGTCTGATCTACAAGTAGAGATTGTTAGTATGCAGCCCCTTATAATTAAAGGAGCATAATCGCAGCCTGTTGTAAAAGATTCCGTTGAACCCCCTATGGAAACCCTAATTGAACCCCCTGCGGTAACCCTACTAGTGCGCACGGTGGAAGCTGTGGATGGGGGCTCAACTTCAGGGTTAACGATGCAAGAGAAAAAGTATACTGTTGTTAATATTCTAGATAGTCCTCCTTTGATACAAGTTATAGAAACACTGGATGAAATTCCTCAACGAGAAACTCAATCGGTAGCCGTCTCACAGTCGAATGCATTTGAGATTCTCCAAAGCATTGATGAATCTGGAGATGCTGAGGAACTTGTGCATAGTAAAGCTCAGTCTTTGGAAGTCAAAGACAAAGAAATTGAGAAAGCGAATACTGGTGGAAATAGGGAAAGGCAATTGGCTCTTTCTAGCAATGGTGATGGGCTTACTTGGGGTAATGAGAATCAGTTGAACACTCTATACAAGCCTGATGATTCTTATGTGTCTGAGCAGAAGGATACTGATGATGAGGATTACTCCAATCAGGATGGTAGTTGGTCAGAGGGAGATAAAGAAACGGCTGTATTGGTTGAAAATGTGCAAGGGAAGTTTTCGGCTAAAAGTAAAAGAGGCCACAAATCTAAGGCGGAACGGGCTAAGTTACTGGAAGGAAAGGAGCTTTGCCAATCTCTTTGCCTTCAATAAAATCAAAATTTTCCAATGATAAGGGTCATCTTTCGGAATATAAGGGGTATTAGAAAACAAGCTTCTTAACATCGGCTGAGAAATCTCATTCGAATGTATAAGGTATCCTTGTTGGTAATACTTGAGCAAATGTTTGCTGTGCATAACTTGGATGAAATAAGGAGGGAGTTGAATTTTGATTTCGCTTATGCCTCTAGTAAAAGTAAAATTTGGGTGTTTCATAGTAAGTTGTATACAATAGATCAGTTAGAAGTCGGAGATCAATTGATGCACTTTGAGGTTACGTATGTTCCATTACAAAAGGAGTTTCTTCTCATGGCGGTGTATGCTAGGTCGAACAAAGTGGATAGAAGGCCCTTGTGGGCGAATCTGGGGCTCTTTCGGGACCTGAATCCATTAAAACCTTGGATTGTTGACAGGGATTTTAATGTTATACGCTCATTGGAAGAATACTCTGGGAATTCCGTACAAGATTATGAAGCCATTGATGAATTCAATTGCAATATTGAGGAGTGTAATCTTCACAAAATTCCTTCAGTTGGGGATGAGTTCACTTGGGGTGGTACGAGGAGTACGGGATGGGTTAGCAAGAAGTTGGACATAATTCTTTTCTCTCGAGAATGGATGGATATGTTTTCAAAAACATCATTAAAACTTTTGAGCCGTACAACGTCGGATCATAGTCCATTGCTTCTCCAATTTGATGTTCAACTTGAAACTAGGCCGAGAGTTTTTAGGTTTCAAAATACGTGGCTTCGCCGGAATGATTTGATGGATTTGGTGGGAACGAGTTGGGAGCAGCCGGTTTCTGGTCTTGGCATGTTAGCATTCTCTAGCAAACTTCGGCGCTTAAAAATTCTTTTAAAAGAATGGAATAAAATGCAGTTTAGAGATGTTTTTTAGAATGTACGTTTGGCTGAGGGAAAGGTGCGGGAGTTGGAGATTATCTATGATCACTCACAAAATGTCAATGATAGGCAGAATTTGAGTGTTGCGCAAGCTGCCTTGCTTCAAAAGCTCAAGGAGCAGGAGGATTTTTAAAAGCAAAAAATGTGCCTAAAACGGTTGAAGGAGGGAGATGACAACACTGCTTATTTTCATGCATCCCTAGCGGAGAGGAAAATGAGATTGGGAATTCAAAAAATTCAAACAAAAGACAGTAGGGTTCTCACTGAACTTGTGGATATTGAGAATGAAGCGGTGAACTTTTTTCAACATCTCTAAACTCAGGAGCAATCTCATATACAACAAAATGATAAACAACTTGAGTTTCTACGGAGTCTTAAAGATGAGCTGAGTATGGAGGATAAGGAATGGCTGATTCGGACAGTGACTATTGAAGAGGTCAAAAATGCGGCTTTTGATCTTGATGAAGATAGTGCTGCGGGGGTTGATGGTTTTGGAGGAAGTTTCTATAGATCATGTTGGGAGATTATTGCCAATGATCTACTTGCGGCTTGTCAAGAATTTATGGGAGGTGTCCCAATCCCTCGAGCTGCCGGGAGTACGATAATTACATTAATTCCCAAAAAAACTTCAGTTAGTACTTTCTCGGATTTCCGGCCTATCGGTTTATGTAATTTCCTCAACAAGGTTTTTACAAAAATACTGACTGAAAGATTGAAGATGGTCTTGCCCAAACTCATCTCTGAAGAACAGTCTGCCTTTTTGCTGGGAAGAGACCTTATCGATAATGTTGTATTGGCTCAAGATCTTTGTCAGTTCATCAATCACAAGGCTGTTGGAAATAATGTTGTTATGAAGACTGATATGATGAAGGCATTTGATAGAGTCTCATGGATTTTTTTGGAGAAGGTACTTCAAGAGTTTGGATTTCCATATCAGTTTGTCGTTCTAATTATGAATAATCTCCGTAATAGTTGGTTTTCGGTGATGATAAATGGCTCCCCAACTGGATTTTTTCAGCCCTCCCGTGGAATAAAACAAGGGGACCCTCTTTCACCTTATTTGTTTATATTGGTGGCTGAGGTAATGTCACATCGGTTAAAGGAGCTTGTTGGACAAAGGATGATTGCGACTTATGGTACTCCTGCGGGATTATTGCAAATTTCACACCTTAGTTTCGCTGATGACTTAATTGTCTTTACCAGGGGAGAAACAAGGTCCTTAAAGGAATTAAATAGGTTTTTTGAGAACTATGAGATTGCTTTGGGTCAAAGAATCAATCGGAGTAAAATTTTTTTCTTGGTAGCTGAATCTGGTAGTGCATTTCGGGTGGAGGCCATCAAGAGAATTATGCTAATGCCTAAGGGAGCTTTCACATTCATGTATTTGGGCTGTAATCTATACTATGGGAGAAGCAAGGCATCACATTTTCAATTCCTTTTAGACGCTTTGGAATCCAAGATTGCTGGATGGAAGAATAAGCTATTGAGTTCAGTTGAAGGGCTTGTTCTTCTGCGACATGTAATTTCAGCAATGCCTATACATGTATTGTCGGCAATCTCTCTCAGAGATTTCTATGGCAAGAGACTAGTGAAGAGAGGAAACGTCATTGGAGAGCATGGGATCATTGGACTTTTCCAGTCTCGGAAAATGGTTTAGGGTTGCAAAAGTTTCAGGATGTGATACAAGTTTTTTCATGCAAACATTGGTGGAAATTAAAGCAGCAACATGGATTATGGAGCAAGTTCATTGTTTCTCTTTCAAATACAGAAAGGAATAAAACTTCTTAGAGTAGAGTTTTGAAGGTGGATATGGAGGCGTCAAAACATGCGAAAGTTGTGATTCGCGGGGGAGATCGTTCATTTTAGTTCGATAATTGGATGCAAGAGGAAGTCATATGGGAGGATACGTCTGCTCCTCCACCTTTCCCGCAGCTAAGTATTAATGAATTTTTGTCTCATAAAAGCTTGTATTTGAATGCTTTGCAGGGAACCCTGTCACCAAGGGTGGCTCATTCTTTGCTTTGCCATGATGAAACCCTAACAGAAGAGAAAGATATACTTGTATGGCAGTGTTCTGGAATTTTTTCCATTAAAACAGAATATCATCAGCTACGGAGGAGGGGCTTTGATGATAACATATCCAAGAATTATAGGCACAAGTTGGTTCCTTTGAGGATCTCTTTTTTTGTATGGAAGTTACGCAACCTTTTAGTTCCTTTTCCGGAAATCTTGAGCATATTTGGAATACAGGTAAGGCCATCTATTTGTCCTTTTTGTAAAAATCATGAGGGTTCCATATGGCATTGTTTTTTTGGGTGTCCAGAAGTTAGGAAAATTTGGCTGCATTTTTCTAATTTGTTTGGAATAAGAAGAATACATAATGCAATATTACTAGATGTCTTGCAGCAATGGTGGAAGTGCGGCTGTTTCAAAATAGCGCGCAAGGCTATGATTAAAATGCTTCCATCACTTCTTCTTTGGGAAGTTTGGAAAGTGAGAAATAGTGTTATAATTGAGGGTGTTGTGTATCACTTTGAATAGGTGGTTGAGGCAATCACTGTGGCTATGCGGAATGTCCTAACGCATGATTTGAGGGCCAATGGTGAGGAGGAAAAGGTTTTGATTGAAAATGTGTTTGGCATTCTGCTGACAAACTTGCAAGTGCGAAGTAGTATTGCTGTTTCTTGGAAGGCTCCTGAATCTTGAGTATGTCCTGAACTCGGATGGCTCATTGGTGAATATGGATTTGGGGTATGGTTTTTGTGTAAGGAGGAATTGAGGAGATTTTGTCTTTGCTGAGAGTGGTTACACGGGTGGTGGAGATAGTTTTGGGGCGGAGGTATATGGATTTTTATTTGGTCCAAGAAAATCTGACCATCTTGTGCTGAAAAATGTAGCAATACAAACAGACAATAAAACTCTGGCGGACCTTTTGATTGATATGAAGACGGTTCCTTGGAAATTCATTAATCAGATCTTGGAGATTCATCACATCATGCAAAGAAATTCCTACACTATTTCTCACATTATCAGAGAAGCAAATGTAGTGCCTGATGGCTTAGCTAGAGAAGCATCCCTTGGGACTTCAAAGCATTATAACTTAAACGCTATTTTACCTAGACATATTAGGGGACTTGTTTTACTAGATTAGGTTTCCTTTCCATATATGCGTAGTCACTTCAAATAGACCTTTCTATACTGGTAAGTCTTAAGCACTGTCAAGTTCTCTTATGGGTAATCAATAAAATTCAGAGAGGGGTGAAACTAGGGAACAATTTAGTATAAATGTCCATCCCTTGGGTAGACCCCTTGGGTGGGTGCTTTGGTTAAAAAATCTACTAGAAAAAGGAGTAGAGAGATCTATATTTCTTTTTTTTTTGTAAAGCAAAATGTTGAGATCGGATTTACAAAATCTGATCTACTAATTAAATTAGTAGTTCGGATTTAACGAATCCGATTTAATAAAATAACAATTTTTTTTTTCTGAAAATACATGTGACAAAAATATATTGAAAGTCAAATAATGAACAGTAAAAGGTTGGATTTTAGGAATCCGACCTTATTTATTTTTATTAAAAAAAATAGGCGGGAGATTTGAAAATTAAGAACAGTACAAGGTCGGATTTTGTATTTAAGCATACCTAACAGTAGATATCGGCATTGAATGGACGTTATTAGCTGGCTGAAAGTCGGATTCTTGAAATCCGGCCTTACAAGTAAATCGGATTTCCTAAATCCGATTATACTTATAAACTCGGATCTTAGAAATCTGACCTTTTTGTGTTATAATGAGACGACGGAAAACACTGTTCACATATCGGGGTTTTTGGTAAAGGAGGCTATTTCTTGAAGGAAGAGGTGATTTTAGTGGTGATTTGAAGATTTTGTTCACGATTCTTCGCAACGGATGTCTTAAAACCATTTCACAAGAAGGTTAGTTAATGTTTTGATGTATTTAGAATTATTATTGTTATTTTCTTTGTAAAAGTGTAGAACTAGGATGATTTATAAGGTTTTGGGGTTGATGTTGGGTGTAGTTGATGATTGTTGTTGTATACGTGGTATTGAACATTCAATTTAGTAAAATGCTTGAATTTGGCCTAAACTTTTGAATTTGTAGGGGGTTTAGTAAATTTAGTGTTGATTATGTCTTGCTTGTGGTAATTGTTATAATAAGTTATTTGATAATGCCTTGTTTGTGTCATTTTTTTTAATAATTTGTTCATGATGTGTTGTAATTCATGTAATCAACAGATATAAATGGCGTTTAACAGTCCATATTTCATTAATGTCTATTGGTCGAGCAAATTTGTAGTGAAGAATGGGATTGTGAATACTTTTAACAACATGCCGGACGATTCCTTTGTGATTGATCATAAGTTATTGTAAAATGATTTGGTTGGACTGATTTGTGAAAGAGCGGGGTGGAATAGAGAGAATGTGAATTTTAGTCTATCGATTTTGTATGATACGATGGGCAATGGTTTTAGGCGTATCGCCAAAATCAAGGACGACGCATCATTGCAAGTGTTGCATTTCCTCCCAAATTCGACATATATTGATTTGTATGTAGATTTGGAGGTGGCGGGTACTTCTAGGTCCCATTTGGAAGTAGGGACAAGTAGTGGTAGGCCGAATGTGGAGAATGTCGATTACATGGAAGATGATGATGTGGGTGGACCATTTATGGCGGATAGCGATCACATGGAATATAATCACGGTAAAGATGATAAGGATTACACATCGATAAGTGATCAAAGCGATGAAAACCAATCAATATCCGAAGGAAGTCGGGAGAGTGATGAAGAGGTCGAAGACAAATTCGCCACAAAGGACAGGCACATATATCGTTCACAGGGTACATTGGATCATACAAAAATGGACAAGGATGAATTTCAACTTACCATGTGGGACGGAACAACCGCAAAAATTGGGATAGGGACTTGTTTCAAGAATAAGAAAGAAGCAAAAAATGGTATTGCAGCGTGGAACATAGAGCAAAAGAGAGAGTTTTATGTGAAGGAAAGTGATGGTTCAACATGGTATATTTGGTGGAAATCCCTAAAAGAGTCAACCCCTAAGGGTTATGTTCCTTGCCGTTGGAAGGTACGTGCCTCCTTGAGAGACCACGGTTTGTGGGAGATTGTGAAATGGGTGCCCGAGCACAATTGTATGAATTTCACCGAGGAAAATAATAATCGGAATGTGAGCGCAACGCTTATTGCGCATCTCATAAGGCATAAGGTTGAGTTGGACCCAGATTATGAAGTGAAGCTCGTTCAGGAAGAAGTGAAAGACCGTATGCATGTCGATGTTCCTTACCACAGGGCATGGGAGGGAAGGAGAAAAGCTATCGATCTTGTTTACGGCGACTGGATTTTCAATTTTGACATACTTCCAAGGTATTTACTCAAGTCCTATCTAATTTTTTTGATTTGTTTGTAATTTTGGAATAAAATAAGGATTAATTTTTTTATTTTAATTTAGGTTTTTCGCCGCCATAGAGAAGAGCAACCCCGGCACAGTTGTAGAGTGGGAATGGCAACCGGATAGGACCGATATAGAGAGGACGTTCACATACGTTTTTTGGGCATTCAAGCCTGCAATTGAGTGTTTTGCTAAATTTCCTACGGTGATTAGTATCGACAGGACGCACTTGCGTGGCAGATACAAAGGTAAATTACTTGCTGCAATGGTCAAGACTGCGAATAAGCGCATCCTGCCAATTGCTTATGCGATCATGGACGAAGAGAGTGAGGAAAGTTGGTCATTCTTTTTGAAGCATTTGAGGAATCATGTTATATCCGACCGTCCTGTGTGTGTTATATCCGATCGGCACAAGGGTATCATCAGTGCAATACGCCTAATGCCCGAATGGAATACATACCACCGGTTTCGCCTTCCTCACGTCCGTAGTAACTTGGTGGCGCAGTTTCGAAGTAAAAAGATCAAAAGGTTGTGTTGGGAGATGGGCACAAAACTTTCTAAGTCTAAATTCAAATAACTAAGGAAAGAGCTGCGTGATTTTAGCAATGATGCTTATTTGTATCTCGAGGAGATTGATGCTTGTCAGTGGACTCTTGCCAAAGACAAACACTATCGTTGGGGTAACCAGACAACAAACATTTCTGAGAGCTACAACAACGTCCTCAAGGGCGTTCGTTTCTTGTCGATCCGAGCTTTGGTGGAAGCCACTTTTATTATGACTGTGGATTTGTTCCAGGAAGAGTACGTGAAGTCGAGGAAATGTATTACGCCGGTTCCAACTGACTTGTGAGAAGACTTCAAGAAAAAAGATAAGAAAGCCGTGCAATGCAAAATCAACCGTTATGGTGCTATTAATGGCAAGTTCAAGGTGAAAAGTAAAGCCCGACTTGGTGGCAAAGGAGACAACACATACACTGTGAAATATGAAGAGAAGAAGTGTTCTTGCAAGAAGTGGCAAGAGTATAGGTTCCCTTGTACACATGTACTAGCTGTGTGTCAGAAGATAAAAGATCAACCAATCAATACGGTGAATCCATATTTCAGGGTTGTTGCTTGGCAAGACCAATTCAGTGGGCGCGATGACTTTTCCCCGGCCCCTGATATGAGAAGATGGCCTAAGGTTGGATGGAGACTCGTTCCTAACTATGAGCGAGTTATTATGCATGCTGGACCCGGTCGTTGGCAAAAAAAGAGATTTAAAATGCAAATGGATTATAGGGGACGCAAATCGAGGGGTGAATGTTTGAGATGTAGCTCAAGGAATCATTTCACCAATGTGTCCCCAAAATCACACAAGAAATCCGATAGGAAAAGGTCAAGATCAATTGGGACGCCGATGGTATTCATAACGACTAGGATTGTTTGGTTGAATTGTTGTTTATGTGGCAAAACAATGTTTCATGTCTCAAAACTTTTGTAGTTTATGCTTTAGTTTGTTTGATTTGTAGTTTATGTTTTAGTTCTTTTGAATTGTATTGTATGCTTAATGAATTAGTTCATTTAATATATTGTTATTGTGTTTGATATTAGTACTTGTTAAAAAAGGCCAGGTGCAACAATATTTTGTAGTTTTAGGGTATAAGTCGGAATTAAAAAATCCGATTTAGGCATAAACCCGGATTTCCTGAATCCGAGCTTCAAAGAAAATCGGATTTGGTAATTCCGATGTAGGACCGAAATTGGATTTTCAGAATCCGATTTTTGCACTGTTCACTCCTAGGTCGGATTTTGGACCAAGGTCGGATTTTGGTGAAAATTTGCAACCAACTTCACAACTCTCTGTCCAAGGTCGGATTTCTAACATCCGACCTTTTGACTTATTGAGTAAATCAGATTTTCAGAATCCGATTTATTCGGACTATCTATTCGGTTGACCAAAATTTGGGGGAGTCAAAATCGACTCCCCCTTCTTCTCCAACCCTAATCGACTCCCGGCGCCCGGCGATTTCACCTCCCCTTCGCGATTTCCCCTCCCCGGCGATTTCCCCTTCCCGGCAATTTCCCTTCCCCGGCGACCTTCAGGTAATTTGTCCCTTTATTTCATTTTAATTCCCGGTGACTGTGTGTGTGTGTGTTGCCGGTGACTGTGTGTGTGTGTGTTTCCCGGTGACGAATTCAGTGTGTGTGTGTGTGTGTTGCCGGTGACTGAGTGTGTGTGTGTGTTTCTCGGTGAACAATTCAGTGTGTGTGTGTGTGTGTTGCCGGTGACTGTGTGTGTGTGTCTGTGTTTCCTGGTGACGAATTCAGTGTGTGTGTGTGTGTGTTGCCGGTGACTGTGTGTGTGTGTGTGTGTGTGTTGCCGGTGACTGTGTGTGTGTGTGTGTGTGTTTCCCGGTGACCAATTCAGTGTGTGTGTGTGTGTGTGTTTCCCGGTGACCAATTCAGTGTGTGTGTGTGTGTGTGTGTGTGTGTTTCCCGGTGACTGTGTGTGTGTGTGTGTGTTTCCCGGTGACCAATTCAATGTGTGTGTGTGTGTTGCCGGTGGCTCTGTGTGTGTGTGTGTGTGTTTCCCGGTGACCAATTCAGTGTGTGTGTGTGTGTGTGTGTGTGTGTGTGTTTCCCGGTGACTGTGTGTGTGTGTGTGTGTTTTCTGGTGATTGTGTGTGTGTGTGTGTGTTTGTTTCCCCGTGACTGTGTGTGTGTGTGTGTGTTTTTCGGTGACTGTGTGTGTGTGTGTGTGTTTCCCGGTGACCAATTCAGTGTGTGTGTGTGTGTTTGTGACTCTGTATGTTTGTGAATTGATAGAATATGGAACATGATATTGATAGTAATGTTATTGATAGTATTGGTATTGATAAATGTTGATAGTATTTGGTATTGTAGGATTAAAAAATGGAGGGTTCGAGCTCCTCGTAACCTACACTGCAACATTTTAATCCGGCTCCAATAGATGACTCATTATTATACCTTTATGACCATCATAGGGCGAAAGCCATTTTCGAGAACCATGAGGCATTTAGTAAAGCCCTTAAAGGTAGGAGATTTGATAGTCATTTTTGGAGGTGTATAGAGAAACCATCCCGGCATTGCCCTCCACAAGTTATAGATGAGATAAAGCGGGCAGGCTTTGGGGGGTGATCCAACTAGGTTATATCCAAGCGGAAAATTGTTTGATCACCGCAGTGGTTGAGAGGTGGAGGCCTGAAACTCATACCTTTCATTTTTATTTTGGCGAGGCCACTATCACTCTAGAAGACGTTGAGATGTTATTAGGTTTGAAAGTGGATGGTAAGCCTGTGGAGGGGATGACACCTGAGAATTCTATGGCACAGTGGATGGCGATGTGCTTTAGATTGTTGGGAATTACACCCGTTAGTGACATGTTTGATGGGAATAAGATTTATGCAGAGTGTTTAATCAACGAGTGTCTACGTCCGATCCCAGAAAATGCTCCAAGAGAGGCCTATATACAGAGGGCCCATGCATTACTTTTACTACTGATTGGAGGTTTCTTGATTCCTGACAATACGGAAAACAGAATACCGCTTTGGATCCTGACAATACTCAAGGATTTGGATGTCTGTGCTACCTACAGTTGGGGGTCAGCTGTGTTAGCGAAGTTGTACTTTGCTTTGTGTCAAGCTTCCCCGCCTGGGAAAAGAGATATTACCAGATGTTATATGCTGATCCAGGTAAATTTTTTTGTTTCTTTGTTTATTTATATTTTTTTTATTATATTTTTGTTTTCCTAATTTGTGCCTTTTCTGTTTGATTTAAAATTTCAGTTATGGGTTTGGGAGCATATCCCAAGACTTCAACCGAAGAGGAAGGTTAAAGATGAGAGTTACTTGGTGCCGGATGCACCACTAGGCAATAAGTAATTATAGATTTATTTTATCAATTTTTATTTTCTATTATGTCTCAATCCAATGATTTATTTTATTAAGTTTTATTTCCTATTATGTCTCAACCGTAGGTGGAAATGCCCAAAATCCAAAGTGAACATCGCCGCTCATTATGTTGCTGGCATCAGGGATCAGTTATCTAGCCTAAGGGATGGGGATGTAAGTATTGATTTAAGTTGCTCGATAAAATTCCTTTTCATTTTTTTCTCTATTTTTTTTACCAATTTTTTAATTTTGGACAGTTTCTATGGACTCCATACACTCCCTTCATCGACGATCTCCCTGATTTCTGTAAAGAGGGGGTTCATTTCTACCTCTGTAGGACGTGGATCTTTTGTTGGGCCATCAGAGAACCATACAAGCCCAATCGGGTCCTTCGTCAATTTCAAGGTGTGCAAACTGTGCCAGAGTACCCGTTAATCAATGACATTGATCACTGGAATGCGATACACCACGGATGCCTTGGGACTGGAAAGGCATATGATGATTGGGTGCAAAAAACACCGGGGTACGACCTCATTGGAATGTGAGAGATCAGCATGTGGTCCCTCATGAATTGGTTGATCCGGAACTAGGTCCTCAATGCACATCAGACTACATGTCGTAGTTTCAAAAGAAGACTATCAGATTTATGACTGATCCCACTCAATACGGCCCTCTGGCTCAGGGTTATCACTCGTCTTCATCTCTGGAGAGATTTTATGTAAGATATATGTCGATATTTTATTTTAAAATTTTTTTATTTTTTAATTCTTGCTATATATACTTTATTAACATGGTTCAATTTTCTGCAGTTTTCAAATCTCAGCGACATATATCATCTCTCTGATGCAGCCTTACGGGAAAATCTAGGCCTCGGTGGTAGTCTAGAGGATAAACTCTTCTAAATCTTCGACAAGAGTTTCAGTGCCCTGACTTTGGGCCCACGTGATATGAGCACTCAGCCCGATACTCAAGTTCTTCAGAAAAGACCCCCAAAGTCAAGTCAAAATGTGGTGCTCACGCTGAAAACAACATCGAAGCCTACTGGAGGTGGAAGGAGGAAGCGACCGGGAATTTCAGATCGAACAATCATAGTTCATCCCAATCCAACTCCGATACAAGAAGATGATGAAGATAATGAAGGCAACAAAAGCGATGAGGATTACTACATTAGGGGCGAAGAAGAAGAAGAAGAAGAAGAAGAAGAAGAAGAAGAGTCCTCTCCACCTCGTGTTTCTTCCCAAAAGAAAAAGAAAACGGTCGAGGTTCGCAAGAGTGATAGGGTTAGTAAACCGGCCAAGAAGTATACTCCCGGCGACGGGGCTATAAGGAAGAAAAGGTCGTCAAAGTAATTCAATTGTAGGACTCTTTGATTTATAACTCTTTAAATAAATGTTGTAATTTGGATAATTTTGGGATTTGAATTTGTTAATGTTTGTTTCGATGTGTTTAGAATGTGTTTTAGGTAATTTTAAGCGTGAAATTTGGTTTTGGTGCTGTTTGATAGGTTGGGATTGGTTTAGAAACCAATCCTTTATTTTTTTCAAAGTTTCTGTCCAAGGTCGGATTTGCGAAATCCGACCTTCTACTTGTTTTACTAGGAAGTTGGATTTTGAGAATCCGAACTTATCTTACCCGAATTCTCAAAATCCGATTTAAGCTTACCCGGATTTCTGAAATCTGACCTTATACTAAAATTGGATTTTAAAAATGCGACCTTGGTCAAAATTTTATTTCAAAAAAAAACTAAGTGTTTTTCTTGAAAATATTTTATTTTAATATGATAGGTTCGGATTTTCAAAATCCGACCTTGTCTTAATCTTGATTAATTTTATTAATTTTTCGTATTAAGTAAAGGTCAGATTTTGAGAATCCGAGTTAATTGAAAAATCGGATTTTAGGAATCTGATATCGGTATTTTGCTCTTCCACAAAATTCGACCTTTATTTATCTCTACTCCTTTTTTTGAACCATTTTTTAACTCAAAAACTCCCCCTTGGGTGCATTATACTATATGGCACTCACTAGTTAAAAATTTACCTCCTGGGTAGACCCCTTGAGTTTTTTTGAGCTAGTTGGGACCTGGAAGTCATCCTAACTTTTCTATTGATTGAAAAAAGAAGAAGTATTAAAGTTAAATGTATGGAAAGAAAATGTTTAAATTTAATATAAAGGGTAAAATTGTGTTTTTGTCCTAATGTACCTGGGTGAAATATGCGGATTACTCTTTCTATATTAGAGAGCAAGAACAGTAAAGAAACTAAGCATAAATGTAGTCCAAGAAGAAAAAAAAGAGCATTGTTTTAGAGTGTCTCATCACATTAATTTAAAGGTTGCATTTACATAAGTTTGTTGATCATCTCTAAATGTATAAAAGTTTCAAACCTGTTGTGCACTATAGTAAAAAATTTGTGACTTTTAATTAGTATCATAAAATGCAAGTTTACTTAGTATCACAAAATTTACCCCAGGTACAAGAAACAAAATCATCACCACTTCTTTTGATTGTTAAATTGTATTGCGATGAATCAAAGAATGCGCTGGCATCATATGGAAGTAGTTTCTTTATTTGTAGTTTCAAATCTATGCAAGGATGTTGTAGTAAGAGAAGTTTTTGTAATATACTTGAATTGATTCTTCTATTACACTTTGGTGGGGAAATATTAAGGTTAAGAATCGATCCCAAAAACTACATGATAACTTAACTGTGATCATTGAATTGAGGCAGTTAAGTAAAATCGATTTCTAGCAAGTTAATACATTTATCGCTCCTTTTTTTCAAAAACAAACAACTTATTGTAATAAGGAATCAAAAGACATTTCCTTTAAAAATCATCAGTATCATCATCTAAAACTAAAGTTTCATTACTGTTGCAAATGAAACCTCACAAAGTTTCAGAACAAGAAATTAAAAAAAAAAAACGTCTGTAACTATAATGTATAACATATTTCTTTTTCACTTTTCTTTCAAGCTATAAATAACAAAAAATTAATTTCTATAGGTCATATGTAAATTACATAATCATAACAAGAGCAGTAAATTGTTTCTTGATGGTTGAGAATCCATTCTAAGTCCATGTTCCTCTAAATCCAACGAATGTGGCTCAACAACCCATGATAGTACAATTATAGACAAAATTCTTTGAATCCTTCCTACTGAGCAAAGTCCACTCTGGAGGACCTTCCTTCGGCTCCCATGCATTGATCTCAAGGAACCCATAATTCATAGAATGAGGGCCACCAATAACTATGAGTAAATCACCGCAAGCTCTAAACGCTAATCCGCAACCATTTGTCGAGGAGGCATTTTCCAGTAACCTACCGATTGTCGTCTAAATATTGAGGCTCTTGTTGTATTTCTTCAAAAGCATTTCCTCATGATATGCCGCGTATAACGCATTCTTCACAACAGCAAGTAAAAGAGGCGACCTCGTGGCTGCAAGAGCATTCTCATCAACTCCTTCTACAATGTGTCCAGGAAGCATGTTCAGAATTTCCACCCAAACATTGGTCTTCATATCAAATACCTCGCCGGATGTAAGCACCTTCGGGTTACCAACTTCACCGTCTACACCTTTTTTCCCAAACCCATTCCCCCCCGATTGCATAAAATTTCTCATCCATAACAACACCTGAACACAATTTTCTTGGTGTATTTAGGCTCGGGAGAGGTTGCCACATTCCTGTATTCGATTTATACATTTCTGCAGAGCCTAGAATCTTCCCTTTTGAATCACAACCACCAGCCACGATAGCAATCTCGTTGTGGTTGCCAGAGGCAAATAGGCATCTTGGGGTGTTTGGAGTCACTACATACACCCATGAGTCCGTTACTACACTATACTTGTAAACACTAAGTGATTGGACTTCCCTACCGAAGACGAGAAGTTTGGTAGCCACAGCTAGCGACTCCATGTCACAGCACTTGAAACATTCACTGGCTAGAATGGGTGGTAAACTCCTAAATTTATACCCAACTGTATCAAAGGCCTCCCATTCTGCGCGATTACATGAGAAGTAAACCCAATGCTCAACGATGCCTAACTGCCTCCGTAGCTTATAAAGCTCTTCTCCACCAAAGATAACGGACTTGAAACTACGATTGACCATCAAAATTTTACCATAATCTACCCTGGACAGCACGCTAAGTACTCCATTGAGAGATCACGACCGAGCTCTGAGATGAGTGAATTAGTGGTCGAATCACCACTATCTTTCATATCTTTTGCTTTGTCGGCTATATTCTCACGTGTTCGCTTTGCAGTTTGAGTCACATCAAATGTACTTAGCAAGCCCTTCATGATAGGATGTGATACTATTTCTGACAACATGGCTTAGTCGAAATTAAACCTACAAGTTTATTACATCATAATTTAGTAAAATGTCACAATGCCTTTAAAAGGAAAAACATCATTGCCAAAAACTTATATACACAAGTATTTAACGAGCAAAATATTAACAAGAAAAGTGAACCATATAGAAGAGGTAAGAATCTATAAACACAATCTGTGTTTAGTGTTTACTAATGGCAGGTATAGAATATAAATAAAACATTGATATTTCAAATACACTACACTCAAGGTATGTTTGTCAAGAATTTCATGAACTAGAAACTAGAAAGTAGAAACCAAGTGGTTTGAAAGATCACTAAAACTCACAAGTTTAGCCAATCTTATTAAATTCCGTTTAATGGAATACCAAAAATAGTTTTTGTTTCATCTCAGGAAATAAAGTACATATGACAAATAATTTTCCAAATACTAGTGGGTTTAGAATGCTGGGCTTTAGATTGTTAAATCTAAAGATAAGATTTTTATATTACATATGGCAATGGGCAAAACCTTATTTACGCCAAAATAGTAACTCAATGTGGATATAGAATGCTTGGCTTTAGATTGTTAAATCAATTACCATAGTAAATGAACAATATATAGAGAAATCATTTATACATATATAACATCAATGACAGCTGGAAAAAGACCCACAAAAGATCTAAAAGAGGGACATTAACAAAAGTAACCCACAAATTGAAAGAATTTAAAAAGAATAAAAAATATAATATGGAATGACAATATATTCTAAACTGAACTTGAGAAAAACGGTCATTTCCAGTCAATTAAACACATAGAAATCCAATCAAAAATCAGTTTTTATTTTGTAAAATGAATGAAGTGTCTATACAAATTATTTTATAAAACAAATTGAAACTTGCATCGGTAATTTATTAGTGAGCATTTTAATGAAACCTACCTCACAATCCAAACGCAAAATTCAACATTAAATTTCTCAACTTGAAGAACTTACTATGATTATAATCTCATGATCTAAGTAGAAATCTAAACAAATGAAAGACCCCTAGTAAGAAATTCAACCTGCAGCAAAACAATTAATATAATAAGAATAAGTCTAGAAACTTATGATCACAAGCATAACAACCTCAAATACATATCAAACCAATATGCATCAATAGAAAAAGATTCAGAAAATGGTAAGAGTTCAAACATGCTCATTGAAAAAAAATGAGAGATCATTTAGCTTTTATTACCATCAATGGCTGGAATAGTTTTCTTGAAATCCTCCACAGTCCCAACTAAGAGGAAATTACCCCCACTAAAAATCTCTTTCAATCAAAAGAAACTTTGTACAAATTTCTTGTATAGAAAAACAAAGAACTATGTTAGAAACACACAATCCATGAGACACTCATGAATTTTATGCATTTGTGCATTTTCCACACGAATCCTATATAAATATTTGAAGAAATATAGCAACAGAAGCTTTTAAAGGTTTATCACCTCCCTAAGAAAATTTATTCACTGAAACTTGAAGTGATGAGCATTTGGTTATTTGGGTTCTCTACTTATCATGGTAGAAGGAAAATGAAATGAAGGTGAGTAACAGACGTCATTACACGTGTGGATGTGACTTATATGGTTTGACGTCTTACACCATTTAAATTAAAATGCTCTATTCTCATTCTCCATACTGCTCTCCATTCCATTGGAAATATGTGTGAAGGTCATTCATGTCCTTTATCTTAATTAGTAGTGAATGTATTTTCCGGTGGAGTTGGGATTATTTTGAGATGTTGGTAATCTAAAATAAATTTCTCAATCCTTGATTTTTTTTAAAAAAATTTCTTTAAAAAGAGAGGAATATTCTTTCTTTCTTTTCTTTCATACAAGGATTATTTTATTTGATTGAAGTCAAATTTTGGTTGGTAATTAAAATACTAACTACGTTGAGGGAAGGAAACCATATCTAATTAAGATGAACGAGGGAGATTTAATTTAATTTCTAATTGTTCAACATTTCTTAGGTTTGGTTCTTAATTTATGCATAGAATGGTAGCTAAATTGTCTTAATTTAGTAAAATAGTTAATATTTTATTCCGATTTTTTAATTTGGTGTATTTTGATTTCCCTACTAATTTTTGAGTGATTAATGTTTGACTAAAATATGATTAATGTAGGATATCATGATTACAAAAATCTCCAAAAAAAATTTCTTCCCTTTTCTTAAATTTGTTTCCATCATATATTAAATAAAATAAAGCGTCAACAACTTTTGATTTCGAGCACCACATGTGTTGTGAGAAAGGGAAAAAAAGAGGAGCCAGAAGAAAAGAAGTGTAGATCAGGACAAGGCTAGCTGAAATGTGATGAAGGAAAAATGTTAAAGTTCACTCCTTTTATCATATGACGGATCCATAATGTGACTTATTGTTTCCTTTCGTTTAGAATCAATCTTTCTGTCTTTCATAATGGTGATCAATCTGGTATATAAACAACCTTTACATAGCAATTAAATAATTCTGTTAATTATCATGGACAATGAAATGGTTTCAAGAGAAATCTTAAACTATTTATTAGTTAAGTGTCAGCTTAATTATTAAAGGTTGTTTTACAACACTAGCTATGATACATTCACTCAATTATATAATAATTTGTGGTTCATTAACGCAATCGATGTTGTGATACCTATTGCTAGATAACAAAAATGTGACTAAAAAATGAAAAAACTACCACGGCAATGGTTTCTACCCTTTACATTTTCACGGAAAGAAATTACTGAAAACATTTGTCAATACTCGATTTTAATTGCATTATATTTTCGGTGGGAGAAAGCACGTGATAACATGCATGCCAACGTGTTGAAATACTAAAAGTATAGGTAACTGCAAAGAAAACAATTTAAATATTAGAGCGGTTTGCACCATGAAGGAATGATAGAGATTAGATTGAAAAGAGACACTATTTGTCAAATGTACTCTATACGGAAAAATAATTTGACAATTGGTATTTCAATATTCTTTTTTAAAGAAATAAAGAAAGAAAATTTAAAACGGATACTAAGAAATGATGTAAATACTAAATTCGTACAACGGCCACACGAGAGCATTGATAAATTCATGATCTTAGAAATGTCTTAGAGCAAATGAAAATAGCTGTGTTTTTCTCAATATAATTCCAAGTTGGTCAGTTGGCAATCTCAATTCAACGTAATGAAACTTTTAAGTTAGCTAGAGATTGACTATAGAAAGTTTTTTTTTTCATCTTGGATCTTATTTATTTTCTATTTATTCATTACCTTATTTCAAAATTTGATTTTAGTTATTTATTGATTTTCTTAGACATTTAATCACTTTATTTCTGCACATTAGTACCGTTCTTTTTAATTTTAACTTTCTTGTTTCTTTTCCATTTTGTTCTATCTTCACATTAGAGAATGATAGGAAATATAATGTTACAAATCATTTGCTCATGTCAGAATACGTCTTGTAACTAGTACTTTCTCGAACCCATTTTAATATATTGATTAGTACAAAAATCATAATAGAGTTAATAAAAACATAATAACAAATTAATTATGTTTCAAAACGCAAAAGCTAATATACAAATGATTGGAGAAAGGAGAAGTATATGACGCTGATGTTGGTGCTGATGATGATCAAGTAACACGAACTCCAAAATATATAACCATAGCCAAATCTGAGATGATCAACTGTTTTATTTACACTTTGTAGCCAATAGGCAGCAACTAAAGTTCATGTAAGAGATACACAAGATGTAAGAATGAGTTTCATGAATGAAATAAATGCAAGATTTGTGAAAGCAAATACGATAGCACAACAATACTTAAAGAAAGTATATAAGGAATTAATATAATTTGTAACAAAGAATTTAACATATTTTGCCCGTATCAATCTGTCCACCCATAAATCCGTTACCACATGTAGTCTTTCCTCATTAACTATTCCTTCATAATAAAAAGTTTATCAAATTATATAATGTGGATTAAAAACGAAAAACTATCCACTAGAAACCTTTAAAGTTTGTAAAAGAAGTCTAGTACTTTCTTTAATCTATCAACAAATACTACTTCAATTAATTCTTGATTAGTAAAACGCAAAATTAATTTCTTGCTATGTACACAATCATTATTTTGGGATAGAAAAAATACTGAAATCTTAATTTTTTTTCCTCATCTTACCTATACTTTTTGACTTCTTCATAGGAAATAGTATTACAATTGGACTTTGCACGACCGCTCCTTGATAAAAAAAAATTCTCATTACATAATAAACCGTGATTGTATATCAATCAGCTAAGAACTCGTGCAATTGAATCATCATTATCTTAGATAATTTGTTTGTAGAAAAAGGCCCATATTTTGTTTCCATAGAATAAAACCGGTTGTAAGCATATTTGGAGCACTCTTCGTCGAGTAAGCCAAAACTAATTTCCATTCCTCATTAAATTTTGATAGAATGATACTTTTTCAACCGCTCAAAAGATGAGAATTAATTTTTAGACCTCAATGAATATTGGGAGAAATGATTGTGTGAAAAAAATGATTGTCAATATTTTGATAATGTATATTCATGATAGAAAAGTAATGGTGTTATCTAACTACAATGACTAATCTCTTTTGCTAATGGGACATCAAGAATCATCGTCCACATTCAAAACCGTTAAATTATCATCACACATTCATCGAGTAGTTCCAAAATCTACTTCAACAACATATTCCATCATCTGGTCTAAGTTCATATCAGCAGCAAAGCTTGCAATATGGTGTGCATGTAGTAGATTCAATTTGATTTTCTACCCAAGTGCGCCAGAGAACGTATTTTATCCCTCGGAACTAAAAACATAACCATTTGAATAGTTTCTTCCTAGTTTTCCACACAACATGCTCACGGCCTAGGAGAGATCTTCAATAATTTAGGATTTCCATTGACGAAGCATGGATTTGTACGGTGCTTAGGACGGGTGGCGAAGATGACCTAAGCGGCGGCGAACGGCGTAAAACCTGCAAGACAGAGCCTCGGGTGTCTCCCGAGGGTAGACGCTCCGATGCTTAAGTCAAGAAGGGAATAAAGATAATAGAGAGAGAAGGATGTGTATCGTGTGTAGAAAGTTAGAAGATAGGTAGAAGATATGAACTATGGGAGAGGCACCACCTCTTTATATAGAGGTGGTTGTTACCTGTTTCCTGAAACCCTAGGGGAATAGGTTTAGGTGGTGGCTTAATCTCCAATAACCTAATCCTAGGCCCAACAGGCCCAGGGTTTATTTCGGACTCGTCAAGTGCCCTTAGCAAGCCATATTCTCTAGACTTGATGAGAAGGATATGGGTTGCTACGAGTGTTAATGTCTTCTCGTGGTATTGCCCCAGTTTTTAAACCCTTTCGTTCTCGAGTGTCACCTATATAAGATAAAAAGAATAAAATGCCTCAAGGAGGTCTTTGTATTAGTGATTTCCTGATTAGAAGGGGGAAGCATGTGTATGCCGAATTAGGAACATGACACCTAGATTCTCTTATTTGAAGGTGAGAAGCCTGTAGTTGTCTGTCGTGCCGGTCTTGTGGCTGTGCACGACTAGCAGGTCTTATTTGGCCGTGGCCCGACTAGCAGGTCTTCGTGGGTCGTGCCCGACTAGCAGGTCTTATTTAAACCCGGTGCCCGACTAGAAGGTCTTTCGTGACATGTCATCGTGGGTCATGCCCGACTAGCAGGTCTTATTTAAACCTGGTGCCCGACTAGCAGGTCCTTCGTGACATGTAGTAATAAAATACTCGTAAAGAATAACAGCTGAAGATTAAGTTATATTCAAGAAATATATCAAAATAGGTTTGAGAAGTACCTCGATCTCGAGAGATGAATTGATTACTCGAGAATGTGTTACCTCGATTCCGAGAATGTATTATTTGGATAGATGAAAGTCGAGATACGTCTTCTCGAACACTTTGAGTAGTAGTAAGGTGCTCGAGGGATTGTTGCCCCTTCGAGGAGATGTATCTCTCAAAACTCCAATCTTCAAGATTGCGCCTTGCTAATTGTTCTTCTCGATCAGCTATGGAGCAAGTGCAGCTCCTCGATTATTTGTGCAATCGAAAGCTTCTTTGTGCTACTTGTCAGCTGACGTCTTCTTGGCCAAAAAAAGATATTTTATGCGTGATCTTCTTTTTGCGAATTCAGAGCAACAAATTAACACCATGGTTGTGAAAGATATAAAACATTCCGTCCTTCGCTAAGAAATTTATTTGGTTGTGAGGACCAAACAAATCGGTCCCACTGGGCGTGCCACTTGACGAAGCATGGATTTGTACGGTGCTTAGGACGGGCAGCGATGATGACCTAAGCGACGGCGAACTGCCTAAAACCTGCAAGACAGAGCCTCGGGTGTCTCCCGAGAGTAGACAGTCCGATGCTTAAGTCAGTAAAGGAATAGAGATAATAGAGAGAGAAGGATGTGTATCGTGTGTAGAAGGTATAGAAAATAGGTAGGAGATATGAATTATGGGAGAGGTACCACCTCTTTATATAGAGGTGGTGTTACCTGTTTCCTGAAATCCTAGCGGAATAGGTTTAGGCGGTGGTTTAATTTCCAAGTAACCTAATCCTAGTCCCAATAGGCCCAAGATTTATTTCGGACTCGTCATCCATCATAATAATAATTCCCTCAATGGTCACCGTGCAAAACTAGTGACTGCAACAAGTTACAATAGGGCCTTTAGCTGTGTCCAAACATATTCCACAAGTACATTTAGCTCCATATTTTTCCTCAAGAGCCTTCTTCAGAAAACTCTATTTATTTTTGCATTAGTGACTACTCTTCATAGGATTTCGTCAACTATAGCGCGATCATCAGGTTGTGTCATTTGCCCACATTTCTTCAATAAGCCTAACAATTGTTTGATCCTCCATGTTATCTAACGTAGCAGGCTCAAGATTTTAGTTCAAATCTCAAGTAACTAGAGATCCGAGATTCATGGCATTTGAGTTTTCAGCTACGATTTTGCATAGTGTAAAATTACTCAAATGAAAGCTCAATTGGAGAAAGCTTCTTTGCAGAATTAATAGTGTTGGAAAAATTAGTTGTTGAACCTGTGTTTGACTCAGAATTGACAAAGAGTTGGGAAAAACTTACCAAAAAGTTTAGTTGAGTTCTTACTCAACACACAAACTCACACAGCGACTCTAGTCTTGCCAAACCAAAAGATAGAGGCCAAAAAAAAAAAAGAAAAGAAAGAAAAGACCTTAGTCAAAAGAAACACATTTTGAAACTAATTTTAATAAATTGAACAGCGAATAAAACACATGTTGAAGATTATTACCATTTGGCTGAAATGGTCTTCTACATTCGTAACTTTTTTTTTTTATCTTTCGGCATTATTTTAGCAGTTTGCCCACATTCGGGGTCCAGTGAACTAGGGCATTTTCAGAATAAAAAATATTTTTTCTGAAAAAATCTAATATTGAATGAAACAATAACATAAATATTAAATTAATAAAAAATAAATTGGAAAATAATAAATAATATTGAATTGAAAAATATTTAAAAAATAAAATTTGATTTTTCTTTTTTACTTTTCTAGTCCATTTTTTTAACTTACCACTATCCAACATTTATCCTGTATAATATTTGTCTGAATCAAATCTAGACACCTATTATTTAATTCAATAATTAGAGATCTCATCTCCTTTTTTTTTTTCTTTACTTAACCAGGGCGATACCTGGTGGGCATGTCCTTCAATATTATTCCCTCATGAGAAAAATAATAGGGCAATGCATAAACCTAACCCGTAGGTTACACTTTGAGCAACTACTGAACACAACTACGGAAATAAGAATAAAAAATTCCTTGTTGCCAAAGGAAGACTAGAGATGTCTTCAAAATTACAACAATTGTCTTTAGAAGCTACCTTGCCAAGCTATTCGCCACTATAGTCGCTTCCCTGTAGATGTGATCAATTAAAATACTCCTCCACTACGAAATAGGATGTAATTCTATCAACTGGAAGATGCGCCTCCATGGATAAAGTTTGTTCTTACTCAGAAGGTCCACAACCTTTTATTATTAGTCTAAACAAGAACCGTTGTCAAATTGAGTTGCTCGCACTTCCCTAAGCCATACAAAATTCCACAAATTTCCGCTTCCAAGATATCACCATATCCCAAATACCCCAATTTTCCATAGTCGAGAACTCCCTCTTCACCTCGAATCACAGTCTAAATGCAGAGTTACAATTAGTAGCTGAGCATCCGAATTAAAGATGAATGAATTCACCCCTGGGGTTTCCAATTGATTGCTTTATATTGTCTCAACAATAAATCGCCCTATCTTATGCCGAAATTCTGCTCTATGAAACTTGCTTCCACAGCTGTTTTTACCGGCAGAGAAAACACTTTTAGGAAGATTGAAATACCGGCCATAACATATGCTATAATATTCCTTTTGAGTAAGGTATTCCTTCAATTATCACCTTATTGAGACATTTCCAAATCTCCCAAATAGCAACCGCAAGGAGCAACTTAGTCATAGCGCTTTTTGCTGTTGCAAAAGAACCTTTATTCTGCTAGGTTGTAAGGAGTCCCCTAAGAGAATGTACATTCTGGAAAAAAATATGGGAGAAACATATTCATCGAAAAAGTTTAGATTGAATAAAAGTAGCAAGAAAAAGTGAATTGGAATTTGAGGGAGAAACATTTAGAAAAAATAAATTTAGAATTCGAATAGATAAAATGACGGAATAATATTTCAAAAAAATCGACAGAAAAAATAAAAAAATAAATTTTGAATTTGAATTTTTTTAGAAAATTTAATATTTCTGCTGAGTCACTATTTTCCATCTGATATTTATAGCTAAAATTTTTTTCCTTGCAATTATCGTGAAAGATGGAGGTGAGATCTTGATTTGGAGGGTTAAATAATAGGTTTATAGAGTTTGATTGGTATAAATACGATATAGGATGAAAATTCCACAGTAATTAATCATGATTTTTAAAAAAAAAATGGTTGAAAGAGTACAAAAATGACTTTGCAAAAAATTATATTTTATTAATGAAGTATTATTTTCTTATTTTTGTACTTTATTTTTTATTAATTTTATTTTTTTTAACATTTGATTTTTTGGACAATAACTATTTTTTATTCTGAAAATAACCTTGTTGACTTAACTCTGAATATGGTCAACTATGAAAATAGTGCTAAAGGACCAAAAAAATTTAAACTAAAAAAGGAGGACCATTTAAGCAAATATTAATGTAGAGGACCAAAATGTGCCTTTGACCTAATATAAATGACCAATTTTAGAATTTAATCTATTTATAATACTCTTAGATAATCACAACAAACCGGGTCAATTGATTAATAAAAGTGATACTATTGGGATAGATTGCATTCTTGTGTGCTCCTCGTCCCACTCACCTTACTAATTTTTCTGAATTTTCTCTATTTTTTTATCCTAAATTCATATAATTAAAAAAATGTGAATATTTGAACAAAAAAAATATAGAAATGGCCGCTTGAGCAGCTTGCATGATGTTGAGAAAAAAAAAACAAATTGAATGACAAGAGATAAACACAATTTTCGTTAACTCAAAAAAAATTTAATTATACGATCACCCGTATTCATCATTACTCGTGCGGTAAATCTATATTGTCTTTATGTACCATTTCTCCTTCTATCTTAGCCAACACTTGCCTCAGTCTTTTTTTTTTTTTTTGTTGCCGTTATCTTTTCTTTCAATTTCTTCGCATCAAAAGCCAATTGTCAATGTACACCGAACAGTTGGGCTAGCTCCTCCTTTTATCTCATTTTTCATTTTTCATTTAGTTACATTTATTAGTATTACCCAACATTGTACACACACGTCACACGTGTTTGTTTATCTCTTATCTTTTGTATGGCTGACGTCACTATGGTGTGCGTGTTTGATGAGAGTGAGAGCCTTATTATGTTTTGAGAGAAAAATACATAATGAACCTATAAGCAGCTATAAAATGTGCACAGAATAACAAAAAATAAAGGATAAAACAATGTAATGACGAAAAAACGAAAAAGGTAGATTCTTCAAAAGTTGTGTACTTCATCATCGACTCGTGAGTTTTGCACTTATAACTGACACTAAAATCAGGGAAAAGAAAAGGAATACATATGAGTAATAGAGTACATTTTTCTGTTAAAAATCTTGCTCATCTCAACCATCTTGAGATAATGTTTCCATGGAAATCCTATTTGCCTCTTCAAAACATCAGCAAGGACCTTGTTGTCAATCTAGACTACCACATTACAGAGCTCTAGAAGCTCACATTTGTGCAACCCAAATAAGATTCCACAAACTTCTGATGTGAAGCTATCTACATTTCCAAGATAGCCATACTCACCATACACAAAAGCACTCCGTTCTCCCCTTATAACAAAACTATAACCAGAGCCATCTAGATTCGAAGATTCATCACAATTCAGAACAAAAGAATTTGGACCCGGCGCCATCCACCTTACAATCAGCGACTTCCTTCTTTGCAACCGAGATAAATACAACCCAAAATATGTAAACACGAAAGCACCTTCAATCTCATTACTAACCTTAAGATCATGTGCTATCAACAAGTCCCACGCACTAGATGTTGTGGAGTGAATTAGAGTATTCAGAACAGGCGTCACACCTTCAAAGAAAAATTTATTTCGTGCCTTCCAAACCTCTAAAATAATGAATATTGGCAAAATCTTGTACAAGAGTCCTTTTGCTGCGCCAAAGGAACCTTTGCTCCACCACTTCTTAAGCATGCTAAGAAGACTTGAGGTACCCCTTATATCCACATTCACAATTGGAGAGAAGTGCCCCCAAATAGATGTCACAAAGTCACAACTATAAAAGCAATGCCCCAACCTCGCCGCATTCTTCTTACAAAAACCACAAATAGAAGGGTTAGTTCCAATATGAAGGGCATTTAAAACTTCCAGAAAAGGTAGCAGCCCATTGCGCAGTTTCCACAAGAAAAAGGAAATGAGTGACTATTCTCACTCTCCTAAGTGACAATCTATTCAATTCCTTTTCTTTCTTTTTCTGCACTTTAATCAGATTTTGAGCGGTTGACTGTCGTCTCTGTGGGACGACCCAGCTTACCACTAGCTAATAGTTTTAAGTAGGTCTATAAATCTTTCATTTGGGAAGTGGATCAACGACAAAACACACCCACCAATTAGAACCTTTATTATATCCTCTCAAGTAGTAGGTAGAATTATTTCCAAATAAATTTAGGATCACTAAACAAAATATATGAGCTGCTGCAAATCAAACGGTGAAAACTAACTCAGTCCAAAATCTTTTCATCACAAGCATAACAACTTCAGTGAAATACCCCAACCAGTCCGAATAAATGGGAAAAGACTCATAAATGATATGATTCCAAACATCTAAACTGAAAATGAACCTAAAATTCGGGTTGAACTTCATTCATCAACTTAAAGACCAAAATGATAAAGACCTATTAGCATTATTCAGATCGTCTAAATCGTTACCGTTCTATTTTGATTCTTTATACTATTAGCAATCAAAGAAAACTAGAAAAATTCGAATTTGGAATCTTTTAGTTTGTTTCAAAAATAGTCTAAAGTGGGAATTTAGATGGAAAAGAAACTTTGCAAGCCGGAATTCTTCATGCTAGCTATGTCATCTTCTCAATTGTATACATATTGCTCGTGCCCTTAAATAAAAAAAATGCAAAAAGCTTTAAAATGTTCATCACCTTCTAAGAAACTTTGTTTACTAGAGTAATGTACTTTTTCTATTATTTGTTACTCTATTTATATAAAAATAAATTGGCAATCAAACCAAACTAGAATAGAGGTGACTGTATTTTGAAAGTGAACCTAGGTTGAACATGGATCACCATTTTAAAGCAGTATGAGTTTGACATTTTGCAGCATATCGAAAGGCTTTAATTCTCGTTGTTCCATACGGCTCTCTGTTCGGTAGAGATGTATTTTAAATTTCATACAGACCCTCCATCTGCTTATTTGTTTATTGCAATTTGGGGGGTATTTTACAAATTTGGTAATTTTAGCAAATTTCTCAAGTTGAAAAATTTACTATCTATGTCCTAAAATTATAGTTCAGTTTGACATTTCACTTTTAGTACAACTTGGACTAAAACTAAAAATGCAAATAGGATAAAAATTTCAAGACGAAGGGAGTATTTATTTTTGCTAAACAGTGAACAAGTTTCTACTTTTCTGTGGGGTGGTTGGGCAAATTACTTTTGGTAGTAATTGCTTTAGTAATGTTAATTATTATGTTCAATTTTTCAGAAAGTACATTTGATATACTAACTAAATCAAGTAAATGGAATGCTCAGGAGAATCTTGTAGTTTCTAAGTACTAAATCTTTATCTGATTCTTTCTAAACATCTATATTGTGGAAGGGGAATCGATGGTAAATGGTCTTAATTTTGGAAAATAGTTAATTTAATTATTTACTCAACAAATCATTAGATGTTAATATCCAAAAAATAAAAATGTTCTAACCGTTTAATAAATCTAATCGCCTTCATCCTCATTAATGGAGGAAAAGAGAAGTGTAGATAAGGTCCATGATTTGTGAAATAAGCATAATGAGAAAAATTTAAATAGGAGAGGTAAAATTGACAAACCACTATTTTTTCAATTAGAATGGAGGTTTCTATATATTTTACTTGTAACTAATAATATTATAGCTTTTGGCCTTTTATTTTGTTGTATTATAGATGCAGGACTATTTACCTTTCCTTTTGGATAATAATATCCTTGGTGATTTTGTATAATGAATAGAGAGCGCCGCTTTCTTTAGAGACGTGTAGTTGGAAAAAGAAAAAGAAAACGTTTTGATGATGCTATTGTCAGGAAGTCCGGAGCATCTGACAGCAACACTCACGTAAATGAGGCAGCTGCCACCTGCTTGTTCATCCCTTGACACGTTGCTCCTCACCTTTTCACACCCGTTTTCTCATTTTGCATCATCATCGTCATCATTTGTAATCTCCTTTTACGTTACGGAATTCAGAAGGCCCATAAATAAGGATCCAACAAACATTGTGAGTTTAATTTGAGTGTGTGAAAAAACTCCCAGCAAGTGAAGATGTTGGGACTGTTTGAGAGATTCCTTTCTTTTTTCTTTTTTTAGGGAAATCCAGTGTTTAAGACTTACTCAAACAGAAAGAATCGTCTTACAAAGTTTTCTAAAAAACTCATGACGATTCACTGGTTCAGAACCTGTTATGATGTGAGGCAGTTCTATGTCAGGTTCAAATCTGATTCGGACATAACTTTCTACAACTTCCCCATTGGGAATTTCATGTCTTTATCCCATAAAGATGAGCAACAACCAAGGTTTGGTTAATTAATTTTGCATTTTAGATGTAGTTTTATTATAATATTTTATGATCGATTGCTTGGAAATAAATAAATGAAAAACTACCCTTCCATATACGTGTGATAATTGTAGATTCAGGACTGTGATGGTGATGGATGATATCTTCTGCATCTTCTTTGGGACACTGGACAACCTATATGATCTGCGAGTTTACTAATTATCAGTGGAATTTGGCCAGTATCTGGCCGGCAGCGGCAGCGGGCGGTCCGACGTTGGCGGCCGATGGTCGAGGTGGTCCAGTAGTGGTGGTCAAAAAATGTTTAAAAATAAATTTGAAATATTTTTTAGATGGTAAGTTAAAATTTTATTTGAATAGTGTATTGGTTTGTGTTTAATATGAAAAATGGGACAAAAATGCAAAATGAGAGGTTGTCCATACAAGACCTAAGTTTCCATCACCTCTTCTCCATCTTCTAAGAAGATTTATTCGCCGATAGTGACGAAACTTTTTTATTTGGCTTTGATATTTACAACAATCGAAGTTAACAGAGCTGGAGAAACTGGAAACGGCAGGAGAGTTAAATTTAACGGGAGATTTCTGAACTGTATGTGGGCGGTCTCTTAAATGTTTTCACATTTTGCCGTTTAAAACAAAAGGCTTCATTTTTTTTCCTATACATTAAAGGGAGTTTTGGACTAATAATTGTTTGATTCAATTTTTAAGGGCATCTACATATTTTCTCTTTCTGTAAATGAAATCCACAATAAATCATATTATTCAATTTCTAGGGGGGGGGAAGCTATCGATGTTTTCTTTGATTACTAATTAGATTTAACAATGCAGATTCTAGTTATTAATTAATCACTCTACATTTCTAAGATTTGTTTCCAAAATTATATACTCCCTCCATCCCGAAATTGTTTATTGTCCAATTTGAAACTTCATTTCTATTACAAATTGAACTAAAACTGAAAATCCAAAGTTGTGGTAGATCGAGTATTAAGAGGCCTTTTGGAGTATTTGGTAGATCTTCAAAGTTGTGGAATCTCTTAGATAATCCCGAAGAAGCTGCATTAGCAAGACTGTCAGCAATTGCATTTATTTCATGAGATACATGTATGATGCTTTAGTTCACTCGCTGTATTACGAAAAGTATTTCTTGTAGCTCAATGTAGAAGCGCCAGCAAAAATTCCTTCCAGTTTTCAAAAGGTGGACAGTTGAAAAATTATCAGTTTGTATCTCAACTTTAGATTGTTCCATTGTCGTACATTTTCAAAGCCCAAAGAGAATTCAACTAATTCTCGCTTGAAAGCTATCCCCATCTCCAATACATCCAAATTTCTCTAAGTGAGAGTGGATTTCAGGACCATGAGCGATCAATAAATTTTGCATATGATCCGAGACTACTTCTTGAACTTGTTTACGAAAAACTCGGGTGCCATAAAAAACAAACTTGTTCCGCCATTTCCATGTTTCCCAAAAAAAGAACACAGGAGCCGCCATGATCATCACCTTTTTTGCAAAAGAAATTTTCCAATTGACCAAAATACTGCATCATGTGCCAAGATGTAACTGCTGGCAACAAATGTATTTCAAAGATCTGCGCAAAGAAATTCCATGTAAGACGGGAATATTGACAATCAATAAAAATGTGTTGCATTGATTTATCGTTATTCTTGCATAGAGGACATATTGAAGGGTTAGCATGAATACCATAGGTCGTTACTATATTTGAGACTGGGAGTAATTTATTAAGTAATTTCCAAACAACAAAAGAGATACGAAGAGGAAAGAAACGATTCCATATATGTTTCAATACTCCCTGTTTTGGCTGCCGACTTCGCATGACTTCATAGGTGGACTTTATGGTGAAAGTTCTAGTTGTGTTGGGCTGGCATATGAAACAATCCTCTCCATTTTAATAATTTTGATCAATCTCAGTTAAATTTGCTAAAACAGATGGGAGAGGACTGATTGGAATTCTATAATAAGCTCCAATTTTCGATCAAAGAAATTTTTTATGGTGAGAGAAGGGTGTGGTGGCGTCACTAGTGGAATGTCGAAGATGGCACCAAGCTTGGACCAATTGTTGTGCCAAAAATTGGAACCTCCATTTCGGATTTGGACTTTAGAGAAACGTGAGGCCTCAAGATCAACTTTCAAACTTCTGTTCTATGCAGTTTTCCTGCGAGTAGAAGATGAGAAAGTTAACAGGAATTTAGGCTATAAACCTTGCTTTGTTTTAATTTTCTACCCAAGCTTAACAGAGAAAAATTCGACAATCCTCCTAAATTTTTGCAAACCGACTTCATTTTAATCCACTGGTAATGGTTAGTACATTGTGTCATTTTGGAATAAAAGATGTTAATTTAATTGGTGTATTTCTTTTTCTTGGTTGGCTCTATACAAGTTGAGTTTGTCACTAATTTATTAAATCGAAATCTTCCTTCAGCTGGCCCAATTTACATAGACTTATTACTTAGTCTAACTTTCCTTTCTTTTTCTATTTCCCCTAAAAGGTTAATGCAGACCAAGTTTTTCAATTTATCAACTAACAAAACCATTTCAGCAAACTTTTGTAAACAACCAAAAAGGAAAAACATTATTTTTATATTTTTATTTGTTTTTTTTTTTGGTTAGTTCAGGATGCATTATTTTTCCCTCTGCCATTGTTTAAATTATGTTTTCTCTGGTGCTAATTGTTAAGATACGAGGTTAAATTTTATTTTATTTTTTAAATTGTCCAATTTGAAATTTTATTATGATATTATTCCGTTGATGACTATTAAATGTGTGTTCATAAATATTTTTTCTTTGACATTATAAAAACATATGCGGTTGAAATTTTACAACAAAAACTAATGAAAAATATAGTAAGTTTTAGTGGCATTTTGATGGTGTATTAGTTTTTAATTTAAAAATGCGAAAAAAGTCTCTTAAAAATAAAGATGAAATGTACAATAACATGAATTTTAGTTGGACAAAATAATATATAAAATATTTATAAAATGAAACAAGTTGGATTGGCATAGATTTCTTTTAATGAGAAAAATGGTAATTTTTAGCACTTACAATATTTCTAGTATATATAATATACTTATTCCCATAATTTCATTTCGCACCCCCTAACATAAAATCCTAGCTCTGCCATTGCTTTTTACTTATAAATTAATGTAAATTAAGTAGAATTAGATTACTTTTATATTTATTTTATACTTCAGGGTGATCAAAGGGCCAAATTGAAGTTTGATGGAAATATCATGCCAAAAAGGTGAAAAAAAGAACAAGAAAAAGGACCCTATTGGAAGCTGTTGAAAATGAGGATGTGAAGATTCATTTAAAGAAGGAAAGAAGCAGGAGTCTATGATGATGGAAGGAGGCTACTGCACTACTACCACTGCGGCTATCTCTGGCAAATTGGAAGCGAAAATAGATGAAGAAAATGGGGATGAATTGAAGCTGTTAAGGGCTGCTGATGATGATGATGATGTTGCTGCCGCCGTTGGCTGATCTGGTTTGAAGCACGAAAAGAAGGAGGCTGAATCAGAGAGAGGCACCGGAGAAGAAGACTAAGAAGAAGGGTAATGATGAGAAGAAATAGAGTTTTTACGGCTGATAACGTGTAGCCAAAAAGAAGGAAACAAGACAAGTGGGCTAGTTGCCAAGTTGATGAAGAACAACCTCCACAGCAAGTTGCTCTACTTGCTAAAAAAAGGAAGACTAGAAGTAATAACAAAGAACCACCCTCCAACCCGTATGAATAGATGCAATCAGCTGCGGATGGAAAAGAACAACATATCTGGGGAGGATAGAACATATTAGAAACTAAAAGAAGTTAGAGTTAGTTAAGAACATAAAAATAAAGTGTTGCTGTAAAAAATGGATAATGTCACTTCGGGAAGTGACGAGTTCACTAACCCAAGTCATCCGACAGAACCACTACTACATTGTCTTTCCGTCATTCTGTTGACTGTCTTTAGCTCCGTAACCATGATGAATATTTTGTGTTTTGCTGCTCCCATATTTGAATCCATAAGCATGAGTAGCTAAAATCTTAGTAGGGTCTATTCCCTACTCTCTATATATGAAATGTTTTGGTAAAGTTCTTCTATGAATCATTGTTTCAGTTTAATTGTTTTAATCGACCTTTTAGTTAAACTTTTCACTTAATTAGCTAATTGTGCATGCATATTATGGAATTCTGAAAGGGTAAAGCATAATTTAGAATAGCTTAAACTGGTCTATGACAACGGGGATAACAACCATTCGCTTCTATTGACAAGGAAACTTAGTCAACTGGCATTGGTGATCAAATAAGGCTTAGGTTCTTAATGGCTCATTGTAATGGAAATTAACATAGAGATGTAGGTAATTTGGTTATGACAGGACTCCTTTCGGGTATCAAAAGCGAATGTAAGGAATATTTGTGCCTGATCGATCAATATTCGTACGTGCAAAAAGAACTAATAAGACCATAGCATGAGTATATAGAGAGGAAGGAGGATGATCGTAGTTATCTTTGTCACTCTGTCAAGTCATGTTCTCACTCGCGTGAATGATACTCTGAACTGTTTCATTTTCACACAAACACTTTAATCAAATTTTAATTGATTTCTTTGTTTGTCTCTGAGGATCGACCCTGCTTACTACTTGGTACAAGTTTCGATTAGTTTAATTAATTCTTTGATGGTCTTGATAACCTAACAAAAAGTGTCGCTGTTGCTGGGGACGCGTTAAAAATCTCTAAAGTCTGATTTTTGTGTTTTTCCTTTACTGATTTGTTACTTCCTGTTTTAATCATATTTTCAAAACCTTTTTCAAGGACCTTTTCCTGTTACTTTTAAGTTTGATTTATGGTGTATTACTTGGAGCAATCCCTCAGGATAGCTAATTTTTTACCCAGAAATCGAAGCAACGACAAGGAAAACTAGAGCCTTACGAAACAGAGAAGCTGCAGCTGAAGTTCCAGAATCAAATCCATAACCTATGGTGAATGCAACAAGAGTAAATCAAGATGGAGTTAGAGAGGGTGTAATATAGCCAGCTCAACCCAGAATTCTACAGGAATACTTTGTTCCACATGAAGAGGTGGAAACAACCCTGGTGTACAATGATGTGAAAGCTGAAAATTTCGAACTAAACACAGATGATCCAGTGGGTCCAAGCTGTCTGCCCTTTCTCTGAACTGCCCAGTGAGGTTCGAAATGAGCACATCAAGAAATTCCTGAAATTGGGCAGCACTTTCATAATCCAAGGGTTGTCCAAAGATATGGTATACTTGAGGTTGTTTCCATTCACATTGCAGGATATTGCCCAACAACTCAATTGATTCCTAGAATGAACTCATACTAGCCTTTCTCACGAAGTTTTCCCCACATGTCAAAGCTATCATACTCAAATCTGCAATCATGACCTTTCAGTAGAATGTGACGGAAACTCTTTATGAAGCCTGCGAGAAATTCAAGGAGCTGATGAGAAAGTTCCCTCAACATAAAATAGACACGACAATTTAGTTGTGCATTTTCTCAATGGATTGCAACAATCCACTAGAGAATCACTTGATTCTTCATCTATAGAAGCATTCATGATGAAACAGTAGATGAAGCAATACAGCTGCTGGAGAACATGTCCACCAACCATTTAAGATGCAACCAGAAACAAGAGCTACTATCAAGAAAGTAGGCATTTTGGAATCAGATGCGAACACTCATCCGCAAGTACAAATGATAGCTATAACTAACGACCTTGCCAAACTTAGGGCAGACATCAACAAACCTAAGGCTGATGTTGAGATATGCTCGGGGTCACACAGCTGCTCTGTATGCCAGGTAATGGTGGAGGAAGCCCAATTTGTAAGGCAAGGAAATGAAAGAGGAGGTTTCAATAACTACAGCAACTCCAGACTTCAACAGAACAACAACTGGGGCAACCATCAACAAACAAGCTATCAAAGACCAGCCCAACCTCCTGGTTTCCAAAATCAACCATTCAGAGTCAAGGAGGAGGATTGGATGAGGTAGGAAATGTTGTTGCTAGCCTTGATGTCACTGTCAAATCTTACTATATAAGAAACAAAAACCACACTTCAAAGAGCTCCCCTTCAATTGCCACGTGGCATTTCCACCTCATTACTTGCCATTAATTGGTATTAATAAATTAATAGATTTTCCATAATACCCTCTAGAATGCATACCACGTGCTCTTCTATTTTCTTCCCTCTTTCAAATTCTCACTCCTCCATTACAATACAGAAGAGTAAATTATATTACTTCTTATTTCACAATTGATGAGATTGTTCTTCAGCCCATTTCATTTTCGATTCTTCTTCCAAAATCTTGCACATTCTCATAATCAAAATGTCGCCGTCCACCGCCAGTAAACCGCCGCTTCCACCACCACCCCGCCTTGGTCGGGCACCTCCGTCGCAAACCATTTTCTCCCGTGCCAGAGCCCAGATCGCCACTTTCCGTCTGTTCTAACATAGAATGGGAAACAAACCTTCTACAGGCATCTATTGTAACAGAATTCAATTGAATCCTACCTTAATCCATAAGTTTTCTTTGATTTCTTCAATTGAATCCCATTTTGAATTCATTTCTTTCGATTTGGTTACTTTTCCAAGTATGAGAATGGATTACTTAGTTCCGATGCTTCAGAGGCAGTCGCAAATGAGCTCGGAGTTTCTATACTTGGGCACTTTGGTGAACACTCATGGAGCCACCGACAATAGTGTTATGCAGCAACAACACCCACGTGGTAGTAGCACCAGCAACAAGAGCAGTGCTGCGAATTCGAGAAAATTTGACTTGCCGGAGCTCAGCCTTTTGCCGCCGCTTTACGGTCACAACAAGGTTAGGCGAAATTACGGTAATGGTGATGTGGGGTCCGCCACACAGCAATGTTAGGCAAAAAATAAAAAAAAACTCTTCCATTACCGGAATATTCTGGGTCATATTTTGGGCTTGGGGTCCAGTAAGGGAATACAGTCCAAATAGAAATATTTTCATCGGCTGATGTTTGACCGAAAGGAAAGTAATAATATTTTGTACAGAGCCCACTCTTTTTTTTAGAGTAGAAGTAATAGTATTTTGTATAGAGGTCAAACATTTCTGGCAATACAGTCCTACTAATTTATCCCACTTTTTACAATAGGGCTACGCACCATGATCGCACTAATTTATATGGTGGTGAGTTTTTTTTTTTTTTATCCCACTTTTGTATAGTATTTTGTATGATTTTTGTATGATTTTGTATTGGGTAGGAAGGAATGATGTTCGTTTCAAACACCTCCTGTGATTGCCACGTGACATGAAAAATGTACTAAATTGTCCTTTTGTCTAACCATAACTAAATTACTAAATCCCCCTATGTACTTTACTTGACACGTTTTTTTTTAACAAATTTTTTCTTTATGTTTCATTCAATTAGAATGGTTTTCTTTTCTTAATTATGAAGTCTAAATTGAATTGATCAATTAGGTTTTTGTTACAAAGTGTCAATTTTGTTTTAAGCGTATACCCTTCGGATGAAGCTTATTACAAATCTATTAAAAATCTCCAAAACTAAGTATTGATTTGGCATGACCAATGTAGAACATCAATAAATTATCTTACTACTATTAAAAGTTATTAAGATGCTTTTATATTTTGTCTAACATTTACTTCAACACATATATTCGATTAAGTCTATTTATATTTAATAAGCAACACTTATAAACATTTCTAAAACATACATGACGAAATACAATTTTTTTTTTGTGAAATACAAATATTTCTATGATCACACTTATAAAACATTTCTAAATCCTGCAAACATTACTATCGCTCCAAATACAAAATTTTATTTTTTTTAAATATAAATATTTCTAAGATCTACAGATAGATTGGGTCAGGGTCGCGCATTGTGCGACCAAACATCACTAGTATACGCAAAATCAGGTGGCACAAATAGCAATACTGTAAACTTCAGAAATGCTGTCCACCACCCTTTAATATTGCACTCCATCAGACTCATCCAAATATTCATGAACAACCTTAATGTTCCCAGAATTCTGAAAAACTTTCGACCCAAGCCATTAACAGATGCAAACTCAAATAATCCCATCTCCATAAATCCAGTCTTGTCCTCAAGGCTTATATCAACAATCAATAACAGCAACGCCAAATTAGCTTCCCAATTATTGCTAATTCCCTTGTTAGTATAAAGAACATCACTGTGGAATTCTCCTTCAAGGGCAAAAATATCCACTCCAAATTTGTTCTCAACTGCCCTTGATAAGTGAAAAACAAGGTTAATGTCTCTGCAGCCACCAGTGACAACCCCAACCATCACGAGTGGAAGTACACAATGACCAAATTTGGGAAAGTTAATCATCCCTTCCTTCAACCTCATCTTTACAACAAGAGTACAAGAGAGATAAAGAATAGCATTCCACAACTTGCTCTTAGTTCCTTGCAAATTTCCAGAACTTAAAGTCAATATTTGAAAACATTCCATCCACAGAATATCAACCTGAAAATCTGGCAAGAATATTTTTATTGTCAAAATCCTTGCAACCCAACCACATGACTGATCCTCCAATACTAATAAAGTAGCCAAGTCAAAACCAAGGGTCACAACTTTGCCACTTCCAGTAAGTACCCTGACTATCCTAGAGTTTAATCCATAATGACAGAGTTTGAGAATGTTGTTCGTGTCAACCTTCATCAGCAACTTTACAATGAAATTCCTTGTTCCACCTTTGAGCACAGTTACCCAATTAACCCATGGTTTATGAGGGTCGTTTATAACACACATGATGATCCTTCCCATTGCAATATCACTAAACCAAGTACTAGGAGCTGATTTAATTTCAATCCGTCAATTGATTCCAAGCTCATCATAGTTTTCATTTGATTGGTCACTTTGACTCAAGTAATGACCAAATATAACACCTCCAGGAATCTTGCCATAAGCAGTAGTACCACCTAGGAATCCAGTAGCCAATTTTGACCATGGCTTGTGGCCTTCAGCATCTTTATTAAATCTGCCTGCTAGATGGCTAATTACAGACAAAACAACACCAAACCAGATACAATCTAATCCTCTAATAGTAGGATTAACAGAACAAGAATAATTTCCACTAAAAACGTCAAACCAGACCTTATCATCATTATAATGCATAAATTCTCCAGGAATATGCAGACATTTATCAACAAGAAATGAAACATATGCTACTTTATCATGGCAACCATCGACCCCCACATTATTGCAGCCATCTAGCTCAAATTCATTACTCAAATCCTTTAAAGAAATGTCATCTTCTTGAGTATACACAATCCAATCAACAAACATTTTCTCAATATCATCATTAACCTTCTTGGAAAATCTATCATGATTACCTGTCTTAACGCAAGCCAATACATTATTAATAGACTTCAATCCGTCTAAATTGTGATGGGAAACAATTTTACCTCTTTCCTCATTTGGGGAGGATTTTTGCTGGTTGGTGACTTCAAGATTCTGTTCTCGGAGCATACTGGAATGAAGTTCTTCGAATGTTTCTTGATACTCCCTGACCGAACCCGTCTGATTGAGGTTATTGAAGTCTTCTACTGGATTTACTTTACCCATTTAAACGGAATTCTTCAGCCATAGCATTGATTCCATCATTCTGATCTGAACAGAAACCTCACCTCTCGTCGGGGTTGGAGGAACCGAATACTCAAAAATTTCAGGATCTTGTTATCTCTTGTCGGAGTTGTCGATGTAATACCCCTTTCGGAAAAAACCGCAATCAGATTATCCAACATTGAACCCGTAGAAGCCATTGAGCTCTGAATCGATTCAATTGAACACTTCATTGCCTTCAACTGACGCCCCTGATGAGCTAATCTTGACACCAAATGGGAGAGTCTTGACTTCATTTCTATCCTTGGATCTGAAACGTCGCAGGAGCGTTGTTCTTCAAGATGCATCTGGGAACTTGATTGTGTCATCGCAGAAGCTTCTCAAAGCCGAGGATTGCTCGGCTCTGATACCACTTCTCAAAGCAGACAGCACTTCCACGGAGGCGACAACTCCGAATAAATAGAACTTGTGAGTAATCATCACTTTTTTCTAAAATCATTTCAAAATTGTGAGTATGGATATATTTGAAAAGACACTACACACGAGCACATTTTAAAAATAAAAGTATTTTTGAATAATATTACTTAGCTCTAAAGGTGATCTTATATGCCTTAAGGTGTATTTGTTGAGTGACTTGTTGTCTGTCTTAATTACTTGATAAACGTGGAACTGTGTGTGGCTATAAGCCATATTTGAATTTATATGTGCATGCTTAACGGCCCGAGGCGACTAGTTGAGCAAATGTGTCATGAGCTGGCATAGGGCTTGGTCATGTCCGCTGCAAATAGTGGTTGTTCAAGATTCTCTTGAGATATCTGGTCGCGACATGGCGTGTTGGGTGGAAATTAAGTTAAATCGGTACCTAGTCAGAATGATCGCTCCTTCTGACAGCTTATCAGGTTTTGTTTTACAGCCTGAATGGAATTAATGGAATCGGCTAGGGTTAGGGTTTAACCACTCCTGCCATATCGGCTTTTGGATAAACTCTTCCTTTGGCCTTTGAATTTGCTTTTAACGATTGCTTATGTGGAATCATATGCTCTTGTCTGTTATGTGTTCCCATCACTATATTTTGGAATATTTGATTATTTCTGTTTCAAAGTACATACCTCTAATAGTGTGGACCTCACTGCGCTAGGCGCTCACCCCTTTATTTTATATAAATAGCCCTCCCATGAGCAGAGTCACGAGGAAAGTAGAGCCAGATGAATTATCGTATCTAGGAATGCTTACTATAGAATTGTTACACTAGTCTTTAATTTACAAGTTTGTAATAACGGTAGGGTTATGATTGTGTTACCTACCTTGTTTTCGCAAATAAGGGACCTGTACTATTGTACCCATTGGTAGTTGCGAACATCTAATAAAATATCTCTTTACTTTATGTTACGACCCTTTTACCTTGATAGCTTTAGCCGTTAGCCAAAGTGGTAACACCCTGACTCATCAATCTAGAATTATGTTGATAAGCATTTAAAAAAAAAAAGGACCGGTAAGCCGGGGTTATTACATATGTAATGTACGTGGATATTTGTTTCAGGTGCTAAGCATTTTGGTAATTCCTAGATGTTTTCTAATAGATCTTCAATTTTACCGTTATCTCTCCGACAATGGATGGAATATCTATCTTTTTCTTCTTTTTTTTGGTACAATAAAGGAGGCGAATGCCTTCAGTTTCTAGTTTATTACAACATGTTGGCAAGAAATATCAATAATATGATGTTGTAACCAAGGTTTTACAACAGTCGATGGTTCATCCAGCCACAAAAAACCTCCGCGGCTTGACATAGCTAAGCTTGCTAGAGAGTCCGCAGCAAAATTCCGCTCCTGATCCTTAATTTCTATTTGCATTTAATGAGATTACTAAAAGATTAAGTTGCAATTCTCCCGAGCATATTCAACCTCAATAACATTATGGCAAAAACAACAGACAGTTCCTTCCAACTTGCGCTTTCGCTAGCTGCTAAACTGTGAAGTTCTAAAAATTTACGGTTTCACGAAAATAAAAATTAAAGCTTGAAAATTGTAATTGTTGCTTCAGTTCAAATTGGGATTGATCGGTTATAATGAAATAGTAAACAACAACATCCTATACATGAAATATTATCGGAAGCGCTCTCAAACTTTCAGCTGTTTGATATATTTCTTAGGAAGCCAATAAAAACCTACAATATTAAATCTATTTTGCCTAACAACACATCAACATAAGGCTGGAGTTACCCAAATTAATTGAAATGGAGAGCCTCGGTCAGCTGGAAGTGGAAGTGCGGTAACTGACCTATCATTTATGTTAAAAACACTTATTTTGTTTCCTTAGAACAGTTACTACCGGGAAACCTATGTGTAGCATATATGCAATTCTGGTCTGTGAAATTGGGAATAATACACGCTGATGTCCAAAGATGAAAATCGATATGAGTAAAAAATATGGAATCACGGTTTTCCAACTCGAAAATTTCTACCCAGTTGAATTCTTCAACACTGTCACCTGGGTCCTTTATATCCCTCTTGATGAGTTTAAAAACTTTGAATCTCCATACAAAACCTATGTCTAGTAACAATAAGTCTCCCTAAGAAGCTTCCACTAGACAAAGGCTGTATAAATTAACGTCATCGCTTTCAGGTAAAATGACTTTGGGAACTAATTGATCATCATGACTACTACTTATGTCATCAAAAACAACAAGTAGACCATTTGTCTGCATGGCATGCAACAATCCCTTGTGAAATATGATGTCGCAAAATCATTCGGGGAAAAACGACCAACGCGGTTGGTTCGCTTTCTTCAACCCTAAACCTAGCGCGCCAAAATTACGTCCTTCATCGTTGTTAAAATAACACATTGCCCCGACCTCAAAAATATGGGGGCTTTTTGTAGGATCGCAAGATAAAGCTACTTTCATAAAACCAGGATCTCCATTATTGCAAGGGATTTTGATGTTCTTCCCAGTAAATGGATTAAAAAGCCTAAGCGAATTCCAACAAAAGCCATAGGTAGCGATTAACCAACCGCGAGAGGAGCGGAAGAGAGAGTTCTCGCATGTGAGAGGAAGTTTGAGTTCGTGATTGCGTACTTTGTTTTTGCTGACGTTGTACAGTTTCGAAACCCGGAATTCCCATGAGTCATTGCAACAGGAGTTCTTAAATTTTCCTTTCTGCTTATTGGTCTTTGCTAGAACCATAAATGGAAGCTGCGTATGCATCGTGGCCTGTCGTTTTGGTTTTTGACTTCTAGCCACCGATCGGAACAGTTTGCAAACCCTTCCGAATAGAATGTAATCCGAAGATTCGACCAATTTACTCAGAATGGTATCCAAAAGTTCTTCAGGAAGATCTGTCCAACCTACTGAAGATTGGGAAAGTCGTTTAATCGAGACAGATTTGTTGGTCATGTTGGAGCAGCAACAGAGAGATATTAGGCATACGAACTTCGACACAAAGAACTTGATGAAGGCTATATATATTAACATTTGATCTATGTCCTAAAACAAACAATGCAAAGTCTTATATTTAGTTTCATGATCATCGACCCTTTTTTTATTATCATACAGAATCACATTGTAGGAACAAGATTTTAATTATAGTTTGTTTACGTTGAATATTAGAACCAAAAAGAAATTGGATTTGTCAATTTCCTGTTGTGTTTTTTTTAAAAGAATAAATACATCAGTAATAAACTTAAGTATTCAGTGTAGAGAATTTACATCCCAAAAACATATTTAATGGTGGCTTTCGACCATGGTCCGGCTAGAGCTACTAATTTTTTGTAGAGGTGAATTTGATTATACCAAAAATAATTAATTGTCTAATTTGGAGTTTCACTTTCAAAACAGTTTGAACTAAAAACATTAAAAGCGATAGTGATTTCATACCCCTGTATGATAAACCAAAAGCAAGGTAGAAAATAAGTGTGAAGGCACAAGGCAGCTTTGATGGGAAGGAAATGGCCTGCAGTACAACAAATAAGTGATTTCAGGATGCAGCAAAGCGTCCTAATAAGCCACTTTTCGGGACGTTTAGTGTTTTGGGACGATTTTAAATGACTTAACATTATTTATCCGAACAAAACACCTAAATGTGTCCCCTTAATGTCTACTTTTATGACGATGGAAAACGTCTCTATAAGGTGCTCTAATGAGAGGCTTTTAAACGCCCCAATAAGTAGTCTAATGGGATGCTTTCTTGTGTCCCCATAAATGCGTACATAATTAAAAAAAAAAATTATACAAAAAATTTAATTTATTTTTTACTAATTCGCATTTCAACAACAAACAGTAAGAATGACCACAACTGTGAAAATACCTTTGAAACATTTTAGGTTACAAAGCAAAAAACTATACATAGAATGTACAAGTTCAATATTATTCCAGAATATTCAAGATCCCCTAATGTACAAATAAAAATACTCTAATCCAACTACAAATGCCACAGATGCATGAGCTTGTGAACTCCATACTTTAGCAGTTTGTTGAAAATGAGCTGCCAACACGAATCCACATCTAAAGGTTTACAAATTACAACAGTCAATAAGACCTCAAAACTAAAAGGAAAAAATAAACGTATCCATAAAGATTTTTAACTGAGTCACAAAGTCATCGAAACTGAAGGAAACAAAGGCATTTAAGTAAAATAATGTCAATTGAGAGCAATCAATCGTATGTCCTTATTATTTCTATCCCCCTTTCCACTAGTATACTAACTTTAGTTTGGCCAGTCCGATCTTAAAACTTCGGTAATTATTGAACCTGTTAAGCATAAATACAAAATATATGTATGCTAAAACTCATTTATATGTAAGGCTTATTTTGGGGCAGACCCATCGTAACTAGAATAATACAACATTGGAGCAACAGAAAATTGAGTTAATGATGCCCATACAACAACTTTGAGGTATTACTGCATTACCATGGCATTCTCCCCTATTCATGAGATCTTAAAACTAGGTAAAGATTCACAAGCCAACATTATTTCAGTTTGGGTTTAACTTTCAGTAACGAGTGGAAGAATAAGAGTCTAAATTCCTAATTAACACAATGTAGAAAACTATCAAACCGATGTTTCAGGCTGATTTTAGAAAATAAACTGTACAAGTTAATTTAAACGTACTAGCCACTGATACTTATACCATTAGAAACAGCTGTTAGTCTAGTCCGTGGCCATATAGATCGGTGACTCGGTGGCCATATGGACTGTAGGAAAAGAAAGAAAAGAAACGGAGAAAATGGTTGTCATGTTTAAAGCGCTTGATTGGGTGCTTATTTCGGGCAGACAACAAGGAAATCAGATCTCATTTGGCCGAAAACTCATAAGCCCAAATTCAGTCCAGATAGTCAACGGTAGGATTAGGCGGGATTCGGGAAAGGAAAGTGGATGCAAGCGGCGGCAAATGGATGGAGGGGAGAAGGAGTTTGGGAAAAATCTTGAAAATTACCGAGGGAAATGAATAATTGGGCGACCTTACTTTTAGTTCGTTTTTTTTTTTTTTTTGGTCATGTTTCCAACTTTGTACTTTAAGAAGATATATATAATACTACTTCCGTCCCAAAAAAATAGTTCACTTTGAGTTTTGAGTTTTGTATTGTTTTTAGTACAAATTTGAAAACTCAATGTGGACTATTTTTATGAGACGGGGGTAGTATAATAACTGTATAAATCTGTTTTAATTTGATTGCTTCCTGATTTCTTATCTTTAATCCCATTATATAAATTTTATTTTTCTTCAATTAGATCATAAATAAAATACATGTTCTTCCAATTCAAACTAAACAATTTAATTACTCCTTTTTCCTAACAAAAAATTGATACATATTGAATTTTAAATTTATATTATATGGTTTTAGGGAGTTCAAATGAAAATATTAAGGCGCTCAATAGCCTCCCAGAATAAAGAAAGGCAGCCCACTTCAATTTGATTTTTGATTAATGCATCTTCGAGTTGGTTTTACTTTTGGATTAACTTGTGTTTGTCCAGCTTTGGACATCCAAAAAAAATTTAAACGGTGTTATAGATGGAAATTTAATATACAAACTTTTTTTTTTAAAAAAAAAAACTTCTTGTTTTCAAAAAAAGAAATAAATAAATAAAACCGGCTTCATTTTCTTATTCAAATAAGAAGAAACTCCAGTTTCATAATTGAAAAAAAAAAAAATCCCAGAAACTCCCCTCTAATTGGAAGCACAAGTTAATACCCAAGTTGATGATTGAAGTAAGAACTTAAATTTAATTTCTTTGTTATTAAAGGAAGCCAAAATGAAGAACAAGTTGCTATTCCAATGATCAAGTATCGTTAATTCAAGTTGATGTTGAGGAGAAATCTTGCCACTAAAGAGACCAAAAAGAAAAAATTCAAGTTGATTTGAAATCAAAAGAAGCGACTCTAGATGGGGCAAAATCTATATAAAGGCTTCAAAGGAGGAAGGAGAAGGGACATCATCACAGCAACACACCACACCAACACACGCACGACAAATAGAGAAAGAGCAGCAAAGGAATGGTTCTTGGCATTCCACGCTTCGTTCGACGTTGAACTTTTGGATTTATAACTTGTGTCTTTTTTGGTGGAGTTATTTTTACCGTATTTTCTTTAGTATCTAATTTTCATTATGTTTTCACATTCTACAATGATGAATGTTAGTGTTATTTTGTCAATTTTAAGTATGATTCGTGACTTTTTAAAAAAAATAAAAAATATATTATATTACTTTACTTGAAATTGTTCAACAACAATTAATAATGAAAGATACAGTCAAAATAAGAACGCAAATTACAATAAAACTTAATACTATTGTTGTGTTTCTTGTGGATAAATCTATTTAGATCTACCAAATACAACGATGGATATATGTCACGTGCCAGATAATCAGTCTGATCAAGAATATATCTCTAATCATCTGATGAAAGCCCCAAATCATAAATTATCAAATCAATTTATGATGATTGAATCTTCTTGAACTGCACAGTGTAAAGTAACGAACAAAACTACAAACATCGCAGCAACAATACGAAATACACCGCAACAAATTAAAAACCCTACCCTCTCAATAGATTACAATTAATCTACTGAAGGAACTATATTTCGAGACAAATCCTACTTATTAAATGATAAAACATCTGTGAATTAAAAAAAATCAAATCAATTACCCCATCAACCTATGAGAGAAGATGGAGAAAGAAAATTTCTTTTGAGAGGCGGCTAGGGCTTGAGAGAATAAGGAGAGGAGTGTGTTGACTGAGTTTAGTCAAAGTAGTTGTGTTTTTTAGTATGATTAGTGACTAGTCGCTTATAATTTAGGACTTGGATGTAGTTATCATTATTGCTTGGTGTAAGCAATCAATGAAATTTTGAGTCACTCAAAATAAATAGAGAAAATAAATAAAATTTTCAAAAACTCTCCATATGGTGAAGAGGTTGCCCATAAAAAAAAAATAAGGATCATTGAAAATGCATAAATAAAGATTCCCTTAAAGAAAATGCAAGAGTACTCATCCAAAATTTCAAAGAAAATAGATACAAATTGACAAAATATTTCATTAATTATCTTTGAATCTTACAATAAATTAAGCAAATTGTTGTGGCAGAAAAGGTATAAACACAAAAAACTAGCGAAAACGATTCCTAAGAAAAACTCATTTCCTACTACCAATAAAATAGGACAACCAACCAAACAAGTAAAATAATTCAAGAACTGATAAAATAAAGGAGGCACACAAATTAACAAGGAAAAACCAAATTGAGAAAAATTACGGGACTGTAACAACAATCAAATCTCCACTATCACAATAATGGAGAAACAGTCTTCACCAACCGGTGGATACACAGGACTTCACCCAAAGGTGGATTATAATAATACTCTTCCACACACACCTAAACCACAAAGTAGGATTGGAAGGATCTTACTAAAGGAAAGTTAAACTGAAAACTAAATCCTAACTTTCTTTCTTTTTCTCTCGTATAAAAATAATGCACGGTTGCCCAAACTTTTCTTCTTTTATCGGCTGAAAACACACACGCACATAAGGTTGTGTGCAACCTTGCTTTTATAAGCAAACAAAAACAAAATCCAAGTCCATGTGGGTTTTTATTTCCCTCGGTCAAAAAAACTCAAAACCAAACCAAATTGAGTTTTGGTTTTTTTTTTTTCAGTCATGCTGGGCCACAAATTGTGGGGAAAGAAAATCGGCCCAACAATCTTCCCCTTCACCTCCATTGGGGGGTAAAACCAAACCAGCTTCCTGTCTGCAAAACAGGAGCTTGTCTCTACTCATAGTCTTCGTCAACATATCGGCACCGTTGTCATCCGTATGAATCTTCTCAAGAAACAACACCTTGGACTCCAACACATCCCGGATCCAATGATATCTCATATCAATATATTTACACCGCGAATGGAATGTGGAATTTTTCGCCAAGTAAATAGCGCTCTGGCTATCACAATACACCACATATCTCTCTTGCTTCGTGCCAAGCTCTTGTAGAAACTTCTACAACCAAAGTGCTTCCTTACAAGATTCAGTAGTTGCGATAAACTCTGCCTCTCTAGTTGACAAAGCAACACACTTCTGCAACCTACTCTGCCATGAAACTGCTCCCCCTCCATAAGTCATCAAATATCCAGAAGTAGACTTCTGACCATCAAGGTCACCCACCATGTCAGCATCTGTATATCCATCCAACACAGTCTTCCCATTACCAAAGCAAAGACTCCATCTGGAAGTATCCCTAAGATACCTGAGAATCCATTTCACAGCATTCCAATGCTCCTTACCAGGATTGGAGAGAAACTGACTAACAACACCAACTGCATGAGCTATGTCTGGCCTTGTGCAAACCATCGCATACATCAGGCTGCCAACTGCCGAAGCATAAGGAACCTTTTTCATCTCTTCCTTATCTTTCTCACTTTTAGGAAACTGCATTTTACTTAGCTTAAAATGCCCCGCAAGTAGATTCAAGACTTCCTTAGCACCACTCATGTTAAACCTATTAAGAACCTTCTCGATATACTTCTTTTGAGATATCCAAAGCTTCCCATTCTGTCTGTCACGAGAAATCTTCATCCCAAGGATCTGTCTAGCGGGACCCAAATCCTTCATCGCAAAGGACTTATTCAACTCCTTTTTCAACCTGGCAATCTTTGCAGTATCATGACCAACAATCAATACGTCATCGACATAAAGCAAAAGAATTATAAAATCACCATCATAAAATTTCTTCACAAGCGCATATTGATCGGTTGTAGTCCTTTGGTATCCCTGCCCTATCATGAAAGCATCAAACTTCTTGTACCACTGCCTCGGAGCTTGTTTCAACCCATACAAGCTTTTGTTGAGACGACATACAAGCTTCTCTTTCCCCTTCTCCTGAAACCCATCTGGTTGCTCCATGTAAATCTCTTCTTCCAAATCACCCTGTAAGAAGGATGTCTTCACATCAAGCTATTCAATCTCAAGATTCAAGCTGACTGCTATCCCAAGCATAACTCGGATCGAAGACATCTTTACAACAAGAGAGAATATCTCATCAAAGTCTACGTCCCTTCTCTGATTGAATCCATTCACAACTAATCTAGCTTTGTACCTTGATTGTGAGCAGCTCTCACTTGTCTTCAGTCTGAACACCCATTTATTCTTGAGTGCTCTCTTACCCTTAGGCAGCTTCACAAGGCCATACGTGTTATTCTCTACTCATGACTAAGAACACCTTCATACGACTCTGGTTCTCTCCCATCAATAAGCAACAAATACTCATGAGCACTATACCTGTTGGAAGGATTCTTGTCTCTGGTGGACCTCCTTGGCTGGACAGGAGGTGATGAAACCGGTGGTTTCTCTGTTTCAGAAATAGGATCATCATCAAACTCACCATTCTGCTCTGTCTCAGCTCCCCCTTTTGGAGAATCATCTGATTGTGGAGGAACTAGATCTAGATCAACAGGAATCTCAGGTGAAGATTCTGGCATCTCGCCCTATCCCATATCATCAATGGTCTGGTCTTCAAAGAAAATCACATCTCTGCTTCTGAAAACTTTCTTCTCTACATGACCCCAAAGTCTGTATCCAAAATCATCATTTCCATACCCCAAGAATACCCACTGCTTGGATTTGCCATCAAGCTTTGACCTTTCAACTTTGGGAATATGAACAAAGGCATGACAACCAAAAACTCGCAAATGTCTAAATGAGACATCTTTCCCTGTCCAAACTCGTTATGGTCGATCACCATCCAACGGAACTGAGGGAGATAGGTTGATCAAATCAACTGCTGTCTGCATGGCTTCACCCCAAAACGATTTAGGCAGGTTTGCACCTAACCTTTTCGGTAATAGTTCTGTTCATTCTTTCTGCCACGCCATTCTGTTGTGGAGTCTTCACAACACTCTTCAGAAGTTTAATGCCATGGTCTCGGCAACACTTCTCAAACAGACCCCTGTACTCACCACCATTATCTGCTCGAACACACTTCAACTTCTTGCCAGTCTTTCGTTCAACTCTAAGGTCAAAATCTTTGAACACATCTAATACCTGATCTTTAGATTTAAAAGAAAAATACCAAACCATTCGAGCATAGTCATCAATGAAAGTAATAAAGTACAATGCTCCACCCAACGACCTATCTTTCATGTAACATACATCTGTATGAACTAACTCTAGAGGACTGGACTTCCAAGATGGAGGAGAATTTTGAAAGGAAACCCTATGTTGTTTACCATAGATACAGTCAACACAAGGTTCTAGAGCACTACCTTTCATCTCAAGGAGAAATTGCTTCTTACCAAGAATATGCAGCCCCTTGACACTAATGTGTCCAAGCCTTCTGTACCAGAGATCAATGGAGGCATTGTGAGTTGCATTCACCTCTCCATTCTTCAATTTTGCATTCAGCACATACAAAGAGTTCAACTTCTTTCCTCTAGCAATAACAAGATTCCCTCTGGTAATTGTCCAATGGCCACCATTTCAAAGAACTGCGCTTAGCCCCCCCCCCCTCCGGGGGATATAGGACCTGTCCTATATCCTTAGATTCTTTCATTTCAATAGTTACGATTTCCTGTCTTTTATGGCAGGGAACAAGGGAATACCAGACCATATCTGCTTTTGCGCTATGACAATCTCACTCGAATACGAGGTCAGCCGAATCTTTCTCTCATATTGGGAAAATTCAGTGCTATGATAACCCTCATCATCAAGTTTTCCAACGGAAATAAGCTTCAGACGCATATCCGAAACATGTCTGACACTCTTCAAGACAAGAGTACAACTTGTATTCATTACCAATGATACCTCTCCCATGCTGATAACATCGCATGAGGCTTGATTGCCCATTCTTACTCGACCAAAATCTCTAGGTGTGTAAGAGGTAAAGAAGTATCTGTGAGGGGTCACATGATAAGACGCACCTGAATCACCGAACCAATCACTGTCGTGATTCGCAACATTAATTGTATCATAATCACAATACACAAATATATCACTGGTATTTACTACTGCAGTAGTGTCATCGTCACTTGATTCATCTTTTTTGCCTTTACCTTTTCTCGGTGCTAGTTCTCTCTTGAGAACCCTGCACTCTCTCTTAAAGTGCTCATTCCCTTGACAATGGTAGCACACGATATCTCTCTTGGATTTAGACCGTCCCCTGGACTTGTCATTCTGATCACGTGACCCTCTGCTTTTACTTCACCCTCTTCTTTCTGGCTTTTTTGTCACCAGATTCTGCAACTCAGACTCAATACTCTGCTCTTTTTTCTTGACTTCTTCATTCATCAAAGCCTCTTTGAGCTGATCCAAGGTCAAGACACCCTCCTAGGTTGAACTACTGATTGACACTACCAAAGTGTCCCAACTGTCTGGAAGAGAACTAAATAATATCAAAGTCTGCACCACATCATCCAACTTTAAACAAACATTCACTGCTTGGTTCAACAAACCCTGAAACGAACTCAAGTGCTCATTAATGCTAGCACCATCTTTGTACCTCATGAAAAACTACTTTCCTACTACCAATAAAATAGGACAACCAACCAAGCCAATCAAACAAGCAAACTACCAAAGAACTGATAAAATAAAGTAGACACAAAGTGCTTTTGTGCAAAACCGCCTCATTTTGCACAACATTTTGATTACTCAAGAGCTTATTAGGCATTATGGGAGGAAAGGGGTTAGTGGTAGGGTTTTGACGAAAATCGATATCAAAAAAGCTTATGATTCGGTTGAATGGGGGCTTGTAGGAGAAGTACTAGAAGGATATGGGTTTCTTGAGGTTTTTCGGGACTGGATCATGGCTAGTGTTACCTCCACATCTTACTTTCTATCCCTAAATGGTAGCCGTTCGGGGTTTTTTCATTGAAAGCGAGGGCTTAGGCAAGGAGATCCAATTTCACCGTTGTTATTTGTGCTTGTCATGGAATACCTAACCCACAGTTTTAAAAGGATTACCAAACAGGCATGGTTTAAGTTTCACCCCTTATGTGCTTCTTTGAGACTATCTAATATCTTCTTTGCAAACGACCTTATGGTCTTCTGTAAAGCCGATATGAGGATTATTATAGGCATTAAAGAGGTACTGGAGCAGTTTTCTAAGGTGTCTAGTTTGGAGGCCAATCCACAGAAGTCTGAAATTTACTTTGGAGGGGTTAATTCATAGCAACAGTAGGCCAGTTGTGATCTGACTGGATCATGGCTTGTGTTACCTCCACGTCTTACTCTCTATCCTTAAATGGTAGCTTTTTGGGGTTTTTTCATGGATAGCGAGGGCTTAGGCAAGGAGATCCAGTCTCACCATTGTTATTTGTGCTTGTCATGGAATACCTAACCCGCAGTTTTAAAAGGATTACCAAACAGGCGTGGTTTAAGTTTCACCCCTTATGTGCTTCTTTGAGAAATCTAATATCTGCTTTGCAGACGACCTTATGGTTTTCTGTAAAGCCGATATGAGGACTATTGGAGGTATTAAAGAGGTAATGGAGCAGTTTTCTAAGGTGTCTAGTTTGGAGGCCAATCCACAGAAGTCTGAAATTTACTTTGGAGGGGTTAATTCACAACAGCAACAGGCCATTTGTGAACTGACATGTTTTAAAAGAGGTACATTCCCTATGAAATACCTTGGAATTTCCTTGTCCCCTAAGCAATGGTCTAAGTTAGAATATCAAGAGATCATTAATAGGATGACAATCAGAATTCGATGTTGGAGTTCTAGGCACCTGTCCTATGCTGGCAGAGTGCAATTGATCAATTCTTTTCTGCTCTCATTGCACGCATATTGGAGTTCTGTGTTTATTTTGCCTCAAAGTGTTACGAATGCTGCAAATAGAATCTGTAGAGACTTTCTGTGGGGGGCAAAAAGTAGTGGCCGATCAGTTCATATAATTAAATGGGATGATGTTTGTCGAAAAAAGTCGAAGGGTGGATTGGGTATTAAAAATGCTAAGTTTTAGAACAGAGCTGCTATTATAAAACATGTTTAAAGCTTGGCGAAGAAGACTGACAGCTTACGCATAAAATGGGTTCATGAGGTTTATATAAAAAAGGAAAATATTTGGACTGTGCAGGCTAAATTGGATAATAGTTGGCATTGGAAACAGATCTTGAAAACTAGAGACCTTCTATTGATGGATGGAAGTCGGTGGAAAGCTGTTGCAAATAGTATATATTCTATCAGTTCAGGTTATGACTGGCTTCAGGGTCTAGGTGAGAAGTGGAAGGGTGCCAGATGTGTATGGAATGGATTGACTATGCCTAAACATGCCTTTATCAGCTGGCTCGCCTGGAAGCAGAAACTCTTGACAAGGATAGACTAAAGGGTATGGCTGTCACTGTGGTTGATAGCAGCTGCTTGTTATGTTCCTCAGCAGATGAATCAGTAAGGCACTTATTTTCGAATGCAGTTTTGCCTCTGTAGTTCTGCAGTTGCTTCAAAACTGGCTGGGCAACAGGAGATTGGATCAGAGAATGGAAAGATGTCAGGGTCAGTTGATGCATGTACAGAGGGGAGGCAGTTTAAGGAGACGAATATTCTTGGCTGCAGTTAACACAACGATTTACCACATATGGGAGGAGGGCAGTAGAAGATTGTTTACAGGAGCTATTCGACAGGGTTTTGAGCTGCTAAAACAGATCCAATATGAAGTAAGAATCAGGATTTTGGGCAAACAGAAGGGAGTATGGACAGATGCTGAAAGGAGGATACTGGAAGGCTATTGTAATGTATCATAGTTTGCCTAAGCATGCTATAATTTTGTTTTGAATAGATAGTGTAGAATCAGTAGCAGATAGAGGAGGTGTTTGTAAATGGTGACAATTGAGCCTTTACTGTGTATTTCATTAATAGATTTAACCTTTCACCAAAAAAAAACCCACAATTTCATGGACTCCAGCTAGTACAAGCTTAGCTATAGTAGTGATGAAAATGTTACTCTTTTTTGGATTTGCTTCGAGGCCTGAAAACTTAGAAAACAACTATATAGGATGATTTTTTATAGAAACATACCCAAGTTATTGCAATCAACAAAGTATCGAGTGACGACCAAGATGATCGACAATCTGGAGAGAGAGCTCAGATTTCGAGCTAAGGTTTTTAAGCAAAACAAATACTTGGAGGAGTAGAAATAGGAAGTTGGAATATTATAATATTTTTATCAGTTTTTTTTCTAGACACAGTACTACGAATATCAATACTCTTTCAGTTCTATGTTCATGGCATACATGAATATGCTCCTCTGTTTCCCTAATATTTCCTTTTATTTTATTTATTTATTTATTATGATTTTTCGGAAACATTTTTGAAAGCTTCATTTCTACTTCTTTTTAGTAATTTTTTAAATCCAAAATTTTGCATTGTTGGCCTAATGACCCTATTAAATTATTATGAACATTTATTACCTTTAACTTCTATACTAATAAGATTCTTCACATAGACTATGATGCAGAGCTATTGATATGGTTTGATTATGCTATAAAAATAATTTGTCGGAAAATAAAAAGCAAAACACATAACGCACGGGTGAATTCCCCACGGGATACTAATGACAAATCATCTAACTATATAAATAATAAGGGGGCTTGTTACAGAAGCCAATGGGGTTCTACCTCAAAACTAATTCGTTATGAGAGGAGTAGCCATGAAGATTATATATTGATACTCGGAGTTTTTAACATCAATGTGAGATTGAGACTCTTTAATACTTGTCACTTCACACATGTGAACTTTGGTAGTAATCCTTCCACCCATATACCTCATTTAGTCATTCATTTTGATGATTAATTTTGATCTTTTGATCTTCTTAAGTTTTATTAGTATTTTGATCATTAATTTAAGTCTTTTAATCTTCTCATTCATACATATATATATGCTAGGTGCCGGAAACCGCACGAGGTACGGTTGCTGGTGCAGGCTGACCCAGGTTATGGTTTTATTTGTTCGATGCGATAGATAATTTCACTATACAAAGTTGCAAGTTGCAGCTTCTTCAGAGTAATTATATACAAGACATCTTCTCTAATGTAAAAGGAACAACTACGGGCAGTATTTTTTGATATAGGGTTACATAGAATTTTAATGATCGCAAGGGGATCAAATCCATCAAGCTGATTCACAATTTCGAGCATAGTATGTTGAATCTCATTATCTCCACCATGCACCCCGAATGGCATTTCACTTCATCGAAGAACACGATCCAAGCTCACCTTACCATATGCAACACCAAAGTGATCTAAGTGGGATGTGAATGGAGTTAGACCACAAAATAGTAGAAATGATAGATTACGGGATTATAGATGGATGCTTTCTAGTAGAAAAAACTATAGTAACCCCCAAATTTCAGGTGCTTTATTCAATATTCAAACATTAGCTACCATTTCTTTTTCCATTAATTGACGCAATCAAACTCCTTGAAAAATTGACGGAATCAAGGAGGAACTAGCATAAATAGAAAGCCTACCCAACTCGCATGCCAACATCTAAATCGGATTCATCAATGTTGGTTTTGGTCACCTCTAAGTTACATATAATCAAACACCTTATGTGCAACCAACTGAACTCCAATATATTTCACTCAAAACCAATTTTCTTACAAAGAACCCAAAACCAAACAAAAAGAACTTGAACCAATTCAATCGAGTCTAAATACAAATGAACGAACAACTCGAAACCAACAAAGAAATTGAATCCGTTTTTGGTTAAATTCAAAGATGTCAAAGTGAGAATGTAAGCTATGGCTTGTAGCAAATAAAGAGCATAGGTAGAAATTCCAGCTTTTTGAGGATTCCGATTTGCATATTATACAGAAAATTTTCCAAGAATTCTTCAAGGATTCGGGAAGGAAGAGATAATGATTGAACTGAGAGGAGAAAGATGAAATAGAGTTAACGATATTGCCTTCCCCGCCGTTCTATCTCCAGGCTGCAGCAACTCTGCTCCGATGGAATTGCAAGTCTTTCAAGTTTGGATTCTACGATCAAAGAACAAGCCATCAGTTTTGTATCAATATGGAGCAATTCTGTTCAGAGTGTTCCCATTGAACCATACCTCAGACTTCAATAACTCAGTTGAAGCCTTTGGTTTTGAGAAATTGCCTTCTGGTGGTGGTGTTACTCTGAGGGACTGACAACCGGAAGAAAAGAAGAGGAAGTAGAAGATAAGGAAAGCAACAAAATAACAGAAGATTCAATCAAACGCAATCACATCAGCAAATATAGTGGGAAACTTGCAAGAAACCGTGCCACAAACTTGCATTCATGTCTTATATTAAGTAGATATATACACATTCACTTAAGGTTAAGCAATGCTTTAAATAAGTAATTAATAATCACTTGTATATATATTAGAAATTTTCACTACTAATTTACATGAAAAAGTGAAAAGTCATATATGTAAACCTTCAAAACTAAATGTTTAATCTTTTGTTATGACACGTAATATTATATAATTATTAGAGAATTTTAACTTGAGTTTTGATATTATTTAAAATATGTGTTTTTGAAAGTTTAATTTTTTTCATTTTCATGGTCTACCTTGCAAGAAGTCATTTATCAAAGTGAAACTTATGTCTGACAATTTTCTCTTTCTTCCTATTTTAAACTTTTCATCTTCCTCTTTAAAGATGCCATCAATAATGACATTATAATGTAACTTGAAATCAATTACATAATTTATAAAATGATCTATCATCGTTAATCATGTGATAAAAGTGATAAATCTTTCATCTTCATTTGCCGTTACTCAATTACTCTCTTTTTTTTTTTCTCCATCTTCTCTCTTTCTCTCATTTGGTCTCTCCCTCTAACTGTTGTACTTTTATTTTAGTTCATTATCTTTCTTTAAATTTACTGATACTAGTTAAAAGAAAATGAGGTATGACTTTTTTTTATCTTTTTCCGTTGATTGATTTGCTTAATGTATTCTTTTTTTTTTCTCTCTTTCTTTCTAAACTAATTTATTGACTTTGGAAGTTAAGAGAAGTAGGTCGCGGGATGTATACCAACATCAATTTCCATTGATTCTGAAGGTATTAAACTATGATCAGCCTTTTGTAGATGTCATATTTGTTTGTTATAAAATTCATTTTTTATATATTTTGTATCATTTTTATATTATATTTAAGATTTTTTATTCTATATCATCGTTTCTGTCTTATATTTTAATAATTTATTCAATTTGTGAATATTTTATTAACCCAAGTGCGCGCGAAGTGCGTACAATTCCACTAGTATATGTATTAATGTGTAGTGGTTGGTTTCAGTTTCGTATTTGGAAGTTGGATCGTAGGGCTTTCTCTTCTTAGTCACTTGATTGAATTTATCTCATTTCCGAGTAAGTTGACCTAAAGTTCTTACTGCAGCATTATGTGCAATGGACGTACAAAATCTTCTGATTAGTACTTGAGTTTTTTTTTTCATTGGTAAGAGTGTTATTCTCACTGAAGTTATATTCCCATTAATGTCCTTTGAACTTCACCTGAACCTTGATAGTAAATTCAAGAATGGGTCGTGTTTTTCTACTTAACAAGCATCTCGTGCTGTTAAAACAGAAAAACAATTATTTATTTATTTTTTTATTTTAATTTCAACTTGTTTTCTCCAATCTTTCTGGTCTATCTCACAAGTATTTTCACATTGTATCACTTTGCACCAAATCCCGAGTTTTTCCTGTTCCAATTGTAACAAAAATAATATAGACACTTTGATGTTGAACAATGGCATCAATGAATAAACCAGAAAATAATAGCTTTTGAGATATCTTTCTTGGTCAATTACATGGAGAGAAAATAATATTTCTTCAAGTTCTTATTATAAGTTATTTTGATTTATCCTAAATTTTATATATTATATTTTTAATTAAAAATACAACCTTAAAAATGTCTTTTTACAATTTGAATAAACCTAATTCCGAGTAAGTTGACCTAAAGTTCTTATTGTAGCATTATGTGCAATGGACGTACAAAAACTTCTAATTGGTGCTTCTTTTTTTTTCGTTGGTGAGAGTGTTATTCTCCCTGGAGTTATACTCCCATTGATGTCCTTTAAACTTCACCTGAACCTTGATAGTAATTTCAAGAATGGGTCATGTTTTTCTGTTTAACAAGCATCTCGTGCTGTTAAAACAGTAAAAATAATTATTTATTTAGTTTTTTATTTCAATTTCAACTTGTTTTCTCCAATCTTTCCGGTCTATCTCACAATGTTAATTTTTACTTTTTATCTTCTAAGGATCTTTGCTTGTTTTCCTGGAGCTGTTTCCTGGGCAGTCATTGCACCAAGGACTATATGAACAAAATTCTTATTCAAGACATGCTTTCGAAATGGGAGGTTATATGGCATGCGGTGCAGAGCCTTAGGGACAAACAAAGCGGGATGAGAGAAGTCCTAATTATCATGAGTGCTGAGCGGTTGCCATACTCCTTTTGTTTGGGGCTCTAGTATCAAGAGAATTTCAGTGTCTTTTCCAAAGTTCCCAGGAGAGCAGTTCATCATCAGACAATTCTTGTCCACAAATCCAAGGCTTGTCTCTTGAAGTAGCTCAAGGAGAATCTGTTGGACTCCTAGGTCCCACTGGCTCTGGGAAAATCTCCTTAAGATAAGTAAGCTCAGCTATAATCTTTTAATATATAAAACATGTATAGGTTCTCTAACAATTCTTTTGATCTAAACATGGAAGCGAAATAACTTTTCACCTTCTTTTTTTGTTCTTTGTACAGCTTCATTTGGGAGTGGACTCCATTCCAGCGGTTGAGCCTACTTGAGTTGCAGGTTAATGCTACGGAGTGGACTCCGTTCCAGCAGATCCCCAATTATGCGGTGAAGACCGGGGACTTCTGTCCTCGGGTTATTATACTTGTTACGGAAGACGACAAGAGGTTTTAAGAAGGGATTTATTTAATTCTATTATTTTTTATTATAATTATTTATCTGCGGTTAACTTGGAAGTAACCTATATTATTCCGGACAGGTGTGGCTAGAAATTTGTTTTCCAATTTCAGTAGCAACGCCACAACCAGCGATGGTGTTTTTGTAAGATTTTTCACTCAAACCTGAAATCCTTTGTTAATTTACCAACATAATTTTGAACTATCTTTTTATCTGATTTGTTATATGGAAACATTTCAGGGGATGGAAGGCTAGGAATGTTATTATATTCAACAATCTCATTGCACAACAACTTCACCATTCCCGTTTCTACTCCATCCGTAGAAAAAGGCATGATTCTCTTGTGCCTTGGATTCAAGATTTTGTCTTTTGAAGTTCTGACTTCTGATCTTTGTTTACTGAATCAGAGGCTGGATGTCTCTTGGGGTTACATGTTTGGCGTAAAAACTAGACCGAGATCAATCAAGACATCTATGAAGGTTCCCAACCGAATATTCACAGGTTTGTTTCGAAATATTTGCTTTCTCATGTCTATAATTTATTAATTTTTGAATTCTTATTCATTAATGCCTAACTCCATCGTTTTTTGCATGCTTGAACAGCTTTCAACTTTCATAACTCCCGCTTGACAGAGTTTGAGGTGGTCATGTGGTATAATGCTTCTAAAATCGGTGGCGCCTAAAGTAATAATCATTAATTAATACAAAAGTAAGAAAGAGTTGGTTGCTGTATATTCATTCAAAACATAGAAGTTTAAGATACCAAAAAAAAAAAAAAAAAACTTGGAACTTTAAGATGTTAATATATGGCAACACAAACATAAATAGTATTTCTATTCACTCTTTTCCGTAAAAATTTCGTTAATAAAAACTAACAGTTAACCTTCTTGTACATAAGATGCACGTGAATTGACCGAAGGGCATTATGTGTCCGTATAAAAATTTGACTTGAGTCTTCCATATCACGTGACTTGCTTATAACTTTACAAATATTTAAATTTTACATAGACACATGATACCCTTCAGTCAACTCATGTGCATCTTAATTAACTTTTACTACTTATTAACTTTTTATTCTTTAACTATTTCACAATCCAATAACTTTTTACTGTGTAGTGTCATTATATTTATTTAAATTTCTACGGCTTAACCATTTATAAGAGTCATAATAGATCATTTTATAAAGGCATTTGAAAGTGAAGAGACACTGCAACCTATTTCCAATATAAAAAAAAAATTCAAATATAAATTAGCTATTCACGAGGCCATACAAAAAGTTGAAGAGTTTAAAGGAATATTCACAAATATTTCATGTGGAAGACACATTTTATAAATAACTTAATCAATTCTTCTTACAATCCAAAGTACATAAACGAGTGTCGCTTAATATTTATTTACAAAGAAATAAAAACTAAAAATGTTACATTTTTGAAGCTCCTAATGATAGCTAGTCTCAACCCATAGTTGAACCAAAACTATACATCAACCAACTAATAATGACCCTATTAACTATATCATCCAATCTATCTTTGGTTTCAATAATTCTAAATATGGAAGGAACATTGCTCAATTGGTCTTACCTGCAAAAGGAATATGTATTTGCATCATCATGTATTAAAAGTATTGTTTGTACTCCTCAAGCAAAGTGGCCAAGCAACCAAATCACTGTGTGCACCTTAATATGTGATTATTATAACCTCGAATCAATAACACATCAGGGACAATAATCACTTCCACACCTTGACACGAATTAAATCCTATTGGAAGTCCGCCGACTTCTGTACTTAGATCCAAACCCCCTTAATATATGTGTCCTTTTACGACAGGCTTTAATGGATCGACAAAGGTTTTGGGGTAAACATATTGATCAACTTTGAATGCAGGGTTTACGAGAACATGATTTAAATAAAGAACTACATTGAGCAATTTCATACCATAACCGAGGATTTGGAATTGAACCAAATATCCAATTTGCAAAATGTAAGTCCTCCCAACTATACATACTAGGATAAACAAACAAGAGTTTTATCAAAAGAAATCAATCAGACTTTCCCAAACACTTCCTGAAAAACATATCACAGTAGAGCATGCTATAAGGAAAACTAAATGGCTCCTACACACTATTCTTTTGTTTTATGTTCATTTTATTGATTGTCAACAAACCAGTTTGTATTCATGTTAATATGAAATGTACCGTGACCCTATCAAGTTGTGGCTCTTAGAGATCAATTAACATAAGTTTTGTAGCATGATACCAATTTAATTGTACTAACATATACATAGTTGTACCTGTTTGTAACATTGGCTCATCACAAAGGCTAAAAATACTTTGTTTACGTTTTTGAGATGTGGCTTCCACACCTAAAACATATGACTTACGAATTATAATATGATCAAGCTAGTTAGAAAATCACTTTTCTAAAAAACTCAAAAACTTGATAATTTTTACAAGGATAAAAAAAATAGAAGCTAACAATTAACCATCTCATAATTCATTCTGAACCAGTGTGGAATTCTTCTGTATTCAATTTGGTAGAGAAGAGAAGTAATGAAGAGACCAAAATATTAAGAAAGAGAAAAGATTGGCTTATGGACATGTGACTTCCAGAATTCAAGCAGCTGGTGGTGTTGGGGAAGTACTAAATTAAAACAGAGGAATGCTCAGGGTTGAATGTACTATATCAGTTGACAATTCGTTGTGAAGGAAAGAAAAGTAGGGTTTTCAACTGTAGAAATTAGCTGAGTTTGTTTAATGTCTTGATTTTTATTTTCCACTGCATCTTTTTGGATTTCGGACATAAAACTTTCTCAAAAGAGTTAAATAATCAGTCAGGCTTTATCATATATTATACTCCCTCCGTCCCGAAATTATTTTCTAGTTTAGATTTTCTTTTAGTATAAATTATATTTTGATTTTAAAAGATATTTGAACCATCTTTTTCCTGAATTATGTGACGTATTGTGTCTAAAGTTCATTTTATTTTGTTTTGGTTGTATAGCTCATTAATAAAAATGATATCTTAACTGAAAAGTTTCAGCAATGTTTGGTTGGAAAGTTAGCTAAAAAAAAAGAAAAGATTAAAAGAGAATATCCAAACTGGATAATATATAATTTTGGGACAGATCGATTACTGTATAAGTAATTATTCTCTCAATTCTTGATAAATAGTTCAATCCTCAAAAAATAGTTCAAGGATTCGGGAGAATGCTTATCTTGCAGAAACATTGCTTTTATTCGGGAGTTGATGATGGGTTATTAGTGGAGTCATTCAAGACTGATCAGGCCCACCATTCACAAACTCAAGGCTGGTTTCGGTTCCCTCACTTAACTTGCAGAATCTCCGGCCACTTGATCACTACAGTTTTTGATCAATGCTTTCGTAAATTCCCATCCCAGTATAAGGAGAATCCATCTACTTCTTAAACCTTTGGCTCTCTTAACTCTGTATACTAGTGATTGTTTTTTTGCTATAAAATTATACTTCCCTGTCACACATTTCATTTCATTGGTACATATTTCCAATACAATGAATTACTATTCATCAAAAACATCTGAGATGCACCCGTAAGTCGGCGAAATTAGTAGGACTCCTTGAATGACCTATGAGATCACACCATAATTTACAATGTAATGAATGTGTTGTGCCCGCTTTTGTTGGACTGAAATTTTTGTACGAGGATGAAAAGCAAGGCGCTCTCCGGTTAAAATTAGTTGCAAATTTAATCTCACATTGATTGCCTGATGCTTGTTTAAATATACGTAAATTTAAGAGACTTCAAGTTTATACTTCTTCGGGCACTGCCTGGCCTGCTAAACAAAAAAAACATGCCAGAAAAACCATAATTCATTCTAAAAACAAAGGTATGTTGTAACACCCCTAAAATTTTAACCTTATTATTTTATTTTATTTGGTCGTACGAAGGTAAATATAGATAGATTCATAATATAGGATGTAAGATATTTTTAAAGTGAACTAAGAATGATTGGGGTTAAATAACTTATAGTGTATTAAAATAATGTACTTAGCTTTAGAGCAAAAATAAAGGGGCATCATTTTAAAGTAAGTAAAGAAATCAAAGCTTGGTTTTAGTAATAATAATAGTAATCATCATCATCATAATAATAAAAAAAAAACAACAACAAAAGAAGAAGAAGAAGAAGAAGAAAAGTGATGAAGGAGACTGCATACTCAGATCAAGTGGCCAACGAGGGAATCAATGGAGTTAGTAATCAGAAATGGTACAAACCATGCAGCTCACTAAGCCTTCCTACTCTCTATGTCTAGTGTTGAGTAAGCACTCTAGGAAGGACATGTGGGAAGAGTCTATAACCATGGCAGCAAAAGGGATTAAACAAACAGCTTACTAAGTCATATTTGAAGTGACTAAGCAAAAGAAAATTGTAGCATGTGGCTGCTCTATAACCCTTACGCAGTAAGCCTACAACCCAGAGTAGTAGGACTTTTCAACCCTATAAATAGAGGCTGAAGAAGTAGTGATTAACTCACATCAAAAGTAAAAGACTACTTCATATATAGACTGATAGGAAAATAAAGTACGTGAGTTGTGAGGTACGGTGCTGGAGAAAGGAAATTGGAGGAGAAGAAGCTAGAAACAACAACCATATAAGAAAGTTTCTTGCCGAATAGAGGTAACTAAGAAAACCTTTCTCTAGTTTAGCCATCAATTTATTAGATAATGATATTTATCATAGTATTAATGTATTTTCTGCTAATAGATTCCTTTTAGTACGGTTATTAAGCTTAAGTTAGATGTATTTTAGTAAAATTTGAGTAAAAACTTTTGAAACCCGCGACCATCTTTCTGTCGGCAGAACCACACGTGTCTGCTAAAATTAACGTAATTCTTTCTAGAAAACTCGGATTTAGATGCCGTTTTTTGGGTTAGAATCTAGACTCCCAGGGCTTTCCAATGGTATAAACGTTCTGTAGTGATGAAACGAATTGGTCAAAAACGTTCGGAAATACCATTCGCTCTTAACCTTAGTATGAAAGCTAGCATTTTAAGTTTTAAATGATGAAAACGTTTATTAGATCGTTAAGTTGACATTATTTCAGTCTTAGAAAATTATTTAGGTATTATAGAATAAATTTGAAACTTTATAAGACTTAATATTAGCTAAAAAGACGACTTAATATTAGCTAAAAGACTTTAAATCAATAGAAATTATGGCTTCACGATTAAATGTATATGTCAAACTATAAAAGTAAAACTATTTGGATATATATATATATATAAGAATATATACTAAGATGATTACTAAATAAATGATTTGAATTATCAACAATATTTAAGTATTTATTTAGTGTTATTCAATACGTGTTGCAGGCAGCACTTCCACGGAGGCAACAACTACGAATAAATAGAACCTGTGAGTAATCATCACTTTTTTCTAAAATCATTTCAAAATTGGGAGTATGGATATATTTGAAAAGACACTACACACGAACACATTTTAAAAATAAAAGTATTTTTGAATAATATTACTAAGCTCTAAAGGTGATCTTATATGCCTTAAGGTGTATTTGTTGAGTGACTTGTTGTCTGTCTTAATTGCTTGATAAACGTGGAACTGTGTGTGGCTATAAGCCATATTTGAATTTATATGTGCATGCTTAAGGGCCCGAGGCGACTAGTTGAGCAAATGTGTCATGAGCTGGCATAGGGCTTGGTCATGTCCGTTGCCAACAATGGTTGTTCAAGATTCTCTTGAGATATTTGGTCGCGACATGGCATGTTGGGTGGAAATTAAGTTAAATTGGTACCTAGTCAGAATGATCGCTCCTTCTGACAGCTTATCAGGTTTTGTTTTACGGCCTGAATGGAATTAACAGAATCGGCTAGGGTTAGGGTTTAACCACTCCTGCCATATCGACTTTTGGATAAACTCTTCCTTTGGCCTTTGAATTTGATTTTGACGATTGCTTATGTGGAATTATATGCTCTTGTCTATTATGTGTTCCCATCACTATATTTTAAAATGTTTGATTATTTCTGTTTCAAAGTACATACCTCTAATAGTGTGGACCTCACTGCACTCGGCGCTCACCCCTTTATTTTATATAAATAGCCCTCCCATGAGCAGAGTCACGAGGAAAGTAGAGCCAGATGAATTATCGTATCTAGGAATGCTTACTATAGAATTGTTACACTAGTCTTTAATTTACAAGTTTGTAATAATGGTAGGGTTATGATTGTGTTACCTACCTTGTTTCCGCAAATAAGGGACCTGTACTATTGTACCCATTGGTAGTTGCGAACATCTAATAAAATATCTCTTTACTTTATGTTACGACCCTTTTACCTTGATAGCTTTAGCGGTTAGCCGAAGTGGTAACACCCTGACTCATCGATCTAGAATTATGTTGGTAAGCATTTAAAAAAAAAAAAAAGGACCGGTAAGCCGGGGTTGTTACATATGTAATGTACGTGGATATTTGTTTCAGGTGCTAAGCATTTTGGTAATTCCTAGATGTTTTCTAATAGATCTTCAATTTCACCGTTATCTCTCCGACAATGGATGGAATATCTATCTTTTTCTTCTTTTTTTTGGTACAATAAAGGAGGCGAATGCCTTCAGTTTCTAGTTTATTACAACATGTTGGCAAGAAATACCAATAATATGATGTTATAACCAAGGTTTTACAACAGTCAATGGTTCATCCAGCCACAAAAAACCTCCGCGACTTGACATAGCTAAGCTTGCTAGAGAATCCGCAGCAAAATTCCGCTCCTGATCCTTAATTTCTATTTGCATTTAATGAGATTACTAAAAGATTAAGTTGCAATTCTCCCGAGCATATTCAACCTCAATAACATTATGGCAAAAACAACAGACAGTTCCTTCCAACTTGCGCTTTCGCTAGCTGCTAAACTGTGAAGTTCTAAAAATTTACAGTTTCACGAAAATAAAAATTAAAGCTTGAAAATTGTAATTGTTGCTTCAGTTCAAATTGGGATTGATCGGTTATAATGAAATAGTAAACAACAACATCCTAGACATGAAATATTATCGGAAGCGCTCTCAAACTTTCAGCTGTTTGACATATTTCTTAGGAAGCCAATAAAAACCTACAATATTAAATCTATTTTGCCTAACAACACATCAACATAAGGCTGGAGTTACCCAAATTAATTGAAATGGAGAGCCTCGGTCAACTGGAAGTGGAAGTGTAGTAACTGACCTATCATTCATGTTGAAAACACTGATTTTGTTTTCCTTAGAACAGTTACTACCGGGAAACCTATGTATAGCATATATGTAATTCTGGTCTGTGAAATTGGGAATAATACACGCGGATGTCCAATGATGAAAATCGATATGAGTAAAAAATATGGAATCACAGTTTTCCAACTCGAAAATTTCTACCCAGCTGAATTCTTCAACAATGTCACCTAGGTCCTTTATATACCTCTTGATGAGTTTAAAAACTTTGAATCTCCATACAAAACCTATGTCTAGTAACAATAAGTCTCCCTAAGAAGCTTCCACTAGACAACGGCTATATAAATTAACGTAATTGCTTTCAGGTACAATGACATTGGGAACTCATTGATCATCATGACTACTACTTATGTCATCAAAAGCAACAAGTCGACCATTTGTCTGCATGGCATGCAACAATCCGTTGTGAATATGATGTCGCAAAATCATTCGGGGAAAAACGGCCAACGCGGTTGGTTCGCTTTCTTCAACCCTAAACCTAGCGCGCCAGAATTACGTCCTTCACCGTTGTTAAAATAACACATTGCCCCGACCTCAAAAAATGGGGGCTTTTTGTAGGATCGCAAGATAAAGCTACTTTCAGAAAGCCAGGATCTCCATTATTGCAAGGAATTTTGATGTTCTTCCCAGTAAACGGATTAAAAAACCTAAGCGAATTCAAACAAAAGCCACAGGTAGCGATTAACCAACCGCGAGAGGAGCGGAAAAGAGAGTTCTCGCATGTGAGAGGAAGTTTGAGTTCGTGATTGCGTACTTTGTTTTTGCTGACGTTGTACAGTTTCGAAACCCGGAATTCCCATGAGTCATTGCAACAGGAGTTCTTAAACTTTCCTTTCTGCTTTTTGGTCTTTGCTAGAACCATGAATGGAAGCTGCGTATGCATTATGGCTTGTCGTTTTGGTTTTTGATTTCTAGCCACCGATCGGAACAGTTTGCAAACCCTTCCGAATAGAATGTAATCCGAAAATTCGACCAATTTACTCAGAATGGTATCCAAACGTTCTTCAGGAAGATCTGTCCAACCTACTGAGGATTGGGAAAGTCGTTTAATTGAGACAGATTTGTTGGTCATGTTGGAGCAGCAACAGAGAGATATTAGGCATATGAACTTTGACACAAAGAACTTGATGAAGGCTATGTATATTAACATTTGATCTATGTCCTAAAACAAACAATGCAAAGTCTTATATTTAGTTTCATGATCATCGACCCTTTTTTTATTATTACACAGAATCACATTGTAGGAACAGGATTTTAATTATAGTTTGTTTACGTTGAATATTGAACCAAAAAGAAATTGGATTTGTCAATTTCCTGTTGTGTTTTTCTTATAAAAGAAATACATCAGTAATAAACTTAAGTATTCAGTGCAGAGAATTCACATCCCAAAAACATATTTAATGGTGGCTTTCGACCATGGTCCGGCTAGAGCTACTAATTTTTTGTAGAGGTGAATTTGACTATACCAAAAATAATTAATTGTCTAATTTGGAGTTTTACTTTAAAACAGTTTGAACTAAAAACATTAAAAGCGATAGTGATTTCAAACCCCTGTATGATAAACCAAAAGCAAGGCAGAAAATAAGTGTGAAGGCACAAGGCAGCTTTGATGGGAAGGAAATGGCCTGCACTGCAACAAATAAGTGATTTCAGGACGCAGCAAAGCGTCCTAGTAAGCCACTTTTCGGGACGTTTAGTGTTTTGGGACAATTTTAAATGACTTAACATTATTTATCCTAACAAAACACCTAAATGTGTCCCCTTAATGTCTACTTTTATGACGATGGAAAACGTCTCTATAAGATGCTCTAATGAGAGGCTTTTAAACGCCCCAATAAGTAGTCTAATGGATGCTTTCTTGTGTCCCCATAAATGCGTACATAATTAAAAAAAAATTATACAAAAAATTTAATTTATTTTTTACTAATTCGCCTTTCAACAACAAACAGTAAGAATGACCACAACTGTGAAAATACCTTTGAAATATTTTAGGTTACAAAGCAAAAAATTATACATAGAATGTACAAGTTCAATATTATTCCAGAATATTGAAGATCCCCTAATGTACAAATAAAAATACTCTAATCCAACTACAAATACCACAGATGCATGAGCTTGTGCACTCCATACTTTAGCAGTTTGTTGAAAATGAGCTGCCAAATTCAGTCCAGATAGTCAACGGTAGGATTAGGCGGGATTCGGGAAAGGAAAATGGATGCAAGCGGCGGCAAATGGATGGAGGGAAGAAGGAGTTTGGGAAAAATCTTGAAAATTACCCTGGGAAATGAATAATTGGGCGACCTTACTTTTAGTTTGAATTTTTTTTTTTTTTTTTGTCATGTTTCCAACTTTGTACTTTAAGAAATATATATAATACTACTTCCGTCCCAAAAAAATAGTTCACTTCGAGTTTTGAGTTTTGTACTGTTTTTAGTACAAATTTGAAAACTCAATGTGGACTACTTTTATGTGACGGAGGTAGTATAATAACTGTACAAATCTGTTTTAATTTGATTCCTTCCTGATTTCTTATCTTTAATCCCATTATATAAATTTTATTTTTCTTCAATTAGATCCTAAATAAAATACATGTTCTTCCAATTCAAACTAAACAATTTAATTACTCCTTTTTCCTAACAAAAAATTGATACATATTGAATTTTAAATTTATATTATATGGTTTTATTTGGACGGAGAGAATATTTAGGTTCCTACACAACATGTCACTTTCAAATATAAATTATGCTAATAACAATTAAAAAAGTTTATAACGATCCATCTTTGTTAGATCTATCCAATAGAAAGTCTTACCCACTCTAATTTCTATTATATTAGATCACGTAAATAACGATAAGGAATCAATAATTATAAAGTGGTTATATTTCAGAATAAATAAATATTTCTACTCTATCTCATGCAGTCGAATCCTTTTATAGTCAATTACATTACAAACAAATTCGGTAATACAACACAAATCTTAAACAATTTATATCTTTTCTTGGAAAGATTGTGGTTCCATTGCCTAAATTATTTAGTTCAATTAGTTATTATACTATGATAGAAAGAGTATCATGTAGATATTATAATTATATTGCGTGTGTATACTAGCTACTAAAGTGTTGAAGTTGTATATTAATTTTAATCAAATAAGAACTAATCACATCACATGAAATTAGTGATTGTAGGCTAGAGCTACCTAGTCTTTTTTTTTTTTTTTGGAATATATTGGTATGTTGTTGTTGACTATAATTTATACAATTTCATTAAAAAACAAAATATTAATTCATCAATACGTTTTACATTCAATTACTAAATATGTAGTATGATTAATCACATGTTTGGGTCATCAACACGTTTTCCATGCATTCAACATAGTATTTGTTTTGGGCAAAAGCATAAATTTTTGGGTGTCATACTAGTATTTTGGAAACTTTAAGATAGCTAATATTAACTAAATAAACCCTCTGAGGTTAAATTCATAAATTATAGGGTGGCATAGTAGATTTATAAAAAATTTAAAATAGCACTACGAAAAAGGAGAATTAGACAAAAATACCATGATAGACAGGATGTTTTCAAGTGTCCCAGAATGACAACTATTGGGACGATTTTAAGCATCCAAGTATTTATTAGGACACATTGTCTTGCGACACATAAAAGCGTCCCAACATAGTAACTAATGGGACGGTTTTAAGCATCCAACGGTTTATAGGGACACTTTATTTTAGGATGCATTTAAATGTCCCGTGAAAATGATTTAATAGGACACTTTTACAATAGTGTCCTAATATATATTTATTAGGACGCTTAATGTATAAGTGTCCTAAAAAGTGCGTCCCAATTGAAGCTTTTTGTTGTAGTGCTGGTAAAGATAGATTTTTCATTACTAGGATGGAATGTGCGACGGAATGGGGGATACAAAATCCGAAGAAATCCGTTCCGCCTTCAAACGCCTCCCTTTGATATTAATATGAATATATAGTTCCGTACATAAGGAAGTACGGAAAGAATCCGGTGCTGCATTGAAGCTTGAGGATATAATTCCTTTTAAATTTCCGTAAGAATGATGTAGGTGAATATTACTGTCCAGTATTAAACAAAAGGTTTTTCACAAAGTTTACACATATATAGTTGCTATGAGGACTACTGGAAATGTGTTTAATTGTTACGAGGCTATAATAAGGAATTCGACTTGAGGACCAAATATTTGGAAACAGCTTCCTATAAAAATTCATAAGTTCAAGTCAAAAATATTCTTGAAATTTACATGAAGAGATGAAAAAAAGGAGTCTGATCTAACTTGTCACATATGACATAATCTTGCCATTTGATGTGTTTATAATTTACACATCTATTATATCATTTCTTTGAGATTTTGGTTAATATACTTTGGAAGATAAATGAGCTATTTATTTGGTTTCATTGCGTTTTACGGGTTTGGTGATTGATTAGAAGAAAGGATTCATTGTTGAAAAATGAATTTCGGTTAAAATGCAAAATTGAAACAATCAGCAATTTTTTTAAATATACTTATATTTTGAAGCAAAATGCTCAATAGAAAAGGAAAAGAAAAATGAAGCGTAGCCGTTCCGATATGAAAAGAAAAGGAGTTTGTCAAAATTTTTATAATTTTATTTGAAAATTTATGTTGGGCTGAATTAGGCAACAAAGTTCAAAAAAAGAGAGATGAAGCCCATATGTAATTAAAATGCTTTTGGACCTAGTGGACTCTGGAGATTAAAATTTAAGATGTCATTTGGTGTTTTTGGGAATAAAGAAACGCAGCCTTTGTCAGGAACCGGCGAATTGGAGTGAATTAGTGATAAATTTCGGGACCGGAATTGAACAGAATTGTCGGAGGGAGAAGTTGAAAAGAAGCAGCAATAAGGGAGAGAGAGAGATTCAGAAACTTTGAGAAAGAATTCTTATTCATTCATTTGCTAAAGATTACAAACAGTTTCCGGTAGTATATATCCTAAACCGCCTAATCAAACTGTTACAAAAATATTCTAATATAGTCCTATACTTCAAATTTATTTCTATTTTAACCCCAGTATCTGACAGCCTTTTTGGGAATAAAGAAAGGCAGCCCACTTCCATTTGATTTTTGATTAATGCATCTTCGAGTTGGTTTTACTTTTGGATTAACTTGTGTTTGTCCAGCTTTGGACATCCAAAAAAAATTTAAATGGTGTTATCGATGGAAATTTAAGTATACAAACTTTTTTTTTAAAAAAAAAAACTTCTTGTTTTCAAAAAAAGAAATAAATAAATAAAACCGGCTTCATTTTCTTATTCAAATAAGAAGAAATTCCAGCTTCATAATTGAAAAAAAAAAAAATTCCAGAAACTCCCCTCTAATTGGATTAATATCCAAGTTGATGATTGAAGTAAGAACTTAAATTTAATTTCTTTGCTATTAAAGGAAGCCAAAATGAAGAACAAGTTGCTATTCAAATGATCAGGTGTCGTTAATTCAAGTTGATGTTGAGGAGAAATCTTGCCACTAAAGGGACCAAAAAGCAAAAATTCATGTTGATTTGAAATCAAAAGAAGCGACTCTAGCTGGGGCAAAATCTATATAAAGGCTTCAAAGGAGGAAGGAGAAGGGACATCATCACAGCAACACACCACACCAACACACGCACGACAAATAGAGAAAGAGCAGCAAAGGAATGGTTCTGGGCATTCCACGCTTTGTTTTGGTGGAGTTTTTTTACCGTGTTTTCTTTAGTATCTAATTTTCATTATATTTTCACATTCTAGAATGATGAATGTTAGTGTTATTTTGTCAATTTTAAGTATGATTAGTGACTTTTTTTAAAAAATAAAAACTATATTATATTATTTTACTTGAAATTGTTCAGCAACAATTGATAATGAAAGATACAGTCAAAATAAGAACGCAAATTACAATAAAACTTAATACTATTGTTGTGTTTCTCGTTGATAAATCTATCTAGATCTATCAAATACAACGATGGATATACGTCACGTGCCAAATAATCAATCTGATTAAGAACATATCTCTAATCATCTAATGAAAGTCCCAAATCATAGATTATCAAACGAATTTATGATGATTGAATCTTCTTGAACTGCACAGTGTAAAGTAACGAACAAAACTACGAACATCGCAGCAACAATACGAAATACACCACAAACATTGCAACAAATGAAAAACCCTACCCTCTCAATAGATTACAATTAATTTACTGAAGGAACTATATTTTTGGGGAGAAATCCCACTTATTAAACAATAAAACAACTGTGAATTAAAAAAAAAAATCAAATCAATTACCCCATGAACCCATGAGGGAAGATGGAGAAAGAAAATTTCTTTTGAGAGGCGGCTCGGGCTTGAGAGAATAAGGAGAGGAGTGTGTTGACTGAGTTTAGTCAAAGTAGTTGTGTTTTTTAGTATGATTAGTGACTAGTCGCTTATAATTTAGGACTTAGATGTAGTTATCATTATTGCTTGGTGTAAGCAATCAATGAAATTTTGAGTCACTCAAAATAAATAGAGAAAATAAATAAAATTTTCAAAAACTCTACATATGGTGAAGAGGTTGCCCATAAAAAAAAAAATAAGGATCATTGAAAATGCATAAATAAAGATTCCCTTAAAGAAAATGCAAGAGTACTCATCCAAAATTTCAAAGAAAATAGATACAAATTGACAAAATATTTCATTAATTATCTTTGAATCTTACAATAAATTAAGCAACTTGTTATGGCAGAAAAGGTATAAACACAAAAAACTAGCGAAAACGATTCCTAACTCTGAATCGTACAATAAATTAAGCAAATTACATATTCTTGATCTTAAAACGAAAAACTGTAATTACTTTTGTTTGAACTCTAGTGGATACTTCCTGGCAACAAATCTTATTTCCCTGTAAAACAAAAGCATGAAATGCACATGAACAAAAGGCAAACACATGATCAATTGCACAAATTTGGCAGCGATGAATGCGGCATAAACCCGTTCTCTCATTTAGATCTCCAGAATAATAACATGATCTAGATTTGAGAGCTTTATTCCAAACTCGGAAGATATTGATATTCTAACCACATTCTGTTGAACCGTCGACGTGATTGCTTATCCATATCGGAGGAAGTTGGGTTTGCCAAATGATGGTCGTTGCCTCGTTGGTCAACAGAGGGAAGGTCCCAAACGCGAGGTTTTACAATGGTTGGTTAGGGAGGCTGGCAATTAGGGTTTTCAATCAAGGGGTTAATTCTATTGATGAAAATCAGATCATATAATTTCATTAACTAGTCATATCAGAGTTCACAATTTATTTGTGTGAGAGGCTGCTTGTTCTATTACTTCATGAATGTAACAAAGAAAATATGAAACAAAGATACATTTCCGTTCAAGTATGGTATACTATCCGAATGTAAACTAGCAGAGGGATGAATGACTCAGTTCAATGAGAATTGCTTACTGTTGTGGCGGAAAGGACATAAACACAATACACTACGGAATCGAACCCCAAGACAAACTTCTTTCCTACTACCAATAAAATAGGACAACTATGCCAACCAAACAAGCAAACAATCAAAGAACTGATAAAGTAAAGTAGACACACAGATTTACGTGGAAAACCCAAATCAGAAAAAAAACCACAGGACTGTAATAACAGTCAAATCTCCATTATCACAATAATAGGAAAACAGTCTTCACCAACCGGTGGATACATAGGACTTCACCTAAAGATAGATTACAACAATATTCTTCCAAACAAACACTAATAGCAAAAGTGGGATTGGAAGGATCTCACCAAAAGAGAGTTAAACCGTAAACTAAACCTGAAGAATTGTAGACCTTGTTGAGAAGAACCAACGTGCAAACTTGCACCAATGACTGACTCTGTTTCGTCACCCGATCAAAGTCTTAAAGTGAAACACTTTCTTCTCTCAAATTAAAGACCCCAAAACCCTAGTTTTCTACCTCTTTTTCTCTAGCACAAAACAAAGTGTGTGGCTCCTTTTTCTTCTCTCTTGGCTGAAAACACACGCCCAAAAAACCAAGGATTCAACTTGCTTTTATAAGCATCAAAAACCAAAAGCCAAAACCCATTTGAATTGGGTTTTCTTCCCTGGTCAAAAAACCAAAACCAAAGCCTAATAATAAGTCTTGGTCTTATTTTCCTTATTGTTGGCCCAATTGAGGGGAACTAATCCGGACCCAACAATCTCTCCCTTCACCTCAATTGGGGTGTAAAACCAAACCGGTTTTCTGTCTACAAAACATGAGCTTCTTTCTACTCACAGTCTTCGTCAATATATTGGCACCGTTATTATCCGTATGGATCTTCTCAAGAAAAAACGCCTAGCACTCCAACAAATCTCGAATCTAATGATACCTCACATCAATATGTTTCGACCGCGAATGAAATGTGGAATTCTTAGCTAAGTGAATAGCGCTCTGGCTATCGCAATACACCACATACCTCTCTTGTTTCATGCCAACCTCTTGTAGAAACTTCTGCAACCAAAGTGTTTCCTTAAAGATTCAGTAGCTACGATAAACTCTGCCTCTGTAGTAGACAAAGCAACACACTTCTATAACCTACTCTGCCATGAAACTACTCCCCCTCTATAAGTCATCAAGTACCCAGAAGTAGGCTTCCGACCATCAAGGTCACCCGCCATGTCAGCATTTGCTTATCCATCTAACATGGCCTTCCCATTGCCAAAGCAAAGACTCAATCCGGAAGTACCCCTAAGATACCTGAGAATTCACTTCACAGCATTCAATTCTCCTTACCAGGATTGGAGAAAAACCAACTAACAACACCAATTGCATGAGCTATGTCTGGCCTTGTGCAAACCATCACATACATCAGGCTGCCAACTGCCGAATCATAAGGAACCTTTTTCATCTCTTCCTTATCTTTCTCACTTTTATGACACTACGATTTTCTTAGCTTAAAATGCCCTGCAAGTGGAGTCGAGACTTCCTTAGCACTGCTCATATTAAACCTATCAAGAAACTTCTCGATATACTTCTCTTGAGATACCCAAAGCTTCCAATTTTGTACGTGAAGAGAAATCTTTATCCCAAGGATCCGTCTAGCCGGACCCAAATCCTTCATTGCCAAGGACTTATTCAACTCCTTTTTTAACCAAGCAATCTTTGCAGTATCATGACCAACAATCAACATGTCATCGACATAAAGTAAAAGAATTATAAAATCGGCATCAGAGAATTTCTTCACAAACACACAGTGATTAGCTGTAGTCCTTTGGTATCCCTGCCCTATCATAAAGGCATTAAACTTCTTGTACCAGTGCCCCGAAGCTTGCTTCAACCCACACAAGCTTTTGTTGAGACAACATACAAGCTTCTCTTTCCCTTTCTCCTGGAACCCATCTGGTTGCTCCATGTAAATCTCTTCTTCCAAATCACCATGCAAGAAGGTCGTCTTCACATCAAGCTGTTCAATCTAAAGATTCAATCTGGCCGCTATCCCAAGTACAACTCGGATCGAAGACATCTTTACAACAGGAGAGAATATCTCATCAAAATCTACGCCCTTTCTCTGATTGAATCCCTTCACAACCAATCTGGCTTTGTACCTCAGTTACGAGCTGTTCTCACTTGTTTTTAGTCTGAATACCCATTTATTCTTGAGTGCTCTCTTGCCCTTAGGCAGCTTCACTAGGTCATACGTATTATTCTCATGCAAGGATTTAATCTCATCTTGTATGGCCGCTTACCACTGATCTTTCGACTCATCACTAAGAACCTCTTCACACGACTCTGGCTCTCCCCCATCAGCAAGCAACAAATACTCATGAGCATCATACCTGTTAGAAGGTCTCTTTTCTATGGTGGACCTTTTAGGTTGAACATGAGGTGATGAAACTGGCGGTGTCTCTGTTTCAGTAGCAGGATCATCATCAAACTCACCATCTTGCTCTGTCCCAGCTTCCCCTTCAGGAGAATTATTTGATTGTGGAGAAACTGGATCTAGATCAACAGAAATCTCATGTGAAGATTCTGGCATCTCGCCCTTTCCCATATCATCAATGGTCTGATCTTCAAAGAAGATCACATCTCTGCTTCTGAAAACTTTCTTCTCTACAGGATCCCAAAGTTTGTACCCAAAATCATCATTGCCATACCCCAAGAATACACACTGCTTGGATTTGCCATAAAGCTTTGACCTTTCGTCTTTCGGAATATGAACAAAGGCACGAAAACCAAAAACTCGCAAATGCCCAAAGGAGAAATCTTTCCCTATCCAAACTCGCTGTGGTAGATCACCATCCAATGGAACTGAGGAGATAGGTTGATCAAATCAACTTTTGTCTACATGGCTTTACCCCAAAAAGATTTAGGCAGCTTTGCATTTAAGAGCATACACCTAACTCGCTGTGGTAGATCACCATCCAATGGAACTGAGGAGATAGGTTGATCAAATCAACTTTTGTCTGCATGGCTTTACCCCAAAAAGATTTAGGCAGCTTTGCATTCAAGAGCATACACCTAACTTTTTAGGTAATAGTTCTGTTCATTCTTTCTGCCACGCCATTCTGCTGTGGAGTCTTTGGAACACTCTTCTGAAGTTTGATGCCATGGTCTCGGCAATACTTCTCAGACGGACCCCTGTATTTACCAGCAGTATCTGCTCAAACACACTTCAACTTCTTGCCAGTCTCTCTTTCAAGTCTAAGGTGAAAGTCTTTGAACACATCTAATACATGATCTTTAGATTTCAAAGAAAAGCACCAAACTTTTCGAGCATAGTCATCAATGAAAGTAACAAAGTACAATGCACCACTCAAAGACCTATCTTTCATGTAACATACATCTGTATGAACTAGCTCTAGAGAACTGGACTTTCTAGATGGAAGCGAATTTTGAAAGAAAACCCTATGTTGTTTACCATAGATACAGTCAATACAAGGTTCTAGAGCAGTACCTTTCACCTCAGGGAGAAATTGTTTCTTACCAAGAATCTGTAGCCCCTTGACACTCATGTGTCCAAGCCTTCTGTGCCAGAGATCAATGGAGGCATTGTGAGTTACATTCACCTCTCCATTCTTCAACTTTGCATTTAGTACATACAAAGAGTTCAACTTCTTTTCTCTAGCAATAATAAGATTCTCTCTGGTAGTTGTCAAACGGCCACCACCTTCAGTGCTATGATAACCCTCATCATCAAGTTTACCAACGGAAATAAGGTTTAGACGCATATCTAAAACATGTCTGACATTTTTCAAGACAAGAGTACAACCTGTATTCGTTGCCAATGATACTCTCCCATGCCGATAACTTCGCATGATGCCTAGTTGCCCATTTTTACACGACCAAAATCTCCAGGTGTGTAAGAGATAAAGAAGTATCTGTGAGGCGTCACATGATAAGCCGCACCTGAATCACCGAACCAATCACTGTCGTGATTCGCAACATTAATTGTATCATAATCACAGTACACAAATACATCACTAGTAGTTACTACTGCAGTAGTGTCATCGTCACTTGATTCATCTTTCTTGCCTTTACCTTTTCTCGATGCTAGTTCTCTCTTGAGAACCCTGCACTCTCTCTTAAAGTGCTCATTCCCTTGACAATGGAAGCACACGATATCTCTCTTGGAGTTAGACCGTCCCCTGGACTTGTCATTCTAATTACGTGACCCTCTGCTTTTACTTCTCCCTCTTCTGTCTGGCTTTTCTGTCACCAAAGCCTGCGACTCAGACTCAATACTCTTCTCCTGGCATCTTCATTCATCAAAGCCTCTTTGACCTGATCCAAGGTCAAGTCACCATCCTGGTTTGAATTACTGATTGACACTGCCAAAGTGTCCCAACTGTCTGGAAGAGAACTAAATAAAAACAAAGTCTGCACCACATCATCCAAACCCTGAAACAAACTCAAGTGCTCATTAATGTTAGCACCATCTTTGTACCTCATGAAAAACTCCTTTCCTACTACCAATAAGGACAACCAACCAAGCCAACCAAACAAGCAAACAATCAAAGAACTGATAAAGTAAAGTAGACACACAAATTTACGTGGAAAACTCAAATCGAAAAAAATCACGGGACTGTAACAATAGTCAAATCTCCACTATCACAACAATGAGAAAACAGTCTTCGCCAATCGGTAGATAAAAATGACTTCATCTAAAGGTAGATTACAACAATACTCTTCCAAACAAACACTAATAGCAAAAGTGGGATTGGAAGGATCTCACCAAAAGAGAGCTAAACCGAAAACTAAACGTGAGGAATTGTAGATCTTGTTGAGAGGAACCAACCTGCACCAATGACTAACTATGTTTTGTCACCCGATCAAAGCCTTAAAGTGAAATACTTTCTTTTCCCAAATTAAAGACTCCAAAATCCTAGTTTTCTACCTCTTTTTCTCTAGCACAAAAAAAAGTGTGCGGCTGCCTTTTTCTTCTCTCTTGGCTGAAAAACACACGCCCAAAAGACCAAGGATTCAACTTTCTTTTATAAATATCAAAGACCAAAAGCCAAAACCCATTTGAATTGGGTTTTGTTTCCCCAGTCAAAAAACCAAAACCAAAGTCTAATAAGTCTTGGTTTTATTTTCCTTATTGTTGGCCCAATTGAGGGGAACTAATCTAGACCCAACACTTACTAGTTAGAACAGATATGCGAGTAAAACCGCTCTCTTTGTCTCGCAAAAATAGTTTAAAGTTTAACAAAATAGAAAATTATTCTAAAACGGAGAATATACAATTGATCTAATTTTATCTTCAACGAATGGATCATGTTCATGTGGGTTAAGAATGAGAACAACAAACCGGTTAGTCAAAGATGAATCGTCTGGATTCTGCCAAAATTATGCTACAAAAATAATTAGAGGACGCTAAAAAAAAATCATACATGGCAACATTCAATAAAGAATCAAAGACGAGTGGATTCCGCATTGCTCTAATCCTCTTTCATCAAGCAACCCGCTGCTTAGAGGTACAGATTTGAAAGTTAAAGATCTGATAGATGCGGAGGGCCATTGGAAAACTCCAGTCTTGGAAGCAATTTTCCCTCAGGAAGTGGTACGTCGAATTATGAGAATCTAGATTTCACCAATTCAAGATCATGTGCCAGATCAGCTTTATTGGAGTCAAACGAAAAGTGGAGTGTACATGGTGAAAAGTGGCTATTATGAAGCCACAAGAAGCAATCGTCATGTACAGCAATCACACCCTCAACTTCAAGATTAGACGGTAACCTTTCTCACGAGGCATGGAAGATTTTTTGGAAAATACAAGTGCCGGAAAAATTTATTTGGTTGCTATGGCGGGCTGATGTCAAGGTGCTACCTACGGGAAAAGGTTTTTTTACTAGAGAGATTATAGTCCCAACCATTTGCAGGTAGTGTGACAAAGAGGAAGAGACAATAATTCATATCTTCCTGAAGTGTGAGCATTCAAAACGGGTTTTTCACATTTAGAACAAGAGTCAAGAAACATGGTATTTAGTAGGAACTACGGAGTAAAAAAGAACAACAGAAGATCAAAATCAATTGTTGAAAATGAGCAGTAGTGAATGAGAATTAAGTTTCTCAAGAGTTGGAAAAATTAGAGTTAAGGCTAAGGGACTTTGTCCCACATGGGTGTTGGGAAGAGTTGGAGCTTACTTTATAAGTGAGAGCCCAAAATTGACTTGCCAATACTATACCACATCTCTCCCACTCGCGTACGCCCGCGCAGAGGGGTGCAAATGGAGGTCCGATTCGGGGCAAAAATAGCCTAACTAATGTGTGTGCACGACCTGTGGACACGAATGCCGAACCGAACTCTCGCGGGCCTGATCAACCTACGTTTTGCTCCGGTTCGAATTAAATTTTTTCAATCAAAATGGAGAAGAGGATATGTAACGTTTAAATTAATTCGGTGGAATGCAGTTAGACGTCTAATAGCCAAATAAATTGCTGGCTTTAATTCTTTTGAATGAAAAAATGTTTTCAGATTCATTTGAATTTAAAAGGCCAGAATTATTTGACTGTTTCAACCTTGAATGAGAAGAATAAGGTGGTCTGAATGCATGAAACATTTTCCAGGCCATAAATCTGCGAATTGAAGTGCACTTTAATGGTAAATAAAACCGTGCGAAGTCTTAGCTTTCTTTCGAGCCTTCTTTCATTTCATTTCCCGGTGTTCATCACTTGTTCTAAGTTCCAGTTCGATTGTAGAGTTGCTTTGTGCTAAGCAGGCTCTATGTTTCTGTTGTATCCTGGAAAACAGTTGCTCGAGATCCGCAAGCACCTTAGAAGGGGGCAAATCTGTTTTAAGGAGATCGTGTTTTCACGAGCCTTGGATTTCTTCTTCTTCAAGTTTTTCTTAGCCTTTGCGAATACTTTTCGTATTTTTCCAACAATCTTAAAACATATTTCTTTTGATTTTGTGTATTCGTGATGGCTGATGTTGTTAATGTTGATGTTGTTGGTGCTGCTGTTGCTAGCACCACTCCCGCTGTTGTTGTACCTAGTGTTGCCATTGCTCCCAGGGTTACAAGCGCTGTTGTTGTTCCCGCTATGCCCAACGTTCCAGCTAGTCACGTGGAGACGACAGAGAAGTTCAATGGGACGATAGCGATTTTCAAGAGATGGCAACAAAAGATGCTATTCTACCTGACGACGCTGAACTTGGCGAGCTTTCTAACGGGTGTTGCTCCTCCGTTGCCTGAAGGCACTTCAGAAGAACCAATGGTCCATGCATATGAGGCTTGGAAACGGTCAGATTTCCTTTGTCGTGGTTATATTTTGAATGCTATTCATGATTCATTATATAATGTGTATGAAAAATTTAAGACGGCTAAGAATTTATGGGAATTCATGGACCGGAAACATAAATCGGAGGATGCCGGCTCGAAGAAATTCGTAGTCGGACGGTTCCTTGATTATGTGATGGTTGATGCCGGCTCGAAGAGATCCAGTTGATTCTGCACGACATCCAGGCCGAGGGGATGATCTTGAGTGAAACCTTCCAAGTGGCTGTGGTCATTGAAAAGTTGCCTCCGGGCTGGAGGGATTTCAAGAACTACCTCGAGCACAAGCGCAAGGAGATGTCCTTGGAGGATCTAATTGTTAGACTTTGCATTGAAGAAGACAATAGGAAGTCAGAATCAAAGGCATCCAAAGGTAATTGTTTTAATTGTGACAAACCAAGTCACAGGTCTGCTGATTGCCGCTCCCCAAAGAAGGATCATGAGGCGAACATAGTCAAAGACATCACTAAGGATGTGGAGGACATGCACCTTGTTGCTTTGGTGACCCAAGTGAATATGGTGGAGTCCAACCCAAAGGAATGGTGGATGGACACTGGCGCGTCCAGGCACGTGTGCACCCATAGAAGCCACTTCACCACCTTTGAACCAGTCCATGGAGAGAAGATCTACATGGGAAATGCTGTTGTTGCCACTGTTGAAGGCAAAGGAACTGTGAAGCTCAAGATGACTACGGGCAAGACTCTGACACTCACAAATGTGTTGTATGTGCCAGAAGTGCGCAAGAACCTTGTGTCCGGATTCATGCTAGACAAGAATGGGTTTTGCATTGTAATAGAGTGTAATAAGGTTGTTTTTTCTAAGGCAGGAATGTTTGTTGGGAAAGGGTATGCAACCGATGGGTTGTTCAAACTCAATGTAATGACTATTGTCGATGAAATGAATGCAAGTACCTCTTCTGCTTATTTGATTGAGTCTTCCAATTTATGGCATGGTAGACTAGGTCATGTTAATTCTGATTCGATGCGTCGATTAATTAACTTGAACCATATACCAACATTCCAAATTGACTCAGGAAATAAATGTGAAATTTGAGTCGAAGCAAAGTTAACGAGGTCATCCTTTCAACGGTTGAAAGGAGTACTGAACCACTTGAATTAGTTCACAGTGATGTTTGTGATTTGAAATCGGTTCAAACACGAGGTGGTAATAAGTATTTTATCACATTTATTGATGATAGCATGAAATATTGCTATGTTTACTTGTTAAAAAGTAAAGACGAAGCATTAGAGAAATTCGTTCTCTACAAAACCGAAGTTGAGAATCAACTTGGTAAAAAGATCAAGAGATTGAGAAGTGATAGAGGTGGCGAGTATGAAGCACCGATTGGTGACTTTTGTGCACAACATGGAATTGTTCATGAAGTGACAGCACCTTATTTACCTCAATCTAATGGGGTTGCTGAATGGAAAAATTGCACATTGAAAGAAATGATGAATGCGATGTTGTTAAGTTCAGCCCTACCTCCCAATATGTGGGTAGAAGCCATCTTGTCAAGTAATTACCTTTTAAGTAGGGTTCCTCGAAAGAAAGAAGACAAGACTCCATATGAGTTATGGAAAGGAAATAGACCATCCTACAAACACTTGCGAGTGTGGGGGTGTCTAGCAAAGGTAGTTGTACCTCCGCCAAAGGCAATAAAAATTGGACCTAAAATGGTCGATTGTATTTTTATTGGCTATGCACAGAATAGTAATGCATATCGGTTCTTAGTGCATGATTCGAAGATTTCGGATATACACAAGAACACAGTTTTGGAATCAAGAAATGCATCTTTCTTTGAAAATGAGTTTCCTTACAGGACTAAGGATGAAGACAGTTCATCAAAATGAACTCATGAAGAAGTTCATGATTCGGTTGAGGTTCAATGTTGAACCAAGACGGAGGAAAAGGGCAAGAGTAGAGAAATCATTCGGTGATGATTTTGTAACCTATTTAGAGAGAGAACCTCTAACTTACGCTGAGGCAGTAAGTTTTTCTGAGGGACCTTTATAGGAAGAAGCCATAAAGAGTGAAGTCGATTCAATTTTACAGAATCATACTTGGGAGCTTGTTGATCTCCCACCTGGACAAAAGCCATTAGGATCTAAATGGATCTTTAAGAGGAAAATGAAACATGATGGTTCCATTGATAAATACAAGGCCAGGCTTGAAATCAAAGGGTATAAACAACGAGAAAGTTTAGACTACTTTGATACATATTCTCCTGTGACGAGAATAAATTCCATAAGGATGATACTTACTATCGCAGCCTTAAGGAATTTGAAAATACATCAAATGGATGTTAAAACAGCTTTCTTAAATGGAGATTTAGATGAAGAAATTTATATGGAACAACCCGAGGGTTTCCGAGCTCCAGGAACATAAAAGAAAGTTTGTAAACTAATAAAGTCCCTGTATGGTCTAAAGCAAGCACCTAAAAAGTGGCATGAAAAATTTGACCATACAATCATTACTAGTGGATTCAAACTTAATGAGTGTGACAAACGTGTTTATGTCAAGGAGATAGAAAATGATTATGTCATATTATGTCTATATGTAGACGATATACTCATTGTTGGTAGTAGTGACAAGTTGGTCAAATCTACCAAGAACATGTTAAACTCTAAGTTTGACATAAAAGACATGGGTCTAGCTGATGTGATTTTAGGTGTTAAAACTCATAAGGACAACAGATGGTCTAGTTTTGAGTCAAGCTCATTACATAGATAGAATTCTTGATAAGTTTAACAAGAATGATTCTGGGGTCGCGAAAATACCATTGGATAACAGGTCCATTTATCAAAGAATCGTGGACAGGGTATATCTCAGGTGGAATACTCTCGGATAATAGGAAGTCTGATGTATCTAATGAGTTGTACTAGACAAGATATTGCTTATGTGGTAAGCAAGTTGAGTTCATACCCGAGTAATCCCAGTGCTGAACACTGAACTGCTATAATTAGAGTACTTAGGTATCTAAGACATACTCGTGATTATGGACTGCATTATACCAGATATCCATCTGTGTTGGAGGGTTACACGGATGCCAATTGGATATCTGATATAAAGGACTCACACTGCACAAGTGGCTACGTGTTTACACTAGTTGGAGCAGCTGTGTCGTGGAAATCCTCAAAACAAACTGTAATAGCCAGATCCACAATGGAATCCGAGTTCATTGCCTTGGATAAGTGTGGTGAGGAGGCTGAATGGCTACGCCATTTTTTGGAGGATATTTCAAAGTGGGAAAAACTTGTCCTACCTATTAGTATTCATTGTGATAGTCAATCGACGATTGGAAGGGCACATAGTACTATGTATAATGGTAAGTCGAAACATATTCGTATCGACACAATACCATTAGACAACTCCTCTCAACAGGAATTATCACAATTAACTACGTGAAGTCAAAGGATAATCTTGCGGATCCGCTAACCAAAGGGTTGAATAGAGAGCCAGTTGAAAGATTGACCAAAGGAATGGGTGTAAAACCTGTGAAGAAATAAAAGTCTTAAGAAGGAAAACCCAACCTAGTTGACTGGAGATCCCAAGATCTAGGTTCAATGGGACAACCTAATCATAAGACTTAGTGTGATCACTGTGGGGGTAAAACTCAACTCATTCCTATCATCAAACAGTGATATGACGAAAAAAATAGCAAACGGTTGCTTTAATGATACTTAAGTGAGTATTTTCATTTACTCTATACTTAAGAAGTCACCTATGTGAGAGAGAAGTGGGGCCGCTTCAAAGCAGAACTGTTAAGGCTCAGTTCTTTAGTAACTCTAGCAGAACCAGGACGTGTTCATGGCCGAAATGGACAAAACCATAAGAACAGAACTAAATAGAAATGGTTCCTGTGTATTGTATGTGGGTTTCTTTACACAATATAGCCGGACTGTTCAAGGACATCGTGTCTATTGGACAGCTAGTAAGGCAAACATACTTTACAAGGAGAAAGTTCAAAGGGTAAAACCTACTTTCTCTATGCAGGGATCAGTTGGTGAACACCATCATCATTTATTCGAAACAATATCTCATTCATGTAGGGGATTGTTGAAAATGAGTAGTAGTCAATGAGAATTAAGTTTCTCAAGAGTTGGAAAAATAAGAGTTAAGGCTAAGGGACTTTGTCCCACATGGGTGTTGGGAAAGTTGGAGTTCACTTTATAAGTGAGAGCACAAAATTGACTTGCAAGTTGATTTGCCAATACTATACCACATCTCTCCCGCTCACGTGCGCCCGTGCAGGAGGGGGTGCAAATGGAGGTCTGATTCAGGGCGAAAATAGCCTGACTCATGTATGCGCACGACCTGCGGACACGAATTCCGAACCGAACTCTCACGAGCCTGATCAACCTATATTTTGCTCCGGTTCGAATTAAATTTTTCCGATCAAAATAGAGAAGAGGATATGTAACGTTTAAATTAATTCGGTGGAATAAAGTTAGACGTTTAATAGCCAAATAAATAGCTGGCTTTAATTCTTTTGAATGAAAAAACATTTTCAGATTCATTTGAATTTAAAAGGCCAGAATTATTTGACTGTTTCAGCCTTGAATGAGAAGAATAAGGTGGCATGAATGCATGAAACATTTTCCAGGCCATAAATCTGCGAATTGAAGTGCACTTTAATGGTAAATAAAACCGTTCAAAGTCTTCAGCAGCTCAAGGATCTTCTCCGGCCTATAAATAGGCACTCATTTTCCAAATTTCGACACACCTTTCCTCCCATCTCTCTCAGCTTTCTTTCTAGCCTTCTTTCATTTCTTTTCCCGGTGTTCATCAGTTGTTCTAAGTTCCAGTTCGATTGTAGAGTTGCTTTGTGCTAAGCAGGCTCTACGTTTCCGTTGTATCCTGGGAAACAGTTGCTCGAGATCCTCAAGTACCTTAGGAGGGGGCAAATCTGTTTTAAGGAGATCGTATTTTCACGAGCCTCGGATTTTTTCTTCTTCCGATTTTCCTTAACCTTTGCGAATACTTTTCGGATTTTTCCAACAATTTCTACAAATCTCTTTTTTATTTTATTTATTTATGGTCATTATTTATGTATTTATTTTGAGGAAGTTTCTAAAATCTACTATTACACTGTAACCAGAAACACGAGGCTCTTCGGTTACCAGTAATCTATTCGGTCAAATGGAGCCCCATGACCCAGAATTCGTCCACAACTCGAGGCAAAAAAAGAAAATCTCATAAACTGCCTGGTCGGAAGACGAGAAGAAACAGAGGAGGAAAAAAGTAGCAGAAAATCGAAATGGCCATTGCAGCAATCCTTCATCCATCATCCATTATTACCACTTCTTTCAACAAAACCCGATTCCCATCACTTCCTCAGAAGAATTTCTTCTTCAAATTTTCGGTCAAAGCTTCATCAACTTCTCTGGAGTATTCACCTTCTTCTTCATCTTCTGCTACTGCCCCGAAATTATCCACTTCAACCAGCACTTGGCAATGGAAATTCAAGGAGAACGCAATAAATGTTTATTTCGAGGAGCTTAAGAATGAGGGAAAAGGAGGGGAAGTTCAGAAAGCTAAGGAAATTTTGATGATTCCCACAATTTCTGATGTTAGCACCGTGGAGGAATGGAGAGAAGTGGCGAAAGACATTGTTGGACGAGATGGGTCGGTTAATTATAAAGCCACTATTGTGGATTGGCCTGGTTTGGGTTTTTCTGATAGGCCTAAGCTCGATTACAACGCGGATGTTATGGAGAAATTCTTTGTTGATTTATTGAACTCTTCAGACAGCCCATTAAGCAGCAGTGCAGGTGGGTAAGGATCACATAATGTTTAAAGTTTGTTACTTTTTTTGAATTCATTTGTTTCCAGCTTATAAATTTGAGTTCTTTTGCTTGTATAACAAAATACTGTCTGTTTTTTGGCTGGTACTTTCGATTGCATTGTTCTATGTGGGTTGGATATGTTAATATAGTTCATGAAGTTTTGATTTTTGATGCATACATACTATTATCTATTCAATTAGGTAGGATTATAACTTTTATTGTAGAAGATTTGCTAAAGTTTAAAACCTTTGGTGTAGAATTGATTCCCGGAGTTACGTTTAATTCAACTTATGGCTGTTTAAGTGTACTCGAAAATTTCTAAAATTCTACTTGTTTGAAGGAATCAGATATATGTAGTAAACTAAGGTTTTCTTGGGTATGATTTCAAAATTTTAGTGTCAAATCTTTCCACCAGTACCTAGCATGCTCGAGCCCTTCTAGCATTTTAGTTTGTTGTGCGCTGACATTATCATTCCCTGCGAAATGTTTGCGTTGCAGGTAATGATTTGGCTGTTTTTGGAGGAGGACATGCTGCCACAATCGCTGTTCGTGCTGTGAATAAGGGTTTAGTTAAACCGAGTGCCATTGCTGCTATTGCGCCAACCTGGGCAGGTCCACTTCCTATTGTGTTTGGAAGAGATTCGACTATGGAATCAAGGTAATACCTTTACATTGTTTGGTGGCACCCTTCCAATGTATCCTTCTGTGGCTCTGTCTTTACTCTTGTGGTTCTTAAGTTATGTTGTATGTAAAAATCATCCTACAACCACTATAAATTTGATGATTGATTAGGCTACTGACAAGTTTCTACATATCTTTTTGGGGTGAGGGCTATTGTTGTGTGTGTGATGTCATGATTGCTGTGTCTGCCTTTCTTGTTTGCTCAGCTATACTCTTGGCAGTCTGGAGAAAGTTCCCGTTAGTTATATTGGTGTACTTTTACCAGAGGAAACTCCAAAAATAGTCCCTCACATATAGCAGACAACTATTTTAGTCATCTGTAGAAAGAAACGTCTTTTCAGTTCCTAACTTTCCTGCTGTGGCTCATTTTGTCCTTAACAACCTACGTGTATAAGAACCCTCCTATTAACATCATAGAATGCATGCCACAACATGTTCAATTGCAAAACTATTACAGTATGTGATAGGCATGGGATGATCCCTGAGTTTACTTTTGTGTTGTTAAAACTTTTATATTATGGCAGCTTCTCCTTCATTTCGCAATGCTGGATTATGAACTGTGACTTGGCATTATTAGCCACCTTCATTAGAAATCTTTTGGTGCATTGGAGTGATTCAGTTTCTGATGTAGTTGAAGTGACCTTAGATACTTTAGAATGGACTTGAATAGTACAAATATCGGAAAGGCGACATTTGATTTTGGCAGATGTTGTTATGTTTTGTTTAAGCTAATTAGCTAAGTTGATCATTGAAATTTTTTTGCCTAGTTGCTTGTACTTTAGATATTCATGAGCTAGGTAATTGAAAACTTTATCTGCCACTAGATGCACTATTATTATTATTATTATTATTTTTTTTTTTGGCAAAATTTTGAGTAGAAGGTTATATCCCTTAAGAATTACATTTTAGCTTAGTTTGTAATTGCTTCTTGAGTTTGGGAATTTAATTTGCAGCGACAAGCATTGGCAATTTGATTATTCATGACGATTGACTTAGTTTTTCCTCTGTTTTTCTGGTTTTACCAGATATGGATTTCTTAGAGGCACATTAAGGGCCCCTGCTGTTGGTTGGATGATGTACAATGTGCTTGTCAGCAATGAGAAGTCAATACAGTCTCAGTATAAATCCCATGTTTATGCAAACCCTGAAAATGTGACCCCAAGTATAATAGAGAGCAGATATGAACTCACAAAAAGGTCAGGTGCTAGATACGTGCCTGCTGCATTCTTGACTGGTTTACTTGACCCGGTAAAGTCTAGAGACGAATTTGTTGACCTCTTTGCAAAACTTGAGGGAGAGATTCCGGTTTTAGTAGTGTCAACTAAAGGTGCTCCCAAGAGGTCCAAAGCTGAGATGGATGCACTCAGGGGAGCTAAAGGAGTAAGCAAATTTGTTGAATTGCCTGGTGCCCTCCTTCCTCAAGAAGAATATCCTATCGTGGTAGCTGAAGAGCTCTATCGATTTTTGCAAGAGAATTTCAGTTGAGAGTATTCTACAAGATATGTGCTTCATCATGGGTAACAACTTATGAACTTTCTCATTGTTTACCCCTTATACATGTTTTTCTTGGGTGTTATAGATTATACATATGTGCACAGTTCATGTTTATCATCAAATGAAATTTGAAAAGTCTGTCTTACACTTTAAATCATAAGTGAATGGATTTGCTTCTCAGAGAGCATTTGTGTTCGACACACTGTAATTGTAATATTAGTGAACCTGGTGATGCGGTATTATCCATGGTGTAGTTAAAACCAAAAACCTACAAAGAACTTGTGAATGGATCTGTTAGTTGCTCTTATACTGCGACAGCAATGTGGTTAATCTGTATTTTCGCTTGTTTAGTTAGCATACAGACTAGAATTTATAGATAAATGAACGTCATTTTACTGATGGAATACGACTAGAGCACTGAAATTGATGCATGTTGAGTTTGCTGCTAAGAAGTTAAACATAGGTTGGTAACGAAGGACACATACACATGTACAACAAAAATTGAAAACACATTCATCAACAATTGTTGAAGAACTAATGAAGTAGCTCCAACATAAGCTCAAGTGAATCTGTAATCGATTCGTTGAAGATACTGAACAAAGCCGATATACTTGTCACGAGGAGGTGTAGTTTCTTTCACCACAGGGAGGAGGTTTAGAGCTTCAACCCATTTGAGAATGAGTGGATTTCGTTGAGGAACAAGAATTATAACACCTAAAAGCTTCTTCTTGTGCCTTGTGAGAACCAAAAGTTGCAGCTATATGATATCTAAAATCCCTAGCTTTTCAGCATTGATACCAACAATTCCATCTGGAAAGAAATACTTACTTCATCCCATTTTCTAATATCACTAGGTTCTCGTGCAGGCTAATGATTTTTTAGCTTTCTATTTTCAAGTTGCAATCTTAATCTTAATAGTCCTTTCGTTCCACCTTACGACACATCAGTGTAAGTTTATTATATTCATTATCTTTGAAATTATGTGCAGGCTTTTGTTTTGAAATGCCGGAAACCCATTGAAGACGAGCAAAACTCACGTTCATGGCAAAATCCTGTAAAATCGGTATAGCAAATATTTATGTTCTCCATCGATCTTAGAATGATTATCTTGTTTATCATTTGATAAAATAATAAAATAAATATGACAATCATTTTGATAGAGTGAGTTGTATATAAAAACATATGCAATTGTTTATCGTTTTAAATATATCACCAGTTTCCCAAATTACGCGCACACTTATATTAATTTTAGTCAAGAAGATGATGAGTCTTAATCTGGTTTTAAAAACCACGCAAAAACTATATGCAATATTTCACTATATCAAAAAAAATAAAACGCTTTTTTTCAACTTAACTGAATCCTCTTCTGCAAACCAAAGGAAAAAAAGACAAATAGACATAATCCAATGGACTATATATATATACATATATAGTGACTACATTCATGTTTCTTGTCTCTTCTCTAATAATAAAGGAAAAAATGGTCAAATGGGAATAGTACTATGATGTTTATATTAAAGTATCCTTTGTCTATGTTAAGATATTAAACATAAAAATATGCATCGGTAATATAAAAAGTGGATTAAAAAAGGTAATGGGAGGGTTAGGTGGGACAAGTAAGGGTTAAAATTAGAGTGACTATTATCGGTGAGGTTCGGTAAGGTGGTTAAGAGAGAATTAGGATGAGAGATTTTGATTCTCGGTTGAATCATTTTTATTTTTTTTTGAAAAAAAAGACTGAATAGTGGACTAATTTTTATTTTTAAAAAGAAAAACCTTCATTAGGTGCAACTGTAATAATAAGCAAACATAGCCTGGATTATTTAATTGTTGATTGATGGATGAGAATCTCATTAGTTCGACGGTCCTTGTTATTGATGTGATTTCTGAATATCCAAATTGATTAAATACTGATCAAGCTTAAAAAACAAACCCTCAGTTAACATCCTCTTTTTATTCATATTGATATTTAAGTAATTTACAAATGGTTTAATCACTGTTGGTAATAATAGACACTGCTCTATATGTAAAGAAAAAATAAAATTGAGGTTTTAAAAAAATTCTGATTTGGACAACATGGGGAACTGACGAAGTTATTGCAATAGTCACATGATTTTCACTCGAGACTAACCAAATTTGATTGGTATCAATATGGCAATGTTAATTTTATATGTATATATACTTTATAAATAGCAAGTTTCGTCCATTCTCTTAACTTTTTTACATAACTTAAAAGGGAAAACTGTTGGATATTTTTAATGATACTTATCCTTTATATAAATTTAATAAATCAAATATTATGGCCTTTTTTTCTTTTGTAGAAAGGTAAATTATTATTTCTCAATGTCAACAATGGTCTTTTTCTTAAAAGACATTTTCTGAAGAAGCATTAAAAGAGAACCCTTTAATTTTAAGCAAAATTTAATGGCTAAAACATATATTTTTTACATTCAAAATGTGAACAATTTTTTATTTCATCAATAGAATTAGCAAAACAATGAAGAAGTTGTCAAAGTATATAAATTCCTTGGGCTCCCATGCATTTCAAAACTAATTGGCAATGAGTAGGGTGATCTTTGGCACTTATATACAGAGTTATTTCTCATTTCGATGGCGATGTGGGACAGATTATACACCTTAACAAAAGTCAACTTTAAACAATTCCAGTTTCTTCTAGACTTGAAATACAATGTCCATTTTATATCATCTTTATGTGATTTGAATTTGATTTATGATTGGGCTGTGAATAATTTCCTTTGACGCCTTTTGTTAGTGGTGAGGATAAATTGGTGTAACAAAGAAGAAGTCAGACTTGAGATCCACTAAACTAATCATGTTCTTTAAGAGATGTAAAAAAAATTTGTTACGAAGACAGCTCTGATGTAACTGATGACCAATTCCTTTCAGATCTTTCTTCTTTTAATACCAAGCCTATTCTTCAGTTCTGGTGACCACTCTCTTAGAAGTGTCTCCATTTCGGATCTTATAAGTGGACGATCAATGCTAAAAAGGTATGTAGACGGTAGAAAATATATATTAATACTTCTTACATCCTAAAATTATTGTTTAATTTGAATTTTAGTTTTTAATTTAATTTATATTAAAATTTAAAATATAAATTGAACAATAATTTCGAAACGGAGAAATATTAACGTGCGTACTCAAGACGCCGAATAGCTCATGTCGAGAGGAATGACCTTTATAGCTTGAAAATCATGTATATACTAATACTTCTCTTAAATAGTGCTTCATTAAAGAAGACTTTTAAAAATAATGAATGATATCGACAAGTCCACAAAGAAATAGTGCTTCATTAAAGAAGACTTTTAGAAAAAGTAAGGAGACGTTTCATACACGCCAGGAGACTTTCTTTTGTGCAATATTCCAATGTTAAATAGCCAAAGATTAGGTGAATAATAGTTTTTTGTTTTTAAGTTTTTAATTTTTTGGGCGATGCATAAAAATTTACTTAGCATGAATAAATAGTACATAAATGGTATTGGATCGTAGTGATTTCTAGACATTGTAGTTTCAGCTAGATTTTTAATTATGTTTGCACAATTTTTTTAAAAAAAATAAAAAAATAAAAAATAAAAATACTAGGGAAATTCCCAAAAATACATCCATAAACAAAATAATCAACGTGACATTAAGCGGAAACTTTTATACTACTTTTAAGAGACTGATCGAATACAATATACCACAAATTCTTTATTTACCTGTGTATTATGCAATGCAATAAAAGCAACAATGCAGAAAGCACAATCAAAACATATATTAAGACCTTGTGAGAATATGAGAAACTCGAAAATCGAAAATCGAATTGTGTGGTTTTTCTATACCATGATTAGGTAGGAATTGAGGCGGGCCAGATTTCATCAATGTAACCAATAATGAAGATCCTCTCAATTATTAATTTCCCATTAAGAACAATGACGAGAACCTTCCCTTGAATTTTTTTTTTTTGGATTTGATTGAAGAAGAAATCTGCTCTTGTTACTCAAATTTTCTTCTACATTTTCAAAACACCAGGGATGCCTATGATTTTCAGGCTAATTGTGCCCTCGTCGCAAAATCCCAAATCCAATGTAGAATTACTTTCTTTTCCTTTGCCTTATTAATTTTCTTCTTGATCGGGATCCGTTAATTTTCTTTCTGAGAAACATTTTATAAGTATCAGAGATTACATGTGGACAGGATTTATAAAAGAAGAGATAATACAATTACGGAATGGCGGGAGAAATTACACGCGACTATACCTTGATCCGGTGATTGAAATACCTCTTAATTATCCTTTCCAGTCCAGCATTAAAAAAGAAAAAACGTAATGCTTGTTCTCTAGGTATTTTCTGGGCTTCTTTCCTCTGATCATCAGAAAATGTGAAATGGTATGATTAATACATATTGATATGGTTATTCGATTAATATATATTACTACAATTATTTGGTTTGAACTTTGAAGGTCTTTGTAAGTGACAGCTTATTTAGCTATATCACTTCTATCTTCAATTAATTACTAAATACTTGTCCCGGGCGAATGCCCGGGGATCACCTGACATTTAATACAGTTCAGTGATAAAATAAATTATTAGAAAGGGAATAATACTTCTTATAAGGTGTTCAAACATATTTTATTTTAATAAAGAATCAGATTAGATTTTACATTCATCAAAATAATAAGCCGTTTAAATGAAAATTGTTCGATTGACCATTGGACAACACTAAAACGTTGTCTCTAGCTAACTGGTAGTATATAGATACAAATATATATTTAATTTAGGAGAGGAAGCAGCTAACTAGTTGCCAAATACACCTGCAAAAACAACAGGAATACGAACAGGTTATCAGGCCAAAATATAACAAAAAATAAATGCTCATGAATATATTTTCGGAGAGACAACGTAACATTTATTTTGTGCTTCTCTGCCCTACAAAGTCAGCAAGAGTTGGGATATTGGCTGTTCAAGTTAAATTCCATAAGTAAAGCAGCAAAATATCACATGTATTTTTTCTTTTATGATTACAGAGAATTTACAAATTTACACAAACACCACCAATAACCGACTGTTGTAGATAGAACAAACTTCACTTTAGGAGTATCAAAATAGATTACAATACTCTTATGACTACACTGATTAATGGATTATCACTTTAACATTAGGTAAGCCAGTTAGAGTGCACAAAAGATTACTACAAAAGGTATAGTAATTTCGATGAGTCAACACTTAAAGCGATTTCAGGAGTTTTAACCATAACACCAATTGAAATTACATTTACAATGCCACATTAAGTGTACAAAGAGCATCTAAATAAGCAATATAACGGTTTTGTCTCAGTCAGAATTCTCAAACCTAAAACCTGTGTCAAATGCATATTTGAAACCCCAAGAGAAAGAAACTCTATGATAAAAGTAGAGATTCCAATGTTTGTTATTACATACAACATCATCTTGGCATAAAGCTACCCGAAACATGAAGTTCTTTCGTAATTCTCTAATCTGAAAAGAAAGAAAGAAAATGCAGATGAGGACCGATGATAGTTTAAACTTGATCCATCTTTAAAAAACACTAAAAGTAAAGTAGCATACAACTATGAATTCCCAAAATTGATAACTTCTTGTATGCTATGTTAAGAAATTAAAAGAAGAAATACCCAGTTCAATTGACTGTGGCCCTTGGTAAGAAGAACAATCTGATCGTTTAGGATCCTTCTACTGTGAGCTTTGAAACAAAGCCAAAGAAACAAAGCCAGAGAATCTGTTGATGGACTTGACAAATTAAGTAACCAACCACTTTAAACAGAAGACACCAAACACTATAAAGAGAGAGTTTGACAAAAACCTTAAAACAATGCAAAGATGGAAATTTCACTAATCAAATCAAAACCCTTTCTTTGCAAACAACACAAAATTAGTGCATTAAAAAACCTACAATCATTATTTGGTTTCTCTAAGTTTCAAACTAAATGTAATCTGAAGCTAATGTAAAACAACCCAGCAGTATGAAAATGATCTGCAGAATCAAATAACATAATTTATTTTTTAGTAAAAAAGAGCTACTTTAGGACCCATGGTCACTTTAGCAGCTTCAGCGAGCTCCTCGACTCCCTGAAGCAACACAAACCGTACTTTGACCCCACAATTAAAGGAAGGGAATAAAAATCGAAAAAGAGTGCTTTATAATTCAAATTCATAACCATTATCAATTCTCTCGAATGGATCAATATCATTATCAAAGTGACAGTCTTCCAGTATCAATATACATATATTCATCAACCATCATCATCATTATCATTATCATCTAAGAAAAGAAAACACAATTTCCCCAGTTTCATCGAAGCTTTGAGCTCCTTCCTTCACCTCTTTCAAGGATAGGGCAGATTTAAATTTAGATTCGCCATATTCGTTGTGACCCGAATACGCCGGTGCTGCAATGATCCTGATTCGACTTCCACTCTGAATCAGAACCACCGGGGGATGATTTTCGGTCAGGCGGCGGCGGTGCCGTCGTCGTTGGCTTCTGTTTATTCCCCTTTCAATTTGGATATAGGCGAAAGGCAGCCCACTTTGGAGTAGATGATATTCCAATTGGAGATGGAAGAGGCGGCTTCCAGAAGGGCAAAATTTCTCGACGAAAGTTACCCTCGATTTTCTCTGGACAGAAAAGATGTCATTTACCGATTTCTTTCTGGATGAAGTATGAAGAGAGTTTGACGGAAACTACATTTGAATTTTGATTTTACTGATTCAATGGAAAGATTGTCGGGAGGATTGCGTTGTGGAACCTATCCATCCGGAGATTTTTTGGGATGAATTTGAAGTTTATTTTTTGACACCCGTTTACATTGCTGAAATTGGGGGTGAGTTTATGCTGATAGAGCTGAAAATTGGGGATTCTTTCATCTTTTTATTTATCTTAACTTTTTCACTATAACTGTTCTATTTATTTGGGACCATTTTAGGAACTATTTTCCTGAATATATCTTGTCCTACGTGTCAAAAATTATTTTGTACTGGAAAAAAAAACTTTTTAGCGGGAAAAAAATAAACGTAAAGTTGATACATGTCCTTCTTGTATGTTGGTTTAATTAATTACAACCATGGATACTCCCTTTCTCCCAAAATTATTGTCTAGTTTGGGTTTTCATTTTTAGTAGAAATTGAACTAGAATTTAAAACTAAAATCGGACAATAATTTTGAAATGGAGAGAATCATACTAAACACCATGCTCAGCCATCAAAATCATCCGTCCACTAACTATAGTATTATTTTTTTGGTAAGGGTCCCCTAATTATTAATAAGTTATGATTTGCAGGATTTGTTGAAATCCATCGATCATTCAGGAAACAGATAATGTCAAAGATACTGGTTGTCAGCTTGAATTGTAGTTTAAATTTAATTAACCAGCAAGCCAAATAATACTGTTCTTCTAAAAGAATTGCTTTACTGACTCTGAGGCCTACGGAAAAAAACTTCATCTTTGAATGATATCCCTCATACGAGTGTGCATGGTACACAAAGTTAAACAGATGATTATTTGTATAGCCGTTTTAAGACCATCGTTACTTTTCTAACCTTTCTATCAAATGAGTATCTATTTCGTCTATTCGAGAAAAATGAAACTGGTGTTGCTTCCACGATTGTTGGCAAAAGATAATAAAAGGAATAATAAATTTATGCTGCATTTGTAAATACTAATTCTTTAATCCGGGAAGTCTTAATTAACACATCCCTACAAAGGCTTGTTTATTTAGAATTTTTGTCTTTTTGAACATCATTTCAAATGAAATACCCAACAGCGTAATTTGCACTAGGATTAAAATAATCACATTCTGAAGATCAAATGCTTGCAATTCCATCCCAATAACCCCAACACACACACACACACACACACATACTCCACTACGGCACACCACCCAATCCAAAAGAACAATGCTTTAAAAAAATAAATATTTAATTTCATTAATCATACAAAAAATTGTCTACCGACAATTAACAAAAAAGAAATTATAGTAAATAAAAACATTACAACGGGTAAACAATAGAATCTATGAATCAAACCGTTGCAAAAACCGACATAATCGATTTTCTTTTGATGGGCTTATCACGTACCATTATCATACTTCTAAAGTTACAATTCATAGATGTGATAAGTAGATCCATGATGACTGCATGTTCTCTTATCAAGTGAATCTGAAATTGATTTTCTGAAGGTATTGCAGAAAGCCAACAAACTTGTCTTGGGGTGGGGTAATTTCTTTCACCACAGAGAGTTGGTTTACGGTTTCCACCCATTTCACCATGAGCGGGTTTCTTTCCGGATCAAAAATTTTGACACCTATGGCTTCCTCCATAGCCTTGAAGAAACCAAAGCTGGAAACCATCATAATATCCAAGATCCCAAGTTTTTCAGCACTTATATCAATAGTTCCGCCTGGAAAGAATTCTTCTTTCATCCCATTTTCTAATACCACAAGCTTCTCTTGCACCTCCGCAAGGCCTTCTTTTTGCGTTTCCATGTCCAAAGTGTAGAGCTTTCCTGTGTTTTCTAGTATCTACAATTTGAAACTCAACAAATGAATCCATAACTAGTAACAAACAATAATACTCTCTCCGTCCCAAAATTATTGTCTACTTTGAGATTTCACTTTTAGTACATTTTTAACTAGAAATGAAAATCCAAACTGGACAATAATTATGGGATAGAGGGAGTACAATTTACTAAAAAAAAAAAAACAAAAACAATTAAGAATGTTAGAAAAGAAAAAGGAAGCAAACGACAAAAACATGATATATATACAATATACCTTTTGAATGTAAGCAACCCAGAAACGAATCCTGGCTCTTTCAAAGGGATCTCTTGGCAGGAGTTGAGGTCCCATATCCGGCCAGGTTTCATCAATATATTCAACAATGATAAGTGATTCAATGATGAATTTTCCATTATGAACTAGGACGGGAACTTTTTTATAAAGTGGGTTGGATTCAAGAAGAAATTGGCTCTTGTTAATCAAATTTTCTTCGACATATTCAAAAGGAATGCCTTTGATTTTCAGGGCCAATTGCACCCTCTTCACAAAAGGGCTTGCCCAATGCCCATGAACAGTTACTTGGCCTTCCGGTTGAACCATCGTTTCTTTTCTAATTTGCAAGTTGCAACTTCAATTGGCACAGAACAATTTATGATATTCGAAATTCTAAAACAAAGGTTTTCTTACATTTATAGGCACTACTAGTCAAGATGGCAATTCTCAAACAAAGGTTTTCTTACTTTTATAGGCACTACTAGTCAAGATGTTGCTCAGTTAAACACGGACTGTTGATCGTTTTTGTACGTTGCGGTCAACACTGGTTTGCTGTTAGAATTTGTTGACTAAAAAAGTGATGATTTAAAAACTTACCAAATTCATCTCATATACTTGTCATTCACTCGCTGGTTAACATTGTTTAATTAATGACATCAATAATCGCTGAATGACACGCAAGATAAGATAGTACAAAGGTGAGTGGAATTCAGCAAGATAGTAACCGTAAATACAAATAGTCAAAATGGTAATCGCATAAAATGCCATTCATTTAATAACGTTTGCTGCTTAGATATGCAAGTTTGAATTCAGCGCTTTTGGACATTACAATTTGAAATCTTCTACAATTAGACAACGAATGTTAATTTATGCCATTCGAATATGTTTTACTCTTTTTTTTTTTTTTTCTGATAATGAATATGATTTTGCTTGATCGTGAATTAAATTCCCTGAATTTTTATATGCTGATGATTTGATGTTTTGCAGCCTCCTTTTATTTATTTGTTGAGGACCGGTAAAGTTTTAATTATTTAATTAATTAAATTATATGGCTAGATTCATGCAACAAAGAATAGTCATTCCTGCTGAAAATACATCGGACTAATATCTTCTACGGTAAAATGTATTTTTTTAAAACAAAACAAAAATTTCCAATCCAAATTACACTAAGGCATACAGCTTTTTAAACGTTTACTTGGAAAATCCCGAGATAATTCTAAACCTGGCTATAAACTTTTCGCACATTGTTATTTATGTCCTTTTGGAAACTTAGTTTGTTTTAGAACAAACGTGGTCCTAGCTTGATGGTATGTTGTCTAGTATTTCCGAAACAAAAGAAAATGGTGTTTCCAAAAGAATTTCAAAAAGTAAAATTTGCTCTCTACTATCTCTCTAAAAATTTGCTCCAACCTCTCTTTAGACCTTTTTACCCACTTAGTCAACCTAACCCACATGTCAACCTCTCCGCCCAATTTAGAACCTGATGGAGGCGGCGCTCCACCTTCCATGAATTTTGAACCTGAAACAGCCATCAAAGCAACTCCCCCTCCCCCCCTCCTCACCTCCCATTGACCCTCGATCAACAAAAAAATCAAGACACACTGAAAGCCAACCAACCCAAAACCAATTTCCGCAGAACCAAGTGCCACCCATGAGCTTTCGTGATTGGATGATGAAGGGGAAGAAGGTCATGGACCTATCCCTGTTTGATGATGATGAGGGATTCAAAATCTCAGAGGAGGATGTGCAACTGGAGGACTCCAATTCGACATGCAAGAAAGTGTTTGTGTCAGAGGAGATGGAAGCCAGACTTTGTAGAAATTGGAAGAATGTATTAATCTTAAAGCCAATGGGAAGGTCCATTAGTTATCTAAATTTGTGCAATAAATTACAGGAGAACTGGGATGAGATTTGCCTTAATGGATCTTGAAAGGGATTACTTGCGAAATTTCGAAATGCAGGGGATTGTCAGAGAATTCTCAACTCGTGTCCTCTCTATTTCTACGGGGCTTATTTTCATGTCCGAGAATGGGACAATTCCTTCGACCCGGTAACTGACCGCGTCAAAAGCTTGACTATGTGGGCAAGGATGCTAGGATTCCCAGTTCATTACTACAACAAAAACTTTCTCTGGTACATTGGTACCCTATTGGGAAGGGTAGTGCAAATTGACCACCAAACTGCAGCCAAATCAAGGGGAATGTTCGCTCGAATGGCGATGGAGGTGAATTTGGAGAACCCTTTGTGTCAGGAGTTGGATATGAAGTACAGAAAGCAAAAAGTAGAGTATGAGAATCAGCCTTGCATTTGTGCTTTCTGTGGCAGAGCAGGGCATCTAGTAGCAAGTTGCCCTTTCAATCCGCAAAAATCGCCGGAACTGGCACCTCCGCCGGCAACAGGATCGAGTCACTCTATGGCCAATAAGGCGGCATAAAACTGGCGATGGCCCACTGGAGAGTGGGTGTCTATTCCCACAAAGGGAAGGCGGGGACCGGATAAGACAAAGTCCAGTAGACAAAGGATCGACCTCTACACAAGCACGTGGTACTAAATTTGACTTATTGATTAGCCTTGGTGACGATGGTGAAGAAGACCAGCTGGGGGCAGCAGTACCTGAAAAGATGGATGATGAAAGCAACAAAACATCGACGCCACCTACTCAATCACTGTCATTCCTAGGTGCTCGGAAAGCATCAACACGTGAACAAATCTCCTCTACCAGGGGTGGAGCCCGCCCGCTACCAAAAACCCAGAAAAAACCAAACATGAGCCATAACCCTACAGAAATGGCCCAGAACTCTGCCACTCCCACCCAACAACAAGCCCAACAAGTTGCCTCTAATCCAATTTCGTTCCAAACAGCTGAAACCCAGAAAGCCCCACAAGCTCAAAAAGAATTCACAGCCCACTTAGCACCTACCACCCTGGACCTGCCAACCACCAAGTGATTTCTTTCGCTCCCAAAGATAACCCAAACCACGTTAGTGACCCTCCCCAAATTAACCAAGAACCCCAAAGCACTGTGTGAAACACAATCCCACACCCCATGAAAGAAGGGGAAGAAAGTCATGGACCTATCCCTGTTTGATGATGATGAGGAATTCAAAATCTCAGAGGAGGATGTTTAACTGGAGGACTCCAATTCGACATGCAAGAATGTGTTTGTATCGGAGGAGATGGAAGCCAGGCTTTGTAGAAATTGGAAGAATTTATTAATCTTAAACCGATGGGAAGGTCCATTACTTATCTAAGTTTGTGCAATAAATTACAAGAGAACTGGAATCAGATTTGCCTTAATGGATCTTGAAAGGGATTACTTCCTCGTGAAATTTCGAAATGCAGGGGATTTTCAAAGAATTCTCAACTCGGGTCCTCTCTATTTCTACGGGACTTATTTTCATGTCCGGAAATGGGACAGTTTCTTCGACCCGGTAACTGACCACGTCAAAAGCTTGACTGTGTGGGCAAGGATGCCAGGATTTCCGGTTCATTACTACAACAAAAACTTTCTCCGGTACATTGGTACCCTATTGGGAAGGGTAGTGCAAATTTACCACCAAACTGCAGCAGAATCAAGGGGAAACTTCACTCGAAGGGCGATGGAGGTGAATTTGGAGAACCCTTTGTGTCAGGAGTTGGATATGAAGTAGAGAAAGCAAAAGGTAGAGTATGAGAATCTGCCTTGCATTTGTGCTTTCTGTGGCAGAGCAGGGCATCTGATAGCAAGTTGCCCTTTCAATCCGTAAAAATTGCCGGAACCGGCACCTCTGCTTATGACAGGATCGAGTTACTCCATGGCCAATAAGGCGGCAGAAAACTGGCGATAGCCCACTGGAGAGTGGGTGTCTATTCCCATAAGGGGAAGGCAGGGATCGGAGAAGACAGAAAGTCCAGCGGACAAAGGATCGACCTCTACACAAGCACGTGGCACTAGATTTGACTTATTGATTAGCCTTGGTGACGATGGTGGAGAAGACCAGCTGGGGGCAGCAGTACCTGAAAAGATGGATGATGAAAGCGACAAAATGTCGACGCCTCCTACTCAATCACTGTCATTCCTAGGCGCTCGGAAAGCATCAACACGTGAACAAATCTCCTCTGCCAAGGGTGGAGCCTGCCCGCTACCAAAAACCCAGAAAAAACCAAACATGAGCCATAACCCTACAGAAATGGCCCAGAACTCTGCCACTCTCACCCAACAACCAGCCCAACAAGTTGCCTCTAACCCAATTTCGTTCCTAACAGCTGAAACCCAGAAAGCCCCACAAGCACAAAAAGAATTCACAGCCCATTTAGCACCTACCACCCTGGACCTGCCAAGCACCAAGTGATTTCTTTCGCTCCCAAAGATAACCCAAACCACGTTAGTGACCCTCCCCAAATTAACCAAGAACCCCAAAGCACTGTGTGAAACACAATCCCACACCCCATGAATGAAGGGGAAGAAGGTCATGGACCTATCCCTGTTTGATGATGATGAGGAATTCAAAATCTCAGTGGAGGATGTTCAACTGGAGGACTCCAATTCGAAATGCAAGAACGTGTTTGTGTCGGAGGAGATGGAAGCCAGGCTTTGTAGAAATTGGAAGAATGTATGAATCTTAAACCGATGGGGAGGTCCATTAGTTATCTAAGTTTGTGCAATAAATTACAAGAGAACTGGGATGAGATTTGCTTTAATGGATCTTGAAAGGGATTACTTCCTCGCGAAATTTTGAAATGCAGGGGATTGTCAGAGAAATCTCAACTCGGGTCCTCTCTATTTCTACGGGGCTTATTTTCATGTCCAGGAATGGGACAGTTTATTCGACCCGGTAACTGACCACGTGAAAAGCTTAACTATGTGGGCAAGGATGCCAGGATTTCCGGTTCATTACTACAACAAAAACATTCTCTGGTACATTGGTACCCTATTGGGAAGGGTAGTGCAAATTGACCACCAAACTGCAGCCAAATCCAGGGGAAAGTTCACTCGAATGGCGATGGAGGTGAATTTGGAGAACTCTTTGTGTCAGGAGTTGGATATGAAGTATAGAAAGCAAAAGGTAGAGTATGAGAATCTGCCTTGCATTTGTGCTTTCTGTGGCAGAGCAGGGCATCTGGTAGCAAGTTCCCTTTCAATCCGCAAAAATCGCCAGAACCGGCACCTCTGCTGGCGACAGGATCGAGTCACTCCATGGCCAATAAGGTGGCAAAAAGCCGGCGATAGCCCACTGGCGAGTGGGTACCTATTCCCACAAGGGGAAGGCGAGGATCGGAGAAGACAGAAAGTCCCACGGACAAAGGATCGACCTCTACACAACCACTTGGTACTAGATTTGACTTATTGATTAGCCTTGGTGACGATGGTGGAGAAGACCAGTTGGGGGCAGCAGTACGTGAAAAGATGGATGATGAAAGCGACAAAAGATCGGTGCCTCTTGTTCAATCACTGTCATTCCTTGGCGCTCGGAAAGCATCAACACGTGAACAAATCTCCTCTGCCAAGGGTGGAGCCCGCCCACAACCAAAAACCCAGAAAAAACCAAACATGAGCCACAACCCTACAGAAATGACCCAGAACTCTGCCACTCCCACCCAACAACCAGCCGCCCAACAAGTTGCCTCTAACCCAATTTCATTCTAAACAGCTGAAACCCAGAAAGCCCCACAAGCCCAAAAAGAATTCACAGCCCACTTAGCACCTACCACCTTGGACCTGCCAAGCACCAAGTGATTTCTTTCGCTCCCAAAGATAATCTAAACCACGTTAGTGACCCTCCCCAAATTAACGAAGAACCCCAAAACACTGTGTGAAACACAATCCCACACCCGATGAATGACGTCCCCCCCCCCCGACCTTGTTCTGGGAAAAGGATTCAAGACCTATGATAATCCGGTGGGGATGGAGTTGCAGACAACTAAGGAGGATGGTGGTGGTGAATATCATATGGCTAAAATCGCTAATGTTGAAGCTGCGATTTCTCCTTCTGATTAAGCATCCTTGGGTTTCGATTCTTTGTAAATAGTTTTATTAATGAGTCTCAAATTACTTTATTGGAATGTGCAAGGTGCACGGTCAGAGCAATTTCAAAGCAAGTTTAAAGAGTTGATGTCTCAGTATTGCCCCGATATAGTGGCAGTGATGGAACCAAGAATCCGAGGGAAAGACGTGGACGATTTTGTTAGGCGCAGTAAACTTGTTCTTCTTGTAGGATTGAAGCTGCGGGTTTTGCAGGTGGAATATAGGTCCTTTGGAAGGATTGGGTTGATGTGGAAATCCTTAAATTACATTGGTAATTTATCCACACGCGGGTCATGGTAGGAGTTGAAAGTTGCTTGGTGACTTTTGTTTATGCCTCACCACAATCAACAGTAAGAGAAGACCTGTGGATGGAATTGCATAAATTAGCTGTTGATATTGAAGAACCTTTGCTGTTGGGGAGTGACCTCAATTGTACTTTCCCTGAATCGGAAAGAAGAGGGGGAGGGCGCCCAACCTCAGTGGCCCTTGTAAACTGTTTGCTGATTGGATGGAGAATGCGGGAATGTTGGAGCTTCAAACGTTGGGTTCAAAATTCACTTGGAACCTAGGTAACCTGCTAAAGAGACTTGATCGTTTTGTATCAAATGACTAATGGATTGCTAAATACCCGTTTGCAGTTTGCCAACATCTACCAAGAGTCGGTTCAGACCACAATCCCCTGTTCGTGTGTGTTAAAGGTCCCGATAAGCAGACAAGTCGGCCTCCTTCCCAGATGCAGTACAAAACTTCACTAAAGCGGTGGAGACTTGGAACATTGAAACTTTCGGAAACATCTTCCAAAGAAAAAAGTGAATTCTAGCATGCATCGGTGGCATTCAAAGGGTCAGGGAGAGATACTATTCCAAGAAACTGGATGACCTTGAGAAAGAACTGATTAAGGACCTGGAGGTGATAATTTCCCAAGAAGAACTTCTATTAATTCAAAAATCATCACGAGAATGGTCGATCCACGGGGATAGGAACATGAAATTCTATCACTCTTTTGTTAGGGGCTGTCGCAGGAGGAGTAGGGTGGCAGCTTTATTAAACAAGGCTGGAGAAATGGAGTCGGATCAAGGTAAACTTGGGGAGATGGCTTTGAATTTCCTGAAGAATTTATACACCACAACTCCGAGTCCCACGGAGCCTTACTCAAGTCGGAGTCCCTTCCCTTTATTGAGGAGTGAACTGAAACATGAAATGCTTGCTGAAGTTAGTGAAGAGGAGATCCATCGAGCTCTGAAAGAGATGCACCCTCTAAAGGCGCCGGGGGCTGATGGTTGTAATGCCATGTTTTATCAAAAATAGTGGAAGTCGGTGGGTTCCTCTCTTTGTAATCTGGATCAAAATGTAATCCAGGAAGGGGGCAGCATTGAAGATCATAACAGAACCTTCATTGTGTTTATTCCTAAACTAGAAAATCCTAACACAATCAAGGACTTTCGCCCAATAAGTCTTTGCAACACCGTTTATAAGCATGTCACAAAGGGTTAGCAAATAGAGTTAAACCGGCGCTTCCGGAGTTGATTGGGCCAGCCCAAGTGAGCTTTGTACCGGGACGCCATATAGCCAACAACATCATCCTTGTGCAAGAGGCCATCCATTCGATGCAAACAATGAAGGGGAGAAAACGTTTTATCGCAATAAAAATTGATTTGAAAAAGGCCTATGATATGGTGCACTGGGACTTTGTTGAGGATACACTTGACCAAGCGGGTTTTCCAACTAACTTGGTACGAAGCATCATGCGTTGCATCACCTTGGCTTCTTTGCAAGAACTATGGAATGGTATCCCATTGGAGGAATTCAAACCCTCTCGTGGCATAAGACAAGGTGACCCAATTTCACCTTATATCTTTGTGTTGTGTATGGAAAGACTTGCCCACACGATACAAGAAAAGGTGAACCGGGGGGAATGGAAGGCACTATAGTTTCGTCGGTCAAGGTTCAAACTCTCGCTGCTACTTTTTGCAGATGATGTCATACTCTTCTTGGAGGCATCTCACAGCCAAGCGGCCTTGTTGAAAATCATCTTGGAGCAATTCTGCCATGCTTTTGGGCTGCGAGTAAGTGAGCCTAAGACAATAATATTCTTCTCCAAAATTGTGGGTTCCGGGCAAAGGAGACAGCTAGCTGGCCAGTTGGGGTTTAAAGCTGTTGCCAATTTGGGCAAGTACCTTGGGGTTCCCTTGATTCACGGCCGAGCGAACAATCACACCTATGAGCATATCATCGAAAAAGTTCGTAGGCGGTTGGCGGGCTGGAATACTACATCCCTATCCTTTGCGGGGAGGGTGACTCTTGTGAAGTCAGTTCTTTCAACTTTACCGTATTACAATATGCAAACGGCGATGCTCCCTAACAAAATGTGTGAAGGAATCGAAAGACTTTGTTGCCATTTTATTTGGGGAGGAAATGAGGATACGGCCAAATTGAGTCTTGTGGCATGGGATGATATTTGTGTTTCAAAACATGTTGGGGGCCTGGGAATTAGGAAGCCCAAAATGATGAACAAGAGTCTGCTAATGAAGTTGGGTTCGATGGTTATAAGGGGAAAGCAGGCCTTTTGGGTGAAGGCTTTGGAAGCCAAATATGGGCCAGCCGATCTAATCAGCCTAGGAGCGAAAAAGTCCACCAAACGTTCGGCGGTTTTCAACTCCATCCAGAAAATCTAGAAGCCCTTGGTTCAGGCGATCCGATGGAGTGTGAATCATGGATACCTCATCAAGTTTTCGACTGATTGTTGGACCCCAGGTACAGGCCCATTATGCGAGAAAGCTCGGACCCAATTCCACCGAACCAATTGTTGTGGGGTGAATAAATTTGTTAATTAACGAAGGAGGAAGTTGGAGATGGGAACTCTTTCAGCACCTCTTGCCGGCGATGGAAGTCATGAAAGTCGCCGCCATTTGTCTGCTGCAACCAGAACAGGGAATCGACAGATGCATCTGGCCACACGCTAGTACCGGCAAATTCACTACTTCATCAGCTTATAAATTTTTGGTGCAACAGGGGGCGGATAGGAATCATCCTCTGTGGCGGGCGGTGTGGTCCTGGCCCGGACTGGAACGGATAAAATCTTTCTTATGGCAAGTAGCAAGGGGGAGACTGATGACTAACCTTGAAAGATGCCGCCGAACTTTGGCGGATTCCCCGTCTTGCCCTAGATGCGATGCAGCTGAAGAGTCCATTCTCCACGTCCTGAGAGATTGCCCGTCGGCGAGAGCCATCTGGGACCGTCTTCAACCGAGGGGTTCAGTGGGAGAGGAATTTTGGCAGGAGGATCTAAAATCATGGTTATTCCATAATTTGTTGAATGCTAGAGCAAACTCGATGAAGTGGGCATTGACATTTGGGATAGCTATTTGGAAAATTTGGGCCTAGTGTAATGAATTGATTTTTAGAAATTCTTGGAAATCTGTTGACCGAAAAGTTTGGGAGATTGAGATGAAGGTTGTAGAAATGAAGGAGGCTCTGATGCTACAAAAAAGAGTAGGAAACCTGGCACCACTGAGGGAATAGAGAATGATTCACTGGCTTCCCCCACCGGGAGGAACCTATAAGGTGAACATTGATGGAGTGTTTCACGTTGGAACAGGGCACACAAGGGCAGGTGGGTTAATCAGAGACCACCTTGGACGATGGGCGGGTGGTTTTAATATGAATATAGGCTTTGCAATGGTCACAGGGGCTGAGCTGTGGGGGCTCCTTCAAGGGCTGATGCTAGCCTGGAATATGGGACTACGCTGGATTCAGGCGGAGGTCGACAGTGAATCGGTGATAAAGTGCATTGGGGAGGAACGGCAGAATCATGGATTACACGCTGGCATTATAGCCGGCATCCAAGAGCTCAAGCAAAGGGATTAGGTACTGGAAATAAAACATTGCCACCGTGAAGCTAACTTCGCAGCGGACTGTCTTGCGGGTCTGCAAAATCAATAGGAATGGGGGTTGTGTAACTTTTGTGATCCTCCGCTAGAAGTGCTATCATGGCTCCGTCACGATGTGATCGGGGTAGAATACCAGCGGAATGTAATAGTTTAGCATTAAGGCCAATTGACCTCTTATCTTTGTACCCCAAAAAAAAAAAAAAAATTGTGTTTCCTCATTCCTAAAGCCAAAACTTTTGTGAGAAAACACCATTTCCAGAAGACAGGAATGAGTAAACATTTTGTATGGACATTATGCAGGGTCGGCCCAAATATTTTATAGGCCCAATTGTGAAACAAAAAAATGGGCCCTGTGAAACATCATATCTACAAATATATATATATATATATATATATATAGGGAAAATCTAGCCTCCCGTTGGCTATTTTTACGGAACCGTCCCGTCTTGTCTTCAGCCAATCAAAATTGAGGGTATTTAGATGTAACCATGTGGTGAATAACATTCTATAATATCATAAACTAATTGAGAAAATGATCACTTTTGCCCAAAACATCAAGTTTCTGGCCAATTTGACCAAAAATATTTTTGGGAAACCAAATTCATCATCTAAATTTTAACTTTTTGCCAATTTAATCCAAATTGACGAGAATTCTGTTAGATTTTGATATTTTCAATGACATTCCATCACTTTGTACAATTTTTTATAGGTAAAAAACTTTTTTGACCTAAAATTTTAACATTTTATCCCTAATGTTTTGGTTATTCAGTAACATACGATTATCTTACCATTTACCACATAATTTATCTCCTAATCTAATTCATTGCTCCCACCCTAAGCCTCTTCCTTTTCTTCCTCTTTTACTTGTTTTCTGCTGCCGTACCACCACTGCCCCTTTCCTCTTCTCTCCTAAAAATTACTATCACCACTTCCTAAATATGTGAGAATCTCAAACCATCACCACAAACATAAAAATTTGCGTCCACCAACAGTACACAATCCTCCCTCCATCACCTGCATTTTTGTCGCCGCTACTTTTCTTTAATTCCACAAAAAATTACAAAATATTTTACTTAATTTTCCTTTTTTTCCCTTCTTCTTTCTAAAAAATTGTACAAAATAACGGAAAAGGAAAAAATAGCGGTTACAGCGTTTTGACCCTGCCATCAATTTTACCCTATTGATGTTCGATTAGCCAATTTTATCCTTTATGTTTGAAATTTTTGTCAATTTCATCCAATTAGTCAAATTTCCGTTAAACTTAACGGATCTCTGTTAGTTTTTAACAAAAATACCCCAATTATTTTAAAATATTATAAAGATAACTCACAAAATATTATTTGAGTTATTCGGAACTTGAACGTTCTTTTCATCCTTTTATTTGCTTTAAAAAAATGTAAAAATAACAAATTACCCCTTTTCACTTGTATTCATTTTAATTAAAAAAACTATTTCATTTTATTTCTATACTACTTTTCATAACCATCAAAATATACTATATGATCTTTAAAAAATAATTATTTATTTTCAACAATATTTTTCATGTGCAACACAATTGTGTTGGGTTTAGAGGTAATTTTGTCTTTTTATATTTTTTAAAAATTTTTAATGTGTTTTATTTTATTTTTTTAACAATTTTCTTCTTGTACTCTCTGACTTGTATATGTTGGCACTAGTATAATTACTATATTTTAAGAGAAAAATTTACCTTTTGTATTTCAATTTCGAGGTTTAAAAAAATATAAAAAAATATGCTGTTAAAAAATATACGTATTTATCTTTTTTATGAAATTCAATGATTGCTTATATAGTTTACCCATCGGCAAAGTAAGAATAGCAATTACTAAAAAAGAATAAAAATTGTGTTAACCAAATTTAAAACAATTCATCATCGTAGAGTAAATAAATTAGCACTTTTTCCTATTTCAAATGATTATCTAATTTTTATATTATTTTTACTGGCACAAACAAAATAATCATTTTAGGCTAGATCGAGTAAAATTTATATTTCGTAACTTATCAATTAATTACAAGAAGTCAAGGAGGAAAGACTTGCTTAGCAGTTTTCTTTTTTTTTTTTTGGATTTTTTTCATTTTTGTTTAGAATGACAACCTATTAATTTTCGAATTTATTTCAACTCGATTTTTTCTTCCTCATTTTCTTTATTTTTAAACTTTTTTTATAATCTATGAAAAAAAAGGTAAATTAATTAATAAAATTTAGTAATTATACTGGTAGTAACAGATACAAGTCAAGAAGTATAAGAAAAAGAATACTAAATAACAAAAAATAATAAAATTAATTAAAATTTTAAAAATATGAAAAAATTACTTTTGAACCAAACTCACATGTTTGCACATGAAAAATAGAGTTTGAAAATAAATACTTATTCTTTTAAAGATCTTGTAATATATTTTGATGGTTATAAAAAGTAGTAAAGTGAAATAAAATTAAATAAAAATAAATAAATAAATAATGAAAAGAGATTATTTTGTTGATTTTACATAATTTGGGGTTATTTTTATGATTTTTTGATACTATTGAGATATTTTTTTGTTAAAAATTAAATGAAATCCCTCAAGTTTAACGGAATCTGGGCCAATTGGATGAAATTGGCAAAATTTCAAACGTACAAGACAAAATTGACTAACAAAAAATCAATGGGGTAAAATTAACAACGCGGTTAAAACTTTGAGTACAACTGTAGAGAAAAAAAATCACAGGGACTAAACTTGCAAATCATAAAAAGATTGATGGATAATACAATAAGGATCCTCGTGCAAAAAATAGGAGGGGAGGGCACCGTGCCCCCGGGTATACTGGATACAGCCTCAAAAAAACTGGAAGGGGCATTAGTGGAAGTTTTGGGCATAAAATGAGTTGTACATTTAGTGTGTTGATCAAATTAAAAAGTTGTACATTTTCAAACTGGGCTGTTTTTCTAGGACGGAGGGAGTATATATATATATATATGGGAGCGGCTAGAGTCCCGTTACGTGACGGTTTCATTTAAAGATAATAATCGTAAGATTAATTAGGCTAATTAACAACGTAGGATTAAAATGAGAATGCATCATAGGTAAATATACCTAAACACACCTGATTAAACTGAAAAAATTTGAGAAATTGGTCAATTTTACCCAAAGCTTTAAGTGTTTAGCCAATTTGACCCAAAAAGATTTTTGTAAAGCCAAATCCATCATCTAAGTTTCAATTTCTGGCCAATTTCATGCAATTGACAAAAATTCCGTTACATTTAATACTTCCCCTGACATTCCGTGACGGATAAAATGACTCCTTTAAAAAATATCTCTAATCTTTAAATGACCATATCTTATAATCCGTAAAGAATTAGAGAACGTGTTATGCATGAAAATTATAGTACTCGTTGAGATGTATTCAACAAGATCTTTATCTAATATTTTTTTCCAACTTAAAAATGATCAAATTTCTTTGGGCAGAATTAAGTTGGATATCCAGTACAAACAAGTTGGACAATCAGAATGAACACAGTGGATAACCAGTTCAAACAATTTGGATAAGCATGAAAATCCGTTGGATAACCAGTACACACGAGTTGGATAGGCATACAAACCAAATGGATGGATATCCAGTACAAACCAAATGGATAACCAGTACAAACAAAATGGATAACCAAAATATCTTTTGATTCATAAAGAATTATAACAAGAATTATATATGAAATTTATAGTGCTCGATGAGATCTATCCGATAAGATCAATGTTGAATATTGTTTTTGAACTTTAAATGTATTTAAATTTTACGGGCAGAAACGAAGAAATGTGTTTTTCGTTTTTCTTTGAAAAATGGTTATCCGTTGTGTTCCTACTGATTATCCAACCGATTTAGTCTGATTATCCATTCTGTTTGTACTTGTTATCTAATTATATTTTTGACATTCACTCTTCAAAAAAAAAAAAGAAAGAAAGAAAGAAAAAATGATTGGATAAGCATTGCAAACAATTTGGATAATCAATAGAAAATAATTGGATAATCAGTACAACACATTGGATAATCAGTTCAAAAAAGTTTGACAATCATTTTCATAAAAGAGCAAGGAAAAAAAATACTAGATAACCACCACAAAAGAAGTTGGATAATTAATATGAAGACATTGGATATCCAGTTTAAAAAGATGGATAACCAACTTATTTTATATTCATATTGTTGTGTTCCTTGTATCTTTTGATTCATAAAGAATTATAACAAGAATTATATATGAAATTTATAGACTCGACGAGATCTATCCGATAAGATCAATGTTGAATATTTTTTTGAACTTTAAATGCATTTAAATTTTACGGGCAGAAATGAAGAAATGTGTTTTTCGTTTTTCTTTGAAAAATGGTTATCCGTTGTGTTCCTACTGATTATCCAACCGGTTTGGACTAATTATCCATTCTGTTTGTACTTGTTATCCAATCATTATTTTTGACATTCACTCTTCAAAAAAAAAAAGAAAGAAAAAATGATTGGATAAGCATTGCAAACAATTTGGATAATCAATAGAAAATAATTGGATAATCAGTGTAACACGTTGGATAATCAGTACAAAAAAGTTTAACAATCATTTTCATAAAAGAGCAAGGAAAAAAAATACTGGATAACCACCACAAAGAAGTTGGATAATAAATATGAACACATTGGATATCCAGTGTAAGAAGATGGATAACCAACTTATTTTAAATTAAGAAGTTGGATAATCAATATGAAGTGGATGGATATCCAGTACAAGCGAGTTGGATATCCAGCACAAACAAATTGGATATGTATACAAACCTGTTGGATTACAACTACAAAACAAGTTGGATAAGCATATAAACCAAATGGATGGATATCCAGTACAAGCGAGTTAAACATCTAGTACAAACGAAATGGATATCCAGTACAAACAAGTGGGATATCCATTACAAACAAGTTTGATAGGCATACAAACCAAATGAGTGGATATCCAGTACAAAGAAGTTGGATAACCAGTTCAAACTGATTGGATAATCACCATGAACACAATGGATAACCAATTTAGAACGAGTTGGTTATCCATCTTGTAAAACTGGATATCCACCTCTATTTTGTCCATTAGAATTAAGTCATTTTTAAGCTCGAAAAAATATTCACTATAGATTTTGTTGGATAGATCTCGACGTGTACTATAAATTTGATAAATAATTCGTTCACAAATTCTTCACGGATTGGGAGATATGCTCGTTGAAGAATTAGAGATGTTTTTTTTTGGAAGAGAGAGAAAAAATGACAGGGACTAAACTCGCAAAATATAGAAAGATTGATAAAAAAGTACAATAAGGACTAGAAATGCAAAAGATAGGAGAGGGTACACCGTGCCCCCGGATATACTGGATAAATTGCCGTTTTTTTGAAAGGTATGCCCCTTTTAGTTATTTCTATAAAAGTTAACTACATATGCATTTATTTTACAAGTTAAATTTGATCAATTTTTTATCTCAAAAAATATTGACAATGGTTCTTGATGGAAAGATCTCGTTACGTAGATTAATTTAATATATAACATATTTTTTAATTATTCATGTATTAAAAGATGTAATCATTTGAAAAAATGAGAAAAAACTAAAAAAAAATGAAAATCAAAGAAAGTGGACCTTATTTTCCTTACCACTACTCTTTTAGATATTTAAGTCATTTCAGTTCAATTAATTTTGATTTTTGTGAAACTGAACTATTTTTTTTGGGGACAAACTTTTTTTTATTAAACTAGACTATTTTTTTGAGACGGTGGGAGTATATATATATATATATATATATATATATATATATATATATATATATATCTTACTATATTAGAAACAAAAACCACACTTAAGAGAAAGCACCACCATTTGTCATGTGGCATTTCCACATCATATTTTTAAAATAAATTTTTATTTCCACATCTCCTAGACTTAAAAGGCAAATGCAATCCAAACCCACCTCCACCTCCTATTTTCGCCAAAAAGAAATCACGGCTTCATAAAAAACCCAAATCCCCATCCCCATCTCCACGACAATCGATTCCCTAATCAATCCCTTCTCCATAATTAAAAAAAAAAAAATTTCTCATCAATCATCAATTAAGAATATGTGGTGGTGGTGGTGGCGAAAAAACAAAATTCTCATTGATCTTACTTCGAGCGTTGTGGTGGTGCCATTTTAGATATTAAAATTTAAATAATTTTATTTCCACAGATCATTTGTTTGGCTTTTATTATTTTTTGTTTTTTCCATTCAAGAATAATGTTATTATTTTTATGCGTCCATCTGTTACATCTACCGTAGCCGTTGTCAGGTAATATGATGTGATTTCTTTTATAGTTAGTTAGCCTATAATTTTTGTATGATTTTAGTTCTGTTGGATTTAATTGATTAATTGGGTTTTTGTTACAAAGTGTGGTTTTTTAAATTTCTTTTTTAAGTTTCATTCAATTAGAGTTGTTTTCTTTTTTTAATTATGGAGTCTCAGTTTTTTTCCGTATATGGTCAATTATGAAGTGTGTTTTTTCTTTGTTTAATTGCTTTTAATTTTATTTCATACTCCCAGTTGACCAATTATTATTATTATTATTTTATTTTATTTGCAAATGAGTGTTTTTTTTTGTGTTCGGGCTTTCAAGAATATACGTTTCTGGATTTGGTTTTTGGACTTTTTTTAGTTCCTCATCATATAAATAGTTCAGGTCGCCTTCTAACTAATTTATGGGGAAGCCTTTTATGAATTTGAGGTGGAGAGGGAATGAATGATGTTTCTATGTTTATTTGTGTTTTTATACATCATTTTTACCTACAAAAAAAAAATTTCTCAATTTTTAATGGGCTATCTTTTACTTTCTTTCTTTTCTATTTATAGCAAAATAAATTTCTTTTGCTATAACTTGAAACCTATGCAAATTTACATTATTTTCATTCTCATATTTGTGATCAACCAGTTTCAACAATTAACCAGTTTCAAAATCATATTTTTGATATTTTACTACCTATAAACTTTTGGAAGAAATAGTTCTAACAATTAAGCGTATACCCTTTGGAGGAAGCTTACTATAAAGCTATTATAAATCTCCAAAACTAAGTATTGATTTAGTACAACCAATGAAGAACATCAATAAATCATCTTACTAATATTTAAACTTATTAGGATACTTTTATATTTTATCTAGCATTTACTTCAAGACATATATTTGATCAAGACATATATTTTATATTTAAGAAGTAACACTTATAAAACATTTCTAAAATCTTCAAATATTTCTAAAACGTACCGGGCTAAATGCTAAATACAAACATTTCTATGATCACACTTTTAAAAAATTTCTATATTCTTCAAAAATTTCTAAAAATATATCTTGCTATATACAAAATATTTTTTTTCCAGATACAAACATATATAAGATCTACAGATATATTAGGTCAGGGTCGCGCATTGCGCAACCAGACATCAGTAGTATATATATATGTGTATATATATATATATATATATATATATATATATATATATATCTTCGCATTGTATATTGAATCGTGTGTCCGCAATTTATGTTGCGTATAATTTAAATCCAAAGACGGTAAAACTCTATTCGCATTACTACTTAGCCCACATCTGTTGATATGTAGAAGAATTTTCCGGTATATAGGAATAGCCATTCCACCAAAAACATTACTAGACTGTTCTAGGCTTACCAAGAGCCTTATATACAATAAAATTTATCATATCAACATTCTATAAGATTTAGTTGAACTTCCTTTAGACAGATTCAATTTCACATAATGACTGGAACTTAATTATGAAGATTTCAATGTAATTTATAATTGTTAACAAAAATATTAAAGTCCAAACTCTTAACTATGTATTAAATATCACACAAAACCAAACGAACACTATATACTTTGACCTCAAAAAACATGCAGCTGATGATTTTAATATTAGAGCATGTAAATAGATGCAAAACACAATTATGAGGAAAAAAATGTCTTTTCTTTTGTTCAAAATAACAATCTTATGGGCTGCTTACATTTTTCTTTTTCAGGTAATAGTTTTCTTTTTTCTTGGGTTTTCCTTAAATTTCCACCTTGGCTTTTTGTATCATTAAGAAAAATCGGCCGAAGTAGATAATAACTATCAGACACTTAATTAGTTTCAAGGCCCAATTTTGAGCGTTGCACACACTTTTAAAGTCCACTTGAAAATTCAATCAAAATCCTATGTCAGGACCGGGCCTAGATGAAGAAATGGAAACCGGAACCGTGGCCGGAAAAGCCTTCGGATAGGCAGGATTGGATGGAAAAGGGGAAAAAAACGTATTCGGAAAACAGAAAACGCCAAGAGAAGAAACAACCGTTTCTATATTAAACAAATCTGATCTTTTGATACTGTTTACAACTCAACTATGACTATTTGTAAACTAACCACAATTCCCTGTAACTACATACCACACCCTCTACTATTAACTTCTACCATTCTAACTCAGGGCATGACAACACCCTCACGTGAAAAATAGTCTTGTCCTCAAAACTGTGATTCAATAACAAAAATACTGATTACAACGGAAATGCCAAGCAACAGCTATTACATAGCTCTGAAATGACCATTGGACAGTACAAAGACCACTCCATGCGATAACTACCAATATGAAAACTATCACCATCAACTATTAATCAACGAGTAGTGAATCCAATGATAGTAAAGAAGTAGTGACAGACTAACTGCCTGAAACCATATTCGAAAAGGCAGAATCCTCCTTCTGTTTTGTCCAAAGAAGTAATAGTACTTCACGGTTAATGCAAAACTCGTCATTGAACATTGTACCACCTTTAAAAGCAGTGACAAATTTATCCCAGATTAGGAATAAACATGGCCTTATCACCTTGTCAGCTTGGCACATTTCTTGCAACGATTCTTTGTGTTTCCAACTAGAGTTGTATGTCATCCTCCCATGAAAGGTGAGTTATGAAGGAAAAATTCCTCTACTCGCATCTTCAAAATCTCTTACATGATATGCTGGTTGTCTCTCATTAATAAGTAGATGTTTTATTGTGGTCTTTTTCCCAAATATGATTGGATGCCGTGCTGCATTTAAGTACATGATCTAGTAGAATTACACTTTAATTAAAGACACGAGAATCTCAATCTTAAAATCTTTTGAGTAGAATTTGTCTTAAATATGATTAAGCCATATCATTATGCCACTATTTTTTGTGAGGAAAAAAAACTAAAAATGCACATCCCTTATTTTTTGGTGTCAAGAAAGATGGAATGAGTCTTACAAGAGACCACATGCTCGTCGTCCTAGTTTCAGAACACTTATAATAACTTTGTTTACTTCACTAGATCCTGCAGAAAGACTTTCATTCTTCTTCTCCAAATCCAGAAGACATAACAGTCAATCTAGAAGATAGTTTGTTGATGAATAATTTTGCCACAACTCAAGGCCAATGTACTTTTACTTGTGTGGTTGGGCCACTTTCTTCTTCTTCATTTGACCTTTCTTTGATATCTTTTTATATGTGTGTTTGAGGCATTGGTTTGATTATTACCATCATTTACTAATATTGTGTATCTGGACTAATAGGTGTAAGATATGCGTTTGTCAACTATAATATGGATTCGTTTGGATATGATGCGTGTTTACTACTCTCCCGTAACGATTTATTGTCCAGTTTGTGTTGTGGCATCAGAGTTACGGTTCGGTAGTTGAGGTGTTACACCAATAAAATGGAAGAGTCATACGGTTCTGGTATGATGATTAAATTGACTTCATCCAATTATCATATTTGGAAGCTTAGAATGGAAGACTTGTTGTATTGTAAAGATTTGTTTGATCCTGTTCTAGGGGATGAAGGTAGGCCAAGTGATATGACTGATAAGAAGTGGGCTAATATGCACAGGAAGAATGTTTGTGATATTCGACAGTAGATTGATCAAAGTGTGTTTCATCACTTTCCGGGAGAAACAAAAACTGATGAACTTTGGGAGAAAATCCAGAATATGTACTGGAAAACGTTTGACATCAATAAGTCATTTGCGCTGAAACAGATTACCAGGTTGAGGTACAAAGATGGTTCCAGCATGAATGAGCACTTGAGTTCATTTTAGGGTTTGTTGAAACAGGCAGTGAATGTAGGTATAAAGTTAGATGATGAGGTGCAGGTTTTGTTATTGTTTAGTTTTCTTCCAGACAGTTAGAACACTTTGGTAGTATCAATTAGTAATTCAACCCAGGATAGTGTCTTGACCTTAGATCAGGTCAAAGAGGTTTTGATGAATGAAGAAGTCAGGATAAAAGAGCAAAATATTGAGTCTGAGTCGCAGCCTCTGGTGACAGAAAAGTCAGAAAGAAGAGGGAGAAGTAAAAGCAGAGGGCCACGTGATCGGAACGACAAGTCCAGAGGACGGTCTAAATCCAAGAAAGATATTGTGTGCTACCATTGTCAAGGGAATGGGCACTTTAAGAGGGAGTGCAGGGTTCTCAAGAGAGAACTAGCAGCGAAAAGAAGTAAAGACAAGAAGGATGAATCAAGTGATGATGACACTACTGCAGTACTAACTATCAGTGATGTATTTGTGTACTGTGATGATGATACAATTAATGTTGCGAGTCACGACAGTGATTGGTTTAGTGATTCGGGTGCGCCTTATCATGTGACGCCTCGCAGGCACTTCTTCACCTCTTACACACCTGGAGATTTTGGTCGTGTAAGAATAGGCAACCAAGCCTCATGCGATGTTGTCGGTATGGGAGAGGTATCATTGGTAACGAATACAGGATGTACTCTTGTCTTAAAGAATGTTAGACATGTTCCGGATATGCGTCTGAACCTTATTTCTGTTGGCAAACTTGATGATGAGGATTATCTAGCACTGAAGGTGGTGGCCGTTGGACAATTACCAGAGGGAATCTTGTTATTGCTAGAGGAAAGAAGTTGAACTCTTTGTATGTGTTGATGCAAAATTGAAAAATGGAAAGGTGAATGCAACTCACAATGCCTCCATTGATCTCTGGCACAGAAGGCTTGGACACATGAGTGTCAAGGGACTGCAGATTCTTGGTAAGAAGCAATTTCTCCCTGAGGTGAAAGGTACTGCTCTAGAACCTTCTATTGACTGTATCTATGGTAAACAACATAGGGTTTCCTTTCAGAATTCTCCTCCATCTAGAAAGTCCAGTTCGCTAGAGTTAGTTCATACAGATATATGTTACATGAAATATACGTCGTTGGGTGGTGCATTGTACTTTGTTACTTTCATTGATGACTATGCTCAAAAGGTTTGGTGTTTTTTTTTTGAAATCTAAAGATCAGGTATTAGATGTGTTCAAAGACTTTCACCTTAGAGTTGAAAGAGAGACTGGCAAGAAGTTTAAGTGTGTTAGAGCAGATAATGGTGGTGAGTATAGGGGTCCGTTTGAGAAGTAATTCTGAGACCATGGCATTAAACTTCAGAAGAATGTTCCAAACTCCACAGCAGAATGGCGTGGCAGAAAGAATGAACAGAACTATTACTGAAAAGGTTAGGTGTATGCTTTCAAGTGCAGAGCTGCCTAAATCTTTTTGGGGTGAAGCCATGCAGACCGCAGTTGATTTGATCAACCTATCTCCCTCAGTCCCGTTGGATGGTGATCTACCACAGTGAGTTTGGACAGGGAAAGATGTCTCATTTGGACATTTGCGAGTTTTTGGTTGTCGTATCTTTGTTCATATTCCCAAAGACGAAACGTCGAAACTTGATGGAAAATTCAAGCAGTGTGTATTCTTGGGGTATGGCAGTGATGATTTTTGGTACAGACTTTGGAATCCTGTAGAGAAGAGAGTTTTCAGAAGCAGAGATGTGATCTTCTTTAAAGACCAGACCATTGATGATATGGGAAAGAGCGAGATGCCAGAATCTTCACTAGAGATTCCTATTGATCTAGAACTAGTTCCTCCAAAATCAGATGATTCTCCTGAAGGGGGAGCTGAGACAGAGCATGATGATGATTTTGATGATGATCCTGCTACTGAGACAGATACACCACCGGTTTCATCATCTCCTGTTCAACCTAGAAGGTCTACCAAAGACAAGAGATCTTTCACCAGGTACAGTGCTCATGAGTATTTGTTACTTATTGATGGGGGAGAGCCAGAGTCGTATAAAGAGGTTCTTATTCTTGAGCAAAAAATCAGTGGTTAGCAGCTATGCAAGATGAGATCAAATCCTTGCATGAGAATAACACATATGACCTGGTGAATCTGCCTAAGGACAAGAGAGCACTCAAAAATAAATGGGCGTTTAGACTGAAAACAAGTGAGAACAGCTCACAACCGAGGTACAAAATTAGATTGGTTGTGAAGAGATTCAATCAGAGAAAGAGCATAGACTTTGATGAGATATTCTCTCTTGTTGTAAAGATGTCTTCAATCCGAGTTGTGCTTGGGATAGCGACCAGCTTGAATCTTGAGATTGAACAGCTTGATGTGAAGACTTTCCTACATGATGATTTGGAAGAAGAAATTTACATGGAGCAATGGGTTCCAGGAGAAGGGAAAAGAGAAGTTTGTATGTCTTCTCAACAAAAGCTTGTATGGGTTGAAGCAAGCTCCAAGGCAGTGGTACAAGAAGTTTGATGCCTTCATGATAGGGCAGGGATATCAAAGAACTATCGCTATGATCACTGTGTATTTGTGAAGAAATTCTCTGACGGTGATTTTATTATTCTTTTGCTTTATGTCGATGACATGTTAATTGTTAGTCATGATACTGCAAAGATTGCTAGGTTGAAAAAAGAGTTGAATAAGTCCTTTGCGATAAAGGATTTGGGTCCGGCTAGACAGATCTTTGGGATGAAGATTTCTCATGACAGACAGAATGGGAAGCTTTGGGTATCTCAAGAGAAGTATACCGAGAAGATTCTTGATAGGTTTTACATGAGCGGGTGCTAAGGAAGTCTCGACTCCACTTGTAGGGCATTTTAAGCGAAACAAAACGCAGTGTCCTAAAAGTGAGAAAGATAAGGAAAAGATGAAAAAGGTTCCTTATTCTTCGGCAGTTGGCAGCCTGATGTATGCGATGGTTTGTACAAGGCCAGACATAGATCATGCAGTTGGTGTTGTTAGTCGGTTTCTCTCCAATCCTAGTAAAGAGCATTGGAATGCTGTGAAGTGGATTCTCAGGTATCTTAGAGGTACTTCCAGATTGAGTCTTTACTTTGGCAATGGGAAGACCATGTTGGATGGATATACAGATGCTGACATGGCGAGTGACCTTGATGGTCGAAAGTCTACTTCTGGTTATTTGATGATTTATGGAGGGGGAGCAGTTTCATGGCAGAGTAGGTTGCAGAAGTGTGTTACTTTGTCTACTACAGAGGCAGAGTTTTTCGCATCTACTGAATCTTGTAAGGAAGCACTTTGGTTGCAGAAATTTTTACAAGAGCTTGGCATAAAGCAAGAGAGGTATGTGGTTTACTGTGATAGCCAGAGTGCTAATTTCACATTTCATTTGCGGACAAAACATATTGATGTGAGATAACATTGGATTCGAGATGTGCTAGAATCCAAGGTATTGTTTCTTGAAAAGATCCATACAGATGACAACGGTGTCGATATGTTGACGAAGACTGTCGATAAGCTCCTGTTTTGCAGACAGTAAGCCAGTTTGGTTTTACCCACCAATTTAGGTGAAGGTGGAGATTGTTAGGCCGGTTTTCCCTTCAATTGGGCCTAGCAAGATTTGAAGCCAAAATCCACTTGGATTTGGTATTGGTGTTTGGCCGAAAGAAAGAAAGAAAAAAAAATCAAGTCCAAAATTGGTTTGGTTTTTTGGGCTTGACCGTGGGTTATATAAACCCTTGGTCTCTTGTTCTTTTTTTTGGCCGGGTGTGAGTTTAACAAGAAAAAGGGCAGCCGCACTAGTTCTTGTGCGAGAGAAAAGAGAAGAAGAAAACTAGAGTTTTGGGGTTTTGGCGTTGTGAGAAAAAAATATTTCACTTTAAGGTTTTGATCGGGTAACAAAACAGAGTCAGTTATTGGTGCAAGTTTGGATATGTTTTCCTCTCAACAAGATCTACAATTACTCTGGTTTAGTTTTTGGGTTAGCTCTCTTTCGGTGAGATCCTTCCAATCCTACTTTGTGATAGGTGTGTGTGAAAGAGTATTGTTGTAATCCACTTTTGGATAAAGTCCTGTGTATCCACCGGTTGGTGAAAACCGTTTTCTCATTATTGTGATAGTGGAGATTTGATTGTTGTTACAGTCCCGTGATTTTTTTCGATTTGGGTTTTTCACGTAAATTCTTGTGTCTACTTTAATTTATCAGTTCTTCGATTGTTTGCTTGTTTGGTTGGCTTGGTTAATTGTCTTATTTTATTGGTAATAGGAAAGAAGATTTTTTCTGAGGTTCGTTTTCGCTATATTGTTGTATTTATACCCTTTCCACCACAACAGTTTGGATATTTATTTTTAATATAAATTAAATTAAAACTTGAACGGGACAATATTTTTGAGACGAAGTCACAGAGGGAATACTTAGAACACCTCATAATTCATGCTGATTGAAACAGTCTTTGTGGCTGAAAAATTTATGGGCCAGAGCAAATTCATACCGCTCTTAGGAGATGAATCATACATGGCAGCCGGAAGAAATTAATTGTAACACATGATTACGTGTTTATTATAGTCTACAAAAAGAGTTTTACATTAAGTATAGAGCTACAAATTTATTAGTTCAGAAACTAATTATGAACTAAGCTCCAACTAAGCAAAGCTCAAGTGAATCTGAAATTGATTTGTTGAAGGAAGTGAAGAAAGCCAATATACTTTTCATGGGGTGGGATGATTTCCTTCATCACAGGCAGGAGACTTAGAGCTTCAACCCATTTTAGAATGAGTGGATTTCTTTGAGAATCAAGAATTTGAACACCTAATGCTTCTTCTCATCTTTATGAGAACTAAAACTGGTAAACATCATAATATCCAGAATCTCAAGTTTGTTCGCTTTAACATCAATATATCCATCTGGAAGAATTCTTCCTTTAATCCCTTTTCTAATATTACTAGCTTCTCATGAACCTCCTTAAGGCCTTGTTCTTGCTCTTCCTTGTCAAAGGTGAAAAGTTTTCCAGTGCTTTCCAGTACCTACATTTTTTAAATGAAAGAATTAAATGTATTTCATAATGAAATTGACGCAATCTCTTAGCTAACTAGATATCTTTCTTTCATGTGGCAACGATATATCGTGCCTTATGACATATAACACAATCACCTACGTTAAGGACATGATCGCCATATTGAAACAATACAACGATAGATGTTGATAAAATAATACGAACAAATAACCAAATCATCAATTACCTCTGAAAAATAGTCCAGTAAATAGTGATTTTCAGATTAACAATAAATGTTAAACCTAAACAAATATAAGAAATCAAGACTTTAAAAATTGACGGCCTTTAATCCAAAAAATGGAAAACCGTTAACTTAGCACTTTAATTTCAATCACCAACAAATGGACCCGAAGAAATTATAAATCTTCCTCCAAGAAATGGTTCAGAAGGACTAGGTTTTGAGAAAATTCTTGTAAGTTTATAAAATAAATAACCAACTGTACAAAAAAGCGGCCAAAACCTTAAATAGATAAAGACACAAATTAGACCTAATCAAAAATTACTAAGAGACCTCAAATAATAAATAAAACAAAAGGACAAAAAGTTCAAGAAACTCTAATCTAATTCCTAGTCCCCGGCCTTCATCAACGATTCAGTATAACTCACAAGATCAATATTTTAGGAAATTTTGTAGAAAAAAAATATAACTTATCAATTCTTTTTTAAAACTTCGGGAACTCTACCAGAGATAGGTAAACCCACATCCACTGCAATTACCTGCAAATCGCAGTGAGAGGTAAACCACCCTAGATAAGTCCGGGTACGAAATCGGGGGTTTATGAATGGGTTTGTCATAACAAGCCCTCTAGAGGTGTCAATTGGCAAGGTTAGAGTTACTCCCCCACTCTTGTTGGAGTGGGGGTTTCAACTCATGATCTCCTCCCAAGAGCAAGGGTAGTTTTACCTACAGGTGTCAATTTGGGTTGGGTCTGGGTCCACGGTTTGGGTTAGACATAACCTGTTTAATTTTTATCCCAATCCGAACCCAACCCATATATTAAATAGGTCAGATTCTTGAACATGGACACGACCTTTTATTTTACGGGTTACCTAGATTGGACCCTTTTAACCTGAATATTTTTATTATTTTTTACTGGTACCAACTAATTTTTTTTCCTGGTAAAATTAGGAAATTTTGAATAAAAATATATTTTTCTCTACATTTCAAAATGCAAACCAAAGCAACACAATTAATTTCAGGCATGACCATAACAAAATCTACAAAATATCGTTAAATGACAAATGTTTGATAAAATACAATCCAAATGAAAATAATCCATCATCTAAAAGTTAAAAATCACATGTTAAAAAAAAATAATAAAATATTTGCTAAAATGACCAATATGCCTATAAGAAATTAATAAAATTACTAAGAAATTTATTTAAACGAGTAATATGCGTAATTCGCCAAATCAACCCGAACCCAATCCGTTTATAAATGGCCCTTGTTTATCAAATCGGATTGGATTGAAGAAGAAATTGGCTCTTGTTTATCAAATCTTCTTTCCACATATTCATAAGGGATGCCTTTGATTTTGAGGGCTAATTGTGCCCTCATCACAAAAGGGCTTGCCCACATTACGTGAAGAATCACTTTGTTTTCCTCCATCGCTTTTCTTACTTTGGGCAATGCTGAGGATTTTTCTTAGCTTTTATATAATCGTTAGCTAGTCAAGTTGCCATAGTTGATAAGTTTGCGCAGATATTATCAACATCATTTAGATTTTACAATCACAAACTAAAAGTCTAAAGACAGTGGGTAAAGTGTTTGACTAGTAAATATTACCATTATCAAAGGAGTTTTGGTAATAATTTCTGAATCAAATTCCTAAAAGAAAAATTGTGTTACTTGCTATTTCTATTTATTTTAACTCGGCAGTTAAAATTAGTTACATATGCTTGTATAACCTTACATTTACATCTGCTCCTTCGGGTCAAATCGCTCTTTACTCAACAAATTAACTTTGTTACTTTGCTAATTGATTGTTTTTTCCTGTTATTTTATACTACCGGTCAATAATTAAACTGAAGACAAATAGTTTAGGCAAATTTGAAGACTGATAAGTTCAATTTTAATCAATTTTGTTTTTTGTTTAAAAAGTTTAATCAACTTCGAATGAATTAAATATCTATTTCTCTTCATTTTTAGAAACCCAAATATGTACCTGGTTGTATTATATGCTCAAACGTCAATTAAAAAAATTGATTACTTTGTGGGTGAACGAATTGGTTCGTCTTCTCGCTGGCTTACGTAAAGAATGTTATTACTACTAGATCGGAGTCAAAAACCACATTGAGGAATTAAAAACCAAGTTGAGAATATAAACTGAGTAGAGTAATAATTTTTTCGATTTCGCCCAATAAATTATTAATCAAAGCCATGTTTCCCGACAACTATTGGTTTGCATGTGGAGGTCAAATTTCAGCGGGGGACCTGCCTGCCCCGATTATTATTATTGCTATTGGAACTTTTGAGAAATATTTTTTCCCACTTTAATTTCTGGATGGGTTTTAAATATGAAAAAGAAAGTAGTGCGGACCAGAGCAGATTGAAAATTGGCAAACAAGTCAGGATGTACTCTTAAAATACTTGCACCACACGCTTTTCCAAAATATCATAAAAATATTCAACATTTTTCTGAGTCAATAAATTTTATAACTTCTGAGGTTAATTATTGTGACCGCCTTCACGTTTTAAGGAACTGCAAAGTGTCTACGCAAATTTCTAAACAAGAAAATAAAACCCTCCCTTGACTGAGCTAGCTAGTAAAGGTCAACGGCTTGTGAAAAATACTACTAACAAACTATCCATAATAATTAAAAAGTGGAATATTAACAAGTCGGATTTTATCATTGCAATCTTAAAAGTTAAATTCATGATCTTAGCCCCTATCTTGCTGTCAGAGGCCATTCGAGATGTCCAACGAGGCAACACAGGGGGTAGAGGAATTTTATTCCTTAATTAAAGGACAAAATAAAACAAAGTTTAACCATTTTACATTGGTGTTGATATTAACCTAATATTGGAGTTTCTAACTAGTGAGCAATAGAGGTGACCATAGATTTGGAAAAACTTTAAAGGATGAAAAATAGTTTCCTAATATCTAAAGGGCATGCATGTAACTAACCCGCACTACTATAGTAGTACTAATTTTTTAGATATGGCTGAAAGTCTTTCAATTGTCCTCGAACAACACAAACTCTGCAGGCTGCAGCATCATTTTGTTCAACAAGAAACCACGTAGTATCTTTCCGGTCAATGCGTTCATACGTCTCATCAAACTTCGTGCATGCTTATGTGGTACTATGTCACTGTTCTCCAGTCAACACTGACTTTTGAGCACCACAACTTAAAAAATAATGGTAATGATTAAATTCTTTATTTGCCTTTCAAGAAAGATAGTTTATGTAATAAAAAAGAGCTTGCTTTGGAATCCATTGCAATATTGCTACCACTTACAACTATAAAAGGGGAAGAAAGTTCTATACAAATTTACAATTTCAAACCACACATCAAAATCCAAATCACAGAAGGACAGATTGCGAGAATGGCCGAGGGAAATGAGAAAGTAGTTCTTCATGGAATGTGGGGAAGCCCTTATGTGAAAAGGGTAGAATTAGCTCTGAAAATCAAAGGGATTCCATTTGAGTATGTGGAAGAAGATTTGAGCAACAAAAGTCCATTGTTGCTTCAATACAATCCAGTTCATAAAAAGGTTCCGGTTCTTGTTCACAATGGAAAACCAATGTGTGAATCACTGGTCATTCTTGAGTACATTGATGAGACTTGGCCTAATCTTGGTCCTCAACTTTTGCCCAAGGATCCATACCAAAGAGCTCAAGTTCGTTTCTGGGCTAGCTACATCCAAGAGGTATGTGCGTATTCATCTTCCATTTCTTCAAATTGAAATAATTGGTTAATTGGTGCTACTTTTCTTTTAATTTGTATCTTTTCTATATGATGCACAGTATATTTGTTCGCCACTGAATTTGACAATATTGAAGATTGAAATTGAACTGGGTGCTATTTCGTTAAACAATTTTCTTGTCTTTATAAGTAGCCAATGATATGTTTTTATATTTAATCATGCAGGATGGTACAATTTAACACGTAGGGTGTTTTTTGTTTTTTTTTTTTTTAATTTTTATTTTTTGATGCAGCTGTTGGACAAATTGGGCAAATTGATTACTAATGACAAGGAGGCGCAGAAGAAAGCAATTGAAGAAATTTATGAGAAGCAAAAGATACTTGAAGACGGGATGAAGGAATTTTTCTTCCCAACTGGGCAACCTGAAGTCAGTGTTGAAAAGTTGGGGATTTTAGAGATAATGGTGGCAGTAACACTTGGAGCATTCAAGATTCAAGAGGAAGTGTTTGGAGTGAAAGTAATTGATCCGGAAAAAAACCCACTCCTTTTCTCATGGGTGAATGCTCTGATAGAGCTGCCTGTGGTCAAGGAAATTGCTCCACCTCGTGAGAAAGTGATTGCTCTTTTTGAGTTTCTTTTGCAAAGGGGTATCAAATTGTAATCCTGTTGATCCAAACTGAAGATGGAGCATTAAGTTATTCCGTTCCTCTGTCGGTTACTTATTCTACGTTTTCTTGGGAATCTTTTTAATTGGCTTTTGTTTGTAGTTTACAGTATTTTTCGTTAATTAATAATACTAAATCATTTTAAGTCCCAAAAGGATCACTTCATACTTTTCTTGCCTTCCATTATAATTGTCCCGGAAAGAGTATCTATAATAAAAATAAAAATTTAGATTAGATAATGATTTTGAGAACGATGGAAATAATGAAATTTATCACTTGTCTCCATTTTTTTTTTTTTTTGGTGTTAAATTGTGTACATATAAAGTATATAATATAATGACATAGCTGAGTAAATTACAGTCATTGGTTAATAGTTAAAGCCGACGCCGACGTGATCGTATAATCTGAAAGTTTCGATTTTGTTGCTTATGAAGAAGAAAGGAAATTTTGTTCTAGTTTGAGCTTTGAAAAGTGATTGAACATCTTAAAATATATGAACTCAGGATTTATTAAGGAATGCGAAGCAAAATTTGAAGTTGCTTTTGGATAAAAATTGAAAGGAGGTCGAAACGGTGTGTTGGTTAAGATGAAAAGGATAAGACAGTATTTTGTAGACCCAAAAAACAATAAAAGAATGTTAAAATTAATGATAATGAATAGGTGAATCCCATACTCTTTTTAAGGAAAAAATGGTGTTGCTATCCAAAACTTTGCCCTTGACACTAATAATGCTCAATTTTATGTTAATGTTTGAAATTTTTGTCAATATCGTCCAATCGGCCTATTTTTTGTCCAACTTAACGGATTTCCGTTAGTTTTTTTTAATAAAATAATAGATTTAATTACAAAAACACTCTGATTGTTTTTAATAAATATAAAAATAACCCTTGAAATATATAAAAATGACAAAACAATCCCTTTTCACTTTTTTTATTTTATTTTTCTATTTCGTTCCATTTCTCTTTACTACTTTTAATGACTACAGAAATATATTATATGAGTTTTAAAGAAATATTTGTATTTATTTTCAAACTCTACCATAAAAATTAATCTATGTATAGTTGTAAGACATGATTGTATTTATATAAGCATGTTAACTTTTTAATAATATAGTTTAGCAATACAGATACTATTTTTTTGATTTATTTATTCTTCCTAATATAAAGATTAAAAACATTAAAATAAAAATAATATTTCACATAACAATAAAATATTTATCTCAGATACGAAAATAATATATTAGTATATTTTAGTGTATTACAATTTAACTAGAGAGAGTACATGGTATAATATAATTTAGAAAAAATGTGTATACTTATCAATTCGAGGATTTAACATTTTGTGACAATTATTTGAAAGATTAATATATCTAACCATAGAGGAAGTCTTACTTATTCTATATAATTTTAGTTAAAAATAAATGGAGGTAACAATATTGTGATAAGCTGTTGTGACGGAGAATAGGTGTAGATTCAAGAAGGAAAACTTATGTTTGGAGGATTTTGTTAAAAAGGTTTTAATTATTTTATATTTATATTATTTTTTAATGAATTATATTAATGCAATTTATAATCTCTTGAGTTAATTTGTAATACACTAAAAAATATATTAATAATTTTTTATTTATTTGAGCTAAATATTTTATTTTTATGTGAAATATTAGTTTTAGTTAAATGTTTTTATTCTTTAGATTAGGAAGGGTAAAATAAATAAGAAAGATATTATCGTTACTGCTAAACTATATTATTAAAAATATTAATATGTTTATATAAATACAATTATGTATTAAAGCTATATAAAGATTAATTTTTACAGTAGACTTTGAAAATAAATAAATATTTCGGTAAAAAGGGAAATTAGTAAAGAGAAATGGAATGAATCAATGAAATAGAGAAAATTAAAATAAAAAAGTGAAAAAGGGACTCTTTTGTTATTTTTATATATTTTAGGGGTTATTTTATACTCTTTAAAAACTATCGGGGGTGTTTCAAAAATTAAATTTATATTTTATTAAAAAACTAACGGAGATCCGATTAGACGAAATTGACAAAAATTTCAAACATTAGGGTAAAGTTAAATAACCGAAAATTTATAAAGTATGATTAACATTGAGGGCAAAGGGAACGCCATTTTTTTTTCCCTCTTTTTAATAACTAGATGTTAAACCCGCGCGATGAGCGGGATTTATTTATATACATTATAAAAAATCTACAAAAAAATATAAAAAGTGTAAAATGAATTTTACTATTGTTATTTATAATCCATCAGTAATGTAGGTGTTTTGGAGTATATTTTACTATCCAAAATTTTACTATCCAAAAGTGGAAATAAATAGAGATAAATTAGGATTGATGATAATTGATTATCAAAAATTTCAGTAATAAAAATAAAGTTTATAACAATTTTTGAGATATTATTAAGGAAAGATTATATTTATTTGGGTAAATATGATATTACACAAATAAATGCATTGGTTTTAAATTCAAAAAATAACATTTAATTATAGTTAAATCCCATCCTTTTAATAATAATTAAAGGTAAGTTTTGTACCTTTTTTTTCTTTTTTATTGGCAAAAAATACAGGGTCGTATTTTTGGGAAAAGATTTTAAAGATAACATTAATGTTGAATGATTGGTTTTTTTTTTTTTTTGAATTGTAGTCTATTGATTTACATGATTGGGAGGGAGATTTTTTTTAGAGAGATTAATTAAATGAGTCCAGTAGTAATTTTGGGGATTCTTTTGGGGAAGGAATAATTCTGGTGCATTAATGTTCATTAATCCCGTCCATTAAATTTAATTAATTTTTATTTTCCTATTTTAAACTACAGTTTTAAATGCCATTTGATAAAACTTTATTTACATAAAATTTGAAGGACTATAATTGTTATAAATATTTTTTGACTCAACCATTAGAAAAATGACACATAGGATTTTATCCTATATAGCACCTTTAGAATTCTTTTTTGTTTTCTCTTTCTGGTTTCTCTCTTAGTATAATACTGTAGATTACTAATCTTCTCATGCCTTTACCAAAAAATTTCCCTATTTATTTCTATTTCGAATGAAGAATGACGGGCTAGTGCTCCCTTTCAAACAAAAAAGAAAAGATGGGCTAGTGCTCCCTTTGTTTAGAGGATGTTATTATGGGCAGTGATCCATTCACAGCTTGGTCCAGAAAAAACTATTGAACCTACAGTTTGTGCTTCATTGCAGGTGTGTATTGTGGATTCCAAAAGACAAAAAATTGATTTAGGACCTACAGTTTAACAGTAAGGGTATATATATATATATATATATTGCGATATTATGCCAATTATGTCCCAAAATAATTGTTTATTTAAAAATAATTTTAATATAATTTTGACTAAAATTAGAATTCATATTGGACAATAATTTTGAGACACAAAGAAAACGTGTAATATCTAAAACTACTATCTTAATTAGTTCGATCCCTTAAAAGTCACATTGGTGAACTATATTTAGAAATTTACAGTCGATGTTGTAAGTGTTCTTGTGGAGTAGAGGAAGTACAACTAATTTAGTCATGTAATCATAATCAAAATGGCCCCAAAAACATCTAAAAGATCACCTAGCATATAAGAATCCACCTTGGAATCGATCTTGTTCTAAGAAGAATCGATGGAAACTGTTTTGGAAGATTCAACCTTTTCTTTATCTCGTAGAACATTGTATTTCTTTAAATTTCCTGGAAGATTCAAGCTTGACTCCAAGTATCCAAACTTATTTCGGAAGCATTTTAGAGTACATATGTTTTGAACTACATCACTGGGAAGAAAACTATTGAACAGATTAATGATCCAAAAGGCTAATCTTCAAATTCAAAAGAAAAATGAAAGTGGCTATCGTTATTAATTAACTAAACAAACAAACATGCATAAATGGTACCTCTAGTAAAACTATACAACACTTCATATGTTTTGCAGCATGCATATAACAACTTCAACTCAGTAGTTTAGTTTGGTTAAACATTTGAGAAAATCTAAACAAACAAATAATACATTATGAAAGACTAGTCCAAAAGGAACCCAAAAGTTTTAACCACAGATTGAAACATCAAACAAGGTTAGGTGTTTTGGAGATTTTTTCGTATTTGATCATAGATTCTTAGAGACATTTTAGGATTTGAATAATTATTTTCTCTTTTGGTTATTGTGGAGTTGTCCATAAATTAGAGTTCTCACAAAATAAAATATAACTCTTTTCTAATAAAATTTTACGTTCTTAAAAATTTATGATCTTTTCTCCTCTCTTTCGCAACAAGTTTCAACTTCCTTGATCTGCGCGCTTCTACTAGAGGCTGCTGGTATTATTACAGAATAAAAAACCATGAACATCAGACATTCATTGTTACGTAGTTAAGAAGTAGAAGATGGCATTATTTATAGTGAAAATTCAAACTTGTTGAAAATGATACTTCATATTGAAATATCATTTTCGAGACAAATGGTGATATTCATTGGCTGCAAAAGTCATGGTATAGGTATGTATTTTAGGGCTGGAGATTTTCTAAAGGCAGGAGTTTTAAAAGACACCCTTTTCTTTTGGGTCGAAGCTTGTTGCATGGGAGAAAGCTATTAACATGTGGCATCAGATTATATCATTAAAGGCGCTGCGACTAATGTCTTTCATGAGTTGTAACTTGTAAGGAAGGGAGAGATTTCTCTAATATATATTGCTGGACACTATTATTTACAATATTAGAAAAGAATTTGGGATATGGTTGAAATTTACTATGTACCTAGGAAATGGCTTTGAATCTTAAGGATGGTAATGGTTCGTATTTAATTACTCTCCTGTCCTAAAAAAATAGTCCAAATTAAATTTTAAAATATTAGTATAAACTTTAGAAAATAGTCCACATTGCCAAACTATTTTTTTGTTCGTGACAATGGAATATTATTTAGTAGGTCCAGCCCCTCTTGAGTCATGACCAAATTCTACGTAGAAGTTTTATAGTATCTGGATAACAAAAATTTTCAAGCTCCATATGAAAGATAAGCTTGTAAGTAATGAAAAAGGCAGAGTAAAAAGCTGCTACCTCATAAAGACACTGCGTTCAAGAATCGTGGTCGCAAGACAATCTCAAAAGATCATCTAAGTTACTAGTTTATTCTAGTTCTGCATGTTGGGAGGAGAGAACCAAAACAAACCAAAGACACTAACTACACAATAGAGGCTAGTAGCCAAGCGGAAACGAACCAAAACCTCCCTAATTTGCAAGAACTTATTAGGAGTATAAAATACTACCAACACCAAATATGGAAGTAATCAAACCAATGAAATCACAACACACGAACAAGAACAATAAAAACACAACGTGTAGGATTAAATCCTTTAGCCTAACACTCCAAATCAAATAACGAGAACCAAACTAATGCGGAAGCGTACCTGAATCCATTGACGATGAATAATTTCTTCAGTTTGGTTTGATCTTCCAGATGATTTCTTTAACCGGGTAAAGAACGTGAGTTCTCAAACTGACAAATGGGGAGGCAGTTTTTGACGGCGTAAAGAGTCATCCAGGGACCACAACCAGTTATATAGTAGTAGGGTTTCTTTTCCACCCATCACAGAAAAGAACCCTGGTCTTTTAGGTTTCTACACAATGATGTCCACAACTTTAACTTAATTAATAATTAGCCCAAAACTTTAGTTAATATAATTTAGATCACTTTTAATTGGGCTATATTTCATGATAGCATATAATATACAATTATATGTTTAGTGTATAAGTCCAAAATAACCTTACAATCTCCCACTTGGACTATACACCAAACATATTCTTTATAATTGTATATTACACTGTAAACTTAAGAGCGCGTATAATTTGCTATCATAAAGTAACTTAAACAATCCCGTCCATTAATTATATTAGCATAGGATCAAAGGGGCAGTCGTTGCACAAATGACAACTAAACCCATCAGTGGTCACACACATTAATATAACTAAATGACATGGATCAAGTGTGGATGTGTAGCATAGAAATTACATGTAATGTGATCTATAACATGTCTATTTCTAACTGGTCCTACTTAATCTTTAGTGAGATCAAATATAAAACCAAATGTAAGCACACCAAAAGAAAACTTTAGAACTTTAAACTGTATGCTTTATGCTGCAGCATTAAAACCAAATATCCATAAACAAAACATAAATTACAAACTCCCACTGATCTGACATATCCTAAGACAAAAGAACACCCATTTGAGCAGTGTGCTCAAGAAAGACTTTGGGTGGTAAACTCTTGGTAAATGGATCTGCGATATTGGAGTTTGTCCCAATGTGCTCTATAGAAATCTGACCATTCTGAACTCTTTCTCTAACAACTAGGTACTTAATGTCTATATGTTTAGACTTGGTAGAGCTCCTATTGTTGTTAGAAAATTCAACAGCTGCTTTATTGTCACAAAATAATCTAAGTGGTCTGTCAACACCATCTATAACTTGCAGCCCTGTGACAAAGTTTCGCAACCATATTGCATGATTGGATGCCTCAAAACAAGCTATATATTCAGCTGCCATAGTTGAAGTAGCTATAAGTGTTTGTTTAACACTTTTCCAGGAAACAGCTCCTCTAGCTAACATGTAAATGTAGCCTGAAGTGGATCTGAAACTGTTAGGGCATCCATTATAATCTGAGTCGGAGTACCCAATGACCTCTAACTGATCCGACCTCCTATATGTGAGCATATGATCTTTAGTTCCTCGAAGATACCGCATAACCCTTTTGGCTGCTGTCCAGTGATCCAAACCTGGATTGCTTAAAAATCTGCCTAAAACTCCAGTAATGTACGCAATATCTGGACGCGTACAAATCATAGCATACATAAGACTTCCTACAGCCGAAGCATAAGGAACCTTTTGCATTTCCTTTTTCTCAAAATCATTCTTAGGGCATTGTTCAAGACAAAATTTGTCTCCTTTAGAAACTGGGGTATCACATGATTTACTATTCTGCATTCCAAATCTCTTAAGAACTTTTTCGATATAGGTCTTTTGTGACAACTGAAGTATGCCCCGGGAGCGATCCCGGAGTATCTGAATACCTAACACAAAAGAAGCGTCACCAAGATCTTTCATTTCAAAATTCTTTGATAGAAATTTCTTGGTTTCGTGCAATAAGCCTATATCGTTGCAGGCTAGTAGTATGTCATCAACATACAGAACCAGGAAAATGTGCTTACTCCCAACAAACTTGTGATATACATAATCTTCCACCAAATTTACCTCAAAACCAAAAGAGGTTATAACTTGATGAAATTTGCGATACCATTGACGGGATGCCTGTTTAAGCCCATAGATGGATTTCTTTAGTTTGCAAACCATGTGCTCTGAATCTTTAGAAACAAAGTTTTCAGGTTGCACCATATAAATCGTTTCATCAATGTCTCCATTAAGAAACGCTGTCTTAACATCCATCTGATGTAGCTCGAGATCAAAATGTGCCACTAGTGCCATTAAAATCCTAAAAGAGTCTTTCGATGATACTGGAGAGAAAGTCTCTGTATAGTCGATGCCTTCCTTCTGAGTAAATCCTTTAGCGACAAGACGAGCCTTATATCTTTCCACATTACCTTTTGAATCCCTTTTGGTCTTAAATATCCATTTACAACCAATGGGTTTCGCACCTTTAGGCAATGTGACAAGATCCCAAACGTCATTGTCACTCATGGATTTAATTTCCTCATTCATGGCATCAATCCACTTTTGAGAATTGGTACTTTTAATGGCTTGACTAAAGTTGATTGGATCATCTTCAGTCAATCCACTATTTTCCTCATGTTCAAGGAGAAAGACAACATAGTCATCTGGAATTGCATTTCTCCTTTCTCTAGTGGACCTCCTTAATGGCATTTGTTCTTGAGGCTGTTGAGTTTGATATTCAGGAATATCCTGTTGACCTTGATGAGGGAGATCATCATTGCCTTGCATCTCTCGAATTGTTTTAGGAACAATCTCAGGGATAGCAACTTTAGGAAGAGAAACTAATTCCTCTTCAAGGACAAAATCTTTAACTTTATCTTCCCCTCCAAACTCAATATCCTCAAAGAACTGGGCATTTCCCGTCTCAAAGAAGGACTTACTTTTGGGATCATAAAACTTATATCCCCTAGACCTTTCAGCGTACCCAACAAAATAGCAACTAACCGTTCTTGAGTCCAGTTTCTTTTCATTAGGCCTATAAGGCCTTGCCTCAGCTGGACAACCCCAAATGTGTAAGTGATTAATACTGGGCTTTTTGCCAGTCCATAATTCATAAGGAGTTTTGACTGTTGCTTTAGTTGGAACTCTGTTAAGAATGTATGTTGCAGTCTTTAATGCCTCTCCCCAAAGCGAGTTTGGCAAAGTAGTACGACTAATCATACTCCTCACCATATCCTTTAGTGTCCTGTTTCGTCTTTCAGCAACACCATTCATAGTAGGACTACCAGGCATGGTGTACTGTGGGACGATTCCACACTCGTCTAGGAATTTGGCAAATGGGCCCGGACGTTGTTCACCTGATCCGTCATATCTACCGTAGTATTCACCACCACGATCAGATCTAACAGCCTTAATTCTTTTGCCTAGTTGATTTTCAACTTCGGCCTTAAAACTTTTGAACACGTCTAGAGCCTGAGACTTCTCATGAATGAGAAAAAGGTAGCCATAACGTGAATAATCGTCTATGAACGTAATAAAATATGTTTGACCATTCCAAGAAGCTGTAGGAAATGGCCCACATATGTCTGTATGAATTAGTTCTAAGACATCTTTAGATCTTTCGGCACCTAATCTCCTTTTATTTGTTTGTTTTCCCTTAATACACTCAACACAGATTTGGGAATCTGAAAAATCAAGTGCATCGAGAATTCCGTCTGTCACAAGTCTTTCAATTCTTTGTTTAGAGATGTGCCCTAAACGTTTATGCCAAAGTGACACAGAATTCTCATTGGTTAATTTTCTTTTAGTACCACGTTTATCAACATGCAAGGTTTCATTATAAGAAGCAACAGTATCCGGTAAATATAGGTTATCATAACATAATAAAGAACCAGAACCAACTTTATTTGAATTTTGAAAAAGAGTAAACTGGCTATTTCCAAAAGAACAAAAATAACCGGACTTGTCCAACAAGGAAACAGAAATTAAATTCCTTCTAAAAGAAGGAACAATGTATGTCTCTTCCAAATCCAAATAAAAACCAGTCTTTAATAATAACCTAACAGTGCCTATTGCTTCAACTTCAGCTGTCTCGCCATTGCCCACATAGATGAATCTTTCAAGATCACTTGGCTTTCGGCAATTCAGCAACCCCGCATAGACACACTTATATGAGCAGTAGCACCGGAATCTACCCACCAAGTATGTCTTGGTACTGAAACCAAATTAACCTCAGAACAAACAAAAACAATGCACATACCTTTCTTCACACGCCAAGCGTGATACTTAGTGCATTCTTTCTTCTGATGAGAAGTTTTACCACAAAAGAAACAAGCTGATCCATTTTCCTTAACTTGTTTCTTTTGTGGAGCTGCAACCACAACTTCTTTGTCCTTCCTTTTCCTCTTGTTATTTTCCTTAGAGGTTGATGTCAAATGAGCACTTTCAGTCTTTTCCTGCTTCAACCTATCCTCTTCAGCTACACAACGTGAGATGAGCTCATTAAGAGTCCACTTCTCCTTTTGGCAGTTATAACTGACCTTAAAGAGACCAAATTGTGCAGGAAGAGAGTTCAAAACCAAATATACGAGCAAGTCATCAGACAGCTCTAACTGTAGTGCCTTAAGTTTTGAAGCAAGATTAGACATTTGCAAAATGTACTCCCTAATGTTCCCGGATCCCTTATACTTCATGGAAACAAGATTTCCCAAAAGAGAACTTGTCTCCGCCTTATCGCTTTTGAGAAAGCGTTTTTCAAGTTCCTCCAGAAACAATTTGGCATTTTTATCCTCAACCATATTGCCCCTAAATGTTTCCGGAATTGAGCTCTTCATGATCATCAGACTCATGCGATTTGATCGCTCCCACTTCTCGAAATACCTCTTTTCATCAGAGGTACTCTTATCCGTAAGAGGAGTGGGACAATCAACCCGAAGTGCAAGGTCGAGATCCATGCAACCAAGAACTAGCTGGACAGTTTCCTTCCAGCTCTTGAAGTTTGCACCACTCAAAACCGGAATGGAGTTTATATTAGCAGAAATAGTCGCAGCGGAATCAACTGTGCATAAACAGAAAATAACCAAACATAAGCTCATATATAAAAACAAACTTTAACATGAATAAAAAAATTTAAATTTTGGCTTTTCCTATTTACAAGATACCTAGTACAACAATGAGTTTAGTCTTTGGACAGAAACAACAATTTGCAAGTAGGTACTCTTGTCGTAATAATCAAACATTGACAATAAAGTTTTGTTAAATAACAAGCCTTTCTTTGGACCGACTTATTACTCACAAAAATACCAAATAATCGTCACACGTTTATTACCACAAGTATGTTTTGACTTCGGCCAAATAATAACCTTCCTTTGGGCCGGTCATTATCCGCATAAAGCCAGAACACATGACTGTCATCTTTGTATTTTAAATTAACTAATCAACACAAAAGAAGTCACTTTGGCGACGTATTGTATCAATCAATCAATCTAATAATATTAGATGTCCGAAGATAGATTTTCTTTATGCCAAAATTAATTTTATATCACATTAAACCATAACTGAATAAACCAATTAAAATTTCTTTAATTAACTAAAAGGAAAAAAAAATTGAATAAAACTGTGTCCATTTAAGTTAAGAATTAACATGCATACTTCGAATAAGTCCCAGACCGAAATTCCTACTAAGATGTATGAGCTTTTTCTATTGAATTTTGGGGTTATGTTGTTCCCTAATATGCACGTTAATAACAATCCACATAAAAATAATAATAACAATAATAATATTTGACACAGCTTTGATCCTGAAGTACCTGCAGCACAACCAAATCAAATAGCCAAAGACCCAAAGATTAAATGTCTTAAAACGAAAACGAACCTTAGGACCCCAATTTGGTTTTAAATTTAGATGGTGTGTAAAAGCTTCAAACAATTGATTCCTTATAAAATGTGGCAAAAGGAAAAAGAAAAAAAAAATTTGTACTGAAGCCGAACAAACAATAATTAATGAAACTTTACTTCAAGATTTATATTTATAACTGTATACTCCCGATGAAACAAAAAATGCTTCAAGGCCTTGGATTTCGAGTGCAGGAATATATAAAACCCATTATCTTTTCTAATCCTTAATCAAACATTTGCAAGATGCACGAATTAATCTTTAACTAATTAATTATATTGATATAAATTATTAGTGCCGAAGAAGCAAATCCCCATTCTTCTTTTGTTCCAAACCGAAACACAAATTCATCACTGAAACCGGAGCCGGAATTGTAAAGCCACGGAGGATTCAAACTAACCGAGCCAAAACCAAAAGTGATAGTGAAATCACTCAGACCAAAAAACCTTAATTCGAATTATTGAGTTCCCAATTAGTTTTAATCAAATACAATATAATCAACTAGTTGCCCAGGATGATTAATTAATCACTATAATCAAATGAATTTACCAACAAACAAAACAAACTACAATATCATATATCGAAATCGAAAGCCGAAAACAAAACAATGATAGCAAAGCTTAATCTGAATCCTTTAATACGTAAGAACCCAATCGACTTTACGATGAAACCAAAATAATATCTTAAGTGATAATAAAATCATCGTACTGTAAACACATAAATCAACTGAATTTCTCAATAATTTGAGTTGGAGGTGGCTCTGATACCACTTGTAGGATTAAATCCTTTAGCCTAACACTCCAAATCAAATAACGAGAACCAAACTAATGCGGAAGCGTACCTGAATCCATTGACGATGAATAATTTCTTCAGTTTGGTTTGATCTTCCAGATGATTTCTTTAACCGGGTAAAGAACGTGAGTTCTCAAACTGACAAATGGGGAGGCAGTTTTTGACGGCGTAAAGAGTCATCCAGGGACCACAACCAGTTATATAGTAGTAGGGTTTCTTTTCCACCCATCACAGAAAAGAACCCTGGTCTTTTAGGTTTCTACACAATGATGTCCACAACTTTAACTTAATTAATAATTAGCCCAAAACTTTAGTTAATATAATTTAGATCACTTTTAATTGGGCTATATTTCATGATAGCATATAATATACAATTATATGTTTAGTGTATAAGTCCAAAATAACCTTACACAACGATTTACATGGAAAACCCTTTTCAGTGTGAAAAGGTAAAAACCACGAGACTGTTTGGTCTATAAATCCACTAATCACCAAACCTAACAAGAGGAATACAGTATCCCGTAATACACAAGTGATACCTAGCCTTTACAAAGTCTACAAAGGCAGTAATATCACAATACGACTTTAAAGAAGCAAAAATGTCACAAAATACAGTAGTCTATTCCGAAAATTATAACTAACAATCTAATCGTTAAAATCCATGATCCTTCGATCAGAATGAAGCCTTGTGAGTATTCTACCACCAGTTAAAATTTCAAGCCGATCGGACAACAGTAGCACCACCGATTGTGACCAACCCGAACTGCTGCACAGAGAAAACCTTGCTGGAAACCCTTTTGCTCCTCACTGTTTTTGGCTCTCAAATTGCGGAAACACACGACTGCACACATGCCCAATTTGCTGCCCAATATTTCCCTTTCTAGTGGTCAAATGGTCCAAAAAACACCATACAAAATTGGGACAAAATAATTAATTTCTTTTGGTATTTATCCAGATACGAAGAGAGCCCGAAAACCCAACACTGCGAAGCACATTGAAGCAGGTAAAGAAATTAGAAAACGCAAAATGATAATGAGATTATTATACAATTTCCTTTTTGCAATATGGCTAGAACACTCTCAAGCAATACTCTTCTCTAAAACTAGAGTTTTGTATGTTGAACTAAAATAGTACGATAAACAAGACTCTACTCTTTTCTTCGGGAGAGATGGAGTATTATTCTTGTTTGTTGTGGCGGAAAGGGTATAAACACAATAAACCAACGGAAATGATTCCCAAGAAAAACTCCTTTCTTACTACCAATAAAATAGGACAACCAACCAAACAATCAACTAATTCAAGAATTGATAAAGTAAAGTAGATACACAAATTTATGCGGAAACCCAAATCGGGAAAAACCACGGGACTGTAACAACAATCAAATCTCCACTATCACAATAATGAGAAAACAGTCTTCACCAACCGGTGGATACACATGACTTCACCCAAAGGTGGATTACAACAATACTCTTCCAAAACACCTATCACAGAGTAAGACTGGAAGGATCCAAAAGAGAGTTAAACTCAAAACTAAACCCTAGCTTTCTTTCTTTTTCTCTCGCGCACAAAGCTATGCACGGCTGCCCTTGCTTTGCTACTCTCTCGGCCGAACTCACAAATCAAAAAAACCAAAGCACCATGGCTTTTATAAGCCACGGCCAAACCCAAAACCAAAACAAATTGGGTTTTGGTCTTTCGGTCAAGCACCACTTATATGGTCAAATCCGGTTGGGCCCTTATTTGAGGGGAATCAAGCCCAACAATCCCCCCATTCACCTTAAATGGGGGGTAAAACCAAACCAGCTTCATGTTTGCAAAACAGGAGCTTATCTCTACTCACATTCTTCGTCAATATATCGGCACCGTTGTCATTCGTATGGATCTTCTCAAGAAACAATGCCTTGGACTCCAACACATCCCGAATCCAATGATATCTCACATCAATATGTTTTGACCGCGAATAAAATGTGGAATTTTTGCTAAGTGAATAGCGCTCTGACTATCACAATACACCACATATCTCTCTTGCTTCATGCCAAGCTCTTGTAGAAACTTCTGCAACCAAAGTGCTTCCTTACAAGATTCAGTAGCTGCGATAAACTCTGCCTCTGTAGTAGACAAAGTAACACATTTCTGCAACCTACTTTGCCATGAAACTGCTCCCCCTCCATAAGTCATCAAGTAACCAGAAGTAGACTTCCGACCATCCAGGTCACTCGCCATGTCAGCATCTCTATATCCATCTAACATGGTCTTCCCATTGCCAAAGTAAAGACTCAATCTGGAACTACCCCTAAGATACCTGAGAATCCATTTCACAGCATTCCAATGCTCCTTACCAGGATTGTAGAGAAACCGACTAACAACACCAACTGCATGAGCTATGTCTGATCTTGTGCAAACCATCGCATACATCAGGCTGCCAACTGCCAAAACATAAGGAACCTTTTTCATCTCTTCCTTATCTTTCTCACTTTTAGGACACTGCGTTTTGCCTAGCTTAAAATACCCTACAAGTGGAGTCGAGACTTCCTTAGCACCGCTCATGTTAAATCTATCAAGAACCTTCTCAATATACTTCTCTTGAGATACCCAAAGCTTCCCATTCTGTCTGTCACGAGAAATCTCCATCCCAAAAATCTGTCTAGCCGGACCCAAATCCTTCATCGCAAAGGATTTATTCAACTCCTTTTTCAACCTGGCAATCTTTGCAGTATCATGACCAACAATCAACATGTCATCGACATAAAGCAAAAGAATTATAAAATCACCATCAGAGAATTTCTTCACAAACACATAGTGATCAGCTGTAGTCCTTTGGTATCCCTGCCCTATCATAAAGGCATCAAACTTTTGTACCATTGCCTCGGAGCTTGCTTCAACCCATACAAGCTTTTGTTGAGACGGCATACAAGCTTCTCTTTTCCCTTCTCCTGAAACCCATCTTGTTGCTCCATGTAAACCTCTTCTTCCAAATCACCATGCAGGGAGGCTGTCTTCACATCAAGCTGTTCAATCTCAAGATTCAAGCTGGCCGCTATCCCAAGCACAACTCAGATCAAAGACATCTTTACAACAGGAGATAATATCTCATCATAGTCTACGCCCTTTCCCTGGTTGAATCCCTTCACAACCCATTTGGCTTTGTACCTCGGTTGTGAGCTGTTCTCACTTGTTTTCAGTCTGAACACCCATTTATTCTTGAGTGCTCTCTTGCCCTTAGGCAACTTCACCAAGTCATACGCGTTATTCTCATGCAACAATTTGATCTCATCTTGCATAGCTGCTAATCACTGATCTTTCTGCTCATGACTAAGAACCTCTTCATACGACTCTGGCTCTCTCCCATCAATAAGCAACAAATACTCATGAGTACTGTACCTCGTGGAAGGTCTCTTGTCTCTAGTGGACCTCCTAGGCTGAACAGGAGTTGATGAAACCAGTGGTGTCTCTGTTTCAGTAACAGGATCATCATCAAACTCACCATCCTGCTCTGTCTCAACTCCCCCTTCAGGAGAATCGTCTGATTGTGGAGGAACTGTATCTTGATCAACAGGAATCTCAGGTGAAGATTCTGGCATCTCGCCTTTTCCCATATCATCAATGGTCTGGTATTCAAAGAAGATCACATCTCTGCTTCTGAAAACTTTCTTCTCTAAAGGATCCCAAAGTCTGTACCCAAAATCATCATTTCCATGCCCCAAGAATACACACTGCTTGGATTTACCATCAAGTTTTGACCTTTCATCTTTGGAAATATGAACAAAGGCACGACAACCAAAAACTCGCAAATACCTAATGAGACATCTTTTCCTGTCCAAACTCGTTGTGGTAGAACACCATCCAACGGAACTGAGGGAGATATGTTAATTAAATCAACTGCTGTCTACATGGCTTCACCCCAAAAAGATTTAGACAGCTTTGCATTCGAGAGCATACACCTAACTTTTTCGTTAATAGTTCTGTTCATTCTTTCTGCCACGTCATTTTGCTGCGGAGTCTTCGGAAGACTCTTCTGAAGTTTAATGCCATGGTCTTGCCAATACTTCTCAAACGGACCCCTGTACTCACCACCATTATCTACTCGAACACACTTTAACTTCTTCCCAATCTCGCGTTCAACTCTAAGGTGAAAGTCTTTGAACACATCTAATACTTGATCTTTAGATTTCAAAGGAAAATACCAAACCTTTCGAGCATAGTCATCAATGAAAGTAACAAAGTACAATGCTCCACCCAACGACCTATCTTTCATGTAACATACATCTGTATGAACTAACTCTAGAGGATTGGACTTTCTAGATGGAGGAGAATTTTGAAAAGAAACCCTATGTTGTTTACCATAGATACAGTCAACACAAGGTTCTAGAGCAGTACCTTTCACCTCAAGGAGAAATTGCTTCTTACCAAAAATCTGCAACCCCTTAACACTCATGTGTCCAAGCCTTCTGTGCCAGAGATCAATGGAGGCATTGTGAGTTGCATTCACCTCTCAATTCTTCAACTTTGCATTCAACACATACAAAGAGTTCAACTTCTTTCCTCTAGCAATAACAAGATTCCCTTTGGTAATTGTCCAACGGCCATCACCTTCAATGCTATGATAACCCTCATCATCAAGTTTACCAATGGAAATAAGGTTCAGATGCATATCCGGAACATGTCTGACATTCTTCAAGACAAGAGTACAACCTGTATTTGTTACCAATGATACCTCTCCCATGCCGACAACATCGCATGAGGCTTGGTTGCCCATTCTTACACGACAAAAATCTCCAGGTGTGTAAGAGGTAAAGAAGTGTCTGTGAGGCATCACATGATAAGACGTACCTGAATCACCGAACCAATCACTGTCGTGACTCGTAACATTTATTGTATTATCATCACAGTACACAAATACATCACTGAAACTTACTATTGCAGTAGTGTCATCATCACTTGATTCATCCTTCTTGACTTTACTTTTTCTCGCTGCTAGTTCTCTCTTGAGAACCCTGCACTCCCTCTTAAAGTGCCCATTCCTTGACAATGGTAGCACATGAAATCTTTCTTGGATTTAGACCGTCCCCTGGACTTGTCATTCCGATTACGTGGCCCTCTGCTTTTACTTCTCCCTCTTATGTCTGACTTTTCTGTCACCAGAGCTTGCGACTCAGACTCAATACTCTGTTCTTTTCTTCTGACTTCTTCATTCATCGAAACCTCTTTGACCTAATCCAAGGTCAAGACACCATCCTGGGTTGAATTACTGATTGACACTACCAAAGTGTGCCAACTATCTGGAAGAGAACTAAACAATAACAAAGCCTGCGCCTCATCATCCAACTTTAAACCTACATTCACAGCTTGGTTCAACAAACCCTGAAACGAACTCAAGTGCTCAATCAGGCTAGCACCATCTTTGTACCTCAACCTGATAATTTGTTTCAGCACAGATGACTTATTGATGCCGAACTTCTTCCAGTACATATTCTGGATTTTCTCCCAAACTTCATCAGCTTTTGTTTCTCCTGAAAAGAGATGACACACACTTTGATCAATCCACTGTCAAATATTACCAACAGTCTTCCTATGCATATCAGCCCACTTTTTATCAGTCATATCACTTGGCCTACCTTCATCCCCTAGAATAGGATCAAACAAATATTTGCAATACAACAAGTCTTCCATTCTAGGTTTCCTCATATGATAATTAGATGAAGTTAATTTAATCATCGTACCAGCACCCGATGAATCTTCTATTTTATTGGTGTAACACCTCAACTACCGAACCGTAGCTTTGATGCCACTATTGCGGCGGAAAGGGTATAAACTTAACAAACCAGCGGAAACGATTCCCAAGAAAAACTCCTTTCCTACTACCAATAAAATAGGACAACTAATCAAACAAGCAACTAATTCAAGAACTGATAATGTAAAGTCGACACACAAATTGATATAGAAACCCAAATCGGAAAAAACCACGGGACTGTAACAACAGTCAAATCTCCACTATCACAATAATGGGAAAACAGTCTTCACCAATCAGTGGATATACAGGACTTCACCCAAAGGTGGATTACAACAATACTCTTCCAAAACACCTATAACAGAGTAGAACTGGAAGGATCTAACCAAAAGAGAGTTAAACCGAAAACTAAACCCTAGCTTTCTTTCTTACTTTTTCTCTCGCACACAAAGCTATGCACGGCTGCCCTTGCTTTGCTTCTCTCTCGGCCGAACTCACAAATCAAAAAAACCAAAGCCCCATGGCTTTTATAAGCCACTGCCAAACCCAAAACCAAAACAAATTGGGTTTTGGTCTTTCGGCCAAGCACCACTTATGTGGTCAAATCCGGTTGGGCCCTTATTTGAGGGGAATCAGGCCCAACATTGTTAACACACCAACAGTTTGGAACCAATGCAGCATTAACATGCTATGATATCTTCTGACTTTTATATATCTAATCATAAGTTAAAGAACTCGTGCTTTAAATGATCCCATGAACATGCAACAATGATTACATCATATATTACAATATATATACATGTTATATTCAAAGAGATTTGTCATTTGTAAAAAAAGACTTGTCCGAATGAACAAGAGATTCATCTGAAACTTTTCATTTGCTTGAAATTTAGTCATAGTTCCTTTGCCAAAAGGAAAAGAAAAACATATCAGGCTTGTTAGTTTTAATTAACTACTAAAATTCACATTTTCCTTTCATACTAAGATATAATTGTTATGAACATTTCATAGACAATCTTTAAGTTAGGGTTAATTAAATATCCCAAAGAAAAGTTTCTGACCTTAGATATCAAAAATATTGTTATCCTCTGACATTCCTACCAAGAAACACAAATCAAAATATGAAGGGGAAAAAATGAAAAATGAAGCATAAAGGTTAATTTGTAGCAGAGAACATATTATGTACCCTATTCAGAGTATCACACCGGTACTGGAATAGGATAGCATAAATCATCCAGTGATCATATTAATATAATAAAAATAGTGATATTAAAAAGAATTTGTACATTGTGTGAACAACAATATCAATACTGCCACCCACAATCAAGTGTTTTTGTACTAGCACGATACCAATGGTTTTTTCTTATAAATTTTTTTTTTTAGAAAAAAGTTGAGGAAGACACGGAGAAACGAAAAAGGCAGGTTGGTGTGTATCGAACTTTAATTTCATTCGGAAAGGCAACCTATTCTCCAACTGAATGAATATATACATATATATATATACACACTCACACATATGTATATATATCTGTTGCAAACTGGAACTGAAATAATGAGTTTGAACTTACTCTTTTGTTAAAAAAAAAAAAAAAACCTTACTCTTCTGTTAGTTGTTGGTCGTCGAGAAATATCCATAATTCTTTATTTCCATAATACATTTGCATTTCGTGAATTTCCTTTACCAAATCATAGACAAGTGGACACTTCTTTACATTAATCACCTGAAGGGTTGAACTTTGGGCTACACAAGAAGGGATTTCCTCTAAGCGGTCGCAATGTTCTAGAATCAATGTCTCAATAGACGGGAAATTATCATCCAAGGCTGTTGTCCATCTCTCTAAACTCATCATGTAGTTTAGTTCCAAAACTTTGAGTTTGAGGGATGTCCCTTCTTCTTCAATATCCCAATTTTCCCCTTTTTATGCATCAAAACTCAATTGGAGAACTTCAAGAGTTGGCAGTTCCTCAATAGCTGAAACTTTACTCCATGGAAGGCCAATTTGATGTAGAGATAGCTCCTTTACATTATGGGGCAATCGAAGTTCAAGGTTCGGCACACTTGAAATTGAAAGTGAAAGTCTGATGTAGAGTGATTCGAGTCGACCCAAAGTGACAAAATCCACAACGCACTCTCCTGCATCCACATAGAGAGAACAACTTAGTCTCTGGAGATTTGGTAACTTCTTCAGTACTTCCATCATCGTTTGGCTGTAGGAAAAGTCTACATGTGAGAGCGTCACTAGATTCTCCAAATTGTCTATGACGATGCCTGGAATTGCACTTCCAGTTTGGTGGTAGAACTCCGATTAGGGTTTCCAGTAAAACATAGCCTCGGGGCCTCCCGAAGGTAGACACTCCGAAACGTAAGTCAGAAAACAGGGTTGCGAAGTAATGTGTATATGTGAATTGGTGCTGGAGATAGTGTACCTCAATTGTGGTACCTTCATCCCTATTTATAGGTATAGGAATACCCTAAGGGAACTCGAATCCTACTAGGGTTTAGTCATGTTGCCGCCCTATTGGAGTCGGTTGGGCCCCTTACTCGGTTAATGGGCCGGTCCAATATCGGTGGTAGATATGGACTCGTTAAGTGCCCCTGTTAAGTATTAGTTATATGAAATAAACAAGACTTGACAAAATATAAATCTAACCTGGACTCGTCACAAGGGATTGCATAGCCGACGGCCCAAAGTGTCTTAAGCAGGCCCGTTGGTATAACTCGCGGGTCAAAACCCGATCCGAGAACACAACCTACTTTAGAATCCCGCCCGAATCCTGGCAGACGTGCCCCATTACTTGGCACAATTTCCAAACGATGGCCGTACCATCATTATTGTCCCTTGAACTCCACTCCAACCATCGAATCGTGGGAGAGAGAATTAATATATACCGGTGTCAGAAGCTCTAAAGTTTTTTTTCCAAAACGTCTTCTTCTAAAAATACATATCACTCGCCACCGCCCGGCAGTAAAGCTTTATTTTGTCACCGGAGATTTTGCTATTTTCCGTCAACTGAAGAGATTCACCGCATTGGGCAAATGAAATTCAGAAGAACACCCTAGAACTCCAACAATAGTGAGTTCTTTAACTCTTTCCTATTTTTAATGCTTGCCTAGGCCTGTCTTTTTACTTGAATTTTGTCATAATTGCATATTCTGTGGTAGATATGGCCGTTCAAATAGTTTCTGACTTCGCCATCCACCATAAACTCTACTGATAAAGCCAAGGCCATTGCTGAAAAGTACGACTTCCAAGCAGATCTAGAATATCGAGCACCTTTAGGCACAGAAAGGGCTACTACTCCTCCAGAGGGTAAAATAACTATATATGATAGGTTTATGTTTTTAGGGCTAAGATTCCCCCTTTACCCTCTATTTAGAGATATAGTTCAATATTATAAGATTCCCTTGCTCGGTTTACATCAAACTTAATATCGGCAGTCCTCAAATTTGCGAGGCTCTGGGAGTTGAAGAAGGTTGAACCTCAATTACTCGTGTGGAGGTATTTTTTCAAAGTCTATGTCCCCTCGACGAAATACAAAGACTGATATAATGTAAATAAGAATCCCAAGTCGGGTGCGGGGCAGATAATAGAACTCTTCGACGGTTCTCCAGTGTAGAAACCAAATTATTTATTTGTACAGGCTCCAGAGGATTTTTGCGTGGCCTGGGATTATCATGAATGATAATCCCAGGAGATGGGTGTTATAGCTGATGTCTGGTCTAAATCTACTAAAGCCAGGATCGAGCAATATAGAGATGACATTACTGCTTTGGAATCCTTCAAAAAGTATCTCAAATGGACAAAAGTGCAGCAGTAGATTCCCCCAATTCCTGTCAAGGATAAAAAAGGTACTAACTCCTCTTGTGTATTACTTTTGTTCTAGGATATGTCGTCGAGTAAGAACACCGTTGGCTTCTTTGGTGATTCCAAGATTTTTGACATCAAAAATTCAGATGATGAAGGATCATCAAGCAAGGTCAGCTAGAAGAGGAAGTTGAGGAGGCTAGTGAAAGCGTCAGAAGCAGGCGCTAAGTCTAAAAAGAAGAAGCAGGCTCCTCCAGTCAAGAAAGAAGGTCTAGTCGAGGAAGCTAAGCCCGTTGAAGAAGACAAGACCATCGAGGAGGATAAGCCCATCGACGAGGATAATCCTATCGAGGGCAATGTCCCGCCCGAGAAAGATGGGAATTCGGAAGCAGAACAAGGCCCAAGTTGGTTTACAACATTTCCGCCTTCGCTATCTCAGAAGAAGGACGCTGCTGAAAATCCGGACGGCTCTCCAGGGTCATCATCATACACTGAAGCTGCCGCCATATTTCACTTTGGGGATGATAGAATTGAATGCCCCATAATAGAAGAGGTAGCCGAAACGATGACTGATGAAGAAGCCTTGAAAATAGTAAATGTTTTCCGCATTCGCTGCTTGTAACTAGTATTTCAATTTATACTGATCTCCTGTTTGCAATCTCGACAGCTGACCACCTCCTTGGCGAGCATCCTTATGCGCAACAAGAAGCTAAGGGAAGAGATCTCCAATTTGGAGCTCGAGAAGGGGGTCTCGAACATGAGAAAGCAATCCACGAGGAGGCAAAGAAGAAGGAACAGTTAGTGCGGGCTACCAAGGAGGGAGAGCTGGCCACTGCCCAGGCCATGTATAAGGAACTCGAGGCCAAACTGAAAGAATATGGGAAAATCCATATACCCAAAACAGAGTTGCAGAAATGGATGACTGCATTTTGGGCGAGAATGATGCCCACTAGAGGGATAGCCAATGTCATGGTGAGCATCAGTGAAGCAGCTATTGCGCTAGGCAACCATGGCGTGGCTGTTGCCGTTCTCGAAAGGATGGAATCTGGAAAGCCGATCAATGCTGGCTGGCTACAACAATTCGTGAAACCGCATCCTTGAAAAATCCTGCATGAAGCGATGAAGAATGGGTTGATGCATCTTGGCACTAAACAACTCCCTTTGCTCGGGTCTTTGTGTAGCGCTATCCCCCAAATGGGTTCACCCTCAGAAATCATCTCCTTTGAAGGAGATGTCCCAATGGTGTTACCTGCTAATCCTGGCAAAGAGATGCGTGTACCCGAGCATGACCAAGATTTCATTGGTGTCGAAGTAGTTTTTGATGAAGATTCCTCCGAGAAGGTCGAGAAGGATAAGGAAGAAGAGCGGGAGCCTGAAATTGAGACGGAACCGACAGGCGAGAAAGAGGTTTCCTCAACTGAGACTCCTGTCGAGGGAACCAGTGAGAGCTAACCAAATATCCCACCCAACCCAAATGCCGTATCTTCGCCCCATTTCGTTCCACACAAGATTTTCAGTTTCATACTTCTCAACACTTCTGCTCCTTCTCAACCCAAATCCTTTTATCTTAAATCTTGATTGTGGGTGGACAAGCGAAGAAGGAGAAGAAAAAGTAGATGACCTTGTAGTATTCGAATTGAAAAGTGAAATCAAACCATTGCGAGATGAGACTTCATGAGAGGAGGAACCGAGATACAAATAGCTGTTGCCCTGCTTGAAAGAAATGAAACTATTAAGAGTGATTAAGTTCAAACTTTTATTAGAGAGCACTTTGTACGTTGTAACGTTATAGATTAATAATGTATAGGACTGGGAATTTGATAAGCGGAATTGTATTCTTTCCCATACCACTCAAACTCCGAATTTTTTTAAAAAATAAAATAAAAAAGAAATGTGAAAACCAATGCGCAAAGTAGTGAACATGTAACTTTTTCCGTTTATTGTTTTGGATTAAGCTTACATGAAAAATGTCACTATTTTAAGTAATCACTATTAATATTTTAATTCAAATTGCACATGTTAAAGAAATCAACTAGTCTCTTGAAACGGCAAAAGATTCTCTGAATTAGCAGTGGATCTGAACGCAAAACACGAGTTATTTGCATTGCTCCACCACTAGCTGCTCCTAGCTTCAAAGAACGTATTTATATTTTTATTTATTAATGTTTTTCTTTTTGATTTTTGGCGCAAACATTACTCAAGACTCAAGATGCTCTGGACTCAATGTGATATTACTCTTAGTCTTGTGTTCCACAACACTTTTAGTTTGGATTCTTTGAAAGGCTTTAATGGCGTTCAACGGCTATATGATTCATTTTGATCAATATAATTTTAGAATGACACAATCAAAAAATTTGGAAGTAGATTGATTTGGGTAGCTCGATTTTGTGAAGACAAAACATGACGTCCCCTTAGTTTCCCGGTACCAAAATAAAGTGAATGCATTAGAATATGGGATTCTAATCTGGTGAGGAGAGAAATGCTGAGGAGATGGTGCAACTTGAAGGACAATTTGGTTTAAGATTGCTTGGCATGATGTCCTCCAAGGTACCCGAACATATTTTTGAAGCATTTATAACTAATGTTTGAACTATCCAAGAAACATATTTGATCTCAATGGAAAAATGATATTAATGACAAGACTAAATCACAGAAAATGTCCTACACATTTGGTCAAAAAATCATTTCGTCTCATATATTTGAAAATGCTCATTTTCGTCCCATTTTGTCCAAAAAAGATGACCTTTCGATTATTTACGTGCCAAACTAACTTTCCACCCAACCCACCGTCAAATACAAGGGTATTTTTGTATTTTCAGCCTGGCTTTGGGTTTTACATTACTTTATAAATAAAATAATAATAATCAGAAAAAAAAAAATTTCATACCCTTTTACCGAGTGGGCCCCAAATAATTTTTTTATTTTTATTTACAGTAAATATTAAATATATTAAAATAGCAAAAAAATTTCACAAGATACGAAATTTTTAAAAAAGTTGTTTAGTTAATTTCTTTTCGTTTTTTTAAAAAAATTTATTGCTTTATTCTTTTTGTCCCTCGGTGGGCGGTTTGACGATTTAGGCCTTCTGTTGTCTCGACGATCTGGGCCTTCTATTTTTGCCGCGTTTTAGGCTTTTCTTTTCTTTAACCATTTAGGCCATCTTTTTTGTCTCAACCATAAAAAATATTTGACCCAATTTAGAAACCATGAGTTATGGGCGAAATTATATTAATAAAATTACAATACAATGCAACAAGATCAGAATTAAAAAAATAAATAAATAAAATGTCTAAATTAATCTCTAAGTCCACAAAAGCTTTATTGGCTTTCCCTTCTCTCGTTCCCTTCTGACCAAGAGTTAAGTTGGTCTTTTCTCTTTGCCTTTCCCTTCTAGCCAAATTGGCAACCAAATTTGTTACCTGCGACATTTCAATGGTCAAGAAGACATATATAAAAGCTTAATCAATCTAGACGTTACAGAAATAGATATATTTGAAGGTTTCTTAGGGTTCTTACAGACAAAAAACAAACTACATCTTTGTTTGTAACAAAATTCACAATCAAATATGAATCCAAATGATAATCAGCCAACAGACCATGAAGAATCATAATTACCCCAGAAACAGATACTTTTCCTAAATCAAATTACAGATCTAAACAAGTCCTAAAGAGCTACAACTACAGATGAAGGAGGAAAGGGATTGACCTTGAGTAACGGCTCACTCGAAAAAAATTCTTCAACAGATGAGCGCGCCTCTGGAGAGTGACAGCACCAAAAAAGCGAGAAAATGAAAGAGCAGTGAGGCTAAAGAGTGCAGCTGATATCAATTGAGGAAGGTTGGCAGGTGGTAGTGAAAGGTGGACTGGTGGAGGGTGGAGAGATCCGAAAAATTATTCCATACAGCTGTTGTATCCCCTTGTTTTAGTGTAATGACCCACCCATTGTACTGGAAAATATCATGGTCCCCCTAATTTTGTGAAAATTTTCCTCCTAAAATTACAATGTTGAATTATTTATGTTTCTTGCTGCACAATCCAACGTAGTACAGCAGATGTATAGAAGAATTTCTCGAGAGATCTGTTGGTGTGGAGGTTGGATAATGTAGTAATCGGCAGTAGAGGCGGGAGGAGAAGAAATCTGCAGTAGAGGTTGGAGGATTTGGAGGCGCGTTGAACGATTGTTTCGTTTGGGATGGAAGTGGAGAAAAAAAAATTACTCCATCTAATTTATATGGTAGGGTTTTGGGAGGTAAAGAAATGGGTAAAAATTAGTGGGTGAAAGTAAAGTAGTAAATTTTAAATAGAATACAAAAATTTGAAATTCAATTAATTTTGAATTTTGAATTTTTGATTATTTTAATATATTTACGGTTTATTGTAACAAATAATAAAAAAATTACAGTGGCCCTACAGGGTAAAAAGATTAGAAATTTTTTTTTTCAATTTTAAATTTTTTTATTAATTATTATGTTATCTTTTAATCAATGAAAAACTAAAATTTATGATGAAAAGACAAAAATACCCTTGTATTTGACGGTGGGTTGGATGGAAAGTTACTTTGGAACATAAATAGTCAAAAAGTCACTTTGTTTTGGACAAAATGGGACAAAAATGAACATTTTCAAAGATATGGGACAAAAATAATTTTTTGGCTAAATGTGTAGGACATTTTGTACGATTTAGTCTAAGGACAATCGTTGACTTCATTAAAAATACACACGGTAGGTTCAAACATAGAACATATATGGTAGTACCTTGTAAGAGTACACAAAGTTTTACCATATTTTGCAAAAGTATTTCCTGATTAGACTTTAACAAATCTTAACACAGAAAGAATCCATACTCCTAAAATAAAAGCGAAAGAATCCATACTCCTAAAGTAAAAGCAAAAGTACCAAAAACATAAGAAGTAAAGAACTTCTGATTATTAACTGTTGCTATTCAAACATCCAGAGTAGAAAAAACAGAGGATTTAGCAACACCAGTTGAACCTGTTTCCTCAAAGAAACCTGTTTTCGTGGCTGAACTTTTACACTGTAGTATGCTGCAAGAGCTTCAAACTTGAAGGAGCGCAACGAACAAGGACTGGTCATTGTCCATCAGATTTGGAGTCTGAATGGAAACCTACAAATTCCAGAAATTGAACCAAAACTATGAATGAGAGAACTTGAAAATTTGTCAGAGTATACAAGTACTTTGACTCATATCTCAAAACGAATTTGCTAATTAATGGGCAAGCGCGACCCTTAGAACTTATATATTGATCAACACATCTTAACACAATTCATATATATACCTGGTGAACATGTTTCTATGGATATAGCAGTGATAAATTTGCAATAATATTAAATCTCTGATATCTTGTCTAAAAGACCAAACATTTTACAGGTTCCAAATGAAAAATTATCTTGTAATGATACAGTCTTAGTAACAGCAAGCCAGCAACTATACCTCATTAGAAACGCGGTTTTCAGAAGAAATTACACCAAGAAAGCGAGTGTATCAACTGTAATCTTCACTTCTCAACCTGAAAGGAGATCGAACTCAAAAGGTTATACGGTTCGTTGAGAAAATGCAGTAAGTTATTTGAAGTAAACAGGTCAAGAAATGAGCTAAAAGAAGAATGTTTGCAATCTGGTCAAACACTCCGAGAATAATACAATAAACATGACCATTTTTTCCTTCTTAATTACATCAACTGGTTGGAATCATATACTCCTTCTATTCCAAAACGATCCGTCCAGTTTGAATTTTTAGTTTAATACAAATTGCGCTAAAAGTGAAAATTTAAATTGAACAATTATGAAATGGGAATCCATGATCTCATCGGTATAAGATAATCATAAGTTAAAGCAATCATGCTATATCTAACAACTGGACTGCTCCATCCGAACTAACTTCTGAAATTATTTTAATTCACCATAGGATTATTCAATCATGCTACTTTGTTTCCCAAATAGAAAAGAAGAAAAAAAGAGAAGAAGAAGAAGAAAATTGCAGACTTACTCGGTGGTTAATTGTTGGCCTTCAAGATATATCTTTATGTCCTCGTTTCCCATATCCATCTGCATTTCATAAATCTCTTTTATCGAATTAACGATTTGTGGACACTGCTTTACCTTAATCATCTGAAGAGTTGAACTCTGGGCAATGCAAGAAGGGATCTTGTCTAAAGAATAGCACTCTTCTAGAATCAATGTCTCAATAGACGGAAAACTATCATCCGAGGCAGTCCATCTATCTAGACTCAAGTACCTTAGTTTCAAAAACTTGAGCTTGGGGAATGTCCCTTCTTCTTCTTCCTTGTCCCAATCTAGCCCAATAAATGCATAATGCAGTGTGAGGGCTTCAAGATTTGGCAGTTTATCAATTGCTGAAATTTCACTCCATGGAAGAACCACGTCGATCAGAGTTAGCTTCTTTAGTCTCTGTGGAAATCGAAACTGAAGTTGATAAGCAGGAACATCATCCATGAGTTGGATGTGGAGGGATTCAAGCTGGCTCAAAAGATCAAATGTTACAGTGAAGAACTCCTCCTCAGTGTATTCTTCATCGAGATCGAGACAACAACCTAGTCGACGGAGATTGGGTAAAATTTTCAGCACTTCCATCATCTGTTGGTTACAACAAAATGTTGCATCCTTTAAAGTCTGCAGATTCTCAAATTTGTAAACAATTCCAGGGATCTCTCGCGGCGATGGCAATATCCACTCTTCTGGTCCTTCTAGATGCCTTAACTTTTTCATACTCCACAGGGTATCTGGCAACATAACCCTGTCACCACCATGAACAATCAAAGTCTCCAAATTCGATAGATCGGAAATTGATGGTGGAATGGTATGTGAATCATATGTAACAGGGAAGGCTAAGTATTTCAGGTGGACAAGTACTAAAATCTCTTCTGGAAAGATGTCGAACTCACATAGTTCCCTTAAATCCAAAACGCTTAGATGTTCCGACTGGCAAAGCTTGTGTATGACACCCTGCCAATTTCGAGCTACTGTAAGATTTCCAGAGTTATTTGCCAGCAACAGAGTGCGTAAATGAGGCCAGAGCAATGTCGGTTTCGCGAATTCCTCCACTCCCCTAGAATCAGCAATCAACCTGTTTACCGTGCCATTCTCGATGGAAATATGAAGCTCATGAGCAAATAAGCGATGAATGAAGGATTCTTCATTGCATTTCACTATGGCAAAGTCGTGTAGCAAGTCATGCAGGACACAGGATTTCACCGTACCTCGGGATCCTTTTCTCGTTACCATCACTAAATTTCTCTGTATCAATTCCATCATGTAACTCTCTGCGACATCTTCTAAACTCTCTCCTTCGGTTTTCTCTACGAATCCTTCAGCAATCCAGAGCTGTAGCACCCTCCGAACATCTATTTGCTGGTCCTCTTTAAATGCGCCAAAGTAAAGGAAGCATGGTCTCAAATAATTAGGCAAATGTCGATAACTCAACTCAAGAGTCTCTTTGCACTGATTTGTAACAAATGCACCATCTTTCTTCAGGATTTCTTCAACTTCTTCCCACTTATCTAACTCGGTATTCGCAAGTAACCCAGAAATAATTAAAATCATCAGAGGCAATCCCTTGCAACGTTGTGCAATTGTTCTCCCGCGTGCAACTAGCTCTGATGAATAGCCATCTTCAAAACATGCCTTCATTTTAAACAAATCCCAACTCTCATCATCCGTTAGTGCACGAAGGTGATGAGGTTCACATTTTGGATTGATTTGCAAAGCAATATTCTCGTGCCGGCTGGTGAGGAGAATCCGACAACCCGCTGTATCAGTCGGGAACGAAATCTTCAAGCTACTACAAACTTGAGCATCCCAAACATCATCCAAGACGATGAGATATTTTAAGCCCTTCAAGCGTTTATAGAGCCTATCAGCCAAATCATCTTCGCTCATTTTTGAGTACCCGTCAGCAAGATCTTTGTCAAGACCACTTAAAATCTCAACCAACAAATTCTTTTTGTTGTGTACTTGAGATACAGTACACCAGCTACGGACATCAAAATGATGAGAGATGCGGGAATGATGATACATTTTCTTTGCTAAAGTAGTTTTGCCTAATCCAGGCATACCCACAATCGAAACCACATCCAAATGTTTAGTTCCTCTTGTGAGTCGTTTAATTATAATCTCTGCCTCATCATCTAAGCCCACTACTAGTTCAACATATCCTGGAATCCTAACAGCTGGTGGCATCTTACGGTGAGATTTAGTTATGTTTTGGACTTCAATGGTATAGCTTAACTTTGAGAAATTTGCTGTTTGATAATATGACAAACATCAAGCAGCACAACAGATCTCTGAAGAGGGAAAAAAAACAAATTTAATTATAATAGTATCACAAGATCTAGATTAAGAGTTGTATCCGAAAAATGAAAACAACAAGGAGAGGTCAAACTAATAGTTTACTGCTTATATATCTAGCTAATACAAACATAGAAATGCGATTTTAGATTGATTCGTACCTTTTTGATGAAGGACTTAATTGATTGTGCAAATCCGCTCTTTTTCTTTAATCTTCTTTCCAAGGGAATCTTGACCCTTAAGCAGATCTAAAAAGAAGCCTTTCTCAATCCTTCTCAGTACTCAAATCTTGGCTTTATAAAAGGTTTTCATTTGCCTTTTTAATTTTTTTGCTGGTAAAGAGTAGAAGTGAGTCAAAGTGACAAAGTGATAATTGATAACTTGTATTGTGAAACAATTGATGAAGAGTGAAAAAAGCAAACCAGTGAGACTTTAAGAGCGTGAGTTGACGAAATGAGATAGAAAGAGGTTTGTAATCAGCTAACTCTGCAGCTACTACTTTGCAAGAAAGATATTTTGAAGATTAATCAAGCACTATTTATTTTTTCTTTTCAAGAAAGTTAAATGGAGATAGAGATAGAGATAATATACGTTGTGATCCCCAGTTTTATTATAATATTGTTGATGTATCCCGGAGGAGTAATAAGCAAAAGTGAATCCTTCCAAACATGCGCGACGTAGTTAGCACTTAGCACTTTGCATGTTACGTTCTCCTTTTCTTTTTGTTTTTTTTCTTTTTTTTGGTTTGGATTAACATTACATGAAACTGACGTTATTAAATAGAAATAATGGTAATTATTAATACCCTAAGTACTACTACATGTTAAAACATTCAACAGCTCTTGGAACTGCAAAAGATTCTTCGCCTTGGCAGCAGTAAACCTGAACTCAAAACACGAGCCATTTGCATTTTGCACTGCTCCACCAACAAGCTGCACCGAACTCTAAAAAAACTTATTTTATTTTCTTATTCATTAATGTTTTGTTTTATTATTCTTTTTGGTTGGGTACCTAGACATTTTTGAGTCTTAATTAAGGTATTTCTAGTCTCGTGTTCCCAAAACTTTTAGTTTAGTACTCCTTCAACTCCAACAGCTAAATGAATTTCGGTGAAATCGATCGTGGCAAGTAACAAAAAGTAATTTTTTTACTTTAAGAAAATAGTTACATCGCTGTATAACTAACACATATGTGTAAAAATTTCTTATATCCATGAAATGTTGTAATTTTAAGAACAAACTTTTTTCCTCTATCAGCATTTAACTAAGGCAAAACGATCAATATGTATCATCTCATAACAAACATATCATATTTTTAATATATTATATGGAAAATTTGGACCATTTTGCGCATAAAATGTTCATGTAGACTGCAAATCTTGAAGAAAAATATATCACCATCCTTATTTTTTGATAATAAAGGAGGCCAATATCATAATTATATTAAGTTATTAAAATTACGTATGAATTACAAGCAACGCCAATAATATCGTATTTCAATAACAAGTTAATCTTAATAGTAAATTATATAATTATTACGATCCACAAAAACATTATTAACCACTAAAAAGGCCAAAACACTCCTAATTTGCTAAAATTTATGCTTAATTCTACTAACTTTAAATTCGCTAAAATTGATGTTTTTGAAATCGTAAAAACAATAAACAAATTCCCTCTTGTAAAATTTTTGGTCGTCGTCTTGTGTTGTAGCGGAAAGGGTATAAACACAACAAACCAGTGGAAACAATTCCCAAGTAAAAATTCCTTTCCCACTACCAATAAAATAAGACAACCAAACAAACAAGCAAATAATTCAAGAACTGATAAATTAAAATAGACACACGAATTTATGTGGAAAACCCAAATTGAGAAAAACCACGGGACTGTAACAACAGTCAAATCTCCACTATCACAATAATGGGAAGCAGTCTTCACCAACCGGTGGATACACAGAACTTCACCCAAAAGTGGATTACAACAATACTCTTCCACACACCCCTATCACAAAGTAAGACTGGAAGGATCTCACAAAAGAGAGCTAAACTGAAAACTAAACCCTAACTTTCTTTCTTTTTCCCTCGTACAAAAACAATGCACGACTACCAAACTTTTCTTCTCTTCTCGCCTGAAAAACACACACACACAAAGACTTGTGCAGCGTTGCTTTTATAAGCAGTCAAAAACAAAATCCAAGACCAAGTGGGTTTTTGTTTCCCACGGTCAAAAGCCAAAACGAATCCCAATTGGATTTTGACTTCAACTTTCGTTCGGCCTGAGTGAGGGGAACCAGCCCAGTAATCTCCCCCTTCACCTCAATTGGGGGGTAAAACCAAACCCGCTTCCTGCCTACAAAATAGAAGCTTGTCTCTAGTCACAGTCTTCGTTAACATATCGGCACCGTTGTCATCCGTATGGATCTTCTCAAGAAACAACGCCTGGACTCTAACATATCCCGAATCCAATGATATCTCACATCAATATGTTTAGACCGCGAATGAAATGTGAAATTTTTCGCCAAGTGAATAGCGCTCTGGCTATCACAATACACCACACACCTCTCTTTCTTCATACCCAATCTCTTGTAGAAACTTCTGCAACCAAAGTGCTTCCTTACAAGATTCAGTAGCTGCGATAAACTCTGCCTCTGTAGTAGACAAGGCAACACACTTCTGCAACCTACTCTGCCATGAAACTGCTCCCCCTCCATAAGTCATCAAGTATCTAGAAGTAGACTTCCCACCATCAAGGTCACCTCCCATGTCAGCATCAGTATATCCATCCAACATGGTCTTCCCTTTGCCGAAGCAAAGACTCAATTTGGAAGTACCCCTAAGATACCTGAGAATCCATTTCACAGCATTCCAATGCTCCTTATCAGGATTGGAGAGAAACCGACTAACAGCACCAAGTGCATGAGCTATGTCTGGCCTTGCGCAAACCATCGCATACATCAGGCTGCCAACTGCCGAAGCATAAGGAACCTTTTTTATCTCTTCCTTATCTTTCTCACTTTTAGGACACTATATTTTGCTTAGCTTAAAATGCCCCGCAAGTGGAGTCGAGACTTCCTTAGCACCGCTCATGTTAAACCTATCACGAACCTTCTCGATATACTTATCTTGAGATACCCAAAGCTTCCCATTCTGTCTGTCACAAGAAATCTTCATCCCAAGGATTCGTCTAGCCGGACCCAAATCCTTCATCGCAAAGGACTTATTCAACTCCTTTTTCAACTTGACAATCTTTGCAGTATCATGACCAACAATCAGCATGTCATCGACATAAAACAAAAGAATTATAAAATCACCATCAGAGAATTTCTTCACAAACACACAGTCATCGGCTGTAGTCCTTTGGTATCTCTGCCCTATCATGAAAGCAGCAAACTTCTTGTACCACTGCCTCGGAGCTTGCTTCAACCCATACAAGCTTTTGTTGAGACGACATACAAGCTTTTCTTTCCTCTTCTCCTGGAACCCATCTGGTTGCTCCATGTAAATCTCTTCTTCCAAATCACCATGCAAGAAGGTTGTCTTCACATCAAGCTGTTCAATCTCAAGATTCAAACTAACTATTATCCCAAGCACAACTCGGATCAAAAACATTTTTGCAACAGGAGAGAAGATCTCATCAAGGTTTACGCCCTTTCTCTGATTGAATCCCTTCACAACCAATCTAGCTTTGTACCTCGGTTGTGAGCTGTTCTGACTTGTTCTCAGTCTAAACACCCATTTATTCTTGAGTGCTCTCTTGCCCTTAGGAAGCTTCACCAGGTCATACGTGTTATTCTCATGCAAGGATTTGATCTCATCTTGCATGGCTGCTAACCACTGATCTTTCTGCTCATTGCTAAGAACCTCTTCATACGACTCTGGCTCTCCCCCATCAGTAAGCAACAAATACTCATGAGCATTATACCTTGTGGAAGGTCTCTTGTCTCCGGTGGACCTCCTAGGCTGAACAGGAGGTGATGAAACCGGTGGTGTCTCTGTTTCAGTAGCAGGATCATCATCAAACTCTCCATCCTGCTCTGTCTCAGTTTCCCCTTCAGGAGAATCATCTGATTGTGGAGGAACTGGATCTAGATCAACAGGAATCTCAGGTGAAGATTCTGGCATCTCGCCCTTTCCCATATCATCAATGATGTGGCCTTCAAAGAAGATCAAATCTCTACTTCTGAAAACTTTCTTCTCTACAGGATCCCAAAGTCTGTACCCAAAATCATCATTTCCATACCCCAAGAATATACACTGCTTGGATTTTCCATCAAGCTTCGATCTTTTTTCGTTGGGAATATGAATAAAGGCACGACAATCAAAAACTCGCAAATGTCCAAATGAGACATCTTTCCCTGTCCAAACTCATTGTGGTAGATCACCATCCAACGGAACTAAGGGAGATAGGTTGATCAAATCAACTGCTGTCTGCATGGCTTCACCTCAAAATGATTTAGGTAGCTTTGCATTTGAGGGCATACACCTAACCTTTTCGGTGATAGTTCTGGTCATTCTTTCTGCACGCCGTTATGTTGTGGAGTCTTCGGAACACTCCTCTGAAGTTTAATGCCATGGTCTCGGCAATACTTCTCAAACGGACCCCTATACTCACCACCATTATCTGCTCGAACACACTTCAACTTCTTGCTAGTCTCTCGTTCAAAGAAAAACACCAAATCTTTCGAGCATAGTCATCAATGAAAGTAACAAAGTACAATACTCCACCCAACGACCTATCTTTCATGTAACATACATCTGTATGAACTAACTCTAGAGGACTGGACTTTCTAGATAGAGGAGAATTTTGAAAGGAAACCCTATGCTGTTTACCATAGATACAGTCAACACAAGGTTCTAGAGCAGTACCTTTCACATCAGGGAGAAATTGCTTCTTACCTAGAATCTGGAGCCCCTTGACACTAATGTGTCCAAGCCTTCTGTGCCAGAGATCAATGGAGGCATTGTGAGTTGCATTCACCTCTCCATTCTTCAACTTTGCATTCAACACATACAAAGAGTTCAACTTCTTTCCTCTAGCAATAACAAGATTCCCTCTGGTAACTGTCCAACGGCCACCACCTTCAGTGCTATGATAACCCTCATCATCAAGTTTTCCAACAGAAATAAGGTTCAGACGCATATCCGGAACATGTCTGACATTCTTCAATACAAGAGTACAACCTGTATTCGTTACCAATGATACCTCTCCATTGCCGACAACATTGCATGAGGCTTGATTGCCCATTCTTACACGACCAAAATCTCCAGGTGTGTAAGAGGTAAAGAAGTGTCTGTGAGGCGTCACAGGATAAAACACACCTGAATCACCGAACCAATCACTGTCATGACTCACAACATTAATTGTATCATCATCACAGTACACAAATACATCATTGGTAGTTACTACTGCAGTAGTGTCATCATCACTTGATTCATCCTTCTTGCCTTTACCTTTTCTCGCTGCTAGTTCTCTCTTAAGAAACCTGCACTCCCTCTTAAAGTGCCTATTCCCTTGACAATGGTAGCACACGACACCTTTCTTGGATTTAGCCCATCCTCTGGACTTGTCATTCCGATTACGTGGCCCTTTGCTTTTACTTCTCCCTCTTCTATCTGACTTTTCTGTCACCAGAGCCTGCGGCTCAGGCTCAATACTCTGCTTTTTTCTTTTGACTTCTTCATTCATCAAAGCCTCTTTGACCTGATCCAAGGTCAAGACACCATCCTGGGTTGAATTACTGATTGACACTACCAAAGTGTCCCAACTGTCTGGAAGAGAACTAAACAATAACAAAGCATGCACCTCATCATCCAACTTTAAGCCTACATTCACTGCTTGGTTCAACAAACCCTGAAACGAACTCAAATGCTCATTCATGCTAGCACCATCTTTGTACTTCAACCTGGTAATCTGTTTCAGCGCAGATGACTTATTGATGCTGGACTTCCTCCAGTACATATTCTGGATTTTTTCCCAAAGTTCATCAGTTTTTGTTTCTCCCGAAAAGTGATGAAACACATCAATCCACTGTCAAATATTACCAACAGAGTTCCTGTGCATATCAGCCCATTTTTTATCAGTCATATCACTTGGCCTACTAACGTCCTCTAGAATAGGATCAAACAAATCTTTGCAATACAACAAATCTTTCATTCTAGGCTTCCACATATGATAATTGGATGAAGTCAATTTAATCATCGTACCAGTACCCGATGACTCTTCCATTTTATTGGTGTAACACCCCAACTACCGAACCGTAGCTCTGATGCCACTGTTGTGGCGGAAAGGGTATAAACACAACAAACCAGCGGAAACGATTCCCAAGGAAAAACTTCTTTCCTACTACCAACAAAATAGGACAACCAAATAAACAAGCAAATAATTCAAGAACTGATAAAGTAAATTAGACACATGAATTTACATGAAAAACCCAAATTGAGAAAAACCACGGGACTGTAACAATAGTCAAATCTCCACTATCACAATAATGGGAAGCAGTCTTCACCAACCGGTGGATATACATAACTGCACCCAAAAGTGGATTACAACAATACTCTTCCACACACCCCTATCACAAAATAGGACTGGAAGGATCTCACCAAAAAAGAGCTAAACTAAAAACTAAACCCTAACTTTCTTTCTTTTTCCCTCGTACAAAAACAATGCACGGCTATCCAAACTTTTCTTCTCTTCTCGGCTGGAAAAACACACATGCACAAAGACTTGTGCAGCGTTTCTTTTATAAGCAATGAAAACAAAACCCAAGACCAAGTGGGTTTTTGTTTCCCACGGTCAAAACCCAAAACAAATCCCAATTGGATTTTGACTTCAACTTTCGTTGGCCCCAAGTGAGGGGAACCAGCCCAGCATCTTGCAAAAGACCTCACAGGGAGGGTTTGTCATAGCTTGAAATTCCATGGTTGCTATCATTTAAGCTACGGTATTCATTCTTTTCAACAATTTTTAGCAACAATTGGTGCCTGACGTATGCACCGCTTTTTTGCTTTGGACCTATGAAATGATTAATTCTTTGACTTTCATTCCGCCTTCATCACATTCTTCCAATTCCAGTGAAAGGCTTTTCTTTCTTCCGAAAATTATGAAATACTTGGGCGTTATTTTAGCCTGCTCCAAAAAAAAAAAAGTTCAATGCTGTTTTTTCATCCGCGTTCTTTATGTTTATAGTATCAGCCGCAGTCTCTATCAAGTAAACTATCACATCTTTTCCTCCTCTGCGCGTTCAATTCATAATGTTAAATCTATCTTACAATCGCGCCACATTAGCATATTATGTAAAATAGAAAATGTGTCCTCTCTTATCTCCACACGGGAAAAAAATAATTAAAGAAAAATAAATTCCGTATGTAGTCACCATGAAAAGTAGTTTAGTAGTAAAACAACTTACCTGGTTTTGGTTAGATTATTCTAAGGCCAGATGTAGAGTAGTAGTGCCATCTTCGTTTTAGCGCCAACAAAAGTTGAATTTCTAAAGATCTGCAATAACGAGATCATGGCGTTCAATTAATTGTACTTGATGCACAAATTTAAAATTGTTCCACCACTTGCATAATTAAGCCCGTCATGATATTCGACTAAATTCAAAATGTTTATGCAATTTCTTTCTTCTCGGTAAAGAAATTATTACGAAGAAGAAGGGAATTACTTTTCACTTGTAAGAAAAAGGAATTGTTACAGTACATTTATTGGTCTAACCACGTCAAAATACTCCTATAAGCTAATTCATCTTTTTGCTATTTACAACTAAGGGCTCACACATTTACAAACTACACACTATACCACATTAGTCAACATGCCACCCTCAAGATGAGCTTGGGTCAAGCCCATCTTACCAAGTAACATATCAAAAGCAGGAGCAGCAAGAGATTTGGTGAGCACATCGGCAGGCTGCTGGGAAGAACTAATATGATTGAGATCAATGAAGCCTTGCTTATAGAGATCTCTAACTACATGACAATCAATTTCAATATGTTTAGTTCTTTCATGAAAAACCGGATAGCCAGAAATGTGGAGAGCAGCTTTGTTATCACACCAAAAGGGAATAGGAAGAGCAATTGGAACATGAAGATCTTGAAGAACATAAATAATCCATTGCAATTCCCTCACGGTAGCGGCCATGGCTTGGTATTCAGTTTCAGCTGAAGAACAAGATACAATGCTTTTTTTTTTGTTTTCCAAGAAACCAAACAATGCCCCAAGAAGATGCAGTATCTTGTCAAAGAACGTCTAGTAAACTGACAACTACCCCAATCAGCATCACTATAGGCTTGCAAGTTCAAAGAAGTAGTGCGAGGATAAAAAAGACCTTTGGATGGACTGCCAACAAAATATTTGAGAACATGATTAGCTGCAATCCAATGAGATTGTAAAGGAGCCTGAACAAACTAACTCAACTGCTGCACAACATGAGTTAAATCTGGCCGTGTGAATTAAACTTAAGTAGAGCAAACGACCAATGAGTCTTCTATATCGAGCAGGAGTAGATAATAGAGGACTAGAATCTTTGCTTGAAAACTTAAAGTCTCATGGAAGAGGTGTGAAAACAAGATGACAGTCCAACATCTCTGTATCCCGAAGGATATCAGTGATGTACTTGCGCTGACTAATATAGAGACTTGTAGAAGATCTAGCGATTTCCATTCCCATAAAATATTTTGCAGGTCCAAGATCTTTAATAGAAAAGACCTCGTCTAAAAAGGTTTTCACCTTTACAATATGTGCCTCATCTGAGCCAGTGATGAGCACATCATCAACATAAACTAACAAGAATAATTGGTACTCAGGAGTAACAAAAGTAAATAAGCAATGGTCATTAGGAGATTGCTGAAAACCAAAATTAAGCAATTGAGATGTAAATTCAGCATTCTATTGGCGGGAAGCCTGTTTAAGACCATAAAGAGATTTCTTTAACCGGCAAACTTGAGCGGGAAGAGCTTTAGCATATAAGGTAGGGGGCAACATATAGATTTCCTCGTCAATAGAGCCATAGAGAAAAGCATTATTGACATCTAGCTGATGCAAGGACCAAGAGTAACTAGCTGCCAAAGCTAAAAGAATTCTAACTGTGACTGATTTAGCAACTGGTGAAAAAATTTCAGAATAATCCTCAGCTTCAATTTGAGTGTAACCTTTAGCAACAAGTCTGGCTTTAAATCTATCAATGGTACCATCAGGTTTACATTTAACCCAATAAACCAACTTAGATCCAATAGATTTCTTTCCTGTAGGTAGATGATTTAATTCCCATGTATCATTCGTTTCAAGGGCTTGCAATTCTTGATTTATCTTGATTAAAAGTGTAGGGATCTTGGAAAGTTGACAAATTAGCCAAAAAAGAATCATGAGTTTTAGAGACAATACAACAATCACTAGAAATGGAAGTTGGAGGAGGACCTGAACTGCAAGAGCTGATTAAGGCAAAGTCATTGAGGTACTTAGGAGGTTTAGAAACTCGAGCACTTTTCCCAATAGCAGGTACATGAGGAGAGTGTTGAGTTATCAGTGGTGCTGATTCTGAGGACAATTCTGGAGATGGAAAAAGAGATTCAAGAGGCGGTGAAGATGGAGAAGAAATCTCAGTGGCTGGTGTAGTAAGCATAAGATCATCAGAAAAATGATCATTGCTGGGATTAGGAAGTACTGCCTTTGAATTTGTTGTTTCGGGAAGAGAGAAGATTGTTTCATAAAAAATCACATCTCCTGAAACAATGGTTTTGTGCAAAGATGGACAATAAATTTTATACCCTTTTTGTCCATATGGAAAACCAACAAAAATTCCTTTAAAACTTCGTGGGTCAAATTTATCCCTATGAGGAGTATTATCAACTGCAAAAGCCAAACAGCCAAATGTTTTAAGAGTAGAGAGATCAGGTTTACATTTACGAAGAATCTCATATGGAGATCTCCACTCCAACAAAGGAGTAGGTAATCTATTGATAAGATGAGTTGCTGTAAGAACAGCATCACCCCAAAATATTTTAGGTAAATGAGAGTGAATTAATAAAGACCTAGCAACTTGAAGTAAGTGTTTATGTTTGCATTCCACCACTCCATTTTGTTGAGGAGTGTAGGGACAACTTCTATGGTGCATAATGCCATTTTTCGAAAAAAAATTTTGACATTGATCATTCAAAAATTCAGTGCCATTGTCAGTCCTAATGATCTGAGCTTGGCTATGATATTGTGTTTGAATCATTAATAGAAAATTTTCAAGAATGGTGCTAACTTGAGTTTTGAACTTCATCATAGAAAGTCCATGTGCATCGGCTGTAGTCATCAACATTGGTTAAAAGTAACTGGAATCTATTGTTTGTGGAAAATTTATATGGCCCCCAAATATCAACATGAGGTAAAGAAAACAATGCATTACTATGAATAGAGCTAGACGAAAAGGGATTCCGTTGTTGCTTAGAAAGAGGACAAACTTCACATATATTAATATTTGAATCCCTTGGAGAAGTATGAATACAATTGGAAAGATGTTTCATCACAGAGTTAGAAGGGTGTCCTAATTATTGTTCCAAGTTGCAAAAGTAACCACTGAACAAGCCCCTTTTTCGGTGGTAGAATCACAAAATCTTCTAGCTCTAAGCATATAAGATGCATATAACTGCTGGCTTTGCAAAATAGCTTGAGTAAATGATTCTGGGTTTAAGATGTAAAGTCCCTTAATGACTTTGCCAGCTGCTAAAACCTGTCCATTTTTAAGGTCCTGTGACAAGCAAAAATTATCGTAGAATTGAAAAATCAGGAAGTTTTGGGCTAATTTTCGAACTGAAAGCAAGTTGTGTTGGAAGGAAGGTATGTACAAACAACCAGTTAAGGTTAGTGTTGGTGAGAATACTACATCGCCAATTTTATGAACTTGTTTAATACTTCAATCCGGCAAACAAACAGGAGTATATGAAGTAACATCTCTAAGATTAATCATATTTTCTAAGCTACAACTCATATGGCATGTGGCTCCTGTGTCATCAATCCAATCGTCCTTACTTAAATAATCAACAGATGCAGAAGTAAGTAAAGGTAAGATCTACCTGCAAATTCGCGGAAGTGAGCAAAATTCACAGAAGATGCTGAATTTCCCGTTGCTCCTTCAAAATGTGCTTTGCCCTTCATCATTCTGCAAATCTCTTGTTGAACAACATCAGCTATCATGTTTTGCCCATCTTTGTTGTCATTTGATGTCTCTTCCAATGGTGTCTCCGCAAGATATGCATTCTTGCCAGTGATGTGAGCTTGTGGCGGCTTCCACCATTCCGAAAATCCTATTATCTGAAAACAACTCTCATTGAGATGACCAGTCCTACAACCATGTGTGCAAAACAAATGACTTTTATCTGATTTTTTGAAACCAGCCTTGCTCCCAGTAACACCAGGTTTTGAACCTTCTTTACTAGCACCTTGTGATTTGACCAACATGGCTGAATTATCACTAGTCACAGAATTGGACGTACCAACACTCAACTGCTTGTGTTTTTCAGCTTTAAGTAACATGGAATAAACCCTGCTTAAGGTTGGAGGTGGTTCCAACATCATAATTGAGCTTCTTTCAGGCTCATACAGATCATTTAATCCCATCAAAAATTGCATAACTTTGTCCTCCATCTCCCTTTCTTGGATTTGCTCTCGAAGGGCTCCTTCGGCTCTTAGAGAAGGCCTAAGTTGAATCAATTGATCTCAAAGTTGCCGAAACTTACTGTAATAGTGTTGAACAGACAAATCCCCTTGTCTCATCATTGAGATATCTCGTTTCAATTCAAAAAGCATAGGTGAATTACAACTACGATAAGTCTGAGTTATCTCATCCCACAATTCTTTAGCATCATTGATAAACATAAAATCAGGAGCAATTTCACTCGAAATTGAGTTTTTAATCCAAGACAATACCATACTATGAACTCTTCGCTTTTAATCCGAAACAATACCATACTATGAACTCTTCGCCACCTTTTATAGGTTGGTGAATTAACAGCAGGCTCTCTACAAGTCCCATCCACAAATCCAATTTTATTCTTAGATTCTAGGGCAGTAATCATAGCATTTCTCCAAATCAAATAACTCTTATCAGTCAAAGGACAATTAATAATCATCATACTAGGTGTTTCTGAACCATGGAGCTACAGTTCGTCATCGGAATCGTTGAACAACAGTCGCTCCCTCAGATCTTCCTGGGCTTCTTCAATATCCGATTCGTGATTTGTTGCCATCTTTCAAGAAATCGATCCGTATATCAACTAATTAAGCTGTGGATAAGAAAATTTTGTCAAAGATTTTAGAGTGTGTACGAAGAAGAAGGGAATTACTTTTCACTTGTAAGAAAAAGGAATTGTTGCAGCAAATATATTGGCCTAACTACGTCAAAATACTCACTCCTATAAGCTAATTCATCTTTTTGCTATTTACAACTAAGGGCTTACACATTTACAAACTACACATTATACCACATTAGTCAACTGAAATTCTGACCTTTCTTTACCAAGCCTTTTCTTACAAACTGAAAATGTTAAAAATACAAGTATTTTCCGGGAATCAAACAAGGAAGGAAATGAAAGTCACCCCCTTGTTCGCAGCTGCACTCCTCTTTTTTCTCTTAAAAAATAAGAGTCTCTTATTAACCAAAAAAAAATGAAAAAAAAAAAAGAGTCTCCCCTGTTCTTGCAGTATAAAGTCTGTAAAGTTAGATTACGTTTTCGATATTCTACTGCATGTAAAGAACAAATTCAATCCAGTATGTTCTTTGATCAAACATTTGGGTAACAAAAACTTAACAAAGAAATAATCCAATCTTAAAAGAAAAACTCGAAAGCCAGCGCATAAGAGTTGTTCCTCCAAAACAGTTAGTACAAATGGAAAACCGTTTGATTGAAACAGGGTAGATGCTTGCTCATTTGCTTTCTCAGGTGCATCACATTTGGATAGCTGACGGCATTTTCAGATTGCTTGATTCCCTTCCAATGGCTGGCATTACGAAATGTTAATGATCAACTTATCATGCATTCATTCATCAATTTACAGCGAAGAATATAGTGACATACAGGACCGTATTAATTTTTTCAATGAAGGGGAAACAGGTTACGACAAATTTAGTTTGATGTGCGGAAAGTAAAGGAAGGAAAGATAAACAATAGGAGTTCTACCCAATTATGAGTCTCATGATCATATCTTAATAACAAAAATTTCGGAGGGGAGGCGATATTATTAGTACACAAACTACATGGAAATACTCCTTCCGGTCCTTAATATAAGTAATTTTGATATGTCTTAGTTTTTACCTAGTACGCATTTTAACTGACGAAATAACTTTAAAAATATATTTTCAATTTTGTTGTATTCACTTGATTATTATAAAATATTTTTAAATTTTTTTTGACAATTAAAAATATTACTATGTGAAACCTATGACAAATCAAATATCTTATATTAAGAACCGGAGGAAGTACTATAGTATCTGGAAAACGAAAATGTTCCAAGATCGTACGAGACATGAGCTAGTCATGAACATAGGTTTAGTAACAGAAGCTACCTCGTAAAGTAACCAAATTAACATGCTTTTGAGAAGCAATTGCAGCACAAAAAATAGTGTTTCCAGCAATGGCGCCATCATTACACAACTTCAAAGAGAATGTCAAACTGTCGAGGCTATTCTGACTCTGCAAAAGGAACAAATACACCGAAGCATGTCCTCAAATTAGAAAAAAGTAAAATGATATCGTGATTAATCACGATTCCTTTTGCAATATGGCTAAACACTCTCACATGATACTGTTCTTGTCCAAAACTATTGTCTATTGAACTACGATAGTACGACAAACATGACTATTTTCTTGGAGGCAAGACTTTTCAACACCAACTCTTCCGAACCATTAACATGCCGTGTTATCCTACGTACTCCCTTCGGTCCTTAATATAAAGCATTTAGTTTTATTCTAATTTTCACTTAGTACGCATTTTTTATTAATGAAAAAATCTTAAAAACATTTCATAATAATCAAGAGAACGCAACGAATGCGAAAATATATTTTTAAGGTTTTTTCGTTAATTAAAAATGCATATTAAGTGAAATTTAGAACAAAATCAAAATGCCTTAGATTAAGGACCGGAGGGAGTATTGTTAATCAAGTTAGAGAAATTATGTTATTAATCCTTCCATGAGCATAACAGTGACTACAATGTATATGTTGCAGAGAGATTTTCTTTTTGTAAAGAGACTACTTACCCGACTATATTGAAGATTCATCTGAAATGTATTCCATTAGAACTTCCTCATAATTCCTGTACCGAAAGGAAAATAGAAACATATCAGGCTTTTTAGTTCCAAACTGACTTCCGAGCGAAAGCCGCAACTTCCTTCCATAATACTCCTTCGGTCCTTATCATAAGGCATTGGAAAAAAAACCTCAAAAGATATATTTTTACAATTGATGTGTTTTTCTAATTATTAGGAAATGTTTTTAAAGTTTTTATTTCAACTAAAAAGATTTTCTAAGTGAAACTTAGGACAAATCAAAATACCTTATAATAAGGAGCAGAGGGAGTAAGACTTAATAATTGTTTACGACAATTCCATTGACAATCATCAAATCAGTATTAAAATCACGCAGAAAAAGATTTTAACTTCAGACATTAAAGCTGTTGCTATCCTTTTTCCAGCCAAAAATCACATATCAGAATATGAAGGGAAAAAAGAAGAAGAATAAAACAGAAAGACTAGTTGCAGAGAACTTATTTTACAAGTCTATTAAGAGTATCAAAACCGGAATTGAAAAAAGATAGCATGAATCAGTCTATGATCATATTAACATGATAAAAAATATTCATGTTAAAAGAAAAGATATCACATTACATTAACAACAATACCAGTAGTGCCGCCTACAACATATGTTTAGCTACTGCCACAATACAATTGCTTACTTAATTTTTTTGAAAAGGAAACAGATTGAGGAAGACACGAAGAAAAGAAAACGGAGGTTGGTATAGCAAACAGATTGAATTTGGACTTACTCTTTTGTTAGTGGTTGGTCATTGAGATATATCCGTCGATCTTCATTTCCTAAATCCATTTGCATTTCATGAATTTCTTTTATCGAATTAATGACTCGTGGACAGTCATTCACCTTAATCATCTGAAGGGTTGAACTTTGTGCTATACAAGAAGGGATCTCCTCTAAGCGAGGGCAATCATTCAGTATCAATGTCTCAATAGACGGGAAGTTGTCATCCGAGGCTGTTGTCCATCTCTCTAAACTCACCATCAATTTTATTTCCAAAACATTGAGTTTGGGGAATGTTCCTTCTTCTTCCATGTTCCATTTTTCCCCAGAAAATGAGCTGTAACTCAATTTCAGAAATTCAAGACTCGGTAGTCTCTCAATAGCTGAAACTTCACTCAATGGAAGGCCAATCCATAGCAGAGAGCGCTCCTTTAGACTCTGGGGAAGGTACAACCCACTTAAAATTGAATGTGAAGATCTGACGAAGAGTGATTCGAGTTGATTCAAAGTGAAAAATTCCACAGTGCACTCTCCATCCATATCAAGATAACAGATTAAGCTACGGAGATTAGGTAACTTCTTCAATACTCCTATCCTGATTTGACAACTGGAAATTTCTACTTCCGAGAGTGTCAGCAAGTTCTCTAAATTGGCTACAGGAATCAGTGATGGTAGTACCCACATACTAGTTCCTCCCAGATGCCTTAATTTTTTCATATCCCAGAGGGTATCTGGCAACAAAACTCTCGCACTACCATCAACATACAAAGTCTCCAAATCTGAGAGATTGACAAATGAAGGTGGGATGATCATTGATGAACGAGAAGAACTGCGAAAGCCAAGTACTTCAATTGGACAAGTTGTAGAATCTTACACGGAAATGTATCAAACTCAAATTCATGAGTTATGACAAACGGTCGTCACAACTAGTCAAATAAATTCACCTACTTAACACTAGTATAGAGGAAAATAGGGTCGTACCCACAGAGAAGGAATACTAATTACCAGGTATAAATTACTCCTATTATTATCTAGAAAAATGATGATCTCAGATTTTCAATTAAAATAAAACTAAAGTTAGAATCTAAAATATGCAATTACTTTCAAAGGTTGAAACAATCAAGTTGGGAAAACCTAGGACATTGGGTTCACCTTCGAATATCAGGTCTGACTCAATTCATAAATATCTGACTTTTAACTTTCATTAAACCTACAACGATTCACCTAATTAAGAATTACACACTCTCGCGCTATAATTCTCTTACTTAGATTAGCCCTATGACTACTCTTGTGACTATAGGATTAACAAAAGTATATTAAGAACTTAAGAATCTAACGTTACAAAGGTTGTGTTCCTACTGTCGTGGTTCACTACCTAAGTCCAATATTCCCATGAAGTAATATTAATTTTCAACTGTTGTTCTATCAATTAATATCTTTGAACATGCAAATAGTGGCCAGTTACAAATATGGAATAAAAGCAAGAATATTAAATATTGATCAATAGAAAAATCAAACTATCATGAATCAAATAAACCAAATAAATCCAGCGGCTACATCCAAACCCTAGGTTAAACGAATTTAGCTACACATTATCTCAAAAATAAAAAAAACAAAAACAAAAGAACCCGGAACGAAAGATCAAATTCAATGCTGCTCTGCTTCTCCTGCACGTGTCCCTTCCAATGATGTGCGTAGATGGATGTTGGACGTGAGGTGGTAGGATTTCGATGGTGAGGCGCAAAGGTGATGGAATGCTAGAGTTGCGTGGAGCTGTGTGGGTTTTGTGCTTCGGTGGTGCGTGGGAGTGGAGAGATGATGAAAGGGTGGTCGTGGAGTTGGGCAAGGGGGTACGGCAAGAGTGGTGGAAAAAAAAGTGGTGGTCGGTGGAGGATTTTTGGTGAAGGACGTGAGTTTTCGATCAAGTTCTTGTCCCAAAAACTCAAAACAAACTCTCTTTTTATAGATCTTCAAAACTCCAATTTTTTGGAGATTAAGTTTGCTTGTTTCCCAATTAAATTATGATCACACTTTCTTTCGAAATTCCAGCTTCCCGCAGCACCGCCTCAAATTGTCTTCTCCGCGGCTTTGTCCCGGCCAAGGAGGAGCAACCGAAAAACCTAAAGTCTCGGCCTAAGAAGAAGTAGAAAGCTTGGGCTTTCTTAAACTGGACTTGGCTTTTCTTCTTGTTTCAATTAAAATGAATTAAAGATGGGCCGTCCACGTTGCTTCTCTCAGCTTAACCTAAGAAAAGGGTCATAAATTACATATTCCATCCTCTAATTCTTTGAATCTTCTATTTTCTCCCTCATCACTGCTTCCAATCCTCAATTCCACCCCTTTTAGTTGCTCTTTCTTTTTAATTTAGTCCAAAACCTCAACAATTTTTCCATTTGAGTACAATTTCTACAATCAAAGATGAAATCATATAAATAGCATATTTATACTCAAAAAATTGGCAAAATCTCGCATACAGGGATATTAACAATAGAAAAATTATGAGCACATCAAATACCCCCAAACTTGAAATATTGCTTGTCCTCAAGCATTTCCAAGAATTAAATATCATATAACACATAGATCTCGACTACCTCTAGTATGGATTACCTAACAAAATGCAAACCATATGCACTTTTAGCCCCCACGCTTTTGTGTGTGTGCGATCCGTTTCTCAGGGACATCACTTTACATTTAACATAGAAAATAAAAGCTCTACTGCAAATATGTCATTTTACTTTAAAAACATACTCACATAATGGACCACCAAACATACTATGAAGTAGAAGGACTTATCTTGACATACAACCTATTCCCCCTCGTAACCCATTCTTCGGTCCATGCGGCTTTTCTTCAGGACTCTACCCAGAGTATTTTTTCACTCCTATACGTAGTGGCTCAGCAACATAGGGCAGTCTACATATCTATTTTTCCTCACCGGGCCTGAGGACTCTCCGCTCAGGTTGCCAATTCCTCACCTCTCAATGGGGCGAGCATCAACATTGAATGCTCTTCCTTTCTCCCTCATTAAATTTAACCTAACCTCAGAATCATCCGCCAACACCCCTCCCCCAAACTTACTTAACACAAAATGTCAAAGCCAGAAGGTTTTTTTAAGGCTGATATTGGGTTAATGCCTTTGCTTTTCCTTCACAACATGATGGGTTCCACATACAAATCATATAAGTATGAGTAAATCAAACACAACTTTTCATGGCATATCTACATCAAACTCATGAAACTCTGTCTCACTTTAGGCTTATCCCACATGCACGACTAAGTGCATATAAAGCAGGGTATTCAAAGCAATATAGAAATACATAAGTTAAGCAATACAATTCAAAATAGTCTAATTCTTACATGTTATAGATAATCAAACCAACTTCATCGTAGGCCTTTTTGGATTTTTCAATTTTTTCAATTTTTTTCAATTTTTTTTTTAAACACAAAACACAATACAAAACACAAATATTCCTCTCCCCCATACTTAAAGCATACATTGCCCTCAATGTATAAAACACAAAAGACAAGACAACCAAGTTAAAAGAAAAGAAAAGACATAAACAAAAAGAATGACAAGAAACGATACAACCTTAGGAATGTGAAGCGGAGGACCGGAATTGTTAAATAAACTGTTGCAACTGCTATCCAAGCATACGACCAACTTCTTCAGAATTTTGGACGTTTCATTTTCAGCACCACTGGACACCAGAGTTGCGCACCAACAAACCTAATTGCAAACTAAATTAAATTTAGAAAAACAAACCTAAAAACAGATGATTAAGAAAAATCAAGAAAATCCAGAAATCAAAGATCTCAAGATAATCAGGAACAAAAAACTTAACCATTAACTTATTAATGAAAGAAAAAAAAAATAAAAATAAATAAATAATTGGGTTGCCTCCCAATAAGCGTTTCTTTAAAGTCATGAGCCGGACTTTATGGCTGATCAATCATGTGAACGGTCACTCAAAAAGTAAGAAACGTCTTGTGGTACCATCTCTCCAGCTACATATAACTTCAGCTACTGTCCATTAACCTCGAAAGGACCATGCACATCATTTTGAATCTCAATAGCACCATACGGGAACACCTTAGTCACGGTAAATGGTCCAGACCACCTTGAACGGAGTTTCCCAGGAAACAGCTTTAGTCGCGAGTTAAAAAGTAAAACCTGCTGACCTACTTCAAAGTCCCTCTTCTGAATATGCTTATCATGCCAAAATTTAGTTTTCTCTTTATAAAGCTTTGCACTCTCATAAGCATGCAATCTAAACTCTTCCAACTCACTCAATTGTAGTAGTCTCTTCTCTCCAGCAGCTTTCAAACTCATATTCAACTCTTTCACAGCCCAATAAGCTCGATGCTCTAGCTCCACCGGTAGATGACATGATTTCCCAAACACCAAACGATATGGAGACATACCCAAGGGTGTCTTGAAAGCTGTCCTATAAGCCCAGAGAGCATCATCCAATTTCAGGGACCAATCTTTCCTCGAACGCCCTACTGTCTTCTCAAGAATTGTCTTCAATTCTCGATTAGCCAACTCTGGTTGCCCATTGGTTTGAGGGTGGTAGGCAAGAGCAACCTTATGAGTAACACCATATTTCTTCAAGAGCGCACCCAAATTCCGATTACAAAAGTGGGTCCCTCCATCACTAATGATAGCTCATGGAACACCAAATCTTGTAAAAATAATCTTTTTGAGAAATTTAATCACTACACGAGAATCATTAGTTTGAGTTGCTATGGCCTCGACCCATTTTGACACATAATCCACCGCAACCAGAATATATTGATTGCTGAAAGAAGATGGAAACGGCCCCATGAAATCTACACCCCAGATATCAAAATGCTCGACCTCCAAAATACCATTCAAGAGCATCTCATTACGCTTGGAAATATTACCCATTCTTTGACATCTGTCACTTTTCTCCACAAACATTCTGGCATCCTTATACATGCTTGGCCAATAGAATCCTGACTGCCAAACCTTAGCTGAAGTTTTGGATGAACTGAAATGGCCTCCACACTCTAAAGAATGGCAATGTGTAAGTATATCTTCAAATCATCCTCTGGTACACATCTTCTAATAATCCCATCAGCACAAAACTTGAATAATAGTGGCTCTTCCCAGAAATAATGTTTTACTTCCCATAAAAACTTCTTCTTCTGCTGATAGCTGAATTCAGGGGGAATAACACCACTTACTAGATAGTTGACCAAATCTGCATACCATGGAACCGAAGAGAGAGCTAAAATTCTTTCATCAGGAAATTCTTCATTGATTGGAATCTCTACTTCTTTTGCTGGCACCACAATTTTAGACAGATGATCAGCTACTGCATTCTCAAGCCCTTTCTTATCCTTGATCTCTAAATCAAATTCCTGTAATAACAACACCCAATGAATAAGTCTTGGCTTTGCATCTTTCTTAGCCAACAAATACTTGATTGCTGCATGGTCAGTGTAAACTATAACTTTTGAACCAACTAGATATGATTTAAATTTATCAAAAGCAAAAACAACAGCAAGCAATTCTTTCTCAGTAGTTGCATAATTCATTTGAGCATCATTCATCAATTTACTAGCATAGGAAATAACATGCAACTTCTTATCCTTTCTTTGACCAAGAACTGCACCTAGAGTATAATCAGTAGCATCACACATCAAGTCAAAAGGTAACTCCAATCAGGTGCTGCTAAAATAGGGGCTGTAATTAAAGCTTTCTTCAAGGCATTGAAAGAAGTTAAACAATCATCAGTAAACTCAAAAGCTACATCTTTGTTCAACAAATTGCACAAAGGTTTATTAATCTTGGAAAAATCTTTAATAAAACGACAATAAAAACCAGCATGTCCAAGAAAACTTCTAACTCTGAAATTGGTGGAGGCAATTTCTCAATAGCTTCTATTTTAGCACGATCTACCTCAATACCTTTGGAAGAAATCTTATGCCCCAAAAGTATACCTTCGTGCACCATAAAATGACACTTCTCCCAATTCAAAACAAGGTTACTCTCTTCACAACGTTTTAAAACCAAAGAAAGGTTAGCAAGACAAATATCAAAAGAATATCCAAACATAGAAAAATCATCCATAAACACTTCCATAATCATCTCAATGAAATCAGAAAATATAGCCATCATACGATGTTGAAAAGTAGCAGGAGCATTACACAAACCAAACGGCATCCTACGAAATGCAAAAGTACCATAAGGACATGTAAAAGTAGTCTTTTCTTGATCTTCAGGAGTAATAGGAATTTGATTGTAACCAGAATATCCATCAAAAAAACAATAGAATTTATGCCCAATAAGTCTTTCAAGAATTTGCTCAAGAAAAGGTAAAGGAAAATGATCTTTCCTAGTAGCACTATTCAACTTCCTATAATCAATGCAAACTCTCCATCCAGTTACAGTCCTAGTAGGGATCAATTCATTATTTTCATTTGCAACCACAGTCATCCCACCCTTCTTAGGTACAACTTGAACATGACTAATCCACACACTATCAGAAATAGCAAAAATAATACCAGCATCTAACCATTTCAAAATCTCATTTTTAACTACTTCTTTCATGTGAGGATTCAACCTTCTTTGATGTTTAGTCACAGGTTTATGATCATCTTCTATTAAGATCCTATGCATGCAAACAGAAGGGCTAATTCCCTTCATATCAGAAATTGTCCAACCAATAGCTTTCTTTCTCAATCTTAAAACACGCAACAATTTCTCAAGTTGTGCATCAGTCAACAAAGAACTCACAATCACAGGCAATGTATTATTTTCACCTAAAAATGCATACCTGAGATGTGCAGGGAGTGGTTTCAACTTAAGAACAGGAGCTTCAACTGAAGAAGGTGGCGGTAAAGACTTACCTTTAACCAATTCTTCAAAACAAACCTTCTCTACACGGGGAAGTTCCATAGTACAAGCAACTTCAGCAACTTCTTCGCTCTCATCATCAACAGTACCTGTAGTACTCAAACAAAGCTCAAGAGGGTCTTTGGAAATACCTAGCAAAGAATAAGCTTTTGTTAATTCATCAAGCACATCAATACTGAACACATGATCAGTAAAAGCAGGATACTTATAGTCCTTAGAGAAGGTAAACTCTACAGACTCTTCACCAACATGAAATTTCAAACTCCCATTTTTAACATCTATCACGGCACCGGCTGTAGCTAGAAAAGGACGTCCTAAAATAATTGGAATTTCAGTATCTTCCTCCATTTCCAACACAACAAAGTCAACAGGGATATAAAATTTCTTTACTTTAACTAGCACATTTTCCAAAACTCCCTTAGGATAAGTTAAAGATCTATCAGCTAGTTGCAAAGTAATGTTAGTGGACCGCAATTCTTTCAAACCAAGTTTCCTACAGATAGACAAAGGCATGAGTGAAACACTAGCACCCAAATCACACAAAGTTTTTCAAAAATCAACATCACCAATAGTAAGAGGAATAGAGAAACTCCCTGGATCTTTCAGCTTTGGAGGGAACTTCTTTTGAATGATTGCACTACGCTCCTCTGATAATGTTATTGTCTCAAAATCTTCCACTTTCCTTCAGTTGGAAATGATCTCCTTCAAGAACTTCCCATAAGATGGAATCTGAGCTAAAGCATCTGCAAAAGGAATGTTTATGTGTAATTGCCTAAAAACTTTAAGAAATTTCTCAAATTGCTTATCTTGCTTTGTTCGCTGCAATCTCTGCGGAAAAGGCACTGGTGGAACATAAGGTTGAACTGGTGGTGAAACTGGTATCTTTCCTTCCTCTTTTTCGACCTTCTCTTCATCAATCTGTTCACTCTCCTTAATCTTCTCATCAACCATCACATAATCTTCATCAATTTTGGCTTCTTCTTGGTTATCTACTTGCTTTCCACTTCTCAAGGTAACAGCTTTACAATGCTCACGTGGGTTGATATCCGGCTTGCTTGGTAAGTGACCTTGCTAGCGAGAATTTGTTGATGTAGCTATTTGACTCACTTACATCTCCAAGGTTCTATGAGTAGTACTCAACTGATCTAACCTTGCTTCTATTCTGTTAGACCGTTCATTGTTTTCACTCAACAATTTCTCCATTCTCTCCAAACTTGCCTCCGTTGCTGACTTAGGTGCAGATTGGTATGACTTTGCTTGGAAACTAGGAGGGTTTTGCATTAAAGTCTTAAGCCCCTTGATTATTCCAAGAAAAGTTTGGATGATTTCGCCACCCAGGATTGTATGTTTTGGAGTACGGATTGTTCTGTTGCTGAGGCTTGCTGAAATTAGAGACATATTGTGCACTTGCCAGTTGCATACATTCAGAGCTCAAATGAGGACCTCCACAGAACTCACAGACAGTGGCATGGAAGACTGCATTAGCATTTACAAGATTACCCATCGCCTTAGTCAATGCATCTATCTTTGCGTTCATGGCACTTAGTTCATTGACTTCATACATTCCAGCAGGCTTCTTGGAAACACTTCTCAAGTTCGACCATTGATTCCTATTCTTTGCCATAGTTTAAAACAATTCATAGGCTTCATCAATTGACTTATCCATTAATGACCCTCCAGCTGCAGCATGTACATTGTTCCTTACAAAGTCTGTCAATCCTTGATAGAAAGTCTGAACAAGAGTACTTTTCTCTATACCATGGTGAGGATATCTTCTTTGCAATTCCTTAAATCTTGTCCATGCAGCATGAAATGTCTCATCATCTTCTTGAATAAACCCAGTAATTTGATTTCTCAATTTCGCTGCCTTATCTGGTGGGAAGAAATAGATCAGGAATTCCTTGTAAATTTCATCCCAATTTGTGATGGAACCAGTATCGCAAGTATTCAACCAATTCTTCGCTTCTCCCCTCAGCGAGAAAGGAAAAAGTCTCAGCCGGATTGCATCTGACATCAAACCATTTATTTTAACACTATCACAGATCTCTAAAATGTTGTCCATATGCGCATTTGGATCCTCATTGTTAGAACCAGAGAATTGATTCTGTAGCACCATTTGGATCAATGCTGGCTTGAGATCAAAGGTATTCGCAACAATGGTAGGCCTAGTAATATTTGACCTAGCAACATTCTCCGTAGGTGTAAAGTAATCTCTCAGTGTCTGAATTCTATCACCCATGGTTTCACTCTAATTCTTCTCCTTTCTTAGTTTTGCTTCTTTTCTGTTCGCACAAGTTGTTCTCTCGATCTCTGGATCAAATTGCAAAGTCTCAGAATTAGCACTTCGCATATAAAAACAAGACAAAAATATTTGAAAGAAATAACTAAAATAGCAAGAAAATAAAATAAATAAAACAAATTTAAAATAATAACGGAAAGTAATCTGAATTTGATATTAGCTGCCTTCTCCGGCAACGGCGCCAAATTTGACAAGCCGTCGTTACAACTAGTTAAATAAATTCACCTACTTAACACTAGTATAGCGGAAAATAGGGCCGTACCCACAGAGAAGAAATACTAATTACCAGGTATAAATTACTCCTATTATTATCTAGATAAATGATGATCTCAGATTTTTAATTAAAATAAAACTAAAGCTAGAACTATTCAATTCATAAATATCTTACTTTTAACTTTCATTAAACTCACCTAATTAAGAATTACACACTCTCGCGCTATAGTTCCTCTTACTTAGATTAACCCTATGACTACTCTTGTGACTATAGGATTAACAAAAGCATATTAAGAACTTAAGAATCTAATGTTGCAAAGGTTGTGTTCCTACTGCCGTGGTTCACTGCCTAAGACTAATATTCCCATGAACTAATATTAATTTTCAACTGTCGTTCCATCAATTAATATCTTTAAACATACAAGTAGTGGCCAGTTACAAACATGTAATAAAAGCAAGAATATTAAATATTGATCAATAGAAAAATCAAAGTATCATGAATAAAATAAACCAAATAAATCCGACGGCTACATCCAAGCCCTAGGTTAAACGAATTTAGCTACACATCATCTCAAAAATAAATAAAATAAAAACAAAAGAACCCGGAACGAAAGATCAAATTCAATGCTGCCCTGCTTCTCCTGCACGTGCCCCTTCCAATGATGTGCGTAGATGGATGTTGGACGTGAGGTGGTAGGATTTCGATGGTGAGGCGCAAAGGTGATGGAATGCTAGAGTTGCGTGGAGCTGTGTGGGTTTTGTGCTTCGGTGGTGCGTGGGAGTGGAGAGGAAGCAAGGTGGTGCATGGGAGTGGAGAGATGATGAAAGGGTGGTCGTGGAGTTGGGCAAGGGGCTACGGCAGGAATAGTGGAAAAAAATATGGTGGTCGGCGGAGGATTTTTGGTGAAGGACGTGAGTTTTCGATCAAGTTCTTGTCCCAAAAACTCAAAACAAACTCTCTTTTTGTAGACCTTCAAAACTCCAATTTTTTGGAGATTAAGTTTGCTTGTTTCCCAATTAAATTATGACTATACTTTCTTCCGAAATTTCAGCTTCCCGCAGCACCGCCTCAAATTGTCTTCTCCGCGGTTTCGTCCCGGTCAAGGAGAAGCAGCCGCAAAACCTAAAGTCTCGGCCTAAGTAGAAGCAGAAAGCTTGGGCTTTCTTAAACTGGACTTGGGTTTTCTTCTTGTTTCAATTAAAATGAATTAAAGATGGGCAGTCCACATTGCTTCTCTCGGCCTAACCCAAGAAAAGGGTCATAAATTACATATTCCATCCTCTAATTATTTGAATCTTCTATTTTCTCACTCATCACTTCTTCCTATCTTCAATTCTGCCCCTTTTAGTTGCTCTTTCTTTTCAATTTAGTCCAAAACCTCAACAATTCTTCCATTTGAGTACAATTCCTACAATCAAAGATGAAATCATATAAATAGCATATTTGTACTCAAAACATTGACAAAATCTCGCATAAAGGGTTATTAACAATAGATAAATTATGAGCATATCAAGTTAAGACCAGAATTCTTATTAGTTTGGACTGAAAAAACATGTATAGGATACCGTACCGAAATGATGAGGACACATCGTTCTCGATTTTGAGAATTCATTCGCTCCTCTGGAGTCAGCAGTTCACCTGTACAACTGGCTAGCCTCAACACCAACATTAAGCTCTTGACCATGTATGCGATGCATAAAGTGCTCTTCTTTGCTTCTTGCTATGGCAAAGTCGCGTAGCAAGTCGTGAAGGACACAAGACGTCATTTCTCCTCGGGATCCTTTTCCTGCTACCATCACTAAGTTTCTCTGTAATAGTTCCATCATGTAACCCTCCACGACATCTTCTAAGTACTCTCTTCCTGAAGTTTCCTGCACGAATCCTTCAGCAATCCATAGCCGTAGAATCATCTCAACATTTATTTGTTGATCCTCTTTAAAGGATCCCAAATAAAGAATTTCAAATTGTTTGGCAATTGTCGATAACTCAACTGATCAAGAGTCTCGTAGCACTGATTTGCAGCAACTGCACTACCTTTATTTAGCATTTCTTCAACTTCTTCCCACATACTTGGCTCTGCATTAGCAAGAACTCCAGCCACAATTAAAACATCTGCGGCAATCCCTGGCAGTATTGTGCTATTGTCTTCCCACGACCAAGTACTTCTTCTGATGGATAACTTTGGTCAAAACAAATCTTCATCCGAAATAAATCCCAACTCTCATCATCGGTTAGTGCACGAAGACGGTGAGGTTCCAAGTGCTGTTTGATTTCCATAGCAATATTCTCTTGTCGACTAGTTAGGAGAAGTTTGCTACCCTTAACATCGTTTGGGAATGACATTTTCAAACTACTCCATACTTGAGTATCCCAAACATCATCCAAGATGATAAGATACTTGATTCCTTTAAAGTGTTTATAGAGTCTATTAGCTAAATCATCATCTTCGCTCATATTTAAGGACTCTCCAGTTGCATTTCTGTCCATGCCGCCTAAAATTCCAAGTAACAAACTTTTGCGATTGTACACTTGAGAGATGGTGAACCACGAGCGAGCATGAAAATGATGAGAAATATGGGGATGATGGTAAACTTTCTTGGCCAAACTAGTTTTACCTAATCCAGCCATACCCACAGTCATATATCCATGTATTAGACAAATTCTTACCAAGCAAGGGTTTGCCATTGCTTGGTAGTGAGACCGGTTACAGCCGCCTTGTCTCCTTCCAAAATAGTATTACCAGCAAAAGAATTTCCAGGTGCGTGAGCAGCATTGGCGCGAGAGGAACCACGACCACCTTGATTCCCACGTCCAGCAGCACCCGAAGATGAACCTGAACCAGCTCCGCGACCCACAGAGCCACGACCAGCAAAGCCGCGACCATAACCACCACGACACGGCGCCGGTGATCCCCACCACTCAGGGTATCCAATCAAATCGAAACAGCTAGAAGCTTCATGGCCGGGTTTTTGACTGTTGGTACACATCAGAGATGATTTGTCCTTCCAGTCGACGGTTGCCCTGGTCTTGGATTGAGTCGGCAGTCGCGGACGAGAAGAAGGACGAACACCACCTTGGACAGCGAAACTGAGGACATCACCAACAGAATCCTCAGGAACATGAGCTTTGAGACATTCTTCTTGCACAAGAAGGGCGTACGCCCGATTAACGGAGGGAAGGGGATCCTGCGACAAAATATTCGACCTTACCATGCCATAAACAGAGGGATCCAAACCCAGAAGCTGATGGAGCTTCTTAGATTCACGGCGGGCATTACACGCAGCAACAAAGTCAGCTGAACCACAAGGACACTCCAACGGTTGCTCATAATGTGGCAAGATCTTCCCATAGTTGCTAAAGTTTACCGTAGTACGAGGCCATACTCAGGCCTTTCTGTTTATAGCTAGCCAATTCCGCCTTCAACTGCTGGATTTTGGGACCGTTGACAACACCAAAACATTCCGACAGAATAGTCCAAAGAGTGGCAACAACCTCACGATGGGGAATTATGGACCGGATTGAGGGATCAATGGAATTCAGCAACCAAGCAATCAGAAGGGAGTTGTTTGTCCACCAATCTTCAAGGTCGAGATCGTTCGCCGGCGGCTGAGGAATTGAACCGTCAACAAACCCGAACTTCTTACGGGCGCGAAGAGAAAGACGGACAGAATGCGCCCACTCGTCATAGTTGTCAAGCTTCAGCACAACAGTGGTGATCGGAGTTCCAGGGTTATCTGCGGCGGAAAGATTGTATGGATTGATCGTTTTCTGGCGTGGAGGATCAATAGCAGCACTCGTACCAATGACAATTTTGGGAGCAGAAGTCTCGGATGCTTCGTCGATCACCATAAGACAAAGCCGGCGAGAGAAGATCAAGATAGAAACACAACAACAGAGATTTTGATTAGTGAAGTGGCTCGAAAAAGATCAAGCCGGATACCATGTAGAAATAGTATTTGTGTTTAACGTATTCATCTGTATTAACAAAGAGTCGAATGTCGACTATATATACAAGAGTTACATGGCTAGGTTTAGGGTTAGGGTTTACCGGAACCTTCCGGAATACAAAGTAAGACATATTTAACCTTAAATAATATATTCTAACAAAAATCACTTTAACTTGTTTAATGTGCTATAAGCAAATACAATAACAACAACAACAACAACATATCTAATATATTCCCAACTCGATTGGGCCCTGGGGGGTCAAGATGTTTGCAACCTTAACCTTGTATTTTAATACAGAGAAATTGTTTAAGTAGTATGACCCAAGATGCATTGGTGCATTGATATATTGATTGTGGCAACTTCACCAAATTAAGAAGCATCGGAATTTAGATGAGTCATTTTGATCTAATCTATTATTAGCAGCAAACTGAAAGAATTATCAATAATGTGCTATAAGCGAATATTGACCAAAAAAAAAAAAATCTCTATTTTTAGAACAATTTATAAAAATATAATGTGAGCTATTTTTCTAGGACAGCGAGAATAAAAAATACCAATAATTAATTACAACATGCTTTCTCAACTGGGATTGAACTAGACTTGTTTACCCTTCTAATGGGAAAAAAAGAAGCTGCCTTTTGTATCAACTTTGAAAACTAGTGAGAATCACCTTCTTTGTTACAACCAATCACAATGTTTTGTTCAAACCTTTTCTGCAAGATTTGTGGTAATGGCTCTTCTAATTAGTGGCCTCGCTTAATAATTATTGTTGCAATCACACCAACCACCATCAGAAATTAGATTATCCGTCAACCTCATCAATTCAATGTATTCTTCTTTTTGACAACTATTTCACAAATTCTTCCAGCATTTTGTCCACAATTTTCCTTACATATCAATCTTTCCTACCCTTTTAAAGACAATAATCTCATCAATCCCCATGAGGAATTATATTTTGAGAGTTCCCTTCGATTCTGCCTTTACTACGTCATCATCGGAAGAAAATCAGCACTTGAAGCAATACATTTCGTTAAAAATTAAAATATAAAAGAAAAAATTATGAAACAAATTAGAGTGTGGGAGTTTTTTTTTTTTTTGGAAACGATCGAGATATTTCAATTTTTGGCGTATGCAAAGAACTAATAATTATGGAGTTCAATCTTTCTTTCAGTAACTGTTTCATGAATTCAATTTCAACCGATTATTTACTTTCACACAAATTTGATCCGAAATATTTTTGTTAGAAATTTAAATTGATTTTTTAAAAGGAATAGATCACGAAAATGACTCCAATGAGACCAACAACTAATTGAATAATTATAATAAAAAAGGTGTATGTATTCAGAAAGAAGAAATGGACGAGGTCAAACCAACATAAACAATGACTTAAGTCGCTGCTTAAATGACTTTTCTTTTCTTTTGTTTTACTTTTACCCTACCAAGTGGCGCTACTACAATTTAATGCAATAATGCGTTTGTCTGTTTCGCTTTATTTAATTTTCCACACCAACCATTCTCCAATTTAACAAATCCAAATTTGATAATAATGTTGGTATACGCACAACATTATAGTGTAATTCTTGCAACAGTCATTGGGTTTTCATGTTCTTCCAATCTTCAGTTGCCAAAACAATTGTTTTTAGGAGAAATTAGCAAAACAAGGTTAGATTATCACGACAGAATTTAAACCACTAATTTCATAATAATAACAATCTATTTTACTTGGGGTTAGCTCTCACCTTACTTATTGGTACCTTTAGGGACTTGTTATAGCTAATCCACTAATGAATTCCTTCCCGAGCTTGTCACTCCGGGCTTGCCTAGGGTGGTTTACCTCCTACTGTAATTTACATGCTATTACAATGGGCGTAAGTTTATCCATTTCTGGTGGAGTTTCCGGCGTTATTAAAAAAAAAAAAATCTATTTTATGGCTACCCCAAATATTCCACATTTATAATTCAACGTTCACAGACGCATATAATAATCAGAACTAATTCCAACTTATTTCTTAAACGTGTACATCATTTGTGCATCGCATGTAACACATTTATAAGCAAAAATTAATATCAATGGATTACCTAAGAATTGTACGACACTAAATGACTTACAATTTTTTACTTACAAGAACGATTTCACCAATATTTTGTTCTTAAAAGGTTTCAAGTGAGGGGGTCAAATTGAATAGACAACAAGTAAAGTTGGAGGATTAAATCTAAGCTTTTTCAAAATCGAGAACCATACTTTGGCTCAAAATATTTAGAAATCAAGACATGATATACTCTTCGCTATATATAAGTCGATCAATAGAACAACGAATATATCAATTTAACCAGTAATGTTTTTTTACCCTGGACCGCTGCCATAATCATCAGCACGCGCTTGCATAACAAGCATGAAGCACCCAAGAAACACACTATATTTTAGCTGTGTAACAAAAAATTAAATTAAGAATAAATAGTCTGGGAATATTTTAGGTGATCAATGCCAATATGCTTCATAAATCATAGGAGTAATCCATCACATACTGATCATCAATGACAACATAATTTAGTCTTTCCCTGAAAGAAACAAAGGGGGTTGACATAACTAATATTCTTGCTTTAGTACTTCTGATGTAATTAGCTACTTGCGTACTTTTGGAGTAAATAAATTCGCCTTCACCTAAAAACTGATTAATAGCTACTCTTTCATTCAAAAACTAATACTATCTCCGTCCCATAATTATAGTCCAGTTTGATTTTTCCTAATACTATCTCCGTCCCATAATTATAGTCCAGTTTGATTTTTCTTTTTTAATTCAAATAATACTAAAAATGAAATCTCAAACTAGACAATAATTTTAGGATAGATGAAGTATCTTGTTTGTAGCACGAGTTCAATATCTCAAACAAGATGGTTTTGGGATGGATGAGAGAGCAATAATGCTTCTTTACTTTTATTTGTTTATTTATTTTGGAACAAGCTTGATTCGCTTAATTGTACATATACTGTGCGCAAGTAATATTCCAGCGGTTTTTTAGCAAAGTATCATCCATATGACAGAATTCGATAACAAAAGTATATTTCTCTTTGCAAAAATGGAAAAGAACTAGAGGATAGACATTGAAAAGTCCTCTAGAGTAAGTCTCACGTAATTTGCTTCCAATGATTGAAATTGCTGGATCGATTCTTTGGGTCGTCTGAAATAATGCACTAAAGTTTGATTGACCTTTTTTTTTATTGGTTTATATTTTAGAACATACGAAAAGTCATCTAACACAATTTCTTCTGACGTTCATCATTAAATGGTATACGTTTCCCTTTTATCTCCTATGATGGTCATACTTCAAAAAGTTGTAACATCGACCTATGGCATTAAGCGTTCAAGATTGACTTTAGTTTGTGAAAAAACCAAAAAACATTCCACATATCCAGCACAAAGAACAATGCAACTAGATCGCGCTTGGAAAGACAAATGCATTTGATTGCATTTCAATCTTAACATCATCCATAGCTAAAACTCTAAACTATCGTTTACTTTCTGAAACTAAACTAGTCTTGCGAATAAGACAATTATTACGGGACAACGGAAGTAGATCCATCTATCAAAATTTCCAAAAGAAAAATCTATACACAAATCCCTTTCCCATCTCTTCATATTCCTCCAATTTATCGACCATACATTTATGGTCCAACTTGATGAGGAAATGATGATAAGAATGGCCGGAAATGAGACTGAAAAATGCAAAAAAAAATTCAGCCCTTAAACAAACTCCAATCATCAATATTATCAATCAAGAGTTGCTTATCAATGCTAACCTTCTCACCAAATTTATAAGAAAATCTCAAAACTCCTTGAGAACAAATAGATCCCTTGTAAACAGGATGAGTCACCACAGCACTTCCTCCAAGTGGTTTTGAATAATCAAACAAATCTTTCATTGAAGTGTGAACTTCTCCAATGTACCTGTCACCTAATTTTCTCTTGCAGTACAATTTGATCACCAGCATGTTGTTATAATTCTGTAACATGGTTTCACTGATTGTGAACTTCAAAGTGAAATTCCACGCCGGATTGACTTCGCCGTGTTTGTCGTGCGGCGTCCACTTCTCCGTCTCCGGGTTGCTTCCGATGGAAACCCTTAAGTAAACTTTCATCTTGAAGAGTTTCCGAACATCTTCTAAATCATTGGCTGATAAAAGTGTTATCTCAAATTTCCTGCATTCCATGCCTTCTTGATATTCTTTCATGTAAAAAGAGTAGATTTTTGTTTGTAAGAAATTTAGAAGAAAAACAAGTTAAGGAACTTTTGGGGAGGAAGCTAGAATTGGAGGTGGAACTTGAAGTTGTGTAAAGGAACTTTTTGCTTTTATATATATAGTCAGTCTGCAATCTATATATATATATATATATATATATATATATATATATATATATATATTAACAGATTTGATAACCAACTCCTTGAAAAATAATAATACTACGAGCGCGCCTCACACTACATATATGAGTAGTTCACTTGGGAATTTTTAAATGTCATCGAATGGAAAATGGTAGCTTCCACGAGCCCGCACAGTTGAGATGTTAATTCATTTTTTAGGAGTTTTTTTTTTTTTTGGACGAACAGACAAACAGATTTAGTGATACTAGGATTCAACAATTATGTAAAGAATGAATTTTTTTTTTTCATATTGCAGGGTGTCCACCGTCAACAACAGTGACTAATCCCTCTCGCTCATAGTAAGCAGCTCGATAAGTAGGAGAGCTGACCAAAAGATTTAATGTTGCTCCATGCCCATGCACCGCGATGTAAAGAATGAACTTCTTGATTATACTTTGTAAGAGTACGTTTTCACCTTATTTAGTGCTTAATAAACCCCCATACTTTGTAAATGGCATCAATTCACTAACTCAATGATGGTGTATGTATACATACATGACTGTATGTTATAGGGAAAAGATTTTGAAACAAAGGAAGTATAATAATTTAGTAAATAATTCACATTAAATAATCTTTGTTAATTCATTTTATTAAAACAAAGAACAATCTCTTTGCCCTAAAACAATGGTTCACATTGTAACTTATAAATTATACTAAAATAGCTTAATTTATGAATTGTAATACAAATCACTGTACTTTTTTTCTGGGACGGAGAGAGAGTACATCCTATTAGGCTATTACCTTAATCCAATGTAGACGAATTTTTGCAATCGTCATTTGGTTCACCATTACTAATTAATTTAACTTTAATCCCTCGAATGAGATATTAGAGTGGTCGGAAGCTGAGTCCCCCTAATGTTTTTCTAGATCTCTCTTTCTTTTTCAATCAATTTACTACTGCTACTCTTCTCTCTTTGAAAATTCCGTAATTATATGACGAGAAGAACGCTTTGGTTTGAACATTCGTATGAAATTTTCAGGGTTTCAAGTTTCAACCTTTTTGAGTTATATCCATGGAAAGACCTGAAATCTTCCTGGACATTCACAAAGATGTTTTACTCCAATACGTAACTAAACATTAATACTATGCTTCTAATTTATGGTAGAAAAGTCAAATAATCGACTCCAAAATTAACTTCTTTCGATAAAATCCAAATCAATTTAGAGAAAACACTCTGAGACTCAGGTTGAAATGAGGCATCAAAAGTGATAAGGCCGGTATGGTTGAAACTATATATATAGTACTCTCTATTCCAAAACAATTATTTAGATTGGATTTTTATTTCTTTCCAGCATAAATTACATTAAGTAAAACTTTATATAAGACAATAATTTTGTAACAGACCAATGTGCGTATTATTATCGTAGGCCCTCAGCTTCAGGAATGAAAATTACAATCACATGTTCACAACCCCACAATCTTCATTCTAAAATGACATGTTCCAACTTTAAGTACAAAATTGCTTTCTTTTTTTTTCTAAACACCCAAGTATCACTCTTAAGTTAGTTTCATTCGACAGTCAAAAGGATCCTTTTTGGGAAATTAATAAGAGTGTTCAAGCATTGCTTTTTTTTTTTTTTTTTTTTTGTGTTTATATGCTCGAAGATGTTCAGGACCTCAACTTCAATAATGAAACTCCCGATTTCCCCATTAGGTATGGACCAAACTTCTAATAAAATTAATGAGGTTTTGGTTCATTTCCCAGAAGCTGAAGGGCACAAATTGGTCGTTAATTCATTAGTTTGTTCGTTTCCTACAAGTTGATGGATATGTGGTTCACTTGCTTGCAGTTTCATTTGTTGATGTGGCACTGTCGCGGAAATGCATCATAATCCAAGTCAGTCAACTATGAACTCAATTAATAATCACCCAACCAGGTTGCCAATGTTATGTGTAGTCTTCAAACCCTTTTCTGACTAGGCTTGTCCATAATGTCACTAACTTAAATAACTACCCCAACTACCACTTCAAATGCTTACTAATTAACCAACTTGTTAGATTCCCAAATTCAAAAATGAAAAAATACGATAATAAAATAATTATCAATGAGACAATTTGGACCTACATTAAAGAGTAGATATATCTTGAAACAATCGTCAGCCAAGAAAATATAAGGCATTGGTTGCGAAGTTCTTTCCCAGGTCATTTGTTATTCGATTAGAATCCGAGGCTTCAATTGGAAGTTCTTAAGCACTTTTAATGGATCCAAAAAAAAAAAAAAAGTACTATGATCGTTGTGAAGCATTAGAACAAATTATTGACGACTGTTGCAAATTAATTACATCGACAGCGTTTTTATTGTACGTAATTTCGACACTCATCATGCATGAAAAATGCCAAGGAGGCTTTAAAAATAAATGATGAATCCCCCCAGTAAAAGGATAAATGAATAAATGAATCCCATGAAGAGATCACATATGGTTTGACGATAATAAATCTATAAAGGTGTTTAGAAGTCCTTTGAGTTTACTTCCCTTTCCTTTTTTTTTTTCAAAAAAAAAAAAAAACAAGTGTAATGCTCAATAGATTAAATCAATTACACATGAAAAATACCGACTACGTACTTTGTTTGCAACAATATTTTTGTGTTTCGTTAAACCTTCAAAAACCTCTCAGTCCTATTGAAAGTAAAGGAGACACATAGCAGTAAAGTTAATTTATGATAAACTGTGCTCGTTAAAAGATTGATGACCAAAATCTATATTAAATTTTCTTTTTTTTTTTTTTGTTTTAAGAACAAAGGGAAATTGATTTCAATGGACCAAATTAACTCCTTTTGATGAGTCAGCTATCCAAACGGAAAACACTATTAAAAAAAAAAACGAAGACATAAAACAACCCAGCTAGCAAGAAGAAATGCAAACAGAAATGAAAAATGGCACAGTCTGCCGCCAACCATTGATATCGAAATTTAAAAGTATTGTTAAAATTCTTGCAACGCGCGCGGTCCTTCAGTTTACAGTCAAGATGTTCTTTAGTCTTTCTGTTTCCAAAGAACGATTTATTAATTTATATCTCCTTACTAATCATCAGTGGGTTATTAAATTTGATGTATTGGCTCATTCTTTTATATATGGATAAAGTTGTTGTTTCCTCATATTGGTTGAGTTTTTAAAAAGTTTAAAATGATACAGAAAATGTAAAAATTATTATTAGACAAATGTACGTATTAAAGGTTTCAAAAAATATTAATTAACTTGAACAATAAATAGTGTATCTTGATATTGGAATTTAATTATGTTGAAAGTGAGATGTCCCTGGCCCCTGGGCTGCTGGGCATCACGGTTCAACTCTCTTGAGAGACATAATCTTGCAAATATTCGTTGATCGCGGACATTCTTTACACGGTTATTGTGATATCTGTGTTTGACGACGGACCACCGCATAACAAATATGAAGAAACCAAGAAAGTGAACACTTATATCTTGTTATGAATAATACAAAAGTATAAAATAAAATCAAGAATGGTATTGGAAATTTAAGTCCAATATTATACATTACATTACGCCCACCGTCTCATTATAAGATGTACTCATGTGTTTGGTCAAGCTAAAAAATTTAATTCTTAAACAAAGGTACAAAGTTCAAAAATTGAGCTATTTATCATGATTTCTTCATTTGATTCTGATTATTCATAATTAAACTATAATCTGGTTTGTAACAATAAAGTTAAAACTATTGGCATTAAGCTTGAAAACACAAAATATGACTCTTTATGAAATAAAACCAAGATTTGTGACAAGACTTATGGAAGTACATTCTCTGTCCAAATGAGTTTTTAATTTTTCATTATTTCTAATACAAATATCAAAATTTAAAATATATACTTCCACCATCTCAAAATTAATGTCCTTTGATTTGTATTTTTAGTTCAAACTATATTAAAAGTGAAATCTCAAACTGGATAATAATTATAGTATAGAGAGAGTATAACTTTTTTGGACAGCAAGAATATTATATAATTCTTAGAAGAGTAAACTATAATCTCATCATTGAGTTTGTCACGTTCATAGGTTTGTCTTAGCAACAATAATAAAGAACAAAAGAAATGAGAGTACAAAGGCATAACTGATCTTCCTTGAGGGTCACGTAAGTACCTTGTTGTCGTACATTTAGATTATATCAAAATTTTGGTCCTCAAAAAGTTAACAATTCCCCTTATCTTTGATAGACATTTTTTTTTTTTTCCTTTTGTTTTTGAACAACTTTGATTGCCTGTTTGAGTAGATAGTTTTTACCTAGACTTAGTATTTGGAGACCCATCATTTTTCTTATTAATTAAATGCTTTTTCGGTTCTCTATATTCCTTTTTTTCCTTCCCCTGAGAATCTTCGATCTCTTGAGGGTTTTTGGTTAAAGATTGTATAATTTATCGTTTAGAAACTGTCATGGTTACAACATGTCATATTTTATTTTCCCCAAATAATATTGTTTATAATAATCATGATCTAGATTAATTTGGTCCTCTTTATTGCGTCAATAAAACAAAATGTCACACTTTAAGTCATTTTATATTCTTACAGCCGTCTTTGTACAAGAAAGATGCAAATCGGATTAATTTATCCCAAATCGGAGAAATAAAACTCTGTGGATTTTGCGTGTGGGTGTTTGTGCGGAGGGGATGTGGGTTTTTGTTCCTCTTTACCAACGTTTATTCTTTAAAATAAAAATAAATGGAAGAAAAACAAAAAGGGAAAATGAATATATACATCATTTATCAAAGGAAGTTAAAAGCTCATAGTGAACTAATTCATACAATTTCTTCAAACCCAATGCTGCCATGGAATCTGTTCTCAAGACTATGTACATAATTCTTTCAACCAATGATAATCAGTGAATTCATACAGCAAAATGACTCAAACAAAGATGTGATAAAAATGAGAAGACAAAATCATTACAACCCCTATTAAAAGGTTGAAACATATAAATAACAAGATCATTATCATTAGTACGCCACTTTTAAAATCATTTTACTGTATGAATTCAACGAAAAGTTCTTCACTCTTTCTTCTACCATCCTATCTTCTTAGATTCATTACCAAGCATACAAGCATGATATATAGAGGAGATTATCATGAGATAAATCCCAACTTCAAAATTAATTTCAGCCCTTGAACAAGCTCCAATCATCAATATTATCAATCAGAAGTTGCTTATCAATGCTCACCTTCTCACCAAATTTGTAAGAAAATCTCAAAACCCCTTGAGAAGGCACAGAACCCTTCAACACAGGATGAGTCACCACAGCACTTCCACCAATTTGTTTTGAGTAATCAAACAAATCTTTCATGGACGCATGAACTTCCCCTACGTACCTGTCACCTAGCTTCCTCTTGCAATACAGCTTGATGACCAGCGTGTTGTTGTAATCATGCAACATGGTTTCGTTTATCGTGTAATTCAGAGTGAAATTCCACGCCGGATTGACTTCGCCGTGCTTGTCCGGCGGCGTCCTCTTCTCCGTCTCCGGGTTGCTTCCGATGGAAACCCTCGCATAAACTTTCATCTTGAAGAGTTTCCGAACATCTTCTAAATCGTTTGCTGATAAAAGTGTTATCTTGAATTTCCTGCAATCCATATCTCTTCTTCAAATTCTGTCAAGTAACCATCATATTGTCGGTTTGTTGGAAATTCACAAGAAATTAAATTGAACTTTGGAAAGTAGACTTGGAAGGTAGAAGACTTGAAGTAGTATAACTAATGGTCTTTAACTATATAGATAGCTAGGCTGTTATGTGTTTGGATTAATTTATATATACTCCCTCTGCCAAAAAAAAAAAAAAAGTGTAACTTATCATATACTAACACAAAATGAATTATTTTTCAATGAAGCATAAATTAAAAGATTTCACAACTAACCCCTTGAAAAGTAGCAATACAACGAGTGCATCAATACAATATACATAGTAGATAGATGAACTTCACGTAGACTTTTTGAACTTTCATCGAATAGACAACGGTTGCTTCCACGAGCTTGCTTGCACAGTCAAAAAGATATGCTTCATTATTGTACACCTAAGCATAAGGTTGACTGTTCATTTGGTTTTTTCTTTTTTCTTTTTTTTTTTTGGTAATACAATTTATATAAAACTGCAGGCGATATCAACATCAAAATTATACTCCTTCCGTCCCATAATTATTGTCCAGTTTTACTAAAATGAAAGATTTTATTTTTGGTCAAATTTAACTATATTTTACCTTAAACAACCGGATATACCCCTATATAAGTAATTGTTTAACCACTAAGATTTTATGGATAATGTTTTTTACTAATGATAAATCTGTAACTTGATCCATAAAAAGTCAAATTGGACAATAATTTTGGGACAAAATTTTTTGGGCAAAGTGGACAATAATTATGGGACGGAGAGAGTATATTTTTGCAAAATTTGTTGTTCTTTTAATCTAACAGGAGGATCCATTAATTCTTGAATCTCTTATTTGCGAATATGTGTAAGATTTGGAATCGTTTTCACTTATTACTTGCATCATCTAAAAAATCATATTTTCGTCATCAAGTGACGCCACATTTTTTATTTGAAATAATCTTACATGTCACTGATTTGAAGGATCAGGATTTCAATCCTATTGAATTATGTATATACATGGTATATACGCTTAATTTCGTATAATTTCCACCGTATTTATTTCATTTAGTGCAACTATGAAGCAATACATCATGATAAGAGTTGACTTGAATAGATTAAGAAGACTGAAACTACCTAGGGTACGTATATTAGTATTCTCTATAACAGGCCCTTAGTTTTGGGGATGAAATTTTTTATAACCACAAGTTCACAACCCTACAGATCATTAAGTCTAGAGTGATATTTTCCCAACGTCACATATACCACAAAAATTGTAAGGTATGTCCTTTTTTCCCCCTATTTTTCTTCATACATATATACTTATTATGAAACAAATACATTTTGCTCCACCTATCCGTCGGAAGAAAAGGACATCTTTCCAAAAACAAGAGCCCTATATGGCCAAACTCTTTGGTCCCCTATTACGTGGACCAAACTTTACAGAGCGAAAATTAATGAGCTTTTGTTGTTATAAATCATTAATTGATCATTTTCCGGAAGCTAAAGGAATAATTCAATCTTCATTACTAGTTTGTTTCATTTCCTACACAAGTTGATGGATTGCATTAATTTTGAGGGTCTAATTTTGTTATATGTTTCAGATGGGGCATGCACTCTCGTGGAAGTGCACATCAATCCAGCCAGTCAACTATGCAGTCAACTCAATTATTAAAGAATTAATAATAATGATCAGCCAAACAGGTTGCATATATGTTACGTGGAATCTTCAAACAGTTTTAGCGAGCCAGTAACAAAAGTAACTACCAAACTACCACTTCAAATGTCTAGTAGCTAGTTTACCACAAAAATAAAAAAGAAAACAAAATCTAGTACTTAAAAAATATTCATTCCCGCCATTATCATAAAGCCATTTTGATTTTTTCTAAATCTCATTTTTTGTGTTCTTATAATTAAAAAAACTTTTAAAAATACATTTTCACATTTATTGTGTTCTCTCAATCATTATAAAATATTTTTATATTTTCCGTTTTAATTGAGAAAACATGATAAATAAAATTTTAGAAAAACCAATAGACCCTATAAAGACCGGAGGGAGTAAGTTTTTATGATTATCGCGAAACAGAAGAAAAAATTGTTATACTCCCTCCGTCCCATAATTATTGTCCACTTTGTCCGAAAAATTTTGTCCCAAAATTATTGTCTAATTTGACTTTTTATGGATCAAGTTACACATTTGTCCTTAGTAAAAAACATTATCCATAAAATCTTAGTGGTTAAACAATTACTTATATAGGGGTATATCCGGTTGTTTAAGGTAAAATATAGTTAAGTTTGACCAAAAATAAAATCTTTCATTTTAATAAAACTATACAATAATTACGGGACGGAGGGAGTAAGTTTTATGATATTACTATTGTGAATGTAAATCGTTGTCGTACGCATTCTGCAGAAGGTAGTACTACTGCCATGCGAATTTTATGACACAAACAGAGAACTACTAATCACTAGTACAAATCAAGATTTTGTCCCTGATATCTCATAAATCATTACTAATCCACGAGAAGGAAAAATCGTGACTATCTTACTGATGAGAACTCATACAGAAATCACGACCAAAATGTAATAGCCCATTCCCATTTTGGGCGGAATATAGACATGAATTTCTAGTTGCTTCATTTTCAAAACACTTTTTTTTTTATTTTCTTGATACAAATGGAGGCACGAATTTTTTCCTTAAATATATTTCCTTATATATACCTGGACAAAAATAAACTTTCCAAAAATTTTGTGGACAAACTTATATGTCCCGGATTTAGGAAATCCGAATGGGGGAAAAATTCGGATTTCCGAAATCCGAACCTCTCTAAACTCGGATTATAGAAATCCGACTTTGTATTACGTAAATCCGATATTAAGTCAATGACAAAAATTAGTGTAATTAATCTAAATCCGGATTTTCTAAATCCGTATTAACGAATAAAATATTAATTTCCGGATAGAAAAAAATATGTGTTGAAAAATTAAAATTAGAAAAACTCGGATCACGATAATCCGAATGAATGTAGATTCTGATTACCGTAATCCAAATCTACTCTGTTTTCTGCAAAATGCTAACTCTCAGTTGGCTACATACTCGGATTTATGAAATCTAAATCCTTTACAAAAAGTCTGAGTTCGGATTCGCAAATCCGAGTCTATGTCAGAACTGAAAAAAAAAATTGGACTGGTTTTAACCAGTTCTAAACCTGTTTACAACACCAACAATAATGAAACATTAGAAAACAGAAATTTAATGGCAACAAAACAATAAACGGCATTCGATTAACAACAAAACAAATCAAGTTTCATACCAAAATCAATACAAAAACTACTTTAAATGTGCAAAATACATCAAAGGTCTCATTTTTTTGGACCCTGCCGAATCCTGTCTCCCCTCTTAAGATACGTGAGTATTGAACTCTGTTGTGATTGCGACTGTCCACCAAACTGAGGCTCGGGTTGGGGTTGGAATTGGAACTCCCCCATGGTGAGAAATTTGACTCCCGGTTGTGGTTGCGACTGTCCACCAAACTGAGTCTCGGGTTCACTAAGGTCAAACTGAGTTTCGGGTCCACCAAGGTCAAACTGAGTCTAGAGTCCACCAATGTCTTCAAATTGAGTCTCGACTTGGATGCACGAGCCTCGAGAAAAATGTGCTTGATCCTCATTTTGTTGACCCTTAGTTGTTGCGATGTCCGAGGCGAGATTGGGGCCTTCCTCTTTCTTCCTCCTCTAATCTTATCTCTCGACCACGGTTTCGCTTTTTTACCCGGCGTAGGTTGTGAGGGCAAAGATGGATCTTCATCAACCAGGATTTGGGTATCCTCCACCTCCATCTCATCATTTACACCCAGGGTAAAAGGAGCATGTATTTGATTGATGATATCGTCTAAATGCTTGTCGAGTTCTTCGTCTAGGAGATTCTCATCTTCTCATTTTTCTCTAAACTTCTCGTAACTCACGCGAATGTTGTTCAAGACTTCACCCTGAAAAGAAATTGGGACGTTAATTAAGAGAGTAAAATTCTAAAAAAATAAAAATAAAATGAAAACATAAGAAATAAAAAATATATATATAAAATGAACTCACATATAATTTCACTTGGCTCGAAGAAGTCTCGTATCTTTGAGATTCATAATTTTTGGGATTGGATATCAGTCTGACAGTGTTCACCATGAACCATTCATAGTACCCCTCATATACGGAGCCAGGGTCTCCTTCCTCCAAATCTCGTAGCACGTACTCTTCTCCCCTTTTCCAATGACGACGTACTGCAGAATGGTGGTCCACCCAATTGTTGCTAGGATACCCAGACAAACTGTGGGCGTGATCGAGAAGAAATGTTGTGTTATCTTTAATCATAGGGCGCTTGGGAACATCCTGTATGTATCCAAATTGTCTCACAACTCTGCCCAACTCGTGGGGTTCCCTAATAGCCCAACAGAACATCTAACGCCTGGTCGTCCAAATGGCTTGGCTTTGTGTACAGAAATCAGGGAGTCTATGAAGGACCTGTGCATATGGTTGCCACCAAAACTGCGCGAAAAGAATTTTATTAGATAGTATAACCAGAACGAAAAGAAATTTAAAGTAAATATATATACCAAATTACAAGTACTTACATCTTCAACACGCAGACTTGTTAATTGATCTCTAAAAGGTGGGGTGCTGCTCCTTGGGGCGTCTCCGTAGGTGTACCTACATTCCCACCTTAATGAACAAAGGGGTACATTTGAATTAGTAAAAAAAATAAATAAGAAACAAATAAAAATAAACATTAAGTTATTTTGAACTGAAAATACGTACCGCTGAGCTAATGGAGTGGTCTCATCAATCAAATGATCTACTCCTTTTCTTTGTGGCGCGCTTCTCTCGATCCGCTCATACGCCCATACCTAGTAAATCAAATTATAACGTCGAAAGTAAAAAAAAAAAAAATTATAACACCAATTGAAAACTAATACGTACCTGTAGCAAATATAGACAGCCAGTGGCGTCGTGCATGGTGTACTGTGATGCCTCGCACAGTCCAGAGTATAAACCAGCCAGCAGTGCCGATCCCCAACTGCATCGACTATACTGATCCAAATCCTCAACCTGGGCCAAGAACTGCAGATTGACAGTGTTTTGCGTCTTGTTAGGAAACATGAAACATCTAATAAAATGTAGTATAAGTTTCCATGCCCTTTGCTCGAATCGATGGACAGTGGAATTCTCAGGGAGTGCGCGACCCATCTCATCTTCGAAAATACCAACATTGACACATTGGCCATTTTACTTGGGCTAGCTGGAATCCCAAATAAGCCTCACATCGATCCCGCCATTCATCTGCAGTCCGGCTAACTGTCGTCCCGTACACCGGGTCACCATCCACCCGAATACCAAAGAGGACCTCGACATCCTATAGTGTCACAGTCGCCTCTCCGAAATTGAAATGGAAAGTGTGGGTTTCTGGCCTCCACCGTTCCACCAACGCGGTAATGAGACCGAGATCCACTCTTTTGTAGCCTACTTTCATGATCCCCCTCAAAACTGACTCTCTTAATGACTTCCTTAACCTCCGGTGCCGTATTTTTGTATATCCCCCAAAAATCGTTGTCGTATCTACGGCCCTTGAGACGGAATATTTTAATGGCCGGTATCTTGTTCTCATAGACAGCTTGGGACCTATGCTTTGTTTGACGATATAGCATTTTATCTTGTATAGGTCCCGGGTGAAGATGTTTAGGTTGATATTCACATTGCGAGCCCGATGCCGGCTGCGCCATTTCAATCCTACACAAGGTAACCAATACAAACATCAATCCAAATATGCAAAAAAAATGATTCACTAACCACAAAAAAAACTAATACTACATCCGGATTTCCCAACTACATATTGCACAACTACATATTGCACCACATATATAAGAATTTCAACCAAAAAAACTACAGTACAATTCACAATTCACAATTCTTAATTCACAATTCACAATTCCAAATAGCTACACTAACTGACTATAACCGACTATATTATCAACTACATCAAAAATTCAAAATTTGGCCACCTAAATTAAAACGATTCCCGAATTGGCAATTCAAAATCACCAAACTAACACCAAACTAACTCATTGTTTTTCAATTTCACTACATTCGGATTTTGGAAAAAAAAAATTGAAAAACAAAAAATTAACGAGAAAAAAACTTACCTGGAGTTTCACGAAGTCGCCGGGACAGGAGTGAGTCGTCGGAGTGGAGAGAGTCGAAGGGAGTTGTCGGGAGGAGTGGAGGGAGTCGCCGGGAGGACTGGAGGGTCGCCGGGAGACACAGGCAGGGAGTTGCTGGGAGGAGTGGAGGGTCGCCGGGAAAAGTGGAGGGAGTCGCCGGATTTCTGTGGAGGGTCGCCGGGGAAACACAGGCAGGGAGTGGCCGGGAGGAATGGAGGGAGTCGCCGGGAGGAGTGGAGGAAGTCACCGGATTTCTGGAATCTGAAAACCGAGTTTTAGGGTTTTTGAAAATCGGGATTTGGAGGAAAAATGGGCGGGGGAAGAGTTGACCAGCTATATATAGTCCCGTCACACTCGGATTTCCGAAATCCGAACCTTACAATATTCGAATTTCTGAAATCCAAATCTCCCCTATTTGTTCTCAAATTGCACACTCTCGGATTCTTTCCACAATTCGGATTTCCAAAATATAAATCCTTTGCTGCAGGAAATCGGTCTTATTTCGGATTCCTGAAATCCGAATCTGCCCTGTTTGTCCACAAATTGCACACTCTCGGATGCTATCCTCAATTCGGATTTCTGAAATCCGAATCCTTTGTTGCAGGAAATCGATCTTGTTTCGGATTCCTGAAATCCAAATCTCCCCTGTTTGTCCTCAAATTGCACACTCTCAGATGCTTTCCTCAATTCGGATTTCTGAAATCCTTTACACAACCTTACAATGGGTTTTTGCACAATTCCAAAACCTGTTATGAACAACTAGTATATATTTCATCACAATCACAGCACCAGCACCAACAATTTAATGTTAACATTACAATCCGAACAATTCAATAAGCTCATTACAATCAGAATTTTTCAAAACATAAATTTGTCCACGTCTATTTAATAGTTGTCATTCCAAATAACTTGCAAGAATACTAAATGACTCTCAATTCCAGCTGTCATTCACAGGTCTTCTATCTACTCCTGGGTGCGAGTTAGGATAAGAATTGGCATCATGACCTTGTTGTCCACATCTCCAACATTCCCCCCGGCTCCGGCGTCCCCTGTAATCCATTTGCATTCTATGTCTCCTTTTTGTCTTCGTCCTGGTCCCGCATACAACACAAGACGCTCATAATTCGGAATGATGCTCCAATTGACCGTCGGCCATTGTTCCTCATCAGGAACCGGAACAAAGCTCGTGTAATCAAATTGTCTGCGCCACGTTGGAAGGCGCCACACACTATGGTATAGATCAATAGGCCGATCCCCTTTTCTCTGACAAACTTGGAGTGCGTGCGTACAAGGCATCCAGTACTCTTGCCACTTCCTGCACGAACACCTATGTTCATCGTAGTTCACCATAGGCAAAGACCCACCCCTACCACTTAGCCGTGTTGCAGTAACAACACGCCACATAGCATCATCACCATCAAAAGGGGTGGCTTCAAAACTGGCTGCTTTGTCGTTCATTTTCTCGTATTTTTTGCATAACTCAGGAGGGATCGGTGTCATACAATTTCTCGCAGACAATTGTTCTTCTCTGTAAAATTTCACAATTTTGTGAAAGGTTGCATCGATCAAGGCTCTAATTGGTGAAAAACGGATCTCTTTCAACGCATTGTTGTAACTCTCAAAAATATTGGTTGTCGCTATGCCCCAACGGCGAAGACCGGCTTTCAATCGAGCCCAGTTACTCCCTCCAATCCCTCGAAGATACTCCCCTGCTGCAGGTTTGAATTCAATAAGCTTTGCCCTCATACGGTTGTATTTCACTCTTGAAAGCGTCGTGCCCATCTTCCAATAGAACCGCTTCACCTTTTTGCTAATATATTGCGACACAAGATTTCTGCGAATGTGGCGGAGGCAAAGAAAGTGGCCACCATCACCTAAATCACACCATTCATCCATCTGTGACATTGCGCTCAACAACCCTACATTCTAGTCGGATATCACACTTACGATTCCATCATACACAACCCACAACCTCAAATTCCTCATAAAAAATGTCCAACTCTCTACTGTCTCCTCATCCACAATCGCAAATGCAACCGGTAAAATGTGCTTGTTTGTGGTATAGACCACCGCAACAAGCAATTTACCCTTGTATCCACCACGCAAAAAGGTTCCATCGATACAAATGACCGGTGGACATTCAAAAAACGTCTTAGCCACTGGTACAAATGACCAGAAGACGTATTTAAATGTCCTATTTCCCCTGTTCCAACCTTCTTGTCCCTCCTTCCATTCCCACTCTACTACAGTCTTAGGATTAGTAAACTTAAGCGCAGCGATATACCTACACAGCAACAAGTCATTGTTAAAATATTTCAATACATGTAAAAAAAAACACTAAAAATATTTCAATACACGGATAAAAGTTGATATTTACCGTGGAAGTTCTTCGAAATTCGAGGTCCAATCACCATAGACCGCTTCTATGGCTTTCCTTCTCCCGTGCCACGCCCTTTTGTATGGCACATCTACTTTCAATAAGGTCTTCATATCTTTTTGTGCCGAGGCTACCGTATAATCTACGTTGTCCTCAACCTTTCTCCTGATGAGTCTAGCAATCAAAGACGCGTCCACACACCGATTGTCATTATCATTCAGGGGAGTCATGCAATTATGTGTATCATGCCATCTCACAATTTCATGAAGGTCGTGAGCTTTCAAAGACACACGCATCTTCCACTCACATGGTGGTTCACCATCCTCACTTTCCACATTTAATGTTCTGCACCGCACAGCCCACGTCGTTGGACTACTCGCGGCGACCGTATATTCCCTTTTATGATGGATGTTCCATAATTTTACAGCATGCTTTGCTTCTAATTGAGATTTGAAACAAACACCAATGTCCATTCCTTCGGGCGTCTCATCCCACATCTTAAGAGCAAGCTCATCCTTGTCCACCTATGAGGCATCCCATTTCCCCATCTTACTATATACATGGCGTCGGGCCAATGGATTACAATCCCTTTTCTCATTTTCCAGACTTTTCATCATCACTTTCTTCAAAATCACTCTCTCCGGAAATCTTCTTCGCTTTCACTTGGAGCTATGTAGTCGGAATCCGACTCTTCCCGGTAGTCATCTTGTGCAAATAAAAGGTGTCTCCTCTTCATCATGGTTTCGAGAAGTACTAACACGTTCCGCCTTGGAAAACCACCAAATGACACGTTTTTCAAATTCGCTTCTCTTTCTTCTTGAGTGATATCTTCCAAATCTATGTATAAATCCAAACATTGGATCTACACGGTTCATGAAATCTACATGCGAATCATTCTTGATCTTCACTACACGCCTACCACCGGGACTATCAAAAATCAAAGAAAGGTGGAGTTTCACGTGTGCTGGATCCCAACCAAGTATCATACAAATCTTACTAATCAATCCATCATATGACAACCGTTCCTCAACAAACAAACCATCATCCGGCATATTCGAAAAAGTGCTGATACTACCCTTCTCTATCACATACTTGCTTGTATGATACAAATTAAGCATGTATGATACATTACGTGCCATTGATAAGTCTTAAAAAAAACATCAATAACTAATCATTTCTTAATAACAAAATCAACAAATACACCATACATACTCCATTCATAATTCAAAAAACCTATAAAATACTAAAATACTTATAAATCAACTTCCATATCTCATGAATACTATGATTTCTCATCTCTAACCTCAAAATCAACACCTAAAACATCCAAACACCAACCAACATAAACCCTAATCTATCATACATCATTCTAACAATCAAAATAACACAAAACTAAACTAAATAACATAGTTTTGCAATCTAACCTCTTTCAAATAACGATTCCCACGTATCTATAGGCAAGAATGCATCAAAAGCTCCAATTCGCCCTTGTTTGAGCTGCAAAAACAGAAAATCCAACTCAGTTCTCGAATGAGAATTGTCTGAATATTTTTTCTTTTATACCACATTAAACTCGGATTTACGAAATCCGAGTCCGTAAGTAACTCGGATTTTAGAAATCCGAATTACCGTGGCCTCGGATTTCCTGAATCCGAGTTTGGTCAATTTTGAATTTTTTATTCATTTTTTGGTCCTCTAATTTATGGCACATGCCTACTTCCACCAATCAAAATTAAAGGCAGTCGGATTTCCAAAATCGAAATACAGAAAACCGGATTACGGACTTCCGGTTTTTGGATTCAAAAATTTCGCGCCTCGATTTTCTTTTTTTCTTTTTTCTTTTTGTACTTTTGTAAATCCGAGTACTACTGTTTATTTAAGGAGTCCAGAACCTGGACTCTTTATTTGAGTTCAAATATTTTACGCCTCAATTTATTATTTTTTAATTAAATTCGGATTCCGAAAATCCGAACGGCACTATTCATTTAAGAATTTTTAAAAATTATTATTCAAAAAAATTTATTTAATTATTATTTTATTATTAAATATAGGCTCAGATTCACAAAATCCGAATCTTTAATTTTAATTAGAACTCGGATTTCGAAAATCTGAGGGATATATTTCTGTCCACAAATATTCTGAAAAATTCAAATTTGTCCACGTTTATTTTAATTAAATTTTTTTGAGAAATGACAGCCCTATAATTTTATGTAAATTCATGGCGAAAAGAAGAATAATAAATAAAGAAAATCCAATTTTGGCTCTCAACCGTTAAAGAAAAATCAACATGTTTTGATAGCTACAGTTGAGACTGAAAATGAAAATTTTTAGAATTGGAGTTCAAAGGACGACAGAAGTTAAAATTTGAGACAAAACCCGACAATAATTTATTTTAGAAAAAATTAAATAAATAATGGGAGCAGTGCAGACGAAAATATCTATTGAAATTGGGAGGTGTTGCATTATCGCCAATTTTTTATTTCATTTTATTGAGATGGCAGCCTGCACTTGAAGTCCTCGATTTGGAGGTTCACGAATGAATTGAAAGCTTCGATCACGTGAGATTTAATCTGGATAAAGCTTCTACTAGGCTTTTTGACCACCACATTTCAGGCCTCATTGGGTCGTAAGTGATGATTTTGAATCCAATATTTTATGTACTCCTGTCCGAATTTGGTTCTGGAACTTTGGTGACGAATATTTAGCCTTTTTATATAACTAGGTAGGGGTGGACCGCACGAGGTGCGGTCTTTCAGTGAGGACCCGGATTGATTGTAATTCTTTAATTTTGAGCAAACTATAGTTTGTGCAATCAAGACAACATTTTAGAATTTTTTCCTTAAATATATTTTCTTATATATACCAGGAAAAAAATAAACCTTTCAAAAATTTTGTGGACAAATTTATATGTCTCGGATTTAGGAAATCTAAATGGGGATAAAACTCAGATTTCGAAAATCCGAACCCCATTAAACTCGGATTATAAAAATCCGACTTTGTGTTACGTAAATCCGATATTAAGTTAATGACAAAAATTAGTGTAATTAATCTAAATCCGGATTTTATAAATCCGTATTTATGGATAAAATATTAATTTTCAGATAGAGAAAAAAAATGTGTTGAAAAATTAAATTTGGAAAAAACCGGATCACGGTAATCCGAATATACGTAGACTCGGATTACCGAAATCCGAATCTCCTCTGTTTTTTGAAAAATAGGGACTCTCAGTTGGCTATAGACTCGGATTTTCAGAATCCGAATCCTTTACAAAAAGTCTGAGTTCGGATTTCGCAAATCCGAGTCTTTGTCAGAACTGAAAAAAAAAATTGGACTGGTTTTTACCAGTCCTAAACCTGTTTACAGCACCAACAACAATGAAACATTGGAAAACATAAATTTAATGGCAACAAAACAATAAACGGCATTCGATTAACAACAAAACAAATCAAGTTTCATACAAAAATCAATACAAAAACTACTTTAATTGTGCAAAATAATTCAAATGTCTCATTTTTTTCCTTTTCTTTTATTGTGCGCATCCGGAGTGTATTTGTTTGGGCCTTGCCGGATCCTGTCTCCCCTCTTAAGATACGTGAGTATTGAACTCTGTTGTGGTTGCGACTGTCCACCAAACTGAGCCTTGAGTTGGGGTTGGGGTTGGGACTCCCCCATGGTGAGAAATTTGACTCTCGGTTGGGGTTGCGACTGTCCACCAAACTGAATCTTGGGTCCACCAAGGTCAAACTGAGTCTTGGGTCCACCAGCATCTTCAAAATAAGTCTCGACCTGGATGCGCGAGCCTCGAGAAAAATGTGCTTGATCCTCATTTTGTTGACCCTCAGTTTGTTGTTGCGATGTCCGAGGGGGGATTGTGACCTTCCTCTTTCTTCATCCTCCAATCTTATTTCTCGACCACGGTTTCGCTTTTTTACCCGGCGGAGGTTGTGAGGGTAAAGATGGATCTTCATCAACCAGGATTGGGGTATCCTCCACCTCCATCTCATCATTTGCGCCCAAGGTTAAAGCAGCATGTGTTTGATTGAGGATATCGTCCAAATGTTAGTCGAGTTCTTCGTCTAGGAGATTATCATCTTCTCGTTTTTCTCTAAACCTCTCGGTACTCACGCGAATGTTGTTCAATACTTCATCCTGCAAAGAAATTGGGACGTTAATTAAGAGATTAAAATTTTAAAAAAATAAAAATAAAAAATAAAATAAACTGAAAACATAAGAAATATAGAATGAACTCACATATAATTTCACGCGGCTCGAAGAAGTCTCGTATCCTTGAGGTTCATAATTACTGGGATTGGATATAAGACTGACAGTGTTCACCATGAACCATTCATAGTACCCCTTATATATGGAACCAGGATCTCCTTGCTCTAAATCTCGTAGCACGTACTCTTCTCTCCTATTCCAATGACGACGTACTACGGAATGGTTGTCCACCCAATTATTGCTAGGATACCCAGACATACTGTGGGCATGATCGAGAAGGAATGTTGCGTTATCTTTAATCATGGGGCGCTTGGGAACATCCTGTATGTATCCAAATTGTCTTACGACTCTGCCCGACTCCACCGTTCCACCAACGCGGTAATAAGGCCGAGATCTACTCTTTTGTACCCTACTTTCATGATCCGCTCAAAACCGGCTCTCCTAATGACTTCCTTAACCTCCGGTGCCGTATTTTTGTATATCCCCCAAAAATCGCTGTCGTATCTACGGCCCTTGAGGCAGAATGTTTTAATGTCCGGTATCTTGTTCTCATAGACAGCTTGGGACCTATGCTTTGTTTGATGATATAGCATTTTATCTTGTATGGGTCCCGGGTGAAGATGTTTAGGTTGATAGTCATATTGTGAACCCGATGCCGGCGTCGCCATTTCAATCCTACACAAGGTAACCAATACAAACATCAATGGCCTAACTCATTATTTGGCCAAATTCAACGCAAACCAAAAAAGACACAATATCTAAGACCACAAAAAAAGCACAAAATATGGTATTCAAACCCTGAAAATGTTGTTACAATATCAAACCGACTAACACCAATATACACCAATATAACACACTAGTTACACCAATATACAATATCAAACTAACACAACTAACACCAAACTAACAGGCACGTTTAAATCAGCATTTACATTCATCAATTGATCACACAACTAACCGACTATATTATCACCAATATAACACACTAGTTACACCAATATACAATATCAAACTAACACAACTAACACCAAACTAACAGGCACGTTTAAATCAGCATTTACATTCATCAATTGATCACACAACTAACCGACTATATTATCACCAATATAAACTAACTCATTGTTTTTCAAAATCACCAAACTAACCGACGCACAACTAACCAACGAATCCCGAATTGGCAATTCAATATCACCAAACAAACATCAAACTAACTCATTGCTTTTCAATTTCACTACATTCGGATTTCTGAAAAAAAAAATTTGAAAAACAAAAACTTACCGTGAGTTTCACAGGGTCGCCGGGAGGAGTGGAGGAAGTCGCCGGAGGTGGAGAGAGTCGGAGGGAGTCGCCGGGAGGTGGAGAGAGTCGGAATGATGTTCCAGGGGGGTTTGGAGAGCCGCCGGGAAAGTTGGAGGGAGTCGCTGGGAATTCTGGAATTGGAGTCGCCAGATTGAGTGGACGGTCGCTGGATTGAGTGGAGGGAGTGGAGGAAGTCGCCGGATTGAGTGGAGGGAGTGGAGGGAGTCGCCGGATTTGGGGGAAAATTTTTTAGGGTTTTTTAAATCGGGATTTGAGGGAAAAATGGGAGGAGAAAGAGTTGACCGGCTATATATAGCCCCGTTAAACTCGGATTTCCTAAATCCGAACCTCCACTGTTTTCCTCAAATTCCAACTCTCGGATGGTTTCACAAATTCGGATTTATGAAATCCGAGTCCTTTGTAAATTCAAAAAAACTCTGAGCTCAGATTTCCTAAATCCGAACCTTCACTGTTTTTCCTCAAATTTCAACTCTCGGATGGTTTTCACAAAGTCGGATTTCCGAAATCCGAGTCCTTTGTAAACTCAAAAAAAGTCTGAGCTCGGATTACAGAAATCCGAGTCTCCCCTGTTTCTCCTCAAATCACAACTCTCGGATGGTTTTCACAAAGTCGGATTTCCAGATTCCAAGTCCTTTGCAAATTGAAAAAAAAAAAGTCTGAGCTCGGATTTCGGAAATCCGGGTGCTTTAGAAAACCTTAAATGTGCTGAGTATTTTGCACAATCCCAAACCCTGTTATGAAAAACTACTACATATTTCATCACACTTTACAATCCGAACAATGCAATGTTCACATTACAATCTGAATTTATCAACGTTCACATAAATTTATCAAACACTAAATGACTCTCAATTCCAGTTGTCATCCACAGGTCTTCTATCTACTCCTGGCTGCGAGAACGGACAAGAATTGGCATCATGACCTAGTTGTCCACATCTCCAACATTCCCCCCGGCTCCGGCGTCCCCTGTAATCCATTTGCATTCTATGTCTCCTTTTTTGTCTTCGTCCCGATCCCGCATGCAACACTAGACGCTCATAATTCGGAATATGGTTCCAATTGACCACCGGCCATTGTTCCTCATCAGGAACTGGAACAAAGCCCGTGTAATCAAATTGTCTGCGCCACATTGGAAGGCGCCACACACTATGGTATAGATCAATAGGCCGATCCCTTTTTCTCCGACAAACTTGGAGTGCGTGCATACAAGGCATCCGATTCTATCATACACAACCCATAACCTCAAATTCCTCATAAAAAATGTCCAACTCTTTACTGTCTCCTCATCCACAATCGCAACTGCAACCGGTAAAATGTGCTTGTTTGTGGTATAGACCACCGCAACAAGCAATTTACCCTTGTATCCACCACGCAAAAAGGTTCCATCGATACAAATGACCGGTGGACATTCAAAAAACGTCTTAGCCACTGGTACAAATGACCAGAAGACGTATTTAAATGTCCTATTTCCCCTGTTCCAACCTTCTTGTCCCTCCTTCCATTCCCACTCTACTACAGTCTTAGGATTAGTAAACTTAAGCGCAGCGATATACCTACACAGCAACAAGTCATTGTTAAAATATTTCAATACATGTAAAAAAAAACACTAAAAATATTTCAATACACGGATAAAAGTTGATATTTACCGTGGAAGTTCTTCGAAATTCGAGGTCCAATCACCATAGACCGCTTCTATGGCTTTCCTCCTCCCGTGCCACGCCCTTTTGTATGGCACATCTACTTTCAATAAGGTTTTCACATCTTTCTGTGCCGAGGCTACCGTATAATCTACGTTGTCCTCAACCTTTCTCCTGATGAGTCTAGCAATCAAAGATGCGTCCACACACCGATTGTCATTATCATTCACGGGAGTCATGCAATTATGTGCATCATGCCATCTCACAATTTCATGAAGGCCGTGAGCTTTTCATGACACACGCATCTTCCACTCACATGGTGATTCACCATCCTCACTTTCCACATCAAATGTTCGGCACCACACAGCCCACGTCCTTGGACTACTCGCGGTGACCGTATATTCCCTTTTATGATGGATGTTCCATAATTTCACAGCATGTTTTTGCTTCTGATTGAGATTTGAAACAAACACCAATGTCCATTCCTTCGGGCGTCTCATCCCACATCTTAAGAGCAAACTCATCCTTGTCCACACATGAGGCATCCCATTTCTCCATCTTACTATGTACATGGCATCGGGCCAATGGATTACAATCCCTTTCCTCATTTCCAACCTTTCATCATCACTTTCTTCAAAATCACTCTCTTCGGAGACATCACAGTCTTCTTCGCTTTCACTTGGAGCTATGTAGTCGGAATCCGACTCTTCCCGGTAGTCATCTTGTGCAAATAAAGGTGTCTCCTCTTCATCACGGTTTCGAGAAGTACTAGCACGTTCCCCCTTGGAAAACCACCAAATGACTTGTTTTCCAAACTCGCTTCTCTTTCTTCTTCAGTGATATCTTCCAAGTCTATGTATAAATCCAAACATGACATTGGATCTACACGGTTCATGAACTCTACATGCGAATCATTCTTGATCTTCACTACACGCCTACCACCGGGACTATCGAAAATCAAAGAAAGGTGGAGTTTCATGTGTGCTGGATCCCAACCAAGTATCATACAAATCTTACTAATCAATCCCTCATATGACAACCTTTCTTCGACAAACAAACCATCATCCGGCATATTCGAAAAAGTGTTGATGCTACCGTTCTCTATCACGTACTTACTTGTATGATACAAATTAAGCATGTATGATACATTATATGCCATTGATAACTGTTAAAAAAAACATCAATAACTAATCATTTCTTAATAACAAAATCAACAAATACACCATACATACTCCATTCATAATTCAAAAAACCTATAACATACTAAAATACTTATAAATCAACTTCGATATCTCATGAACAACTATGATTTCTCATCTCTAACCTCAAAATCAACATCTAAAACATCCAAACAACCAATTAACATAAACCCTAAGCTATCATACATTATTCTAACAATCAAAATAACACAAAACTAAACTAAATAACATGGTTTTGCAATCTAACCTCTTTCAAATAACGATTCCCACGTATCTAGAGGCAAGAATGCATCAAAAGCTCCAATTCGCCCTTGTTTGAGCTGCAAAAACAGAAAATTCAATTCAGTTCTCGAATGAGAACTGTCTGAAATTTTTTTTCTTTTATAGCACGTTAAACTCAGATTTAAGAAATCCGAGTCCGTAAGTAACTCGGATTTTCGAAATCCGAATTACTCTAGCCTCGGATTTCATGAATCCGGATTTAGTCAATTCCGGATTATTTTATTCATTTTTTGGTCCTCCAATTTATGGCACATGCCTACTTCCACCAACCAAAATTAAAGGCAGTCGGATTTCCAAAATCCGAATTCATAAAACAGGATTACGGACTTCCGGTTTTTGGATTCAAGAATTTCGCGCCGCGATTTTCTTTTTTTCTTTTTTCTTTTTGTACACTCGGATTTTGAAAATCCGAGTACTACTATTCATTTAAGGTTTGAGTTCAAATTTTTCGCGCCTCAATTTACTATTTTTTAAGTAAATTCGAATTTCGCAAATCCGACCGGCACTGTTTATTTAATAATTTTTAAAAAACTATTATTCAACAAAATTTATTTAATTATTATTTTTTTAATAAATATAAACTCGGATTTTCGAAATCCGAGTCCTTAATTTTAATTAGAACTCGGATTTTGAAAATCCGAGAGATATATTTCTGTGCACAAATATTCTGAAAAATTTAAATTTGTCCACGTTTATTTAATTAATTTTTTTGGGAAAAGGCCCGTTACTTTACTCATTTCACTAATTAAATATCTGACCAAATGGATACTACAATATACAGTAATGAGGAGAAAAGGAAATTAAACCATTTATAAGGTGTCTTCACAGAATTATCGACACCCAAAATAAGGTGCTTCATAGAGTGAAGAAAATGTGTATCTAGAAAAGCCCATAACTCTTCGAGAATCATGAGTTTCAAGTCAGCAAATTAAAACACCTAAGATGATATATAAACATAACATATAAGATGATATATGAACGTAACATATTATACTACATCCCTCATAACACAAGGCTACTATCTATAAGATCACTGCAACCATCAAAGCAAAAAGTGTTGAAAATGAAATAACAGTTCTCAAATGAAATGCATCAGCATCATTAGAATAAATCTCGGATTCTAGAAAAGCTCCAACTGTGAAATTGGGTTTGGTACCCTAAAGTGCTTGAATACCCCTAATATCATCAAGCTTCAAATCCACCTTCTTTTTTCTAGGCTTCAAGCTCGGATACATGACAGATTCTTTCACATGCAAATGAGCTAAACCCAACAAATGTCCGATTTTGTGTGGCCCCCGATTCCAAATCTATCGCCACCTCCGATTTCGCGCTCACGAAATCCACCGCCCATGTCTCATCCGCATTAAGATGAAACCTTCCACTCCCTAAAACACCATCGAATTTTCGAAAGCTTCTCCATCGTCGTGATCGCCGTTATAAAACCCTATTTTTATATCCGCAAATCCATAATCATCGGTTTTCGTGAATGCAACCAGAGTGATTGATTCCCAATGCCCAAATGCACGTTTAAATGCATCCCTTATGCTCTCCTTATTTTAAAATACCAAGTGAATATATAAGTTCCTTATATTCACTTGATATATCTTAATCAAACCCCGAATGGCAATATCAAACCACCAGTAGAGAGATCAGGGAAGTCGCAGGCTCCCTTATTGATACGGAACTCGAGCACTTGGCCAATCATGTTGTATCTGATTTTACTTCGTTGGTCCCTTGTACTGCTTTATATTCCCGGCGCCCTCTGTGTCCTTTAGCTCTGTTGATATGGGAAACCTGTGCAAATGTATTGGTCAGTACCTTTATCAAAGGAATGGAAACGTTCAGCTAACTTGTTTAATATGACATTCTAAGATCATGATATCATACTTACTATGTGAGATTTCCACTCCACTTTTCTATGTTCGCCAGCAACTCTTGCGGGATTTACATGATCGCGAACATGCCCAGAAATTTCTCTGAACATGACAACGTCAAAAGCAGCATATTTCAACTGTAAAAATTTTATTCAGGATATGCCACGTAACACATAGTCAGTTGGAAAGGTTAGAAATATTTAGGCTAGTCAATACCTTTAAGACAGAATTCTTTTGCATAAATGACAAAATAATTCTTACACTTTAGCGCAATCATCTTGAAGAATATGAAGGTAGGTTTGTCACTTTTTTCTAATCACCTAAAATTTCAAAACAGAGATGCATTTAATAAAAGTTTCTTAAACATCCAATGAATTGATATCATAAATTGCACTCAATCAGAGAACCACAGTGTTGCAACTTCTCTTTCCTTGCTCTTTGAGGACTATAAACAAACACGTAAAATGCATATCACATCAATTTTAACTCCAATATCTGAAATTTATTATTGTGGCGCTCCATATGCAAATAGGGAGGTTAAACAAATAGCTTACCTTGTTTGGTGCAACCATTTTCCCAAATTGTCTAAACCATACATTGCAGACAACCTATTAAAACCACAAAACGGACAGAATTAAGAAAAAAAAATTATCTGGATGAATTAGGCAGAAAAGTATATCACTTGAAGAAATTCTAACAATTTTTCTAGTCTAAAATAGTACAACTTGAATCCAGTCTAATCTCTTACACTAAAACAATAGAACCATGATCAGAATTTTAAAAGGAACGACAACAAACTTTGCTATTAGTTAAATGAAAATTAAGCAGTGCGAAATCATCCCATTTGGTCCACATATATTTTCTCCGAATGGATCCTTTTCACAGTTAAAGTCATTGGAGCTCCTCAATCATAAAAACAAAATGGTGGAGATCATTACTTACCCCCTATTGGAGCCATCGACTAATCGACTGGAGATATTGGATCGTTATAATGTTGTATTCTGGGGCGGTGAAGAGAAACAATCGCCGTCATCGTCGCATTCAGACAAAGAAGTCGAATTAGAAAAATAACCCATACGAATGAAGGAAGAAATTCAGCCCTTCACGAGTAGAAGAGTTTTGAACAGAGAAATCGACGATGGGAGATAGGACGGATGAATGAACGGGGAGGAAAACGACAATTTTCCGGAGCTTGAAGCTTCGTGTGGACAATTTTCTGAGATAAGCATAAGAGAGAGGTGGAGAAAAGAAAGACTACGCGGTGTGATTACGCTGGTAACCGGCAACCGAAAGAGCACATTGCGGTGAAGAAACAATCGCCTGAAGGAGAAAACCCAAGGTCCAACCATCTACCGCTACGTCATCAAAAGCAGAAGACAACTTAGAAGGAACCGTGCCAAAATTTGTCATTCCCCCTTTATATTATCTAGATATACGTCTTCCGTCCTGAAAAATAATGTACATTAAGTTTTGAGTTTTATATTATTTTTAGTACAAATTTGAAAACTCAATTTAAACTATTTTTTTAAGGACGAAAGTAGAACTAGGGACATGGTAGACCGCACCAGGTACGGTCATTTGCGAGCAAAGACCCGTTGTGATTTTGTGATTTTGTTGCAAGTACAAAAGAGTTTGCAAAATTGAGAAACTTCATAACCCTAAACCCTCCTAAGTCCAGGTAATACAAATTAGTTAATGAAGAAAGAAGCCTAATCCTCTCTGAACTAACACCGAGGGCAAACCTCATTATTAGATGGTATGGTCCACAGTCATAAACAAAAAAAGGCAAATCTTTTTGGTTTGAGTACATTTGGAACTGAAGGCAGTGATACTGTAGTTAATTCTTCTTGAGTAGGAAGTTAAAGGGTTCCTTCATGTAGATGATAAGATGATAATAAATGGCAGAAACTGTGGCAGACTGAGTGAAAAAAGCAGCTCCTGGAATGCCAAAACTGATTTGCAACATCGAAAACATAATGCATAACTAAATCATAAACTTCAACATTCACAGGCTCACCGGAAGAGGTTTCCCTCTCCATGATTATAGAGAGGTTTTCCAAAGCTTTAGCCTTTATGCTTCCAAACCATTCTTCATGGGGATCCTGATAATGGGCTGACTTTTCAGGAACTTCCTCTTGATTAATTCTTTCGGGGATGTACTCAAGTTTGATAAGTTCTGATTGAATGTCTGGTTGAGAAGTCATCTGTATCGAACGTGTTAAGACTACTGTGACCTTGATACCTTTAGCAGCTATGAGCTTAGAAATTTGTAGCAGAGGCTTAATATGGCCTTGTGTAGGCAAACTGATGACTAGATCATCAGGTTTGATAGACATTTCTGTTCTGCAATTATCATGCATCATGCATCAATAAGGCTGAATCATTAATTAACCAGAAAGATAAACTAAAGTAATCAGGAATTTGTGTAGATTGATTTAAGAAAGGTAGTAGATGAACCATCTCACTGCAATAAGGTTCTTTATGATGAGAAAAGTAAGCTGCTAATAATATAATAATTTCTGTTTGGAGACTTTTAGTCGTATATCTGTCTCTTTCACCATTTATGTAATTGCTTTCTGTTGCTGGTTTTGCCCTTTTCTTCTGACTATAATGGTTTTTAAATAGCATGTTGAGCCAGTTGATAGATATAAAATCATTATTCCGCAATGATACAGTGTCATAAGATTACATCTGAAAAATCATAAATCTTACTGAAGTTAACAAAATGTAACCTATTTATTTGCTGCCAGAAATCTACAGAAAAATTATTGTTTCCTTCTACAACTACTCTAATGGGGCAAGAGGAATACAAAACTTGGAGAACCTTATGGAAAAACAAATGTGCCAGTCTCAACTCACGCTGCATCGAGTAAGCTTGACGCATAACTTACCGGCCAAGATCTAACCCGGGGAGGTGACCCGCTTCATAATCCCGCCCAATTTATTCAACCGCGTCGCATTAGTGGGACGTTCCCTAAACGGCGGCTTCACCATCATTACGGTGTCCTTGAAACCCTCCCAAATTGTCAAATCGTGGGCTGTAACCGTAGAAATGTGGGAGGATTAAACTTCGGCTTTAAACAACCAGAAGAGCCCTCAAAAGCTCATTCCCCTTTATTTTTCTCCAAAATATTAAGGCTCCATCCTCTGCCAAAACGCTCCAGTTGCTTTTTGGCGGAATATTCACAAGCCCAATTTGATATACTGCCCTGGTAACTTTATCGCCGGAAGACCCACGAGTGAGGAATCAAGAGGATATTGGGAGGCTATAACTCAAAAGATGAGTGGTCTTTCCCCCTTCCAATAGTAAGTTCTCAGATCTGAGCATTTGTATTTCGTTTTGGATTTCTCCAGTTGAATTTGTAGCGTAAATCTCAACTTTCCTACAAATAGATAATCATGGCTAGAGATCCAAACCAGAAATCAGTTGACGACTTTGCGTCCACTATAGATAGTGTCGAGAAGGTAAACTCAGTGAACCCTAGATCTAGAAGCTAGAGCCCCCCTAGGAAACGAGAGAGCCAGTACTCCTCCAGAAGGAAAAATCACCATATATGATAGGTTTATATTCTTAGGCATGAGATTCCCCCTTTTTTCTTTGTTCGAGGAGATCGTCGACTATTATAAGATCCCCTTAGCACGTTTCACCCCGAACTTGATTACCTACGTTCTTGGATTTGTGAAAATCTATCAACGAGTAAAGGTGAAGGCGTGCCTGTTCTTGTAGAGATATTTCTTTAAAGTGTCCACACCCTTGACAAGTTTCCAAGACTGGTATATAGTAAAGAGAAACCTGGCTTCAAGTTCTAGGAAGATAGTAGAGGGGTATGGTGGTTCCCCCATATGGAAGCCAAACTTTCTCTATATAACAGCACCGGAAAAATACCGCATCGCCTAGAATTATCAAGAGACCAATGGATATGAGGCGATAAAAGATGAATGGACGGATGAAGATGACGAAAAGATCCAGGAATTCGATGGGTACTTGAAGAAGCTCGAAAAGTATTTCAAGGTTGTGAGATGGGATACGTTACAACATTTTACTCCTGCCATTCCTGTCGAGGAAAAGGAGAAAGAGAACCTCGTCGAGATTCCACTCGAGGCTCCTCTCAAATCCCCTGTTGAAGAAAAGAAAGATACTAATCATTTTTACTTCCTTGCTTGTTTTTAGGTCATGTCTAAGAGCAATGCTGGCTCTCAATTATTGGTGATGAAGATCCCTTTCCCAATGTAAATTCAGATGAAGATGTCACGGCCATTGCAGTTGCTGGCCCGAAGAAGAAAAAGAGGCGAATCGTCAAAGCCTCCGAGAAAGAGAAGAGCAAGAAGGCAAAATCCAACGTGCCCCCGACTGAGAATCTTACACAGCCCGAGAAAACTGTCCCCCCCTACTGTTGAATAATCTCAGGTTCCGCCCTTGGAGTCTAGATCAAACGTTTTTTCCACTGCCAACAAGGACGCAAACCCTCTCGATGGAGAGGTACTAATATTTCCTCCCCAATTGTTTTTGGGAGAATCTACAGCGGCAGTCCACACGTTTAGTGAGCCACCGACAATCGAGTGTCCCCTGGTGGAGGAATTCACCTCGTAGCTGAATGAAACCGACAACATAAGACTATAAAGGTTTTCTTCGTAATTGACTAATCATGCTTGTAATTGTGGATTAGGGAAACCGTTCTTAACACCTCGATTTCATACACCTGAGTGCGTGCTCGATAGCAAATCTAATGCACATAAGGAAGTTGAAAGAAGAGTTGGTCCTAGCCCGGGCTGAACGAGATCAGGCTTTGAACAAGAAGATCGTTCTGGAAGAAAAGTCGAGGGAAGTATTGGCCAAGGAGCAGGAATTGGCTTCCGTGCAGGCTAAGTACAACGAGCTCAAGGAGCAGCTTAAGGGTTATGCCAACCTACACATCTCGAAGGAGGACCTGCACAAGTGGTGTGCTACCTTCATGTACAGGATGATGGTGACAGGTGGGATGGCAGCAGCCATCGAGGAGGTGAACCTAGTTGCTACTGAATGTGGCGCACACTGAGTTGCTATGGCGGGCCTTAAAAGGCTTAGGGACGACAGACCCATCAAGGCCAAATGGTTCAAACAACTTCTAATCCCGGAGCCAAAGAAAACCATGCAGGAGGTGATGGTGAAGGTCCTAACTAACCTCAGCATCGAGCAACTGCCCCTATGGGAAGCCCTGACGGGAGCCATGGCTAAAATGAACTCTCCCTCGGACATTGCGTCGTTTCCTGGAGATGTCCACACAATTTTTGCCAAGGGCCCAAGTGAAGAGGATCCCATTCCTGATGTGCCAGACGAATATATGGGGATCAAGCTTGAAGATGCTGATGACGAAGCTACTGATGTGAATGTAGCTGACACTGGCCATTCTGGGGTGCAGAGAAAGGCTGAGGAGACGTCTCAATCCAAGGATACATCACTTGATCGAGATGTTGTATGAACCTTCTCTTCTTGTAATAGTAGTTAGGATTTTCAAACTTAAGAATTTTATGTCGAATTATTATTTCCCCTTTTCCGTCAACATGGATATTGCTCCCTTTGCTTTCTTTTGACTTAATGCAAATGTTTCCTACTTCTCTGTTGGAACAGGATGGTTGGTCTGTTCATCGTGTCTATCTTATGGTATAGTCAGAAGAATAGGCAAAAGAACTCCCCCTATATTCCATGATTAGCGGTATCATGAGGGGTCGTGCCGACATTCACAGTGTCGAGACACTAGAAAAATTGCAGGTTGACCTTCTCGACGTGACGTGGGCACACAACGTGAGAGTTAACCAACATCTGATTAACGAGATCAAAGAGCTTCGTACAGAGATGCAACGATGAGATTTCCAGAAAGACAAAGATTTTGGGGATTCCTTGACATTCGAGGCCGATATTCGCGACGAACTTGTTGCCTTAAAGAGGGAAAAGACACAGCTGAGTCAAGGTCAAAAGGTCACCGTATAGCCATGGTTTCTCGAGAAACACCACGTGTTGGCTCAGGTACAGCACATGATTTCCAAAAGAACTCGTACATTCGTTGCAGCGATGGATATGTTGAAGGAGAGAGTTCAGGAGGTCGAGCTCCTTACAGGATATATCAACGACCTGCAGAACTTACTATTAGACCATCAGATCGACTTCCCAATCTTTGAGAAGCCTGAATTAATTGCCGATCCTCGAACCCAGAGTTCTCGAGAAGAATTGCTTATGAGGGTACATGCCCAAGATGAAGAGATTGTGGATCTCAAGGATAAACTGAACCAATGTGTAAATCTCCTTAGCCAGCATGGGTTTAAGGGGATTATTCGCCCTTCCCCTGATAATCCTATCAGGGAAGTTCTTGTAATAGTGTAGAAGAGTATGTATATTCTCTACGTCCTCACACAGTTGTGTGAAGGAAATGTAAATAGTATGGTTTCATGAAACTCGAGTTTTTAATTCCTATAGCGCTTGTTGGCCGGATGTAAAGTGCCCGACTCAGTCGAGGGAATTATTTACAAATTCCTTGATTCTATACTGCGATCTGCAGTGGGTACGAGGAGGATTCCTCGATTTGTGTCCGGATGTTGAATACATGACTCTTTAACGAGGATGGCCCTAAGGAGGGAGTCCATCTCGATGACTAGTCATGAATAAGATGTCGACAATGAAAAAGAATATGTAATGTCTTTTATTGAATAATTACCCGAGGACCCGGGTTAGCATTACATATGGAAAAAAATTGACAAAGTAAATAAGGCAAATAAAACACACAATTGGGATAAGCAAATAGCAAGCAAAGATTCAAACATAGAACCTGCGGAGCTTCTGAATGTTCCACCGTCGAGGGAGAATAGTTCTACTATTGTCCAATTTGCTGGGGAAGCCTGGATGACTTTGTAGGGTCCTTCCCAATTTGCTGTGAGTTTTCCAGGAGTTTCTGCTCGACTGCTTCATTCTTTCTTAACACGAGATCGCCTACCAGGAGATCCCTGGCCTTCACTCTCTTATAATAACACTTTCACAGAATCTCCTTCTACTTTGCCTCTCGGATTTTTACTGCGTCTCGCCGCTCCTCGAGCAGGTCGAGGTTCAGCTTGATGTCATTGTCATCAGTGCTCTCGACAAACTTTATTGTTTGAGGACTCGACAAGCCTATTTCGACTAGGAGAACTACATCCGTGCCGTAGACTAAGCTATACGGAGTTTCGTCTGTCAAGGAATGAGCGGTAGTACGGTATGACCATAGGACATGAGAAAGCTCGTCAGCCCATGCTCCTTTAGCGTCAAACAACCTGGTCTTGATCACATGTACGATGGTTCTGTTGACAGATTCCGCCTGACCGTTAGCTTGAAGATGAGCTACGCTTGAGAAACGACGCTCGATTTGCATTTCCTCGCACCACAACTTGAAGGGATTACTCTTGAATTGGGTCCCATTGTCAGAGACGACAACCCTTGCGAGTCCAAAGTGGCATACGATGTTCTACCAGAAAAAATCCAACACCTTCCTTCATGTTATCGAGGCCAACGGTTTAGCTTCTACCCATTTAGTAAAGTAATCTACTGCTACGATTACCCATCTTACTCCTCCTGCCCTTTTCGGATGAAAAGGGTCGATAATGTCAGCCCCCCATTGGTAAAATGGCCAAGGGCTTTGAATGGTGACCACCTCGTGCTGCGGCTGTCGAGTGATGGGAGAAAAGCGTTGACATTTATCGCACTTTTGTACAAACTGGTATGCATCCTTGAAGATTGTCGGCCAGAAATACCCTGAAACTAAGACCTTCTTAGCAAGTGCTCTCGCTCCCATATGTGCTCCACATGACCCCTCGTGTATTTCTTCGAGGACGTAAGCTGCTTGCTTTGGCCAATGCATCTCAGCATGGGAAGCAGGTACCCGTGCTTATACAAGATACCATATTTCAGCGTGTATTTAACCGCCTTCAACTAGAGGGATCTAGCTTCTGCTTTTCCGCTTGGTAATGTACCATCTGTAAGATATCGGATGAATGGGGTCATCCATGTGTCTCCGTCCTTGGCGATAGTCATTACGTTAGTTTTCTGGATACTAGGCTCGGGGAGAATCTTGACCCACACTTTGTGACTGACGTGTGCAAAGTTCAAGGAGGCCAACTTACTAAGGGCGCCTGCCCTTTTATTTTTCGATCGGACTATGTGGCATATGGTGCATTCTTCGAACTTGTCCTTGATCTTGAGAACTTTCTCGAGATATCAATTGAGTTGCTCATCATTTGTTGTATACTCGCCCAAGATTTGCTTCACACTACTTGAGAGTCACTAAAAACTTGAATTCTGTGAACCCCGAGCTTTAGTGCCATATTCAGTCCTACTATCAATGCTTCATACTCGGCCACATTGTTAGTAACTGGGAATCCAAACCTTAACGCATATGTATACTCCGCATCATAATCCTTCATGCTCTGGATGTTGAGATCGGCTGATGGTTTGGCCAATATAATACAGGCTCCTCCTCCCCCCCATCACAATGAGAGCCATCAACATATAGTATCCAGGCTCGAGGGTTAATGTTGACCGAGTAGCAGGAACATCCTTAGGTTTCAAAAGTTCTGGGACGTTGACAGCTTGAGGCATTTCTACTAAGAAATCTGCAAAGGCTTGTCCTTTGATTGCTGCTCGTGGTTTGTACTCGATGTGGTGTTCCCCTAGTTCAACTGACCACTTCATCATTCTACCTGAAGCCTCTGGCTTGAGTAGGACTTGTTGGATGGGTTGCTCCATCAAAACCATGATGGGATGCGCCTGGAAGTATGGACGCAGGCGTCGAGCGGCTAAGACCAGGCTGAGGATGAGTCTTTCCATGGGTGTATAGCGGGTTTCTGCCCCTTGTAATACTGACGAAGTAGACCGGCATTTCTTTGCCATCTTTGCGTTGCACGAGCACAGCCGAGATGGCTTTCTCTCAAGCTGCCAGATAGACATATAAAGTTTCCCCCGGTTCTAGTTTAGCTAACACGGGCAACTGCTTAAGGTGTTCCTTCAAGTCCTGGAAAGCTTTCTGGCAATCCTTGTTCCATTTGAATTTCCTACCTTTGCGGAGTGTATGGAAGAATGGAAGACTTCTTTCAGCAGCTCGAGAGAGGAATCTGTTTAGAGCGGCCGAGGAGCATGTGAGTTTCTGAACTTCTTTGACAGTTTTTGGCACTTCCATGGCTAAAATTACCTCAATTTTTGCTGGGTCGACGCTAATTCCATCCTTGGAAACCTGGTATCCTAGGAATTTCCCTTACCCAACACAGAAAGTACATTTCTTAGGGTTCAACTTCATGTTAATTTTGCGTAGGATCGTGAAGAGCGACTTGCTCATCTTTGTTAGTCTTTATCACCATATCATCCATGTAAATGTTGATGTTTCGGCCAATCTGATCATGAAAAGATCTATTCACGAGACACTGATAAGTGGCCCCTGTATTTCTCAGTCCAAAGGGCATCTTGTCATAGCCATAAACCCCAATCTTGGTAATATAAGTTGTTTGTTCTGCATCCTCTCGTGCCATGAGGATCTAATGGTATCCCGTGTAAGCGTCGAGGAAACTGAGAGTTCTATATCCAGCAATACCTTCAACCATCCGATCTATGATTGGTAAGGGGTAACAATCTTTGGGATGATACTTGTTGAGGTCAGTGTAATCTTGACACATGCACCAAGCATTATCAGGTTTCCGCACTAAGACTAGGTTGGCCAACCAAATAAGCCAAAGGACTTCTCGGAGTATGTTGGCACAGACTAACTTCGTTGTTTCTTCATTGATGACATCATTGCGTTCACGAGCAAATATCCTCTTCTTCTGCTGCACATGTTTGATGTTCGGGTCGACATTTAACTTGTGTTCCATAACCTCTTGAGGGACTCCCGTCATGTCCGTGGGAGACCAAGCGAATATATCGCGGAATTCGCATAGCAAGGGAATAACCTCGGCTAGCAATGTATCATCCAGAGAAATGCGGATTTTAATGGTCTTAGTGGGATCTGACTCATTTAGGACCAACTCCCGTGTCTTGCTGCTGAGTGGTGGGAGACTGGATGTTCCGTGATCCTCCACCCGTGATGGTACAGCTGTTTGTTGATTGAGTAACACTCCGGCATAGCGGTACCTGGGTTAAACTGCACAGCCTTTTTCCAGATTTTAACTGCTGTGAGCAAGCATTCACGAGAGCCATGCTGGTATCCTTGTACTACTCCAACTCCACACTCTGTTGGGAACTTCATTACTAGGCGATAGGGAGACTAGACTGCACGTGCCTAGCACATCCACGGTCGTCCCAGAATCACGTTGAACGTCGAGGGTGCATCTATCAGAGTGAAGTCCATAGTTAGTGTAACCGTCCTAGGATGCGACCCTACCGAGATGGGAAGGCTAATTATTCCTGTTGGAAAAATGGCGTGGCGCGAGAATCCCATCAAGGGCATTATTGCAGGGCGGATGTTAGGATTCTGGATATTCATCTTCTTGAAGCAATCGCTATATATGATGTCGACCGCGCTGCCATTATCCACATAAACTCTACCGACCTTCACATTTGCAATTATTGCCTCGATAACCATGGCATCCCTATGCGGGCAGATATCTGGGACCACATCACTATCAGTGAATACGATGGCCTCCGTTCCCTTGAACCTCTTGTGGCTAGGCTCCTGTCGAGGGGTCTTTGTGACGATCCGCAACGAGTTCTTATAGCCGTGGTAGACAAGACCTCGAGGGGTGCTCCGTAAATAGCCCCTACTTGATGAGTGATCTGCTTCGTAGGATCCACCGGGGGAAGTTGCTGAAGCAGTTGCGGTGTTCTTTCAGCAATTTGCTGAGGCTGTTGTTGGGTGTTGGCTCTCGGTTCCCAATTGTTTCCCCGGCTATCTCCTCGAGGGGGGCCTCTGAAGTTCCTTTTGGGGTAACTTCGTGATAGGGCAGGCTTGTTGTTCTTTTGTCGAGAGGATCCTTGTATGTACTGCTGAAATTTGCCAGACTTAACCCCATTCTCAATTACCCTCTTGAGTTCTCGACAATCCTCCGTGTCATGGTCATGATTCTTGTGATATTCACAATACTGTTCCGTTGACCTATTTGGATTAGGCACCAAAGGTTTCGAGACTGGTAATTCATCTTTGTGGATCTAGAGGATTTCTCGCCGCGGCTTGGCTTGGTTAGGGATGTTAACTGCCTATCCATCTTGGGCAACGTCGGTTTGTTCTCCATGGGAAGCTTTGATCTGTCTCTTGGTCCTACCGACGCAAAACATTCCTGGGATCTCTTGAGTGTATGCTCTCATTCTATATGAATCTCGACAATGGCCCACATCTCCTGAGCATTCTCGGGGGGCTTGGTCAAGAGCTTGACCTGCAACATTGAGGATTTTCCAAAAGGATTACGACCTTGAATAAACCCATTGTGAACATCTCGATCATCAATGTTGTCGACTTGCAAGGTTTCTTTGATGAACCGCCTATGGAAGTCGGTGAGACTCTCATCTTGCCCTTACCTGATGGAAGAGAGGTCAATGGACATTCGCGATATTCGTTTACTCTGAAAGAATCGAGTAGCTAGTTTGACGGATAAATCCTCAAAACTAATTACACTCCCTTCTGGCAATTGCCCGAACCATCACTGTGCTGACCCAGCCAAGTAAGAAGGTAGGGCTTTGGCCATGAAATTCATAGTTGCGTTCCGAATTCTCATGACCTGGATATACCCTTGTAGCCATTGAGAGACATCTGTATCTCCTGAGTATGGTTTAAATTCCTTAAGAAAGTCAAAGTCTCAGGGCTTAGGTTCATCTCGAATGTCAAGGATAAAGGGACTCCAATCTACCTCTATTCCAATGATCTTTCTCATTTCTTCTCGAATCAAGTCATTCTAATCTCTTATTCCTTGTTGATCTCCACGGAGGTATGGCAGATTTTCTCTATGTTTGTTATATTGCTAATGTCCAGGAGGTGTGTACTGAGGACGGTGATGGTATGCTCGGTCATAATAGCCCCCGATGTTGTTGTTACCTTGATATTTTTCATAGCCAGGTCTATACTCTTCCCTTCGAGGACTTCTTCGGTTCCTATTAGGTCCCAGCCGGTTGTGCACGTTAGTTCACCTTGGAGGATTCCATTCTCCTTCTTCAATGACCTCGATACTCAGGGAACCATGATATTCTCGAGCACCTTAACGCCTGTATTTGCGTCAAATTCTTCAAGGGCCGTATCGAATGCCGGGTATCTTTCTCTGAAAGCATTCCAGAATAGGGTGTCTCGAGTGGCGGTTGAGCGATCTTCATGGAGGTCTTCATAACCCTCAACTTCTTGGTAATCCTCATTTTCTTGGACCTTCCGCTTCCCCCGCTTCTTCTCGAGAAGGGCTAGGGTTTGACGAGCTTCTTTCTCTTCGATCAAATCACTCAACTCCTGTTCCGTGGGATCAGGTTTTCCAAGGAGACAGCGCCACCTGGTTTTCTCGAGGACGTATTTTTGCATCCTCTATTGTTGATCGTCGCCATCACTTAGCTTCTTCAGTTCTGCCTCAACCTTGGCCGGCTTCTGATCCTCCAAGCTTTTCTTGGCAGAAGGGGTATTTCAAGGAGAAGCCACATCCTCCTTTTCGGGTGGATCATTGACCTTGTCCTGTTTCTTCGGATCTGGCCCGGAAGAACCAACGACCAAGCGCTCTTTTGCTGATTCTTTTTCAGGTCCTCCGTCATGGCTCCTTCCCGCCTTCTTCCTTTCTTGTCTACGTTGGAATTCTTCTAGGGTGGTGTTGTCTCCCGGACTATGTCGTCTGCCGGAAGATGCCGTGCTGCTGGTGTCTTCCTCAACCCTGACCATCGTGCTGATTGTTCCTGCAACCCTAGATTTCACCGGAAGATGTTAAGGAAACCTGAGAAGGTTTTCGTGACACAGACTCTAGTTTTTGGGTCCCACTGGACGTGCCACTTGACGAGACTTGGTTTTACACCGCCGGTCTAACAGTGGAATTCTGACTAGGGTTTCCTGCAAAATAGAGCCTCGGGAGTGCTTGGATTTACACCGCCGGAACTCCGGCTAGGGTTTCCTGCAAAAAACAAGCCTCCAGCTATAAAACCTATTTTGCAGGAAACCCTAGCCGGAGTTCCACTGTTAGACCGTGTAAAAACAAGCCTCATCAACAGGGAATGAAATTTTGCTGCGGATTGCCTTGCAAGTTTAGCTACCTCCGCGCCTGGTGGGGTTTTATGGTTGGACGAACCGCCTCCAGCTATAAAACCTTGGTTACATCACGATGTAGTTGGTACCTCATACCAACGGGTTATGGTAAGTTAGACTTTTACGCTTTGCCTCTTTCTTTGTACCAAAAAATAAAATAAAAAAATTCGTTTGCAAGGCCACAAAAGAGCCCGAAAAGGTTTTTGTCAACCATTAGGGAGGTACTTTAGTCTTCTTTTCAAATTTCCTTTTGTAAAAAAAAAATAATTGTATTTTGAACTTTGATTTTCTAACCCATTCTTGTTTCCGGTGGTATTTTATTTTCTCTCCAACTTGTTAAACCTATTTCTTCCTTCTTCCGACTGGTAACATGCCTTAGCATGTACAATTCATTTATTTATTTATTTTGTGGAGGAAGCTTACAACCTAGAAAGGTTTTTGTCAACCATTAGGGAAGCTTACAATTCCTTCTTCCGACTGGTAACGTACCTCCGCGCAATGTTTATTTTGAGCCAAAATTGGCCTTCGATTAGGTCAGGTTACAACTTACAACCTAGAAAGGTAATCGACTATTTAACTGATATATGCGCAATAAAAACATAGAAGAAAGTACATGAATATAAACGGAAAACAAAGTACGTACATATCATCAAATTCAAACGCAGGAATTATCTATCTGCTGCTGTGCATGTCAAATAACAGCACATTTCAAATCGAAATTACGATCGTCTCGGCCTCATAAAGACCTGTTTCGGTGATAAAGTGGGTTTATTGCACACTTCTATTTATATTGTAAAAATTAATTAAAACTGAGTTTGGTTTATATATGTGCAGTATGTCCCAGTTTTCCATTTCGATAGTCGTTTTTTTCCTCCAGGGAAAAAAAAGAATCGTTACAGTTTAGTATGACTACTCTTTATCAAGAAATAAGATCATTACTTTTATTATTTAATTTCTTTCTCACAAAATGATTTTCTGGTTTTGGATTTTTTTTTACTTGTACTGTGATTTTAACTACACTAAAAATAAAAATTCAATTTGGACCATCATTTCAGGACATTTACTAGAGTGTTTAATAGGAATAGCAAAGTGCATATAACATTTTCACCAATCAGGAGAGATGTAAGTGGATTGACATGGAGTCCAATCCAAAAGTACACGCTGGAATTATTAAACATTTATTAGGACAAGGTACTACTCGACCACGAACCTTGATTCGGAAATCTAACTACATGATTCTGAAGCAGAAATTCAAAGTTGATCTCATACCCCGGCTTTCAACGCTCCAACGTCAACCTCGTAAAGTCGAGAGTTCGATTCTTACCTACTTGGCGTGACGGTAGAGCCGGACCGAGCAGCAAGCTAAATCAAGGAGGTGCAGCGCAAAAGGGTCGGACTCCGGGAGCACTAACACAATTAGGGCCACAACAGTCTTCACTTGTTCGACAAAAGCCGCCCTCGTCGGTGCAACATCTCCCGCTGCGACAGAGTCGCTGTTGCGGTGGGTAAAACGGGAAATTCCAATCGCAACAATCCGTAACATCGTTGCATCCGGTCTCACCAAGTGGTATACAATAATCTTGATCCATAAACATAGGAAGGAGTAAATTATTTTCCGATACAACTGCGACAGTGTCTGCAACAATATCAAATCATGTACATACAAATAATTAGTACTCACTTTGTCACGAAGAAAAAGTCCACATTGAGTGTTGTAATTCTTTTTTTTTTTTTTGCTGTACCGGAAGGAGTATATGAATTGAATTAATCAAATGAGTATCAAACATAGTTTTAATCACAAAAGACCATGATTATAATTCCTATGGGTGTTCTAACAATCTCGCTTGTGACCAGATCACCTGAAAGTGCGATTGAAGAAGTAAAACGGAGAAAAGTAGCGAGTTTAGAGAACTGCACTTACGAAACACGGCAATGATAAAAACTAGTATAACTAAGGAAGATGATAACTTAATAATCGCCATGATTAAAAAGCAAATTAATCGTCAATGGTTTTTTTTTTCTCTGTACATCTGCATCTCCATAGATAGAGATTTATTTATATAGGGTCTGGCGTGCATATGAACTTATCGATGTACAGGCTGCTAATCTTATCATGCATTAATAATGCAACTTGTGCTATCTTTTTTTTTTCATTCATTTTATTTCTTTAACCGAAAAAAAATAGAAAAAAGAAAAGTTGCTCGGCCGTACGTATTTCTTTATTAACAATTGATTTGTTTTATTAGTATTACTTCGACATAAATGGTGGTTAAGCTGTCTATGTTTAATCACATATTTAATCTGATGAAGTCAGTGGTGGTTAATTGTTTACATATGAGTGTTTCTTTATCCAACAAAGATTCAATTTATAAGAACTCGAGCTACAATGATGAATAAATACCTTGCATTTGACGATAGTAGATAGATAGCCCTATTTTTATACGAAACTGACACATATGACGAAATATAAATACGAAAATGCCTTCTTCTCATGTCGCTTCTGGATGTAAGTCAAAAATATAGGCATTAATTTGTGCTATGATTTCCCGATCCAGTATTCTGCCGGTGGCTTCTATTTTGCAAGATCACCACAGCAATCTGATTAATAAATTTACAATGTCAATTCAATGCTACATCCTTTCTCGTTAACATATCTTAGGCCCTTTCGGCATACATCCAGACTTTGTTGTAGATTATAACTATTAGCAAGTATCAAGCTACAACCATGAACCTTATTCGTTTTGATTTAATTGCAGCCCAAAATAATTAGCTTTCCGATCCAAATAGATAACATCTAGCTTCAATTGTACAATCTTGTCAAATCTCAGTCTTTGTTAAAATAGAAGTTGATTGTTCCCTGTAATATAAATGAAAATTTTCTGATAAAAGTTGTCATTCATAATTTCCATTTTTCATAAAATATTTGTAATAAAAAATGCAAAATAGAAATTTCCAGATCAAAAAAATTCGGGTAACACTGGCAAAAAACACAAGCCAAAGATATGCACAGAAGTAGATTATGTTATCACGCAGTTAATTGGGTATAATCACTTGACCTCAATGTGAAAGTAATTAGATTTGATAAAGCAAAAAATAAATTTCAAATATTCGAGGGGAACTTTTTCTTTGTCCTGAGTGGGAGATGCCGACGGTTTTTTTTTTTTTTGTCCTAAACGATACTCAAATTTTATTAAAACAGAGAGCAAAATATACAAATTGTACAAGAAGTATATGAAGAACAGTTAAATCTAGCCATGGCAGAAGAGAATAATATCTCTATTCTATGAGGAGTTATAGCTCTAACAAACTTCACCAATTAAAGAGAAAAAATAATTTAAAGTCTACAAATACAAGATGAACTATTTAATACAGATCTTTTGAAGATCTAATTTGCACTGTCGATCTGGAATCAGTCGCCAGATCTTGGAGGCCTACAATATTCGATCAACAGCAAATCTACCAATTATCTTCTTGTTCATCCTCGGGATCCTCGTTGGTAGTGTTCCCGAGGACCCGTGCGTCTGTATATTGCATCGAATTCTTCAAGGGCTATATCAAAGGCATGATATTTATTCCTGAAAGCGTTCCAGTAAATAGTGTCTCATGTGGGTGTTGGATGATATTCCAGGAAGCCTTCGCGATTCGAGAAGTCCTGCTAGTCTTCCTCTCCCTGGACTTTTTGCTTACCTTGTCGTGCCTCGAGAAGGACTAAGGTATGTCGCGCTTCCTTCTCGTCGATTAGGCCAGCCAACTTTTGGTCAGTTGGATCTGGTTTCAAGAAGACAACGAGATCTTGTCTCTTCTAGGATATACCTTTTCATCCTTTGATTTTAATCACTGTCATCATGTAGTTTCTTGAGTTCGGCCTCGATATTGGCCAACTTCTGATCCTCCAAGCGCTTCTTGGATGCTGCGGTGTTTCTAGATGGACGTAGACCTTCCATTTCTGTCGCGGGATTAGTATTGTCTGGTTTCTTCGGATTGGGCTGGGAAGAGCCAAGGACCAAGCGTTCCCTCTCTGGTTCCTTCTCGAACCCTTTTTCATGGCTTTTTTCCGCTTTCTTCTTCGCCTGTCTTTCTGGGAACTTCGCCAGGGTAGTGTTATCGGCTGGACTGCGCCACCTACCCGAAGATCCCGTACTGGACTCGTCATTTTCAACCCTGGCCATTATGAAGATGGTTCCAAAAACCCTAAATTGCACCGGAAAAGGTTAGGGAAACTTGAGAAGATTTTTATGACACAAACGCTAGTTTTTGGGTCTCACTGGGCGTGCCAGTTGACGAAACCTGGAATTGTACAGCTGGCTTAGTAGTGGAACTCTGGCGAGGGTTTAACCTGCGAAACAGAGTATCGCGGGTCTCCCGAGGGTAGACACTCAAACGCTTAAATTAGTAAAAGGGTTTAAGGAGCGTATATGAATAGTGTTTTGTGCTAGGGATAGCGTACCTATATTGTGGTGTGATCAACACTATTTATAGGCATGAAATTACCTTGAAAGATACCGAATCCTACTAAGTTTCATGCTCTAGAACTACCACTGTAAGGTCGATTGGACCATAATTGGCAGATGGGCCGGTCCAATAATCCTCGGTGGATATGGACTCGTCAGGGTCTGGCGTGCATATGAACTTATCGATGTACAGGCTGCTAATCTTATCATGCATTAATAATGCTACTTGTGCTAATCTTTTTTTTTTTCGTTCATTTTATTCCTTTAACCGAAAAAAATAGAAAAAACAAAAGTTGCTCGGCCGTACGTGTTTCTTTATTAACAATTGATTTGTTTTATTAGTATTACTTCGACATAAATGGTGGTTAAGCTGTCAATGTTTAATCACATATTGAAACTGATAAAGTCAGTGGTGGTTAATTGTTTACATATGAGTGTTTCGTTATCCAACAAAGATTCAATGTATTAGAACTCGAGCTTCAATGATAAACAATACCTAGCATTTGACGATAGTAGATAGATAGCCCTATTTTTATACGAAACTGACACATATGACGAAATATAAATACGAAAATGCCTTCTTCTCATGTCGCTTCTTGATGTAAGTCAAAAATATAGGCATTAATTTGTGCTATGATTTTCCGATCCAGTATTCTGCCGGTGGCTTCTATTTTGCAAGATCACCACAGCAATCTGATTAATAAATTTACAATGTCAATTCAATGCATACATCCTTTCTCATTAACATATCTTAGGCCCTTTCGGCATCCATCCAGACTTTGTTGTAGATTATAACTATTAGCAAGTATCAAGCTACAACCATGAACCTTATTCGTTTTGATTTAATTGCAGCCCAAAATAATTAGCTTTCCGATCCAAATAGATAACATCTAGCTTCAATTGTACAATCTTGTCAAATCTCAGTCTTTGTTAAAATAGAAGTTGATTGTTCACTGTAATATAAATGAAAATTTTCTGGTAAAAGTTGTCATTCATAATTTCCATTTTTCATAAAATATTTGTAATAAAAAATGCAAAATAGAAATTTCCAGATCAAAAAAAATTCGGGTAACACTGGCAAAAAACACAAGCCAAAGATATGCACAGAAGTAGATTATGTTATCACGCAGTTAATTGGGTATAATCACTTGACCTCAAAATGAAAGTAATTAGATTTGATAAAGCAAAAAATAAATTTCAAATATTCGAGGGGAACTTTTTCATTGTCCTGAGTGGGAGATGCCGACGGTTTTTTTTTTTTTTGTCCTAAACGATACTCAAATTTTATTAAAACAGAGAGCAAAATATACAGATTGTACAAGAAATATATGAAGAACAGCTAAATCTAGCCATGGCAGAAGAGAATAATATCTCTATTCTATGAGGAGTTCTAGATCTAACACAGTTCACTAATTAAAGAGAAAAAATAATTTAAAGTCTACAAATATAAGATGAACTATTTAATACAGATCTTTTGAAGATCTAATTTGCACTGCCGATCTGGAATCAGTCGTCAGATCTTGGAGGCCTACAATATTCGATCAACAGCAAATCTACTAATTATCTTCTTGTTCATCTTCTGCCAATCCACCGGAAAATCGCAGGAATATTCACCGAAAAGTTTTTCCCGTTTAATCGGATCTGTGAGCGAGAATATACACCAAATATACCAATCAGATCTCCCAATGAGGAGATCTAAATATAAACCAAGAAAAAGAAAAAAGAAAAAAAAAGAAAAAAGAAAAAACTTTCAGATCTGAAAGTTCAGATGCTGACGACTTGAGTGGCATGAGAAAATCTTTTGGCCTTTTTCTTAGTAGAAGAATTAAAAGAATGAGGATACTTATGTCAGAACATAAATCTTTTATTTTATTATTTTTAACAAATAATTTAGTGTCCTTGATCCAAATTATGTAGAAACTATTTATTTAGACCTTTCTATTACCCTTGATCTAAATTTTTCCAAGAATTTTTTCTTCCAAGACATGTGACCGCTTCATTAAAGATATCTATTGGTTTACTGTAAAATTTTAATGTAAAATGCTTAATGTTAAAACTTTATCTTTTATAACAACTAGTGTTGTACCGGTGCGGTGCACGGTGAGCAAATTAGAATTAAATTATCTTATTTTTTTAACACTAAATATGACTATATAATTTTAACAGATAAGAAAAAGAAAATGAAGGTGTATAAGAAATATTAGTTTTGTTTATAAATAAGATAAAACGGAAAATAACGGTGTATACAAAAATTCAAAGCATTTGTGTCATTATTAAAAAATGTATCGAAAAAAAGCAATACTTCTAAAAGTAACCTATCAGGAGTTATATATTTTTCAGGAGTGTCATCTAATTATGAAAGGGCCACTTTCTGACGGGTCTCATTCCATCTCCATTTTCATCTTTATCAGCATGTCGCTCCACATCATCTTATTTAAAAATGTATGAGTCTTTAGTAGGTTAAAAATATGCAATGGTATTGACTGATATTTTAGTGTTTTTGGCAGCCTGTTGAACAAACAAAAGAAGAAGAAAGAAAAAGAAAAAGAATGATTCCATAATCATTTTCATCTTTAACAGTATGATACTCTGCAACGTCCTTCTTAAAAAGTTTTGAATCTGTAGTAGGTTAAAAACCTGCAATGATTGTGGCTATGTAACTCTATTGTCCTGCTTAAAGGTTTCGTGTCTTTTGTAGGTTAAAAATATGCAATGGTTTTAGCTGTTATTTTAGCATTTATAACAGCCCGTTGAACCCAAAAAAAAAAAAACTTGTGGGTCTCATTCCATCTTCATTTTCATCCTTAACGACATGTCTTTTTACGTTATCTCACTTAAAAGGTTCCGAGTCTTTGGTAGGTTAAAAATTTGTAATAGTTTTGTCTGCTATTTTAGTATTTTTGACGCCTCGTTAAATCAAAAAAAGAAGGAAACAAAAAAGAAGAACCAACTATTAATCCATCTTTATTTTCACTTTTAATACTATGTTACTTTGTATATTCCAGTTTAAAAGGTTCTAAGTCTTTAATATGTTAAAAACCTGCAATGGTTTTGGTTGATGGACGTATTGCCAATAACAACACATGGAAAAAAATACATTAGAAAATTCAATCTAATTTAATTCATAAGACATAAAACCACGCAATAAAAAAAAACAAATTAAATAATAATAATTGAAATTGGATCTAAAAAAAAAAGTTTGCTATTTATTTCTGACAGTCCGTTAAACTAAAAAATGGAAGGTCTCATTCGATCAATATTTTCATCTTTAACAGTATGTCACTCTGCATCGTCCTACTTAAAAGGTTCTTAGTCTTTGGTATGTTAACTTATTAAGTTGCCGACAAATGAATGATATTCGGAGCAACGTCGACGATAGGAGGGTCATGATATAATAAGTTGAGGGAATCATCCAGCTTTCTATGCCGAGAAAGTAATGAAAAAATATAAAGAAAATGTATGAAAACATAAACATTAACATTATCTCAAAAAATATATTGAGAAAGTAATGAAAGCAGAAAACAGAAAGAAAACAAAAGGGACCTCAACTGAAAGTAGATAAAGTGAAAAATAAGAGTAATCAAATTTAGTTAGGCAATATATATTTTCAGTATTCAAAATGTTTGCAGGATCGTGATCCTACGCAGGATCGAAATGAGGTCACAGGATCGGATAGTAAATGGGATCGGAATAATGGGATTATAGAATTTCCCAAAATCAATTTTATATTTATATATGTTATGTACAATAAATTACAAAATTATTCTCTCTGTAGACATTTCTACACAACAATATACCAAATGACTACCCAAATATGCTCAAATTACTACTATGTTACTTTAAGAATTATGTTTTTGTTATCTTTATAAAAGAATTTAATGTCTAAGCATTATTATAAATTATAAATGGCTAAATTTGATGACGAATAGTCATATAAGAAGTGTTAAAAACAAATTCTCCATCCTTTTAAAATTTAAATCAAGAATCCTCACCCGATATGGTTTAAGAATTATGATCACACACAAAAACTAATCAAAAAATTATTAATAAAAAAAATTCATGCTCTCGGTCAAAGTGACAACTCTTTCTTCTCCGACTGTATTTTCCAAAACAAAGCTGTTTTTTCTCCAAAACAGAGCATCAATAAACGCTGCAGCCACAAGAACAGAGCCATGGAAATAGGGAATCTTTGAAAACAATCTCTCTATCCTCTGCTTCTCTCTATTTTTTGAGCGACATCCTCCAAGAAAAATCTAAAAAAGTGAATTTATTTGTAGAATCACGAACTGAAGTAACAAGATGAAAAAGTACGGTGAATCGATGGTACCAATAACCAATCCACTTCTTTAAGATTCTGATTTTGCTCCTTGTATGCCATAATCTTTCCTTGGAGTTCAATTTCTTCGAGTTTCACAATCTATGTTATCGTTCTTTTTTTTTTTTTAGTTTGGTTTGAATTTGACCAATTGCTCCAAAATCGGTGGAACCGAAAGAATCAAATGATCCCACCGACTCTAGTTCCAATTCCACTGAAAGATCGATCCTAATTGATCCAGGATCGATTTAGTGACCCAGAATCGAAGGATCGTGCGATTCTACGATCCTGAATCGTGATCTTGCAAACTATAGTGCAGAGGCCAGGATTTAGCTTGAGCAGCCACCTTATTCACCTTATTTTGATAGCCACCTTTGGTCCATTTTTTTGTTGACGAAGGTAATCCTCAAAACCTCATAAGAAAATACATGGTTGCAAAACAACTAAATTTAAAGTTAAATCTTACCCAGGCAAACAATTTACAAAAAATGTGCAGAAAGGTGGTTGTTATCGGTTACCAAGGAAATATTACTCAGAAACAAAAGTCGAGCAAATTGAGGAATGTATTCAACTTTAGAGTGAAATGTGGAGTAAAATGAGGTAAATTATTTGCATTTCCATACTCTCAATTAGCCCTCGATCATCATCAGCTTCTCGCTCATAACAATACTCGATAACGACGGCAGATGAAATGGAATGACAACGATCCTCTTCTTTTGTTGTCATCATCCCGTTAAATTAAAGAGCATCCTTTAGGTTGATCATCTCTTCTCTGATCCGATGAATCATTTAGATCCCACATGCTTAAATGAACTTATATCCCAACACCAAGAAAAACAACAAACAGAAATGGAATATTAATAACCAAGAAAAAAATAAAGAAAAAAGACTAAAAGGAAGTGGGAAAATTATTGAGTTGTAACTGATGCATGGATACAAATATGGCTGTCTCAAGCTGGTCGAATTCTTTAGCGTTGTAAGCGAAATACATCTGCCAGGGAACAAAAAAAAAGTGACCAAAAAAAAATTTTACTCATCAGAATGAAAGCGGAAAATCCATAGTTCAAACCACTTATCTAAATTAGATCTCAGGACTCCCAATGAAATTCAACTATGAATCGAGCCAAAACCCACCCAGAGAGCACATGAAAAATAGAAGTAGTTCATGTAGGATCTGAAAAAGGTACACCTTATTATCTGATTTAGCCTTGAGCATCTGAAAAATTGCGTTCTTGCCGGAAGCCATCATCCTTTTGAATTTGGATAGAACAAATCAAAATTTAAACTTTAATCAAACAAAAGAAAGGGCGAATCTGAGAGTAGTTATAGAAAAAAAAAAAAAAAAAGAGGATGGAGAATGTTCTAAAATTAAAAGTAATCTATCCTAAGATTCCGTTAATTCAATAACGCAAAATATGAGAATATAATTTCATTGCCGATTTCACAGGGGATGGAATTAATTTTTGAAAATTCTTTTTCACGGTAACAACAGTACATATCAGCCCTCCGCGATTCAATGAGCAAAGGATCATGAATTAATTCACACAGCAGCCTAAATGAAATGTAGATTTGGAAATAATTTGGTATTATCGTTCCGTTCAATATTGGCCGCATGTGAAATTGAAAATTTGCGAAAATTTTGGCCGCCGTTGATGGAATGATGGGATTTCGAAGGAGTGCGATTCATCATCTACACCCAGAGATTTGCAAGATACAGTCAGCCGGTGAAGGAGAATATAGTCAATCGGTGAAAAATTTGGACGTGCTTAATCAAAGCCATCACAACTATAATCATTTCTGCCAGTATCGAAATCTGAGCAATAGTCTTGTCTCCAACGTCACGGCTTATCGGGTCAGGGAATAACAGCTTCAATGGCTTATCAGAATCCAAACAACAGTCTCGTCTCCGGCTCCACAAGTTATCGGGTCAAGGAAGAACCGGAAAAGGATAATCATTTCATTCCGGTCAATTTGATGTTTCGGAGATTGTTGGCGTCAATCAACGATCTTCGAAGAGAGTTATTTCTTTTATAAAATAACCATTTTACAGTGTTTAAAATAACCAGTATAAAATACCCAGTAAAAAAATTCACGATTTAGAAGATGACATGTGGATTAAATAAAATTCTCTACGAATGAGAATGTGACATGTGTAATTGAAAATTCTCAATGACGTAATTAAGTTACATGTGTCTAGGAAAAAAAAATTCCCTTAATATATAGTAAGATTTATTACATAAATCAAGATAAATACTTTATGTGTTCAAAATTTTTCCCAAATTACAAAATAAGTAATTAATTGAGATAATTTTGGTTTGCACTATGAGAGTAGTTAAAATTTCAATTGGTAACATGTATTCACCACAAATTTGAACAACTACTTCAAAGGAGATTATGAACGATATTCAAAAGGCATCAAAATGACACAAATGACAAATGAAATGATTCGAGAGCAATAAAAAGCATATCTCATATTTGTAAAAAATTCAAGATGTATTCTTAATTAACTTATGACATTTGGAAGGCTTTTTATTTTATTGATCTTGACAAGGCTTTCTTTTCAATATATTGAAGCCATCAATTCGGTCTACTTTATACTGCATAATAAATTTCAGTTTTTTCTTAACTAAAAGATCCTTAAGTATGGTATTACTCAATTTGATGGAAATGAAATAGATGCCTAGGATGACGGACCTCCGTAAATGCTTGAAATTTATGTCAAGATACAATATTAAGTAATTTTCATGACATAACGTCAACATGGCTCCTTTTGGTCTGGTTATCCCTTGCAAAGAACCCAGCTAACAGAAATTTATCATTTCTCATAAATAATACTTCCTTTGTCACCCAAAAAAAAAGTTTACTTTGAATTTAAAATTTATACTAAAAATATAAACTATTTTTTGAGTAATCGATTCTTCCTTTCCATCACTATACAAATCTAAACTGCCTGGCTAATAACAATGGATTCATATTCCTCACAATATCATTATTATCACATGGATGTCAGGATATGTACGAAAAAAAAAAACCAAAAAACAAAGAACAAAAGAAGCAAAAAAATCCGTTTAAACCACCAAAAGATCTACAAGAAAAAATTGTACAATATAATTGAAACATTTCTATGTGACCTTTGAGCTAGTTTTCATGACACATTTCTACAATGGAATTAGTGAAAATGAGTGGCGTTCCAACCATATGTCCATACCATTTGATCCATGTAAAATTCCAAAAAACCTTCTCCGCAAAGAATCATCCCTCTAGATGCAGTAATGTTTAATGAACTCAGACATTCACTAACCACAAGGCATCCAGTTATTCTTTTCCTCTCGAAATATAAAGAATCTGTAGAAACAATAGACAATATTTTAGCCCGACCAGATCAAAAGCACTAAAAATATAAAGCATCAAAAGACATTTTTACAATGAAAGTGAAATCTTACCAGAAAATTCATCAAAGTCCGACGCGTGGAAGCTGTCAAATGATGCACTTCTCCATCTTCAGTTAATTTCGTGCTGAATGGTGTGTCTCGATGAACTGAGCTCGGCACTAAAGAATGAAGAAAATACATAGCATCAGAAACTAATGACTGGGAAAATCAATAGGTAGCATTTGTCATACAAAATCATAATTTCAGAACCAACCAACTCAATATAACTATTATCTTTAGGCCAGACTTCAGAAACAGATAACTTTTTCGTTGAATGTTGCTCCATTCACTCGAGCCAACCTAAAACATGAATGGGAGCCCATCATCTTACTGATGAGAAATGAAAATTGAAGTAGGATACACAAAATTAGGCTACCTTGGGCACAAGTCGATTCAACCAGATGGCTTTATAACCGCAAAGCATCACATCTTATCAAAGTAGATGGCCAAACACCCTCTACCTGGTGCTTCGACCACATATTGGCTCCATATAAATAGAAAAGTGATCCATTATATTCAATGAAATGAATTTTTACTTTGAAGCTTTCTTTTTCATGAGCTTCTTATTTCTGATCGCATCATACAGGAGCTCATAGGCATAGTATGTAATGTGACCCTTTTTCAACAAGTCTTCCACAAGAATCTTAGGAGCAGCCACAACCTTTTTATCAGCCTCAAAGATTGTGTTCACAACCTCAGGAACTATGCCCTTCTGTACCATCAGATAAATAATATCAACAGCTTCACGTAGTCTATGCTTCACACATAAACAATTTAAAACTCGTCCAAACGTTCCAAGGGATGGATTGAATCCTCTCTTAACCATTTCAAGGAGAAAAGAGCTTCCAGAATCAATTTTATCAATTTTGCAGAAACCGTCTATCATACACTGAAAAGTGAAGTCATTTGGGGGACATTTTTTATCACTCATGTTATGAAATAGCTTTTCTGCTGCATTCATCTCTAAATTCCTGGCATATGAGCTTAAAAGTATGTTGTATATTGCCGTTGTATGAGAAAGATCACGTTGCTGCTCCATTCTCTGAAATAGCTGATAAGCTCCACTGAGATCCCCATTTTCACAAAATCCATTTATTAACGTCCCAAAACTGACAACATCAGGGGGTACACCACTTTTGTCCATCTCCTGCAGCACTTCTAAAGCTTTGGTTAAATTCCTATCCTTGCACAAGCTTTCAATGAGAATGTTAAATGTGATGATATTTGCAGAACAGCCTTGTTCAACCATTAAGTTGAACATTTCTACCACATTCTCTGCCGATGAAGTCTTGCAGAGTCCATCCAACACTGTGTTGTAAGTGATTACATCAGGACCAACATTATGAGCCAACATGGTATTCACAATTTCAAGGGCATCAGTTATTTTCAACTGTTTGCAATAACCATCAATTAGAGTGTTAAAGGAATATACATCAGGATCAAGCCCCTTGGAGATAGCATCATCCAGGATGTTCTTGGCGTCAGATAAACATCCCATCTTGCACAATCCATTCAGTATCAAATTGTATGTCCACATATCCGGGTTACAGCCTTTTTCAGACATATCGTTCATAACCTGCAATGCTTCAAGAATCATACCATTTCTTGTCAACCCCTTGATTAATGTATTGTACATTATTATGTTAGGCTTCATACCTTTTCTGATCGCTTCCTCTACCAAACCAACGGCCCTATTTGGATCACCATCTTCACAGAATCCACATATTAGGGAATAGTATGTGAACTCATCAGCAATGAAGCCTTTAAAAACTGCATCATTTATAATTTTCTCAGCCTTTTGTACCATACCCATTTTGCAAAATCCATCGATAATAGTATTGTAGGTGATAGCATCGGGTTGAAACCCTGCATTCACCATTTTATGCAAGTACAACTCAGCTTTCATAACTTCCAAGTTCTTACATAAACCAGATATTACCGTATTAAATGTGACAGTGTCAGGAGTCAAACCATCCTTTGTCAGACCATTCAACTTCCTCTCAGCTTCATCAAGCAAACCTTTTTTGCAAAGGCCTCGAATAATAATGTTGAATGTAAAGAGATTAGGAAGCACACCCCTCTTAAAAATCTTGCTTAGAAGTCTCTCGCTTTCTACAATATCCCCCATCTTACAGAGCACATGTATGAGCTTGTTAAAGGTTTCAGCATTTGGAATAATCCCAATCCTAAGCATATCATCAAATAATTCACGAGCCTCGTACTGATAACTTGACTCGTAAAATCCACCAATTAAAGTGCAGTAGGCAACAGCATTAGTATCACAACCCTGTGCAGGCATGTTTTTCAACAGCCTCAAAGCTGTATGAGGTCTATTTGTCCGACAAAATGACTTTATCCTTATCGTGAAGGTATAAACATCAGGAACAATCCCTTTATCCCTCATTCTCATGTACACTTTGTGAGCTTGATTAAAGTAACCATTCTCAACTAAGATATTCATGATCGCATTATATGCCTGAACTGAAGGTTCACAGTTGTAAAAATCCATTCTTTCAAACACATCAACGGCCTCTTGAATCTTTCTTTTCCTACCATAACTTTTTATAGCACTAATATAAACACCTTCCATTAGAGTATTATCCATCTCTCCTCTCATCTTTTCCATGACATCTTCCATGACCTCAAACTTCCCATGATATCCAAGCTTCTCAATCATGCATTTATAAGTTAACACATTATGCTTGAAACCGTCATCTTGTCTTACAGAGTTAAACATTTCCAGTGCCCTCAGGGGATCTTTTTGATGCTTAACTACAGCAACTACATGTTTTGTAAGTACAGAAGATTTCATTCCAAATCAAATGACCCTTTCAAAAATATTTTCAGAAGCCCAGGCAATATTTTTCAGTTCCGCAACCAAAGATCTCTCTTCACTTGAAAACAAACGAGGCCACAAAAGAAAAAATTAATTACAAAATCAAATATTACACACAACAGCAGCCAAATGCAATCCCAAAGACAACAATTTAATGACTATTTCCACCTTATAGGCAAAATAAAGAAATAAATAAAGTCGAGCAATAGAAAAACTACAACTTCGACATAAAAATTCCTAGAAAGCCACAACCTTTCAATATCAGCACCCACGGATTACAGTTCCCAAATAAACTCTACAACAGAATGTTACATTAGAACTTCTGAAAAACATCATTAAACACTCATTCTGTATGGGTTCTACATTTTATTCTTTATAACAAATATAAACTCAAACAACAAGCAATTTCAAAATCCGAAAACAGTAGCTTTACCAATCAAAATTTCCCACTGAACTATCCACTATACCCGCAAACCTAAAGGGGTAAACTTAAAATTCACAAAAAAAAAAAAGAACACCAACAGAAACAGCAAACAGAATGTACCCGAAGCAAGAACCATCAAACAATCCATTTTCAATGTTCATTTTAATCCATTTGAATCCCGAAACGAGGTTCTCAATTGAAATTAACTTTTCTTTCTTCACTTTGAAAAAGCCAATCTGAAATTTCAGCATAAGAAAGGAAAAACAGAATCAAAAGAAAACCCAATAAGGAAAATCTTACCTTTTGAGTGCAGGGCTTCAGAAAGTGGACGCCATAGATGCTGCCTTTGGGGGATGACGGATTGTGAACTGTGAAGTTCTGATGAATTGAAGAGAGGAAAGAGAAGAAGAAGAAGAAGAAGAGGAGAGAAGACGGTTCTCAAATGCAACCCCGAGGTTTAATCTAATATCTAAAACACCCTTACTATTTGAAACAATATCAAATATGCCCCTTGACCAGCAAGTCAACTATCGGAAGAGCCCTCACGCACCGGAAACATATGATGTCAGGGAAAAAAAAAGTTGTAAGCCCACTTTTACCCTTCATTATTTACAAAATGCTTTTCTGCTGCATAGATCACCGGCGATGGATAAAGTGTTTGGCCAAAAATTCAAACCCAATAAAACTTCAATAATTCATCCGCATTCAATTTATGTAAATCCAAATCAAGAATTTAAAGTGGTTCGAGAGGGATTACATTTACAACCAGCACGAAAAAGAAAAATCTCAACTCCAAATAAATTGGTCTTGAACTCATTGTGATATCCATTTAAGCGAATCTAATAAATTTAAGTTCTATCAACCTATACAACTAACAAAAATCAAAAGAGAAAATTATGAATATATCAGGTGAGATGATTTTCTCGAACCTCAAAGAGTTCCATCTTGTGGGGATCAATCGATTACCCCTGAGTATCGATCAGAGTAATCATATTAGACCTCTGATACATAATCGAAAGAAGAAGAATAAAAGGCTGGTGTTAGGCTTGGTATGGAGACGAGAGCACCGGTCACCGTAAGGATTATGTTCTGATCTTGAAATAAAACGGGCAATTCACTTTGTCTTTCTCCGTCCAAAAAGTCGACGCCAAGTGTTCTGTATGCCATTGGTCTTATACTGAATCCTCCCAAAAAAAAAAAATTAAGCTCTAATTTTATTTATTCTGCTCCGTCGAGAATAATTTTGGCCTTTGGGGTTGGGATTTGAAATGAGAAACATCTCTGCCCGCTGCCGCTGTGTTTCTCCTCTTCTGTTGTACCAAATCCGGCATACCAGCAAGAGGAGCAATGTTCACCGAATCCCGTCATCTATTGTACCAAATCTGGCATAAAAATACAATCTTTAATCGGTGACTCTCTAGATCTCAGATTCACAATGATAAATTTGTTGCATCAAAAGTTTAAAGAAAAAGAATGTTCTAAGGAGGAGATGATGGTGAAAATTGATAATGACAATGAAGAGGTGATAGTGAATGAGAGATGAAGAAGATGCTGAAAAAGGAGACTTTCTTCCTCTTTCTTTTTCAACGGCGGAAGGTTTTTTTTTTTTTTGTTTTTTTGGGAGTAGAATTATTTTAAAAGAAGAATAAAGAGTTGGCAGGAGGTTTTGAGGGTTTTCTAGTCATTTCATTCCTGTTTTCACTTGACTTTCAACTTTATTCAGTCAAGGGGTGCATATGATATTTCTTCAAAAAAAAGGGTGTTTTAGATTTTGGATCAAATCTCGAGGGTGTTTTTGATATTAACCCATTAAAAAATGAATGTCAAAAGATCATCGTACCGGTCAAACTATTTTCGCACGTTGTGGAAATCCTACTTCTATTCCAATCACATCCTTTTTGTCTTTTCTAGAGTCGTCGCGTCACCATATTCACAATTGTCATTTGTCTGATTTTGCTTCTCTCTGTATTTCGCAGAGAAAAATCTCTGTTTCTTCTACTTCTATTAAAAAAATGCTCGATGGATTTGATTCACGTCGTTCTGGATGAACCCATTCCTGATAATTTGATATTTTACCCTGTTGCAACAATTTGCTGATCATCTTCCATTTTTCAAACCCTCGTAAGATTTCTTTCTTCAGTTTTTTTTTTCTCCTCCATTGTTTCGTCTTTTTGGCCTGCTTTCTTTACGCGTGTGCGTTATTTTTTGAGTTTCACTGGGTTGTGCAGTATTATATAGCATTGTGTTTCGATTTTCCGTTCTACGATGATTTGTTTTGGTTAATGTGGGAAAAAGGGCAAATCCTTATCAAATTTGATTTATTTGATGTGTCTCTCTTTGTTTATCTATGCTTTTGGAGAAGTAAGTAATGTTTTAATCATCTAAATTTGCAACTGTTAGGAGGTGCTTCTTGTTGCTTAATGCTTATGCAGTTATTCCCTTATAAGAAAGGGAATTTTGGCTTGATTTATTTGGATTTGAAATTTAGAAGACATGAGTTTTGATGTATACGCTATTGTTTTTCTGTTTTTGGCCTTCAATTGGTTTGGAATTATGCCTCTAGTAATCCTCAATTATGAGTATTAGTTGTGGCTGATTAGATAGTTCAGAGGCTGCATTGCGATGCCGGGATTATTGATTTTCAGTTTTCTGAGATCTCCAACTTCATGTTTAGTTATAAGATTTTTATGAAGAATTATAGATGTAGGGGGAGTAAAAAGAAGAAACCAAATGACAGTAGACAATTCTTTCTTTGATATAGTCTTTGTTCGGTGTTCTGTCCTTGACGACTTGCTGTGACTGATACTTTAGCTCTCTGCAAGTCGGTCCCCTGTGAATTATGAACGAAATATATTGCAGGAGAATCATGGCAACAAAAGGGAATCCAGGAGACCTTAGAAGTAGAAGTTCGACATCGATGTTCATTGTAGCTGGCCTGTGCTGTATCTTTTATCTTTTAGGAGCTTGGCAAAGGAGTGGTTCTGGAAAGGGAGACAATATAGCATATAAAATTACACAAAAATCTGAAGACTGCAGTCTTATTTCCAATTTGGAATTCGAAACACATCATGGCAATAAAGCTGTTAATGAATCATCCTTTGTGGTCAAGGAGTTCAAGCCATGTGATGGACAATATACAGATTATACGCCCTGTCATGATCAAGCCCGGGCAATGACATTTCCTCGTGAGAACATGAACTACAGGGAGAGGCATTGTCCACCTCAGGAAGAGAAAATCCGTTGCCTGATACCTGCCCCAAAAGGATACTTAACTCCCTTTAGATGGCCCAAGAGTCGTGATTATGTACCATATGCTAATGCACCACATAAGAGCTTGACTGTGGAGAAAGCAGTTCAGAATTGGGTTCAATATGAAGGAAATGTATTTAGGTTTCCTGGTGGTGGAACACAATTTCCCCACGGTGCCGATGCATATATTGAACAACTTGCATCTGTAATTCCAATAGATGATGGGACAGTCAGAACTGCATTGGACACAGGATGTGGGGCAAGTGTGAACCTTTAGATATTTTGTCAAGTTTTCTTAAATAGTGCCAAGCAACTTCAACTTGTGCTTCAATCCTTTGCTTTAACCTTATATTCTTTACGTGTAATGCGTTAGAATCCATACTCATTTATTATTTATGTTTAACCAGGTTGCAAGTTGGGGTGCATATTTGTTCAAGAAGAATGTTATAGCCATGTCGTTTGCACCTAGAGATTCACATGAAGCACAAGTGCAGTTTGCTTTGGAAAGAGGTGTACCAGCAGTTATTGGTGTTCTCGGAACTATTAAGCTCCCATATCCTTCAAGGGCATTTGACATGGCGCACTGTTCCCGTTGCTTGATTCAGTGGGGTGCGAATGGTAAGAACGGTGATTGTGTAGGATTTTGTTTATTAGATGGCATACTATGGGTGGATTTGACTTCAATGCTTTTCATAGATTATCATTATCAATGCTATAATTGATATTGAGGAATGTAGTATTTGCACAAATGAAGCTTTAGGAGTGGTTTTAACAATGATTTGATTGTGCAGTTCTAAATAATAAAACTACATCAGAGGCTTTTACTTACCAAGTGTATATCCATTGGTCACAATATCTATAGCTAAGACGCCCTTCGTTCTTGATTGTCCGTTTTTCTTAGTATTAAGTAAGACTGTTACTCTCTTTTTCTAGACGGTAAATATATGATGGAAGTTGATAGAGTGCTTAGACCAGGAGGATACTGGATACTTTCTGGTCCTCCTATCAACTGGAGAAACAGTTATCAAGCTTGGCAGCGATCGAAAGAGGATCTTGACGAGGAGCAGAAGAAGATTGAAGAGATCGCTGAACTTCTTTGTTGGGAAAAGAAATATGAAAAGGGTGAAACTGCAATATGGAGGAAAAGAATAAATAACGAGTACTGCAGTGATCGTGACTCTCGTGTAACAATGTGCAAAATAACTGAAGTTGATGATGTCTGGTAAGTCCTGAACTTGAAGATACATGTAATACAAAGTTGGACATCAGTTTACACATCCTCTTTCTTGTTTGTTTTCTTTTCTTTGAGTATTATAAATGCTGTTTAAATGAATCAAATTTACTTTGCTGTTGTGAGTTCTGCAACATGTCAAACTTTATGGCACTCATTTTGACATTTTGTTTCCACAATTGAAAGTGTGTATCTTTACTCTGATAACTGTTTATATTGGTTTGCTTTGTTTGGGAAGGTACAAGAAGATGGAGACTTGTGTGACCCCTTATCCTGAGACTATCACTTCTGAAGAAGTGTCTGGTGGGGAACTAAAACCTTTTCCTGGAAGGCTCAACTCTGTTCCTCCTAGAATAAGTAGTGGATCTATTCCTGGAGTCTCAGTTGATTCATTTCATGAAGACAATAAATTGTGGAAGAAGCATGTGAATGCTTACAAAAAGATAAATAAACTCCTTGACTCTGGGCGGTATCGAAATGTAATGGATATGAATGCTGGCATGGGTAGTTTTGCTGCAGCACTTGAGTCGTCCAAACTCTGGGTCATGAATGTTATGCCAACCATTGCTGATAAAGATACTCTTGGAGTAATTTTTGAGAGAGGCTTGATTGGCATATACCATGATTGGTAAGTATCTTTGAATCTTCAAGTTCGCCTTTCCCCTCAAAGAGCAAGAGTGCGTCTTTTCTGATATTCTAATCTTATTTTTCCAGTTTTGAGAACTCCGAAGATGTATTCTTTATCCCTGGTTTTATATGCTCTTACTACGCTGAATTTTATGCGGATTGTTCATCTTAGTGGCATCGGAGTACTGATTTTTATCTTTATTGGGATTGGTCATCCTTTTCGAATCTTTGTTCTGAAGAAAATCAGAGTTTCATCTTGTTACTAGAAAGCTGAGACTTGATTTTCTAGTAATGTGGATATATAGATATAGCCGTGTGTTTCTGGATGGTATTTCCTTTTCTAGGACTTGGTTTCTACTACTTCAGTACATTTACATATGGTGATAGTACAGATTGTCTATCTCTTGATCCATATTACTACCCTATGGCCCTTGGTGGAATCTATAGATCGACTAAAGTAGGTGATTTTCTAAAGAAAATCTTTGGTTTTTTGAGATGATGCCTTGGTTCAGTATCGTGGCTGCTTGCATTTCAGGTGTGAAGCGTTCTCTACATATCCTAGGACCTATGACCTCATTCATGCTGAAGGAGTTTTCAGCTTGTACAAAGACAAGTGAGTACCTTATCATTTGGCTAATCATACAACAAGTTTGTGCACACAAATCAGGAAAGTGTTTAGTGTAGCTGCTAATTTAAGTGGACTTTTTTTGCATAACCATTTGCAAGACAAAATTGATTTCAATAAATATCTGTTGACAATCCATGCAGATGTAGTGCAGAAGACATTCTTCTGGATATGGATAGAATTCTACGACCCGAAGGGGCTGTGATATTCAGAGACCACGCCGAAGTGCTGTCTAATGTCAAGACTACTGTTGCAGGTATGAGATGGAACATGAAAATGTATGATCATGAGGATGGTCCTCTTGTCCCGGAAAAGATATTGGTCGCCGTCAAACGGTATTGGGTTGTCGGAGAAACAAACTCAACCTATTCATAGTACAATATGCAGAACGAGCTCCAAAACATTTGTTTGGTAGAGGCACAAAGTTACAGAGATTTAATTTGAGAAGTAGGAAATTAATATAGAAGTTTCTTGATAGTTTTGATTATTTCTTAACCTTTAAATTATAGTCCATTAGCAGTAGAATTCAAAGGTTCAACTTCTTTTTGGTCTAATTAAGTACAAGGCACAATTATAGTTGGTCTTATTTTTTCATTCTTTTTGTGGCCTTTAGGCTTTAGAGTGTTGGTTTCCATTTTAAGTCTCTTTTGTCCAATACTTCTTCTTTCTTCCGCACTAGTTGTAAGATACAAATTAAAATTAAATTTACTTTAAAATTGTGCCTTGTACACAAGATTGAAGATAAAAGTATCTTCCATGTAACCCTATGACATTTATTTTCAAGGTTTGTGAACTGTACCTATAATCGTTAAACGATATGTATTAATTTTGGTATTGTGATCATTTGAAGTATTTCAACTCAGTAAACAATCATCAAAAAAAAAGAAAAAAAAAAAGAAAAGGAAGATGAATGAAACTTCGAGCATAATGATACTGTTTGAGCCGCATTTTCTGTAAATTTTGCAGGATTGATATTTATGTTCTCATTTAACTTCGCATGGGTGATGAATTATTACTGTTATCATTTTTTTAAACTTTCAATTTTGCGTTTAATACTAGTTAAAATCGACAAAAATATATGTTGGTTTTCACGATTTTGGGTTCAATTTTCTCGAGTTAAACTTCTTGTATTCTGAAGCATCATCCGGCCCTCATTTCCCGAATTACATATATGTCGGTTTCATGTAAAATGCGGCTAAATTTGTTAAAACTTAAAATATACTGTATTATTACAGATTTTATAATCTTCACAACCTCATTTTACTGCTCAATTTTCACAATATGTTAGAAATATATCCGCGACGCAACATAATCAACTCACAAGTTTGTGTTCATACACTTTTGGCTTGAATCATGAATCTCATCCTTTGTAACTTAAGGGGGCGAAAGCATGGGTGGCTTCCCGTAAACCTGAAATTGAAAAAATAAACAAAAAAAAGTTTCCTCTGATTAACGTTTCGGTTTGTGATTGGTGACTTGCTTTTATAACCGCTTGTCATTGGACATAATGTGAACTGACCCATTAAATATACGACGATACGGACGTTTGCATAGATCCCTAGCTATTGATGTCAATTTTAACAATTTTCCCTTTTTACATTTTTGTGACATATAATACTGATTGCTCACAGAATAATCATCTCTAGTAATTTCGATTAAAAGCGTGACCATCTGTGGACTCTGTGAAACTATCGCTTCGATTAGTACATTTCATCAAAAGAACATTTTTGAAAGTTTAAAAGCTACACGTTTTCATCTATTGTCTGCATCAAGAGCTTTCCAAACGTTTTTAAATCGAACTGGACAAAACAAGCTTGTCCAGTTTTGGCCATCTGTGTTGCTGCCAAAAACTATTGATTCGTTCAGTTAGCCTAGATAGTAGTACGTTACAACTCAGATTAAAGTTAAATACTAAAAAAAAAAAGAAAAAAAAAGGAAAAAATTATATGATACAAAGAAACGAAAAGGATGCATGGCAAGATATAATTCATGCATGCTTTAGTCAGAATCATGAATCTTGTTTCTTGAGCAGTCAGAAAAAAAATGTCCTAAAGTGGTTTTCGGACGAGGAAGAAGATGTTATTTTGTCCGCTTTGCAGTACAAATCAGAGTAAATCACCCAGAAAAAGCTTCTTCATATGGTGTCGTACTACGATTTGGTTCCCTTTTTTTTTTAAAAAAAAAAAAGTTTTGTATCATACATCAAAGGTCATATGAAAAATTAATTTCGACTTGAATGAAACGATCATCAAACATTATAGAGCATGATTGATAATTTGAATCCTCTTCTGAAAGATCTAATCAGGAATGTTACGCAAAAGAAATAACAATATATTTTCGTGTATGGTTGTCATTCTTTCCACAGCAACGTCCTATAGTTCTAAAAGGGAAAAATTGGTCGATCTACCTAAACATTGACATGCATTGTCAATTTTACCTTATTCTTTTTCGGTTAGCTAATATTATCCTAATCTATCCAACCGTTAGTCAATTTTGTCCAAATTGCCAATTTCCGTTTAAATTAACGGAATTCCGTTAGTTTTAATTACAAAAAATACCGTAATAATTTTGAAAATTATAAAAATAACCCCAAAAATTTATAAAAATAACCAAACAGTCTTTTTATCACTTTTTATTTAATTTTTTCTATTTTCTATTTCTCTTCACTATTTCTCATAACTATAAAAATATATTCTATAATCTTTTAAAAAAAATGCTATTTATTTTTAAAACATTATTGTGCAAATTTATAGATATGCATATTCGTAACTCATGGTTGATTTACATAAACATATTAATTTTTTAATAATATGATTTAATAGTAATGATATTATTTTTTTAATCTATTTTTTTCAGTCTGAAAAATAAGATTATTTAACTAAACCTAATTTTACACAAAAAATAAAACATTTAGCATAGATTAAATTTTTTTTATTGGTATTATTACAATATAATTCAACAGAATTTAGATTGTATTGTAAAATTAAAAAAAATAATTAAACTAAAATACACATTTTCTTTAAAAGGCCAAGTACAAACAGAAAGTAAAAAAAATGGTACAAAATATTTTATAAAAATATGTATATTTATCATTGCCAGAGTTTAACATTTCGTGATAATTTTTTTGAGATATTAACATCTAACTTTAGCAGGAAATTTTTTTTGATAATAATAAAAAAAATCTGCTTCAGTACTAGACTCCACCTTTAAAAAAAAAAGATCGCCCCAGTGAGACTTGAGGCCTCGAACACAGTAATAATTTTCTCCCATCTTAAATCACCTGACCATCCAACTCAACCCTCTCACCTTTAGCAAACCATGCATAAATGTGGATAAAATCACTCTCCCGGTTAAAAATCCTTGGCGAGAATTAATCTTATATCTACTATCATGAATCTCAACACCCTAAACACTAGATTGTCACTATATTTTAGTTTAGTAATTTTTTGAATTGGATAATACAATCTATAGTTTGTTTATTCAATTTGTAATAAATTAAAATGTACTAATATATTATTTTTTAATCTATGCCAAATGTTTTACTTTTTTGTAAAAAATAGTTTTTAGTCAAAAAATATTATTCTTTAAATTGAAAAAAGGATTAAAAAACTAATATCATTATTGTCAAGTTATATTATTAAAAATTAATATGTTTATGTAAATCAACCATGAGTTACAAATATACATATCTATAAATTTGTACAATAATGTTTAAAAATAAATAGTTTTTTTAAAAGATCATATAATATATTTTTATAGTTATGAGAAATAATAAAAATAAATAGAAAACTGAAAAAATTAAATAAAAAGTATAAAAAGACTGTTTGGTTATTTTGACAAATTTTTAGGGTCGTTTTTATAATTTTTAAAACTATTAAGGTATTTTTTATAATTAAAACTAACAGAATTCCGTTAATTTAAACGGAAATTGGTCAATTGGACAAAATCGGCTAACGGTTGGATAGCTTAGGGTAATATTGGTTAATCGAAAAAGAATAGGGTAGAATTGACAATGAATGTCAATTTTTGGGTAGATCGGTCAATTTTTCGTTCTAAAAGGAAAAAGAAATTGGAAAATAAAAGAGGAAAAAAAATCAAGCAATAAACAGTAAAATCGCTGTAGGCGCTGTTGATCATCTCGCGTGTAAAATGCCCAAATGCCGAAAATGATGAGTCAATGTCGATCTCAAAATAAGGCTAGCAGCTTATGTTAAATCAACAAAAAGTTGGTATAACATCGTTAAATGAAAAAATAACCATATCTACAGTACTACCTGTTAAATCAACAGTTTCAACTTCCATTTGGGATCACTAGAACCCTAGGGGAGGGGGTCTCAATTATCATATTTGGTGTGTTTTTTGATATTGATAGTTTGATGTAACACCCTCTATTTTAGTATCTGGTCTGTTTAAATCCCATAATTCAGTTGTATTACCTTCTATTAATTGCTTCTTTTTTTTTTTTGATGTGTCCATCAGTACTAGATATTACTGATCATCAAAGTTTTGCCCTTCGTAATAACTTGTAAGTTCATGGACCATGATATCATCATTGACATAGTATTAATTTTGCTGTTGATGATCGTTTCTTGTTTGTTGTAAATGTTAGAGGAGAAGCACTTATATTAGGAATCTAATTATTATAAATCTATAAGTGGAGTTTCGTCGGTAGACTGGATGGTAGGTTAACTAATTTACTCATTTCACCGGATAAATTAATTCGAATACATTGATAAATTGGTCGAAAATGAACGTTTGGTGCAAAGATTAAAATTTTGTGCTATCTTTTAAGTTTTTGGTATTCCATCATGAATCTTGGATGATTTCCTATTGTAATATTTAGTATATTTCCTATTATGTTCTAGTTTAGGGTTTCTTATTGTCTATATATAGTCTGTATATTGTGTACAATAGAACACACATCTAATACAATTTCCCTATTCTACATTAATCATTAATCATTTTTTTACAGTGCATTATTTTTAAATTAAAGAAAGTCCGACACTTTGTTAACATTTAACGGGCCTTGAGAAGAATTGCTTGTTTTCAGCTTATAACTGGAATTAACCCAACTAGCAAGCTACTGTATAATGTATATGATGTAGTCAGATGTAATCAACCAACAAATTAATAAGACTTAGGCAAGAATAGGTTGATATATTCATTGTCGAAAACCAACGTTTGATGTATAGATTATATTATTTTGGATTTGTAGTCTATCTTCAATCATTTCTTGATTATTTCATCAAAATTTATCATTTTCGAGCTTATAACTTTTAAATTAAGAAAAAATCCGATAACTTGTTAAGGTCGTTCCCAACAGCAGCACCAATTTGATAATTTGATGACTGCTACAATAATTTGTAGCTCAAGCATTAACATCTTATACTAAAAAAATAAAATATTTCTACGTATGATACGATACAAAAATAAAAAAGAAACTTGACATGTACCACATGAGTATATCATAATTATCGAAAAATTGCACGATTCATGGTTGTATCAACCGATTCAATACACATCTTAGGAGACGACACGAAATGTACGATATGTTGTTCCATTACAAAATTCTCTCTATTTCAATTTTTTTTCCAATTGATATTTTATTTCTTCTTTGGATGGTTTTATTTGCCACATTAAAAACTACTAATGCAACTTCCTTTCTTTGATGATCAAAATTTTAAAAAAAATAAAAAATAAAAACAATCATCATATCAAAATAAATATCGGGATCTTTCCTTTCTCAAATTTGCAAATGTCATCTAAAAAAAATTGTAAAACTAGAATTCTGATACATAATACGTATCTCGATTCGGCAACTATGTCTTGATTCTTTTTATTATTTAATCTATCAAATTACAATCAGAAACCCAACTTTCTTTTCATATTTGGAAGGCTTCCAAAATACTTTTTGAAGTGTACGTTTTCGTTTGCACAAAAAAAATAATAGTAATAATTTGGGAAACCATAGTTCATTAAACTACAGTAAAAATCATAGTTCATTAAGAAAAATTGCTTTAAATCACCACATTAATTTAGCAGGGCCTTAAAAATAATTGCTTGTGTTAAGGTTAGAACAGGAACGAAACTAACTATATTTTGTCAAATGTAATCAACCGACAAATAAGACTTAGAAATTAAGCTCTTCTAATTTACACCGAATGGGTTCATCATGACTAGGAATACCAGTTTCAGGTTGTTCTTCCTCTGAAATAAGAGAAATATGTACGTATACGCATTATATCACCTTTAATGGCCTTGCGTATCTGATTATACTAACCTAAACTATATACGTAAACTTTGAGCCAAGAGTCCAAAATAAAAAATACTCCCTCCGTCTCATAATTATTGTCTACTGTGAGTTTTCATTTCTAGTTCAAACTGTACTAAAAATTAAATCTTAAATTGGATAATAATTTTGAGATAGAAAAAGTATCGATTTCCTTCATCCGAAAAAAAAAAAGACCATATTGTATTTGATAAACTTAAACAGTATAACGAACTTGATTTTTTTCCTTCTTATGGTGCAGAGGGGCTATATATTTCAAATTGCAGTTACTGTGTTGAGAAAATGAAACGCATCATGTACAATAAAATTTGTCGGCTCAAGATTATTGAATTGAATGAATGGTAGAGTCTGGACCTTATTATTTCTTCATTTCTGAACCACTTATTTTTTATTTTTTTTTTTGAGTTTCACATCTACTTGCTCATGTCAAACTTTATGAGAGCATGGTGTATTTAATGTGAATCACTTTCAACATTACCGGGTGGCAACAATAATGAAAGTACTCCCTCCGTCCCAAAAAAAAATAGTCCATATTGAGATTTAAGTTTTGTACTGTTTTTAGTATAAATTTACGAACTCAAAGTGAACTATTTTTTTGGGATGGAGGTAGTAGCATTCTTTATATACTCTCTGCCGATTATAGTTTTTTTTTGGTCACCTGCTGGTTTAATAGTTTTAAGTTTACTCAAGTATGTAGTGAGCGAAAGATAATAATGTTTCATCTATCTCAATATAAACGTTATGTTTGTTACGTTATAGAGGACATACTAAGAAATGATGCACACGTGATCAAAATGTATATTAAGCTTGTATACTTTGGAATGGATAGCTGTAGGATCCGGGAAAATATAAAGATGCACGTACAAAATGAAATTAGCTGTAGTGAACACTACTATTTGACGAGGAATGCTCGTTTTATATTGAAATAATTATTTAGTTTGGATGATTATTTTTTTTCTTTTAACAGAAATTGTATTAAAGTGAAAATTTCAAAAAAAACAATAAAAAAAATGGATCGATGGAGTCTATAATACTTACAATTAATGCCGTAAAAATCTTCCTTGATATTTCAATGGCATTTACCCTCTTTTGAAAAAGTTGTACAAACTTTTAAGCGTTTCCTTGCCCTCACCCAAACCAAAAAAATCTTTTGCTTCTTTATCTTTAATCCACATGCCAATATAACTACGTGCAACTAGCTAGTTTATTTTACGTGATAAATTTTGGGCTTCATAATATAATTTATAAACAAATTTTTCATAAAATTTTATGAGATAATTTTTAAGACGGCACATGCCATATTCAAACAAATCTCCATGCGATCCAAGTAAATTCTTTTTGGAGCAAAGATATCTCCCACATTCTTTTACAAAGTGAATGTAATTTCCCCGTATAATTAGTTACTTTAATTTTGTAATTGAGAATTTAAATTAATTTTAAAATTCTTTCCAACATATCTTCAGCGACCATTGACTTATCCAACCTAATTTTAATTGTCTCAAGTAGAATATAGATGTTCTTGGTGATTCTTAATTATAATATCAATGCTAACTCATAAACGAATCATGCCTTTTTCTATTGGGGTCCACAAAAAATTAAAGTTATTATTTTGTCAGCAAGGACTTTGGTATATAAGAACTCAGAAAAATAAATGCAACAAAATGTGCCCAAATTTAATGTTGTAGGATCCACATCTTTTTTTCAATTTTTTTCTTCAACATTGATCACTAGCCACCTTATTCCTCCTTATATATGAGTGCTTCTCCTCAAGAACAGCCTGAAAAATCATAGCAAATTTTGCATAATCATTTCTCCAACTTATAGTCTCTTTATTAATTCTTCTTATAATCTCTTCTCAACATATATAATTTCTCCAACTTCTCCATCATCTTTATTTCCACATTCAAAAAACCATGGAAGCTCATTATGAAGAAAACTTAGCCAATCGAGTTGCATCATTTTCATACTACCTCAAGCCTGGTGATCAAGAGAACTTTGTGCAAAAACTAAATGGTCTTCATCATATTAAAGATGATGATCCTCTTCCTACAATTTTCTCACACCAACAGTCACCTCGAAAAAAATCACCAATCATCAAACCATCCCAAAATGTAAAAATCTCACAACCCATTGAAACCCAAGAAAATATTTTGTTTAGGGTCATCAAATCACAACAAGTTCATGATATCGATGAAGCTGAATATTCATCAGCGACAAATCATCATCTTCAAAGAACCAGTTCTTCTTCCCACAATGGTGAAATTGGAGTATTCGGAGCTGACAAGTACTTTAACACGCCATTGGAGTGCGACACAGCGATGGAAAATGAACTCGAAAACAACCAGGTTCCGGTTGATCTTCCGGGATTAAACCTAAACTTTAGGCCAAAAACTCCAAGTATGTCTTCCGAGGCAAGTAGCTGGAACAGTCAAGCTGCCCTGCTACGGAATCTTTCTCAAAGAGGTATGTCGCAACAAGCAAGGGCACCAAGAAGGGCGAATAGGAGGCGAATTTTCGCCACTTTCGGATGCAGTGGACAGTGTTTGGAGAAAGGATCAGTTTCGATTGCAGAAACTCCACAAAAAGAAACCAGAAGAAGATTAGACCATTTTGCATTCCCTGTCTTGAACAATAACGATCCACAGCGTATTGCGCAAGTTAAGAAGCCACCATTATTGGAAGGATTCATCGAGGCGCCGCGAAAATCATTGGAGGTTTTCGGATCAGGAAGGATGAAAAATGGTGACATTATTGCCAAGAATTTGGCTAGGAATTTGTCAATGCTAACTTGGGATGCAATCCCAAAATCAAAAATTGCTTCCACTACTACAATAGGAAGTACAACAATATGTCATGATCAGGACATGACTAGTGATGCGAGTTCCGATCTGTTTGAAATCGAGGACTTAACTGGTGGATATGGGATTTTGAGCAATAATAATATGGAAGATGATAATCAAGAAATTGAAGGGATTAATCATCATGGAAATGAGTATGCACCAAGTGAGGCTAGTATTGAATGGAGTGTTGTCACAGCTAGTGCTGCTGCTGATTTTTCATCTGTCATATCTGATTATGATGAAAAGTATGTTGGCATTTCGGGTGAACAAATGATCCACAGTAGAAATAATAATAATTCAAGTAGTCACAGGAATTTTAAGGCCAAAAATCTAGAGGGCAAGGAAGCACAAAGAGGCCGACCTGGAGGGCTTTTGGGTTGCAAGAGTCATAAGGCTGTGAATGTTGTTGAGAGCACTGTTGTGCCTAAGTCTAGGGTTGTGGAAAGGTATTGACTTTAGTTTGTTGCAATATGGTGAAATTATTGTTTGATATCCAATCAACTTTTTCGTGTTTCACTTGTATGTATTAGTAGTAAAACGATTGTCTTTTTAATAAAAAAAATAGTTGGTTTGCAACTTGAAATTATAGTATTACTAGTTATGATAACTTTTTGATGGAGAGAAAATAAGATAGTGCGGGGAAACAAGTTTTGTTTTAGGCATGATGTGTCTGCTGGTATTTCATTTTTTTTTTCTTTTTGACGTGCCATAATGTATTTATTACTCTCAACAAATAGAGCAAGTGGGAGTCAAATCTTTCTTCCATCGATCAAATATGACAAAACAAAGAACCTAACCTAGCTTGTAGTTGTCTCCTATATTCAGAAGATTTATGTCATTTCTAAATAACCCAGTCTTATCTAACCAAGATAATCTAGGAGGATTAGAACTCAAATCCAATGATAAGTGTGGGGCACATGATATTTAAAAGTAATCTAGTCGAAAATTTTAAGTCCATTTCTACCAGTCTCATCGATCAAAATGATTTAAGAAACTAAATAAGGACTTTTTAAGCTTTGGGACATTATTAGAATCATCAATCATCATGTGTCTACAAATATTTTAACTTGTCTAATAATTTTTTTTGCTTAAAAAGGGTAACTAGAGTCAAATCATACAACTCTTTTGAAATGAAGGCAAAAAGTTACTCGTCTAACGAAGTTATTTTCAAAACTTCTTGTTCGTTAGCCATAAGATTTTCTTTTGGCACAATGAATAATACTAACAATTACACCTTATGAATGAGATATATTGATAACAAAAAAATAGACATGCTGTATTTTTGTAGCTTTGTTCCTGCTTTAGTTAAAGTTGATCATTCGCAATCTAATAAAAGAAAACTTTGAATACTTGCATTATTCTTGTCCGAAAAAAAGGCAGCAGCATCCTGCAAAGGGTTCGAATGTGCATGTGAGCCAACATCTGTTCAAAATATGTACTTACATATTGATCGAACTTGGTTCTAAAACTTCACATCGTTTTTGTTTCTTTTTAGTTATAGATATCGTACTTGAAAGCCCTTCCATGTTTTGGAGCATTGTGGAAGAAATGGTTCATTTTGGCAAACAACTTTACCCTACTTTACCCACAACATCTATGGATCATATATGTATAGCCAGATAGATAATCAACTAAAAACGAATTTTGCCTGTATGACACAACTCCAGATCAAAAAGACCCTACGGTTCCAGAATGTCGCATGGCTTTTAAACATCTCCAGACCCCAAAATTTCCTCGGGTTCTATTTACAAGGTACAAAATGCAAATGCAGATTGGTCCTCATTTTGAAAATCTTTATTCGAAATATTAGTTACTTGGAAATTGTGTTAGTAGTGGTCACAATGGAAAATAAGATCCAGAGTAATTGCTAAGTTTCTATATATAAGTGCCAAAGTGGTAATCTAAAGACTGACGGAAGATCTATTTAGGAAGTAAAAAATCTTTTTTTTCTTTTTTTTTTATATGAAGGAAACTTTAGAGCTTAATTACAAAAGATCTTCTTGAGCGGGAGATATTCGTAAACAATCTACCTCTATCTTGAGTATGAAGGAAGTAAAAATCTTTTTATGATGGTTTTTTTCGACCATAAGCAATAGTTAAATACCATATATTTGACCATCAGAAAAGTGGGACCTGTTATAGTCTTTTTTGGATTTAAAAATTGCCAAAACTGACGGAACTCCAAGGCCTCCATGAAATGTGTTCCAAAATTGAGTTGGTTATAATGGAAGAATTGGGACTTCTCTATAAGCAATAATCTTACCAGTACATGTCCAACGTTGGGATCTTTTTATTCCCATTTGGAAAACTTGTAACAAAAAAAAAAAAAAAAAAAACTAATTTTGAAAAGAGATTCAGTATTTATCGTGACCTTGAGATGAAAACAGTAAGGCTTTGTTTGTTTCTTCACCCATTTTACATTTTAACTCATTTTATCTCTTAAACACAAAACCCAATATAAAAAAAATATCATCCAAACAACTTTCTGATTCACATTTTAAACTCCAACTTGAAATACTTTTTGTTAGTGTAATGACCATTTTAGAACTACAAATAGTTTAGTGACAAATTTGACAGGATTCCGTTGTTGAGTGATTGTTTTTGGAAACGTTCTTTTTTGCAGTAAGTATAATTGACAGTATTTAATTGTTTAGTGATGATTTGTACTTGATATTTCAAAATGTAGTTCAAAATATTTTTTTTCAAAACCAACATCCAAACAACATTTTTATTTTTCATTTAGTTTTCAATTTAAAATACTTTCCACTTTTAAATAACAAAATGAAATATAAGTTTACGTACAAACAAGCTAATTTACTCCGGATCATAATACACGCAACTTATAAATCAAGCTAGACTGACCATCAGGTATCTAATAATTAAGTTTGCATGCATAAATGCGTACACATTTGTCAACTCTTGAAGGTCCTACCATTCCAGAATCAAGCATGGGTTTTAAACATTCTCAAATCTCTTCCTGTTGTAATTATAGAAGTCCATGGGTATCACCTCAAAACCAATTGGTAATGAGGAGAGTAGCCCATAGAGCTTATATATTAATACTCAGAGTTTTAATAGCGATGTGGGATTGAAACTCTTTAATACTCCCCTGCAGGCCCAACGTATTTTTTGGGTTGGGCTTGTCCTATTTTTTCAGCCTAGACACCGCTTCACATCTCAACTCTATTTTTTTTGTTGAGCTTTTTGGAATCCGAATGTCGGCGGACTAGCTCTGATACCATGTAGAAGCCCATGGAATTTCACATCAAAACCAATTGAGAATGAGGATAGTAACCCATGAAACTTATATATTGATACTCAGAGTTTTCTAACACCGATGTGGGATTGGGACTTTTTACATTTGAGTACAATTAGTTTTGACAAATTAAGGACTGTAGATTTCTAGACAGAAAACAAGAGATTTGTTAAATATACAAGACATCATTATTATCTAATTTTCTTGGTCTTAATGAAAAATTTATAAATAAAACAAAAAAGATATCGTATAGTCTTTCCGTTCAGAACAAGCTAGGTTTTCTTTATTCTGTTAAAATATTGCAACAAATTTGATGATCATTTTGAGACTTGTGAAGTTCGTAAACGTAGATATATAATTGATTTGCAAGTAGCCCAAATGAATTTATTATGATGGGAGTGCCATGGAATGTTTTTCCACACGGGACCAATATAATTAATTTGAAATCAATATCGCAGCTGGAGGTCGAAGCGACATTCTTCTTTATTAGTTAATGATGGACCCTTGGACCACACCCTAAATATATTGCATGGTTATAATTCTCTCTGTTGTTTCTGTTGTCATTAAGATTTAGGGTTTAAAAATCTCTCTCTCTATATATATATATATATCCATTTCAGATGAGTCAAGACATTCATACATCAGCTGGAATGATGAAGAGCATATCTCTGAAAGTTAATCTCTACAACTACCTTTTGGCCAATAAATCCTAACCTTAATTATTTATTATTTATATAATGTTGGATATATTATCTTTTGAGTACGAATTATTCTTCTCCACTAGTTTATTTGTTGTGAGTAATTTCATAATGATATTCTTGAGGAAAAATAAATAGTATGTAATGTTACTTGCACCAATTTCTAGTCAGGAAAAAGTATCTGCAGTTGTTACTGAATACTTTATTTTTCAAAAAACTACTTTATCCGTCCTCAAAATAATTATCTGATTTGAATTTTAAGTTTTAGTATATACTAGATTTTTTTTTCCAGGACAAATGAAGTATATATATATTTTTTAGTAAATACACATGACACGCACATAGACTATTAAATGGATGAAATCTAACGGGGGAAAGAGGTTACAATGGAGTATTTAGTACTAGCCTAGTTATTGGATTTTTTGTTTTTAGAGGGGAGCTACGACGAAAACTAGGAATTTTGTGATACAATGTGTGGGAAAGCATTGCCAATACAGTTTAGGAACTTTGACTTTAATATATAACACCAAAACTCAACTTAATGGGAGAAAAATGAAAGGAGATGGAGAACAAGTAAAACAATAATGAGAAATGGGGTTGATAGATTCAGCTAATTTGTTTTACGATGAACTGTGAGAGTCACACTAGGTCATAAGTGAATTCTACCGCCCTAGAATTTTTTTGAATGTCTTCAAAGGCAACTTTGAAAAGGTACCTTACGAGAAATATTTACCAGGCTCGAAATAATTATTATATTGTGCAAAACACAGCTACAAAATTAATTGGAATTCAGAAATGACTACAAACCATTTCGTTACGCATTGGATGGAGTACAAAGTAATGATTTTGAGGAGAATGAACCTATATTGGGAACTAAATTTAGGTCATTACAGTGCAAGACAATATGTTGGTAGGTTTGAATGTTGTCATATATTGAGGATATTCATAAAAAAAATGTCGTTTCTACCCAAAGTTTTTTCTCTCGTCGTTAATCATACTCAATAGATTTTCGGTTAGCTACTTTATCCTAATGTTTGAAATTTTCGCCAATTTTGTCCAATCGGCTCATTTTCCATCCAAATTAACGGATCCCCGTTAGTTTTTTAATAAAATAATAAATTTAATTAAAAAAACACCCCAATAATTTTTAAAAATTTTAAAAATAACTCCTAAAATATAGAAAAATAACAAAACAGTCCCCTTTCACTTTTTATTTTATTTTTCTCTATTTTGTTCCATTTCTCTCAACTACTTTTAATGACCCTAAAAGTCTATTATATTAGTTTTTAAAAAATATTTATTTATTTTTAAACTCTACCGTAAAAATTAATCTTTGTATAGTTGTAACCCATGATTATATTTATATAAGCATGTTAATTTTTTTAATAATATATTTTAGCAATAAAGACACTATTTTTCTGATTTATTTTATTCTTCCTAACATAAAGATTAAAAACATTTAAATGAAACCAATATTCCACATAAAAATAAAATATTAGCTCAAATAAAAAAAATATTAATATATTTTAGTTTATTACAATTTAACTCAAGAGACTATAACTTGCATTAATATAATTCATAAAAAACTAAATGAAATATAAAATAATTAAGACACTATTTTTCTGATTTATTATATTCTTCCTAACATAAAGATTAAAAATATTTAAATGAAACTAATATTCCACATAAAAATAACATATTAGCTCAAATAAAAAATATATTAATATATTTTAGTGTATTACAATTTAACTCAAGAGACTATAACTCGCATTAATATAATTCATAAAAAATAACTAAAATACAAAATAATTAAAACCTTAAAAAAATCTTCCAAACATAAGTTTTCTGACAATCCGTCGTCACACTAGTCAAATATTAATTACCTACTTAATACAATTACTAGTAGTAAAGTAGCAAGCTTGGTCGATCCGACAAAGAAGGTTACCAAGTAACAGGTTAAAACTATTTCTTATCATTATTTAGATTAATAATTTATCAATTCTAAACTATTCTAAACCTAAAAGTAACAATTGCAATTATTTAAAGATATAAATAAGTAAACGAAAAACCTAGGGCAAAGGGTTCACCAACCGACTATTCAGTTTAATTTAATCCATAGATATGTGACTTTTGACTCTCATTAATCTCACGACAATTCACCAATTTAAGAATTATACACTCTCGTGTCATAACCCTCTTACTTAAACTAACCCTATAATTACTCTCGTGACTATAGGGATTAATAAAAGCACATTAAGAACTTTAGAATTACTAGTCGCAAAGGCGGTGTTCCTACTCTCGTGGCTCACTACCTAAGTTTATTATTCCTACAAACTAATACTAGCCTTCAACTCTCGCTACTTCAGCTAACACCTTAAAGCATGCAAATATTGATTAGGTATTCACATGGATGAAAAACAAGCATAATAAATATTAATTAATGAAAAAGTCACAAATATAACTTATTAAATTAAATAGTACGGCGGCTACATCCAAAATCCTAGATTAAATAATTTAGCTACACATCATCTCAAAAATAATAAAACAATGAAACTCGGGAGAAAGTCAGCCGAAAGTTGAGTCTGAGGTTAATGCGTTGCTGCTTGCTTCCTCCATTGATGATGATGTGCGTAAAGGATGATGGAGGCGTGAGTTTTGGAGTTGGGGGAGGGCTGCATGGGGTTGCTTGGTTCGGTGGTGCGTGGAGTGGAGCAGCGGTGATGGTATGATGATGATTAAGGTGGAATTGATGGAGTTGCGTGGGGTTTTTGTGGGTTTTTGTGCTTCTTTTTGGTGCGTGGAGGTGGGGAGGAAGGTGATAAGGCGTAAACGGTGATGGAGGCAGCGGAGTTGGTTGAAAAAAATAAAACCATAATCCTCCTTTTATAGGCTTTCATCAAACCCTATTTCTTCAGGAATAAGAAAGCTTATTTCCCAATTAAAATTGAGATTAAAATTCTTGCGATTTCTTCCTTATTAGTTCTTACAATCTTCACTTAGGCACTTTTTAGTTGCTCTTTCTTTTCAATTTAGTCCAATACCTCAACAATTCTTCCATTTGAGCACAAAACCTACAAATAAAGATAAAATCATATAAATAGCATATTTGTACTCAAAATATATTGCAAAAATCACAAATTAGGGATATAATAAATAGGTAAAATATAAGCATATCATTTTCCTTCTTGAATCTAAAACCTATTTTCTATCACAACAACTTATTACCATATTGTTACCTCAATTCATTTATTTTAAACTAAAATCATATAGAATAAGCTAGTAAGACTTCCTCTATAGTTAGATATATTAACATCTCAAATAATTATTACAAAATGTTAAATCCTCGCATTGATAAGTATAAACATATTTTTTTATAAATTATATTATGCCATGTAGTCTCTCTAGTTAAATTACAATACACTAAACTATACTAATATATTATTTTTTATTTGAGCTAATATTTTATTTTATGTGGAATATTAGTTTCATTTAAATATTTTTAATCTTTATGTTAAGAAGAATAAAATAAATCAAAAAATAGTGTCTTTATTGCTAAACTATATTATTAAAGAGATTAACATGCTTATATAAATACAATCATGTGTTACAACTATACAAAGATTAACTTTTACGGTAGAGTTTGAAATTAAATAAATATTTTTTTAAAACTCATATAATATACTTTTATGGTCATTAAAAGTAGTTGAGAGAAATGAAACAAAAAAGAGAAAAATGAAATAAAAAAGTGAAAAGGGAATATTTTATTATTTTTATATATTTTGGAGGTTATTTTTAAAATTTTTACATACTGTTGGGGTGTTTTTGTATTTAAATTTATTATTTTATTAAAAAACTAATGGAGATCCGTTAATTTGGACGGAAAATGGGCCGATTGGACGAAATTGGCGAAAATTTCAAACATTAAGGTAAAGTTGGTTAACCGAGAATCTATTGGGTATGATTAACAACGAGGGCAAAGTTTTGGATAGGAACGACATTTTTTCCGGATATTCATATTCACTTAATTCATAAGATTATATTTCATTATACTGCTTAATGCTTAAAAATTTTAAGTAAGGAACTTTTGCTTTGGGGAGTGTTTGATAATACACACGTAAACATATAAATTGATTAAGGTGAGCAGGTGCAGTACAAACTCAAGCAATAAATTTAAATTTGAAACTTATTTCGTAAGCGGTTCGATATTTTCTATTTCAACTTTAATGGTTCAGAATTAGGAAATTATTGATGATATTATACTATTCTCTTTGTGCTTTCAAATGGTTACATAAAAACTTTAATTTACTTTTTTTTTTTCTTACCGAGGGTTAATTTTTAAGAAAAAATTTTCAAACGTATTGTAAAATGAATTGAGTTTCAACAATTTCGTAACGTACAGTTTTTTTTTTAATTTTTTATATACTGGGGCAGCCAAGGCTTGGTTTTACAAAACCAACTCCTTAGGTTGGAGTTGAGCTAGGCCAATCATTGGCCATTTTTCCTAGTGTTCTAAGTGGGGTGATGTCAAAATATGAACCCCGTATTACTTAGTAATCCTAATTTTGTTAAGGAATCGGCCGATTCATTTCCATTGCGATTAATGTATGTAGTTTCAACTATCCATTGGTTGTTGTTTATGAGTTTTCTGATTCTCCTCAAAACATTGCTCGCCATGGAAGTATTAGTATTGTGATTTATATTGTTGAAATGCATGTGTGAATAAGCGATGGAAGTCCAAGAGAAAACTGTAACGTTATGGGAATAAATTCTAGAAATAGATTCAGATTTCAGAGGCTTAAGGAGAGCAAAACAGAATTTAAGAAGGAAAATAGAAGTATCAGAGAGGAAGGGATTAGAGTATAAGCCAAAGTTTCATTCATTTCATTTTATAATTCTGTCTTAAGACGGTCGTAGCCATAAATACAAAATTCGTACAAAGATTCCTTTCCAATAAGCTCTGTAGCACGTCAGCCAATACAGCTCATCATTGGATGCATCTTCCAAGAAGCTTCCTACGCATTAATTTAACTTCTAAAGCTGTAATAAGTTAATTAACTACTAGCAATAAAACTGTAATAATAAAACGCAACCAAGCTCTGCGTTCTATCCTTCCCGCTCAATTCAAAATTGACCTAATTCCCAAATTGAAAATCTGAAATACGTGACATTCCCCTCCACTTAAGTTCTAGGTTGTCCTCAAGCTTTGAAACTAGGAAATTGCTTAGCCATGAAAGACCCCAAGATGCTTCCTCAAGCTCGAGTCCCCTCCATTTTACCAGCCATTGTATTACAGGTTGTTGTTTCCTCTTGATACTCCTTCTTTGCAGCACCACTTCAGGTTCCAGAGAATTTTCATTTTCCAAGTCGTCACTGGGGGAGATGTGATAGTGATTGGCTTACCTCCGTGATGTTTCTTAAGCTGGGAGATGTGGAATACGGGATGAATTCTTGAGTGATCAGACATTCTGAGTTTATATGCTATGCTCCCGACTTTCTCCAGCACTTGATACGGTCCGTAGTACCATGATGATAACTTCAGGGGGTTGCTGTTGGCTAGAGATTTCTGCCTATAAGGCTGCAGCTTGAGGTATACCCAGTCTCCGATGTTCAAGACATGATCTGATCTCTTCTTCTCGGGGATATGTTTCATTCTGTCACGGGCTTTCCTGAGTTGCTCCTATAAAATCTTGGATATAGTTACTCTCTGTTGAAGCATATCTTCTGCGGCTGGAATTACAACGTCATTGTAAGGTCCCAATGGAAGGTGGATCAGTTTCTGCCCATACAAAGCTTCGTGAGGAATCATATTGATGCTGCTATGGTGGGTGGTGTTGTACCACCATTCTGCCAGATGAAGCCAACTGCACCAACTCGAGGGCTTAATCCCAGCAAAGCAACATAAGTATGTCTCTAAATATTGGTTCACCCGTTCCATCTGGCCATTGCTCTGTGGGTGATAAGCGGTGCTCATACTTAATTGAACCTGTAAGAGCTTAAACATCTCACGCCAAAACAGACTAGTAAATACCTTGTGACGGTCACTCACTATAGACTCAGGTAGTCCATGAAGTCTATAGATTTCCTGCTAGTTTCGTTTTTAAAGGAGGAGATGCGAGGAATAGTTCATTAGATCCATTCCACTTCGAACAAGTCTTAAGCAAACTGGCATCTACTATCCCTAGCTCTGTAGCCGAAATAGAAAGATGAAAAGGGTCTGTGATTGAGACTAAGGAACGGAAAAAAAATTTCAGCTATGTGAGCAGCTGAGAAAGGGTGGGAGAGAGCTATAAAGTGACTGTATTTGGTCAAGCGATCAACAATTACCATCACTGTTTCATTTCCATGTTGAGATTTGGGCATTCTTTCAATAAAATCCATCGAAATATGTTTCCACACTTGCTGCGGTATACTCAATGGCTGGAGGAGTCCCGGATACAGCACATTTTCGCCCTTGTTTTGTTGGCATACCTCACAGCTGCGAGCAGACTCTTCAATCTCTTGCTTCATGGCTAGCCAGTAGAAGGTAGCTTGTATTCTTTTATAGGTGGTAGTTTGACCCGAATGTCCTCCAATAGAAGAAGAATGTAGAGCTTCCATGATCTTCTGCTTGATGTTGCTAGAGTTGCCGACAAAAATCTTGTCTCCTTTCTTGAGTAATCCCAAAGTAAGTTGATACTCGGCTGTTTCTCCTTGCTCAACAGCAACCTTGGCAATTAGTTCTTGAGCTGCAACATCTCCTCCGTAGCTAGATTCCACCTCTAACATCCACTTTGATTGTATGGTTGATATGGCCTTGCTTCCTAGAGCTTCTTGGCCTGAATGGTAGAGGCGAGACAGTGCATCCGCAGCGCGGTTTTCACTTCCCTTTTTATAGCGAATCTCATAATCCAGCCCCAATAATTTCGTCACCCATTTATGTTGCATGTTAGTGGTCAATTTCTGCTCCAAGAGGTGTTTCAAACCCTGATGGTCCGTTCTAAGGATGAAATGGTGCCCGATCACATAATGTCTCCATTTGGTAATCGTCATGACCACCGCAAGCAACTCTTTCTCATAAACCGACAATCCTTTATTCTTCTCGCATAAAGCTTTGCTTAAAAAAGCAATGGGATGATTTCCTTGCATCAACGCAGCCCCCATCCCCACTTCGCAAGCGTCTGTTTCAATCACGAAGGGTTTGGTGAAATCCGGCATTCTTAATACAGGTGCACTAGTGATGGCAGTTTTCAACGTTGCAAAAGCCTTATTAGCTTCTTTTCCCCATGCAAAACCATCTTTTTTGAGCAACTTGGTCAGTGGCTTTCCAATGATGCCATAGTCCCGAATGAATCTTCGGTAGTACCCTGTGAGACCGATGAAACCCCTGAGTTCCTTAACATTTGAAGGGGTAGGCCACCCTTCAATACAAGCTACTTTCTCCTTATCCATGCTCACTCCTTTTGCTGATATGATATGCCCTAGATAGGAAACACTTTCCTTTGCAAACAGACACTTAGTCATTTTTGCATATAGCTGGTTGGCTTGTAAGATAATCAACACTTCTCTAAGATGTACCAAATGATTCTCCCAGGTTGCACTATATACTAGAATATCGTCGAAAAACACTAACACATACCTTCTGATCAGATCCTTGAAAATGCGATTCATCAAGGATTGGAAGGTTGCCAGAGCATTTGTGAGTCCAAATGGCATGACTAGAAACTCGTAATGCCCATGGTGAGTCTGAAACGCTGTCTTCAAGATGTCTTCCTTTCGCATTCGAATATGAAAATACCCTGATCTTAGGTCTAGCTTAGAGTAGTATTGGGATCCCCCCAACTCATCAAGAAGCTCTTCTATCACCGGAATTGGATATCTATCTTTGATGGTAAGTTCATTGAGCCTCCGATAGTCAACACAAAACCTCCAATCTCCGTCTTTTTTCTTGACCAATAACACCGGTGATGAGTAAGGACTAGAGCTGTATTGGATTACATTGTTTTTATAGCAACTTGTTTTTCGATCTCATCCTTATGAGCATGCGGGTATCGATATGGCTTCATCTTGAATGGTTGCGCTCCAATTTTCAGCTCTATAAAGTGCTCAATTTCCCTCTCTGGTGGTAAAGCATGGGGTATTTTAAACACTTCTTCAAAATTCTAGCAGTTGCCTCAATTCCTCTGGCAGTTCTTGTGAACTCCCCATCTCTAACAGAGGGGTTTCCTCTTCAATTGCTACTGCTCCACATAAAATTCCGTTTTTATTTTGCCTCCAAATACCCCCTTAAGTCTTCCTCTCTTCCCATGTTTAAAGTGGGATATTCACCCTTTGGCTCCTCTAGTCAGGTGAATCGTGCTTCTTTGGTAGTCGAAAGCCTCCGGACTGAATCCCAACATCCAATCAACACCGAGTATAACATCCAATTCTCCCAAATTCATTAACTTGAAATCAAAGGAAAAGCTGAATTGATGAATATCCCAAGCGACCCAAGGACAAGTGAGTGATCCTTGGGTTCTAGAACCATCTGTCATAATGATTGCAAATGGGGGACACCGTTGATAATGTAGCGATATTGATCTCACTAAGTTACAATCCACAAAACTGTCGATGCTTCCCGTGTCAACCTATATATTAATCCATCTCCCATTCAATTTGCCTCTAATGATTATAGACTTGCTGTATTTACCGCTATTTAAAGCATTCAAGTAAATTCTTTTGACCCCTTCTGTAATCACTTCTTCCTCTACCAACTCATAAACTTCCAGATCTGTATTATCCATTTTCTCTTCCTCAATTAAAATAAAATAGGCCTTTGCACATTGATGGCCGGGATTATATTTATCACCACATTTAAAATAAAGGTTGTGATTTCTGCGGTATTGCACCTCCTGTGGTGTTATCTTTTTAAACTGATTTGAAGATCCCTTCTTATCTCCATTCTTCCAGCCTAATGAAGGTACAAGGTTCTTACCAACGTTGACAGTAGTTTCAGGTGGACGACTGGGCGGAATTCTGCTTCGCTTTGCTTGTAACTCCACATCCTGCTCCTGTAAAATTGCTGCATCCATAAGAGATGAGAGATCAGGAGGCTTCTTTTGGCGGAGGGCTGGTTTCAGATCTTCCTTTAATCCGCTCATGAAACTGGACATATTGTAAGATTCAGGGAAAACATGGTTTAACTGCATCACTTTGGCCTTTAGATCCTCAAATTTTTTGATATAATCCAACACAGAACCAGTTTGTATTAATTTGTTGAATTGCTCGAACTCATCTTGCCCTCCTCTAGTTTTGAAACGACAAATGAGTGCATCGTTGAACTCTCTCCAATTCAGTCTTACCCTTCCCGGATTGAATCCTTCATACCAAACTTCTGTCTTTCCTTCCAAGTAGATTTCCACCGTTTCAACCATGAGGTCTTCCCTGATTCCATGAAATTGAAAATACTCTTGACATTTCCTGACCCAACCCCTTGGTTCATCGCCAGTGAATTCTATCAATTTAATCTTTGGCTGCATAGCAAAAGGTACCCTGTGACCACGATCTCTCTGGTTGTTCTGCTCCTCCAGATTCCTAGAGGAAGCGATCCTCTCTCTCACCGGCGGCTGGATGACCTCGTCTCCAGTAGTTTTAGATTCGCTTCCGGCGTTTTAAGAACTCCTTTATCTGGTGATTCAGAGGACTCTCCCACCACCATCTGATCCCTTTGTTCGCCGTCTGTCATGACCGGAAAGCTTCAGTCATTATTTTGACTTACTCTTTTAACTCCATTAGCTCATCGATTTTCTTCTCCATCGAATCTAATCGGAGATCGACTTTCTTGCTCTGTTCACCCGCGGCGGTGGCCCCCTGAGATCTGGTGACGGTGGTCATTTTTTATGAAATGGTCGGAGGATCTAGGCTCTAGAATACCAATTATAACGTTATGGGAATAAATTTATGAAATAGATTCAAATTTCAGAGGGCTTAAGGAAAGTAAAAAAGAATTTAAGAAGGAAAATAGAAGTATCAGAGAGGAAGAATTAGGGTTTAAGCCATAGTTTCATTCATTTCATTTCATAATTCTGTCTTAAGCGGCCATAGCCATAAATACAAAATTCGTACAAAGATTTCTTTCCGATAAGCTCTGTAACACATCAGCCAATACAGCGCATCATTGGATGCATCTTCCTGGAAGTTTCCAACATAGTAATTTAACTTCTAAAGCTGTAATAAGTTAATTAACTACTAGCAATAAAACTGTAACAATAAAACGCAACCAAGCTTTGCATTCTGTCCTTCTCGCTCAATTCAAAATTGACCTAATCCCCAGATGGAAAATCTGAAATACGTGAGAAAAACAAGGTAAGCAGGATGCTTTATTTGGGTCAGTACCCATTTGAAATTCTAGAACCAAAGGCCTTACCCTATTGGTGGGCCTAATTTTAACGACCCAAACTTGAACCACAAAGCTGAGGCCTCTCAAGCCGGGGTATTTAGGTAGTAGGGTTTTAGCGTCTTAGGGTTTAAGCTCACCTCTCGCGAAGAAAGAATCTGAAAAACAGAGGAACGGTTTACAGGGTTTTAGAGAGGAAGAAGAAGATGGGGGTTGACAAGGGGAAGAAGCAGAAAATTGCAGAAAAAGTTGAAGCTACTGAGCAAATTGATGAAAAGCTCGTTCTCTCCATTGAGAAGTTGCAGGAGATCCAGGATGAACTCGAAAAAGTATTTTTGTTTTCCTCGCCTACCTTTTCTTCTTTTTCCCCTTGTTGGTGCAGGAAGTGAATTCAGTTTGTTTTCTCCTTTTATTAATCAATCGAATTGCAAAAAGGGTTTTGTGTTTTCTTGTTCGTTTTTTTGATAATTAAGTTGTCTGTTGAATCCTGTTTTGGTAGTTTAATCCGGCTTTACTTTGGTTTTGTTTTGTTGCTTTTATGTTGTCTTTATGAATTTAAATTTTAGGAAAGAATTTGAATTTAGTTTGGTGCCAGAAGCATTCAAATTTTTCTCTTGTGGTGATTTTTTTGTTTAGGCTTTGCAGCTGTATAGTGCTTTGATATTATGACTTTTGAATTTGAACAAATTATAATCTTTTAGAGATTATGAACTATTGGTCCCGACCTTTGTAAATAGTAGATTTTTTTCCCCAGTTGCAAAATACCCCCAGTTTTGTTGTTGATGGGATTTCCTGTACTAGTCTGTGGTACCCTACTTGAACCATGTGCTCCTAAAAGAATGATCTTTGAAGTTAAATCTGGGTTTGGAGTCTGTGATATGATTTTTCGGAATATGAGATCAGGTCTCAATAATTTGTAACTAGATGTTTAGTGAGGTTCCTTGCTAGAAAGTTCAGCTTGGCAACGTGAAGTATCTTTTACTTGGGCTAGGGGACTTACCATCTACTCCCTCTCTCCTAAAATTACTGTGCCATTTGGACACTTAGTACAAATTGTACTAAGAATGAAAATCCAAAATGGACAATCATTTCGTGATGGAGGGAGTAGGTTTTTGATACTGCAACTTAAAACTGTTATTGGCCGGAAATGTCTTACATCTTCTTTTTCACCTTGCATACAGATTAATGAGGAGGCAAGCGATAAAGTGCTGGAAATAGAACAGAAGTATAATGAAGTTCGGAAACCCATTTATGATAAAAGGACTGACATTGTCAAATCTATTCCGGACTTCTGGTTAACAGCTGTAAGTCACTCAAATCTGATTTCCGATGTCTTTTCCGGAATTGAACGACCCTGGAGTTTTCTACTTTCTGCTGATTTATTTTCTTTACATGCAGTTTATGAGTCATCCTGCTTTAGGTGAACTATTGACTGAAGAAGACCAAAAGGTTTGACTTCTTTTCTTTTTCTTCGAGTATGTCATGCTACTCTTGTTGGATGTAAACATTTTCCTAAGGCAATATGCATTAAGAATTTGATCTTATATGTACATGTACTGATCTCGTTATTGATTTTCCCTGGATAGATTTTCAAGTATCTCAGTTCCATTGAAGTGGAAGATTCAAAAGATGTCAAATCTGGCTATTCTATTACCTTCGTGAGTCTTTTATCCCTGATGTCATACTGTTAAAGGATTATATCTGCAAGTTTTACTGTTTATGAAGAAATTATGAGTCCTTCGTGTTTCTTTCTGCAGAACTTTAATTCAAATCCTTATTTTGAGGATTCAAAGCTTGCGAAGACATTTACCTTCTTAGATGAAGGGACCACAAAAATCTCTTCCACACAAATTAAATGGAAGGAAGGAATGGTGAGATCCCGTTTTCTTGTGAATTTGGTGTGTAGTTTTTTTTATTTTTTATTTTTATTTTTTTTTTTGGTCTGAAGTAAATTTGCTCTTTTACTGGTGAAGGGTCTTCCAAATGGAAATGCAAATGAGAAGAAAGGCAACAAGAGGTCTCATGTTGAGGAAAGGTTAGCATCCTAGGTGTATAATTTTGTCTCTATGAATCTTATATTTCTTTAAGTGACAATTATCTTTATTGGGGCAAGCCAATTATGTGCTTGCAAAACCCAGAAGGTTGTCTTAAAATTGTCAGACATCGAGCACCTTTGTTGTGGCACCTGCTGCAATAGGTAGCATTCTCATATCTTATCGCCCTGGGTAGTGGAGTCTCTACCATTATCACTTGGGAATGGCCATGAGAGGGACATTTAACTCTTGTGGACTCATTATGAACTCTCTGTCTGGTTTGATTTTGTAATTTCAAAGCTCCTTTGTTTTCTGTCAAATACACTTACTCTTAATTATGTTTAATTGTTTCCTTTCTTGTAGTAGTCCTTCCAAATCCTGTTTGTAAGGTCTTTCCATTTTACTTTTAACTTAAAGTATAGTGCTCTACTTTTCGTCGTGCTGTATTGAGGTAGCTAAGGGCCTCTTTGCATCTACTATCAAGACACTACTATATGTTCTTCTGTTCACTTTCCTATCTATCCGGGCTGCGCTGAACTTCTTTTTCATGCATGCATGAGTTACCCTATTCGGTGTGTATCCATTTCATGATTTTTGTCCCTGCTAACCGTAATTTTGTTCATGTTGTGTGCCTAGCGTTGCTGCTCTTATGACTTTTTCTTTGTAGTCATGTAGGACAACTTGATCCACTAATATTTATTTGGCGATGTAATTGGTTCACGTGGAACTTAAATGAGTATACTAGAACAATGATTTAAGATGTATGAGTTACTTCAAGAAAGATATTCTGTGGTTTGCTTTTGACAAGTTTTCTGTAGAAAAAATATTTTTATACATAAATGTCATGGAATTAGACGATGATCACCGAATTTCTTGTTTTCTCCTCTAAAAGTTGCTTGGGAGTTGGGATTCTTAAAATTGAACTCTTGGATTTGTTTTCTGTTTATGTTCAGCATTTCTTAGTGTGGTCTAGTTCTCTTATTGGATTTGCATCTTTCCTATGACATAATCTGTTATATTTGGTCGTATTTCATGAAATAAGTCAGTCATGCACGGAGAATAAAGTTGGAATATACAGTTCCCGCCTAGTTTCTTTTTATCTTTTTGGTTATACTATGATTGTTGACTTCTTCAGTAGATTTAATTGTAAAAGTTTATCCTTTTAAGTTGCTGATTTTCTTCAACATCTGGATGCAGCTTCTTTACTTGGTTTGATGATAGCCAGCAAAAAGATGAGGATTTGGATGAAATTAACGATGAGGTTCTTGCACCTTTTGAATGTTTGTCTAATATAAATTTTATTTTTTCATTAGTCATTTCATCCATTTTCTTATTTTCAACCTCTTTTGATAGATTGCAGAGATAATTAAGGATGATTTGTGGCCGAATCCTCTTACTTACTTCAACACTGTAAGCCTGCTTGTTTGTTCTCTCTATGCTTCGATGAACTGATGCAGGAAAAAATAAGAATTAGGGTTTAAAAATTATTAGGAAATTTTAATTTAGGAAGGTTTTAGTATTTAACAGAATTTTAAGTCTTTTTAGATATTTTCCTTTTTTAAGTTTAGGGTTTAACTATAAATAGGGTTGCTGTACGTTTACAGAGAGGTAGTTTTTATTGATATTTGATAATTGATTTCAGAACTGCGAGTTCTCTTTCACGGCTGAGTGCCTGTGTTATGGTTTTTATTGGTTTTTGTCTAAAAACCATTGCCTTTGTTCATGGTGATCATGAATCAAAGTGGTGTTCCTTCTTTTCATGCTTCCGCCCGCATCATGAGCTTTCTCTTTCTATGCAAATCTGAACTGTCTATTTTGATATAGGATGCTGACGAAGAGGATTTTGAGGAAGGAGATGATGAGGTATGTAAATACTACCTTGATAGTCGCTACTACCTTTTCTTTATTAAGAAATGGAGTAAAGATACCAGCATACTAAATGAAATAATATCGGGATTTAGATATTCTTTTATGAACTTTTTCTGGCTCTTCATCGTTGACTTGGAGACTAGTTTCAGATACTTGCATATGTTTTTGTCTCTTGGCTTGCTTAGCAAAAAGTTACTTGTAACTTTCTTTACCAAAGGTTCATGTCTTCCTAGAAAAAGAATCAATCCAATAAATGGTAGCCTTTCTTTTGTTGGAAGTCTTCTGAAGCTGCTATAGGCAATCATATTCACGACGCTCTGTATTCTGTAATATACAACTTCCGTAAAGATGTAAACCAGTAATATGTAGATAAATTGTGCATTCAGCATTACCTAATAGGTGTTGATTCTCGGGACCTTTTCACAATGAGAATAGGTACCAGCTTATTGATTGAATGAAATAATAACGGGGTTTGGATATTCTTTTAATAACATTTCTGGTTCCTTCATCAGTGAAAACTATTACTGGTTCTATTTAGTACTTCAGGTGCTTCTGTTGCGTATTCTTGCTTATGTTTTTTCTCCCTTTTAACTTAGCAAAAAGCTAATTGTAACTTTTTTGAATAAAAAAGATCAGATTACCAAATGTTCATGTCACTCTAGGATATCCTTTCTTTAGTTGAAAGTCCTCTACAGCTATACTACTTTGGTGGTTGATGTTGCTGTGATTTTAAGAAATTTCTCCGCCATTGGCTCTACAGTATACAACTTTAATATAAGCTATAAACCTGTAATATGTTGAGTTACTTAATAGGTGGTGGTTCTTGGGACGTATTTGCAAGGCAAGTTTTCACCATGAGTATTGACTAGTAAGTTGTGTGATTGTCAAAAGGGACCCATTACCCATAAATTTTGTAAAATCTTTTGTTTAAAGGCAACTCTTGTGCATACCCTATAACCCTTCTCAATGGTGACCTTTTCCAGCACTACAAATATGGGTTCCGGATTAGTTTTTTGGTTACATTGGTAGCTATGCTTGAAATAAACCATTTTGGAAAAGATTAAAATATTTTCGCTTGTAGTCAAGCTTGTAATGCTTTTTTGATTGATCACCTCATGGTGATTTTGAACTGCCACATGATGATTTGGGAATTGCGCAAGGGCTTTGATGTCTACTTTTTGTATTGGAGTAAGACTGTGAAATAATCTTTTGTTTTCCATCCTTTCTGATGGCAGTTCAGTGATTGTACTCACGGTAAGTGGTAACAAAAGTTGTGTAAGATCGTTTCCTAGAATCCCATGAAATCTTTAAAGTTTTGGGAGTTTCCAGTAAGGCGTTTGCTTATTTCTGGTACTGATATTGTTTTACTGTGTGTCTGCAATTGGTAACTGTTAACAGCTGCATATCATTCAGTTAAAAATTGGGTATTCTTTATTGTCATTATAGGACTGAGGAAGTGATTTTAGTGAATCTGAAGCTGTGTCAATATTGATAGAGGTTGTATAAGGTGCTTGCATGTTGGGATTAGATGCCCACCCATTTTTCATCCCCCTTCCCCGTGTCTACTTGAATCCTGTTTTGGTAAAGATGGGATAAGATCTAAGATCCTACTTTGGGGCACAAATATTAATAGGGGATGATAGATTTCGACGTTGATTTGATGAATTTGGAGAAAACTTGTTGTAACTGTATGTGTTCTATGTGATCATCCTGACTAAACTCTATTAGGGCTGCATTCTTTGAAGAATTAAATACTATGCTTTTCGAAGTGTATGCCCCTGATGTTACGTGTTGAGTTCTTTTTGAGATATGTGATTTCTTATATAATGCGATGTTTCAGGAGAAAGGATCAGATACTGAAGACGATGATGATGGGCAAGACGACGATGATGATGAGGAAAATGGAGATGAAGAATAGAGATTAGGCTATTTACGATATTACTCCGAAGATTGTTATTTTGTGGTTGCAACATTTATGATTGTAGAGGAGGTGATATTATTACAAGAGTAGTACAGAGGATGCAGAATCTGACTTCTAATTATAGGTTTTCTGTAGTGGGTGTTTTTGGATTACTCTGTTTATCTTCTTTTTTTCATTTTTAAGTTCTTGTGCTTTTTCTTTTCTTTTTTTTTTTCCTCCAGAGTTTATTTCTATATGGCCCCTTCACTTTCATTCTACTTCAGACAAACTTTCAATCATCAATTTGATGATGTCATCATTATTAAACATGAGAGTTTTTTTTTTTTTTTTTTTTGGAATATAAGCATTGTGTACGTTAATTGTGCAAAAATGAGTCAATGATGGGGACAAGGAATATTATGATATTTGTACAAAGTTGTGAGTTGCGGACAATTAAATTTGGAAGCAGTGATACTATTCAGTAAAAGAAATCAAATTTAAAAGCAAACAACCCAAACCCAACGTGGAAAACAAATTTAGTTTAAAGTTTGTACCTTAAAGTGTCCCATTTCCGTAGCTTAATCTAATACATTAAACTTTAGTCTAGCATTTGTCTCGAAGCTAACTAATGTGATTGGTAATAGAGTATGCCGTCCTCGTCAGTGTAAAGAGCAAAATAAAACAACAGCCACACATAACTACAGTTGCAAGTTGCAGCATCAAATTTAATGGCCAATTCAGAAATCCCAACCATTGACCTTTCTCCTTTCTTCAACCTAGTTGATGATGATGAGAAGGGCAAGAAGAAAGTTAAAGATGCGATCAGCGAAGCTTGCTCTGAATATGGTTTTTTCCAGGTGGTGAATCATGGGGTGCCCCTGAATCTGCTCAACAAAGCAATGGAATTTTCGAAGACATATTTCAGGTTCCCAGATGAAGAGAAGCTCTTGTGCAGTCCTAAATCAGGTGCACCTCTTCCGGCGGGTTATAGCAAGCAGCCGGAGATCTCACCGGATAAGAACGAGTACATTCTGATGTTTCCTCCTCATTCCGGCAACAATTTGTTGCCTGGAAATCCACCCGGATTCAAGTACTTTCAACCCTTCTCTCCCTTATCTCATCAGTGCTAAGTTTAAATGTTCTGCTGATCTGCTCTATCTTTTTTTTGGTACTCCATATGTTCGGAATGATTGTGTTTTCACTTCTAATATAAATTGTATAAAAAATAATAATAGGAACTGGACAAAACAATCATTTTAGGACAAATATAATATATTATTTGTGTGGTCATTAAAATGTTGTCACATGTTACTTTTGGTCAAAATTTTTTGTTCAACACCATTCACCATTGGTCTTTCCATAGTAATAAGTTTTAACCACTGTATATGGACACCAAAATTTGCATAATCCATCTGTTTTTCTCATGGAGTCAAATTAGCACAGTTACATTACGCAGTACATCAGAAGTGACTCCTATAAAAAGTCTAATGGATGATTGTTTTACGAGTAAAAATTACGTTTATATATTAACAAAAAGTGACTGAGGAAAATAGATAGTGGTCACAATTCTAATCATTTACCTCAAATTTCTGTATAAAAATCAAGTTAGTTAATGTTATCTGATTGAGTAATCATGAGTAGGGAATCAATGGAAGAGCTATTCATTTATTTCTCCAAGGTTGGTGAACTTATAGAGAGCATCATAAATGAATGTCTTGGTCTTCCCAACAATTTTCTCAAAGAGTACAATGATGATCGGAGTTGGGATTTTATGGTGGCCTTGCATTATTTTCCAGCAACTGAGAAAGAAAATAATGGAATAACTGAGCATGAAGATGGAAATTGCATTACTTTTGTGGTTCAAGATGAAGCTGGTGGCCTTGAAGTTCGAAAGAATGGTCAATGGATTCCTGTCATTCCTGAACCTGGCAAAATAGTGGTGAACATAAGCGATGTGATTCAGGTATTTCCTCGAGTTCACTGTCCCAATTTGCTACTTACGCCGTCCTTAAATTTATTATCCATCATGCAGTTTCACGTTTACTACAATTTGAACTAAAACTTAAAATTCAAACTGGACAATAATTACGGAACGGAGGGAGGGAGTATAAAATTAACCAAATCGCTACTCCAACTGTAGTTATCATTCCAATCAAAGATGAATTGAGTTTTCAAGGTCCAACTTTGCGAATCAGGACTAAGGCAAATGTTCAAGTAAACGTACTCTAGTATAAATTGTTTCCTCTGTCCAAAAAAATAATTTGTATTCAGTAATTTTTTTTTTAATTTTTTCGTTAATCGAAATTACAGAATTTGTTCACTACCAAATGATAGACAGAATGGAGGTTTCCTCTGTATAGTTTCCAAAATCTCCAAGGACTTTGAAGGATAATTAATGTTGGTACAAAGTAGTGTATTGTTCTTATATTGGCATACATAACCTTGATTAATTCGTTTCAATTATTGCAGGTGCTGAGTAACAACAAATTTAAAAGTACTACTCACAGAGTGGTAAGGCCAAAAGGAAGAAGCAGGCATTCATTCGCATTTTTCTACAATTTAGTTGGTGACAAATGGGTGGAACCATTACCACAATTCACTACAGAGATTGCGGAGCCAGCAAAATACAGAGGATTTTTCTTCAAGGATTACCAGGCTTTGAGATTGAGGAACAAGACTCATCCTCCTTCTAACCCTGAAGATGTCATCCACATCACTCATTATGCAATTTCAACCCCATAAAATTATTTCTCTCCCGTCCCAGAAAAATAATCCGATTTGTTGAACTAAAGCAGTATATTAAACTGGAGGTATTTTATAGGTTGGAAGGAGTACTAAATTCATGTATGTGATCAATATTTGACCAGAGACTACTTTCATCATTAAAGTATATTGAGGGCAGAGTTGTAAATGGTGTAGCCTCCATCAACACATAGATTATGTCCACTCACACACTTAGCATCATCACTAGCTAAGTAAAGTGCTGCTTGAGCAACATCCTCAGCTTCCCAAATTACTCCTTTAAGATTGGCACTTGAATTCAAGGCATTTTGAAGAACATCTCCTCCCTCATCCCCAAAAAATCTCTTAGATAGAGGCGTCACGACGCCAGATGGCGACACACAGTTGACCCGAATGCCGTATTTCCCAAGCTCAACTGCCAAGTTTTTTGTTAGGCCTAAAACAGGATGCTGCGCCACCAAGGGATGAAGTTACGCTGCCAGTGGATACTATGCATCCGCTTCGCAATGGAATCATTACTCGAGCTGCATGCTTCATCCCGAGAAAAACTCCTACTAAATTCACCCCAATAACCCGCTCGAATTCTGTCTTTTCATTATTCACTATCTGAGGTTGTCTGAATGTCGTGTTGCGATAGTTCCCGTGTTGTTAAACATGATGTCCAGTTTTCCATAAGTCGCAACTGCTTTGTCAACAGCTCCTTCGATGTGATCCTCATTGGCTACATCACAATGAATGTAGAAGCTGTTTGATGAACCTAAACTCTTGCTTAATGTTTGTCCAAGGTTGTATTGGATGTCGGCAATCACAACTTTCGCGCCATGATTCCCGAATAATTTCGCCGAAGCTTCTCCAATTCCACTAGCTCCTCCAGTGATCAGAGCTACCTTTCCTGCTAACCTGCGAAACGTATAGGAATCACTAATCTCGCTCTTTATAAGACAAAATTAATTCAGCAAAATATTGACCAATTATGCTTTTCCATTTTTCTTTCCTAGCATCGCTCTACCATTAAGAGGAATCTCTCTAAACTTTATTATTATTATTTTTTAATCTGAGCAACAAAAATCAACCAAGAATAAACAAAAGAAAAATTATCAGGGATAATTCACCAAAAAACAGAAGAAAAATCATGAGAATGTTGTTCACTCAATATCTGTACTTACCATATGTAGATTATGGTAATCGGGGATGAACACATTACCTTCTGTAAGCTACTGAAAGTGACGAACTGGCTGCCATCGCTACTGAGATTTGAGAGAATCACTAAAAATGCCTTTGGTCCACCAAAGATAATAATTAAGTCCAAGGCATCTATGCAAGTATAATTGGGTTGTGGCTCAAAATTGATTCCTACAAAGTATGATAAAATGTCCCCATTGACTTGAGTGCGGTCCACCCCGCAGAATGAATCTCAGTCATTAGTTGGAAATGTAACGCAACATGTATTGTGCTATCATACCCTTTTGTTTTTTTTGTTTTTGTTTTTTTTTTTTGTGAACCGACAAACATGAAAATAACGTTAACATTTACACGTTTGAAATAACACAACACCCATACAATGAATTTTCTTGGTGGAGGGGGTATTATTCTACTAAAAAACATTGACAAAACATGCATAGCCAAACAAGCAAAACTAAATTTTCTACTAGCCAACAGTAATTACGTAAAATCTTAACTCGTCTAAAGACATTACTTTGAAATGTATCTCCTTTGTTTTCCTTTTTAACCTATGTTTTGAAAATTGGACCAAAAGGCAAAATGACAACTTAAGTAATTCACCGATTTATCGGTTTAACCGGTTTAAATCGGCTTTTAAAACTGGTAAAAATCGACTATAAAAATTATTAAAAAAAATTAATTTTCAAAATTTCAAAATTTCGTTTTAATCAGTACAGGTTCCTGGTCACGCCGCGATTTTGTCTGGATTTGATCGAGTTTGACCGGATTTTAAGTCTACCGGTTATTAATCCAAACCGGACCGAAAAGGCCTCTGATTCTCGGTCAAACCGGTTCGACTGCCTAGTCCGGTCCGATTTTCAGAACACAGTTCTTAACAAGTCTATGGAATCCAACAAAAAGTAATTTCCCTACTTCCTTCTCCTCAACTCCTCGAACAATATACCCCAAAAACTAATTCAAGATTATCAACGGTGCCAATCAAGATAGTCTCAAATAATTTGCTAAATCTTTCTGAGCATACATTTGTTCTTGTTTCTTAATTTCCACATACTGTGGCCTAAAGATTATAAATGAGAGTCTTATCGAAGAGGTTGAGGTGTATGTTAAAACCCCTTAGAACTTGAAAAAGGAGTGAAAGACATTTGTCCCATATTAAAATTGAGAAACCTACTTAATCAACATATATACCCCATGTGCTACTCTCTTCATTGCCAATTGGTTTTGAGGTTGAACCACATGTGGGTTTATATGGGGCTTCAAGAGTGCAAGAGGAGCTGTTGACGATATCTATGATCAGAACTTAGTTTCATACTAAATTTCAATTCGTTTATAAATCCTCACCCAGCGGGTAACAAAATTCTTGACATTGTTCACACTCCATATGATTTGTATAAACAAATTTCTCAGAAGCAAAATAGAGAATTTTTTGTTTCTCATCTTATAACGAATCTAAGATTTCGAATGTCTATAACTCCTACCACTATGAGCTGGCCATGGCTCTCTCGGGAGAATATTGTGATATTTAATTAAAAAGACTATCGAGACAATGGAAATCTCGAAGAGATGGTGAGACATACTATGGAATGTGCCTATTAAATTAAGATAGGCCTTCACAGCCCTCCAGAGTTTTGAAACGGCATGAAATTGGATACTTTCGTGGGGTCTTTCTAGCAAAGCAATCTTCTAGTTGAGTGATTGCATTCAATGGATTAGTCCTGTCCATTTCCAGTATGACATTGTCCTTAGATTCCCCAAGTATCTAGTTTAGATCCCCTAGATCATCATCTTCCTCAGCTGCAATGAAGTTGACTTGTTGCAGCTTACAAACAAGTCCAGGCCCTCATCTTTCTCCACATTTCCAACATAAGTTATTATTGTGGCTTGATTGGATCTCCTGAGGGGATATCCTCCTGAATGATTCATTACCTGATCTCTTATAACCTGAGTTACCCCCCTGGTTTCTATTAGGAGGTCCCTGGTGACTGATAGATTTTGAGAGACTGAGTACTCTGATTGCGGTTCTTAATGACCATTTCTTTTACTGCAAACTCTAAGGTCTTTTCTTGTACTTGAGCAATTTCAAAAACTCTCAACAAAGTAGGGGGTTCCAATAATTGAACCATTGGTTTAAGCTCCTCTCTTAAACCATTAATAAAGCTAGAAATGAAATAAGTCTCAGTCAAATGGGGATCATTACATAAAACCAAGGATTTCAATTCTTCAAACTTCTCATGGTAAGCCACTACAGTTCCTGTCTGTTGTGACTTATTAAATTCTTCTATTTCATTCATTCCTCCTTTTTCACCAAATCTCTTCATCAGTTCTTTTTCGAAATCAGACCAAGCAACTAACCCTATAACCCTTTTTAGACTTTGATACCATAAATCTGCTTTCCCCTCAAGATATAACTCAATAGCATCCATTTTAGTAACATCAGAGATACTATAAATACTAAAGTACTTGTCACATTTCCTCAACCATTTACGAGGATTTTCTCCATAGAAATTAGAAAGTTCCAACCTTGGTTGGTTAAGCCATGAATTCTTAGCATTTTTATCCCTCCAAGGACTGGGAGACTCATCTTCCAGGTTGACTTTAGAAACACCTGAAGGGCTGGGTAACAGAGGTGACTTCTTGTTATGCAGGGTTCTTTTGTTTTCATCTTTCTACAAAACCTGTAAAAGACTTGATAAATGATTGCATAGATTAGCAAATTGTTTTGCCTGTTGCTCGATTTTTTGTCAAAGTCACCTTGGGCTCCCATCTCAAAACCAATTGGCTGTGAGTGGGTTGACCTTTGGCACTTATAAACATGTGACAGATCCTTCACGACACCGATGTGGGATTCTTTGTCCCAACACCCTCCCTCAAGCCCAATGGGGTATTTGGCCTATTGGGGTTGCACAACACAACATAATTCACCAGATATACTACTGGGTCAATCAACAAGCCCGTACACACGGGTACATACTCCGGATATACTGCCGGGTCAGTCCACAAGCCTGCACACACGGGTCCATAGTTATTTAGGTCCATAGATCGTGGGCTCTGATACCATGTCAAAATATATAAGTATATAAGTATATAAGTATTTTGGGGTATATATGTTGAGTTCAAGAGTCTTCATTCATCCATGTGGGACAATGGAACATGAGGTCAATTCTTTCTTTCATTCATTTAACACGCCCCTCTCAAGCCCAATGGGCTTGGACGGGTAATCTTATATTTTTTTGATTTTTTTTTTTCAGTCTTGCGATCGGTTTTTTTCCGGATAAACCATCGCCTGCCGGGCCAGTCAAAGTTCAAAGTCAAACCCCAGATTTCTTCCGTGGGTTGACCAAAGTTTCAAGACCTAATCTGAGTCAGTCTACCTCGCCCCACATGTCCTACACGTCCGAGGATTAAAACCCGCTCTGATACCATCTTGAAGACCCCATATAAGCCCACATTTGGTTCCACCTCAAAATCAATTGGTTGGGAGTGAGTTGACTTTGGCACTTAAGATTAGATGTAGAAGGGAGAAGCTGGAAAAGAAGGAGTTTCCATTTCATAAATTTTTCGAATGAATCTCAGCATTTGATTCTAGTACATGATATAGCCAAATGATTCCTTCTAATATGATTAACTCAGGTGATAACTCAATAAAATAAAAAGTAGAAAGGACAAGATTAACGGTAACAGACAATTAAGGATTTAGTACAATTTATCATCTATAGTACTTAATTAAAGCAGCATACAAGTAACTTACGTGTCAGAATCACAATAAAAATTTTCTCGTCAAAAATCATTTTCAGTACAAAATTAGTTTTGACACGTGGCACTAACTATTCAAAAAAAAAGGATGTAATAAATAAATAAATAAATTCTTTAATTATAACTACATACTAATCTCTTAATTATATCTCTATTTTAATTCCTTAAAACATTAACATTGCGTTGATAAAATCAAATGTCAAAAAATCCCAATAAATACGTATGTTAGTTATCGCTGAATCGTACACAATAACTGTCCAGATTCATCACTAATCCACAATCCTAAAATCACTCAAATTATGTTCCAGAAATCGCTCAAATTTATTGATGTGATTATCTTTGCAAAGTAAACATCCCAAATCAAAACTGAAATTTTAAATTCGAATATCAGAAACAAAGAGGAACACTTCTATCTCCAGTATGGCCGGTTCAGAAGAACCCTAAGGTCTCGTAAGCTCTCTGCCTAGGAAAAAGAAAAAAGAAAAACCCTCCGCCGTTCAGCAATGACCTTCGTTAGGCCCTTAATTTGATTGTCAATTATTGGTTTAGTTTGTATTTGTTATTTATTTTATAAGAGAAGAACATGTAGAAAACAACCATTGTGATTCATTTGCTCTTAAAAGGCATAGTGAAGAAGGGGGTCAAGAAATTTAAGGTGGTGGCTGCAAAAGAACCAAGACTTATGAGAAGCTTTGCAAGTTGTCTTCTCTATTCCCGCGGTACTCTAGCTATGGAAAGCTATTTCCCCTTTTTTTTGTCTATTGTAAGCGGTTTTTCAGATGAGTAAATGATTAATTTGTGGGATTTTCAACCAGAAGTTAAGTGCATGTTGTCTTATCGAATCAACCAAGGTGATTATTTCTATATAGAATTTGTATAATACTTGCATTTACAAGTAGTAATGATTGAGGGGTTGCTAGTTTTAACTGGATTTCATTATTTCAACTCTTTCAAGGTCTTGAATTAAGAATTTGTTAGATTAATGATTTCTATTATATTGAAACAAATGGAACTGAAAACATTATCGTAATCCTTTCCAGAATGAATTCTTTAATGGACTTTTGTTTTTCCTATTGTATTTCCCTTTGTCGAATTGGATCTCAAATTTTTGTACCCGTTGAAGCCGTGAAGGTGAATTAGTTAAACTCCGTAGTACAAAGAAGTTAGATGTGATTTTTTTCTTTATAAATGATTTCTCAACATTTAATCGAATTTCTCCCCTTTAATGAACATACTCGAGATATTGCAGATATCTGCAAGAATTTCAAAACCCCCCAAAGCAACCACAAAATGATCTCTTTCGAGGTATATATGCTCATGATAGCATGTCCGATTTATCTCCATCATAACTCATAGAAATGTGAAGAGTTTTGGTCTTAAAATCAGATTTGAAATTGACATTAATAAGGTTTGTGAATGCGGAATATGATAATAGATAATTGTGATTTTTGGATGTTATTTGGTTATTGACATTTAATTCTGCTTCATTTTCTCATGAATTTTCCATTGTTCTTATTGATATGTTTTACAGTGCAACAGCCTAAAGCAACCACCATTCTAGATTGGAGAAAATGGGCATCAACAAAGCTTTTCCTGGATCATTTTGCTTCTTAGATAGGAGTTTAACCATCTAGAAAGTTCCAAATATGTACTTAGGCCAGTATCATGGTAATTTAAGGTAATATATATAATGGTTGTCAGGTAATTATACCTCTAATAACTGTGTAACTAAATAAGTACCTTACCTCTTACAGTTTTGTTTTGTTGTTATTTGGCCAAAACAAAATTTAAATTTTCACCTAAATGTCATACATTATTTACCAATCATTGAGAAAATAATTTGTAATAAGAAAAACAAATAATTCCACCACAAACTCTATTTTGCATTCATTGATGAGAAAATAATTTGTAATGAGAAAAAGACATAATGTCAATTCGAACTCTATTTTGCTATCACTAATAAAGTAATTTGCTCATTTGAGATATGAGATGGGATGCAAAATAGAGTTTAAAATTATTGATTTTTGAAAAAATAATTAAAAGACTTAAAACACAAGCGCTCTCGGGCATTGGCCCGAGCAAGCATCTAGTTTTGTATGAAGAAAGCTTCTAGGAAACTTTCGCTCTGCTTGGTTCCCAATTAAGCCATACGGCGACGTTCCAGCACCTAAATTTCAAAATTGAAATTATCCGAATCTTCAACCCGTCTGAATAACCCGACTTGCATGACATAAAAATTCAACACGTGAAGCCCCTGAAAAAAAAAGCAACCAGGCACCAGTAAAGAAAAAACTTTGTGGCCCAAAAAAACAAAAACCAAACACACTGCAGCCAACTTCAGTTTCATAAACAGCAAGTCAGCAACCAAGGTATAACCACTATGTGCTCGATTAATTTTTACATTAACCGCACAAATGATCACTACCACAATAAATGATGGGATGATGATGATGGGAGGGTGGTTGATGATCTGGGGAGGGGGGTATGATGGCCGGCCGAAGGAAGCAGAAGAAGAGGGGTGATTATTTTTTTTAAATTTTTTTATTATCCTTATTTTATATTACTTTCAAGCAGGTAAATGCCATTTTGAAGACTTATCTAAACATTTTGAATGTACAAAAATTACTCAAGAGTACTATTTAATTTGGTCCTAATGGTCATGCTCAACAATTTGTTGGCCGGCATCTACTTGCTCCTTTAAGTTGAACCATATAATTACAAAATCTTAAACTATGATAACAGTGCCCTATATAAATGTAGGCACTGTTTTTTTTATTTTGGATGTGTTTTCAGTAAAATAAGTTCGTCAAGAAAATCACTGAAAGAGGTTTATTTTGTCTTTTCTTTTTTGGATGAGCATGTTTTGTTGAAAAAAGTTCATAAATATAACTTCATTGAAGAGATTGATAATAAGTGAATGAATGGTGTTATATAGAACTCACACTATAATTATATAGAGAATGATTTATCAGGTCCGTAGTTATAGGTGTCTTGTCAAGTCAACTCATTAAAATGTGTTCTATATAGGTTTTTAAATCCTACTCCATTTGTCATGAGTGTTTAATTACATAAAATTTCAAAATTTCAGTCTCTGTTGGTCAATTTTAAACGTATATTATTACTATAAATTACATATTGTTCTGGGGGTTTATGAAATTTTCTACGTACCCAGTGATCCTTACAAGATCCATCATGTAATTTTTCTCTAAGTTAAAATGCTCATCCGTAACAAAGGCGTCATTGTGATCTTATGGGTTTAGGTCTTACTGAACATACGCGTCCAATCCGCTATAAACCTATTTCCAAAACATTATTGTGAGATCATAAACTATTCATGAAATGAGTACTAAAATAGCGACAACACCAAAAAACAAGCAGTAAAATAAAAAATTGCCTGCAAAGGAAAAGAAAAGGAAAGCTTAAAAAAGGTATAGACGTTGTACAAAACGTTTTTTTTCCTACGCGGCCCGGGGTATGAAACGGTCTGAATTTAGTTGCTATCAGTTAGACATTTTTTAAAAGTACTTTACTTCTGATTTCTTCCGGGAAAATTGACTCAATTTTGTATTTTGAAAACGTAATGTTTTTTTTTTTTAATGCAGATATATCACTTATATTTAAGAAAACTCCCAAACTTTTGTAGTCGAATTTCAAGAAGTAAACTTTAAGAGTCAAGTCTTACACTATTTACCTTAATATATATACTGATGTTTCATAGTGACGTTTCATACTTTAACTTCAAGATTTGTTTCGTTTTCCTTTTAAATATAGATATAAAGCCGATCGGATTTGAACTGTGGACTACGATGAAGTTGAGCTTTCACTTGTCAATTTCACTATTTCCGGAATACCATATTTCATAGCAACTGTTGTTTACTTTTGATTTATTTTAATCATATTTTGGGGAAAAACCCTGACCTGTAGTAGGGAAGCATGGCATTCGATGTCCTTATGCCTGGCATTAATGAATACACCAAGCAACGTAATTATCAGATGTCTTTCTCTGATCACAACATTTAGATTTTTTTTAATTTTCTTTTTATTAACGTATGATGTACCCAGTTTGACCATAGAGAAATTCTCTCAGATAAAAATCTATCAACAATTATTTGTCAAGGCACTAACTTGAATTCATGACCTCTTTAATTGAGTATATATAAGTTCCTCACCGTTCGCCCAAGCATGAATATAGATTACATTATCTTGACTCCTGAGTGCAATTGTTTGCTTCATATTTTCCACATCTTTCATAGAATCCTTCTTTTGAAAGGAATATTTTAAGTTCCAACTTTCTTTCAGTTCTCTTCTCCTCATCCATTAATAATCATTTTGTAACGTCTCAATCTTAATTTCTTTTTCTTTTTCTTTTTTTTCCTTTTCCTGCACCTTTGTTTCGAGGGACTATGTGATAATAATCTCCTTGACGAAGTACATATTGGGGTTTCCTTTGAATTTTACATAATTTCTGTTGCTTGTAAAAGAAAAAAAAATTGAAATAAAATATAAAAATGGAGAGGCGTGAATTGCTGTTAAATATGACTGAAATAAAAAGCCAGTTTTCTGGTCCTTTGGGTGAGATAAGGCAAGTTGAGGTATGCATGTATATTGCATTAGCCACAGTGTCCGGCCTTTGTGGTTTTGGTTCTTTAAGACGCAGTTCCAATAATGAATTATTGCGTTACTCAATAATGGGAGCTTTTCTCTTTTCTTTCAGCTTGATCACCTTCACCATTGGCCAAATGCTCTCTTCCCCTTATTATTATAACTTGTTTTACCCTTTTTGGGCAACATTTTTGGTTCTACTATATGGGAATCCTCACAGGATCTCTACATATAGTCTTGAGGACAATGATCAATGGAGAAAGTATCAATTCACATTCATTATCCTGATGTTCGGGGCTGCTTCAGTTATGGGTACACAAAGATATCTTTTTCCATTTGCTTCATTCATGGTGACATCGATCATTATGGTTTTTGTATCATCTGGAAAAGGAGCAGAAAGAGCGGAAGCTCTTGCTTTGGCGAGTAAGGCAGGATTCATTCGAGGAACCAAACTTATTGCAGATTTCATGTGCTACGAGCACGAATTAGGTCAACAACTTGTTGATCCAATACATTTAAGGGGTTACCACTATCTTGTGGCTTATGAGGATAAAGTTCCTTTTCTGGTGTATAAGTATCTAACTCGTAAGAAAAAGAGGCTAAACATCTCGCGCGATGAAGTTGTTACGATTGAGAAAGTTTGGAGCTGTGAAGGGATGCTTTTGAGCCCAACTGGTGGAGATCCAGATTCAAAGCTAAAGGATATATGCCTCTCTTATGCGTTGTATAACCTTTTATGCAGCCATTTTGCTGGTTTTTCTCAACCTCAACCGTCGCGTGATAAACAATGGGTGTTGGTCCGTGAAGGGTTCCTCCAAAATGTTGAAAACTGCGAAAGACCTTTTCGAGTGATTGAAACAGAACTCGGATTCCTCTATGATCGTTTATACACAAAATATGCGTTGATATTCAAAAAACCAATCCGAACTTTATGTAGGTCGGGATTTATCATTGCTGCATGTTTTGTGCTCCTCTGGTTCTTTTTGAAGCAATACCCTTCGTATGCCTCTAAATTTTCTGGAGCTGTGGAAAACGAAAATCACACAATAGAATCAAGGTTGGAGGAGTATAAGCTTGCCACTAAAATAGCCGTGGGAGTTGTCATTACCTTAGAGATTCTACATCTTGTCTTATTCGTTATCTCTGACTGGGGGAAATTGTTGATTCTGTGCAAATATGTTCAGAAACAATCTTGGAGAGATAATAGATTATTTGAGCAATTTATAAGAGTTTCATGCGACATTTCGGGCCAAAAAAATTGTTGGGGAAGGGAACTCGGACAGTACTCATTCTTAGATTCATTTCACCGATATCCTCCAATGTGGATCTATAATTGGTTCACCGCAAAATTTCTCTTCCTGGAGAATCCAGGGAGAGGTTGTGTTGGGAAGACATTTGTGAAATTGTCCACAGAAGTTCAAGGATCAGTTCTTTCTTTAACAAAGAGAAAGGGTCGGCGATTAACCAAAGGTATCCAATCCTTGCGAGAGAATGGAGTGAGAAACCATGAGTTGTTTTCAGCGTGCCAATACGATACAACTACGCAAGTGATCATGGTGTGGCACATTGCCACGAGCCTTTGTGAGATTCATCATGAAAGATCAGGAGATAACACCAACATCTCAATCACATTGTCCAAATACTGCGCCTACTTGGTTGTGTTCGCTCCACGATTGTTGCCCGATCATTCCTACGTCACAGAATGTATATTTAAGGAAACAGTAAAAGAAGCAGTGGAGGCTCTTAAAGGTTGTTATAAGTCTACAGAGAGTAAATACACCAAAATTATGGCAGTAGCCGATACAAAAATGCCAATGGAGAACAGGTCTATCCTAGAAGCTGGAGCCCGGGTTGCTAGGTTGTTGGCTGAAGAAACTGGAGATGATGTTGAGAAAATGTGGAAAATATTGGCCGACTTCTGGACAGGGTTGTTGTTGTTTGTTGCCCCTTCAGATGATATTTCAGCGCATGCTGAACATTTGGCTCAAGGAGGTGAGTTCGTGACACACTTGTGGGCTTTGCTTTTTCATATTGGTATTGTCAAGAGAGATCACATTGAAGTAGTGAACATGTGATGGCTTCTGTGCTTTCTGAGTTATAAATTGCTGATAGTGTATATTTCTCTTGTTAATTTTCTTTCGTGCTTTTCAACTACATGTTGCCAATATCCAGCATTAGTTCCATTTTAAAAATAAAAAATAAAAAATACTCTTTTTTTTTTTGTGGTAAGAAGCGTAAGAAGAAGACTTACACCAAGCCTAAGAAGATCAAGCACAAGCAAAAGAAGGTTAAGCTCGCCGTGCTCCAGATCTTTCTTTTTAACTAAAAATTGTACTCCCTCCGTCCCATAATTATTGTCCACTTTGCCCAAAAAATTTTGTCCCAAAATTATTGTCCAATTTGACTTTTTATGGATCAAGTTACACATTTGTCCTTAGTAAAAAATATTATCCATAAAATCTTAGTGGTTAAACAATTACTTATGTAGGGGTATATCCGGTTGTTTAAGGTAAAATATAGTTAAGTTTGACAAAAAATAAAATCTTTTATTTTAGTAAAACTGGACAATAATTATGGGACGGAGGGAGTACAATAAAATGAACTATTTTTTTCTCCAGCAAATTTTTCCTATCACTAAATTTCTCTTAACGGTTCATACGTGGATCGTTTAGGCTTAAGCTGAATTTCTCCTTTCGCCTGAAATTTGGCGACAATAATTCGCCGAAATTTAGATTTTGATCGTTTTGTTAATGTTTACATCTCCTCTTAATTTACTTTAGGAAAGTTGCTCAGTATGAAGGGTAACTCAAACGCAATGCCCTCTTTAGTTTGGTTTTTCCTTATTTATAAAATTGGAGGCATGTCGCCAGTACTATCCTGATTAACTAACAAAAAGAAAAGTTAAGGATATATAATTCATTTCCCTTAATGAAGCAAACTACGTCAAAGTTTACAAGCTCAACAGTTGTAGAGATGTCAATGGCTCGTTTCTTTTCTACCTCAAATATTGTCCGTGATTCTTTATCATCTGCTAGGCGACATGGACAAACTTCAATTGGGAAAGACAAACCTGCTTTTCCATAAATGATTTTTCCAGCCCTGATAAAAAAGAGTATTTTTAAGCAGGTGGGATTTGTCATGATGTAGGATTGCAAAAAGAAAAAATCATACTATTACATTCGTATAATACTATTTTACAATATGATCGGGAAAAGCGGCCATATAATAAGTTGCGACATTTTCATTAATTTGTTTTTACCATTTTCCTTTGAAATTCTTTCCTTTTCCGTACGATGTAAGCAGATAGTTTAATCACAAATCAACCCTTTGATAGATGACATGGGATGAAATTGTCCGATGGAGTGTTAATTTTTCCTACTGTCGTCATTGAAAAAATTTGCAATTGCAAATTATAATGTGAACTCCATACGTTCGTGCTACGAAAAGAGTATTTCATTACATCATTAATGGTACACACATGACTTTTTCTACTTGAGCAATTTTTATTTAAGGAGTCGATGCATTTCCGCGCTCGTCATTTTCTCGAATATAGCCCTGAAATTCAAGATTGTCAACTACCAATCCAGACACCAATCTAGACAGTCTCAAATTAATCAGCTATATTGCTGAACGTATTTTTCCTTCTCTTTTAATTCCTAAATATTCTGGTTTAAGGATTATAAGTGGATTCCAATCAAAGAGATTGATGTGGAAGAAGCTGTTGACTTTACTATGTTTCACATGATCTGAATACACTGATTTTCCAAAAAGATACTCCGTAGTAGCTTTCTTTCCCCTTCGTGCAACAAAACTTAATGTTTCACTTAGAATTCCTATTTGTTTTTAAGGAAGGTAAAGGTGTTGGGGTTTAATCCGGAAGAGAAAACCCGACATGCAGCTCAATAAGTAAGATAAGACTTATCTGGACTCAGAAACTTAAACTAATGGGTTGCCACATGACCCTCAACATTCTCTCCCGTCATGGACAATCTCCACATCGGGCCTCCGAATTATCTTAACAAGTTCAAATCTGTACTCCACCTGAGTAACTGGGCCGCTCATACATTTCCGCTCGTAGTGGGCCTTTGACTGTCTAGGTTTAGTCAGATCAATCAAGATAATTTGGGCTAAATCACCTACCTAACTGGCCCAACCTGGGCTCTGATATCACTGTTGGGGACTAATCCAGAGGGGAAAACCCAACATGCAGCCCAATATGTAAGATAAGAATGATATGACTGATAAAAAATGGGTTGATATGCACAGGAAGACTATTGGTAATATTCGACAGTGGATTGATCAAAGTGTGTTTCATCACTTTTCGGGAGAAACAAAAGTTGATGAACTTGGGGAGAAAATCTAGAATATGTACTGGAAGAAGTCCAATATTAATAAATCATCTGCGCTGAAACAGATTACCAGGTTGAGGTACAAAGATGGTGCTAGTATGAATGAGTACTTGAGTTCGTTCCAGGGTTTCTTGAACCAGGAAGTAAATGTAGATTTAAAGTTGGATGATGAGGTGCAAGTTTCGTTATTGTTTAGTTCTCTTCCAGACAGTTGGAACACTTTGGTAGTGTCAATCAGTAATTCAACCCATGATGGTGTCTTGACCTTTGATCAGGTCAAAGAGGGTTTGATGAATGAAGAAGTCAGGAGAAAAGGGCAGAATATTGATTTTGAGTCGCAGGCTCTAGGACAGAAAAGTCAGACAGAAGAGGGAGAAGTAAAATCAGAGGGTCACGTGATCGGAATGACAAGTCCAGGGGACGGTCTAAATCCAAGAAAGATATCGTGTGCTACTATTGTCAAGGGAATGGACACTTTAAGAAGGAGTGCAGGGTTCTCAAAAGAGAACTAGCAGTGAGAAAAGGTAAAGGCAAGAAAGATGAATCAAGTGATGATTACACTACTGCAGTATTAATTACCAGTGATGTATTTGTGTACTATGATGATGATACAATTAATGTTGCGAGTCGCGACAGTGATTGGTTCGGTGATTCATGTGTGTCTTATCATGTGACGCCTCACAGACACTTCTTCACCTCTTATACACCTAGAGATTTGGGTCGTGTAAGAATGGGCAACCAAGTCTCATGCGATGTTGTCCGCATGGAAGAGGTGCCATTGGTAACGAATATAGGTTGTAATCTTGCCTTGAAAAACGTCAGACATGTTCCGGATATGTGTCTGAACTTTATTTCCGTTGGCAAACTTGATGATGAGGGTTATCATAGCACTGAAGGTGTTCGCCGTTGGACAATTACCAGAGGGAATTTTGTTATTGGTAGAGGAAAGAAATTGAACTCTTTGTATGTGTTGAATGCAAAGTTGAGGAATGGAGAGGTGAATGCAACTCACAATGCCTACATTGATCTCTGGCACAGAAGACTTGGACACATAAGTGTCAAGGGGCTGCAGATTCTTGTTAAGAAGTAATTTCTCCCTGAGGTGAAAGGTACTGCTCTCGAACCTAGTGTTGACTGTATCTATGGTAAACAATATTGGGTTTCCTTTCAAAATTCTCTTCCATCTAGAAAGTCCAGTCCTATAGAGTTAGTTCATACAGATGTATGTTACATGAAAGATAGGTCGTTGGGTGGTGCATTGTACTTTGTTACTTTCATTGATGACTATGCTCAAAAGGTTTGGTGTATCTAAAGATCAGGTATTAGATGTGTTCAAAGAGTTTCACCTTAGAGTTGAAAGAGAGACTGACAAGAAGTTAAAGTGTGTTCGAGCAGATAATGGTGGTGAGTACAGGGGTCCGTTTGAGAAGTATTGCCGAGACCATGGCATTAAACTTCAGAAGAGTGTTCCGAAGACTCCACAGCAGAATGGTGTGGCAGAAAAAATGAATAGAACTATTACCGAAAAGGTTAGGTGTATGCTTACGAATGCAAAGCTGCCTAAATCTTTTTGAGGTGAAGCCATGCAGACAGCAGTTGATTTAATCAATCTATCTCCCTTAGTTCCGTTGGATGGCGATCTATCACGGCGAGTTTGGACAGGGAAAGATGTCTCATTTGGACATTTGCGAGTTTTTGATTGTCGTGCCTTTGTTCATATTCCCAATGACGAAAGGTCGAAACTTGATGGCAAATCCAAGCAGTGTGTATTCTTGGAATATGGCAATGATGATTTTGGGTACAAACTTAAATATCCTGTAGAGAAGAAAGTTTTTAGAAGCAGAGATGTGATCTTCTTTGAAGACCAGAACATTGATGATATGAGAAAGGGCGAGATACCAGAACCTTCACAAATAATTCCTGTTGATCTGATCCAGTTCCTCCACAATAAGATGATTCTCCAATAAGGGGGAGCTGAGACAGAGCAGAATGATGAGTTTGATGATGATTCTGCTACTGAGACAGAAACACCACTGGTTTCATCACCTCCTGTTCAGCCTAGGAGGTCCACCAGAGACAAGAGACCTTCCACCCGATACAGTGCTCATGAGTATTTGTTGCTTACTAATGGGGGAGAGCCAGAATCATATGAAGAGGTTCTTAGTCATGAGCAAAAAGATCAGTGATTAGCAGGCATGCAAGATGAGATCAAATCCTTGCATGAGAATAACACGTATCACCTGGTGAAGCTGCCTTAGGGCAAGAGATCAATCAAGAATAAATGGGTGTACAGACTGAAAACAAGTGAGAACAGCTCGCAACCGAGTTACAAAACCAGATTGGTTTTGAAGGGATTCAATCAGAGAAAGGGTGTAAACTTGGATGGGATATTCTCTCCTGTTGTAAAGATGTCTTCGATCCGAGTTGGGCTCGGGATAGCAGCTAGCTTGAATCTTGATATTGAACAGTTTGATGTGAAGACATTCTTCTTGCATTGTGATTTGGAAGAACAGATTTATATGGAGCTTTTGGGTCCAGATGGGTCTTTACTTACTTATTGAGCTGTATGTCGGGTGTTCTCCTCCGGATAAATCCCCAACAGTGGTATCAGAGCCCAGGTTGAGCCTGTTGGGTGGGTGATTTATTCCAAATTATCTCTGTTGATCTGACTGAATCCAAGCAGTCAAATGCTCACTACGAGCGGAAACGTAGCGATGGGCGGCCTATATAGTTACTCAGGCGGAGTACAGATTCGGGCTTGTTAAGATAATTTGGAAGGCCGATGTGGAGATTACCCATGACGGGGGAGAATGTTGAGGGCCATGTGGCAAGGGTTGTAAATTCCACATAAGGAGACATGATGACATGTGAATCAGTTAATAAGTAAGATTAACTCAGGACCCATTAGCTTGAGCTTTTGGGTCCAGATGGGTCTTTTCTTCCTTATTGGGCTACATGTCGGGTTTTCTCCTCCAGATAAATCCCCAATAAGGATTTCTTTTCTTTTCTTCTTGTTTTTTTTAATTCCATATGGGCTGTTTACTTGGTTTTATATTATGAAAACCCTGACAGTATCACTGCATATAGTAGTGAAGATAATGAACAATAGAGGAAGTTGAGCTTGACATATGTTAATTATTTGTTACACATGGAGTGTTAAATATGTTACACTTGGAGTGTTCAGTTTTATTATGATATTTGTTTCGGCAAGAAAGATTATAGATAGAACTGATGCTATTGCTTTTGAATGGTAGACAGATTAAAGGAAGAAAACCTATTGCAGACTTCATGAGCTACGAGTTTTCCAAATTAGATCAATTACCATGTATCTGATCCAGATTAAGATGTTGCCATAATCTCTTGATTGGTGGGAATGAAATGTTTTTTATTACTACAAGCTCTCCACAAGGTAATAAATGATTAAACATCGAGCAAGATAAAGTGATTACAGTTAAGAAGGTTTGGAGTTGCGATGGAAAACTTCTGAGCCCAAATGGAGATCCAGAACCAAAGAGGAACCATGTTTGTCACTCTTTTTCATTGGACAAAGTTCTGTGTTGCAATTTTCCTGGTTTGTATTTTTCTCGATTCGCACTCGACTAGCAATGGGAATTTTTTGAAGATGGGATTTCTCGAAATGTCAAAAACTATGAAAAACCTTTATGGATGAAAATGAACTTGCATTCTTATATTATGATTTCCACATGAAACATGCTTTATTCTTCAGAAAGCCATTGAATATGTAGTATTGATTTGGCTGGGTTTCTGCTTCCAGTTTTCGTATCCAGCACTTGTTTTTGACGCAGCACCAACATTCGTGTAACTTAGTTTTCTAAGTTGCAGGAAAATCACAAAGTTAAACGTAATCTGGATGATTATGTGCTTACCACTAATTTTAATATCCAAGTTGCGGTAGCCTTAGAGGTTTTGCAGGTAATTTTATTCATTATAACAAATTGGGGAAAACTGTTGCTTCTATGCGTGGAGAAACAATCATAGACAGATAACGTGTGTTGATTGAGCAACTTGTTAGAGTTTTATGTAGCATCCCATCTTGAAAGTCGTTGGGGAAAGGCAACTCGGCCAAGATTCCTTCTTGGACTCATTTCATAAATCCTCAACGGTTAATGGATAATTATATCACTAGAGATTTTTTTTTCGAGAATCCTCGAAAAGGGTATACAGATGTACTTTTGTTAAATTGTCTCTTGAGCTTCAAGGGGAGGTTCTTGTTTGAAATTGATAGGATATATAAATATAGTCACGGCTAGGGTTATTGTAATATTGTACTATATATATGATGTTGTACACACATTTGGTATCATCCGCTCCTTCCTAGGCCGTAATAATCTTAGTTTTTGTTTTTCCGAAGTCTATTCTAGCTTCCGCCGCTTCTCCCCTTTGATCAAATCTCTAATCACTTGCTTTGATCAAGTTTCCACCTTCCTGCTTCCTAGGATCATGTTTTCCCTCTGATCACTTAGTTCAGTCATTTGATTACCTCTCATCCGCTGCTCCTTCTTCTCCGTTGTACCGCCGCCAAGTACCAAGTTTAATTGCTGCTGCTTTCTTCATCAACAACGCACCAGCAGCCATCATCATCATCAATCATCCTCTTTCTTCTCTATCTCAGCAGCCAATGTTCCGTGCGCACTGCCGCTGCTCTTCCTAAACCCACCCTCCACGGCCGCCGCAGTTCTCTTCTTTGCGGTGCGTATTGCTGCTGCTTCCTGTTGCTATTTTCGGCTGCTGCTGTTTTGTCTCGGTTGGCGCCGCTTTGCTGCTGCTGTTTTCTCTCGGTTGCCGCCGCTCTGCTGCTGCTGTTTTGTCTCAGTTCCTGCGGATTATTTTTCTTCTTCTTCTTTGCCGGATTCTGACCGGCAATCTCTTTTTTGGTTGAGAAAAAAAAAGCAAAAAAATAAAATAAAATTCCTTCTTTGTTTGATCTTCTTCGTTTGCCTTTCACGTCCCTGCTGCTATGGCAAATTCGGCCGCCTCCGGTGTCACCGGAACTCCATCTTCTGATCACCTTCAACCCACCCCCAACACCGCAACCCGGCCACCCTCTTCTTCTCCTCATCCGGCCATTGGTTTTTCAAATATTAAGAACTACATCACCCCTTTTCTTGACTTCACCAACTACATGCTTTGGAAGGAACTCTTTCACCTGTTTTCCGCGGCCATGCCGTCATGGGTCACATTGACGGTTCAACTCCTTGTCCACCGGCGACTCTCGCTGCCTCTGATGGTTCTTCCACTCCCAATCCAGTTTTTCAATATTGGACCCAAATTAACTCTATTGTGCTCTCGGGATTCAAGCCACTGTTTCTACTGAGATCTTGCAGACTATCGTTAAGCCCAATTCCACCCTCACAGCCCGAGATGCCTGGCTTACGATCGAGAAGCTGTTTCATGACCAACTTGGCTCTCGGCTTCTCCATCTGAAACTGCAATTCCACAGCTTGAAGAAGGGTGATTCCACAATCAATGATTATGTCACTCAATTGAAGATGTTGGCTGACTCTTTGACCGCTGTCCGTTGTTTCATCTCCGACTCTGATTTGGTTCTGCAAATTTTCGCCGGTCTTCCATCTGATTATCAATCCGTCTCCACCACCATCAGCCACAAAGTCCCTCTTCCTACCTTCGTTGAGGCTCGTTCGATGCTGTTCTTGCATGAGGTGCAGCTTCAAAACGTGGCCCCTCCTTCTTATCCCGCTGCAACCACGGCCTTGATGGCGGCTGCTTCACCTGGTTCTTCTCAGCAGCCGATGTCCACTTCTCCTTCTCCTGTTTCATCTAGTCGTGGCCGTGGAAGGGGTCGGGGCTTCCAGAATTCAAGAGGCCGAGGCCGCGGGCGTGGTCGCAATCAATATTTTGGTCAGTCCTCTTCTCCGTTTTATCACTCTTATTCTTCTTATCCGGCTCCCATGTTTACTCTCAGGCAGCGTGCTCCCTTTCTTCTTGGACTGCCTCCTTCTTCCTCGTCCAATTTGGGTCTTGTTCGATGTCAATTGTGCCACCAGTTTAATCATTCTGCCCGAGAATGCTATCAATTCCAACACCCCGCTTATTTTGTTGATCAACATAATCGGCTTTCTGTCTGTTGATTCTTCTTGGTATATGGACACGGCTTGTGGTAATACTATGACTCCCAATCAAGGTACTCTTACTAATTCCAAACCCTATCTTGGTTCTACTCGAGTTGTGATTGGTAATGGTTCAAATTTACCTATTATATCTGTTGGTACACTTCCTTGTTCTCAATTTCGCTTTCCTAGGATTTATAATGTCCCTTCACTTACGAAAAATCTTGTTTCTGTACGTCAATTTGCAACTGAAAATCAATGTTTTATTGAGTTTGATCCCTTTGGTTTTTCTGTGAAGGATCTTTGGACGAGGAACCCTCATCTACGTTGCAATAGTGTTGGTTCCCTACACTTTCCCATCCACCCTTTTGGATCAATCTCGCGCACCGTCTTCTTCATCATGTCCAGCGTTCGCTGCTTCCATCTCTTCTCATGTCTGGCATCAACGCCTTGGTCACCCCAATTCTTCTGTTTTATCTAGATTAGTGTCACATCGCCACCTTCCTGGTTTGGTGGTTTCCTCAAATAAATTTAGTCTTTGTCAGGCTTGTCAAATTGGGAAGCATCATAAGCTCCCTTTTATGCCTTCTACTTCGGTTACTTTCAAAGCTTTTGATTTAATACATACCGATGTTTGGACTTCTCCATGTCTTTCATTTAGTGGTTTCACGTATTTTGTACTTTTTCTTGATGATTTTACTCATTATTTATGGGTGTATCCACTTAAAAATCAACCTGAGGTACCTCACAAATTTATTAACTTCTACACTCTTGTCCAAACTCAATTCAATACCTCTATAAAAATTCTTCAATCTGACGGTGCTGCTGAATATGTTCACTCTCACTTTCTTCAATCTTTTCTCAAATCTAAGGGAATTGCCATGCGCATTTCTTGTCCATACACTCTTGAACAAAATGGCAAAGCTGAGCGCATGAATAAGACTGTCCTCAATATGGTCCGCACCCTCCTCAATCAAGCTCACTTGCCACCTGAATTCTGGGTAGAGGTCTTAAATAATAGTGTTTATCTGATAAACCGTTTACTACCAAATCCAAGAACAATTCTATTCCCTTCTCCCTTCTTTTTGGTACTCTACCTAATTATGGTGTCTTGCGGGTCTTTGGATGTTCTTGCTTTCCTAATCTATCTCATTTAGCTTCTCATAAACTCCAACCTCGGTCCACTCCATGTATGTTCCTCGGTTATCCTGAATCTTATAAAGGTTACCGTTGTTTTGATCCTGCTTCCAAGAAAATTTACACTTTCCGTCATGTTGTTTTTTATGAAACCTCTTTCCCGTTTCCTCAACTATCTTCGGTTCCATCACTCTCTACTCCCAACTCCCGTTTTAAACAGCCTTCATTTCTCATTCCACGGTCCATTCCCACTTCCGTGATACCTTCACCTCCTCAACAAAAAGTGTCAGCTGTTCCTTCTGTACATTCAGACCCTACACCTTCTGCTTCCTTGACAACTCATTCGGGTCCTCCATCTTCAAACCCTCCCACTCATCATATGGTCACCCGCACTCGGGATGGTACCCGTAAACCTAAACAGATCCCCTCTCTTACTACTACTACAACATCTTCACTTCCCCATGAACCAACATCTTTCACTGAAGCCAATAAATACCCTGAATGGCGAGCTGCTATGAGTGATGAATATAATGCTCTCCTCACTAACCATACATGGGATTTGGTCCCTCCTCCTATTTCTGCTAACATTATTGGCTCAAAATGGATTTTTCGAGTTAAGCTCAAATCTGATGGTTCACTTGATCGATGTAAAACACGTTTGGTCGCTCAAGGTTACAATCAAAAGCCTGGTATTGATTATGATCAAACGTTTAGTCCGGTGGTTAAACCAGTGACAATTCGGACTGTATTAAGCATTGCTGCTTCTCAGAAATGGCCCGTCCATCAGTTGGATGTTAAAAATGCATTTTTGCATGGTCATCTCAATGAAATTGTCTACATGAAACAGCCTACTGGTTTTGTTCATCCAGATCATCCTCACTATGTCTGTCGATTGAACAAAGCTCTTTATGGCTTAAAGCAGGCTCCCCGAGCTTGGTTTCACAGATTCACTGCTTTTCTGTTCTATCAGGGTTTTAAAGGCAGTCGCTCAGACTCTTCTATGTTTGTGTATTCTGCTAGATTAGACATGGCGGTTTTGTTACTTTATGTTGATGACATTCTCTTGACAGTATCTAGTAATCGTCTGCTCATTACTATTATTCAGTCGCTGAAGGGTGCTTTTGCCATGACTGATCTTGGTCCAATCAGCTATTTTCTCGGTGTTTCTGTTGCTCCTCACTCTGGTGGTTGGTTTTTACACTAACATAAGTATGCTGAGGAACTGTTGGCTCGTAGTCATCTCACTGATGCCAATCCAGTTGTAACTCCTCTTGCTCCCGCTTTTCAGTTTTCTGTTGATGAGTCTCCGCGTTTTCACAATCCAACTCTCTATCGGAGCTTGGTGGGTGCCTTACAGTATCTTATCTTCACCAGATCGGACCTTCAGTATGCGGTCAACCTTGTCTATCAGCATATGCATGATCCCCGGGAACAACATTTTCAAGCTGTCAAGCGTATTCTACGATATATAAAAGGCACACTTCATTATGGCATTCATCTCCGCGCTGGTCCTCTTGATCGCCTGGTTACTTATTCTGATGCTGATTGGGCCGGATGTCCCACTACTCGCCGTTCTACCACTGGTTTTTGTGTCTTTTTAGGCTCCTCTCTCATTTCCTGGTCCTCCAAGAAACAATCTACAGTTTCCAGATCTTCTGCTGAGTCTGAATATTGCGAGGTTGCTTCTGCTTTGGCTGAAACGGTTTGATTAGAGAATCTTTTGTCAGAACTTCATATCAAGCTTCCTCAGCGCCCAGTGATCTTGTGTGACAATGTCTCTGCTACATACCTAGCTGTCAATCCTGTTAATCATGCTCGAACCAAACATATTGGTCTAGACATTCATTTTCTTCGTGAACGTGTCGCTGCTGGTCTTCTTCAAGTTCTTCATATCTCCACCCAGTCTCAACTAGCAGATGTATTCACCAAATCCTTGCCTAAGGATAAATTTTATTCTTTTAGAACCAATCTGTGCATGATTTCATCTCCTGCTCCGATTGCGGGGGGATGATAGAATATATAAATACGGAAACCCTAATTAGGGTTTCCGATAGTCACAGCTAGGGTTATTGTAATATTGTACTATATATATGATGTTGTACACACGTAATAACACACGAAAAATATTCTTTCAGAAATAAGAGAAATGGCCATGGTTTTACAAAAGGGATTACATGAGAACGGAGTGAAAATCGCTTTGTTTTTGACTTGCAAGTTTGATACAACTACCAATTAATATGTTGTACACATTAAGTGTATATAGTTACCTACAGTAGTTAATAATGTTTGTCGTAAGTCGGTGTTTTCCTATTTACACAATGACTCAACCTAGGAAGAACAGGAGGAGCCAAATTTACAAGTAAGGATGCCACTAATGTCGATGTGAAAAGGGAAAGCCCGGGGAGGACCCGGAAAAATCATGTGGCCGATGTCGTTGCGATTTAAAATTCTGCTACCGGTGTCTGTCCAAGCATTATGTGAGTAAAATTTTGGCGAAGGATGGATATGCCCAAAATGCCGTGAACTTTGTTTTTGCAGTTTTAGTAGGTGAATTTTCTTTCCCAATATATTTTCCTTCTCACCTTTATATATGCCATGCCTCTCACCCTTTCCATCTTTTACCTTTTACTTTAGGCGTGAGAAAGGGCTTCTTTCCCTTACTAAGGAGATGTAACATTTTCATGATCTAAGGTTTTCTTCCCTTAATTCATTGTACCAGGAATTGTTGTTTTTTTTTTTCTTAAATGAATGAATGATGTCAGTTTTAGTGAATTGTCAAAATATGAAAAAGATAGTGACAAACCAATATAACTTATACCGTACACACATGTGCAATTTTGTGTTTCCATGCGTGTGCGATTTTGAGTTTCCATAAGGCTCCTTCACTTAGAATTTTCAGCTTTAAAGTTATTTCTAAATATTTTACCGTCTTTTTTTATTTTATTGTACCCAAAATCAAAATTAAAAGACAAAAATCCTCTTTCTCTATCTCTATGTAGCTAGGGTTTATATCGCCAGTCTTCTCCCCCTTCGCCGCTAAATAAATATATCTCCTCCTACCAAAGGCGAAAGTGAAGCGCCTTTCATCCATGGGGATGCTCGAAGAAATTGAAAGGCATAAGGAGCAGCAACGCCTCATCGACTGGTTTGGGCATGGTGGAAACGACAGCTTTGATCCGGAAGAGTCTCCATATAATTCACCATTAAGAAGCAGTAGCGAGAGTTGTTCTAGTGGAAGCAAGAAAATTGAGATATCTAAAGGAAGGAAACGACTTATTTTCGACAAAAATCGGAAGGTTTGGACCTCTCTAGAAACCATGTCGGGTGGAAAGATCAAACCTAAGAAGCATCCGATGAGTACTCTAGTTTGCTGGGCTAAGCTCAAGGGCACTCCTCAACAGATCTCTAAAGCCGAGACGTTAATACAAGATATTCTAAGGAAGGCCGCTTCACAAACAAGGAGAGGAGTATTCAAATCTATAGACTAGAAGACCCCTTATTTTGTACTTTAGTTTAATTATATAATCATTATATAGTGTTCCACGTCCAGTTACTTTTAGTTAATGTGTTTGGCATTTGAGAAGTAATTAGGTGTCTACTTTCTCCACTTTCGTTATGATGTTCGTTTTCCGAAATATATGTTTTTCCAAAAAATGGAAACATTAAATAATATACAAGTAAAATTTTATTCCAGGATGTGTTTTGTAAGCTACCTATTATTTTTATATCTGTTACAAACTTACAATATACATACATATATACATACATACATATATCTACATAATTACATATATGTATATATATAAACATACATACATACATATATGTATGTTTGTTACAAGTATACTTGAAGGGGAAAAGGTTAATTTCATCACTAATGATGAGAGTTAATGTTGAATACTATAGGGTGGAGCATCATAAGCAGGGTAGCAAGCTGAACATGGAGGAGTCACTGTCACCATTACATGTTAATGGTAAGGTTTCTGTTTCTCAACAGACCGACAAGCAAGTAACCCATCTTATCTCTAACTTGAACATGCATGTTTTGGGTAGTGACATTAAATCTATAAATGGCTTTGGGGTGGTTGTTCCAGAACAACAGCCTCTGTTACTATGAATATTCTATCTTGGAACTGTAGCGGTATGAATAATGTCTCATCTAAGCATGTAATAGGTAGACTAGTTAAGTAAATAAGCCTAGTATTTTATTTATTATGGAAACTAAAGCTAGTAAGGGAAATGTAGAGGTTTGGCAACAAACTTCATCCTTTAAACATTCAGTTGTAATAGACCCGGTAGGTCTTAGTGGTGATTTAGGTCTATTTTGGATAGATGGTGTGCATATCAATGTGCTTCTACAAAATTTAAATGTAGTAGTAGCCAAAGTATGTGAGGCTACTGGTTTACAGTAGTTAGCTATTTTTCTGTATGGTCCTCCTTCCCGGGAAGAAAGGACCGAATTTTGGACTCAGCTGAATGACACTATTAGAGGTCTGAATTATCCTAGTGTTATTTCAGGAGACTTTAATCAGGTAATTAATCAGGAAGACAAGTTTGGAGGAAGGTAAGTCAGAGATCCAAATACAAGAAAAATTCAACAATTCCTCTCACAAAATGACCTGGAATAATTGAAGCATTTAGGTTGTTGGTACACTTGGACCGACAAACGACTCCACCAGGATGCTATTTTTGAAAGACTTGATAGAGCCTTTGTCAACAGAGAATGCTATCTCATTTCCCCAAGGAAATTATCAGAAATCTTCCCATCATGTCTTCAAATCATGGCCCCATTCTGATTCATTTGAAAGACAAATACAAAAAGACAATGAGAAAGTAGTTTGAACAATTTTGGACTAACTGCCAACAATCATCTCACCTAGTCCAAACTGCATGGACTCAGGAAGGTCTGCATATTGATGATCATCAGGGGAGTCTTTCCTATAAATTGAATAGAAGCCTGACTTCAATTCATAATTGGAGTAAAGACCGTTTTGGAAACATAGACAAATCGGTAATTAAGCTGAAGGATAAACTCACAACAATGCAGCACAGGTGGGAGTCAAACCAAACTGACAATGCTCTTTTCATACAGCTGCAGCAACTGAGAAATAAACTGGAAGAGGCTTTGCAACACCAACAGGACTATTGACAACAAAGAGCTAAGCTTATTCGGCCTCTGCAGGGGGGATAGAAATTCCAAATTTTACCATAAGTGGGCAAACAGGAAAAAAGGAAATAAATGGATCACAAAACTAAAAACTGAGGAAGGAGATTGGCTAGAATGTCCAACGCAAATGGGAAATTTGCTCTTGCAACCCTTTTCTGGGGTTTACAGTCTATCAGAAACAGCTATACAACACTCTCATCCTTATCCATTTCTCCATAAACTTTTGGATAATGTTGAAGAGTGCTTAACCTCTGATTAAGACAACCTGTTGGATAAACCTTTTAAAGCTACTGAAGTTTGGGATGCAATTAAGCAAATGGCATCCTGGAAATCACTTGGTCCTGACGAAAAATACAGGCACATAGTGGGCGGTGATGTTGAAACAACCATTTTAGATGCCATCAACAGACAACAATTCGCTCAAGAATGGAAATAGATGAAGATCGTCCTAATTTCAAAGATCCCCAACTTGGTAATGCCAAGTGATTTCAGACCAATAAACTTTGTAATGTCAAGTACAAAATCACAAAAATGATCACCAACAGACTGAAGACTGTGATGAATGATCATATCGATGAGCATCAAAATAGTTTTGTGCCGAGTCGAAATATCAGTGAAAACATACTGATTGCACATGAAGTGATTGAATCCATAAGGAAACAAGAAGGGGATCTTGGTTTGGCAGCAATTAAATTGGATATGAGTAAAGCTTATGATAGAGTCTCCGGGCCATTTCTTCAAGCAGCTCTCACAAAAGCCGGACTTCCAACCAGGCTCATTGCACTGATAATTTTTTTGTTACAACTGTATCCTATTCCATTCATTTTAATGGGGAAGGACTACCGTTCTTCTCCCCTACCAGATGCTCTAGATAGGGCTGTCTTTTATCACCTTACATGTTTATTTTGTTTCAACAGGTTTTATCTTCTGCAATAAGGGCTGAAAATCCGGTTGTTTCCAGGTTTGGGAGTGAAAATAAGCCGAAATGCTCCACGAATCAGTCTCTTGATGTATGCAGATGATAGTCTCTTCTTTATTGAATGCAAAGAGAGCTCAGCCCTTGCACTGGCAGGATTGATAGAACAATATGCGGCTTTCTCTGGTCAAAAGATCAATTTCCTCAAATCCTCCATTCTGCTGATTCCTAATACACCTCCACAAATGAGATCCTTTATTCACACGACCTTGCACATCCCGGAGGGGCAATTTCAGAGCAAGTATTTGGGTATGTCACTGGATTTCAAAGAGAAAAAGAAGCTTATTTTCAAAACTTTTACCTCCAGATTGCACAACAAATTTGCTAATTGGAAGACAAAGCTCCTTTCTCTTGCTGGGAGGAGAACTCTCGCAAAGTCAACTTTATCAGCCATGTTGGTATATCCAATGGGTGTTTTCAAACTTCCTGCTTCAACATTGCATGAGGTAGATCGCATTGTTGCTCAATTTATTGGGAAAGGAGATAGCTCAAACAGAGGAATACATTGGAGATCATGGAAGAAGATCAGTATATCCCAGTTTCATGGAGGATTGGGTTTAAAGTCCACCAAGGAGTTTAATCAGGCATTGCTAGCCAAGCATTCATGGAAAATCATGTTAGTCCCAAATTCCCTCATTTCCAAACTATATAGGGCCAAATATTCTGGAAATGGTGCATTCCCTCAACTACAACCTCCAAATAATTATTCCTAGAAATATAAGAGCATACTTTGGGGAGCAAAACTCTTGCATCAAAATGTAAAGTGGAAGGTAATCTCGGGTAGAGACATCAACATTGTAGATGACTGGATTCCTAATCATCCCAATCCGATTTCTCGGGATTCTTTTCTAGCTACGTATTCGAATCTTCAAGTTAAAGATATGATCCGCTCTAATGGTCAGTGGAAACTCCAGTTGATCAGAACAATCTTCCTCGATCATATCATACCTCACATCATAGGGATTCACATTGATCCTGCACGAGCCCAGCAAAGTGACAAGCTCCAATGGACCAAGACGGAGCATGGTACTATACAGTGAAAACAGGTTACCACACTGCAATCAATTTGCACAACTCCAACGCAGTACAAACTCAGCCTCAACTCGATGCTGAAGTTAGAGCCTGGAAGTTTTTATGGGATTCTACAGTCCAACCGAAACTGAAACTATTATTTTGGAGCGTTGTCCTTAATGCTCTTCCAACTAAAATGGGCTTGCACAAAAAAAGGGTTGAACTTCACACAGCTTGCGCCCGTTGTGGTACTCAGGGGAAAGAAAGTTTACATCTCTTCTTCAATTGTCAGGCTTCTCAGCTTATTTGGAGTTTTGCTTATCCCTCATTTTAGACCATTCTCATCTATCAAAATGTTTCCTTGGTTGATTGGTACATCCAGTGGATACAGTCTCGTCCCTCCTCAACTGATATAGACTTATTCTTAATCATCTTTTGGAGAATATGGTCAGAAAGGAATGACAAGATATGGCGGAATCAGACCATTAATCTAGTCCTCTCTTGGCGACTCATTCAAAGTGAATTCATGCAACACAAGCAAAATCAGCAGAGATTGAGACCACCTCAACTTCTAAATTCTACTTCAAATCATATGCCCTTGAACCTGATCCAAGGGCCTAGTGCCACACATGCACTAATTCACTTTGATGGCTCCTTCCATCCGCAAACTAGGATTGCAGCTGGGGCATGGAAGATCACTTCGACACTGGATATGGTCATGCAAATTAAGTCAGTCCCTTTGCAGGCACTCTCACCTTTTCAAATGGAAGCGATGACTTGTTTTATGGCCCTCCGGGAAGCGTCAAGACTTGGCATTACATATGTTAAAGTGTATACGGATTGCGAAGAGTTGACGACTAATCTGCGAAATACTCTGGTCCCGACTGAGGCACAAGAGATAGTTTCGCTACTATTAGCTCTATTTCCAACCTTCGAATCCTGCCAACTGATTAAAGTTAGCAGGAATGAGGTTAGAGAACTACATAGCTTAGCATATAATTTATGTTGTTGTAATAGTTTAGGTACTTCTTATTAATATACATGTACCATTTTCCAAAAAAAATTAATGTTTCAGGAAAACTCATTCGGCAAAGAGGAAAACCAAACGCAAAGTTTCTGGTGAAATGGGTCACATAGATGGTTTAGATATATGATGAGAAGTTCAATATTGTATTCTCTAGAGAAAAGATATTCACATTTTGCATATTCTATTTATAAATTGACTGATTCTATACCTAGCTTTTCTCTCCCCGAAAACTTTTGAAAGTATTTTTTACAGGATTTATGTCTCCTATCAATCATTATTTATGTTTCTTTTCCAGTTTTATTTGAGCTTGTAAATTTCTTTTACTTCTTAGCAAACTCGCATTGTTGAAAGAACAAGTGATCAATTAACTAATCAAACACTATCACACTCAGAACTCATCCAAGATTAGGAGCAACTACTAGTTCCTTTTTAAAATATAACAAGTTACACTACTTCTTCTGTCTCAAAAAATAATTTTGAAATTTTCATTGCGGAGAAAATATTTTTTTTGGACCGAAAAAGGATTAACTTAATGGAGAGAACCAAGATCATTTACGAAAATGCCTAATTCAATTTTTTTCATTTCTCCAAATAATGATGATTTATTCACATTCTCCACGATCTGAACCAAATCATGATCGCATGTATATAAGTCAAGAGTACAGTTTTATGTGTAAACTGTACAGTATCAAATGTTAGATACAAAAATTCAAATATTAAACGTGAAGTTGGCAGCTTCTTTCGTTCACTGTACTAAAGTTAGTACAGTAGAATTTTGTGTTAACAAAAGATTTTCCAAGGTGTAGTCTAATAATAAGACGTTCGCATTTTCAAATGCGGGCATTTCTTACTATCAGACTGGTTTGTTTGGGAGTCATTTCATTTTTGTTTTTGATTTGGATTTAGGAGAAAATTTAAAATGTGGTTTGAATGGAAAATTTAAAAGTTGTGGGAGTTATTTTAAATAAAATAATATTTCTTTCCAACCACCGGACTACCTCAAACCATTGCGAACTATTGAAACATTATTAAACCCATTACCAAACTGTTGAAAAACTTGATTTTGGTAAGCGAACGATTGTAAAGTCTTTAGTTTGGTCAATGAACTATTTTAATTTCATAAATGGTAACTACACTAAAATAATGTTTAAATTAAATTTTAAAATGCAAATCAAAAAGTTGTACGGACTAGTTGTTTGTTTTGCATTGGATCTTGTGTTTAATAAGTGAATCAAATTCTTTTTGGGTTTAAGTGGTTGGCCAAACATATACTTAGGTGGGAAGCATATTAAACTTTGAAGATCTTCAATTTAAATTAATATATACATATCCAAGAAGACAACACTACAACATTCATGATAGATTTTACAAAAAGCAAATGCAGGAGTATACAACAAAGAGTTTAGATCATCATTGAAAGGCATGTATTAACTAAATCTGTGAAGCAACTAAAAAAAAAAAACACATTAAAAAAAAGAAAAAGAAATAAAAAAAAACTCTTTCTGGGTGACTTCAGTATAATTGTGGAGATAGCCATTCTAATGGATAGATATAGCCTTTGTTGGGACCATTAAGGCCTTTGTCAAGACTTTTGCTTGTATCCCACACTAACCAATCTAGGATGGAAAACCAAGTACCAAACTGGGTAATTTTGGTATGGGGGTAATCGGTGCTTATAGTACCATCTTTTTTAAACTTGGATATAAACTTTTACCCACTTGACCTCCTCCTCTTTCTTCCCCGGCAAAGTTATGTTCTCTTTCTTGTAGTTTTGAAGGTTGTAAGCCTCATAACCCAACATTTTAAAATCCTCTTGCACAAGGAGGAAATCTCCGCATGATGATTCTGCCAAATGATTCCATGATTGTGGCAGGGTAATAGAAATGTCCACATTGCGACCCTTTTTTGACACGACAAGGATCGTCGAAAAATGGCCGGCGTGCGTACTAGTGGAGTCGATGATGAAAGCCGGTCGCAATATTCCACAACATACAACAATCCCTTGTGAAATATAATGTCTAAATAATCCAGGAAACTTGTTCCTCTTTCTTCCTCAATAGTAATGTTACCTACGGACCAAGATGTTTCCCCGACAGTGATCATTGCATGTCTTTCCGAGTTTAAGCGTAGCTCAACAACAAGATTATCTTGAGACATACTGGGATCATAAGAAACAATGATGGGTGCTGGCAACGAGGAACCGTAAGAAACAACGAGGAACCGTAACACGTGACTTCAATATCATCATTGATCTCATCAGCATCATCATCCTCAGCGCTGGCAAGAAGTTCCAGGAGATTAAATTTGTAGGATTTGTCTTCATCGACGTTGTATAGACTGAGATGACTTTTGGCTTTGAAGAAAAACTCTTTCCAGTATTCATCATATACTTAAAATTCGTCGCAAGGACACAAGACCAAGCGTATCAGTGATTATTTAGAGATATTTACAATTCGTTTTTGTTTTTGTTGGAGAGTGACTGAATGCCATGACTTGCAGACGGCCCCAAATCGGATATAATCAGAATTATTAAACAATTTGTCTAAGATTAGTCCAATCCATCCTAGTCCCACGCTTAGCCATTCAAAGGCAAATATGGAATATAGATCGATTTCTTTTATGTAAGATATGATGGGAATTTTTACGACTCTCTCCGGTCGTTAATACAATGCATTTTGATTTGTCCTAAGTTTCACCTAATTGCATTTTTAATTGACAAAAAATCTTTAAAAACATATTTTTACATTTGTTGTTATCAAAAAATTTTAAAGATTTTTGTCAATTAAAAATTTGTACTTAATGAAACTTATGATAAAGCATAATGCCTTATATTAAAGATCGGGGGAGTAGTAGGAAAGAAAGTAAATATGGAGTGTGTATAGATAAGTATAAACATGTTGCAAAATACGATTACCTTCCTGACTCGAATTAGATAAAGTTGGACATTTCAGACTAAAAATCGAATCAGACTTTTATTTAGTCAACAGCAGTTACGTGATTACGAAACCAACAACAAGATACTTTGACAAAAATAGGAGTAAACAACTTTCATGAGCCTTCTATTAATTGCCGGCTGAAGCCAAACGATTAAACAAAAGTATAGTTTCAATTCGAGAAAATCTTATGAGCTCCAAATATTAGATTTATACAGACTACCAAACCCCCTTTTCCCCCAAATCATTGTTGTTCAATGAACAATTGACTGCTCTCCTCGTGCTTTATTCAGTCAAATTTATCCACTTCATGTTGTTCCGACAAAGTTGAAATCATATGCTAGCAAGTCCACCCTCATCCTCAAAAACATTATATACATTGGTTTATAAATTTATTTTGGGGCTTCGACTACCCACCAGAAAGTGGCGCCCTTGCGGGAAACAACGAAAAATTCTGGTAAACCAAACTGATTCTTTTATTTTTTTTGTTTATCACTTAGGAGAGTCATTATTACTCACAGGAATGATACAGTCAGTTTTAGTCTGTGGCAAAAATATGAACTTTAAATGGAAAATTATATTTCATATCTTGGAATGTTACTACTGGAATGATTACCAACAGATACACCATGTGATAGATTTAATCCTTGCTATGCTAGTAATGGTTTTGACTCTTATGAACAGGATTACTGCTACTCTACTCCACAAATGTATTCTTGTTATGATGTCAAAGAGATGCATCTCCAAAAGGAAAGAGAGAAGTTTCTGCAACTCAGTAAGGAACTGAGGCATATGAATGAAAGAACGGAGGAAGAGAGAGGTTAAGGAGGTCAAAAACATGATTAAAGATTATGTGCAAAGTAGTGACTGAATGAACCTCTCGCTCAAAAGGCAATTTGACATCATGGAGAGAGAGGAAGCTCACAAAAATTGAGTCCCACCACTGGAGGAGGAAGAAGTAGAAGCAGAACCAAAGGTGGCATCCACAATAGAAGCGGTGGAGTGGAATTACACCCGCCCCTTACCAAAAGCCACCTCCTAAAATACCTCCCCCACCATACTGGGTAAGGGTTAGTGAGAGCTTGATTCCCCCAAGTGGTGCTGAAAAATCCATTAAGCCGAAAGTGGTGCTGAATGTTGTTAATGACCCACATGACGTTAGATGGATTCTTTGGTGAGGATGATGCAACATTCATTCTTAATGAGACTCTTTTTCCAAAGGAAGAGAAAATTTTGAACTGCAGTCAAAAAGTTAATGGAGTGCATCAATTTTGGGATTTAATTTTGATGCAGGTCCATTTTTATCATTTATAGAATGGAGTTTTAGTGTGATCGAAGGAGTGCAAAGCACAGAGGCACTCATTTTATTTCTAAAGTGGAGGGTTTGGGATGCCCCAAGCCACAGAGAATGCTATTTGACATTGCAAGTCATTAATCAGAGTGAAAGGCAAACCGAAAATGTTTCACTTTGGCCAATGCTAGCTAAACCAGATGATATTATGTAGTTTATTCAGGTTATGAGTGAGAAATATAAGAAAGAAGGAAGGAAGCATTGTGTAGTACTGCGGTTATGGTGGAAGCAAAGACTACTTACGAAGGATTGAATGCAGCGAGTGAACTTTAAGATTGATAATTTGAAGTGCAATGTACGTGCAAGGGGTGGGTGAAACACCTGAGCACTTATTCTTAGAGGTGTTAATTCGGACGGTTTGGGTGGGTTCGGTTTATTTGGTTCGGGTTAATCAGTTTTTTCCTTTCTGAAAAACCGTCCGCAAAACGAAATGAAATAGTACAAAACCGAACCAAACCACCTGACTTCGGGTTAAGTGGTTCCATTTCTTACTCGAATCGCTAGTTCAACTTTGGTCCTAACTTTTGGAACAACCTTACAGCTTACAATTTCGAAACCAATAACACGTAGAATTTCAACTCACAACTTACAAACCCAAGAAGATTAATCATCCAACAAGAAGTTCAAAATTCAACACAGGATCTCCAAAAAAAAACAACAACAACAACAACAAACAACTACAATACAGGTTCTTCAAAATAGAGTTTTCCATAAAAACAACAAAAACAAACAATCTTCCATCTCCCCTCTTGAGTTTCAAGCCTTCAACTTTAGCGATAATAGTAAAAACCAAGTCATTTCTTCATTTCATAAATCTTTACAACAATGAAAAAAAGCTATTGTTTATTTCTAAAAAACTCAAAATTCAAACATACGACATAGTCTCCTAGAGCTCAAACACAAATGCATAAACTTTATCTATCAATTCTTGAGCAAAATTTATATTATCATCATGGTAAGTCCAATATAAATCCAGTATCATTTGACTTTAATTCTTCAAACAAGAGAAAACTAATAAAAATAATCAAAAATATATGAAATGAAAAGAAAAAATCATTGGTAAATTTATAGATTCAACAAAAATCTTACAACCTTCTTCAATTTACTGAAGATCCTCCCAAGTTTCTTCAACTCCCACTGTCTTCTAGTCAAGCTCACAAGAAGCACGAAGCCAATCTTGGGCACAAATCAAAGTTTGAGTTACCCCTGGGCTTAATGAACTTCGAACGGCATCCAATATTCTCCCACTTGTGCTAAAAGTGGATTCGGAAGCTAGGGTTGAGAGTGGAATTGCCAGAAGATCACGAGCCATCAAAGAGATAATCGGAAATCCAGCACTGTTGACTTTCCACCAATCTGGAAGTACAAACTTGGTGGAGTCATCCCCTGTATCTTCTTTTAAATATCTATCCAATTCAAATTTTTAATCACCACTAGCTGAACTTTTCTTTTTTCTCATTTCCATTCTAAAACTGTTTTTCACCATTCTTGAAGGATCAATATCAACATGTAAAGGCTTTTTTCCCAGTGGAGGTGATTGAGAGGATTCCGGGACATCCCGACTAGAATTAGGAGCATGAATCCTTACATAATCAGCATCCAATTCATAAATAGCAGTTTCAACTTCGGCTTTTTTTCCCTGACCATCAATTGTCCCATAAACCTTCTTCATTAAAACTTCCACAAAATCCAACTTATTTCTAGGATCCAACGCACAAGAAATATGAAGAAGTATGTTTACCGATGGATTTTCACCAAAATACTTCTCATATTTTTCCTTCATCATACATGCATACCTTTTACATCATCATCATCAGTATTACGTATAATTCTCTTCAATAAGAAATTAATGCAAATAATACTCTCAAGAAATGCATCAAAAGTAATAGATTTAGTGTGTGAAACCTTTAATGTAAACTCGTAAAAGGTTTCAAGACAACCATCAACCTCCTAACTTTCATCCAATCAAATTAAGTAGGCAATCCAGGCCCCCAATCATCCCCCCAGGAATCTTTTAAAGAGTATCCTTAAAATATGGATTACCAGATTCATATCTCCTAAATGTTTTTTCATAGACTTGGGCAGTAGCTAACATTTTTTTTAAGAGAACCAGGACGGTACCTGGAGGGCATCCTCTCGATTTTATTAATATTCAAAAAAAGAGTACACCGGCATTTCTTAAGACTTACCAAAAGAAAAGAGACCGTCTTACAACGATTTATCTACTAATGTCATGGCAGTTCTGTTTGCAATAACTAAGAAGATGTCTTACAAAGATATTATCTAATCCCATGGCATTTCTTTGTATGACTATTAAGAATTAAAACTAAGAAAATGCCTCACAAAGGTTAGAACAAAACACCACGACATTTTTTGTTTACTATGCATTACATACTACCCAAATCTAAGCTTCCAATATTATTTAATTCTTACATAGGGGAAAGAGTATTTATCCAAATACCACTTTCCTCGTAGAGTTGCTGGGAGTTCATCCTGATGAGTATAGTGATTGGTAGCTACACTCGCAGCTCATTTTGCTAATTCATCAGCCATGTCATTTCCTTCCTGATATATATGAATAATTTTGGAATTGGAAGCTTGAGCAAAACTTGAATTTCTTTGAAGATGAAATGTAATCGCCAAGAAAATTTGACTTTTCCATTGAGAGTAGTGACTATTACCTTATCATCTGATTGCACATTACTCGATTTATTCTTCTCTCTTTGCAGTATCGCAGCCCGTTGAGAATTCCAGTTAGTTCTGCTTCTAGGCTACTAGCTATTCCCATGTATTTATATTCAGCTCGGATTATCATTCCTTTATCATCTCTAATCACGAAGCCCCATCCCGCTTGTCTGGGTTGAACCTAGAGCATATCCATCTGTATTTAAAATTTTTCTCCAGGGTCTAGAGGCAGCCATCTAACTGCTAGAGCTTTCTTCCGTGGGACAATCTGAACCTTGACATTGTAAACTGTCTCTATCTCATTTTTCTCATCCTCTGTTCTTGCTTTCTACTTATGAACACTCAGAATATTGGAAACATGGGTTAAAACAGCCTTTAGTAAAACTTGAGAAGAGAAAGCTATACCTTCATGCACTATTTTGTTACGGAGTTTCCAAATTTCTCAAAGTAAAAATATTGGAATCACCATAATAGTGGTTTTACGTGCCATTGCATAACTTTCAAGTGAGTGCCATGCTTGAAGGTTGCTCCACCATCGTGTATGATTAGAAGATATATTCCAAAAGTGGAAGGAAGAGTATTCCATACCTAAGTTATCTTTGTACAACCATAAAAAATGTGATCAATCCTTTCTTCCTCCATTTTAAAAAAAGGGCAGTAGCTAACATATCATAAGTTGAATTCCATTTTTATCGGGACATCTAAAAACAAATTCTTGGTGCTATTACATTTCTCAATTTCAGCACATTCCATAAACTTTTCAACTCTTTTATGTGACTGCCTAACATATTTAATAGCCGCTCTAACACTTTCAACACTTTCACCAATGGATTTCAAACCATATTGAACAATCAAGTTCATACTATGAACAAGACAACGAACATGCAACCATTTGCCACCCAAAATACAATTCTCTCTATTTTCAAACTACTCTTTTAAATATTTTATAGTAGTATCATGAGAAGATACATTATCCACAGTGACAGTTAAGATGCTATCAATGTCCCACTGAAGAAAACAGTTCTCAACTTCGTTACAAATGTCAACTCCCTTATGACTAGGTATAGGACAAAAATTTAAAATCCTCTTTTTCGAATTCCAACCATTATCAACATAATGAACAGTGAGACACATATAATTCACTCTCTACAAAGAAGTCCAAGTATCCGTAGTTAAGCATACTCTTCCAACATTCTTTTTAATCTCAGCCTTTAAGTTTATCTTCTCTTCCAAATTCAACTTCCGGCACTCATTAGGTGTAGTAAGCCTACCCTTAGAAATAAATGAAAGTTGACACTTTCTCAAGAAATATATAAACCCCTTTTTCTCAAGAAACCTAAATGGAGGTTCATCAGCAATAATCCTGTATGCAATAGCCTCGAGAATTTTTTATTCATTAAACTTCCAAGCAAGTATTCCCTGGTTTTTCATCATACCCACCCTCTAAAACCAACTTAGTATTTCCCAAATCCATATTTTTCAAATACTTTTTGCAAATTAACAAGTAACATTTAAGTGGAGTGGATCCATGTTCCCTAGTTTTGGCATGATAGGACTGATTACAACAATTATAAGTAGCCAAGACCTCACCCTTAACACTTTTGAATAAAGTAAAATGAAGCCAACCCGTAGACCTCTGCCGACCAACCCTTTGTTGCTTCAAAGGCCCCTCAACCATATTATCATCCGTCTCATTTTGACTTCTCTACTTTCAATCTCCACATCAATCATCATGGCATCAGTACTGCAACAGATGGTACCAGAGGTGCGGGTGCAGGTGAAATAGGTTCTGTTGGGATTGCAACAGGTTTTGTTGGGACTGCAAAATGTTCTTCACTTTCAATATTGCACATTTGTTTAGGAGTTTTAGGCCCTTCAACCATTAAATTAAACAGAACATAAGAGTACTAAATCTTTACACATACACCAAAATTTTGAACTACAAAGATTTATGAAGAAAATGTGCAGTTATGGCGATTTGCAGTAATTCAGTTAACAACAAGATTTGGACTGTTAAACTTAAATAACCAAAGAAATAAAATTTCTTCCCCACAAGCAAATAACAAATGTGATGATGGGCAGACATCTAGCTGCACAAAACAGAGAGACTTATAAGAAAACTAGGAGACATAAAGAGGAAAAAATCTTGAAAAAAAAAATCATCAAATCAGCAACGTAACAAAACCAAAGAGTGATCACAAAGCTTCAATTGAAAATGAATGTCTCTGAAAATTAGATATGAATCTCATTAAAACACAACTTTCATTAATTAAAAATGAATACAGAAAGAGAAAAAGAATAATACATAGAAATCCCAGCCCAAAATATATTGAAAATGATAGAATGTGAGGTGAGGTAGATCAAAAATAAGAGGAAAAAGACTACCTTGGTGGCTGGGTCAATAGATCTAGGCTTTAACAGAAGAATTAAGGGTGGATGAGAGTGGCGTGGTCCACGTGGTGGTGTGGAGGCAGAAGCTCTGGAGGTGGTCTTGGAAGAAGGCTGAAATTGTGGAGGCGGTGGTGGAGATTTCTTCCAGCCAGCTTCTTGAAATCGAAGACGAGGTAAGCTGATTAATTCAACGGTGTGATAGAGAATGAAGAGAAGAAGATAAATCTGTATAGAGGTGGAGTGGAGTGGAAGAGATGGATGTGGAGGTGGAACGGTGGAGGACCAGAGGTGGGAAATGTGGATGGAGGTGAAGGGTTGGAGGTGGAGTAGAGGAGACAATGTTGATGTTCACGATGGAGATAGAGGGCTGGATTTGGGGAATGGCTAAATGGAGAGGGTAAATGGTAATGTCAAAAAATAAAAACCCTAGTAGACTTAGTAGTCAGTATGTATATAAAAATATTTTAAAATTTTAACTTTGGCTATTCGGGTTTTGGGCGGGTCCCGAAACCTTTTCTCGTCACCCACACCCACCCCACAAATTATTTGTTGAATGCATTCAAACCGTCAAACTGCCCGTCGACCCAAAAATCCGAACCGAAAGCACCCAAATCCATGCGGGTCAGACGAGTATTCCGGTCAACACGAATAAGTAACAACCCTACTTATTATATAGGTGTATTGTTGATGTAGAGTTATGGCAGAAACTAATTAAATGGTTGAAGATGATTGAATTCTTTTTCATGCACGAAACTGGAGGAAGCTTCTCCATATTTGGAAATGGTCTACAGTAAAACATCACATGCTGCAGGATTATACCACAAATGGAGGATAGAATATTTTGTAGGGAAATGTCAAACTATGGAACAAATGGTCCATGGAATCAAGCATGATGTGGACTGGCGCTTGATTTTGAAGTGCAAAAAGATGAAATCAAGCAAAATAAAGTTCTACTAGAGCTCTAACTTTTAGATTTGACTGTGGTGTGGTTGAAATGATTACTATGGAGTTATGTACAATATGAGTATTCGGGTGTAGGTACACATAGGCATACAACTGAGTAGTTGTAATAAAAAGTAAATCTAATCTTGTGACTTTGTGGTTTGAGCTACAAAATTCCATTTACCTAAAAGATAGACCAGATTCAAAAAATAAAAAAAATCAAAATCAAAAGACAACGGGAAAAAGGTCTCTTAAACAGAACCACTTTATCAGTCCAGATATTCATTGACAGCAAATGCGGATGAACACTTATTAGGCCAAAGACCAATGAATTAGATGCAGAGGAACACCTTATGAGTTGTCAGGCCATACACTAATGAATTATCAGTACAAGTATATCTACGAATCTGTAGTACCCAATACAATACCCTGAATATAAAGTATTGTATCCAGAGTGTATGGTACCACATTACTGAATTGAATGGAACCTAAGAATGAAGATAGAGGATACCTAAGAATCGTCCACAAGCAATACTGTAGTGTTCAAAACCTCAGGAGGCATTTGTTTTGTTAGCTAGAAACGGATTCAGAAATGGATTTGAATAGCGATGGATTGGATTCGAATGATTATGGATTTATGAATCCAATTACCACGTTTGGTTTAAAATATGGATTGATTTTATTTTTATTTTATAATTTGGTTAACTTGATTTTTCCAAATAAAAATGAGGAGATGAAATTTTCCCTTTCTCTTTTTCCCTCCCTCGTACCCCTTTCCACTGTCGCCGACCAAGAACCCAGGTCCACTATCACGATCCATCTTTTCCAACAATAACCATCTCCTCCACCAATTATCACTCATCACTACCATCATCTTCTCCATAATCTCTTGCACATCCAAATCTATTACCAAGCCCACCACTCCAAAAAAAAAGTAAATCCTAGAAATTATGGGAATAAATAAATTAATCTTCAAAGCCATTTATTTTATAAAAAAAAACACCAGAGGAATTGATCAAATATATTGGTAAGAAATAGTAATCGTTTTTGGAGTCACTGAACAAATCTTGTTTGGTTTGACCTTTTTTTGTTGTAGATTTAAGAGTGAAATCGGTTGATATTTTGGTTAGTTTGTTCATTGAATGAAGTTTCATGTTGACAGTGCGCATGTTTCTATTCATGAAGGAACTGGTTATTTGTTTGGCGTTGATTTTTGCAATGGGAGATGGTGATGTGATGGTGCGAGATAGTGATACGGCAGATGAAAATAGGGAGGACCGAAAAAGGAGGAAGGAATTTTTTCCCTTTTAAAAAAGTAAGGACAAAATTGAATCCATGGACTCAAAAACTTAATTAGGAGGAGGGTGGGAATGAAAATTCTAATCCATTTCCCAAAGATTGAATCCAAATTCTGTTTTTTTTTTTTTTTTGAAAGGGAAACCAAATTTTGTTAAACAAAAAAAAATGAATTCCAAATGCAAATCCTCATTCTGAATCCCAACAATCAAACACCTCCTCAATTCTTCACACCTTGAAGTAGAACTCTCATTAGATCTTGGATATAACAAATGCCACTGTTTCTACAGAAATCTGATCATCCTAAAGCCTTCTTTAAGCTTCTTTCTCCAGCTCTCTTTTAGCTACATGAATCATCTCCTTATCCTTGACAGGTTTAGCTAATTTGAATTTTGTCCTTTCTAGAATTGTAGGATCATCATTCTGTTTCACTCTTCTACAGTGCTCTATGCCTACAAAATGATTATCCAACACCCTTTTGAACTGCTAAAAGTCATGTGGCTATCATCACATAAACACACATTTCCCCTTAAATAAAACAAAATTAGTATAAAAAAATCGAAAAGGCTTTAAAATCCCACAACATTACACAATCCATAGAACGGAAAATATTTGAAGAACAACAGTTTGTTTCTTTGACTACCAGTAGGATGAGGTGGGTCGTTCTTGAAAAATCCTTGTGGAGACAGCTTATGACGATCATTATCCTCGGCTGTTTCCTGGTTAGCTTCATGAAAATTGCTTCGATATACCTTGCTGATTCTACCATCAGGAATGACTTTAGGCACCGCAAGAACTTGGGGCACATTCTTTCTCGTTTTCCCTTCGGACCTCCAAAGCATCAAGATCACCACAATCTTCTTGATCATTGCACTCACCATTTACAACATCAAGATTCAAGATTTCTGGGATTACCAATGCATTATCAATATTTTCCTCACGATGATCTGATTCTACTGGGACTATGGGGGGAGTTATCAATTTCTAGAAGTACAGAGGAAGTACTGGAAGAGTCTTGGGACCCTGATAATGTTTCCTCTGCAACGTTTTATGGGTTTCTTTCCTTATTCTCATCACCTTCTCCCGTATTATTCTTAAAGCCATCATCATAATCATCATCACCGTCAACAATATCATCCACTCTTGAGGAATTTAATTCATTGTCATCATGGTGACCTCCTTTCTGGGCTATATATATGGACATCTTCTCCTTCAAGGATACCGCTTCTATCTTCAACTTCATCAAGATAAACACTTTTGCATGACGAATCTTGAAATCTCCTCGCAGCATTTTTTCCATTCTTGTTACCAATTTCCAGCCTTATGGTCTTCTTCAGGGCGATTTTGTTCTTAATTCTTTTTCCCATTTCTCTTGAAACAAAGCAATGGATTCTTGGCGTAGTTTTCAACCCTAATTGAAATTGGTAAATGAATTTCTTTTTCTCAAAAAAAGATGGTATTTCAGAGAGGGATAAAGATCGGAGAAAGCAAAGTGAAAAGAGATGCAGATGAATTTGTGTGGATTTCAGAGAGGAAAATCTATACGATTCCAGTCAACTGCTGGAGTCAAAACCGTTAGGGTCCTCTAAATTACACATCAGTCTGCTAATTCTACCAAAAAGAAACACGACCCGATAATTCACTAACATCAACGTATTCTTTCTCTACCATCTTTCTATTTTATCATTTGTCCTTAATTTCTTACCAATAATATATAAGATTTCATATGCTTTGAAAAGGATCTAAAAAAAAATCGAAGATCTACGAAACATAAAAATGGCCCTTCGTAGTTCTAATATAAGAAACCCAAAGCAAGAATGACTCATTTTCATGATCAATAAGCCCAAAACCAATTATGGATCAATAAATCAATTGATTTCTCGGACACAAGTGAATTGAAAAAATATTCAGTCGCAATTTCGACTATGACGTGACCATTCTAATCATTTGTTATCCCACCTAACTTTTTTGCAATTTGTGAATACTACTCCAAAGAATCATGAATTATAATTATATGGATAAGGTGGACTTACATTATGATTGACTTCCAAAATAATATTCAGTACGTTCCGTTTTATATATCCACATTTATTGATTAATTTGAAATGAATAATAAATTGAATATTTTGAGCTCGCATGTTTTATTAAATATATCAGGAAGAGGCTGAAGGTTTAGTATTTATAAAAAATATACGAATTTATTATAAAATGTTTGCAGTTGTTCATATGTAATTTTTGAATATTTATAGAGTCATGTCCAAACTACATAATCAAAACGCCCACTGTCCAAAACAATAATTTATTTTGTTGAATTAAAATAATATTAGAAAATGAATTATAATATTAATTTATGAACGAAGAAGTAAATGATTAGTAATATTAGTACAAATTTATGAACGATTGAAGCATTACTAATGGTCGTATGTATACGATATGCTACATACTCTCTCTATCTCAAAATGATTATTTAGCTTAAATTTTATTTTTAAGTATAATTTATACTAAAGTGAAATTCTAAAATAAACAATTATTCGAGAGTGAGTATTTATATTTGACCAACATTGCATTAGTTGACTATTCCACCTCTTAAAGATGTCCAACTCTGGGCATGCAACAAAATCATAGTGTTATGAGTGACTTAATAATAGAAATTTAAATAGAGTTTGTTGTCTATGTATTTGTACTTCCAAAAAACCGTTTTATAAATATACTATTTTTTATGTAAAATAATATCTATATAATGAAAAGTCAATTTATTCGCAAAACATATATTAAGTGACGTTAGAGATAAAATATAATTATATATTAATTGAAATTTTGTTTGATTTAAATGAAATCAAAATCCAATAAATTGGAATAGAATATAAGTATGCATTATTTAAATATTGATTAACTAAAATTAAATGAAATTTTGAAAATTCTAACTCAAACTCTGCTAAAAATAAAATAAAGTTGCAAAAAAATTCATAAATTGCTCTACATCATACATAACATAAATTTAAATGCACAAAAAAGTTCGGCCAGATAATTAGATCCAATGTGATAAACCCGTGAAAACAAATCATGGAGAAATCATGGCCAGATTCATTTTTCAATTTTCAATCCAAATATTAATAACTAACAGTAGAGATACGATATAATTATTAATTAATTAACATTTTTTTTATTTAAATGAAATCAAAATTCAAAAATTCTAAACCAAATCCGGTTAAACATACAAAATAAAGATGCCAGAAAACCATAAAATTGCTTTACATAACGCCTAACTTAATGTTAAGTACACCAAAAATTTCGGTGAAATCAATATATGCAAGGCAATCAACAGTCGAAACATATAAAGGGCAAATCATGGCCAGATTCATTTTGAAATTCCAAAACCCCAATATTAATAACTGTCTGTAGAAGTAAGTTATAATTTTGCATTAATTGAAATATTGTCTGATTTAAATAAAATATAAATTCAAAAATTCTAAAACAAACGCGTTTGAAAAATACAAAATAAAGTTACAAAAAATAAAGCCCTATAACTTCTCTGTACCACATATAACATAATGTTAAATGCATAAAAAAATCTCAGCCAAATCAATAGATTCAAGGGGATCAACCTGTCGAAACAATTCAAGACCAAATCAGGGCCAAATCTCAATTCTCAAACCCAAATATCGATAACTAACTATAGAGATAAGATATAATTATACATTAGTAGACATTTTTTTGATTTAAATGAGAATAAAATTCAAAAATTCTAAATCAAACCCTATGAAGAAAACAAAATAAAGTTGCCAAAAGAACACATTGGTATGTATCGATCACACACAACTTAATATTAAATACTCCAAAATTTTTGTCCAAATTAATAGATCCAAAGAGATAAAGTAATGAAAAAAACGACAGCCAGATTCATTTCCAAGCTCCAAACCCACGTATCAATAACTAACCACAGACATCAGATATAATAATGCATTAATTGAAATACTGTTTGATTTAAATGAAATCAAAGTTCATAAGATTCTAAATTAAACCTGGTTAAAAAATAATACGAAACAAAGTTGTAGTAAAAATAATAAAATTACTCAAATGAAACAAGAGAAGCAAACAATGACGTTTCAACTTCCTGCCATGTTTCTGCTTCAAATGTTGCGTGTGATTTGTTGTGCAACAAACATCAAAAACTTGCAGATATTCCTGCTGAGTTGTCAAAACAGAATCCGCATCTAAAACCTTCTTGTAGGATCAAGAGGCTTCATGATCCGCCGTGAGTTTGCTAGGAGGCCAAGGAGAAAGAATCAGGTTGTAAATAACGTAGGCAGTTAGTTTATTTATTCTAGAACAAGGATCATAGATGTAAATTGTTGATAATTTAGATTCATGGAATTCGAGTCATGCATTAAAAACTGATTGAAATATTTATTTAAAAAGTTTTGTCTCCGTAAAAAAACTTACTCTGTTTAAATTTAAATTACTCGTAACAATGATTTTGGACATCAAATTACATGGGGTTAAGCATTCTCTAAAACAACAATCTCTGTATTCTTCAAGATGAAAAGATTCGGCACTTCAAGGACAAAATAGCGAGATTTTTTAACTGCAATCATTTTCAATCTCATGAGATTGAATTTAATCCAAACTCAATCAAAAATAGAAACCAACTTGAAAAAAAAAAAAAAATCGATCCAATAAGCACTCTCTCAGTATAGGTTTGAAGAGTATTTTGTTTGCAAACTTTTACCCTTCTTTATTCATACCGTATGGCGGCTACCACCCTCAAAAGAGGCTAATCTCCTTGATGATTTGTAACCATGAGGATCGCAGCTCGAAAACAATTTAAGAGTTCAAACCCAAATCACAATTCACACACCTGACCTTTCATTTACTTTTTTTTTTCTTGGCATTTCAAGTTTGAGAACTATCCCATTTATGAAAAGTAACAAGATTTTGCTAGGATAGTTACGCACCACCTCCATCAACTGAAATTAATAAACCGTCTGATTATACTTTTTTCACTTTTTTCTTTTATTTTTTTAATCTCATAATTTGTAGTTGGTTTTCGTATGTTGTGATCAATAAACTTTACCTTTCACCAAAAAGAAAATAAAGTTAATTATTCCTTCTATCCCAAAAAATAAATCATGCTGAGTTTTGAAATTTATAATATACAGTGTAAATTTCAAAAGCCAATGTGATATTATTTTGAGACAGAACTAGTATTTTTTGGACAAAAGAAAAATTCTTTATGTTTTGCATGTTTGCAAAACATGATTTTTGTTTTTAATGTGCGTTAAACCAATGTTTAGCACTTCATCGTGTAAGGTCCCCCATTCAATCCTCCGAAAAGGGTGTATTTAAAATGACGCTTGAGAAACAACTCTAAAGGCGTGTTGAGTGAAAGTCCCCAAAGTATGTAGGTTCTTAAGTTGTTGATTCTTCATAAAGAAAAACCAAAGTGAAACCAAATAAGTACTCTATCTATTTTAAAATATACGTCGATTTGTTGAATTATTGTAAATATATGTCGTTTTTACAAATCGAGGTACATTTTACAACTTTTTACCAATGTTACCCTTACATTGGAAATGAAACAATATTTCTAATGAATTTCTAATGGTTTGTGATGAGTTGTGTAGAAAATAATTACGGGTATTTTTGTATTTTAACTACATTAATTAATATTTTATTGGTTTTGATGAATTCTCTAGAAAGACATATAAGAAAAATAGAGAGAGTGTCTGTCATCATTTATTTGTGTATACTAATTGTGTGTCCATTAAACAAACAGTAAAAAAGTGGGATTTGGGAGTATTTAAAGTATAGTAATGGGGAAGCATCTACTGTGCTGCTTCTACTTTTTTCTTAAGATATATGCACCCAGTGTTAAAAGTTAGTGACCACGATTAATCTAGGCTTGAGCCGGATGAATCTCTTTTTAGCACAAAAATCTATAACTCTAAATATCTTAATTATGTTGTATACCCACAGAGTTTCAAAGTTATTGGGACAAAGCAATTAATTTTTTGTTGAATAACATATTTTCTATCAACAATTATGAATTCGACGTATAAAATTAAGAATTTACCCTTAATTCAATAACGATATGATCCAAATTAACTAACACCTTATTTTGAAAAAAAAAAACATCTCGACACTTCCATTTGAATGAGGTTCGAGGAAACCCAGCTAGATGTGTTGAGAGAAGAAAAACAGAAAAATTAGGGTTTTCCCCTAATAAAGAAATAAGACGTAAAGATTTTGGTTTTGTCTTTTTTATTTTCTTCTGCCCAACTTGAATCAAATATCAAATATGTTGGTTAAGTCTTTATAGACTTACCAATTACAAAGGATAACTACTAAAGCTAACCGTAAATATCACATGAATTTTTTTTTAACAGAAGGGTCACTAGTTCAGATTAAGATGACCTAACTCATCTTGGTACCATTCATATTCCTTAGATTGATATTAAGTATGATCAGTCTTATCTCGCCAAGAATTATCAATCACCTTATCACTCTTCATACTCTGTTGATTATGATCAGACTGTTGAGAATTATCTTTAATATCTTCCCTCAAACTAAGATGGGGCAAGAGATTCAGTTTTGTCTAAAGAATGGCAGCATTGATTTGGACACAAGTTTGGTGAATCTATCCACAGCCTGTTATGCCAAAGGAACATGTTTGGTGATAAGATGACCTAGAGCAACTCTTTTCCGAACAAAGTGATACTCCAATTCAATGTGCTTACTGCGAGCATGAAAAACCGGATTAACGTCATATAAAAAGCACTTAGATTGTAACAATGAAGCACTGGTAAAGTCTTTAACAGAATGCGAAGATAATGAAGGAGATAAATGAGCCAAGTAATTTCAGCAGCAGTGTTGGTTATAGCACGATATTCGGCTTCAGTACTTGAACGACAGATAGTAGGTTGTTTCTTGGCACACTAGGAAATAAGATTAGGTCCAAGAGAAGTGCAATAACAAATTGTGGATCGTCGATCGAGTGGGCAACCCGCCTAGTCCACATCAGAGTAGGCAATGAGATTTGAAGAAGTGGCAGCACGAAAATGTAGACCGTAAGTGGTAGTGCCCTTGACATATCGGAGTATTCATTGATAATTATCTTCAATACCGAGGTCCCTAACGGTGTTAGATATTTCTATATAACAACCTAAAGCAACCGACACGACTACTTGCCATTTGCGTTGGCATTTTTTTTGTTATGTCATTTATCATTTGATTGAATAAAAAGGGCAATAGTATTGTAATTTATGGCCCCTTTGTTCTCAAAAAAAAAAAAACAAATAAAAAAAGAATAATGTTGTGAGGGTATAGGTTCTGGAAAAATTAACGGTAAATTAACAATTCTTTCTCCATGTATATGTACACTAGAATGCTGACTGACTTTCATTCATCTTTTCCGCTTTCTTCTTAATTTTGTCATTCCACATGTTCTCCTTTCAATAATTTTCTGATCTTTGTTCATACCATCTTTTTCCTCACTTTGCCTTTTTTTCTTACAAAGTAGCAGTTTATCTGATCTTTTTCTAAATTGTTGAATTGTTCTAATTAAAAAGAAAAAAAAGAGATTGAAATGCCGTTAAATGCAACTGCAATAATGGACCAATTTCAGGTCCAACCGGTAGGATAAGGCATGTTGAGGTGTGCATGTACATCACATTAGCCACAATCTCCTGGCTGTAGTTTTTGGCTCCCTGAGAAGCAATTCCAAAAATGCATTCCTCCGTAACACAATAGTGGGTGGGCTTGTCCTTACTTTCAACTTGATTACCTTCACCATAGGCTAGATGCTCTCCGCCAGTGTTATAAATATTTTATATCTTCTCTGGGAAATTTATTTGGGTTTGCTCTATGGGAACCCATAACCTTGCTAATAATGAAGGGTGGAGGCAGTCTCATTTTGCGGTCATGATCCAGATGTTCGGGTTGGTGCTCTCGTTGGGTCTCATGGGCTACTTTTAAACTTGTTGAAAACATAGGCATGTTTATAATGGTGGTTTTTGTTGGTTCATGGAAGCTTTCAGAAAGGTCTGAAGCTCTTGCACTTACGAGCCAGGCTAGTCTCATTGAAGCCACCAAACACATTGTAGAGTTCATGAGTTATGAGCATGAACTAGGTGCAATACCCATGGATCCTGTTGAGAATATTGAATATTTAGAATTTCCCAAGTTCCCTTGTCCCACATTGAAAATGGTAGCCCAACTTGACCGATATATATACCCTATGTGCTACTCCTCTCATTGTCAATTGGTTTTGAGGTGGAACTACATGTGGGATTATATATGTGTCTTCAAGAGATCATATCCATATGAGAGGTTACCATTATATTGTGTCTCATAGGGGAAGATATTTCTCATTTGTTACTGATAACTCTCCCCAACACAACAAGAAAAGGTTGAACATGGTGCACAATGAATCGGTTACGGTTGAGAAGGTTTGGAGTTGTGAAGGAAAGCTTCTAAGCAACTAGAGATCCAGATTCAAAGTTAAAGGATATATGTTTCTCATTTGTGTTGTACAATCTTCTTTGTCGCCATATTGCAGGTTTTTCTCTACCTTATTTGTTCTGTGACAAACTGTGTGAATTTGTTCGGGATGGGCTTCTCCAAAATGTTGAAAATTACCAAAGACCTTTTGGAGTCATTGAAATAGAACTTGGGTTCCTGTATGATCATCTCTATATAAAATATGCATTCATCTTCACAAAACTATGGAAAAAGTGATACTTATCGGGCCTCACTGTTGCTGGAAGTTTGTTCCTGTATTTCTTTTGAAGCAATATCCATCATATGTCAAGAAGCAATATCAATCAGATGTCTCTACATTCTTTGGAGAAATAATACGCAACATAGTTGAATCTAGTTTGCAAGAATATAAGCTTGCAACAAATAGTAATTACCGGATTTTTCATTTCCGTAGAGACTCTACAACTTCTCCTTTTCGTGACCTCATACTAGGGAAAATTTTTGATTCTATGAAAATATGTTGGGAAACAATCTTGGAGAGATAACAAGCTGTATGAATTACATGCAAGAATTTTATCTAACATTCCAAACCAAAAACCTTGGGGAAGGAAACTTAGACAATGTTTCTTCCTAGATTCATTTCATCGAAATCCTCCGACATAGTTGTACAATTGCTTCACCTCATGTTTCCTGCTTTGGTAAATCCATGGAAGCATTCCGCAGGAAATACTTTCGTCAAATTGTCTGCGGAGGTTCAAAAGGTAGTTCTAGTTTGGATAAAGAGAATGGGTCATCGACTAACGAATGGGTTAGAATCGTTACGTGAGAATGAAATGAGGAAAGAGGAGTTGTTTTCGGCCTACCGATACAATACCACTACTAAAGTAATCATGGTGTGGCACTTGGCCACAAGTCTCAGTGAGTTTCTTTTTTTTTTTTTTTTGGGTAATGCCGGGAACCTCACCAGAGATGGGTAAACCCACGCCCACTACAATAGCCTGCAAACTACAGTGGGAGGTAAACCATCCTAGACGAACCCTTGGTAACATGCTCGGATGCGAAATCGAGGGTTCATATGTGAGTTTGCTATAACAAACCCTCTAGGCAAATGTGTGGGGATTCATGTGGGGTTCATGTGTGGGTTCATGTGTGGGTTCATGGGGGTGCTTCTGTGAGTTTTGATATGCAAGAAGATTAGGAGCGAATTTTCATGCCTCCACAACATTGTCCAAATATTGTGCCTACTTGACTGTATTCGCTCCGCGGCTATTACCCAATCATTCCAATATTACAGAATGCTCATTCAAGCAGATAGTGAAAGAAGCAGAAAAGTTTCTTGAAGGATTTTATGAGTCCTTGGAAAGTAAATGCACTAGAATCATGGCGTTGGCCAAAGAGGGAACGTTAGTGGAGAACAGGACGGTCCTAGAAGCAGGAGCTAAGGTTTCGAAATTGTTAATTGATGAAAATGGAGATAATTTATTGAATTTAAGGATGTGGAAAATCCTTACAGATTTCTGGACTAAAATAATTTTGTTTGTTGCACCTTCTGACAATATTTTAGCTCATTCTGAATATTGGGCTCAAGGGGGCGAGTTCGTGAGACACTTGTGGGCTTTGCTTTGACAGCTTGGCATTGTCATGAGAGATGAAATTGAAGTTGTTAATGCTTGATGGTTTCTACTTTCTTTTCTTTTCCTCTTTTTCTTAATATATTTTCAAGATATCCACAGTCCACAATAATGACAAATTTCTTTTATTTTCTTTGTCTCTTTTAAATATATATTCTCATTATATTCACCATTGATAATAACGACTAATCTTTTAGTGTATTCACCATCGACAAGCCAAATGAACTTGTGGCGAATATGAAGTTATCCTTCGACGAATAGGTTGTGACATGACTCTCTCTCTAGTAATTGTTCATCATTTGGTGGTGCATTCACTAAGGCATAAAAAGCAAAGAATAGAAAGCGTAGGTTCTTGTTCAGATCATTTGAATTTATTGCTTCTCTACCTCTTCCTGAATCATGTTCGTGCAGATTAATTTAATGCTTTGATCAGTTTTTAGAATGTGAATTACTTGAACCACTTATATCTTTCTAGGAAAAATAATTATTTCATAAATGGAATGAAAAAACAGTTGGGAAGCCTCGATTAATAAAAGTTGTGAAGATGACTGATCATAAGAAGCTATTACTACTACTAGTATGGAGGTTTCAGACAAACTTCTACTGCTCGTTCCAAAATGATTGTCTTTACAACAAATTACTCGAACGATCGTTTTAGACTAAGAAAGTAAAAAGTTGTATGAAAGAAATCTTCTTCTCTATTGCTAGAATAATTACTTCAATACGGAGAGAGTAATAAATTTTGGTCCATAATGAAAAAAATTTATTTTTTTGCCACACAGTTGTGTTAGAATTTACTTATGAATGGCTAAATGGTGTATTTATTCCAGCTACTATAGAACGAATTGCTACCTCTGTAATTCTTCATATCCATAAGCTGGACCGTTTGTTGATCCTTTAAGAAGTAAAGCTATCATGGAAGAGCCTCTGATAAAAAGAACATGCCTCCTGTGGAGGAACTGAAGAGACTCAATGACTTCGCGACTCCGATAATAGTTACAACAATAGCACAGTATCTGTTGCGAGTTTCAACCATGTTTATGGTTAGACATCTTGGTCAACTACACCTCTCCAGTGTCTCCATCGCCACTTCTTTTTCGAAAGTCACCGAATTTAGTGTTCTGCTAGCACTAGGCATTTAGATCTCTTTATTAGTTAGTGATGCTAAATGATGGATTGAACCCATGGATGGTTTGCAAAATTATTGTTAGTTTGAATATCTTGAAGGCAGTAAATGCTTTAGGTAATGCTGGTGAAGATAAGGCTTTAGGCCTCAAATTATGAAAGGCCCCAAATTTTAATGCATTATTAATAAGATTTATATATCTAAAAAGATTGAAAAAAAATTAAATGGATTAAGAGGCAAAGAATCCAAAGTTATGTCAACATTGATCCAAATTATCCACCAAAAATTTAGGCCTCCCAACTAATAACTATATAATCTTTTCATTAGCCAATAAAAAAAATGCCATTTTCATACTAGTTACTTTCTTTGTTTTTTCAAATTCCAATTAAGCAATTAATAATCAAGTTCTCAATTTGAGTATTAACTTTTTAAAGGCCTTCCTCTCTTTCCTCCTCTTCTTATTATTAGATTATTGCAATTTTATTTTTTTTCTTTATTAGTCGTGTTCATGTTGTACATTGGTTCAAAATTGATATATATAGTTGACCATTGCATCTTTCTTTATTGTTCGTACAATTTTGTATTTTTACTGGTACTATTCTATATCATTTTTATAATTGATTAATTCTGGTAACCGAGTACTAATGTCTAGGATTTCTTTTCATGAATCAATTAATATTAGGAAAAAATGACCATATTTCAAATTTTGTTTTTAGGCCCAAAAATTTAAAATTTGATATTTGCTTTAGGCCCTAAAATATCTTGGGCCACTTCTGCCCTTTTCTTTTATGATGCCAAGACTTTTGACATAGGCTGAGACTTATGGCAGCATTCAGGAGTATATGTGAATCACAGGTTTCTAGTACCAACAAGGAGATAAAAGCATTCGCTCCATTCATTGGTGTCCTTCAATCCCGCTAATTACGAGCCAGTCTCAAAATTTACTTCTATAAGTGTGTTTTGATATGTCATGATTTAATTAAATTTAAAATCCGGCGTAAATTACTAAAATTAATTAAATGGTCCGTCATAGATTGGGTGCTCAAAAAAATATTCTATATACTATCTTATTCTTTTAGTATATCAAACAAATCACAATAATGATAAATAATTAGTAATTTCTTTACCCCCATGAACTGTAATAAACTCTCCCTAAAATTATGAACTCCTCCAAAACCTATATACTTTATATACTGACGTAATACAACGGGCAGAGGTGTTCAAACCGGCCGATTAACTAGTTTTCTGGTTAATCAGTTTCGCGTTAATTCTATTTAGTCAATTTTAAATTGTACTGATTACCCAACCAATTAAGCAGTGGTTTTCACGCTTTCGTTTTATCAAGTTTGGATTTCATTATCTGTTTTTACAAGATTTACCGAAATTATTTGCCATATTTTTTGACAAAATGCAATTGAGGCTTAGCCCAATTTTTAAATTTTGTTCTTCTAATTTATATAGTGAATATCACATTTTAGGCCCACCAACAATATCAATCCAAATTAAAAATAATCAAACCCTTTCTCTTTTATAAGAGTATATTCAACCCAAAAGCATGTTATCACAATAACCTTTTTAGTAAAATACTTTGACAAAAGGAGAAAGATTAATGATATAAAAATACGAGATATTGAAAGTTTAACTAGATTTGTAAATTTTAATTACTATAGTTGGTTATTCGATTTAACGGAGAAAGATAAAAATAAAATTAAAAATCGAACTAATTAATCAGTAAAAACTGTTTAACTGAGATCTATTATTAAGTGATAGTTAGTAAGTATGATAGATTTTAAGTCAGTTTCGGTTTGGTTAATCTGTGTCAATTTTTTGAACAGCCTTAATAATTTCTAGTGAAATAAGTAGTATGTGCAAACTACTTTCCTTGTGGATGATTTGAAAAATTACTATTAGGAGGTTCAATATCTTGAATTCTTTTTTATTCCTTTAATCTTAACAATTGAAGCAACTAATAAATTGCATGAATCAATTTTTATGGTTTCACTTCAATACAAAGAAACACATATTCCTCCGTAACAAACTCATGGAATTTTAGAGTAAGTATTTACAAATGATTAAAATATTTGTTAGGAGAATTTTGTTTCTTTAAAGGATCTTTCCTGACTTAAATTCATATTTGTCAGAATAATGATATATTTTGGACACTGAATTCGTTAGATAGACCAAAAAAAAACAAAAACAGAAAATAAAGACAAAAACCTTTGGACTTGAGTTGCAAATCAAATGATGTAAGTATTTATTAAGCATTATTCTTTCTTTTATTCAAGGTGAAAAAAAAAAGATGCCGCACTTTAATAACAAAGAGCATGATTTTGAAAATGTAATTTTCAATCTCATAAGATTGAATTCAATCAAAACTCAATCAAAAACAGAAAAAAAAAACTATAGACAAAGTCGATTTAACGAGCATTCTTGGAGTGATGGACCAAGTAAAGTGACGAGACTTAATATAATGCTCCTACCATGTGAAAATCGGTACGAACTTCTGATGACCAAATATAATTGTCCCAAGAATTCGGGGCGGTATAGATTGAAAGAGTAAACTTTTGCAAACATTTACCCTCTTTGTTTTACCCACCGAATTCCGTGTTGTGGCGCAAAGGACATAAAATCAACACACTACGAAAGTAAATCACAAGAAAAACTCATTTCCTACTACTAATAAAATAAGACAATCAACCAACCCAACCAAACAAGCAAAATTACTCAAGAGCTGATAATGTAAACTAGGTACACAAATTTACAGTCTTCACAATAATGGAAAATAGTCTTCACCAACCGGTGGATACAAATTAAGGACTTCAGCCAAAGATAGATTACAACAATACTCTTCCACACACGCCTATCACAAAGTAGGATTAGAAACATCTCACCAAAGGAGAGTTAAACCGAAAACTAAACTATAGGAATTGAAGATCTTGTTGAGAAGAACACACATGCAAGCTTGCACTAATAACTGACTTTGTTTCGTCACCCTACCAAGCCACAAAGTGAACACTTTCTTCTGACAACACCAAAATCTCAAAACCCTAGTTTCTCTCCCTTTTTCTCTCGCACAAAAAAAGGTTTGCGCGGCTGCTCCTTTTTCCTTGGCTGAACGCATGGCCAAAAACCACCAAAGACCATGGGTTTTCTCAGTATTATTATTTAGTTTTATTTCCTTTTTGTTGTCGCTGGCCCAATTGAGGGGAACTCGGGTCCAACAATCTCCCCCTTCACCTCAATTGGGGAGAGGGGGGGGATAAAACTAAACCCGCTTTCTGTCTGCAAAACATGAGATTGTCTCTACTCACAGTCTTCGTCAACATATCGGCACCGTTGTCAACCGTATGGATCTTCTCAAGAAACAACTCCTTGGACTCCAACACATCCCAGATCCAATGATATCTCACATCAATATGTTTTAACTATCAATGAAATATGGAATTCTTAGCTAAGTAAATAGCGCTCTAGCTATCACAGTAAACCACATACCTCTCTCACTTCATGCCAAGCTTTTGTAGGAACTTTTGCAACCAAAGTGTTTCCTTACAAGGTTCAGTAGCTGTAATAAACTCTGCCTCTGTGGTAGACAAAGCAATACATTTCTGCAACCTACTCTGTCATGAAACTACTCCCCCCACCATAAGTCGTCAAATAACCAGAAGTAGACTTCCGACCATCAGGGTCACCCACCATGTCAGCATATGTATATCCATCCAACATAGTCTTTCCATTGCCAAAGCAAAGACTCAATCTGGAAGTACTCCTAAGATACCTGAGAATCCACTTAACAGCATTTCAATGCTCCTTACCAGGATTGGAGAGAAACTGACTAACTATAGAACTGCATGAGTTATGTCTGGCCTTCTACAAACCATCGCATACATCAGGCTGCCAATTGCCAAAGCAAAGGAACCTTTTTCATCTTTTCCTTATCTTTCTCACTTTTAGGACGTTGCGTTCTACTTAGCTTAAAATGCCCCGCAAGTGGAGTTAACACTTCCTTAGCTCTGCTGATGTTAAACCTATCAAGAAGCTTCTCGATATACTTCTCTTGTGATACTCCAGACTTTCCATTCTGTCTATCACGAAAAATCTTCATCCCAAGGATTGGTCTAGCTGGACCCAAATCCTTCATCGCAAAGGACTTATTCGACTCCTTTTTCAACTTGGCAATCTTTGCAGTGTCATGATCAACAATCAAGATATCATCGACATAAAGCAAGAGAATTATAAAATCACCATTAGATAATTTCTTCACAAACACACAGTGATCAGCTATAGTCCTTTGGCATCTCTGACCTATCATAAAGGCATCAAACTTCTTGTACCATGGCCTCAGAGCTTACTTCAACCCATACAAGATTTTGTTGAGACGACATACAAGTTTCTCTTTTCCCTTCTCCTGGAACCCATCTGGTTGCTCTATGTAAATCACTTCTTCCAAATCACGATGTTAGAAGGTTGTCTTCACACCAAGCTGCTCAATCTCAAGATTCAAGATGGCCGCTATCCTAAGCACATCTTGGATCGAAGACATCATTACAACAAGAGATAATATCTCATCAAAGTCTACGCCCTTTCTCTGACTGAATCCCTTCACAACCAATCTGGCTTTGTACCTTGGTTGTGAGCTGCTCTCACTTGTTTTCAGTCAAAACACCCATTTATTCTTGAGTGCTCTCTTGCCCTTAGGCAGCTTCACCTCATCATAAGTATTATTCTCAAGCAAGGATTAAGAACCTCTTTATACGACTCTAGCTCTCTCCCATCAGTAAGAAACTGATACTCATGAACACTGTACATGGTAGAAGGTCTATTGTCTCCGATGGACATCCTGGGCTGAGTAGGAGGTGATGAAACCGGTGGTGTCTCTGTCTCAGTAGCAGGATCATTATAAAACTCACCATCCTACTGTCTCAGCTCCCCCTTCAGGATAATCATTTGAATGTGGAGAAACTGGATCTAGATCAACATGAATCTCAGGTGAAGATTCTGGTATCTCGCCCTTTCCCATATTATCAATGTTCTGGTCTTCAAAGAAGATCACATCTCTATTTATGAAAAATTTCTTCTCAACAGGATCCGAAAGTCTGTACCCAAAATCATCATTACCATATCCCAAGAATACACATTGCTTGGATTTACCATCAAGCTTCGACCTTTCATCTTTGATAATATGAACAAAGGCCCGACAATCAAAAACTCGCAAATGCCCAAATTAGACATCTTTTCCTGTCCAAACTCGTTGTGGTAGATCACCATCTAATAGAATTGAGGGAGATAGGTTGATCAAATCAACTGCTGTCTGCATGTCTTCACCCCAAAAAGATTTAGGCAGTTTTGCACTCGAGAGCATACACATAATCTTTTCGGTAATAGTTATATTCCTTCTTTTTGCCACGCCATTTTGTCGTGGAATCTTTGGAACACTCTTATGAATTTTAATGCCATGGTCTCGGCAATACTTTTCAAACGGACCCCTGTACTCACCACCATTATCTGCTTGAACACACTTCAACTTCTGGTCAGTCTCTCTTTCAACTCTAAGGTGAAACTCTATGAACACATCTGATGACTAATCTTTAAATTTCAAAGAAAAACACCAAACCTTTCGAGCATAATCATCAATGAAAGTAACAAAGTACAATGCACCACCCAATGACCTATCTTTCATATGACATAGATCTACATGAACTAACTCTGGAGGACTCGACTTTCTAGATGGAGGAGAATTTTGAAAGGACCCTATGTTGTTTACCATAGATACAGTCAACACAAGGTTCTAGAGTAGTAGCTTTTACCTTAGGGAGAAATAGCTTCTTACCAAGAATCTGCAGCCCCTTGACACTTATGTGTCCAAGCCTTCTGTGCTAGAGATCAATGGAGGCATTGTGAGTTGTATTCACATCTCCATTCTTCAACTTTGCATTCAACACATACAAAGAGTTCAACTTTTCCCTCTAGCGATAATAAGATTCCCTCTGGTAATTGTCTAATGCCACTACCTTCAGTGCTATAATAACCCTCATCATCAAGTTTGCCAATGGAAATAAGGTTCAGATGCATATCCGGAACATGTCTGACATTCTTCACGACAAGAGTACAACCTGTATTCATTACCAATGAAACCTCTCTCATGCCGACAACATCGGATGAGGCTTGGCTGCCCATTCTTAAAAAATAAAAATCCCCAGGTGTGTAAGAGGTAAAGAAGTGTCTGTGAGGCGTCACATGATAAGATGCACCCGAATCACCGAACCAATCACTATCGTGACTCGCAACATTAATTGTATCATCATCACAGTACAAAAATACATCACTTGATTCATCTTTCTTGCCTTAGCTTTTCTTGCTTCTAGTTCTCTCTTGAGAACCCTGCACTCCTTCTTGAAGTGCTCTTTCTCTTGACAATGCTAGCACACGATATCTTTCTTGGAGTTAAAGCGCCCCCTGGACTTGTTACTTCGATCACGTGGCCCTCTGCTTTTACTTCTCACTCTTCTGTCGGACTTTTCCGTCACTAGAGCCAGCGACTCAGATTCAATAGTCTGCTCTTTTCTTCCGATTTCTTCATTCATTAAAGTCTCTTTGACCTGATCCAAAGTCAAGACACCTTCTTGGATTGAATTACTGATCGACACTACCAAGGTGTCCCAACTGTCTGGAAGAGAACAGCATAATAACAAACACTGAACCTCATCATCCAACTTTAAACTTACATTTACTGCCTGGTTCAACAAATCCTGAAACGAGCTTAATTGTTCATTCATGCTAGCACCATCTTTGTACCTAAACTTGGTAATCTGTTTCAGCGCAGATGGCGTATTGATGTCGTCCTTCTTCCAGTACATATTCTAGATTTTCTCCCAAAGTTCATCAGCTTTTGTTTCTCTTGAAAAGTGATAAAATACACTTTGATCAATCCACAGTCAAATATTACCAACAGTCTTTTTGTACATATGAGCCTACTTTTTATCTGTCATATCACTTGGCCTACCTTCATCCCCTAGAACAGGATCAAACAAATCTTTGTAATACAATAAGTTTTTCATTCTAGGCTTCCACATATGATAATTTGATAAATTCAATTTAATCATCGTACCAGCAGCCGATGACCCTTCCATTTTATTGGTCTAACACCTCAACTATTGAACCGTAGCTCTGATACCACTGTTGTGGCGGAAAGGGCATAAACTCAACAGACTACGGAAGCAAACGCCAAGAAAAACTCCTTTCCTACTACAAATAAAATAGAACAACCAACCAATCCAACTAAAAAAGTAAAATAATTCAAGAACTGATAAAGTAGGCACATAGATTTACATAGAAAACCCAATCGAGAAAAACCATGGGACTGTAATAACAGTCAAATCTCTACTATCACAATAATGGAAAACAGTTTTCGCCAACCGGTGGATACACAGGACTTCACCCAAATATGGATTACAACAATACTCTTCCACACACACACAAAGTAGGATTAGAAGAATCTCACCAAAAGATAGTTAAACCGACCGGAAGAATTGAAGATCTTATTAAGAGGAACACACATACAAACTTGTACCAATAACTGATTCTGTTACGTTACCCGATCAAAGCCACAAAGTGAAACTTTCTTCTCATAACACCAAAATCTCAAAACCCTAATTTTCTTTCCCATATTTCTCTCGCACAAAAAAAGGTTTGCGTGGCTGCTCCTTTTTCGTTGCCTGAACTCACGGCCAAAAACCATCAAGGACCATGGGATTATATAGCCAAGGGCCAAACCCAAAAATAAAACCAAATTGGACTTGATTTTCATATTTGATTATTTTGTTTTATTTCTTTTTTGTTGTTGCTGGTCCAATTGAGGGGAATCCGGGCCCAACATTCCGGAATTCCCTTGTGTATATATACATTGCTGATATTTCCTGTCTTTGTAAAACACGAGCAGCACTGCCCTAACCTGTAGAAAAGCAGTTCCTGCGATCGTCTTCCCAATTCCCTTAGGGCTAGTGCTAGTCCACCACTTGGTTAATTTCATTATTTGTTATCAAAATCCCAACATTTGGTTTCATCTGTCCTTTTTGTAATTTTTTGCTTGGCCCCAACTCATCATCTATGAGTACCAAATTCCATGTTTTGTAATTAATTTGTACAATTCCGGAGATTTATAAGTATTAGAAGACAAAAATATGTTTAATATATGAGTTTATTAGTATCAAGAAGACGGAGGAATTTGTAATTTGTAAATTTAACCTGTCTTTTATTGAGATGTTTAGTTTATGAATACTGTGTGTTTTATCTTATTTCCATGTACTCCCTCTGTTCCGAAATTATTGTCTAATTTGAATTTTCATTTCTAATTCAAATTGTACTTAAACTGAAAATGTAAACTGGACAATAATTTTGGGACATGGAGAGTATGTAATTGTATTAGTCCTCCCACCCTTAAAAATAGTTTATTTTCGATCCCATAAAAATGTGAAGTGGACAAAGTTAATTTGAAATTATATATGTTAAAAAGTGATCAATTTTTTGAAACGCATCCAACATATTACCATTTTTGTTTAATTTACCTGAGTATAAGAACATAATGTGTCCCAGTGAATTTACACTCTGGCTTCGCCGTTCTTAAAATTGTCTAAATCTTCTCATTGAATTGTAAAGTGAGGATAGGAGCTCGAAAAGAATTTAAGATAGTTCGTACCCAGATCACGATTCACTCACCTGAACTTTCATTTGCAAACTTTTATATTCGACATTGTTAGTTTTTACAACAGCCATATCTGATGAGCAGAAAGAATTTGCAAGGATAGTCCCCCACTGCCCTGCATCAACTGAAATCCACCGTCTAATTAATGACCACTGATTGCATTTCTTGGTTTTTTCCAGAAACGGGCAAAGTACCCACATTTTACGAAATGGCTTCAGCATGACATCCAGATTGCTAAATAATTATGTGAACATGGTTTCCTATTTTGATTTCTTCCTTTTTTCTTTTTAGTTCGAGAAAACTGCATATCCTGTGCCTTGCAATAATGTTATAGAATCAAATTTAATACAGAAGATATACAATGTTAGACCAACGAGAATATACGCTTCGTTTACTTACATTCTGTTGAGGGTCATTGTGACAAGAATTATGAATCCCACATCGGAGGCATGAGTACATGTGAATCAGTTAATAAGTAAACTGGTCTCAGAACCCATTAGCTTGAGGTTTTGAGTTCAAATGGGTCTTATCTTACTTATTGGGCTCCATATCGGGTTTTTTCCTCCGGATAAATCCCCAACAGTGGTATCAGAGCCCAGGTTGGGCCAAGTGGGTGGGTGATTTAACCCAAATTATCTCGGTTGATCTGACTAAACCCAGGCAGTCAAATGCCCACTACGAACGGAAGCGTAGGGATGGGCGGCCCAGTTACTCAGGTGGGGTACAGATTTGGGCTTGTCAAGATAATTTGGAAGCCTGGTGTGGAGATTGTCCATGACGGGGGAGAATGTTGAGGGTCATGTGACAAGGATTATGAATCCCACATCGGATGCATGAGGACAGGTAAATCAGCTAATAAGTAAGCTGGTCTCAGAACCCATTAGTTTGAGCTTTTGAGTTCAGATAGGTCTTATCTTACTTATTGGGCTCCATGTCGGATTTTCTCCTCCGGATAAATCCCCAACACATTCTATATTAAGTTTAGAAATACAAAAAAGAAAAAAAAATTACTGGAACAATATCATGAACTAAAAGAGCGATTTTCTATAGCGTACCGACAACGTGCATTTAGCAACCTTAAAAAGTCTCCAAATCCAAAAGACCCATATTATACTCCATTTTTGTTTACTATTATTTTTTACTTTACTCTAAATACATGATTTGATATATGATTAAGCCTATATAATAATAAATAGTGTTATGAAATCTATATCATATTGAAGGGCTTGTTGAGATCTTTAAAATAAGAACCATATTATAATTTATATTTATCTTTTTAAAAAATATTCATTTTAGTCATTACTAAAATTAAATTGGAAAATTTGACACTCTTTCAATTAAATTTTTTTAAAAAATAAAATAACCTATATAATAAAATTATCACCAAACAATAAAATTTTTAACTATCAAAATACTCTCTCCGTCCTAAAAAAAAGTCCATATTGAATTTTTAATTTTGTATTAGTTTTAGTACAAATTTGCAAATTCAATGTAGACTATTTTTTTTGAATAAAGGTATTAAGATTTAAAATATAATATTTGAAAATTTTTAACATCAAAGTTAGAGTATAAAGACATTTAGTGTGAAGAATAATGATATTCTTCTTTACTATTTTAACTCTATTTATAACTCTACGTACATGGCTATCTTAATTGACACTTTACTTTTATAGCTATCTTTATTGGCAGTATATTAAAATAGTTATATAAGTAGAGTTATAAATAGAGTTAAAATAGTAAAGAAGAATATTATTACTCTTTTCATAAGTAAAAGTAAGTTACCGCTCTGTTAAGTAATGTGAACAGGAAATCTTTAGTTTTATAGGAAAAAAGTTCTCGAAATTGTAAACTCCTTTCAAATCTCATTCGATGCATGAAGAATTTCTTTCCTTTGAATAAAAATGCAGATCATTTTATTTATTCCATCTTGCTTCTAGGCGGATTATATTTTCGAAGAACCCACGATTGATCAATATCAAAGAGTTTGTTCCGTCTTAAATTACGATATACTCATTTTCATGGATTCGTTGGTAAGTTTTGATTGGATTAGTCAGGGATATTTTGGGATAAGATAGACGTATAATTTGGTGTGTTTTAGCTTGTGACAAAGAAATAACCCTTCCTCATTCAGCATAATGACTAGATATTCAAGCTAGATTTATGATATTTTGGACACAGTATTAGTGGTTACGTGTTGGACTAATTGACCCGAGGAATCTGATGTTCCTAAGTGAAATTCTCGAGTTCAAATCTTGCGAATTTGCCAATTTTTACACTTTCTGAAATAGCATTTATAAACTTTTACACACTCATCCCATCCTTGAAAAGAAAAAAAACAAAGTTTGATTTGTTATAATATTATAGTTCAATAAATAGACTCACGTCTTGTGTCAGATAAAGTATGTCACTAAAATAAGCAAAGAAAAATAAAAAGAAACTGCACGGTTTGATTTGAATACTCGATTTCGCCGACACAAATGCATGGTATAGTTAGCAACCGCATTATATTTATTACTGTTTAGGTTTGATTTAAATAATTTTTTTTGTTGATATTCTTTTAACAATGAGATTAAACACTAGCTATACCTAAACTTATAAATTGAACAAGTTTTTCATTGTTTTGGATTTTTCGAAATTGCTTGTATAAGATCCCACGTTTGAGGTTGAAATCACAATTTGACTTTACCACGTGTACTAATATCTGTCATTCTATGAACTTTCTTTTATCATCATCTCAAAACTTTATGATATGAATTCCTTGGTCAGAAACTAGTTGGCTCCCACACTCTTGCTTCATATAAACGCTCCTATATACACCAATTAATAGCCTAAACATCTAACTATATGCACTTTCTTTTATCTTTTCCTCTCAACTTCTCCATAAAATTTCATAACAACTTCTGTTCTACTATAATTTTCTCTAGCACGCGCGCTCCCTTCAGTATCGCTCGGTTTTCTTGTCATTTGGTTCCCTCAATCTTTTTATCTTCGTGATCTTCCTAAGCCTTTTGATTGTTCGATAAGTTTTGGTTATTGCTTCATTTTTCTTCTTGTTTTTTTCTAAAATCTTGAAGTTTCCCGTAAGTTTCAAACTTAGGTTCCCTTAAGTTTTCCCATAGAAATGGAAAGGGGTACAGCGCAGGTAAATATAACTGAAGTAATAGATCAATTTTCGGGTCCAATCGGTAAGATAAAGCAGGTTGAGATATTCATGTATATTGTATCAGCCATGGTTTCCTTCCTTGTAGTTTTTGGGTCATTAAGGCGTAGTTCCACTAATGCATTTCTGCGTTACTCAATAGTGGGAGCTTTTGTCTTTTCTTTCACCTTGATCATCAACATCATTGGTCAAATAAACTCCCCGAATTATAATATATTTTACCCTATATGGGCAATATTTGTGGTTTTACTCTACGGAAACCCTTATAGTATTTCGGCATATAGTCTCGAAGATAATGAACAATGGAAGAGAACCTATTTCGAAGTTCTACTCCAGATGTTCTGGTTGGGGTGGGTGGTTGGAAAGAACATGTATCTTTTCAAATATGTCGGATTCAATGTGACAAGTTACATTATGATTTGCGCATGTTCTTGGAAGATAACAGAAAGAATGGAAGCCCTTAAGTTCGCGAGCAAGGAAGGTCTCATAACAGGAACCAAATCTGTTGTAGATTTCATGAGTGACGAGCACGAATTAGGTCCGGCGTTACAAGGTGATCCTAAACATACAAGAGGTTACCACTATCTTGTGACTTGCGAGAAAAAATCCAATTTTGGAATTAATGGCTTTTCAACTCGGAAGAAGGAGGAGGCGGTAAACATTGGGTCCGTCAAAGTGATTACGGTTGAGAAGGTTTGGAGTTGCAGTGGGAAGCTTCTGAGCCCAACTGGTGGAGATCCAGATTCAAAGTTAAAGGATATATGTCTCTCTTATGCATTTTACAGCCTTCTATGTTGCCACTTTGCAGGATTTTCTCTACCTCAACAGTCTCTCGAGAAACAAAGGGAATTGGTCCGTGAAGGGCTTCTCCAAAATGTTGAAAACCACGAAAGACCATTTCGCGTGATTGAAATAGAACTTGGATTCCTATATGACCGTTTCTATACAAAATATGCATTCGTCTTCACAAAACCATGGAAAAAGTTATTCCTATCTTTCTTGATTGTTGCTGGAAGTTCTGTGCTCCTCGTGTTTCTTTTGATGCAATATCCTTTTTATGTCTCTTCATTCTCTCGAGACGTGAAATATGAAACCATTAAATCCAGATTGCAGGAATATAAGCTTGCCACTATAATTATTACAGGAGTTATTGTTTCATTAGAAATTCTACAACTTCTCCTTTTCGTTATCTCATACTGGGGAAAATTGTTGATTCTATGCAAATACGTCGGGAAACAATCTAGGGGAGATAATTGTTTATGTGAGTTTTTTGCAAGAGTTATATGCAGTATTCCAAGCCAAAAACTTTGGGGCAGGCAACTCGGCCAATATTCCTTCTTAGATTCATTTCATCGGAATCCTCCGATATGGTTGTACAATCGCATCACCTCAAATCTCATCCTTTTGAAAAATCCAGGGAAGGGATGCACAGGAAACACTTTCGTCAAATTGTCTCCTAAGATTCAAAGGGCTGTTTTAGCTTGGATAAAGAGAAAGGATCATCGATTAACTACTGGATTAGAATCGTTACGTGATAATGACGTGAGGAATGAAGAGTTGTTTTCGGCTTGCCAATATGATACTACCACTAAAGTAATCATGGCGTGGCACTTGGCCACAAGTCTCTGTGAGTTTCGATATGCAAGAAGATTAGGAGTGAATTTCCATGTCTCCACAACATTGTCCAAATATTGTGCCCACTTGGTTGTATTCGCTCCTAGGTTATTACCTGATCATTCCTATATTACAGAATGCTCATTTAAGGAGACAGTGAAAGAGGCAGAAAAGTTTCTCAAAGGATGTTATAAGTCCATGGATAGTAAACACAAAAAAATTATGGCGTTGGCTGATATAGAAAAGCCAATGGAGAACAGGACTGTCCTAGAAGCCGGATCAAGGGTCGCCAAGTTGTTGTTTGAAGAAGTTGGAGATGATGAAGAGAGGATGTGGAAAATATTGGCTGATTTCTGGACGGAAATGTTATTGTTTGTAGCCCCATCAGATGATATTTCTGCTCATGCTGAATATTTGGCTCAAGGAGGCGAGTTCGTATCGCACTTGTGGGCTTTGCTTTTTCATGCGGGCATTGTCAAGAGAGATGACATTGAAGTAGTTAATGCTTGATGGTTTCTACTACCTTTACTTTTCTTTTCCTGTTTTCTTTTTTTTTTTTCTTTTTAATGCTTTTAAGAATTCCTCCATCCATTAACTTCTATGTATCATAAAAGATGTATTTCCTTGCTAGTTTTCATCATTTGATTACCTTTTCATTTTTTTTTCTTTGGATTTTTATTATTTTTTTTGGGTTAAAATTTTTAGTTTATTTTTAATTTATTTTCAACCATGAAACAACCCAAATAACTATGATATAGTCATTTCCATGCAAACAAAAAAATAAAAAAAATGTAAAATTGTTGCTGACTTGATTTGCAGTAGTTTTTTTTTTTTTTTGGTTAAACGGTTAAGATTTCATTTTTTTCAAAACAGAATATTTACAAGATTTACAACATTCCAGCTTACTTTTGAATTCCTAACATGTTTAGGAACCTTATGTCATCACCACTACCATTTCTATACAGCTTTTTGATCCTTCAAATAAGCTCATTCTTCACAAACAACCATCTCTCCTTTGTTGCCACCACCTTGCTTCCAAACTTCCTGGTATTCCTCTCAGTCCATATATGGTAGATGATCGAATTCAATCCTGCTAAGAACGCTTTCCTTTTCAGCTTTTTAAACTTCCAGATTTTCAAAACTCTATTCAAGTTTAAGGATGCAATGCTGCTATGAATTCTCATCCAGGGTCTCAACTCCTGCATGATTTCTGCTGAGTATGCACATTCAAAATAAAGATATTTCGAACTTTCCTCATCTTGCTTGCATAATACACATCGCTTGTCAGTTATTTGAATCTTCATTTTTAGCAGTCGATCAACTGTTAAAATCCTCCCCTTCCATACTAACCAGCTCAGGAAACTGTGCTTTGGTATGGAGAGCTTGCACCAGTTTACTGCTGCTGCTCTATTCTTCTCTTTTGGTCCCATTAACCATGTATAACCTGATCCTGTGGTATACTTCTTGCCCTTGTTCTTCATCATTTCCCATTTGTTACACCAAGTTTCAGCTGATCTTTTACTCTCATCAGCTTTTTCCAGTGCCAACAGCTATCTTTTGGTGGCTGGTAGTTCCAGATGGATTTATTTTTTAAGAAGTATGGATGCATCCATTTGATCTACAGACTGTCCTTTTTCATTTCTAGGTCCCACAGTTGTTTACCAAGCAAAGTTTTGTTCCATAGTCCAGGTTCCTTCACACGCAATCCACCTTCTAATTTACTGCAACATACATCATTTCAGGACACTAGTGGCCAGCATTTACCATTTTCCTTCTCCCCATAAGAATTTCCTGCATTTTGTAGTGATTTGCTGGTTCACTGATTGAGGGATCAGGAAGATACTAGACAAATAGGTATGCAAACTCATCAAGACTGCATTGATTAGTACTGTTCTTCCAGCATATGACAAATGCCTAGAAGACCAACACTTAATCCTTGCAGTTATCTTATCTACCAGTAGTTGACAGTCAGATTTGGACCAGGCTGTTGGTGAGATTGGCAGTCCAAGGTACTTCATAGGGAAGTTCCCCACCTCAAACCCCATAATGCTTTGGATTCGCTCATGTACTTGGTCCACTTGGCCTCCAAAGTAAATGTTGGACTTGTGGAGGTTGATTTGAAGTTCAGTTATTCCAGCAAATTAGTTAAATACCTCTTTTATCCTTCCCACTGTCCTTATGTCAGCTCCACAAAAGATGAGGAGATCATCTGCAAAGCTAAGTGAGGTGATGCCCATCTTTTCACAGTAAGGATGCCACTTAAACCCTGTCTTTTGTGACTCCATTTTTAGCAATCTTGTAAGGTATTCCATGACCAAAACAAACAGCAAAGGAGATATTGGATCTCCTTGTCTCAATCCTCTCTTGCCATAGAAGAACCCTGTGCTTGCACCATTCATATTTAGAGAGTATGAACAAGTGGTAACACCTATCATCACCCACTGTATAAATCTAGCTGGAAAACCATATTCAATCATCATCTCCTCCATGAGTTCCCAATGAACTGAATTATATGCTTTTTTCAAATCTACTTTCATCAAGCAACTTGGCACTACATTCTTCCTCTTACACAACCTGATCAATCCTCTCTTGCCATAGAATAACCTTGTGCTTGCACCATTCATATTTAGAGAGTATGAACGAGTGGTAACACCTATCATCACCCACTGTATAGATCTAGCTGGAAAACCATATTCAATCATCATCTCCTCTATGAATTCCCAATGAATTGAATTATATGCTTTTTCAAAATCTACTTTCATCAAGAAACTTGGCACTACATTCTTCCTGTAACACAACCTGATCAATTCTTTAGCAAGCAGTATGTTATGCAAGATTAACCTCCCTTGAACAAATGCTCCTTGGTTCTGATCAACCAGTTCAGGTAGAACTGAACTCAACCTTTTACAAAGCATTTTGGAGATACATTTGTAAAAGGTGTTACAATAGGAGATTGGCCTATACTTAGTGGCATCATTAGGACAATCATTCTTTGGGATCAAGGAAATGATGGTAGAGTTCATCTGTTTCCGAAGTTTACCTGTTTGGAAGAACTCAAACACTACATTACTGAAATCTTCACCAATGATCTTCCCCATTTTCCTATAAAAGCCACTATTGTATCCATCTGGGCCAAGGCTCTTATTAACATCAATCTGGATTCTTGCACATCAACTTTAGTGAAACTTTTAGTCAGGAGAATCTGTTGATTTACAGTCAGTTTAATCCCTGAGTTGAAATCTTCTCTAGAAGCTGATGTTCTTGCCACCTGTGGTCCCAACAATCCTTGATAATAGTTCACAAAATGATCCTCTACATCCTTCCATTCTACAACAATTTTTCCACGGTTTACATTCTGATTTTGTTCCTGATACTCTTCTGTTTAATTGCTGCATGAAAGTAACTAGTGTTCATATCACCTTCATTTACCCAGCTTTCTTTCAATTTTTGAGCCCAATAACTCATTACTGCTTCGTTCTTGGTAGTATATGCCTCTATAGCCTCCTTCTCTGCTTGTTGTAAAATCTCATCTCTTGGATTATTCCTTAGTTTCTCCTAGATTAGACTCAATTTTAGCTGACATTCCTGCTCATGTTCTTCTATACATGAGAATTCCTGTCTGTTTAGTTCTCTTAGCCTTGGCATCAAACTCTTTTATTTTTGCACCAGCTTGTATTGATAAGTGCCACTAACATCTTGCTTCCAAACCTCTTCCACCAGTTTTTCACAATCAGGATGTTGTAACCACATATTAAAAAATTTTAATATCCTTTTCAGATGCTTTACTTCTTCTCCCCATCTTACTAGAAGTGCATTATAATCAAAGATTCCTGCTGGCAATACAGTAGTATATGCATTAGGATACTGCTGCAGCAAACTTTCATTGATGAATGTTCTATCCAACTTTGACACTATTCTGCCTTCTTCCATTTGCTTCTTTGACCAAGTGAAACCACTTCCATGTGTCAGTAATTCCCACAATTCATTTCCACCCAGCATAGTACTGAATTCTTCACTATCAGTATTCGTTTCATTATTACCACCCATCCTTTCTTCTAGTTTGAGGATACAATTGAAATCACCAACCATGATCCAGGAACCATTGACCTGATTTCCAATTGCTCTTAACTCATTCCAGAGTTGATCTCTTCTTTCTGCATTATACTCAGGACAAACCAGTGTGAGAGTAAACTCCTTCCTGGTTGCATATTCCTTGATCCGACAATATATATGTTGTTCCTCTACTTTCAATACTTTTACTTCATATTCTCCTTTCCTCCATAACAACAGTATTCTACCCTTCACCATTCCATCAGCATTGCTAATATAGTCAAACTTACGCCATTTCCCCTTCCTGTATCTTCTCCTTGTTTGTTTTAATTTCCAGTATTCTAGCTACCCCTACATTATTTACAGAGAGGATATTTCCAACCTCTCTGTGTTGCCGGGACCATTAAGTCCCCTTACATTCCAAAACATAATGTTATTCATGATTTCTAGACCCCGAAGAGTGACTAGAATCCTGATAACAAATTATGTTCACAGACTTACTTTTCTCACTTGGTCTTCCTTCTGCCACTTTCCTTCTTTTTTGGTTTAGTATCTGAATACCTTCTGCTTCCTTTCCATTCTCACCTAGTCTTGTAGATGTATTCCCAACTTGCTTTCCACTAATTCCCTTTCCAATAATGTCTGGATTACTCATTTTTTCCTTCTCTTTATCTTCCTTTCCTTTATCTGGCAGAGCACTATTCTCAAGCATATTCTCACCTTCTTTCTGCTTCCAGTTTTTCACCACAGGGAGCCTACACTCTTCTATTCCATGTCCAAAACCTCTACAATTCAAGCACTTAATAGGCTTCCATTCATAAATCACTTTCTGTTATCAAGCTCATCCTCAAACCAAACCACCTCCTTAAGCTTTTCATGGATTTCCAGTTCCACAAGGACTCTAGCAAAGGCTGTTTTCGGCTTCTGAGATGTCATATCATCCATCTCAATAGGGACTCCAACCATACTAGATAGTTTACTTAGGGTTGTGGGATTCCAATATCTCAATTTCAGCTTAGGCAGTTGTATCTAGATAGGAATTTTGTGGATTTTCTTCAAGTTGATCTCCTCTGTGACAGACCATTCCTTAACCACCACTGGCCTATGATCAAACTGATACACTGGATTCTTTAGTACTTCCTCTTTTGCAGATGTAAATCTTACTATAAACACACCATTCTCCAGCAGTAAGATTTTGTCAATTCCCAACTTTCCCCTCATACGTCGTATGAATCCATTCATTACCGCAAACAGAGGGTTAGCACCAAGAACATAGCAAATCAATGATGGCCTCCAATAATCAATTTCTTGTTGTGTTTCATCCATAATAATCTTCCCAATACAACGATCATTCACTATTTGGGGTTCAATAAACTGTAACTTCTTTTCGTGACCTAGAAGTTTCTACGGATCCAATCCCTTCCAAACATTCGAATCAGTCATGTTTAATCGTGTATCATCATCGATTCTAGTCTTCTCTGGTGTTTTCCAACCTCATCAACCTTAATTACCCACTGGTTACACAATTTCTCTAGCAATAAATTCGATTCTGACATGGTATTTAATGCAGAGCTAGGTTTCAACGACTCCCTTGAGCTGGCCAGATTCTTCGATTTGGGACTTAGAGGGCTTGATTTTCCTGCCATTTGTTGTTCCTGAGCTTCAATCACAGCTGATCCCCCTTGCTTCTTCAACTTTTTTGCCATGGCGAACGTGAATTACGTCGGAAAAGTCGCGGAGTGAGAACACACAGTGACTGTGTTTTCGCCCCTAGTAAACTTAGAAAAAAGCTTACGGTACTTAGGAATTTGATTATATAAATTTCCTTTTATTTGCAGTAGTTTATTAATGACTTGATTGTGAAATCTTCATTGTAATACACATCAAGACTACCAACAAGTACTTGGACTAAGTGATACATGTATTAGGCCAGGTTAACTATGACCTAAGATTTAAGTCAGGCATACGCATGCGGTAGTGATGAAAATACTTGTTGGGAGAATTTTGCCTCCTGTAAGGTAATTATTCAGCTCGAATCTGAATTGGTCGGAAGAATGAATTCATACACTGAATGTGTAACATACTCAGAAAAAAAATACACACATCGAGATTAAATAAGTATCAATGAGGTCAAACTGTATAGAAAATCTTGATTTTTTTTTCCCTCGTGAGAGTGATTTTCAAAGAAATAGTACATTCACAGTATGATTAATCTCATCCCTAAACAAGATAATACTAATTGTAAGCCACATTAAGAATCCGCTAATCGTCTAACAATCGTAATATCACTATAACATGATAGGACTTAGGAGAAAAAAAATGTTAACTGAATACTAGCTAGTAATCAGTCTAAATTCCATTTGTGTAGACTTCATAAGAATTGGTTTATATTTGTTTTCCCCCAATTTTGATCATATAATTCCTCTATTTAAGAAAAATAGTCCACATTGTAAATTGTGAATTATATATATATATATAATTAGTTTCTTTGTCTCAAAAAATAGTACAAATCTCAAAATGAATTATTTTTTCAAAACAAAGGAAGCATAATTTTCAATTTATGTTGTAGAATATTTTTGTGAGACTGGAGAAGTACAATTCTCATGTTTACTAGTCAATGTTGATCCAGGAAATCTTAACCAAGTACCCTTTGAAGTTTAGACCTCAGATCTCAACAAATCTTTCCTTATAAGTTTAATCATTTGGAATGTTCAAGGGGTTGTTTCAAATACATTGAATTGTGGTGGCGTGTTGTTTTCTTTTCTGTTATTATTGTATAGAGCTTTTTTTTGTTCACACGTATATGGTTAGATCTCGTTGAGAATACCCACCTCAGAGATGTGGTCCTTTTTTCTACCACATAAAAATGTTGATCCAACAGACTTCTTACTCAGTCCAAAGTTTTTATGTTGAACAGTATCGGTATCTCCATTTTGAACAACCTAATGGCGTGGAAACACAGTCCTTAAACTCACGATATCAAGGGTACTGTTTTGGTTTGCTTTCTTTTTCCTGTTTGAAATTCGTAAAGCTTTCGGTTTGATCTTCACCCAATCGGTACCTGCAACATTTAATGCAAGTATAGATTTTGTGGTACTGAAAAATACTCTCCAAACATTATCTATTGACCATAATGTTGACTTGGCCGCTTACAATGTCTCAAAAACTAGACTTAGACATTGATTGCTATCCCAACCTGTTATAGTGAGTTGAGTAAATGTTAGATACCTATTTACTAGTTTATATGAAAATGCTAGTTTTGAAACTCCTTTTCTTCAGAAGAAAAAAAAAATAGAGGAAAGAAAAGCTTACTGGATCATTCCTGATCTCATTAATCTTTGGTCTCAGTACAAATATTGCTATTGTGTGTGTGTGCGCGCATTTTCTTTTCAATAGAAATTTCAATTTACGTTTCTAGGGAAAAACAATCCAGGTTAAATATGACTAGTTGATATAAACACTATTGCATGTTTCAAGAAAAAGGAATTGAGTATTGAGATATTTTATGCGTTAAAGTTAAGTTCGTCACTGAAATAAAGTTATATCATAAATTTGTATTTTTATTTTATGATAGATAAATGTATTTTCAATGCAACAACCTATAAGTTACCTTGCGAGTAACAACCCTGAATGGCATGCTCATGGTGTTGGGTGGGATTTTAATATTAGAGCCCCTTTGGAAAGAAAACAAATTTCTGCTAGGTGAAGAAACCCAATTAACTTAAATTTTTTAAAAAACTGAATGTTCCCCCATCCACCATTATTTATGATGGTGACTTATTGTTATCATTGTTATTGTTGCATTGTATAGATGGAAAAGATGTAATTAACTCCAACACATTCTTGCAAGATGACTTCTTTCTCTGTGAATAGTAAAAGTCATGTTTCTATATTTTCACATTTAAAAACTCGTTGTTTACACATAGCACCTTAAGAACAGACGGACCACCTAGACATTATTACAAACTTTTAGGTATTAAAAATTGACAAATATTGTTGACCCCAAGTCTTGATGAAGTCTTGCTGAATGGTTTTGTCATTTCCTTCGAATCACTATATTGCACTGTCCTACTCAGCTTTTTGGAATCACTATGATGCTCCAATTTTTCGCATGTTACTTATATCGTCAAGAAGTACCAATACTTAATAAACATTCACATGATTTGTTCTTCATTTTTTTTTTTTTTTGGTGATTTAGAAGATTTCTATAATATTTCTTTTTTATATGGTTGTAGAGTTTTTTCTAAGATAAAGCTAATGAGGAATCTTATTAGAGAGGTTCCTCTTAATGATAGAGGCAGTAATGAAAAAAGGGGGAAAAAAAAAACATTGCAGTTCCAATGTACACTGAATTTTATAAAGAATGGTATTTAGTCATTTTATCATTCCGTTACGTAGTATCTCTATGTTTCATAGGTTAATAGGAACGGTGGCTACGAAACATAGAGAGGCACGAGAGGTACGAGCATCCTTACCTAGTCAATTATTAAAGTATGCAGTATATATTAGGACAAATTATGCCAACACTACAGGATACATCTAATCGAAAATAAATTAAAGTATGTGGTATATATTATGCCAACAGTAAAGTACAACTTCATGTTGTTTTAGGAATTTACAATAATGTAAATATTTACACAAAAACAGCACTACTATTGCAGATGATTGAATATTGCTCTAATCGTGAAAATTAGACTATATACACACATCATCAATATGATCTCTCTTGACAATACCAGCATGAAAAAGCAAAGTCCACAAGTGTGTGATAAACTCTCCTCCTTGAGCCAAATGTTCAGCATGAGCTGAAAGATCATCTGAAGGAGCAATGAACAACAACATCTCAGTCCAGAAATCTGCCAACATTCTCCACATCCTATCTACGTCATCTCCAACTTCTTCTACCAACAATTTGGAAACCCTGGCACTAGCTTCTATGGTAGACATGTTTTGTAAAGGCGTTAATACATCAGCCAAAGCCCTAATTCTACTATACTTTCTCTCAGTAGACTTGTAATAGCCTTTCAGAAGCTTTTCTGCTTCTTTGACGGTCTTCTTAAATGTGCATTCAGTAACATATGAATGATCCGGTAATAATCGTGGAGAAAACACAACCAAGTAGGCACAATATTTTGACAATATCATGGCGATGCTTTTCTCTTTCGATGGTCTTCTATGTTGGATCTCGCAAAGACGGGTGGCTAAGTGCCATACCATTATTACTTGAGTGGTTGTATTGTACTTGCAAGCCAAAAACAACTCCTCGCTTTTCACCCCATTTGCATTCAATGATTCAATACCTTTTGCAAACCGACGCCCATTTCTCTTAATCCAAACAAGAACTGCCACCTGGAGATCAGGAGGCAACTTCACAAAAGTACATCCTCCATACCCTTTTCCAGGATTATCAAAAAGATCTCTAGTGATGTAATTATACATCAACCTTGGAGGCCTTCGATGAAATGAGTCGAAGAAGGAATATTGGCCGAGTTGCCTTCCCCAACGATTTCGACATGGAATGCTACATAGAACTCTCACAACTTGCTCGTACAACACGTTATCCCTCCATGATTTTTTCTCCACGTATTTGCATAAAAACAATAGCTTTCCCCAATTTGAGATGATGAATAAAATGAGCTGTAAAACCTCTAAGGCTACCACAACTTGCATAATTATATTAGTGGCAAGCACATAATCATCCAGCTTATGTTTTACTTTGCGATTTCCAGCAGCTTCAGAAAACTGTGAGTCATATGAATCTTCATACTGGGTTAGAAATAAATGTTGGATAAGATAACTTGAAGCAACAATCCAGCCAAATCGATATAACTTATTCAATGGCTTTCTGAAGAATAGAGCATACTTCGTGTAGAAATGATCGTATAAGAATCCAAGTTCAGTTTCAACTACCCGAAAAGGTCTCTCATAGTTTTCAACATTTTGGAGAAGCCCGTCTCGAATCAATTCCCATTGCTTGTCAAGTGAGGATTGGGAAAAAGGAAAACCAGCAAAATGGCAACAAAGAAGCTTGTACAAAGCAAAAGAGAGACATATATCCTTCATCTTTGAATCTGGATCTCCATCTGCGCTCAGAAGTTTCCTATTGCAACTCCAAACCTTCTCAATTGTAATCACTTCATCACGCGTGATGTTTAATCTTTCAATATCTTGTAGGGAGCTAGTAGTCACAAATTTTGCGTTCTCACCGGTCACAAGATAATGGTAACCTCTCATATGGACCGGATCCGCGGGTAATTCACCTAATTCGTGCTCGTACCTCATGAAATCCGCGATAAGTTTGGTTCCTTTTATCACACCGCTCTTGCTGGCAAATGCAAGAGCATCGGTTCTTTCTGCTATTTTCCATGCACAAACAAATATCATGATAAAAGTTAACACTCCGAGTGCAACATATTCAACATGAACATGTGAGCCAACCACCCAACCCATCCAACCCATTTGGATAACATAAGTCAAAGATGACCTCCTCCATTGTTCATTATCTTCAAGACTATATGCAGTGATACTATCAGGGTTTCCATAGAGTAAAACCAAGTAAACAGCCCATATAGGATAAAAAACATTGTTAATAGAGGTTGGGAGCATTTGACCAATGGTGAAGGTAATCAAGTTGAAAGACAAGACAAAAGCTCCGGTTATGGAGCCACTAAGAAATCCACTGTTTGTACGACGTCTGAAAGAACCGAAAATTACAAGGCCGGAAATTAGGGCTAATGCGCAGTACATACATACCTCAACTTGCCTTACCTTTCCGGTTGGACCCGAAAACTGGTTAACAAGTGCAGTTACATTGAGCTGCAGTCCACTCCTGATCACCATTTTCATCCACTATTTCCTTCCCTTTGATTGATTAATTTGGTTTTAATTTAATGGTGGTGATTTGATGCTTCGGCTAAGCTGGTAGGAGATAGAATACTATATAAGCTAGAGATGCTTTCACTTCTGACTTTTGAAGATGTTAAGATGGTTAGATAGAGAGGAAAGATAAATAAATAAATAAAACTTATTAGATTAGCCGTACGTTTCGATGTAATGCCGTCAGCACATAGCTTCATTTCTCGAGTTAAGAAGGCCGGTTCAAAATCCGGGGGCGCAGCTGTATGCATCTCTTTTTCTTTATCTTCTTTTTTATATTTTTTTGGTATCAAAACGAACTAAAATTACCAGTAAACATTTGATTAAACTGTAAAAAAAAGTGATTCATATACTTGTTGAATTTTTATTTAATTCAAAAACAGTGACTTACTTGGCTCTAATTTGAATAAGTAGATGGTGGTGTTGGAGTAATATACCAAAAAAAAAAAAACCGAACTAAAATTATTCGAATATTCTTATAAAGAATGTAATGAGGCCATGTCTTAATTTGTGCTAAAGATTCCACCCTAGTCAAGGAAAAGTATAATGATTTAATGAGGCCATATTCTTTTTTCTTTTATCCGCGAAGGCGCAAATATAATGATTTAATGTAGATATTATTTTTCGTCTCCTTAGATGTACTGGAAAAAGGAGTTATAATCGCCTCCATTTAAAACATCTCAAACTTTTGTATGTTTAGACATGTAGGAAATTAACTGTACCTTGTATTGATGATAAGTGGGAATTTAAATTTCGCTTGCTGGTTTCTTAAAAAGTCAAACAGAATCATGGTGCTAATTTATCCTGGGGAATTCGACGCGGATTATGGATACAGTTAGTTTATATATGCGTAATACATACATGTCCAATGTGCTATCCACTCTTGTTAAATTTGCACATTTCATATTTTGCTTGATTGGTAGACTTGGTTAGTACATGGATTTATCGTTGAAATTGTAAACATATGACCGTACTGATCAAGTTGTACACAACAGCAATTTAAAAGGTTATATCCAAATGCATTTCCTTTTCTTGATCTTTTCCTGTGATTTTATTTGTATGAAAGGGAGTGGGAGATGTATAAAAACGAAATAAAAAGGAAGAGAAAAGAAAAAAGAAAAAGAATTGATCAGAGTTGAATAAATTCAAATGACGTAGAAAGGCACGGGGTATATAATCATAATTGTTGGTCTGCCCTAGGGGTGTAAACGAGCCGAACCGACCGCGAGCAGACCTCTTATCGAGCTCGGCTCGAGTCATTTTTACTTGGCTCGAACTCGAGCTCGAGCTCGATCGAGCCTGAAAAATTTGTGCTCGAGCTCGGCTCGCCTTAATTTTAGAAGGCTCGAACTCGGCTCGTTGAGCTCGATTTTCTTAATTAAAAAAAAAACTAAATAATCTATTAATAATGAAATTGCATCGAGAATCAAGTTGCAAAAATTCTGCATAGATCTAAAGTCTCAAATCAAAGAAGTTATAAAGCGGCATGATTTTTATACATTCGAATTCCAATTAAAAACTTTCGCAACTATATATTCTCTATATAAAAGAGATTTGTGAGTCACCAATTCCTCCTCATATCAAAAAGAACAAATGAAAAGCCTCTATATCTATATAGATCTAAGCAAACTGAGTATCAACATGCCCTTCATCAACTGAAATCTTTGCACCAAACTCTCCAACAACTAAACACCAAACTTCCAAACAATCAACAAAGAAAAAAAATCGACAATGGGCCTTAGCTCCTCTTAATGTTCCTAAATTTTGTGAAGTGGGAGATTTGTTGAAGATTCGAGAAGGGGGGAAGAATGGAATGGGAAGGAGGGAAACATCAGGGGTTTTTTTTAGATTTGTTTTTGGAGAATAAAAAGCAAAAAAAAAAAAGTAAAGAAGAAGAAGAACACATGGAGAAAAGAGACGTCAGATGCTTTTGAAAGATGGAAAAGGCATTAATTAGATAGACTTGGTGGGCTCCAGGTTCCAACTTTCATTTAAGAAGTCTCAAATATAAGTAAAATTTTATTATTTATTAAAATATATATGAATAGCCGAGCCGCTCGACGAGCTTTCGAGCCACATTCCCACGGGCTAGACTCGACTCGTTTGATTAATGAGCTCGGCTCGAACTCGGTCAACTCGATTTCGAGTCGAGTTTTGATCGAGCGAGCTCGCAAGTAGCTTGCGAGCGGCTCGGTTCGTTTACACCCCTAGTCTGCCCGCAGCTCAGTTAATTTAATTTTTTTTTTTTGCTACAATTAAATCATTGAAATATTTCGTTTTGAGAAGACTTTGCTTCACATTTCCTAATATCATCTCATCACCATTTTTCATTACATTTGTTCAGTAGCAATATTACTATTTTGACAATTGATTAATCCTTATCCTTATACTTAATATAAAGGCACAGTAGGCAAGAAATTAAATGCGCAAGAAATATTAAGAGCCACCTTCAAAGTGATCTTATCCGTCGGATCGGTACGATCCGACGGTCATTATTAAATCATTAATTAGGGGCAAAAATGAAATTTCATTAATTCAGAGGATAAGCAACCGTAAGTTTTTGAGGATAATAAGTAAAAATAAAAACCCCCAGTAAACAAATGTGATTTCTTGAAGGTAAAAAACAAAAACTCCCATGAAGAAAACGAAGCCGTCCCTTTCCTCTGCCTAATTTTTCCCCAGAAAATTCCCAACCAAATAAACGACGTCGTGTCTTCCTCTTCACCAGCCTAAACAAAACTCTTCCCTCTCCTCGTCTACATCTTCCCGACTTTCTCTCCGGCCACCCTCCAACGGAAACCAACCCATCGCCTTGTTCCCACCGTCACCACAACATCGCCGGTGGCGTTTCCACCGACAGCATGGCCTCGGGCCGTGGATTTGTTCTGGCCCAACAAGAAACAATTTCCGATTTTCTTTTTCAAATAGGATTAGGAAATCACTATATAAAAAAAAAAATTCTCAATTCCAAATCGTCCCATGATTTCAGAATCCTAATCGGATTATAACTTCAAAGTCCACAACCGGTCTATAAAAACCCCAGCAATCCCCACAAATAGAACCACCCCAAGCTCTATTTACAGCTTTCTAACTCTCGGCTCGTAACATGTAAATTTTTCCTTCTTTGCCACTATTTTTGGACGAATATTTTTGCAACTCCTGGCAACTATCCACTGTACCTGTGTAGCATCAAGTAACTAGCGTAGGTTCAATTATTTTTCATTCTGCATCACTATGTTTTCCCTTCAGACTTTAACAAATTTAGGGTTATCGTTGGTCTGAATTGCGTGTTCATGATTGAGTGTTCTGACTTGCTATGAGTTTGAAGTTTTTGATCGATTTTCCATGCGTTTGATTTTGCTCCAACTTAATTTCGTTTTCATGCTTTTATTTGAAATTTCAGTTTCAATTTTAAGTATTGATCAGCCTTATTTTTCCCCGTTGGAATCCTTAAAGTTTATAGCTTGATCACTGTTATTATCGTTGCAATTGTTTAATGAGATGTTGCGTGTTCCTGCTATTATTTTTGGACGAATATTTTTGCAACTCCCGGCAACTATTCACTGAACCTGTGTAGCATCAAGTTGCACATGAATTTTTTTGTTTGGATTTTTAGTAATAATTCCAACAGACATCATGAAGTTTGCCTACGTCGTTGCTATTGTTCTTGTGATTATTTTAGTTTTGGCTAATTAAATCATGAAAAATCATAGTTACAAGGTTGATTCTCGTGTAGTTTGCATGACCTGCTTCCCATTTTGATTCTCTGATTATTGTTGTAATTGTTTTGATGTGCTGTTGTTGCTCTTGTATGTTGCATCTCCTGGTTCTTTGTATTTTTCAGAAATCAAGAATTATATATATACTTTTTATTTCAGTCCTTTGTGTTGTTGATGTGATATTGTTGTCAGTTCTTGCTTCCCTGCTTCTTTTTTATTTATCTTAAAACAATTGACAAGGAAATTGTGATTCATCAACAATTGAATATAATCAATTGAGCTTCTTTTTTGGTTTTCCTGATTTTAATGTGTTTGGTACTGTATGTTGTTCCTGGTCACTCCATTGTTACGTGTAGCTTTGCGTTTGGTAGGAATTTATGATTTTTCGGTTATTTCCCATGTTGCCTTTTTAGTCAAACCATGCGTGCTGAATAGCCTACATGGCTTTTGATGTGTTAAACTTAATGTCTCCTAACTGTTCCATGAAAACAGATTTCGGCTCCTCTAAAGGGCAATCTCGTGCATCTCCTGCAAAAGAAATTTTCCCAAATCCAAGCTTTTTTCTTCTTACACGGGTATTTTTTTTGGTCTTATTGTATTCCTGAACTCATATTACAACTACCAAAAAAAAAGAAGAGAATCCTTGATGACATACCTTAGCACTATGGTTTTTGTTGCTTCCTGCATATTTGTTTAGAAGGGCTCCTCATTAGGATCTCCTCATTCACTGGTTTCTTTACTCCCAACTACAATTCTTTAAGGGTTATGATTAGATTGCTTATAGTGACTTCAAAGCTGTTGTAGATTTTGATCGGGGTTCACTGGGTTGCTCCTAACAACATTGTCGAGTTTGACCTGCTTTGTCTGTATGAAATCATGCTGATTAATGCTTGGTGACATGTCATGTTGAAATAACCATCCTATAATGTTATTTTTGTTTGATGAGAATCTGGCTAAAATTAAAAATGTTAGAACACTATTTAAATATTGTTTAGATTTAGAATTCTTTGCTTATTATAATATCTGATAGTTCTAGGGTGTTTTTTTCGTTCCTGATGGCAATAGATTTTTTGTCGCTGTCTAGAGTAGGCATAAAAAGGCATCACAAGGGTTGCAATCCGCTAGTGCAGGGCCTTTACAGTTTGCCCCTGCAATTCACCAGCCATAAATTAGTAGGGACTTTACAATTTGCCCCTTCTGATGCTTGCTTGAGGGATTAGCCCTGAAAATTTTGCCACGTTAATTTCTAGCTTTGCTTGTTTAGCCCCGCATTATCCTCTTCTAAGTTTTTTTCTGATCTGCTTATGACGGAAAAGAGACACTGTCATTTTAGATCTGAACTTCTTGAATCCCTTTTTCTTTACAGTTTATGTATGAAAGTAGCTATCAACTTAGGCTCTCTTTTTAAGTATGTCTGCACATCGAACTCTCAAAACAGCCGCCTGTTTGTCCCCCTATTTTATTTGACAGTTGCTTTGTCATCTCTATATATTAAGTCTACTCCAATAAATAGCCGGACTAGGATTAAGTTATTTCTCTTGATTCTTTTGTGATGAATTTAACACTTCAATTCCATCATTTGGTTTGAGTTACAATTGCATAATTTGTATGGAGTTTCCATTTCTTTCAAGGATAAAAAACTTGTATCTTGGAGGCATTGTTACCTTTCTAAAGTGAAATTCCTAGCTGTATCAGCAAGCTATATTCTTTGACTAATTGTATCTTCAACAATAAGAGTCTTTAAGTAGTTATATTCTGTGCCAGATGATTTTATCAAGGGGTTGTTAGTATGGGTTATCTTTTAACATGAATATTGTATTCATTAGCTTTTTTACAATGGGTGGTAACAACAGGTGACAAAATCTTGGTGTCGTAATAGACCTGGTGATCAATCTCGTGAGAAATTAAGTGCAGGCTTTGGGGAGCAGAACACAGGTTTAAGCATGCATAACACTTTTCCTGGACTTGAGGGTACTATACTAGCCAGGAATTTGAGTTCCTATGACAATAGGTGGCTTTCACAGGCTGCAAGCTAGGCAAATGCCGATAATACCAGGACATAATCCCTTCTAGATTGGGAATCTAAACAATGCAGTCTAATTTAATCTCATCTCAAGGATGCAACTGATTTTGCCTCATCGACCTCCTCGCGCCATCAATGAAAATTAGCATAGATGTATATCAGCTACAACCTAGAATAGAGATTAACCAACTTTCTTGACAATTTATTGCAGAAGCAATGCATCAGGCGTCAAATTTGTTCTCTGATGAAAACTTGTTTAAAATATAAAGAGTTTTCAATCACGATAACTATAATTAAAAACTACTACTAGATGCTGAAATTAACACCACAAGGGATTGGGACCTTGAAAAGAAATTTGCACATAAAAAATAAATGTACTTCCAAGTAATATAAACATAACAGAGGTTTTCAATATGACGGGTGTCTATTCATTTTTCTCTTAAAGATTATTGTTTGTTTGTGTATTGAATCAACAATACCCACACTGCATATCTTTCCGAAAGAAAGTAGTGAATAAGGGCACTGAAACAGCAAAGCACACCAAACGGCAAAAGCACTAATTTATCTCTTTGAGCAGACGAGATAGCAGGATTTCATTTTTCTTGATATAAACAAAATTCATTTTCTTTCTCTAAAGAAAATTTGTACCTCTATACCGTTTAAGAGAGGAGAACTGTTTGCATTTATTTTACAGTGATGAAATCTAAATCTCGTTCCCTATTAGTTTCCCCCTTCCTTAACAAACTTTTCCAACAATAAAAGATAGTTCTTCCATTTCCTTAAAACTTGAAAAGCTATCAAGAGATCAAAATCAACATTCATTACTCAGAGACCAAATCTTCCAAATCATTCCAAATATTTTAATTGATTAAACCCAACACTTTCTCAAATATTTTAATTGATTAAACACAACATTTAGAATTTGGGAAGCTACAATGTCATAGTGGTTTATATAATGCTAGAAGAACGGTGTCGAGTTCCATAATCACAATTGCTCAAAAAAGGAGTTTAAAAATAATCAAAAATTGCCATTAGGATTGTGACTAAAAGGAAATATCATGAATAAAAATAATTTAGAAAAGAAAGATAATTACAATTGCTAATAAAATAGTATTTAAAAATAGTCAAAAATTACCATTAGGAATGCAAACCTATAAATAATAGAAAATACCACGGATAAACATTAAAAATTGAAAGGAAAAAAATAAAGTGTACTCCAGAATGATAAAATAAACAATTTAGCTGTTTTGGATGATAAATTTTTTATTTTTTTTTGTTTGGATTGTTTAAATCCCAGACAACTCAAACCAACGATTAATAGAAAATACCTTAATTTCTTTCATAATTTGGGTATAATTTAAAAATTATAAGCCTAATATGTTCGTCGTTATCACTTTGATTCTCAGAATAACAATCGAATAAACTGATTCAGAAAAGAAACTGGTCGTGCAACACGCGACGAGACAAGCCTAGTACTTAAATAAAAGGCACAGTAGCTCAGAAATAATACCAAAGAAATATTCAAGAACCACCGTAAAATCGATCATGTCCGTCGGATTGGGTTGATATGATGTCAGCGACTTATTAGGGTTAAAATTGTCAAATTACGCATTTAAACCATCCAAATAATTTACAATCTGTAATGTACTGAATTATTACAACCCCCCAAACGAAAAAAAAAAATCCCAAATGCAAAAAGAATGACCCCGTCCTGCCTTCTGTGGTACTCAACATTTTCAACAACCCCATTCGACGCTACTCCCTCTGGCACCCACCTTCGCACCTTTTCCCTCCGCCATCCTCCATCAAAAAAATTCTTCCTTCGCCGCTTCTTCCTCCGGCCCCCTCAGTCTAATAGATCATCCTCTACATTTTTGGTAGAATCTGACTCTCCGCTTCTCCATTTCCTGCGGCAACTTATCCACCAAAACCATCGCACCGCCGACGGCGTTCCTACCAATACTCTCAACATGACATTGGGCTGTGTAGTTAATTTGGGCCACCAAGCAACGATTTCCGTTCTTCTTCTTCAAATTGGATTAGGAAATCAGCAAAAAAAGAAAAATTTCCAATTCAGATTTGTCCCCTTCTTTTACAATCCCAATCGAATTACAAATTCAATTACGGTAGGAAATCACCAAAAAAATAGGCGAAATTTCAAATTCTTATTCGTCCCCTAATTTATGAATCCGAATCGGATTACAAACACCACGACGACATCCGCTCGATAAATACAACAGCAACCCTTTACAAATAGAATGGCATCCTGATCGGATTTCCAATTACGTCATCCCAAAAATTCTTCCTTATTATTCATACCTATTTTTTTTTTCCTTCCTGCAAATTTTTTTAGAATGGCTCCTTGTGCACCAAAGATGATTGTGAACAAGGTTGAAATTGACAAGATCAACGACTCTGATCAGCCTTGGACAGCTATTATCACTGTCGAGGAGAAGCAAAATCCATTCGGCCACTACATTAAAACTCAAAAGATGGTATTCAACGATGAAAAGGTGAATTACATTATCTATATTTGTTAGTTGTCATACTAATTTTCACCTCACATATTCATAATATTAATATTTGATTTATTATTGTAGGGTGCTAAAGTAGAAGGTATTATGTTCGAATAGGCCATCAGCATCATGGGACCACGATTGTAGGCGTGTAGAAAATATCGAGTCTCCAACGCACCTATCCGGTACATTAAACAAGAGTATAGGTCTCCAGGTCTTTCCAAACAATGGGTCATTGGTGTTGGACGGTTGTTGATGAGGTCAACAAACCTATTACTACTCTTGTAACCAAGAAGCAATACACGCCCTTTGATTTTCTTAATGATTTTGCTGGTGTTCAAGATGGTTTTGTTGGGAAGCGTATTTGTTTTACTCAAACATTCTTATCAAATAGAAAACTTATGTTGATCTATACTCTTTTAAATAACCTTTTTCTTACAAATGTTATTGGTATAATAGTCGAGAGAAGCCACGCGCAAACTATTACGATAGGAAAAAGGAAAAAAAGAATGATCCAGAAGTTCTTTAAGCTAAATGAAGAGTTTGTCCAATATAATGGTTTTCGAATAATTATTAACTGAACAAGTTCAAGCTAAGAGTTACCCGACCGTCGTTTGCCGCCGGATGCTTATCTCTGCATACAACGGTACACTAATAAGCCATTTCTAAAACAGACACCTCAACAACCATACTTTTTCTGCACACTTGTTCTCTGATAATTTAATTCTCATATTAATCAGAAATTGAGGTAACAACTTCACATAGATCGGTGGTTTTGATCAATCCTCCTTCTGACAAAGCAAGGAAACTGAGGAACTGGTATATATTTTTATTTTTCTACACCAACTTTTACAAAAATTTTTAGCATATTAATTACCTTTTTAACTTTTTCAGGTCACAATAAAATAGGAAGGAAATCGATCTTTTCTTGCAGAATAAACCATCATTCTCGTCTACTCCTAGCATCAGTCACAAAAATCTTTCACAAATCACTCCAGTCACACATATGGATGATGAACAACAGGTTAACACGCTTGGTTCCTAATACTCTTTATGCAACGTGTATTAGTTCTTCTTATATTTCTTCATTCAAATTAACGAAGTTTTAAATTTTGCCAAAAAAATTAGGATATGTTAGTCAAAGTCCATGTTGAGTTCAGAGACATACCACAACCATTCTACTACATGGCTTGCAAGGAATGCGGCACCGGAACATCACCAATCTATCGACAAGATTTCAAATGCAACAAGTGGTCATTAAAGCAATCTGCAACCAACCCAAAGTATATCAATTTCAATTTCTTAAGATACAGTTCTGAAACATATGGAAATTTAGAAATATTATATGTGACATTTTAGCCCATTAGATGATTTTGAAATATTCATAAATCTTACTGTTGGCATTCTAGGTGTCATCTAAGAGCTAACATTCATGACGAGAGCGGATCAATCCAAGCTAGCATTTTCGGTAGCATTGCAGAAAAAATATTGGGTTTCACTACAACAGAAATCGTTGAGAACCCTGAAAAGGTATGCACATTCTTCGTTTCAGCTATTTAAGTTCCTAAACATGCATGTTTGAAAAATCCAATGTTTCCTTCCTTTATATATGCATTGAAAAATGACACGTCCTTAAAATCTTATTTGTTTTTTTTAAGAGATAAATCTTAAAGAAATACATGAGCTGTTAGAAAATAAAACATTTCTATTGCAGCTGAGAGGATAAAAAAGAATGTACAGGGGGCTTCGAGATTACTACGTCAACAATTTAATTGAGGACGACGGTTCTTTTGTGACGCCATTGCTGATAACTGCCAGAGAGAGTGAACTCACAGATGAAGTACCTGAGGACAACAACACTGAAGTTACGTCGATCAAACAAATACGCGACTGACATGAGGTCAGTTTGACACTGAATTTATACCTCTTTTTTTCCTCTGCATATCTCAAATACATTTTTTTAGTTTAATTCCCATCGTATTAAACATAAATATTAATGTTACTTTTTGTTATAAACATACACGATTATTCCCTGATTACACATTACTAACTCCAACAGAGAAATATGGTTTTCTAAATATTCTTAATTGCGATTTATATTACACAAGTATTAGTAAAGACTGGTCGCGCAACGTGCGACACCAAAAGACTAGTTGAAAGTAGTTTTGTTAAATACTTTATGCTACCCTCTTTTATGATTTTAATACATTTATCGTATTTTCTCTTCCTTATTTTTCTCCCTTTCCACCATAAACTTAATACATAATGAAATTATTTTTGTTTTATCTGGAATTATATATAAGATTTCCAATCAGGCGAAAAAACCAAAAAAAATAAAATAAAATTCTAGAGTGAAGGGATAACCGATTTGGGTACAGCTACCATTACTAAAAATACATCTCTGGTCTCAATCTGTTCTGAGCAAAATTGCAAGTGTGATTGGAAACCGATCTGCATAGATGGGATAACAGCAGTAAAGGGAAGACTAAGATATGCCCGAATCTGTGTTGAAATTAATCCCCACTCTGAGCTTCCTAATATGATCAAATTGAAGGGCCCTGGTGGAGTCTCAATTACACAGAAAGTGGAATATGAATGGGTTCCATCGAGATGTACCTATTGTGAGTGTTTCGGAAATTCAACAGAGAAATGCAGAAAGCCTAAACCAGTATGGCTCCCTAAAGAACCAAAGGAAATCATACTCTCAGAGAATGATTCATCCCATGATAATACTGAGATCAACCAGGGAAATGAGAGGCCACGTGATGTAAATGAGGTCAACAAAGTCTCAACTAAACCTCAACTACAAGCTAATCCAGTATCGGTACCTAAGGGGAAGGGGATGCTAAGCTAATTGGTAAGCTGCCGGTACTCTCAGATGAGCCAGTGACTAAGATAAGCCCAACACCAATTACTATTCTTCAGAGAGGTACAGTTGAAGAAACCATCGGTCAGCTAGAGAAGAATTAATTCAACCTAATAGCTCCTGGAGCTGAGAATCAGGCGACCACCATCAAAGGGCCCATAGACCATCATCAGAGATGCTCAGAAGAAGGAGAAACCAGTGGTCAACCGGGGAAGAATTCATCTAATCTTACAGCTCCAGAAGCTAAGAATCCTGCTCATTCCACCAAAGGGCCAAGAAGTCAACAAAAGTTGAAACCAAAGGGAGGTACCTCCTCTTCTTAGCTTCCCCTTATCTATAGTATCTTATGAAAATTGCAAGCTGGAATATAAGAGGTCTAAATGACCCTAAAAAACAGTTTGAAATCAAGAATTTTATTAAGTCTAATGCTTTAGATATACTACCTGTACTTGAAACTAAGGTGCCTATACATAATATTAACTTAATCACTGGACATTGTTGCATCAAACCAGTATGGTCTTTTGTAGATAATTTTGACTTATTGCCACATAGTAGAATTCTTCTTTTGTGGAATGCCAGTAAGTTAAATCTTCATATTATTCAGAGAAGTGATCAGCTTATACATTGTAGTATAGTTTCTGGTAGATTTCAGTTTCTTGCTACCTTTGTGTATGCCTTGAATTCTAAAGGTGGAAGAACTTCATTATGGGCTGAGTTAAATGACCTCTCTGACTCTATCGACTCTGAGTGGATCATCTTGGGTGATTTCAACTGCATAGCGTCTGTTGCTGAAAGGCCTAATGGAAGAACTATCACAGTTGGTGATACAATTGAGCTACAGTCTTTTATGGAAAAGTATCATATCACGGACCTGCCTTACACAGGAAACTTCTTTACCTGGACCAATAAGCATCAGACTGGATCGAGAATATGTTCTAAATTGGATAGAATCTTTGTCAACAACTACTGGATGACATCTTTGCAAGCACATGCTTCTTTTCTTACTCCAGGGGTATCTGACCACTCACCAGGCATTGCGGAGCTCTTACCTCAGAAGGTTGTTCACCCTCCGTTTAGATTCTGCAACTTTTGGACAAATGAAGATGACTTTATCCTTACCGTGTTTGATTCATGGCTGTCAAATCCTCCGTCATCATACCTCTACGGGCTCCAAAGAAAGATTAAAGCTCTGAAAATAAAGCTTAAAGGCAGATATGGGAGAAGGACTAAGTTTTTGGCTCAGAGAATCAATGCGGCCAGATGTAGATTACATGACATCCAAAATGAGTTATTCCAAGATCCCTCTGATTCGTTGTTGATGATGCAAGAGGTGCAAATTTCTGAGGAATTGCACAAGCTCATAAAATATGAACTGCTGTTCTTACAACAGAGATCCAAGATTAAATAGAGTCTAGATGGAGATCAAAACTCAGCTTATTTTCATGCTTGTCTTCGCCAGAAAAGGGCTTTTTGAGATCCATTAATTGTATAAATGACAGGGATGGAAAGCAACTCACGGATCCTCTAGAAATCCAATATGAGATTTTGAGATTCTACTAGGACCTTTTGGGTTCATACCATGTAACACCCCCTTTGTATCCTAAGATAGCTACGAATGGCCCATTAGTGTCCCCTTAGTAGTGCATGGACTTATGCAGACAAGTCAGTGATGAAGAAGTCAGAAAAGCCCTATTCCAAATTCCGAATAATTCTGCGCCAGGCTCTTTTAAACACTCATGGAATGTCATTGGCATTGGTTTTATAGAAGCTGTCAAGAATTTCTTCGCAACGTCAAGTTGCCTCGAGGTATTAATGCTACTGTTATCATTCTGGTTCCAAAAAATTCTTGCCCAAATACAGCTGCTGATTTCAGACCGATCTCTTGTTGTAATGTGGTTTATAAGTGCATAACCAACATCATTACAACCCGACTGAAGAAGGTGATAAGAGACATTGTTGGTGAGGAACAAGGAGCCTTTATACCAAGGCGAAACATTACTCATAACATTCTCCTGGCCCAAGAGCTTGTGCACCTATATGGTAGGAAGAATGTCAGCCCTAGAGTTGCTTTGAAAGTGGATTTGCAGAAGGCCTATGACTCGGTCTCCTGGCAATTTTTAGAAGAAGTTTGTTCAACTATGGCTTCCCTCTAAGATTTATCAAATGGATCATGACTTGTGTGACAACAGCTCAATTCTCAGTTCTAGTAAATGGTGAGCTCACTGGTTACTTTTCGAGCAAACGAGGGATTTGACAAGGTGATCCCATGTCCCATTACCATTTCACTCTGGTTATGGAGTACTAATCTAGAGCTCTTCGGATAATGTCCTCCAAAAATGACTTCAGATTCCACCCGAAATGCCACAGAATGAAACTCACTCACCTGGCCTATGCTGACGACTTGTTTATCTTCTCAAAAGCTGATATGAATTCGATCAACCTGATTGATGGTACACTCAGGTAGTTTGTTGAAGCTTCTGGATTTGTCTCCAATTTGTCAAAAAGTTGTTTATATTTTGGGGGAACAGCCATGAACCTTAGACGGGATATAAGCAATATATTGGGGATTAAAAAAGACAATCTTCCAGTGAAGTACCTTGGTGTGCCACTTAGCTCCAAATCTCTCTCTATCACAGATTGCCAACCTCTTATTGAGAATATTATAGGAAGGATAAGAAGTTGGACTACACGGTTCTTATCATATGCAGGCCGTCTCATCCTTGTTAAAGCAGTGCTTCAGAGCTTACATAATTATTGGTGTAGGATCTTCATTCTCCCAAAAAAGGTGATAAAAACAATAGATGCTCTTTGTAGATCATTTTTATGGTCTGGTAATTTTGATAGCAAAAAAGCTTTTATTGCTTGGAGTGAGGTTTGCAAACCCTTCACTTCAGGGGGATTGGGTTTAAAAGACTCTAGGGCTGTTAATATTGCTTTGGTTCTCAACCTCACTTGGGATATATTGCTTAACAAGGAAAGTGATTGGGTGAAGTGGATTCATGAATACTATATAAAGAATGGTTCTTTTTGGAGTCTAGAAGTGAAGCAGTCGACTCCACGGCCAATTAAAAAGCTGCTGAAACTGAGTGAGTATGCCTTAAAATGTGTCTATGTCTCCTTGCAAGGCTTGGAATGGATTGGCTTGGGAGAACCATTCTCCACTCATGGCACATACCTTACATTAACCGTGATGCATCATTGGCATCCAGAGTACATTTTATCCTGGGGTAAGTTCATTACTCCTAAACATGGGTTTATTGTTTGGCTGGCCTGTCTTGATAAATTGAAAATCAGGGAGAAAATTAGCAAATATGATCCTTCAATGGATAACCGATGTCCTTTGTGCATGATGGAGGAGGAAACTATTTGACATATATTCTTTGATTGCTTATTCTCTTCACAGATACTCTCCAAAGCCTTGGCTCTGGTAGATACACAGGTCTCCTTTTTCCATTGGCAGACTTTTGGGGAAGAGATTCTATCGAAATATGGATCAAACTCCGTGAAAGATGAGAACAGTAGAGGTGTGATGGCAGCAACACTTTACTACATTTGGGGGGTGCGAAATCACGTCATTTTTTGCGTAGATAAGGTGAATGAAGCAGAAGTGATGCAGAACATCTTGTTTTCCTTGAACCTGAATCTCTCCAAAATTTGTAAGATGAAGAATACCAGGCACAACCGTGTGTGGTGCAACAAGATGAAAATCTTCCCTTAGTTCAAATGAAAATGAAGATAATTTTGTGTGGCGATTTTTAGTTACTAGTTAGTAGTTTAATACTTGCAGCAATTGTAAATCTATAATTTCTGAGTCTTTTGGACAGGTAATGGTGTCTGTACCTATTTCTTATTCAACTGGAATGAAATAAACAACTTTCATCCAAAAAAAAAATAAAATTCTAGAGTGAAAATATTAAAACATGATATTGAAACTTGAGTTAAGAATAACTATTTAAAGTTTGGAAGAACAAATATGCCCTGTACAACTGATAGAATTAAAATAAACTAATTTAAATCTGTTTTCTTTCCTTTTTTATATATAACAATTATTCCCAAAATTTGGTTTAGAATCAGTTTTTTTTTTTTTTTGGGTGTTTTACAATATTAATTGTTATAGGGGCAAATTTTTACTGAAAGCGTTAAGAAGTGGAGGAGATTATGCAAGAAAAAATGTATTGAAATCATAAACGAGATAACCATTGGGAGTTGCTAATAATTTGTTCTCAACATAAAAAATGTACTCTCAATTTATCAGTTGCTTGTCATTTTTGTGTGGTTAATTACGTACGCGTCTTTATACATGTTCAAGTTAAAATGTACTCTCAATTTATCAGTTGCTTGTCATTTTTGTGTGGTTAATTACGTACGCGTCTTTATACATGTTCATGAAAGTTTTTTCTTTTTCTTTTTTCTTTTTTCTTTTTCTTGGTTTATATTTAGATTTCTCCTTGGGAGATCTGATTGGTATATTTGATGTATATTCTCGCTCACGGATCCGATTAAACGGGGAAAACTTTCCGGTGAATATTCCGGCAAAATTTCCGGCGGATTGACAGAAGATGAACAAGAACATAATTGATAGATTTGCTGTTGATCTAATATTGCAGGCCTTCAAGATCTGACGACTGATTTCAGATCGGCAGTGCAAGTTAGATCTTCAAAAGATATGTATTAAATCGTTTATCTTGTATTTGTAGACTTTAAATTATTTTTTCCCTTTAATTGGTGAACTTTGCTAGATCTAGAACTCCTCATGGAATAGAAATATTATTCTCTTCTATCATGGCTAGATTTAGCTGTTCTTTATATACTTCTTGTACAATCTATATATTTTGCTATCTGTTTTAATAAAATTTGAGTACCGTTTAGGACAAAAAAAAAAAAAAGTAACCTTTTTTCGCCTAAAAACATGTTGGAAAACAAAGTGAAAACTTTTGTTGTATGAAGAGAAAAGAAAGCTATTATCCGTTGGGAAATCAATATTTATACGAATCATGTGAATGATGCAAAGATTTTAATAAACTACTCTCTCTATCCTAAAATTATTTTCCAATTTGAGATTTCACTTTTACTACAATTTGAACTAAAAATGAAAACTCAAACTGGATAATAATTATGGGACTGAATGAGTATGTATTTAGCTGTGGTGATTATTAACGCCTTAAAATTTAGCATCAAATAAAGTTCCGATAAATATAAAGTCAACAGATGGTTTGCCCACGTTTCCTCATTGAGTGAATTTCTTATTCTAAGAATCTCAAAACGTATTTCTTTGAATTTTCAGAGAAAGAGGAGCAAGATTAATCTTATTGCTTTGGGCTGAATCTGATTAGGATACAGGAACAAATGTGGGATAAAGTTTCTGACTAAGTTGCAGTTTCAAACATGCGTCCAAGCTTTGGTTCAGTTTTGGTTCAATTTGCAGGACATAGTAGTCCTGTTACCCTTGAAATTTGGTGTTTTTGAGATGTAATTTACGCTTTATAAACAAATTTGCCCATTGTATTTGAAATTAGTTTTATCCTGTGTTTTAAAAATTTTAAAAAAATGCAAATTCATGTTTTTCAATTATTATCTCTACAAGAAAATCAACCAAAGCCTTGGAAATATAATTTATTAGTTTTCTAACCATGTTAGCATTCGAAACTTGTGAAAAAAGTATTATAAAATAATAAATTTTGATCTACGTCAACCTTTCCGTGCAGGTTTTTAAGAGGACGATGAGGATGACAACACCAAGTTCAACCGAAAATAAAAATTTTATGAATAAAAAATTATTTCATAGATACAAAATTCCCATATATTTATTAGAAAACTCATATTTAATCTATATATATATATATATATATTTTGCATTTTGTTTTCTCGAATTATGAAAACCGACAGCTGAATAAAGAATGGAGGGTATATGAAGTTTTGTACCCCGCCAACTTGCAGGTCATGGAGTGCTCATGCGATAATTTAGCATTTTTTTAACTTCGACTGTAAAGGTAAGGATGACATTCGAATTCCAACTATCTCAAAAAATACTCAAGGATATACCTGAAATGTAAACTTTTGAGATAACCAATGCTATATAATATAATACACCCAAAGGATCTAATCAAGGGATGAACATGTATATTACAAAAATAATCTAGTTTCAGAATGTACAATTTTTTTAATTTGGTCAATCCTATTAAGGAACAACTCAGTTGATCTTGTGAATTTCCAATTCTACCCCGATTGACAATAAATTCCACACTAAAAATTCTTTTAAAAAAAATAATAAAAAGCATATTCATCAATCAGGAGACGTCAGCCTTCAACATCATCATCAATCGGCAGTCATTCAGGTTGTCCGATGCCGCCGCCGCCGCTGCTTTTTGATTTTCCAGCCGATGCTAACCGAAGAACGTTCTTTCAATTTAGTTCTAAATTGGTCAAAATTCCCAATTTCCAATTTGTGGCGGGGGCTTGAGGACCAGCGCCACCACCGTCAACAAATTAAACGGAAGTGAGCAGCACCGTTGGAGGTGTAAGCCAAAGAAGAAGAAGAGCAAGGCACAGGCAATCCGGTGAAGGCTTGCGGATGGCGCCGCCCTTGACTTGAGCGATTGTATTGGAATTGAAAGCGGTGTTGATTTGATTACTAATGTAGGTTTAGATGGGGTTTCTTCTGGTGGTATAAGTGGTGCATTACTGGGGTTTTCAGTACGGGCTAACCAGGGAATCGGCGGCGGAAACTCTTTCTCCATTTTCACCGGCCGTCGTTCGCCGCCGCTTACACCGCTCCTCTCCCCGAGCCCGCCGTCCTCTTCCTCAATCGTAGTCGGCGGCAGAGACGCCTCTTTCGTCGTCTTTAATGGGGATAAGACGGAGAGTGAGTTGGCCATCGGAACGGGCAGCCCGGAAATAATCCTGCCTCTGGACTTTCTCCTCCACGATAACCAATCAATCTCCCGTCATTGCCAAAGGAAAACTCCGATGATTATGTACTGAGAATGCTGAAGTAGATCTAGATGGTTATAGGGTAGTTAAGTCATTTTATTCAATTTTGACTTTTTTTAAACTAGACTATTTGTCTGGGACAAGATTTTTTCTCAAACTATACTATTTTTGCATGACGGAAAGAGTTTCGAAATTTATTTTTTTTGTAAATTTATATTAAAAAAACAGAATTTTAAATTCTTCTATGTCACGAATGAAATCACAAAATTGTAGAAATGATAGTACAACACTATAGATTTCGACCCTCGTCGACTTATTCGTCGGCTTTTCTAAGAGGACGACGTCAATAATTTGAAAATTTTACAATAAAATTGATTAATCGACGAATATTTGTAAAGAAGTAACATTTTGGATAGATCTCCGAAAACTCTTCCATTATCTTCTTTCAATAGATATTCAGATTGCATTGAGATTTTAGTTAAATTATGAAAATCAACGATCAAGTAAAATATGTATTGCACTATATATTATGTTGTGTCTATGTTGAATTTCACGTACAAAATGAGATATATTAACTTTTAATTGTATATTACCAAAAAAAAACTAATGAAATATAAGACAGATTTTCAAAACAATTATTACTCGTACTCCTGAATCCAATGAAAAAATCATCATGATGAATTTTGCAGCTCCGAATGTATGAATGACAATGTGAGATGACCTTCCAAATCAATTTCGAGGGCGAGTTTGATTTGTACTTGTTAAAACCCCTTTAAAATTGAAAAACAAGTGAAAGATACTTGTCTCACATTGGAATTGGAAAGCGTGTTTGATCAACATATATATCTCATGTGCTACTCCGCTCATTATCAATTGGTTTTGAGGTGAAATTACATGTGGGATTATATGGGTCTCCAAGAGTACTGACCATCTTTGCTGCTACAGTAATCAATATGCACCCGGAAATGTATTTGCAAATACTATCCTCATTTTTGACGTAATAGTATCCTGATTTTTACTTCATTGTTGAACATATATACGTTTAATGGTTGTGATGAATCAGAACATTCCGAATTTCACTTCTGTTTAGCACAGGATCATATAAGCCCACCCTGCAAAGTTCTCGAAGTTTTCATGAATCTTCTGCTCAGGGATCCGATTTTGAGCTAAAAGGTAGTGTTTTTCGCCCGCAGTGTAAATGATGGTTTTTGACTCACGGGGTTTGAATCTTTTATTCAACTTAGAATAAAAGGAGTATTAAACTTTTGATCTTCGCAGGTTCAAGTGTTTATGTTTCTGATTATGATCCGTCTGATGATTTCTTTCACCAAGAAAAACAGGACGAGCCAGATAGTACCAAATGCACGATTTCCAATGTTGGAAAGCCCGCTGAAAACATGAGAGGAGCTGGTAAATGTGGACATAGTTTCAGTTTGGATTCCCTCATGTTTTGGGTTACGAAAGAGGTTTATGAAAACGATCATCAAGTGGTTTCATCCAGATCCCTTACATCCTCCAGGACAAGCAAAAAACCTTCTAGCACTCAGGCAATACAATCAGTGACGGACCCAACCCTCCAACACTGTGGGGCGATTTTGGAAGGTGTATCGAGCAAATTTTTTAAAAGTAAAAAAATAGTTAAAATATGAAGACATTAAGAAAGAAATGAAACGGTTGTTAAAATAAATAGGCTTTTAATATGCGGACTAACTGATATTGGGTTGTATTCAAGGTATACTCATATAATTTTTGCAAACAAAAGTACGCCAAACAATGTTTGGGCTTTATATATTAGAAAGAATTCCAGCCTAAAAGGGTTGAAGTCTTCTTTTTCATCGGTATTATACACTTCTTCCTCAAATCTGCAGGGGCGGTGTTCAAAGGACGGCACATCAAAGACGCAACCGGAAATACCTACCAGGAGTTTCTCCGTCGACCCTGCGGGTTCTTAGCTAGGTCCGTCCCTGAACACAATCGAAATGTCGGCTTACCGAGGAGTTTCAATAAACTTGTTGAGCCAGAGTAGTACTAGAATCACCCACTCAACCCACAAAGACCTATAATCCTGAGCTCTTTTACCTGATGTAAGACACGAAAAAACAAATTTTCCATGAAAATCACATCAGAAGCCGAATTCCGACCCATCTTCCATTCGGGATGAATCACAGGAGGAGGGAAGGGGGAGAACAAAACAGAGGAAATCCGAAGGGAAATCTTACCTGGAGGAGGCTTTATCATTCTCCTCTTCTGATGATGACAGGCTATTGAATTTCTGAATCAATGCAACAAAACTTCTAAACTGGGACTGAAAAGCAATTTCTACAAACACACTTTTCAGAATGCCTCCTAATCTGAGAGAGATGGGTTGCCTTTTTTTCAATATTCTGCCATAACTGATTCGTCAACTCACAGAAATCCCGGGAATCAATGAATTGTTCTTTGCCAACACGAACACTTCAACAGCTCCCACAAATTGATTAGCCGAAAACCCAACATCTTCAAGCCATCGATCTCCCAATTTCAAAAAGAAATCAGCATCTATTTCTTGAGACATTAGGTCTTAATTGCACTACAAAAAAAGGGCTTCAGTGATCAACCTTTTTATTGACCATTTAAATTCTAGTCACGAAAATAACCTTTCGTGATCAACTTTTTGGCTTGGTCAGCAAAATTTGGTCCACAAACAAACTTAATGACAATGACCATCTCCAAATTCGTCAATAACGTAGTGAAAAGAACAGGTGGCTGCAAATAGTGACCAAGATAATGACCAAGAAAAGGTTTGGTCTCTAATTTTTCATATTGGAGAAGAATCTGTGAAAAATTTCCCTCCTAATTCTGGTGACTAGATTTGTTGGTCAACTAAATTTAAAGAATTTGTACTTATGTGCGGTCCCACCAATATACTTATAGAGAGACTCAATCTATGATTTATTATTATTATTATTATTATTATTATTATTATTATTATTATTATTTATTCTTTTTGTTTTTTTTTTTTTTGCAAAAGCACTAAACTTCATAATTTTTTGTTATACAATTACAATGCTACATTATATTGTCTTATCCTTCACAGTTTTTGTATTAAACAATTAAAATCAAATAATAGTTAATATTGTTATACTTTGGTACACTTTGTACTTTTATATGGCAAAAGAACATGTAGTAATTTTTTCTTACTTTACTTAGGAAAAAATTAAAACTCAATATATTTGGTAAATCTAATTAGTTTGTTAGATATTTAAGGATTTGAATACAATTACTATACACATATACTATTAGATTCAAAATGTGTTGCATAAAAATACTTGTGCAAATTATAAAAAAGAAAAAAAATACACCTATGAATTTCACGTAGGAACATTTCAAGCCTAAAGATTGGTCACAAAATGTTTGAAAAACACAAATGGGCCCACTATACCATTTTGCTAAATTACAAGTAGATTCCAATTCTTGCAATTATATGTTTATAATAAATTTTTTATAGGGTGGGGTCAATGATAGTGTTCTTACATTCTATATTCTTACTTTATAATTATCTCTACATAACGACTTAATAGTTGTAAAAGAAAAGGTGTAACAAAATAAACTATGTGCTATAAAATTTATAACGTTATACACGCTTATTCGTAAGTTTGGTATGAAGCGGTACTAGTCTTGTCAATTCGACGATTCAAGGTTTATTATTTATTATATTGTTCATTCTTATAAATGGTATCAATGTTATTTATAAAAGTGATCTATTTTGAAAATATAGAGCAAAGTGTGCAATGAAGGATAACGAAGTATATAGCAGTTTATCTTCAAAAAGTATATAGCATTTAATATATCGACTAATTATTGTAAAATATGTTTTTGTAGTAAAAGATCATATTTACAAGATTAATAATTATTAACTTTTCTGTTCAATTAAAATTCTAAAAAATATTTTTAGGGACGTTATTGAAATTGATTAGGGATCTTATGAGATCGAAAATAAAATAAGTAACTTAAGGGTGCCATTGTAGAATATAAAGGGGGTTAATTTATTATTTTCATGATGTTTGTGTCCAAAATAAAAATACGAAAATTGCTGGAATATATACACTCTACTGATATGCTTATATTTTACCTATTTATTATATCCCTAATTTGTGATTTTTGCAATATATTTTGAGTACAAATATGCTATTTATGTGATTTTGTCTTTAATTGTAGGAATTGTACTCAAATGAAGAATTGTTGAAGTTTTGAGCCAAAATCGAATTAAAAGCAACTCAATGGGAAAGAATTGAAGATTGGAGCAATTGATGGGGAAGAAATTAATGAGTTTAGAGAATTGGAGGGCCAATGATGCAATTTTGGAATTTTATTCTTGTTTTTGGAAAATTGGCCGAGAAGCTTATGGTTATGCGGCTGATTTCGGATTGGAATTGGATAAGAATTTTAATCCCGATATGATTTGGGAAACAAGTTTTCTTGTTCTTCAAGGAGTAGGGTTTACCTAGAAGCCTATAAAAGGAGGATTAGGGATTTATTTTTACAACAGGACTGGACCGAAAACTGACCGAAACCCTACGGTTAAAACTCCATCACCGCCGACCACCACCAAACTCCACGTCAAAAGCTCCTTCACCGGCAGCATCATCACCGCCGCTTTGCTTCCATAACCACCACGCAGCACCAGCCCTTCTTCACCTCTCTTCTCTCTTCGTCATCATCATCACTGAGCTCACCATCATCACCTTCGTCCTCTTCTCCGCCTTCCTCTTCACCGCCGCACGCACCAGCCACTATCTCACCACCGAAGCCATTATCACCATCCTCTATCTCCACCAACGCAGCCAGCAGCAACAGCACCATCATCTTCTTCATCCACGCAGCCCATCATCACCGAACGCCACCATCTTCTCCACCTCTTCACCATCGACTGCCGCACCACCATTCACGCAGCACCGGCAAAGCTAAACAACCGAGGGGAGTTTTTGGCGGTTTTGGCTTCATTCGGTTTTGGGGTTTTAATTTATTTAATTTATTTTTTTTATTATGTCTCTAAATATTATTAAATTATTTTTGATAATGTTTAGTGGCTAAATTCTTTTAATCTAGGGTTTGGGTGTAGCCACCGAATTTATTTGGTTTATTTGGTTCATTATTATTTGATTTTTCTATTAATTAATATTTGTTATTCTTGTTTTAATTCGTGTAAGTAATTGGCCACTATTTGCATGTCTGAAGATATTAATCGAAGTAGTGAGAGTGGAAGATTAATATTAGTTCGTAAGAATAATAAACTTAGGTTGTAAGCTACGAGAGTAAGATTATAACCTTTGCAATATTTGATTCTTAATGGTCTTAATGTGCTTTTGTTAATCCCTATAGTCACGAGAGTAGTCATAGGGTTAATCTAAGTAAGAGAATTATAGCACGAGAGTGTATAGTTCTTAATTAGGTGAATCGTTGTGAGATTAATAGAAGTTAAAAGTCAGATATTTGTGAATTGAACTAAACCAAATATTCGGTAGGTGAACCCAATGTCCTAGGTTTTCTTTGTTTGATTATTTGAATTAATATTATTTGCTTTTATTTATTTTAGGTTTAAATTTTATAAATCTGAGATCATCATTTATCTAGATAATAATAGGAGTAATTTATACCTGGTAATTAGTATTCTTTCTCTGTGGGATCGACCCTGCTTTCTGCTTTACTACTAGTAATTGTATTAAGTAGGTAATTATTATTTGACTAGTGTGACGACGGCTTGTCATCTACGAGTGTTAAAAAAGATCAAAATTACCCCCTAAACTTTAACTTCGAAGCTCAGACACCCTCTTCCCAATAACCCGATCCCCGCCGACCTCCTTCCTCTCACCAAATCTTTCCCCCTCATCGGTATCCACCGTCTAGGGAATCAATCATCCGACAACGGTGTCGTTAAGAAGCCGAGTAACCAGTGCGCTTGCTGCAACAAAAAGGTGGGGGTGATGGGTTTCGCTTGCCGATGCGGCGATACCTGCTGCGGGCTGCACAGATTCCCAGAGAAAGCATGATTGCGGCTTCGATTTCAAAGGCCAAGTTCGTCTGGCGATCTTAAGGCCAACCCGGTGGTGAAGGGAGACAAACTCCAGAGGTTGTGAATCTGGGTCAGTCGGTAATAGATCCGACCCGGGTCTGTAACTGGACCGTATATGGTCGGCTCTTTTGATGATTTCCTTTAAGGTGCTTGTTAGTTCGGGTTTCACGCCTCGATTTCCCCATCGACTCTCAAATTGGTAGCGGAAGCAAAGTAATTGGTGAGGATTGGGGATTTCGGCTTTGATGGTGTATTCAAGAATGTTCTGTATTTTCTCCTTGAAAACAAGAATTGAGTCTGATAAAATAATTCTGTACAGTTCTACAGAGTATATACACATGACTTAACTAACAATAACTTGTAACAATTTACAACTAGGTCCCTATACTACTGACTATTTACAAAGTAACCTAGCTAATCAAAAAACCTGTATTATATACACTTATGTACAATCATCTAAACCTAAACCTGCTCTCAATCCTGTAATGCTGTATCCTCAGGTTCAGGTTGATGAGAATGTTGTCCATCCCCCCCCACAAGCTGGCACATGAAGTAGTGTCTTCATGCCAAGCTTGGATTGTAGAGCAAGAAACAAGGGATGAGGAAGCGACTTTGTAAAGATGTCGGTCAGCTGTAACTTGGAAGGCAAATGCAAGGGAACAAGAAAATCTCTAAGGAATTGTTGACGTACAAAATGACAATCCAGCTCCAAGTGTTTGGTGCGCTCGTGAAACACTGGGTTCTCAGTGATATAGATTGCCGATAAGTTGTCACACTAGAGTGGAATGGGGAGCTGAAGCTGAATGCCAAAGTCATGAATAAGGTAAGAGATCCACAGAAGCTCACATCTGGTGTAGCTCATGCTGTGATACTCAGCCTCTGAACTGGAACAGGAGATGGTGGGTTGTTGTTTAGCCTTCCAAGAAATCAAAGACTGGCCTAAAAAGATACAAAAACCTATGACAGACTTGCGAATAACAGGATCAGATGCCCAGTTAGCATCACTAAAGGCTTCCAGTTTGAAAGAACTATGACTGGGATAGAAGATGCCATGAGAAGAAGAGCCTTTAAGGTACTTCAGGACATGAACAAGAGTAGTCCAATGATCCTGACAAGGATTCTGAACATGGCGGCTTAATTGCTGCACACCAAAGGTAATATTAGGGCGTGTAAACCCTAAGTACAAAAGTTGACCCACCAGTTTACGATAGGAAGCTGGATCTGACAACGGAGGTCCAGGCTTATCGGTGAACTGGTGACCCTTAGGTAAGGGAGTGGAAGAAGGTTTGCACCCTGCAAGCCCAGTATTAACCAAAATATCCATGATATATTTATGTTGAGAGAGATATAGACCTTCTGAAATTCGACAGAGCTCAATGCCAAGAAAGTACTTTGCAGCGCCAAGATCTTTAACGGTAAATTGATGATCCAGGAAAGCCTTAACCTGTTGAATAACAGTTTCACTAGCACCAGTGATCAAGATATCATCAACATATACAACTAAGGCAACAAATGCACCCTTAATAAAACCAGTAAACAAACAGGGATCATGTGACGATTGCTGAAATCCTAACTTCTGAATTTGTGCCGTAAACTCGAGGTTCCACTGCCTCGACGCCTGTTTGAGACCATGAAGGGATCTCTGCAGTTGACAGACTTGATGAGGTTGTTCTGAATCATAACCATTAGGCAGTTGCATGTACACTTCTTCATCCAAGAAACCATGCAAAAATGCGATACTAATGTCTAACTGGTGGATAATCCAATGAGAAGCACTAGTGATAGCGAGAAGCAATCTCACAGTAACCACCTTAGCAACCAGGGAGAAACTATCATAATAATCTTCTCCCTCCACTTGAGTGTATCCCTTCGCAACAAGCTAGGCCTTATATCTGTCAACCGTGCCATCAGGGTAGTATTTGACCTTATACACCCATTTACAGCCAATGGCACGTTTTCCCTTCGGTAAGTCTGTCAGTATCCAGGTCTGATTGGCTTCAAGAGCCTGTAACTCAGCTTCCATAGCTTTGACCCAAGCTGGATTAGTTCTAGCTTGTGAATAAGTCCTTGGTTCAGGAATACTGGAAACATTTGCTAAAAAAGTGATGTGGGAAGCTGAAAAACTGACGTGGTCGATTAAAGGAGATGGTAATGAAGAGGTAGGAACCACACTGTTGGAAACATATTGATTCATCCAACTAGGTGGTTTAGTTGGTCTGGAACTCCTAAGTAAAGGGGGGTCAAGCACTTCCGAGATTGGAGAAGGAACTGGAGTAGGTTCAGGAGACAGAAGAGAATGTGTGACCGGGCTAGGAGGTGATGCAGGAGTAATATCAGCAGGCTGGAAAGAATCAAAGAGACTAGGATTGGAAATCCAATCAGAAGGTTCTAAAGAGGGTGGATCAGGTTGAGAATTTGTAATGTAATGGAAAAATGGTGTCATGAAAGACCACGTCCCGAGATATAATGACCTTTTTTGTGAACAAGATCATACAGTTTGTAGGCTTTTTGGCCAGCAGGATAACCAAGTAAAACCGATTTAAAGGCTCTGGGATCAAACTTTGATTTGTGTGGCTAGGTGTTGGTTGCATAACATAAGCAACCGAAAACTTTCATATGATTTAGAGGGGGAGGCTTAGAGTGAAGGATCTCATAAGGAGTTTTCCAGTGTAAAAGTGGTGAAGGAAGACGATTTATAATATAGGTAGCCGTTAAAATGGATTCCCCCCAAAACTGTAAAGGTAAACCTGACTGGAACATCAAAGATCTAGCTAGTTGTAACAGGTGTTTATGCTTTCTTTCGACTATTCCGTTTTGTTGAGGAGTGTAAGGTGCTGATTTCTGATGAACAATACCGAGATCAGAAAAAAGTGATTGACATTCTCTACTAAGAAACTCTAAACCATTATCACTTCGAATGATTTTAACAGATTGATCAAATTGATTCTGGATCAGTTTAAGCAAGTTGGTAAGAATTGGAAGTGTTTGACCCTTACTTTGCATTAGAAAGGTCCAAGTGGACCAACTAAAATCATCAACTAAGGTAAGAAAATAATAGGCTTCATTTAAAGAGGAAGTTTTATGTGGTCCCCAAATATCCACATGAATCATTTCTACAATTCTAGAAGATTGAATTATTCTTACAGGGAATTTAAGTCTCTGTTGTTTAGCAACAGGACATACAGAACAATCCTATTCTCTGTAGTATTAGAAGACAAGACTTTGAGTTTACACAGAATAGAATCTGGGGCATGTCCTAATCTATTGTGCCAATGCACATTATTGTCTGAATGAACTGAGTTGACTGCAAGAGCTTGAGAAGGCTTCATTTGCAGCACAAAAGGATGATTGATGTGAGAAGAAACAAAGCTTGAAATGGTTTTTTGGTGAAAATGATGTATTGTCTAGATAGTAGAGTTTGTTCAGGACCTTTCCAATAGCCAGAAGTTACTTAGTCTTCTGGTCCTGTAACAAACAATAGGATGTGGAAAAGAGAGAATCAATGTGTGAAGCTGTGGCTAGTTTGTTGACAGAAAGAAGATTGTAATGGAAAGAAGGTATGTGAAGACACTCTGTGACTTCTAATTGATCAGACAATCTAGTTGTGACAATATGTTCTACGTGTTTGATAGTGCCATCAGGTAAGGAAACAGGAGTATAACAGGTTACAGGTTTATAACTAATCAGAAGAGATAATAAAGCAATCATATGCGCACTAGCTCCAGTATCCAAAAACCAAAACTTAAGAAACTTATTCACAACAGAACTAATAGCACTCAAAGCTGTATGATTGTTCATACCTGCAAAGTCATGATAGTGAGCAAAGTTGACATTCTCCTCATCAACAGTCATCTTGCCTTTCATCATCCTCATCAGGTTATTCATAAGCTGCATCATTTCTTCATTTGCAGGTGTTGGAGCTTTATCCATTGTTTTCTCAGAACTTGGTGATGCATCTGCCAAGTTTATAGATGATCTCATGCCATTCCCTTTCCTTGATTCCTTATAGCTGTCCCACCAATCTGGATATCCAACCAACTCAAAACAGTCTGCTCTCAAATGACCATTCATGTGGCAATGATCACATTTGAGCATCCTTTTTGCTGCTTTGTCTCATCTGAGGTCATTCTCCTTTCCTGAATAAGTAGAACTCCTTGTCGATCCATTCATAGACTTGTTTCCTGTCTGTGAACCTCCACCTGAAGACCCATAGTTATAACTTGCAGAGTTTGATCTGTAATTGAATACTCATTTCTGAACCATCATAGCACTTTGTTCCAATGATTCCACAAGATTTCTTTGCACTGCTAGCTGTTTTTCAACATTTAGAACCATGGTGTACGCCTTCTTCACCTCAGGCAAAGGATCCATCATGAGAATTTGGTTCCTCTCACGATTGTAAGACTCATTCAAACAACTAAGGAGCTCCATCAGTTTGTGACGACTTTCACGACTTCCATCATTATTCACTCCACAATTACAAGTACCAGGAGGATCAAGAAACATTAATTCATCCCAAAGTCGTTTCAGTTTTGAATAATATGCAATCAAACTCAGATTTCCCTGTGAAATAGTAGCTATCTCTCTCCTTAAATGATAAATATGTGGTCCATTACGTGTACCATAAGTTTCTTTGAGTTCTTCCCATAGATCATATGCACTCTTAGCCAAATCATGATTTTCTACTAATTCGGGTGAAATTGAATTCAGAATCCAAGTGATTACCATATTGTTGACCCGCAGCCATTGCGCATGATCTGGATCTCCAATTTCATGCATCTTTTCTGCTCCGGTGATAAATCCGAGCTTATTCCTTGTTCCTAAAGCTCTCCGCATCGCGTGACTCCACGAGATGTAGTTGATTTCATGAACTTTGTTGGTATGATGACCAGAGATGAGTTGTCTGAAGGATGCAATACGAGCGGATGTTGATAGCCGTCGTAGTTTGTGATCTCTCGATCCTCTCTTTGCTGCTCCTCGCGTTGATTTCCAGCATGATTTGCCGCCATTCTTCTTTAATTTGCGAACAAATTCTGTTCACAGAGCTTAGATTTCAAGAACCAGAAACCCTAATTTTTGGGGCTCTAGGTTTCCGATCAAAATCTGATCTATTGCAATACAATTTCCGGCATAGAGCAGGATTACCATCTCAAATTTGTAGCGGAAGCAAAGTAATTGGTGAGGATTGGGGATTTCGGCTTTGATGGTGTATTCAAGAATGTTCTGTATTTTCTCCTTGAAAAGGAGAATTGAGTCTGATAAAATAATTCTGTACAGATCTACATAGTATATACACATGACTTAACTAACACTAGCTTGTAACAATTTACAACTAGGTCCCTATACTACTGACTAATTACAAAGTAACCTAGCTAATCAGAAAACCTTTATTATATACACTTATGTACAATCATCTGAACTTGAACCTGCTCTCAATCCTGCACTGCTATATCCTCAGGTTCAGGTTGATGAGAATATTGTCCAATACATCTACTTGTCGAATCCGTCGATTGCAGCTTGTGCAGCCTCATCTACTTGTCGAGGTCATATGTTGTAGCAGTTCATCGAGCTTGTCTGGTGTGTTCCTCCCTCCCATACATCTTTCCTAATCTCATTTTTGAGGACCCATATAGCAGATCTGGACATGACGACTCCAGTTGCAATCCTGTGGCTGGTGAGGATTTAAATCCGGAACATCGTTGCGCAGCTGGTAGCTTCCTTCCTATTCCCATTCGGTATTATGTGCGGTACGGCCTTGGTTTTGTCATTGGTTTTGACGGCCTTAATAGGTGGAAAAGTTCCATTTCCTATTATTGCTAAGTTCGTTTTCTTTGTTCTTGATATTTATGTCGTTAATTTCGCAAATATTGTTATTTTTTTTCTTCCTACATGTTGCTACTCGAATTTTGGTTCTTTGTTAATCTTGTGGAGGTTTAGATTTAAAAACCATTAAGGGTGAGACAGAAAAATGACAAAATTTTGTGATGAAGTTAAAGAACCTTGACGAATATATTGGTCCTTTAAAGAAAATCAATGCGGCGGCCAAAGAAGAAACATGAATTGGCTCTCATTCTTTTCTCATTCAGTTAGGGTTTAATATATACAGTTACAGCCGATAAAAGAGATACCGTAAATACGGTAAATACAAGACATTTACAAACCCTAATACAAAGTATGGTAACTTCGTTCACCCCCCCTCAAGTTGGAGCATGAAGATTCCGAATGCCCAACTTGGGAATAAAAAAATCAAACTGAGATTTGCCCAATGCCTTGGTAAATATGTCTGCAAGTTGGACATGTGTGGAAACATAACTAGGAAGGATAGCACCCTTCAAAGCCTCATCCCGAATGAAATGACAATCAACCTCAATGTGTTCCGTACGCTCATGAAAGACCGGATTCGCAGCAATGTGAAGAGCGGCCTGACTATCGCAAAACAGAGAAGCAGGCTGAGGATGAGAAACACCGAGTGAAAGTAACAAGCCTCTAAGCCATTTCAACTCACAGACGACCGCAGCCATAGCACGATACTCAGCTTCAGCAGACGATCGAGCAACAGTCTGCTGCTTTTTAGTCTTCCAAGAAATAGGAGAGGATCCTAATTGAACAAACCAGCCAGATAGAGAACGCCGAGTCAGAGGACAACTGGCCCAATCAGAATCGCACCAACCAGAAAGCTGTAAATTGCAATCAGCACGAAGAAGAATACCCTGACCAGGAGAACCCTTGAGATAGCGAACAACACGTAACGCCGCTTCCCAATGAGCCTGCATTGGTTTCTGCATATATTGGGCTAGAGTATGAACAACATAAGACAACTCGGGACGAGTAACAGCCAGATAAATCAAACGGCCGACCAAACGACGATAGCGTTCAGGATCAGAAAGGGGCTCGGTAGTGACAAGGGAAAGCTGATGATTAGGCTCCAAAGGAAAACTGGCGGGCTTAGCACCCAACAGACCAGTCTCAGAAATGATATCCAGGGCATATTTGCGTTGGCAAAGAAAAATGCCAGTCGAGTTGCGGGCAACCTCAATTCCTAAAAAATACTTCAAAACACCCAGATCCTTCATATGAAAACACTTACTCAAATAATCTTTGAAAGTCTGAATGGCATTATGATCATTGCCCGAAATGATAAGATCGTCAACGTAAACCAAAACATTGAGCTGCAAATGATCACGATGTAAAGTAAAAAGCGAGTAATCTGAGTAAGACTGCTTAAAACCATACCGACGCAAAACCGTAGCCAACTTGGCGAACCAACAACGAGGTGCCTGACGAAGTCCATAAAGAGACCGCCGAAGGCGACAAACAGTCCCCGGATGAGAGGAGGAGAAACCAGGAGGCAACTTCATATAGACTTCCTCGTCAAGATCACCATGTAGGAAAGCGTTGTGAACATCCATCTGATAAAGTTCCCAGCCTTTTGTAGCAGCAACAGTGAGCAAGGTCCGCACGGTAACCATTTTGGCAACAGGAGCGAATGTCTCAGTATAATCCAGGCCCTCAATCTGGTTATTACCCAAAATGACAAGACGTGCTTTAAAATGCTCAACGGAACCATCAGACCGATGCTTAATTTTAAACACCCATTTGCAGCCTATAGCCCGCTTGCCAGAAGGAAGAGACTCAAGCGTCCAAGTGCCGTTTTGTTCTAAAGCTTGAATCTCTTGCTGCATGGCGGCACACCACCGATCATCTTGTACAGCCTCCGAGAAAGTACGAGGTTCATTATCTGCAGTAAGACTGGCCAAAAACGCCCGATGTGGAGCAGAAAAAGAATCACAAGATACATAGCGATTCAAAGGATAGGACATACCTGAGGAGACTGACGAAGTTGGTGAGCTGAGAGAAGGGTCGGAAGAAACAATTGTATGGGACAGAAAATCAGTGAGACGGGTGGAGCGAAACTTGGCCCGATGCCCACGACCTAGAAGTTCGACCTGTTGCGGAGGAGAGGACTGCCCTTCCTGACCTGAAGAAGGATCAACTGAAGGACTAGACAAGCGAGCTGATTCTAAAGGATCAACTGAAACAGCAGGCGAAGAACTAGGAACAGCAGCGGAAGGAAGAGAACCACCCGTGACTCAAACTCATCGTCTTCCAAAACGAGTGGAGGAACAGAAGAGGAAGGAACAACGGGAGAAGAGGAAGACTGATAGGGAAATTCAGACTCAGAGAAAACGACATCCCGGGAAACAAAAATCATACCAGACTCTAAATCATAGAGCCGCCAACCCTTCTTACCAAAAGGATACCCCAAAAAAACACACTTGCGACTGCGGCTAGAAAACTTATCACCCTTACGATCCTGGTTATGCGCATAGCACAAACAACCGAAAACACGTAAATGAGTCACAGAGGGGGGTTTGCCATAAAGAATTTCACAGGGGGTTTTCCCATTCAAAATGCGGGATGGGGTACGATTAATCAAATATCCGGCTGTCAAAACACACTCCCCCCAAAACTCAATAGGTAAGTTGGCCTGGAATCGCAAAGCACGAGCAACATTGAGAATGTGTCGATGCTTGCGTTCGACACGACCATTTTGTTGAGGAGTACCAACACAAGTGGTTTCATGAATAATGCCATGTTGGCGGAAATAATCAGTCAAGCATAAAAACTCGGTGCCATTCACTACGAATGATTTTCACAAGTTTGTTAAAATGACGTTCAACCATGGCGAAAAATTGGAATAAAGTAGAGGAAACCTCTTTCTTATCATGCAACAAATAGAGCCAAGTAGCACGAGAATAGTCATCAACAATAGTCAAGAAATAACGAGCTCCGGAAAAACTAGGTACCCGATACGGGCCCCATAAATCACAATGAATTAAATGAAAAATTTCAGAACTAGTCGTAGAACTAAGAGGAAAGCTAGTCCGAGACTGTTTGGCACGGAAACAAACATCACAAGCTTTATTACTACCCACGTTTGGACCAACAAATGGAAAAGATGCTAAGACCTGAGGAGAAGGATGACCGAGACGTTGATGCCACAGATCAAAGGAAGAAACACCAATAGGTGTAACTTGAGCAGCAATCTCCACGACCCGGAAGAAATATAACCCTTCTCGTTGCTCACCCGCTCCAATCAGCGTCCTCAAAGCGAGGTCCTGTATAATACAAAAATCACGGGTGAAATGAGCAACATATCCGGAATCCCGTAATAGCTGTGAAACAGAAATCAAATGACACAACAAAGTGGGAACATAAAGCACATTAAACAGCGTGATAGTGCTGCTGAGAATAACAGTGCCAGCCTGAGTGGCCCAAGTGTGTTGACCATTAGGCAAACGGACCGAAACAGCAGGAATAGCACGAACATCCGTAAAAAATTCCAAACGACCAGTCATATGTCTAGTTGCACCGGAATCATACATCCACAATGTAGACCAAGACATACCAGAAAGTGTATCTGTCGAAACAGGCTTAGACGATTGCAACAGTTGGAGTAAAGTCTACCACTGATCATTATTCAAACCGGTGACCGCATTGGCGGAAGCCGAAACACCGGAACTCGGAGCAAAAGAAACATTGCCAACACCCGAAGGAGAGCGACCACGCCCGCGGCCACGTCCATGGCCGCGCCCAGCCGACCCACGCTACCAGCCATCCGGGTAACCCACGAGTTGAAAGCAGGTTGAAACATCATGATTGGGCTTATTACAGTGGGTGCAGAAAAGGGACTTCGCCCGACCAGACCCACGACCGCCGGAAACAACCTCAGCAGCAGCCGCAAAAGCAGTCGAATCCCCGGACGGTGAAGACGACGCAGAAACTGGAACGCCGGAGGAGGAACCAGAGACGCCCGAGGGCTGAACCGCGAAGCTCATGGCGTCGGTTGTGGACTCAGCCGATTGCTAATCTGACGCATTTTTTCTTCACGAACCATGGCCGCATAAACTTTGTTGAGGCGAGGCATGGGATCTTGCGCCAGAATGTTGGAGCGAGCCGTTCCATAGGCGGAATCATCCAAACCGAGAAGAAATTGATGAATTTTCTCAGTTTCAAGTCGTTGAGCGGCGATGGCAGGAAGATTGCACGTACATTTGCCGCACGAACACACCGGAAATTGATTGTACGTGGCCAGAGCTTCCCAAATCTTCTTCAACCGGCCATAGTAGGTAGCCATGGACAGACCCTTCTGTTTGCACGCCATCAAATCCGCCTTCAACTGTTGAATCTTCGAACCATTCACCTGGGAAAGACGTTCTTGGATGTCAGCCCACAAATCGGCAGCAACCTCCATGTGAGTGAGGGTCGAACGAAAGGAAGGTTCGACAGAGTTCATGATCCAAGACACAATCAAGGAATTGATCGTCCACCAGTCTTCAAATTTAGGGGATGCCGGCGCCGGTTCAGGAATTGAGCCATCCACAAAGCCGTATTTCTTTCGGGCCCGTAACGCAGTCTTGACGGCGCTGCACCATTCATCGTAATTGTGCTCGCCTTGAAGCTGAACTTGCGTGATGGATTGACCCGGCTGATCACTACCGGAGATATCATACGGAGAGATCGTTCGACGACGAGAGAAATCGTCGGTGTGCGGACGATCACGGCCATCCTCATCCGTCGACAGAGAGACGGACTTGCTGGACTGAGGAGGATCGGAGGGAAGCGTCATGCTAGAGAGTGCAGAAGGATTTGCAACAGGAAGAACAAGGTGGCGATTGATACCATAAAGAAAATCAATGCGGCGGCCAAAGAAGAAACATGAATTGGCTCTCGTTCTTTTCTCATTCAGTTAGGGTTTAATATATACAGTTACAGCCGATAAAAGAGATACCGTAAATACGGTAAATACAAGACATTTACAAACCCTAATACAAAGTATGGTAACTTCGTTCATCCTTTTATCAAAAATTGAAATTAATAATTATTAATAATTTGCTGAAAGATTGTTAACCTTTTTAATCACACAACAAATCTCTCTTTATATGTTTGTTATAAATTCTGTTTTTATGAATGGAAATAGAGGCAAATCGAAATGATGGTGAATACTTTGAGGTGGGGAGCTTGTAAGAGATGTTTCTTAACTTTTTGCTTTATGCTAACTAAGGGGGTTTTATTGAATTCCTTTGGGCAATTTTATGATCCAATATCTATTTGAGTAGACTCAGGCTAATTGCCTTGTTAACACAGGTTAGAGATAAAAAAAAGTTGGTTATGGAGCTTGTCGATGCATCATCTCCTGAGATTGTGAACAGAGCACTGCCCAAATTTGAGTATGATATTGTTGTAACTTTCAAGTACTTTATTTACTCTCCTAGAGAAATTTTTCTGTTGCATGTGTTTTGCTGCCTGCATTAAGTTTCTGGAAATATGTTTGTTTGTTGTTTAGTTCTCTTTTATGCTTCTAAGCAGCACAAATGTTTCTAAGCCGTAATTGTTAGATCAGTTCTGATTTGTTTTGCACGAATCAGGTGTGCGCACTTAAATTCTTCTGGGGTTACAAGTCCTGAAACTTCCTGGACTTGATTTGAGCAAATATCCTACGGCTGCAACTAGACAAGGAGAGAGTTGTTGTCCCAAGTAGTGTTTCCACTGGTAATAATGCCTTGCGTACATTATGATTCTTTAAATCCTGTATCCTTTACCAGCCGATTATGTGTTAATAATCGTATCACTTGCATGTTCGGAGTTTGTTATATTGAAGCCAGAGAATCAAAACTAAGTGTATGTTTTCTTATTAAGAGAAATTTCCCTTTTTGTTTCCAGGGGATCGTGGGATGCACATAACTAGCAATATCTTTCAGACTAAAAGAAAAAGGTATCATATTAAAGTTTTAAGTTTTACTTGTTGATTTTCATACTATAAACCATCATCATTGTGTTGTTGCTTTCGAATTATCCTGAAACTTAGTAACCATGACGCAATCAGAAAATTCTCTTAGTTTAGCTTTAGTTTGGGTTAGATAGCATGTGAAATAGTAATCATATTCCTAAATCTGCAGCAAAGATGCTGCTGATAGCACTGCGCAATGTTGGTAATATGATAATAACTCTCCGTGGAAAACTCTAGAGAGAAGTGTTTGTTGCTTAATAAACTAGACTTAAAGAGGTTTCTAACCGTACAAAATATCAATGGCTTTTTTATCATAACTGTCTATAGTTTATTCTTCAAAGTTGCGACTTGTTCTGCAGTTTCCAGCATTTTTTTATTTTGGAATTTAGACACCAATTCATCCACTTTAGGGTTAATGAAAAATCAAATATAGCCCCATTTGTATGATTTTTTCCCTGCTTAATATTTTTTACTTTGCTCCTTTTTACTTGCTGTGTATGAAGTTGTCTTTTGACTTATAATTTTGCCATCTCTTATTGATAATTTCCTTTTGTTTGCTTCTCTTTTTGGAAAAACGGCTTGAATGCTTTTGGATTTTGAGATATGACAACATTGAAGCAAGTAAGCCTGCCCTAAGGCAAGAAAATAGGAGTGGATTGAGATATTGAGCTGTAATGTCTGCGGTGTTTTGCTACTCTTGAAATATGCATGAAAGTTAATTTCTGTTGACAGCATATTTTTGTGTTGAAAACACAAGGAGCTTACTGACAACATATTTTTGTTCCTTACATGACCATATTTGAAGGGAACATTGACTGTGTGTTGTACTAGGACTTTGTTGTGATAATTAGTAAGCAGGCCCTTGTTGGTCTAGTCTAGTTGGAACTGATTTTGTTCTCCTTCCTGCCAGAAATGCAGCTGTGCCCTCTATATCCTCACAATCTAGAGGTACGATAAATGAAGATGTGAGATCAGTGAAGGATGATGAGACATTTTAAGAGCTTGTGCAACAAATGAATTTTAACAGAATCAAGGTAAAATTGTTGTCTTCATTCCAATAAGTTTCAAGTGTCGTACAATACGTGTTCACGTCTTGTTTTGAATTTCGAACACATGCATCTAGGAGTCAACATTATTGGTTGTTTATCAGTGATGATGTATAGATTACCTTACCTCTTCTATCTTTGTTGCATGTTTCTTCATGTAGGAGTTGGAAATGACGTGTTCGAGGTCAAGAATTGTTCTAGCAAGAAGCTTGTAGGGTGTTTGTCCTTTAAGCTATACAACAATGTTCTCCCATGGTTTGTTAGAGATAGTTGTGAAAGTTGTGATGGTATTAACTTTTTTTCTCATTTGGGAGAATATATTGTGAACTCTAGCAGGCTAAGTAGTTGGATAATTTTAGATTCGTAGATTAATTGTTTTGGATTTTATTAATTCATATTCTTAATTTGGAAATTCTCTCTTTATTAGATTTATTTTTGTTCAACGAATGTGGTAATTTTGTATAAACTTTAGTCAACAGCACTAGTGACCAACTTCTGCTTGGACCATCTGCTATTTAAATATATATTATTTTAATTTTTATTATTAAAATATATTATTTTAAATGACCAGCTCTCATTGGTCATTAACATCTAATTGCCCTGGCTGCCCGACAAAGTTTGGTGACGAAAACTAATTTTGTGACCAACTTCTCCTGGGACCAAATCTTAGTGACCGGTTGCCAAAAGTTGGTCACCAAAGCCATTAGTGACGAGGCTTTGTTGACGAATAGGGGACGAAAGAAAAATTGGTCACCAAAGGTACTTAGTGATCAGATTCGGTCACCAAAGGACATTTTAGTGACGAAAACTTATTAGGCACTGAAGCCCATTTTTTTGTAGTGTTGGCTGACTTAAAATTTCTGAAAGACGTATCTAAACTGGTGAGGCGGAGGTGGTGATTTTGGTGACTTCTTTGGGATCGTATGGGGTAGTGATTATTAGTAATTTGATTTCTTTGTATAAGGGAATGTAATTAAGTTTTGTTTTGACTCTTCTTGATCAAAAGAGAAAAAAAAAAGAAAAAAGGGAAGTTTTCTTTGTGGGCGTTACATTAATAGATTAGATGATTTGCATCCACGGAATCTTCTCTACCATATTTCCTGTTACTCCCTTCAGTCCTTATTATAAAATTTTTAATTTGTCATAAATTTCATCTATTATGTTTTTTTGATTGGAAAAAAAAAACTTAAAAAAGCTTTTTAACACCGCAGATCATGCATTTCCCTATTTTTGTTGTACCAAAGGCTTCGTAGCAGGGTCATCAGAAGTGCTTATGCTTGTGAAGATTAAAACTGAACCCATCAACTAAAATTCACCCTTGGAATTGCAAGGTTACAGTAATAAATGAGAGCACTGAGCAGAACCTTTCAACTTCAAATCAGGGATTCCAGAGAAGCAAAAGATTCACCGGGTTAAGAACCAGCTGGGATTGGATCATGAGATTCTCCAACGAACCAAAAGTCAAAAATATTATGGCTCTTGGATTGGATTATATGGATAAAACATTTTTGCATTATGCACAAGATTGTGGATACCTGTGGATTAAATAAAATTTAAAGTGTTCAAATTAAGAAGAAAAGTATGAAACATTTTATACTATTTGGACAACAATACTACATAAATTTGGTGTATTCCATGAGTGTGGATTGAGTTCCTTTAATTTGGATATTTTTGATGATAATAGCCTCCGGCTATAACACAATGTAGCAAAATCTTTCCTGGAACACTTTTTTCCCCAACGTTTTAGCTCATTTTGTTATTAATGTATCGGTATCAATATAAGTTTCATAAATACTTATTTTTTTTTTATAGAAGTTATATGCTCGACTTTCTCGTCCCAAGAAATATAAATTGTACGTTATATAAAAATAATACAATTTACTATTTACAATGTGGACAATTTTTATGGGACGATAGAAATAAGCTTTAGTGATTTATAATATTATATTTTACATTGGTAGATATAGAGAGAGACGATTATCTCAACTTCCAACTTACTAGAGGGTGATAACATGTAATATAGTTGTATGTACCATTGTAGTCTTCCTCACGAATTGCAATAAAGAACTTGTACTTGTATCCTGTGATGTGATTGTGGATATCCAATTTAAATAATTCGTTAAACTGTGATATAAAAACAAATGTTTCAAAACCAAAATATACATACACACACACATATATAAATATATATATATATATATATCACTTGAACGAAATTTCACGTTCTAGCTTTTGTTCTGAGGATTTTCATAGCTGGGGGATTATCCAATTCTGTAAAATTCAGAATGAAATTCATTATGATTCTAATTTATCCCAATCTAATCCGTTGTCAGAAAATTATAAACTTCAGTCAAGAATTTTGTTCATCTTGCGATGATGAATTGTCACCCTACTAAGCAGCATCTTCCTCTCTATCATTGTTATCATCATCTCTCTCTCATTCTTTGGATCATCTTTGTTGCCTTCCACATCTTGACCACTACTATATACATCGCTTTCATTTGGCTTATAGCTAAACCTATAAGGACCAGCTGAATGATCACCCTAGTTCTTTTTACAGCCATTTGGCTCTTTCTCTTCTTCCAGTACTTGGTTTGTTACAACCTCCTCTCTTTCTTTGTGGCATTTGTTCTGTGAATTAGTATTGCAGGTATCTTTGAAGATCCAAATTGAAAATCCTTGCTAGTTTCTAAGATTGACTAAAGATTCAAAATAACTGTATACCAAAATTGATACTGTAACGAATTAACCCTGTGCATAGTTTCCTGGATTATGTAAATAGTTTATGCATAGTCTTTGTATAGGTTTTCTAGTATTTGTACATAGTTTCTCAATCAATGGGGTGGTTTTGTAAATATTGTAAAGTTAGAGACTCAATTGTGTTGCAGTTAGGGAGTTTGGTATTAAGTCGGTTAAGCCTAATTTACCTATATATATAAAAAGAGCATTTATCCCTTCTCACACCCGAAACTTTGGCGGTACCCTCTCACGTGTGTGAAAGGTTAATTATTGAATTTTAACATTAAATATTTTAATTTTGATTTTTTTTTTCTTCTTCTTTGTCCTTCTAACTACCCCATTTTCTTTCAATTTATGAATGCAATCATTTTTAAAAAAAATTTTCTTCTTCATAATAATGAATTTACTACATCAATTATTAATTATGAGAGTCAAAATTTGTAATTTTTTCAACTTTTTCCAAATAAAAGATGTATAACTCCACAATACCAACCTGCCAAATCTTTTCAAATTCAACTTTTTCTTAGTTTTTTTTTTTTTTTTACTTTTTTCATCATAATCGTCATATCATCAACATATATTGTAAGAGCAATGATGCATATAGTGAAAAATTATAGTGAATTTGGATAGTGACAAATGAAAAGACAAATACACTACACACTTACTAAACATGTCCAATTATTAATCAAGGGTAAAAATGTAATTTTTAGAAAGAATAAAACTTCAACGGGAAAGTAACAAAAAGCTAGGGGCCATGATTAATCCACATCAGTCACTATTTTTTATTCACTATATATATATCATTTTCCATATTATAATTGCTTAATGTAAATTTGAGTTTGGTAGTCCTTTTTAAATATTAATAACTAAGACTTTTTTTTCTTTCTTTAACCAAGAAAATGAAAAGATTGTATGTATTACAATTAGTATTCTTTTAATGTTATGACCTTTATCTTCTTCCATTGATTTTCTCTTTTATTCATATTTTAAAGACTATATATAAACAATTAATTCATTAGAAGTTCTTTTTAACTATTAACCAAGAGTTTATTTGCCGCCTCTTTTTTAACCAAGAAAATGAAGAAACTTTATGTGTTACATTTTGTCCTTTGATGTTATGACCTTTTATCTTCTTCCATTAATTTATTCATTTATTTTTATTTTAAAGATGATGACCAAATTAATGATTGTTATTAGTCTTTTAAGTATTAGCGTAACTAGGAGTTTTTTTTAAAAGAACATAATTAAGAAAGTTGTTGTAAATCTATATGCCTGCATTCGACCTTGGATAAAATTTTATCGGGAAGCCAAGCTCAGGTTCATCATCATGACTCAAATAGAGAGGCTTACTAAGATACTCTCTCCGGTCCTTATTATAAGGTGTTTTCATCAATCTTAGATTTAATTTTGTATGTTGTTATAATTGAAAATAAAACCTTAAAAATGTATTTTTACATTTCTTGTATTCTCCCATGTGAGGACCGCCAGTTTGACATCCACCAAACCGTACAGACACGGAGAAACTAGGCTGTTTATATTAAATGTGTTGGTAAAAACACCCAAGACGGATAGTTTATTAGGAATTAATAATAATAATATCTCTCAAAAAGATTAATTATTTAGGAAGAACTTAAAATTAAGAGTGTGGAATTGAAAATATAATTCGCTAATATGTTACTATATTAGAAACAAAAACCACACTTAAGAGAAAGCACCACCATTTGCCATGTGGCATTTGCATATCATATTTTTAAAATAAATTTTTATTTACACATCAGTTTCCTAGACTTAAAAGGCAAATGCAGTCTAAATCCACAACCACCTCCTATTTTCGCCAAAATAAAAAAACAAAAAAACACGGCTTCATAAAAAACACAAATCTTCATCTCCATCTCCACGACAATCGACTCCCTAATCAATCCCTTCTCCACAATAAAAAAAAAAAACAAATTCCTCACCAATCATCAATTGAGAATATGTGGTGAAATATACTTCTTTTTTATTAGCATGTTCAATCTTTTCATTAGTGATGATCAACTACATCCTAATCAGATAAAATTTCGACTTCAGAAAATATTCTCTTTACCTCTCTATATAAACACAAAGGGAAAAAAAAATTCTCATTGATGTTGCTTTCGGCCGTTGTGGTTGTGCCATTACAGATATTAAAATTTAAATGATTTTATATCCACAGATCATTTGTACGGCTTTTATGATTTTTTATTTTTCCCGTTTAAGAATAGTGTTATTACTATTATTTTTATACGTCCACCCGTTACAACTACCGTAGCCGTTGCCAGGTAATATGATGTGATTTCTTATATGGTTAGTCAGCTTAGAATTTTTGTATAATTTTAGTTCTGTTTGAATTGAATTGATCAATTGGATTTTTATCACAAAGTGTGGTTTTTTAATTTCTTTTTTATATTTTATTCATTTAGAGTGGTTTTTCTTTTTTTAATTATGGAGTCTTAGTTTTTTTTCGTATATGGTCAGTTATAAATTGTGTTTTTTCTTTGTTTAATTGCTTTTGATTTTGTTTCATACTCCGAGTTGACCAATTATTATTATTATTATTATTATTATTATTATTATTATTATTATTATTATTATTATTAATATTTTTGCAAATGAAGCGCGTTTTTTTTTTGTTCGGACTTTGCCTCCCGTAGGAGTCTGGGCCGTGTCTCAGTCCCAGTGTGGCTGATCATCCTCTCGGACCAGCTACCGATCATCGCCTTGGTAAGCTATTGCCTCACCAACTAGCTAATCAGACGCGAGCCCCTCCTCGGGCGGATTCCTCCTTTTGCTCCTCAGCCTACGGGGTATTAGCAGCCGTTTCCAGCCGTTGTTCCCCTCCCAAGGGCAGGTTCTTACGCGTTACTCACCCGTCTTTTTTGGATTTGGCTTTTGGATTTTTTTAAATTACTCATCATATAAATGGTTCAGGTCGCTTCTTCTAACTAATTTATGGGGAAGCCTTTTATGAATTTGAGGTGGAGAGGGAAGGAATGGTGTTTCTACATTTATTTGTGTTTTATACATCATTTTTACTTACAGGAAAAAAAAAATTTCTCAATTTTTAATGGACTCTTTTACTTATTTTTTTTTATTTGGCATGGCGAGGTGAGTTCTTTTTTGCTATAACTTGAAACCTATGCAAATTTACATTAATTTTCATTCTCATATTTGTGATCAACCAGTTTCAACAATTAATCAGTTTCAAAATCATATTTTTGGTATTTTACTAGTTATCAGCCTTTGGAAGAAACAGTTTCAACAATTAAACGTATACCCTTCGGAGGAAGCTTACTACAAAGCAATTATAAATCTCCAAAACCAAGTATTGATTTGGCACGACAAATAGATAACATTAATAAATCATCTTACTAATATTTAAACTTATTAGGATGCTTTTATATTTTGTCTAACATTCACTTCAACAGATATACTTGATCAAGTTTATTTATATTTAATAAGTAACACTTATAAAATATTTCTAAAATATTCAAACATTTCTAAAACGTACCGGGCCAAATACACTTTCTTTTTTTTGCCAAATACAAACATTTCTATGATCATATTTATAAAACATTTCTAAATTCTTCAAACATTTCTAAAATATATCGGGCCAAATGCAAAATATTTTTTTTTTCAAATACAAACATTTCTAAGATCTACAGATATACTGGGTCAGGGTCGCGCATTGCGCGACCAGACATCACTAGTAATCTAATAATCTAGCATAAATCAACTTCTAGATTAAAGCTAAACTCCTAGCTCAAAACTCATTTAGCAAAGTCCTGTATGTTCCTAATTAAGTCAACAACGAAAACAGCCCCTCATTTTTTCCAAAGGTTTGTATACCACTATATAATATTATTTTGCAAAACAAAAAAATCAGCTAGCAACCCACTCTCTCTTCTTCTACGTTGAAAACAACCAGCATCATCACCATTTTATAATCTCCATTCCACGAACAAAACACCACATTCCCACTTCTCTTTTTGGCCACCAAAATCCTCCACATTACAAATTCATCATATAATTCATCATATAATCCTCGGCGGAACCGACTCCCCAAATTCCATTTTACTTCTTAAAACCATTTGCTGCATTTTGGACTTCCAGAATCATCATTCATCATCCTTATCTTTCTCACCTCATCACTGCCTCCGACTCTCATTCTTTCCCTTTCTTTATAATCGATGACCTCAACTTCCATTGTCATCATCAATCTTTAATCTGAGTTCCAAATTCTCCAATTTAATTAGCTCAGAGAAGGAGCAATCGGAACGGGAGAAACGAAAAGCCGAAACCAATAACACCTGCCCTGATCCTAGCTTCCAATAAGCCACCGGTCGATCGAAGCGGGGTTCGTAGTGGTGGGATTGGAAATCCAAAGGAACGGGGAGCTGAAGCTTAGCCGGAATCCAGTTCAAATGAAATTAGCATCACTTGTAAGTAATTTCCATCTGAAAATGAAGCTAGAAGTTTGTTTAGTTTGTATCACTTTTAATTGGTTAATTGGACTTGAGGATTTTTACATTAACTAGAAAGATACGATAGTTCGATTAAAATTTGAAAGGAAGAGTGAGTTAGTCATTCTGTCTTTTTATTTTTGAATTAGAGTGTCAGAGTCAGCTTCGTAATTGAAACTTAGCCTATAAATGGTTTGACTTAGAAGGTGAGTTTTATCTTCGAATTCAGTACTAATGAGTGGGACAAATGCTAAGTTGAAGCTAGAAGTGCATGTAACACTGGCTATGTTAGTTTTTGAAAACGGAACCGAAATGGAATAAATCCAGTTATATCTCTTTGTCTGTCATACTAAGAGTCCGGAAGGAGGAATATTATTGTTGCCTGTATTACTTCTAAATTGAGATTGTATAAGTGGTAGGGATGAGTTGATCATATAGTGCTGAACAGGAAAATCAGTGTGAATCTATCATTAGGAAGTGTGGTTTGTCACTTGCAATTGAATTCTGGCCTGAATTAAAATGAAATGGAGTTTCACTTGATGTTGCTAGATCCTAATCGCCATCCTTTTGGATATTTATGCAAACTGAATAATTATATTAAGCTACTAGTTAGGCTAAAACAAATAGAACAAACTAGCAACACTATGTAATTGCTAATAGAACTTTAGTGCTTTAACAAGACTTATATGAAATGCAAAAAACCTGAACTAGAATAGTTGCAGGTTATGCCACTCTTTGCATTGCATACTTGGCTAATGGAATACAAGATTCTACATTAAGCAAACTACCGACAACTCCTAGGGTTCAAGGCATTTTTGATCTTCGCATTAAGGTGCATAATCTCACTATTTAAATTAACTGCATGTAACCTGTTAGGTTAATCCATAAAAGGGATGCCTGCTACTTATGAATCTTGCTGTTTGTCCCGAGTGTGTACTTTATCGCACCGGGTAATTGACTAGTTTGAATATGTGACTCTAAACATTGGCTTGACTGATTGCTCGCCTGATTGCATAGAACGTGGCAACTATTTCTCTTTTGTTTGGTTATTCCTTTGTGACCGCGTGTACTTTATGACACGTGTCTTAAGATTACCTGATACTCTCTACACTACTTGCTTAAGTGCATGCCACTTCGTGCATACTGTCTCCTGTAAGACATGGATCCATGCCCCTACTAGTTGAGTCAAATCCGAACGAGTCAGCACCGGGCTAGATCGTATCAGATAGACCACTAGAAGGTTCTGTCAAGTAAATCTCGAGATATTACCATTCGTTATCGTTTGACTGTTAGGGTGAGGCTGGCGATATGAAATGCATACGTATGCGACCACTGAAATGCTCATCGTCCATCACTATCATGAGTCTAACTAGGAAACCTTTCCACCAGGCATAAAAGGTCCAGGATTGGATTCTTGTTGGAACTCAATGTATCCACCCTCTTTATATGTATTTTATGTGCTTACCTGTGATATTTCATCTGCATAATTTTGGGATGTCATCCAATATATTTAGGTTGCAGGTTTAGGTTATGACGTATGCCTCAATTTGATCACTATACTAGGAACTCCATGTGTATTTGCTTTCTGTGAAAACTTGTTTGGTTATGTGGTCACCTAGTTTAATAATTGGCAACTAGTGAGACCTCATTGAGCATACGATCATCAAAACATATACTTTTTTTTTCTGCATTCCAGGAGCCGAAGTAGTTTGGTTGTTGCAGCGTTTTTGTGAAGTGAGAGGTCTAGCGTGCAGCTAAAGGATCTAGATTTAGCTCTAATTTTGCAATATAGACTATTGACGATTTATGTATGAAAATGTTGTAATTTAAGATCCTCTAAACAAAACATGTAATGCTTTTCAAATCAATTATTAACTTATGGCGTGATGATGTCCTAAGTTATCGCTCTTGATTTCCATTTCAACTTTTTCACTGAGCCCTAGCGAGAGCTAGACGTGGCATTCGACTACGGCTCCTTTTCTATAATGTAGGGGGGAGGGGATCTAGTTGGGGTGTTACATCCCAATTATTAAAAAATATTTTTAAAATTTTATTTTCAATCGGAAAAATATACTAATGAAATTTGAGACAAACTAAAATACCTTACAATAAGGATCGGAGGGAGTATTCATCATAAATCACAAAAAGTTTTGTTTGAACTTGGCCGTGTCATGCTCACCACTAATGTAACTTGACTCAGTTTACCACTAATGTAACTTGACTCAGTTTACTTTAATTTTGTTAAAGGTGAGTTGAGAACATTTAAAAAATACTGTGGTAAATGAGTTAGAATATTTTTTGTTTATATGTTAAAATTTTGGTGAGTTGAGACCATTTTAAAGTATTGTGAGTTAATGAGGAAGCAAGTTGAGGTTAATAACTTTTATAAAATGATCAAGTTACCAGCAAAACTTTTCAAAATGTACAAATTGAAAATAGTTTTTTAAGTCCTTGATATTGAAAAATCCAATACTGTACTCTTGGGATTGGGACGATTTGATTTACGAAATCAGATTTTTTAATAAACTGATTTCTATTTATTTGACTTTTATTTCCTGAAGGCGTTAATTATTTTACATAATTTAGTGTAAATTATAGTGTAATGGTTGGAGATACACTTCGTTCTTGTTGATATATATATATATATATATATATATATATATATATATATATATATACCTACCTGTGTGTGTGTGTTTAAAAAGGATTATAATTTTGAACTTATAATTAGCGAAATTGGACTGAAAAGGAAATATCTTGACAAAAACAGTTCTTGGTTACAAAATTAAAGGGTCTTGTTCCTGCAACTGAAAGTGTCGTTAGATAGCACATGCATATTTTTTTTTTAAAAAAAAAAAAAAAAGAGTATAAGAAAAATGATGACTGAAATAGAATGCATGCACGAAAGCTGCCCCAACAATCAAACCATCAACAATAATCAATAATATTGTGATAATTACATTCGAAGTAATAAATAGCTGGATTCTCAGGTTAATTGATTGGAGATGACAATAGTGGCCGCACTTTTCTTTGATAGTTAGTGATTGAAATTTATTTTAGGGATAGTCAAAATATTAAACAAATTAATCAACCATAGATTTATATAATCCACAACTTCCATAATACGTTTCAAAAACACAAAATGAAAAATTTAACAAAGCATCCAAATCTATCAACTTAATTTGTTCTTAATTAAAACAACGCCTTAGTTATAAATCTGAAGAGTTGCCAGTTACAACTCCTTGGAACTCTCAAATGCTTGCACCACATTTATCCGGCCTCCCGGTGACGATGGAGATAAAGCTTCAAGGGTTCGATGTAATATTCAACCCTAGTTTGTTCTTTGCCGAAAGTATGTCTTCTGGAAGGATAATCTCCCGGTGCTCATTCTGGCACTGTTAATTCTCCTAGTCCGGTGATGAAGCTGATAAACTCTCTCGCGTAATGCCAGACGTATTCTTTCGCCTTCTTGGAGATTTTCGCACCGGGTGGCAGGATCTTCCGCATTATTCGGAGCACTTTTCCAGACGGCAACAGGGGTTCTTCGGATTAGCTATCGGAGAAAAATATTGAGCACCGTACAAATTAAGGTAAATGATAAAGGATAATTCAGGCCTCAACTGCAAAGTTGAAGGACCAGAAAATATGATTTCACATACAACATATAAATTAGAATAATGATAAAGTCCAAACTGATTAAATTGTTCAGTTAATTTCTAATATTGAGTTGATGTTACTTGAAAAAGCTAACGCGCCATGCCCCTGCAACCTGAAAGTGCCATTGCCTAGTTGCCCTAACTAAATTACTCTCAATTATATCCGTCAATGATTTCAAGTTTTCAACAGTAAACATCCAAAGGCATAAACACATAATGCCTTGAAAAAAAAAGGTATAATACAAATGATGATTGAAGTTAGCTAGAGTGCAGGAAATCTGCCCGTACAATTAATCATCAATAAAAATTGTAATGATTAAATACAAAAGAACGACAAAATCAGTGACGTATGATTCCAAAGCTCTCTCTAAAAGGGCATAAATCTCATCATAACTAAAGTTTCAACTTATTGGAGCACTGAGTGAGATAACCAGATTCGACGTGGACTATATATGTTTATGAACAAATTAATTTTTGTTATGACCGAGAAGGGTCTGAAGGATTCAAATAAAAATTAGGTAATTTAAGTAAATATGTAACTGGCTGGACCAACAAAAATGTTGCAAACCTTAATGTGTGTACAAATGTTGAAACTTGGAGAAGCCCTAAACCTCATATCATGCTTTGATGAAAGTCTATCTAAACCTTTTCATATCAAGCAAATTGTCAACGATTATAGCGGTTTTGCACGAAAAAAAAAACGAAAAGAAAAGGAAAATCAAATTGAGCTCATGTGATCTGCACAGTCCTAGGAAATTATTTTTTTATGAAATAAAAATGTCAAAAGGGGAAAAAAGGAAGGAAAAGGAAAAGCTGATCACATTCATCACCGACAAGAGCTGATCCCTGACATTTCTTTCTAATACTGGTTTTGTGATCATTAGACTGCATTTCCCGCTATTTATTATTGTATCAGCTTGGATTGAAGATGCAGCTACTGGATTTATTATAATTGATTAATGAGAAAAAATAAAAAGATGTTGTAAAGATTAAGGTTTATTAATTAATCCGAAAACAAGCAAAGACAAAGAAATGGCTAGCTTAGCAAGCAATTCAGCAAGTTCCCTCTAAACACCTATGTGTATCAACGAAACTATAAACCCTTGACAATTTTTAACCAACAATTATTGGAATCAAGTGAGATAGATTTGACTTTACCTAGTTTCCTCACGTACAGGCAAGCCAATTTAATTTGTGTCTTTTTTTGGGTAAACTGTGAAATTCTATTCCTTCATGAACAAAGTATTTACAAGGTACTCTTTACAAATTAGTGTATTCCTATACTTTCTAAGAACCGTATATGATCACCACTTCCATTTCTAAATTTATACAAAAAAGACCATTTCACCTCAGCTTGCATTTGACCAAATCTGCTCCTTGCATCCTACATCTTGTTTGCAAACTTCCTGGAATTCCTCTCTGTCCATATGTGATGCACTGCTGCATTGATGCTTTCCCACAACACATGTTTCCTCACTACTTTATGTTTCCAGATTCTCAGCAGTCTTCGAGCATTCAAACTCATTATAATAGTCTGCAATTTCAACCAACTTTGAACCAAGCTCATGATCTCCGATGAATAATCACACTTAAAGAAGAGGTGTTCTGTTGTTTCATCTTTCTTGTGACAAAGTACACAATGCTGATCTTCAATTACCTTGTTCATGTGTAGCATTCTATCCATAGTAAGTAATCTGGCCTGACAAGCTAACCAACTAAGGAAACTGTGTTCAGGCACAGAAAACTTACTCCACACAATAGGGGCATGCAACATCCTACTCTTGCTTCCTCTCAGCCACTAGTAACACTCCTTGTATCATATTTATGTCCTCCATTGCTATGCCATTTACCATCAACTAGACCATCCTTCAGTGTGTCTCTAATCTTCATCAGTGTTTTCCAATGCCAACTGCAATCTGTTGGAGTTTAATACTCCCATATGCTTCTGCCTTTAAGATAATAGTTATGCATCCACTGAATCCAAAGGCTTTCTTTGTTCAATTCTAACTCCCAGAGTTGCTTGCCTAGAAAAGCTTTATTCCAGCTTCCTGGTTCTTTGAAGTTTAAGCCACCTTCTATTTTCTTCCTGCATACATTGTCTCATGCCACCAATGCTCTATATCTTGAATTGCTTCCCCCACAGAATCTTCTGCAACATGTAGTTATCTGCTGGATGACTGACTGAGGAATGAGGAAAATACTTGACCAATAGCTGTGCAGAGTCAGTGACACACAGTTGATCAAGACTGTTCTACCTGCATAAGATAAGTGTCTGGAAGACCAATACTTAATTCTTGCAGTAATCTTTTCTACAAGGCATTGACAATCAGCTTTTGTCCATTTAGTTGGTGCTACTGGTAGTCCCAAGTACTTCATTAGGAAAGCCCCAATTTCATAATTTATGATGCTTTGAATTTTATCCTTAATTTCCTCCACTGGTCCTCCAAAGTAAATGTTAGACTTGTTCACATTTACTTTGAGGCCAGTAGTATCTGCAAAGTGTTCCAGTGCTCCTTTGATCTGCTGAATGGTTTTCACATCTGCTCCACTGAATATTAACAAATCATCAGCAAAGCTCAATGAAGTTATTCCCGATTTCTCACATTGATGCCTTTTAAACTCTCTTTTACTAGCTTCCAGTTTCAAAACTCTTGTTAAGTATTCCATCACCAGAACATACAGTAGTGGTGAAACTGCGTCACCTTGTCTCAAACCTCTCCTTCCTATAAAGTAGCCTGTACTACTACCATTCAAGTTAAAAGAGTAAGTGCAAGTTGATACACATTGCATAATCCATGTAGTAAACTTATCTGGAAATTTGTACTCCTTCATCATTTCTTCTATGAAACCCAAGTGGACTGAATCATATGCCTTTTTAAGATCCACCTTCATCATACAACTTGGCCTTGAGTTCTTCCTTTGATATAATCTTATGAGTTCCTGTGCTAACAAAATATTGTGCAGTATCTGTCTATGTTTCACAAACGCACCTTGGTTCATGTCAATCTAGTCAGACAGCACTAGATTTAATCTTTTGCACAGCATTTTGGAGATACATTTGTACACTGTATTGCAGCATGATATAGGTCTATATTCAGTGGCATCCTTAGGACTATCATTTTTAGGAATCAAGGATATCAGACTTGAGTTTACCTACTTTAGGATTTTGCCATTTCTGAAGAACTCCAGTACTGCTTCACACACATCATCCCCAATTTCACTCCAAGCTGCTTTATAGAATGAACTATTGTACCCATCAGGTCCAGGGCTCTTGTTTTGGTCTATACTAAACAAAGCTTCATTAACATCTGCCTTTGTGAACTCTTGAACTAATAGCAACTGCTAATCAACAGTTAGTGTTGTCCCTGACTCAAAGACTTCCTTCCTTGCTTCTATTCTTTCCACTTGTGTTCCAAGCAGTTCTTGGTAGTAATTAAGAAAATGCTCTTCCACTTTCTGTTTATCTTCCTCCACTGCACCTGTCTCTGTCACAAAGGATCTGATTCTGTGTCTAATATTATTTTGCCTGATTGTAGCATGAAAATATCTAGAATTAACATCCCCTTCACAGATCCACTTTTCCTTTAGTTTTTGAGCCCAGAAACTCATAACCGCCTTGCTAACTTAAATGTATTCATGAGATATCCTTTTCTCCTCATTTTGTAATTCTGCATTCAAAGGATCAAGTTGTAATGCCTCCTGGATTGAAGTCAACTTGAGCTTGTATTCCTTCTCAGTCTCTTCTATCCTAGAAAACTGTTTTCTATTCAACTCCTTAAGTTTTGGCTTAAGTAGTTTCTGCTTCTTAGCCAAAACAAACTGATGGCTTCCTGCTACCTCATTCCTCCATACATCTTTCACAATCTCCTTAAAAGCAGGATTTTGAGTCCACATATTAAAGAACTTAAAGGATCTTTTCCCTGAACGTACTGTAGTTCCCCATCTGATTAACATTGCATTATGATCTGATACTCCAGCATGCAGAATAGTATTGTATGCATCAGAATAACTAAGTAACCAGTCTTCATTTACCATCACTCCATCCAGCTTGGAGATTATTCTAGAGCTCCCAAGTTGCTTATTTGACCATGTAAACAGACCACCAGTAGTCTCCATTTCACTCATTTCAGTGTCTTCAACCATCGTCTTAAATTCCTCTGTATCTGGACTCATATCACTTGTACCTCCAACTCTTTCTTCAGCTTTTATTATGCAATTAAAATCTCCAAGCATAATCTAGGCTCCTGTTATCTGATTAGCCAATATTGTTAATTCCTGCCATAACCCTCTTCTTCTGGAAGCATTATATTCAGCATAGACCACTGTAGCATAGAAGCTTTTCTTGGTATTCAATTCTTTAACTGCCAGATGAATGAATTCTGGTTTAACCTGGCAGACAGTGATTTGATATTCCCCTTTCTTCCACATTATCAACATTCTTCCTTTGCCTTCATTTCCTTCATTACTTACATACTCAAAATGAGGCCATTTCCTATTCATCATTTCTGTTACTTTTTCCTGATTTAGTTTTGTCTCTAAGAGAGCAGCTATTCCAACATTATTCATTGAGAGGTTAGTATCAACCTCCATGTGCTTCAGGGGACTGTTGAGTCCCCTTACATTCCATGAGAGGATGTTACTCATGATTACTAGGCCCTGGATCAGGGGTACTAGAATCAGAATAACAGATGATATTAACTGACCTCTTTTTCTTAAAATATTTTCCCTCGTTGATCCTTATTCCCTTCTAATTCAAGATTTTGATAGTCTCTTCATCTGAGTCTTCTGTTGTCACCTTCTTAGTGTTACACTTTGTCTTTCCTTGACTCTTCTTGATTTGATAGTCACCTGTTTTCTTACTTTTTGGGGAACATTCAACTCTGATCTCTTCTTCTTTCTCCTCTATATTTATTGAACATTGTTTGGGTTCTGCCACCTTCCCATTGTTCACTTCTGATCTTTCCTGCCACTCTTTAATTTGTTGTTATCTCGTGCGGTTCTACCAAATCGAATATAAAGATGAAATAAAGTATGATACGTAACCGATTGGAACACTAAGAAATTATAAACTAAAACCTTGATGTGTACATGTATGAAACTTTGAAAAGACAAAACCACTCTTATTTCTAAATAAAAATTAATTATCATTGGCTGGATCTCTTGAAAATACAGAATAAAAAAAAAGCTCCATATTTATTTAGAGCTTTTTTATTGCAAAGAATGGTGTTAGCAATTCATATTGATCAAGAGACTTGATTCTTGGGAAAGATAATCTGACACGATAAATGAATTCCATCCCAATCATGTTTATTTTTGCTAAAAGAAAATGAAACACATAACATAATTGGTTTAAAAAAAAAGACAGAAACACATTACAAACAACACCACAAATGAAACATCCAAAAGTAGAATTAGCAGCTAACAACACAATCTACCCACTAAAAACCCCAAAATCAGGCTCCTTCACATTAGCTTCACTAGATCCCTGGCCCAGCTCACAGGAGGGATACTGACCTGGCCCATTATTATATGGATCCTAATTGAACAAAGGAAACTCTGCAACCCCTTCCAGAAAACCCGGAGCTGCAGCACTGCCAAAAGATCCAAGTGCAGGCGGTGGGTAATAGGGCCCCACCTGCAGGCTTGGCTACATCCCGCCAAAAGATCCACCGCCAATGGGCCCCATTGTCTTGCTGGGGGCAAAACCAATTGCCGTCGGATTCTCAGCAACCTCTGATGATGAAGAAGAAGATAGTGGTGATCCCACTTGATTAAACTCCTGGTAACGGCAGAGATATACCATCAGGGTTCCACGTAATCATGGAACCCTAACTTGTTCATCGCGTAACGTAGGCCTTCCGAGAGGATAGTCTTTCGTTGCTCCCTCTTGCACCGTTCATTGGCCTCCTGGTGATCATCCCGATGAACACATTGACACAATGTTGAATCAACTCCTTAGAATCAAGGGGGATTTTCACGTCCGCCGGAAGTACCTTCCGCATGATTCGCTGCAAGTTGGCCAGTCGGCTTCTGAAAACAGCAGTGGCAATGGTGCATCTTTCCCGGGGTTCTGTTGTTGCTGACGTCATTGACGTTGTTGTTTTCATTGATTATCATACCTCTGGTGGGAGCTGCCATTGTTTTAGTCATCTGGAAAATGTGGAAAAGGTTTTCTTGAGTGAAGGGTATTTTTGTATGTATAATATATAAAGAATGTGTTGTAATCCTTTGAAACTGGAATCATCAATATATATATTTTAATGTTTTCTTGGGGGTAAAAAAAGAAACAAAGAGTAGCCTTAAAGGCGCTACAAAATCAACTTGCCACACCAACAATGTTATTATATGTTTTGTTCGTTTTTCCATTCGATGGAACACATCAATTTGTAATTAGAGGGGGCATGTAGCTAGTTTTAAAAGGTGCAGATTATGATGATCTTGGAGTACATGGTGGGCTGGGCAGGGACGTTACTGATTTCTTGGGTATAGATAGAGCTAATTGTAAAATATTTATTTAAGTGATTAAATTTTTCATTAGATTTTTTGAAGTTGATAATGCGGATAGATTAATCAAATGGTTCTCTGAGGCTTTTTGGTTCCTCTACTGGAGGAATTAGACTGGTGTTAGTACGATGTGCTACCTAGAGTACTTATAACATGTTTCTTTTATATCGAAAAAAAGGGTATAGTTTTGTTTTTTTCCAAAAAATAAAGGGTATGTATAGTTAAATTGTATGTATGTAAGTAATGTATAGATATGTTATATAAGTATTATCCGGTTGTATATCTTTCTAGTTTGCAATCTGCATATATTAGCTATCTCGATAATATCATGATCCTACCATGCTTTTAACTCTTAAAGGAAGAATGGGTAGATTAACTTATTTTTAAACATATTGAGATATTCTTTGTTTGTTAAAAACAAATAAAAAAGAAAGTAATCAACTCCTAACAGTCTTATCTTGTAAATCATGGTCTTGTATGTATAAAACTTGCTACCTAGGTTTTTTTTTTTTTTGAGAAATTAGAGCTGGAAGAAATATATTTAGCATTATTAATCATTCACTTATTGTTACTCTGTTTATTTGGGAATAAAAGGTACAGAAACCTAAGTTAAGCAATTAAAGTGTTCAACCGCGTTCATATCATGATGTAACCAAGGTCGTGTCTAGAAATATTGTCGAAATCCCCTTTGAACTTAAAAACAAGTGAAAGACACTTGTCCCACAGGAAATGAAAATCCAACTTTACCAACATATATACCCAATGTGCTACTCCCCTCATTGCCAATTGGTTTTGAAATGTATCCACATATGGGCTTTTATGGGCCTTCAGGAAATATTAGATGGCTTGTACTAGCAACTTGCTCGCAACATTTTCTTTACAAAATGCATGTTTGATTTCTCAATTTAAGTTCCAACTCTTTTGAAAGTAACGCTTGTACAAATCTGCTTATTCGCATTAATTTATTGCAATTCAACTGGAAAAAACCGACACAAAATTCTTAATAATTACAACCATGCTTTCCCTTCCTCAATTGTCTTTGTTACCTGGAATCTGAATAACCCTCCGCCCCTTTTCATTGCTTTTAGCTTCAGATGCTTATATCTCAGCGACTTCCTTGATTTTAGCTAGTTTCCAAGAAGTGAATCTAGCGTCAGTTTTTTTTTTTTTTTTCCACAAAGGTTCTTCAAGTAGTCTGGATATATGTATAGAGCCCAAATTCGGATCCCTAACTAGTCTCGTTATAGATATCTTATTCTTAATTCCACATGGAGCCACTTTTCATCGGGATGATCTTCTTTGGAACATTTTGCGGAACATGTTTCGGATATATGATCTTCTTTATGGATTAATCTTGTGAATTTAGTCTTCTTACTCAAAAATAAAGTTATTGAGTCAGACTCTTCCTTTTATTATTAGGATAATGTTGTTCTTTCGCAAGAAGTGGCCTTAGACAATATTACTAACGTTCTCCTTCACGTTTCCTCCACATGTGGATTTAACATGAATGATGGTTGAAAACAACAATGTTTTTGAAGAACATTTTGAATGAATGTATAGTTAGACTTTAGAAAATCCAATGTTTAATATTTATAAATAAATTTGGAGAGGGATTGATCCAATTCATTGGCAGAAATAGAACTGAAAGGTTGAATACCAAAGTGAAACATCAGCGGAAAATTAATACTACCTATTTTCTTAGATATTGGACTCAAAAAATTTTACTTAGAGATTACTATTTTGTCGGTAAATTAATAATACTTATTTTCTTTTAAAAAATTCAATTTTATTACCCAACTTAATTCTCGGGCGACTTTAAAACTTTTGAATGCAATAAAAAAAAATTAATGATGAAATCTTCTCAGTTGTAAATTTCAAGAGAAAACAAAATTCAATAGCCTCATATTTTTCTAAATTGTTTAGTTTTTGTAAGATTATATTGATTTATGATTCTGAGGAGGGCTATATAAGGTTGTCTAACACATTATTTAGAACAATTCAATAATCTAATTGTTGTAATAATACACAAGCATATAGGGGCCAGCCATAAGCAGTCTCTTCATTCACAAAACCCCTCATTCAGGAAAAAAAAGAAAAAAGAAAAAAAAGCGAAAGAGAATTGGAAGGAAAGAGAATTGGAACCTCCATGAAACCTCATCCAAAAAATATGAAAGAGAATTGGAAGGGAAGGGAGAGATAACAGTGAAATGGCCAGAAATTGAGGAGAGGACATGCATTGATTTCATGAGGGACAATTTTGGAAGATAAAGTAAATTTTTGCACTGGATGCTAAAAATTGTCCTGGCAGAATCACAGGCCTATTTAAAATCTTGATTTTTTTTCTCCCTTTTCGATAAATGCTATAATATATGAAATAAATTTTGTTTTAAACTTAAACTCATCATAAGTAATACTGTAACCCTTACAAAAATAGGTATATGGATAAAAACAAATTGTTCATCGCGGAAGTTACCTGAATGAAATGTTTTCAAACAAATAATTGTTCCAGTGAGCAACGTGGAACAAAATAGAAATATACCATCCCGTTGAAATTTGCATTTAATTAGCAAGCTTAACACTATTAAAGGTAAAATTTTATGGTATGATATCTTTTTTAAGTTTAGTAAAACCAGTACCAGAAAAGAATATAAGAGCCTATTAAACAAATTTCCTTAAAAAGAGCCAGAAAGAACAACAAAAGAGCCAACCTTGTGAATCAACATGTATTAACCAAAGCAATAAAAACGGAAAACGATATTTAATCAACAACTCTTCCACTTACTAAATGAACATTTCATATGAGAGGCCTTGCATCTATTACAATGTAGGTCGTAAAAATAATGGATGTTTATCAAACATTTGCATCATTGTGAAGGACACTTGTTCTTCCTTTCAAGCTCCCTCCTTTTACCTGATCCCTTTCATATATACAAACATCATAAAACATACATAACTACTGTCTAGAAGGCCGTTCGTTTGCTAGATTTGACTTTTTTTATTTTCCTTCTAATGCTCTATCTACGGATGACCCTATTTAGAAATCATGATTCCATTTAGAAGCCAAGAAAATTCCATATAGGAATTAACGAGAAACAAAAATAAGATGTGTAGTTCACAAAACGAGTCTCTATCCAGTATACCTGAGGGCACCATACTCCCCCTCTTATTTTTTACACTACTAGTCCTTACTACACTTTTTTCCACTTTTCTAAATAACATCCTATTATTTACAGGTTTAGTCCCTTTGTTTTTTTTTTCTATCTCCTTTAAAAAACATCTCTAATCTTTAAACGACCATATCTCTTAATCTGTGAAGAATTAGAAAACGTGTTACACATGAATTTTATTGTATTCGTCGAGATCTATCCAACAAGATCCATGTCGAATATGTTTTTCGAGTTTAAAAATGACTAAATTTTGATGAGCAGAATAAGGTGGATATCTAGTTTAGAAAGATGGATAACCCAATTCATTTTAAATTGGTTATCCATTGTATTTATGTTGATTATCCAACCAGTTTGAACTGGTTATCCAACTTGTTTGTACTGGATATCCACCCATTTGATTTGTATGCCTATCAAACTTGTTTGTAATGGATATCCCACTTGTTTGTACTAGATATCCATTTCGTTTGTACTGGATATCCAACTCGCTTGTACTGGATATCCATCTATTTGGTTTATATGCTTATCCAACTTGTTTTGTAGTTGTAATCCAACGGGTTTGTTTGCATATCCAACTTGTTTGTCCTGGATATCCAACTCGCTTGTACTGGATATCCAACTTGTTTGTACTAAATATCCATCCATTTGGTTTGTATGTCTATCTAACTTGTTTGTACGCATTGGATATTTATCCAACTTGTTTGTAGTGGATTCCATCCATTTGGTTTGTATACCTATCCAACTTGTTTGTAATGGATATACCACTTGTTTGTATTGGATATCCATTTGGTTTGTACTGGATATCCAACTCATTTGTACTGGATATCCATCCATTTGATTTTTCTTTTTATTATTATTTTTTTGAAAAAAAGAAATGGTTGTCCAATGCATTCGTATTGATTATCCAACTGTTCTGTATAGATTATCCGACCATTTTTTTTTCTCTACTCTTTGCGAAAATCCTTGTCCAGTATTTTTGTACTGACTATCCAACCGTTTTGTATGCCTTATCCAATCGTTTTCATTGATTATCCAAACATAATTTCTCTTCTTTTTTCTTTCTTCTTTTGAGAAAAAATCTGTCTAATGTGTTCATACTGATTATCCATCCGTCTTCTCGGTGATGGATGGTTATCCGACTTTCTTTTTCCTTGCTCTTTTAATGAAAATGATTGTCCGATTTTTTTGTACTGGTTATCCAACCAGCTTGTACTACTTATCCAATTATTTTCAATGATTATCCAAATTGTTTGTAATGCTTATCCAAATATTTTATTTTTTTATTCTTTTCTTCTTTTTTTTGAAGATGAGTGAATGTAAAAAATATGACTGGATAACAAGTACAAACAAAATGGATAATCAGTCCAAACCGTTTGGATAGATCTCGTCGAACACTATAAAATTCATATATAATTCGTGTTCTAATTCTTTACGGATCAAGAAATAGATGTAATATAAGAATATCAATCTAAACTAAGTTGCTTATCCATCTTCTTTTTTTCTTTTTTTCTTGTTTGAAAAGTGAATGTAAAAAATATGATTGGATAAAACAAAATAGGTAATTAGTCCAAACTGGTTGGATAATCAGTATGAACACAACGGATAATTATTTTTCAATTTATTCATTTCTGCCCGTAAGATTTAAATGCATTTAAAGTTCAAAAGAAATATTCAACATTGATCTTATCGGATAGATCTCGTTGAGCACTATAAATTTCATATATAATTCGTGTTGTAATTCTTTACGGATCAAAAGATATAAGGAACACAACAATATGAATGTAAAATAAGTTGGTTATCCATCTTCTTAAACTGGATATCCAATGTGTTCATATTGATTATCCAACTTCTTTGTGGTGGTTATCCAGTATTTTTTTTCCTTGCTCTTTTATGAAAATAATTGTCAAACTTTTTTGTACTGATTATCTAACGTGTTGCACTGATTATCCAATTATTTTCTATTAATTATCCAAATTGTTTGCAATGCTTATCCAATCATTTTTTCTTTCTTTCTTTCTTTTTTTTGAAGAGTGAATGTCAAAAATATGATTGGATAACAAGTACAAATAGAATGGATAATCAGTCCAAACCAGTTGGATAATCAATAGGAACACAACATATAACCATTTTTCAAAGAAAAACAAAAAACACATTTCTTCATTTCTGCCCGTAAAATTTAAATGCATTTAAAGTTCAAAAAAAATATTCAACATGGATCTTATCGGATACATTTCGTCGAGCACTATAAATTTCATGAATCATTCATATTCTAATTCTTTACGGATCAAGAGATATATGCAATACAAGAATCTTAATCTAAACTAAACCGGTTATCCATCTTTCTAAACTAGATATCTATCTTATTCAGCCCATCAAAATTTAGTCATTTTTAAACTCGGAAAAAATATTCGACATGGATCTTGTTGGATAGATCTCGACGAGTACAATAAAATTCATGTGTAACACGTTTTCTAGTTTTTTACGGATTGAGAGATATGATCGTTTTGAATATTAGAGATGTTTTGTTAGAAGAGAGAAAAAAAAAAGTGACAGGGACTAAACTTACAAATAATAGGAATATTATTAGAAAAAAAGTAAAAAAAGTTCAATAAGGACTAATAGTGCAAAAAATAGGAGGGGGAGTATGGTGCACCCAATAAATTGCCCACAAAACAACTGCGAGTTAGGTAAGCCCTTCTAAATGAAATTCTTGGTTGTTTTTATTACATAATGATATTGAAGTTTTGGTTTAGTAATATAACTCATGTTTGTCAAACAATATAGAAAATTGTTCTTTGAACTTTGCCTTCAGACAACTTCACTATGAACAATAATAGAATTACTACTTAGACCAAAGTATGTACATTTATTAAGATGAAGTTATTATTTGTATGCATAAGATAAATAAAACTTTAAATTGCTATCGTCATGATAAGGAACTTAAGACTTTTTTTTCCTTTAATCTTTGGACTCTAATTGTTACTGCATTCTAAGCTTTTCAATCTATTGTTAGCTATTATTACTTTCATTACTAAGGATTCTCAATAGATTTTCCACAAGATTTGTAAGATAATTCTTGAATTGAATAAGATTTAAGCACTGTCATTTGTACTTTTATCAATTAAGTTATAGAATTGGGGGAATAGTTGCAAGGTGCAGTCTTAGTTCACTTTAAAAAATGAACTTAAAGGCTATTTCAAACATAAAATGGTCATAAATAACCGGGCATTGAAATTTGAATATTTAAGTTGTCAATATATTATGTAGCTGCATGACATATCAAATTGTATTCTTTTTCAACCAATAATTGAAAATGAAAATGACAATTTATCAACCAACATATAAACAATCGTCAAACTTACTGCGACACAATAAATCTTAATATTTGTTTTTCAAAGAAAAAGGAAATACCTCAATTGGCAATTCGGCAATTTGGCAATTAATATGTTATACACCAGTAACTTAATCTTTTCCTTTTTTGTTTTCTTTTTTTTGCTTTTGTTCTTGGGTAATGTCAAGAACCCCTCCAACACTATTTATAGGATATAGGTCTACTAACTCCTTTAGAACTTGTCCTAACTCCAAGAAATCTCAATTGACCTTAGTGTATGTGCCAGCTTTTCTTGTTCTTATTCTCCTTCACTAGCTACGACGACCCACTGGCGTTACGTTCTAGAGGATGGGATACAACTTAAGAATTCCGATGAGTCCAGCATCTAGATCTGATGATGTTGATGGTGGCTCAAGAAAGAAGCACTCTGGTTCCTTATTGAATAAATAACAACATAATAACGATGTCCCCATTGCCAGTCCTCCTTCTCCCAGAAATACTTTCCTAGCTATAGCTAGTTCTTTTCTCTTTCTCTAAATAAATTTTGAGGACTCGTTAGTTTCTGACAACTCTAGTAGTGTTAACGTTATACTGCGTTTTGATGGCTACAACAAATCTTAATATTAAGTTTTAGTTAATACATCGTAGTTATCTCGTGTGATAAATGAAAGCTTCACACTTGTAACTATCTCTTGTATGTAATAATTATAGGCACTTGTGCATATAGATATTCAACAGTTAATACAACTCAATTTAGATGCCATCTTTTTTGTTCACGATTTCACCAAAAATACCCACCTCTTTCCCAATGGTTCCCACGGTTCCAACTTCTTTAGATGATGATGATGATGATGATGATAATAATAATAATAATAATAATAATAATAATAATAATAATAATAATAATAATAAGTAAACATGCGATAGGGTTGAGAGTCTGGTCGTTAGTTACTGTTTGGCAAAGGAGTTTGACAGTTTTGATGATTCATGCATAAAGACTCACGAAAGGGGCAACAGCCCCCGAAGCTGATTTTCTCTCCATCCGGTCATGCGTTTGTTTTATTTTATGATGTCTGTCAAGTAGATTTATAGTTTAATTATTTAGATTGCATAGATATTGTTGATGATTTCTTCAGCTATATTTTATTGGTGATTCAATGAGTATATATTTCTTTTGTTTTTATTTCCCTTGCAATTGTTAAAGGCTTGATTATTGTGTGTGTAAGAGAATTATGTATTCCTAAAAATAGTGTGTATAGTTTAATTTTGGGAGGAATAAACCATGACATAAACGTTAAAGTTTATCATTTCTTGTGGGATAGAAATGTATCTGTAATGCATGGGTTGTTATATGAGATACATGTTTTTAATGATTTTGTAATTATTAGAAGCGTATGAATATAAGTATGTTTTTTGTTAGAAAGCTACCCTTATGACCAAAAATCATCTTGGCAGATGACTTTACCTTCGTCACCCATTTTCTCCTTTATGTTTTACCTTTACACAAGTTGTCTAAGTTAACAGAGGTGCTTTTGGCCCTCATCTTGCCAATTCCCTCCCCACACTGATCAGGCCCCCCCTTATGTAGAGATGAAAACGATCTTGGCAGCACTACGGTCAAAGATGCTTTTACTGCCATTTTGGATAATTTGTTCTGATCACTAGTTGCCGTCCTACCTTCAAACGCACACTCACTCCACGTCTTTGTACAAATGCCCACCTCACCCCCAATTTCTTTTAAGCAGTGGATTGTCCATAATCATCGCCTCTTCCTCTCTATCTAGTCCTGTTAATCCTCGAGATGAGTAAGAATCTAAGCAATCCAACCCTAATTTCATCTGTTGGTTGAGGATTTCGAGGGACCCAAAGCTAGTTTCCCAAATGATGATAATTCTCCAAATGATGATTACTCCTAGAAGTCGTACGTGCTCAGGCTTCATCAAGTGAAAATACTATTGTTGTAAAATTTGTTGAACGATTGAAGTTAAATTCTGGAGCCAGCTTGCTTAGAAATTAGACCCTAGATGTTTGAGGTCAGAATATTAGGGGCAGCATAGTTAGAGTTTAGACACCAAATATCCGAGGTTAGAATCTTTGGAGCTATGTGCTATGGTTTCATAGACACTAGAGAATATGGCAGAATGATTCAAAAGTTTGGAATATAAATCTGGACATTGGGGGTTGATTGCTCCAGGTTTAAGATTTCGAGGGCCATGGCTTATATAATTGCAGCGACTGTGATCCTCTCCTGTTATAATGTTGTTGAAGGGAATATTAAGTCACATTCTACATTTTATTCAATAGTTGTGGAAGTCCATCTGCTTTAATGTACGTCTTATGGCATTTTGGCTACTTTCGGATGACTAAAACACTTTGCAGAAGACTGTTGGATCCAATTTTTAGAGCAATAATTAACAATTACTGAGCACAAGATATTGCTAGAATTTGCAATCACACTTGAACATACTATGTTACATCATTCCAATTATCTTCTACAGATGTTTGAGCAAAATTTGTCACTCGGACCATGGAAAGGAGACAGAAAAATATCCCAACACAAAAATAAATCAGACGACTGTGGATGTGTTCAAAAACCGGTCTTGGACCTAGTATTGAGGGCTTACGATTAACTTCGGTTCAATAAATAATAAGAAAAATATAGAGAAGAAGCGAGACAAGCAAAAGTGATGGCCTTGAATTGATTAAAGTGGGAAGAAAAAGAGATATGTCGTGCCGACTAAGTATGGAAGATGTCGATAATACACTATTACAGGGAGAATCGAATTCACTAAAATAGAAATCGATGAACGAGTACCTATATCTTTAAGAAAAAGAGGTCAAAAACTATTTAATCTAGATTAAACTAGAAAAACATGATAAAAGTACATGAAATAAAAGAGAAAGAAAATACGATAAACGACTGATGATGAGTGGAGACTTGAGAAGTTGTAGTTCTGTCTCGCACGCGGCATCCTTAAATAGGAGAATAGGTCGGCCAACTTATTGGAGGAAAAGAGCCCTAATTCAAGTGACTTTCTTGGACCAAAATACTCTCCATAAAGGTAGCTAGAACAATAATCTCCCACGGCATCCAATGAAAACAATTCATCTAATTAAAGCTTAAACTAGCCAGCCGTGTGCTATGTAGAAAAAATAGGAAAAGTATTAATCCAAACAAGCTCAAAGCAATCAATCCACCACGGACTCATTTTTTCCAAGCCAACCGTATAGTTTTAATTGGAGATAAACACAACATGGGAAGTTATGATCTAACTTAATCATCCTCTCATGGGAATGTTAAGTCTCCAAACCAAGCATAAGTAGCTTTTGATTATCTCAGCCAACATCAATTCCATTAGATAAAATTAACTCCAAATATTATCTCTAAATTGTAAGAAGCAAATCAAACCAGTCTAGGATTTCTTTGTTGCTTAAAAATCTTTCTCCGACTTGAACACCAATATTAGGAAAACTCTACCTCTTCGGTTGACGGTCAAAATGGCCTGTCAAAACCCAAATTTATTTTGGGGTCTAACAACAGAAATATAAAATAAACAATTATCAGTAGTACTTAGGCCAATAAAACTTTAACATTTACATTTACTCCTCAGCCTGCGATCGAAGCTCGAGCTGCCCTAAGGGGAGCAACCATAGTCTTGGAAATCGCCATCCTCAAATCCTGGGGCACCATTTTTTCATGATTGACGAGGTTCAACAATAATTGGGACAATCATGGACACCTTGTACTACTATCCATCGGGTTCCCGCCCTCAACTACCTTATGAATAACTACCAAATATGCTTCCAGAATTTCATAATCCCATTCTTCAAACATTGGTCTTTGTAATGCACCAACCACCTTAGTGCTAATGTCCCACAATCCAGTGTACAAGGACAAGAAAACCTTGAATTCTGTCAATCCGATAACACATCTTCCACTGTTAAGCACGTCAAAAATTGTCGCACAATGATTGGGAGTAGAAGCCATCATGGCAAGGGTAAGTAAGATTCTTCTTTTTGAATCCCAATCTCTAGGATTTTGATTAAATACGAAATTCACATTGGCAACTAAAACATCAATAGAAGAATCTAGTGGGACATTAAATGCGGGAGATGTTCTTGATGTTGACAGTTGTCAGTGCCCGGGGTGAAATCAGCGAAATCTCTGCCCCTGACGTAAAAAGCTCCCGGAGGAGGTACTGTGTCATACTCAACCCATGGACAATTGAATTCGAATGTACCACAGCGCTGATTTCCCGAAGCCAGTGGCTACTGAAAGTTTGCAGGAACTAAATCTAACCATAAAAAGTTGTGTTGATTCATTATGGCTTTGCATAGACAAGATAGAAAGGTGGAGAAATTAGGGCTTCAGAAAGAGGATAGAAGTGGAGAAAGAAGAAAAAGGTTGGTTTACATTTCGCTGATAGAAGACTACTCGGTCATCAATAACACGTTCAAGAATAATTGAGATTGAAATTGAAGATTGACATCAAGAAATCAGAAAGAGTGGATTAGGGTTCAGCCAAGGAGAGGAAGACAAAGTTAGGGGGATGTTTCAAATATTTAAGTCGAGAGGAGATAAGGAAGAGTAAGCTCAAGGGATTTTTCTACTATTGTTTGCAAACAACTTTCACAACAAGAAAAATGTAAATTTTGATAAAAGTAAAAATATAAAAAAAAAAATATGACAAAAATTCTATCTGTAGTTGTTCAAGGAAACTTTTCTTAGTGATAAAATAGAACAACAAGGCACTCGAAAGCTCTTGCTTAAGTATCAATTTAATGAAAAAAAAATGATCTTTGTTTTCTGTTAAGAAAATATTAGTAGAGTTTTGAAAGAATTCTTTTTATCATTAAAACCATAAATGATCAGCCCATAAAAATTCCATCAAATACATTGTTTGTTTTAAATGTTAATAATTGTATACTATCAAGTTAGATTCTGTCCTAAAAGACAATCCCGAACATCAATCATAATAAGGAAACAAAGATGCAGAGAAGCGACCACGATTTTAATAAATTCAAACAAAATGCAATCATAATAACCCAGACTAATAAAAAACTTGACCAAATTAAAAAGAAAAAACAAAATGATAAGTTTTACATAATCATATATAAAAAAATTCAGTAAAACATATCATATGTTGGGGGGAACATTTGAACATATGCTGAAATTTTTGTTATACAACATAAATAAAAAAAACAAACTAAAATAAACTTTAATCTTGAATTATTTGAGAAAAAAAGTTTTATAGATTTAACCACTTAAAGAAGAAGAATGAGTCGATGGAGACGGAGGTGAAGCAGTGAATCGGGATTTCCAAAAGTGTCGAGTGATTCATCCGACACTTTCCAAACACCCGATCAAAATCCCATTTTAAGAACATGACCATTAATTATGTTTGTGGAAGAAGAGGAGGAGGTTTTGGAGGTGGAGTTGGAGATTAGCAAGGCCCCAAATTTTTGATTCACGAAGCCCATCATTGATGATCCAATCCAATGGCCCACTCCAAGCCTACCCTCGGGTCAGTTTTGAATTTTTTTTAAAGACCAGATACTTCATAAATAAGGCCTACTTCACGATCTGTTTTTTTCCTCATATACAATGTTATTTAACACAACCTCCCCTCTTAAACCCTACAACGGAAGATCCTTCAACCCTCTCTAAACCCTACAGACGTCACGTAATCTGAGAATGAAAAAATCAAGAACTCCCCCACCGTGTTTGAACCTGAAGATGCATCGATTGCCATTCAAGAATCTACATTTCAAAAAACGTTCTCCATCTTCAGGGATGAGGGACCATAGGGCCTTCCCCCAGGGGGGTTTAGGATTGAAACAAAGATTGCTTACAAAATTGAGGATCGCAAAAGTGAGAAGGTCCTCGGGCACTAGTGTAATGGCATGGAAGTTCAATGATGAAACTGGTTTACTTGCAGTTGTAATTGCTGTGGATTCACGCTGCACTTACAAAGAAATGATGTTGATGGATTTGAAAAGTCTATACTGCACTATGATCATGCTGACAAACTATTTGAGTTTGCCAAAGGCACACCAAACAGATTCATTGTTGTTGTAGCTTGTGTGGGCCAACACTGTGAAGATCTTTTAGGTTGGCTTCCTATTCAAGTCAACCTTGGGGCGATTGTAGGTGCTGCAGCAGCAGCTTAGTACCTTGCTCGGACTGCACATGACCATGATATTAAATTCTTTGTGGCTGGATGGTCTAAAGCAGTAGGTTTCGAATTGTTTATCGTTCAAAAGGATGTTGCAAATGTTTTTAGCTCATCATCAATACCCCCATTTTTGTACAATGGGGAGTGAAAGTTATGTTATCAATCCCTCCCTTGGAAGTTCAGAAGCAACTGATTTTGTCCAAAGAGAATTAGGTGCAATCCAAATGATGGGGTTACTGTTGGAATCAATTTTCTTAAATATTGCATCTGCGTGGCTGCTCAATCGGACTACCACATAGGAGGAATCATATCTGCCGCCTACGTAGGCCCGAGAACTGATGTTCAGCCAACAGGTGCGTTCAGCATTGCTCACCTTAATCAGCATGTATTCAATCTTAGAACGCCCAGGATTACTACGCATGAACAATGGGTGCAGTATCTGGCTCGCCATCGTCTGAAGATCCAACACTTACAGCCAAGGTTTCCTTGAAGTTTCAGAAGTTGTTGCTTTTACTCATGAATTAAGACTTAAAAGTAGGACGGGTTTTGAGCCTTTTAGTTAATGGTTTACTGTTTAAGGTACCTTTGGTCTTTGGAACCCAAAAAAAAAATGTTTGTGGAAGAAGAGGAGGAGGTTTTGGAGGTGGAGTTGGAGGTACAATTCAAATAAAAACTGGACTAGATATGTTTCATTTAGACCATGAACTATATCCTAAAACGCTTCTCTCTCTAAAAAATTTTTTCTCCAAATTCTCTCTAAAAAACCAAAACCCTACCACGGCAAACTTCATAGCCGCTGGCCTTGATGGCCGAAGACCGGCCGCTCGAAACAAAAGTCAATCAAGGCTCCATCCCAAATAGATCTTATGCTCAGATTATAAAAGGCCTCAAACCAAATCCCAGACTTCTTAGTTCGTCTGTGGAAACCCTAGTTCTGACAACCCCAACAATACTGTCTGAACCAACAGTCTACAAAGAATTTCAAACAATCGGCTTCACAGGTAATTTTTCCATTGGTATGATTGATTATCTTCATGTCTTAATATATTTTGAACTCGAAGAAGATAACCAAAGATGTTGGATGAAGGGTTGGTGGAATTTTGAAAATCATGTGATGCGAGTGCTGAAATGGACAACCAGTTTTAATCCAAATTTTGAATCTTCGATTGTGCCGGTTTGGGTTTCTTTTGGGGGTATGCCGGTGCATCGATTTAATGAAGAATATCTGAGGAAGTTAGCCGGCATAATTGGAAAACCTTTAAAAATTGATGTTCCCACTTTGAACATGTCAAGACCTTTGGTTGCAAGAGTGTGCATGGAAGTGGATCTTTTGAAAGACTTGCCAAAACGAATTCATCTCGGTGTTGAAGGAAATACATACTTCGAGGCGGTTCCGTATGAGAATCTTCCAGAGTATTGCATGGAATGCAGCAAAATTGGACACTCAGTGAAGAACTGTAAGCACACAAAAGAATGGAAAAGTAAGGTTGATGATACCACAGAAGCAGGGAATCAAAAACAGACAGCAAACTCGAAAAATTTGGTTGTAAAAACATCTATTGAGAAGCTTCAAATCATGCCAAAGGAAGCACCAAACCAGACGAAACATGTGTGGAAGGCTAAGCCCTTGGTTCTACATGAAAACGAGATGGAGAAAACAAAAGATCATCATGGTCCATCCACCTCCGGCTTATCCCATGAAGAAAAACAAAGTACCCTAGTTGATGTAATGGAGCGAAGTCCTTTGATCCAAATTCAATCATCTGGGAAAAGAAAACTAACGAAGGAGAGGTTGGTGTCAATTATACAAGAAAATGATAAAGAACCATCACTCTTGGATTCTTGGGACATTGTGGAATTGAAAAAATTTGCAGGTGGATGAACAAAATGCAGAAAAACAGCAAGCTGTTTCGCCATAGCACGCTGTTTTTTATCAAAAAATTGAAACTTCTTCTCGGTTTGAAGTCTTGGCTGATTTGGACAATCCAGTAACTGGGGACACGGAAGTAGATGCTAAATTACAGGAGGACATTGATTCTGAGGTTGAAAGTGTTGAAGACACGATTACGAAGAAGCCTCATGAATAGCTTTGTTCTACTACCCACGATCAGATTTTGGTCTCTATGGATGATTCTGAAATTGGAGGTAGTTCAGACTTCGTCCCAACTGAGGAAGCTCGCGTTTCTGCTTCAGACGGGGAACAAAGGAAGAAAAAGCGTGGACATCCAAAAGGATCCAAAAATGGGGTAAACAATAATGGGAACGAAGGTGAAACTCGTCGTTCGGCGAAACTCCAAGGTGGCATTCCTCCCAATGTTTAAAATGATAAATCAATTAATATGGAATGTAAGAGGTATGGGAAACGAGGCATCACAACGTAGACTGAAAAATTTAAAATCTATGCATTCTATTTCTTTTATTATTCTTCTTGAGCCTATGTTGCAGGTGAATAAATTGGAGGAATTGAAGCAAAGTTTACACTTTGACAAAGCAATTTCTTCAATCACAGGAAAAATTTGGATCTTTTGGTCTAATGATTTTGATGTTATGCTACTGGGAGATTCTGAGCAAACTTTGCATCTTGACGTTAAAAATTTGCAATCATCGGTGCAATTCCTCATCACTACGGTCTATGCAAAATCTACAAGACAAGGCCGAAATGAGCTATGGAAAGAGCTTACAGAGTTTCGGAATCAGCACTTAGGAGATCCTTGGATTGTGGGTGGCGACTTCAATGTCATTCATAATCTTGATGAATACTCTGGGAATTCTCAGCTGGATCGAGCTGCTATTGAAGATTTCAATCAATGGATAAACTCTTGTGATTTGACAGAGATTCAGACAATTGGAAATGATTTTACTTGGGTGGGAAATCGTCAAAATGGCCGGGTGTTAAAAAAATTGGATAGAATCTTGTTCACGGAAGAATGGCTTTCACTCTTTCAAATTTCCACGGTGCAGCATCTCAATAGGGCTTCCTCGGATCACTCCCCTTTGCTTCATCAGTTTAATCACATCATGGAATCAAGGCAAAGGCTGTTTCGGTTTCAGAAAATGTGGCTTCGAAGACAATCTTTTCTAAGCATGGTGAAACAGAATTGGGATCAACCGGTACAAGGCTATGGTATGTATGCTTTCTCGGCAAAATTGGGATGGTTAAAGGCTCATCTGAAGGAATGGAATAAGCTGAAATTTGGTGATGTATTTGAAAATTTACGGGCGGCGGAAGTTGAAGTCCAATTAAGAGAGGAAATATATGATGCTTCAGGTGCAACAATTGACCGCATTTCTCTTAATAAAGCTCAAGCATATTTATTCCAAAAACTTCGGGAGCATGATGATTTCTTGAGACAAAAAACAAAGTTGAAATGTATGAAGGAGGGTGACGCAAATACGGCTTTCTTTCACGCTTCGTTGATGGAGAAAAGGGCGAGACTAGGCATTTATAAAATTAAAGGATGTAATGGCAATTGGCTTTCAAATAAAGAGGAGATTGAAAGTGAAGCAGTCCATTTCTTTCAAACACTTCTAACGAAGGAGACAGAAAAATGATCAAGAAGAAGCTATATAAAAAAGGCTAATTTGCATTCTTAATACCATCACCTTGGAAGAAAATGGCTCTTTAATGCAACCAATTTCGATGGAGGAAATGCAGAATGCGGTTTTTAGTTTGGACCCAAGTAGTGCCCCGGGAATTGATGGCTTTGGAGGTGAATTTTATCGGCATTGTTGGAATATAATATGTTCTGATTTGTTGTTAGCTTGTCAGGAGTTTATGGCAGGTGTTCTTATTCCTCGTGCGATTGCAAGCACAACTATCACTTTGATCCCCAAAAAGGCTTCAAGCATATCTTTTGCAAACTTTCGGCCAATAAGTCTTTGTAACTTTCTTAAAAAGTTTTTACAAAGATTTTGACTGAAAGGCTTAAGAAGGTATTGCCTCGTATAATATCTGAGGAACAGTCAGCTTTTTTACAAGGCAGAGATATAATAGATAACGTTCTCTTAACAGAAGATCTCTGTCAATTCCTGAATAACAAAAAAAGAGGGGGAAACTTGATTCTCAAGCTTGATATGATGAAGGCATTCGATCACGTTTCATGGAGATTCCTACAAAAGGTTATGGAGAAATTCGGGTTTTGTGATAGATTTGTATCACTGATAATGAATAATCTTAGGGATAGTTGGTTCTCGATCTTACTGAATGGAAGTCCAGCAGGGTTCTTTAAAGCTTCAAGAGGCATAAAACAAGGAGACCCTCTTTCTCCATATCTCTTCATTTTGGTATCGGAAGCATTGACTAGACGGCTTAATGCGCTTATGGAAAGTGGTAGCATTGTAGCTTATAGCATTCCATCCAGATCCTTTGAGGTGTCACATCTATGTTTTGCTGATGATCTAATCATTTTCACGAAGGGCCTCAAAAAGTCAATGGAACAGTTGAACATTTTCTTCCAAGAATATGAAGAAGCCTCAGGTCAGAAAATCAACAAGCAAAAGAGTTTTTTTCTAGCTTCAGAAAAGAGCTCTCCACAGCATATTGATATGGTTAATAGAGTTCTTCAGATGCCGAGAGGGCATTTTCCTTTTGCGTACTTGGGTTGCCATCTTTTTCAGGGAATGAAAAAGGCTAATTATTTTCAGCATCTTCTTGACAATGTTGATGCCAGACTTTCAAATTGGAAAAATAAATTATTGTTTGCCGGTGGCAGGTTGCTTCTGATTTGACATGTTTTATCTGCTATACCTATGCATACTTCCTCAGCAATTGAGCCACCAAAAATTATCCTAGAAGCTCTGGAAAAAAGATGCCAGAATTGTCTTTGGGGGAAGAAGGAAGATGTTGCGCATAGGCATTGGAATGCTTGGCGAAAACTTACCTTTCCCACAGCTGAAAATGGACTTGGATTGCGAAAATTTCAAGATAATGTTGATGCTTTCTCGCTTAAGCTTTGGTGGAAATGGAAGTGTAACAAAGGCATTTGGGTGAGATTTGTAAAGTCTGTATCAAATACTTCAAGAGGAAAGACAAGCTGGAGCAGGGTTCTAAAGGTTCATCATTTTACGAAAGAGAGATAAAAAATATTGCTTGGAAAAGGGGAGGTTTCTTTTTGGTATGATGGATGGCTAAATCAAGGGCCTCTATGGTCCCTGAATTGGCTAAGTGACCTGCCATTTAAGGACTTGCAGGTTAAAGAATTTTTCCTTAACAAAATTTTTTATCTGCAAGAATTCAATGACTTTTTGAAGCCACAGGTTTTGCAAATTCTGGAAGGAATGGATATAAATTTTTCTCAGGAGGAGGATCGACGCATATGGAAGCCATCAGTGATGGAGGATTTCACCCTAGCAACTGCTTACGTGGAAATCAGGGAGAGGGAAACCGAAGTCCCCATTATGAAATGTTTTTGGAATAAATTAATCCCCATAAAAATCTCTTTCTTTTTGTGGAGGTTGTTTAACCACCTTGTTGCTTTTCCAGAAGTATTACAGAAGATGGGATTTATTTCTCACCCAACTAGGTGCCCAATGTGTCTTCAAGCGGAGGAAAGTATACAACACGTCTTTTATGAATGTCCACAAGTGAGAAAGGTTTGGAATTATTTCTTGACTTTGTATGGAATTTTTTTACCTTTTAGTGCAGGTTTATGGAGCTTTGTGCAAGCATGGTTTTCAATTGGAAACTTCTCATCAGCAAAAAAAGCAGTTATCATGATCACTCGAGCCTTCATCCTATGGGAAATTTAGAAAATACGAAATAAGTGTTTTTTTGAAGGTACTTTGTTTTCTTTTGACTCAATAACTAATGGAATTTGCACTAACGTTTCAATGATTTTGAGTATTCATGAGTTACGAGCAAGAACCCAGGATGAGGTACATGAGCTAGAGGAAATTTTTCAAGTTAAAGTCAGAGGAAGGAAAGAGAAAAAAAGTCACTTCACTATGTTGGATACCACCGGAACCTAGAGAGATCATTATCAACACTGATGGGTCAACATTAGGAAATCCAGGAGAATCGGGATGGGGTTTTGTAGCTCAAGGAGAACGAGGCAGTTTCATCAAAGCAATAAGCAACCATATGGGAGGATCTACCAGCCTCTCAGCAGAAATAGAGGGTATTCTACAAGGATTGAAATGGGCAGAAGAAAAAGGATATCACAAGGTAAAGATTCAAACGGATAGCAAATTAGTGGTTCAATTGTTACACAATAGCAAGAAATTTCCCTGGAAGCACCATGGCTCATTACAGCAGATACAAGGTATTTTACATCGCACTGGGTTTCAAGTGCTTCATATATTCTGAGAGATCAATGTTTTAGCAGATGGCCTATCAAAGCAAGCATCAAGAGGACAATCAATAGATTATGACAGTTTAGCCAGCCTTCCTAGCTCCTTGCGAGGTATTTTATACTTGGACCAAAGGTCTTTCCCATATATTCATGTTAGGTAGCCAGGATAGATTAGAGAGTTGTCATGGGATTTTTACAAGATCTTTGTGAGACAGTCTCTTAGTTTAATTGATTAAAACTAGGAAACTGCTGTGGATTCTTGTATGATCTTTGTAAAGCAGTTATTTAGGAATTTTTCATTAGTCCATAAAAACAGAACTGTCACGAGTTTTTTAGGGAACTCATTGTAAGACAGTTCTTAGCTTAAATTTAATTTGGAACCGTCATGGGATTTTTAGAAAATCTTTGTAAGACGGTTTCCTCAGTATGGGTAAGTCTTAAACACTGCCTATGTACTTTTCCTTTTAATTAAAAAAAAAAAACTGGACTAGATATGCAAAGTGGAGTGGTAATGTTATATACATGAAGTGTCAAATGTGTCTTAAATATACATTTAAAGATAAAACATATATTTATACATAATTTTAGGATGATAATTATTTTTATTCCTATTTTTTATTGGAAGTTATTCTTTAAGGGTGGAAGTTATTCTTTAAGGGTCAAGTTGGGTTTAAATTGCGGGGGGGGGGTTAAGTTTCAACATCCACCTCTTATACCTACTAAAATAGTCTTACTATTCTTTTTAAAAATGATCTATTAATCTTTTAGCATAAAGTAGGAACAAAATTATGTTAAGTAAAAATCATAAGATTTTCGCATATATCATTTTTAAAAAGAATAATTATTTTAAATTGGTGTTATCGCCAAATCGAAAAAGCTACCACTAGACATGCAACAGATCATCACATTGAATTTATCCCTGGAACCATATATACATGCCTTACGTTATACATCAAGCAAGAAGAATGAATGAACTAAATTTCAACAGTTTCAATCCATCGAACATTCTTTTCTTTTACATGAATCCAAACATAAAAACTGAGTTTAGACACCAGATATCCGAAGTTACAATATTTGGTGCAATGTGCTCTAGTTTCAAAGATACTTGAGACTATGGCAAGATTATTGGAATGTTTGGAACATAAGTCTGGAAATTGAGGGCTGATTGCTCAAGTTTTAAGATTTGGTTGCCCTTGGTTTGTGCAATTGTAGCGACTGTGATCATATTGTGTTTTATTGTTGTTGAAGAGAAGAAAGTCACATACTATATTTTTTTCAGTAGCCGGAGGAATTGTGACTTCCTTCGTATCCGTCTTATGGCCTTTTGGCTACTTTCAGATGTCTAAAAAACTTTGCAGCTGGTGCGTGCCGAGTTCACCAAAAATATTACTAGCTTGGATTATGAATTTTATAGATAATGGAAGCTAGGTAGATCCCACGAGAACAGCTAATTACCAAATTTGTTGTAAAAACAAAAACTACCATTCAGACAAGGTGTCACTCAGGGGAATGGAAACAATCACTCAGGGGAATGAAAGCCAGGGGTGTTCTTCTCCTCTTCTTACTGTTGTAGTTGTTTATTAGCACTGTAATGGTTGAGTTCTTGTTCATTCAGCTCACTTATAACTCTAAGTCAGTTCCCATTTTTCCTAGAGTCATCCTTGCAACCTTAACAATCTATTTTGCAATGATTGATTCCAGATACAAAGTCATTAAGTTCTTAGGCCTTCAAGAATGCTTATGTTAACTAAGTATATTCCTATCTCAGTTAAAACTATAGACTGTTACCTCTATGTCATAAGTTAAGGCTGAAACAATCCAAACCAAGTTTATCTCTCCAGATCTCCCTTAGTTCTAGCATGCATTCAATTTAGTGATCAAGTAAATGAATGTAGAAAAACTTTTAACCTTAAAACAGGGAACAAAACCAGTGCATTGCAACTACAACATAAGTTGAGGAGAATAACCCCTGGAAACTGTTTAGCTACTCATACAGATTAATGCTACATCTACTACATCAAAAGACATCATAGAAGTATGCATAATAAACAAAGTTCAAGCTAACAGTCAAGAGACGAGAAAAAAGCTTGTGCAGTTTCTGAGCCACTCCTGGGAGTGAAAGGGTTCACTCATGGAACTGAAGCAGAAACTGGGATGGCTACTCTCCAACTTGGCTTCCTTACTGAGTTGTTATTGTTTCTTCTTCCTTCTTGCCATCTACCTGGAGTTTTTCTGTGTGTTTTGTGGCAACTGAAAGGGTAACCAGAGATTTTTTTTTTTTATTCTGAGAGTGAAGTTCCCCCATTTAGAGGGCCTTGCAGCCGGTTCCTTCATCATGAGAGCCTCCCCATGCTTGTAATTTGTTTAATCCTTCCAATGCCTTGTGCCTGGAATCCAAACTTGGTTATTCTTCTTCTCTTCTTCCAGAAGTGGCAGCATTGCTCTTATTGATCAGCAGGGGTGGCTGAAATTTTGGCTGGGGGACAAGCATGCCTCTTGGAGGAGACATACTCATTAATGGCAAGATGCTTCTTGTCTAAGGAGGTACTTCTTCGTCCAGCTCAGTAACATTGCCTCAGCAGCCCACAATTTATTCCCTTGGCCTTAATTTTTCAGCATTTGTGCAATCAAACCCCAACCTAAAAAAAAACACGAAATCTAGTTAAGTAGAATGCACTAATAATAGAAAATACCCCCCAATTTCTTACTAAATTCAGAGTTAATTGTGATGCTTTTATGTAACAAATAAACCATTATCAACTCTCCCAAACTGGAAGAATTGCTTGTCCTCAAGCAAAACAATTAAACTCTTGTTGGCACTTACAGGATTGTACATAAGAAACAGGGGAAAACAACATTGTCAAAATGAAGGACTTACTCCCTGAGTGAGGATTCCCACTCAGGCAGGTGACACTGAACAAAGCAACAACCTTAAACACAAACTAGACAGGTGTGTCAACCTTTTGTCTCAGATTCAAGTGAAGAGAACATACACTTAAGGATACCAAATCTTTCTGCAATCCAGAGTCAAACAACCAACCTTCCTAGACTGTTGACAGCTCCTTAAAAAAAATTTCATTTTTTAGAGATATTTTACAGACTCGATCTAGATATGAACCTAAGGGGCCTAAATGACACTTGACCTAAGTGCAAAATACTCTACTACTCCCCCAAAGTTATTCTAAGCATTACTCTCAATGCTTAACAACACAAACCCGACAATACACATTAAACAGAAAACAAAGAAAAACACAGTACTAATGAAAAATTCATCATTTTAACAAAAAAAAAAATAAATTGTTGATTAAGGGCATTAGAACAACACTGCCCTTGAGTGTTCATTGAGGCATGCCATGGAGTGGATGGACTGGTGGATCATGCGGCATTGGGCAATTTTCAGGGCATTCAATGCACTTGTGCATTTCCTGTAAGAATTTTTCCGTCCTCATCTGGCATTGGTGGACATAATCCAGGATGAACCTGGTCTGCTTGTTGAAATCCCTCTGCCTCAATTGTCCAGCTAGAGTGGGAGTGGATGTTGTTTGACCTGAGGATGAGACACCTGGAGGTTTCTGGTCCAACTTACGCATCCTCAATGGTTGCTGCAAGCTGCTCTCTGCGTCTGTGTGTAGGAAGGTCACCCTTGCCCTCTGGCACAGCATGGTGATCATAACTGGAGAGTACCAGCTCTTTACCTTTGGATCAGTGATGCATCTAGTGAGTTGATCTCTGATGACTAAGGCTGCATCAAATGGTGTGTCCGTGACAATGGCATACGCAGCAGAGCCATCTCATAGGTGACCTTAGCGGTGTAGGATGTTGGCATCAGATTGCAGCAGATGAAATGGTGCCACAAATTTAGATCAGGCGTCTGCAACGCGTTTGCAGGAAATCCCAGAGGGTTTCCTTGATCATCCATCTCCCAGCTCGTGCCTTCTTTTGCCAATCTTGACAGAATGGCTTGTTCCAGTGGTTGATTTGGATGCAGGGCAGCAAGGGTTTCCCTGTAATCAGTGCTGATTCTTGGTAACTTTCACATGGCCCTGATAGCTTCCGTGCTGCAATTGACGCTGATGCCTCTGACAAAGACTCTGTCTCTGGGGGCAGTGTTGAAGTTGCCATAGAATTCTTGCACAATCCGGAGCCGGGGCCTGACAAGGGGCCTTGAAAACATCTCCCACCCATAGCGTTTGATGTAGGCAATACTTCACCATCTTCGCCTATTCCCCTTTCTTGTGATGAATTTTCGCTTGATGTGTTTTAGAAAGAAGTCCCAAGCCTTCTTTCTTGGGAATAGCCTAGGCTCCCACTCGTCGGTGATGGCATTGAGGGCTTGCTCTTGCAAAGCCCTTGGTGGTTGTGGAGGCGGTGATGGAGTGGGTTCTCTGGCAGGGAATGGTGGTGGAGTGGGCATTCTTTGCCTTTCAGGAGAGGACGAGGATGAGGAGGAGGATATCCTTCTTCTTGTATTGGAAGCATTTTTGCGGGCAGCAACCTTTCTCCTTGCCGGTGGCATCTTGTACAAACCCTAGGGATTATATTGGTAAATTAAAAGAGGGGTTTTTTATTGAATCTGAATTTTTGCCTTAGTTGCTTAAAAACTCAGAGAAATTGTTAGTATGTTCACACAGGGAAGTGGTATTTAAAGAGGTGGTTCTGGAAATAGGGAGAAGATGAAGAAAAAGAAGCAGTGGAGAAGTTACGAATTAATGCACAGCAGTTAAAGTTTTTGGGAAGTCGTGGCTGACTCGAGTGACTCAAAAAGGCGGACGCGGTTAAAATTGAAATTTGAAAATTTCTTGAAAAATTTTTCCCCCAAACTTAAACCATAATTACAGCTCAAAAAGGTGAGTTTTTGCAGAAAGTGTTGTACAGTTGTTCTTACTCGGGCGAGTGGATTATCCCACTTGTGTGAGTGACGTTAGGGTTAGAAGACTTACAGAATTACTTTCCCGTAGGTTCACTCGGCTGAGTGACCTTCTTCACTCCTAGGAGTGAGTTTACCTAGGGCCTTCTATGTTACACTTTCTGAATCTGTTGGGGTGACAAATACCTTGTCCGTTCCTACAAAATTAAAATAGCACGTTGTTAGCCACACAAAAGCAAAACGTATGGGTTGCCTCCCATAAAGCGCATTGGTTTTAAGTCTCATGCCAGACTTCAAAAGAGTTTTCAGTTAAGTTCCTTTAGGACCAGAACATGATAGTTATGTCCTTTACTCCCTTCTGTCCATCCAAGGTATGGTTTAAGCCTCTGACCATTAACCAAAAAGGTGTTGCCATTCTGTGGATTCATGATCTCTACTGCTCCTTGAGTTAGGACCTTGTTGATTCTGTAGGGACCGGTCCATCTTGACTTCAACTTCCCTGGAAAGAATTTCAGTCTAGAATGAACAGCAAGACTTCTTGTCCTTCTTGCAGATCTTTCTTGACAATGTGCTGATCATGGTAGGCCTTAGTTTTTTCCTTATAAAGCCTGGAAGATTCATATGCTTCTAGTCTAAATTCTACCAGCTTGTTCAATTGCATCAGTCTAAGGTCCTTGCTTCTTCTTGGATCAAGATTCAGTTCCTTGATAGCCCAATAAGCTTTATGTTCCAACTCCACTTGTAAGTGGCATGCTTTCCCATAGACCAGTTTGAACGGGGACATACCAATGGGAGTCTTGTATGCTGTCTGTATGCCCATAAAGCTTCATCCAACCTTGAAGACCAATTTTTTTCTAGTAGAGTTGACAACCTTTTCCAGGATTCTTTTCACTTCCCTGTTTGACACTTCTGCTAGCCCGTTTGATTGTGGATGGTATGGTGTTGATACTCTGTGCTTGATTCCATATTTCTTTACCATGGCTGCAAATGACTTGTTACAAAAGTGTGATCCTTCATCACTGAGTATCATCCTGGGCGTACCAAACCTGGCGAAGATGTTTTTTCTTAGAAACCTGATAACAGTCTTAGCATCATTGTTTTTTACAGCTACGGCTTCTATCCATCTTGAAACATAGTCCACTGCCAGTAGGATGTATGAGTTCCCAAAGGATGACATGAAAGGACCCATGAAATCTAATCCCCAATACATCAAACAGCTCCACTTCAAGCATGTTCTGCTGTGGCATCTCATTTTTTCCAGGAAATGTTTCCTGTCCTTTGGCACCGGTCACAGCTTTTGACAAATTCTCGTGCATCTCTGAACAGAGTTGGTCAATACAGTCCAGCTTGCAGAACCTTGATTACCGTTCTTTAACCGTTGAAATGTCCACCATAGGGAGAATTGTGGCATTTGTGCAACACCTCTGTGAACTCAGATTCTGGAATACACCTTCTGATCAATTAGTCTACACATCTTTTGAATAAGTAGGGTTCATCCCACAGGTAGAGTTAAGCATCATGCAGGAATCTCTTGCATTGTTGAGGGGTGAAATCTGGGGGAATAACACCAGCAGCAACAAAGTTAGCAAAATCTGCAAACCAAGGCATGTTACCTGTCACTCCCATGAGTGTTCCTATCACTCGCCAGAGTGACTCATCAGGGAATTTTTCTGAAATTGGAGTTGTGTCTTCTGGAATTTCTTCAAGTCTTGACAGATGGTCTGCTACCTGATTCTCAGCACCCTTTCTGTCTCTTATCTCCAAATCGAATTCCTACAACAACAACACCCATCTAATTAACCTAGGGTTAGATTCTTTTTTATTGATCAAGTACCTTATGGCAGCATGGTCTGTATAAACTATGACTTTCATTCCTAGCAAATAAGCCCTGAATTTGTCAAATGCATACACAATTGCCAGCATTTCCTTCTTTGTAGTGGTGTAGTTGATTTGTGCAGGGTTAAGAGTTTTACTAGCATAGTAAACCACATGTAACACCTTGTTCCTTCTTTGTCCAAGTAAAACACCAACTACAAAATCACTAGCATCACATATGAGTTCAAAAGGTTGTGACCAATCAGGTGTGATGATCAAAGGTGCAGTGATGAGTTTCTTTTTCAATTCAGTAAATGCAGTTAAACAGGATTCATCAAAAATAAAAGCAGTGTCCTTTTCAAGCAAGTTACACAAAGGCTTAGAAATTTTTGAAAAATCTTTAATGAACCTCCTGTAAAAATCGGCATGGCCTAAGAAACTCCTCTCCCCTGACTGTGGTTGGTGGGCTGAGCCTCTCAATGACTTCAATCTTTTCCTTGTCCACTTCAATTCCTTCCTGTGAGATCTTATGCCCCAAGACAATTCCCTCAATTACCATAAAATGGCATTTCTCCCAGTTGAGGACTAGGTTTGCTTCTATGAATCTCTTCAGTATCAGTCCAAGGTTATCTACACATGCATCAAATGATTTACCAAAAACCGAGAAGTCATCCATAAAGATCTCAATTATGTCTTCCACCATGTCAGAGAAAATGGCCATCATACATCTTTGAAATGTTGCCGGTGCATTGCACAGTCCAAATGGCATTCTCTTAAAGGCAAATGTGCCATAGGGGCAGGTGAAAATCGTCTTCTCTTGATCATCAGGGTCTATGGCAATCTGGTTGTAACCTGAGAAACCATCAAGGAAACTAGCCAATCTATCCAACATTTGATCAATAAAGGGAAGGGAAAAGTGGTCCTTTCTAGTAGCTTTATTAAGCTTTCTGTAGTCCATGCACACTCTCCATGAATTGTTTAGCATTGTAGGGATTATCTCCTGGAGGTCATTCTTTATCACTGTGATTCCTCCCTTCTTGGGCACGCATTGCACTGGACTCACCCACTTACTGTCAGATATTGGGAAGATGATTCCAGCATCCAACAGCTTGATAATCTCCTTTTTCACCACTTCCTTCATGACTGGGTTGAGCCTTCTTTGTCCTTCAATGGTTGGCTTGGCATCGCCTTCAAGTAGGATCTTGTACATACATATGGAAGGACTGATGCCCTTAATGTTTGCAATTGACCACCCAATGGCTTCCTTGTGCAACCTTAGTACTCTCAGCAATTTATCCTCTTCAGTACCTGTAAGAATGGAAGAAATGATCACATGTAAAGTGTTACTTGCTCCAATATAGGCATACTTCAAATGGGAGGGCAGAGGATTCAGTTCGAGATGAGGTGGTTCTTCAATTGAAGGTTTGAGGCATCTTCCTTCCTTGGTCAGATCTAACAGTTCAAAGAGTTGTTGTTTAGGATGCCACTTGGGGGAGTGGTTCAAGTAACTCAGGCAAGTGGCCCTGTACTCATCCCCTCCTTCTTGTTCCTCATTTCTGTCTGGGCATACGAGTTCCTTGAGGAGATCATCTTGCAGTATTTCTTCTGTCACTGCTTCTTCTACTTCTACACTTCTTACCATGTAGCAGTTATGGACTTCAGCAGGATATCTCATATTTTTGAAGATGTTGAAGGTAACCTTCTCTCCATCAAAGTGCAGTGTGATTTTTCTCTTTTTCACCTTAATGATTGCATCACTTGTTGCCAGAAAAGGTCTCCCCAAGATGATGGGCACATCCCTGTCTTCTTCCATGTCCAAAACCACAAAGTCTGCCGGGTAAACAAAATTTCCAACCTTCACAAGAACATCATGTAAGATTCCCTTTGGGTAGGTCAGTGACCTATCTGCCAACTGCAAGGTCATATTAGTAGGTATCAGAAATTTGTCCAGATCAAGTGATTTAAATACAGACAATGGCATGAGATTTATGCTTGCACCAAGATCTAGTAATGCGTTTGAAAATTCTCTGATTCCTACTATACAAGGCAGAGTGAAACTACCCGGATCTTTTAACTTAGGTGGCAATTTTCTCAGAATAGCTGCACTACACTTTTCATTTAGAGTGACAAAAGCAGAGTCATGCACTTGTGGTTTATTTGCCACCAAATCTTTCAAGTACTTGAATTATTTAGGCATTTGTTTAAGTGCATCAACAAGTGGTACATTAATATGTATACTTTCTAAGTTTTGAATAAACCTGTTGAGCCCTTCATCAATTTTGCCTTCTTTTGTCTTACCGGATATGGTGGATTTGGAGCTGGCTGTTGTGGTTCCTTAATTGGTGCTGGAAATTGAATTTCCTCCATTCCAGGTTTTTCAGCTGGTTGCTCCTGTTCAACCAAATCATCATCATCAGATAATTTCTCAGAAAATGTTTCATTCTTACCTGCAGGGTCACTCACGGGAGTGACTTTTTCACTTGGCTGATTGAGTTGCTTTCCACTTCTGAGAGTGACAGCCTTTGCTTGCTCTTGGTCATTCCCCTTGGGGTTTATAACTGTATCACTGGGCAGGCTTCCAGATGGTCTTTTGGCATTTTGTTTTGCAATCTGGGCGAACTGATTCTCCAAACTTTTGCAAGACACCGCCAAACTCTTGATTGCATTTTGCACAGAAATCCATTCATCTTCCCTTGGTTTGTATTGCTGGTTAGAACGTTGCTGATTCTGATAGTTGGGAGGTTGACCATCCTGTCTGTGAAATCCTGGGGGTTGAGCAGGCCTCTGATAGTTTCCTTGTTGTGGTGCATTATTCCAATTAGGCTGGTGCTGATTTCTCCAACTGTTGAAGTTGTTGAATCCCCCAGCATTGCCCTGTCTGACAAACTGGACAGCTTCCATTTTGGAGGGACAGTCATCCAAACTGTGGGATCCATCACATAATACACACACTTCAGCCTTGGATTTGGACAGCTCACTCCTGAGTTTAGTCATTTCATCTATCATAACAGCCATTTGTGCTTGCAAGTGGGTACCGGGGTCAAGTTCCATCATCCCTGGCTGTTTTCTACTTGCCCTTGGATCAGATTGCCACCTTGAATGGTTGGTGGTCATATTATCAAGCAACTGCCTTGCTGCATCAACCGGCTTCATCATAAACACACCACCAGCTGCAGCATCAAGGGAGTCTCTTGTAGTTGGTAGCAGCCCATTGTAGAAGATGCTCAGTTGGAGATGCTCTTCCAAACCATGCTGAGGGCATTTTCTGACCATTTTCTTCAGTCTTTCCCATGCTTCATAGAGTGTTTCTGTTCCATGCTACTTGAAGTTCATTATTGTTGTTTTGAGTTGTGCAGCTTTTGCGGGTGGAAAAAATTTTATCAGGAAACACTGTCTTAACTCTTCCCAAGTGGAGATAGAGTTGTTGGGTAATGTGTTGAACCATGCTTGGGCATGATCCTGCAAAGTAAAAGGGAATAATCTCAGTCTAATGTCATCATTAGATAAGCCTTGAATTTTAAAAGTACTGCATAAACGCAAGAAACTTCGGATGTGATCATTAGGATTTTCATGAGGTACTCCATGGAATGGGCAAGCTGATTGAGTCCATTGGATCATCTGTGGCTTAAGCTCAAAATTGGTTGCTTCTACATCAGGGAACACTAAAGAGGATTGGACTTCTTCTTGTTGTGGGATGAAGAAATCTCTAAGCAATCTCTCTGGTCGGTTTTGTTGATCCCCACCAGTGTTCCTATTGTTCTCCGGGTTACCACCTTGGTTAGCCATTTCTGATTAACCTTCTTGGTTGTCCTGTTGCAACCGGTTCTGCCTTCTTCTTGCTGCTCTGGTTCTGCGTATGGTAGCTTCAATTTTTGGGTCAAAAACAGGTTCACTCCGTTGGTGCCTTTTAGTCATACACCAGAGAAAAGAAACTGGAAGCTTAGTGTGGTAACCAGAGAAGAATCTTATATATTTACAAACAAACAAAAAGAACAAATTTTTGGAGGTTTTACGCCGTCCCCGGCAACGGCGCCACTTTCTGGTTCGTGCCGAGTTCACCAAAAATATTACTAGCTTGGATTATGAATTTTGTAGATAATGGAAGCTAGGTCGATCCCACGAGGACAGCTAATTATCAAATTTGTTGTAAAAACAAAAACTACCATTCAGACAAGGTGTCACTCAGGGGAATGGAAACAGTCACTCAGGGGAATGAAAGCCAGGGGTGTTCTTCTCCTCTTCTTACTGTTGTAGTTGTTTATTAGCATTGTAATGGTTGAGTTCTTGTTCATTCAGCTCACTTATAACTCTAAGTCAGTTCCCATTTTTCCTAGAGTCATCCTTGCAACCTTAACAATCTATTTTGCAATGATTGATTCCAGATACAAAGTCATTAAGTTCTTAGACCTTCAAGAATGCTTATGTTAACTAAGTATATTTCTATCTCAGTTAAAACCATAGACTGTTACCTCTATGTCATAAGTTAAGGTTGAAACAATCCAAACCAAGTTTATCTTTCCAGATCTCCCTTAGTTCTAGCATGCATTCAATTTAGTGATCAAGTAAATGAATGTAGAAAAACTTTCAACCTTAAAACAAGGAACAAAACCAATGCATTGCAACTACAACATAAGTTGAGGTGAATAACCCCTGGAAACTGTTTAGCTACTCATACAGATTAATGCTACATCTACTACATCAAAAGACATCATAGAAGTATGCATAATAAACAAAGTTTAAGCTAACAGTCAAGAGACGAGAAAAAAGCTTGTGCAGTTTCTGAGCCACTCCTGGGAGTGAAAGGGTTCACTCATGGAACTGAAGCAGAAACTGGGATGGCTACTCTCCAACTTTGCTTCCTTACTGAGTTGTTGTTGTTTCTTCTTCCTTCTTGCCTTCTACCTGAAGCTTTTCTGTGTGTTTTGTGGCAACTGAAAGGGTAACCAGAGATTTTTTTTTTTTATTCTGAGAGTGAAGTTCCCCCATTTAGAGGGCCTTGCAGCCGGTTCCTTCATCATGAGAGCCTCCCCATGCTTGTAATTTGTTTAATCCTTCCAATGCCTTGTGCCTGGAATCCAAACTTGGTTATTCTTCTTCTCTTCTTCCAGAAGTGGCAGCATTGCTCTTATTGATCAGCAGGGGTGGCTGAAATTTTGGCTGGGGGACAAGCATGCCTCTTGGAGGAGACATACTCATTAATGGCAAGATGCTTCTTGTCTAAGGAGGTACTTCTTCGTCCAGCTCAGTAACATTGCCTCAGCAGCCCACAATTTATTCCCTTGGCCTTAATTTTTCAGCATTTGTGCAATCAAACCCCAACCTAAAAAAAACACGAAATCTAGTTAAGTAGAATGCACTAATAATAGAAAATACCCCCCAATTTCTTACTAAATTCAGAGTTAATTGTGATGCTTTTATGTAACAAATAAACCATTATCAACTCTCCCAAACTGGAAGAATTGCTTGTCCTCAAGCAAAACAATTAAACTCTTGTTGGCACTTACAGGATTGTACATAAGAAACAGGGGAAAACAACATTGTCAAAATGAAGGACTTACTCCCTGAGTGAGGATTCCCACTCAGGCAGGTGACACTGAACAAAGCAACAACCTTAAACACAAACTAGACAGGTGTGTCAACCTTTTGTCTCAGATTCAAGTGAAGAGAACATACACTTAAGGATACCAAATCTTTCTGCAATCCAGAGTCAAACAACCAACCTTCCTAGACTGTTGACAGCTCCTTAAAAAAAATTTCATTTTTTAGAGATATTTTACAGACTCGATCTAGATATGAACCTAAGGGGCCTAAATGACACTTGACCTAAGTGCAAAATACTCTACTACTCCCCCAAAGTTATTCTAAGCATTACTCTCAATGCTTAACAACACAAACCCGACAATACACATTAAACAGAAAACAAAGAAAAACACAGTACTAATGAAAAATTCATCATTTTAACAAAAAAAAAAATAAATTGTTGATTAAGGGCATTAGAACAACACTGCCCTGAGTGTTCATTGAGGCATGCCATGGAGTGGATGGACTGGTGGATCATGCGGCATTGGGCAATTTTCAGGGCATTCAATGCACTTGTGCATTTCCTGTAAGAATTTTTCCGTCCTCATCTGGCATTGGTGGACATAATCCAGGATGAACCTGGTCTGCTTGTTGAAATCCCTCTGCCTCAATTGTCCAGCTAGAGTGGGAGTGGATGTTGTTTGACCTGAGGATGAGACACCTGGAGGTTTCTGGTCCAACTTACGCATCCTCAATGGTTGCTGCAAGCTGCTCTCTGCGTCTGTGTGTAGGAAGGTCACCCTTGCCCTCTGGCACAGCATGGTGATCATAACTGGAGAGTACCAGCTCTTTACCTTTGGATCAGTGATGCATCTAGTGAGTTGATCTCTGATGACTAAGGCTGCATCAAATGGTGTGTCCGTGACAATGGCATACAGCAGCAGAGCCATCTCATAGGTGACCTTAGCGGTGTAGGATGTTGGCATCAGATTGCAGCAGATGAAATGGTGCCACAAATTTAGATCAGGCGTCTGCAACGCGTTTGCAGGAAATCCCAGAGGGTTTCCTTGATCATCCATCTCCCAGCTCGTGCCTTCTTTTGCCAATCTTGACAGAATGGCTTGTTCCAGTGGTTGATTTGGATGCAGGGCAGCAAGGGTTTCCCTGTAATCAGTGCTGATTCTTGGTAACTTTCACATGGCCCTGATAGCTTCCGTGCTGCAATTGACGCTGATGCCTCTGACAAAGACTCTGTCTCTGGGGGCAGTGTTGAAGTTGCCATAGAATTCTTGCACAATCCGGAGCCGGGGCCTGACAAGGGGCCTTGAAAACATCTCCCACCCATAGCGTTTGATGTAGGCAATACTTCACCATCTTCGCCTATTCCCCTTTCTGTGATGAATTTTCGCTTGATGTGTTTTAGAAAGAAGTCCCAAGCCTTCTTTCTTGGGAATAGCCTAGGCTCCCACTCGTCGGTGATGGCATTGAGGGCTTGCTCTTGCAAAGCCCTTGGTGGTTGTGGAGGCGGTGATGGAGTGGGTTCTCTGGCAGGGAATGGTGGTGGAGTGGGCATTCTTTGCCTTTCAGGAGAGGACGAGGATGAGGAGGAGGATATCCTTCTTCTTGTATTGGAAGCATTTTTGCGGGCAGCAACCTTTCTCCTTGCCGGTGGCATCTTGTACAAACCCTAGGGATTATATTGGTAAATTAAAAGAGGGGTTTTTTATTGAATCTGAATTTTTGCCTTAGTTGCTTAAAAACTCAGAGAAATTGTTAGTATGTTCACACAGGGAAGTGGTATTTAAAGAGGTGGTTCTGGAAATAGGGAGAAGATGAAGAAAAAGAAGCAGTGGAGAAGTTACGAATTAATGCACAGCAGTTAAAGTTTTTGGGAAGTCGTGGCTGACTCGAGTGACTCAAAAAGGCGGACGCGGTTAAAATTGAAATTTGAAAATTTCTTGAAAAATTTTTCCCCCAAACTTAAACCATAATTACAGCTCAAAAAGGTGAGTTTTTGCAGAAAGTGTTGTACAGTTGTTCTTACTCGGGCGAGTGGATTATCCCACTTGTGTGAGTGACGTTAGGGTTAGAAGACTTACAGAATTACTTTCCCGTAGGTTCACTCGGCTGAGTGACCTTCTTCACTCCTAGGAGTGAGTTTACCTGGGGCCTTCTATGTTACACTTTCTGAATCTGTTGGGGTGACAAATACCTTGTCCGTTCCTACAAAATTAAAATAGCACGTTGTTAGCCACACAAAAGCAAAACGTATGGGTTGCCTCCCATAAAGCGCATTGGTTTTAAGTCTCATGCCAGACTTCAAAAGAGTTTTCAGTTAAGTTCCTTTAGGACCAGAACATGATAGTTATGTCCTTTACTCCCTTCTGTCCATCCAAGGTATGGTTTAAGCCTCTGACCATTAACCAAAAAGGTGTTGCCATTCTGTGGATTCATGATCTCTACTGCTCCTTGAGTTAGGACCTTGTTGATTCTGTAGGGACCGGTCCATCTTGACTTCAACTTCCCTGGAAAGAATTTCAGTCTAGAATGAACAGCAAGACTTCTTGTCCTTCTTGCAGATCTTTCTTGACAATGTGCTGATCATGGTAGGCCTTAGTTTTTTCCTTATAAAGCCTGGAAGATTCATATGCTTCTAGTCTAAATTCTACCAGCTTGTTCAATTGCATCAGTCTAAGGTCCTTGCTTCTTCTTGGATCAAGATTCAGTTCCTTGATAGCCCAATAAGCTTTATGTTCCAACTCCACTTGTAAGTGGCATGCTTTCCCATAGACCAGTTTGAACGGGGACATACCAATGGGAGTCTTGTATGCTGTCTGTATGCCCATAAAGCTTCATCCAACCTTGAAGACCAATTTTTTCTAGTAGAGTTGACAACCTTTTCCAGGATTCTTTTCACTTCCCTGTTTGACACTTCTGCTAGCCCGTTTGATTGTGGATGGTATGGTGTTGATACTCTGTGCTTGATTCCATATTTCTTTACCATGGCTGCAAATGACTTGTTACAAAAGTGTGATCCTTCATCACTGAGTATCATCCTGGGCGTACCAAACCTGGCGAAGATGTTTTTTCTTAGAAACCTGATAACAGTCTTAGCATCATTGTTTTTTACAGCTACGGCTTCTATCCATCTTGAAACATAGTCCACTGCCAGTAGGATGTATGAGTTCCCAAAGGATGACATGAAAGGACCCATGAAATCTAATCCCCAATACATCAAACAGCTCCACTTCAAGCATGTTCTGCTGTGGCATCTCATTTTTTCCAGGAAATGTTTCCTGTCCTTTGGCACCGGTCACAGCTTTTGACAAATTCTCGTGCATCTCTGAACAGAGTTGGTCAATACAGTCCAGCTTGCAGAACCTTGATTACCGTTCTTTAACCGTTGAAATGTCCACCATAGGGAGAATTGTGGCATTTGTGCAACACCTCTGTGAACTCAGATTCTGGAATACACCTTCTGATCAATTAGTCTACACATCTTTTGAATAAGTAGGGTTCATCCCACAGGTAGAGTTAAGCATCATGCAGGAATCTCTTGCATTGTTGAGGGGTGAAATCTGGGGGAATAACACCAGCAGCAACAAAGTTAGCAAAATCTGCAAACCAAGGCATGTTACCTGTCACTCCCATGAGTGTTCCTATCACTCGCCAGAGTGACTCATCAGGGAATTTTTCTGAAATTGGAGTTGTGTCTTCTGGAATTTCTTCAAGTCTTGACAGATGGTCTGCTACCTGATTCTCAGCACCCTTTCTGTCTCTTATCTCCAAATCGAATTCCTACAACAACAACACCCATCTAATTAACCTAGGGTTAGATTCTTTTTTATTGATCAAGTACCTTATGGCAGCATGGTCTGTATAAACTATGACTTTCATTCCTAGCAAATAAGCCCTGAATTTGTCAAATGCATACACAATTGCCAGCATTTCCTTCTTTGTAGTGGTGTAGTTGATTTGTGCAGGGTTAAGAGTTTTACTAGCATAGTAAACCACATGTAACACCTTGTTCCTTCTTTGTCCAAGTAAAACACCAACTACAAAATCACTAGCATCACATATGAGTTCAAAAGGTTGTGACCAATCAGGTGTGATGATCAAAGGTGCAGTGATGAGTTTCTTTTTCAATTCAGTAAATGCAGTTAAACAGGATTCATCAAAAATAAAAGCAGTGTCCTTTTCAAGCAAGTTACACAAAGGCTTAGAAATTTTTGAAAAATCTTTAATGAACCTCCTGTAAAAATCGGCATGGCCTAAGAAACTCCTCTCCCCTGACTGTGGTTGGTGGGCTGAGCCTCTCAATGACTTCAATCTTTTCCTTGTCCACTTCAATTCCTTCCTGTGAGATCTTATGCCCCAAGACAATTCCCTCAATTACCATAAAATGGCATTTCTCCCAGTTGAGGACTAGGTTTGCTTCTATGAATCTCTTCAGTATCAGTCCAAGGTTATCTACACATGCATCAAATGATTTACCAAAAACCGAGAAGTCATCCATAAAGATCTCAATTATGTCTTCCACCATGTCAGAGAAAATGGCCATCATACATCTTTGAAATGTTGCCGGTGCATTGCACAGTCCAAATGGCATTCTCTTAAAGGCAAATGTGCCATAGGGGCAGGTGAAAATCGTCTTCTCTTGATCATCAGGGTCTATGGCAATCTGGTTGTAACCTGAGAAACCATCAAGGAAACTAGCCAATCTATCCAACATTTGATCAATAAAGGGAAGGGAAAAGTGGTCCTTTCTAGTAGCTTTATTAAGCTTTCTGTAGTCCATGCACACTCTCCATGAATTGTTTAGCATTGTAGGGATTATCTCCTGGAGGTCATTCTTTATCACTGTGATTCCTCCCTTCTTGGGCACGCATTGCACTGGACTCACCCACTTACTGTCAGATATTGGGAAGATGATTCCAGCATCCAACAGCTTGATAATCTCCTTTTTCACCACTTCCTTCATGACTGGGTTGAGCCTTCTTTGTCCTTCAATGGTTGGCTTGGCATCGCCTTCAAGTAGGATCTTGTACATACATATGGAAGGACTGATGCCCTTAATGTTTGCAATTGACCACCCAATGGCTTCCTTGTGCAACCTTAGTACTCTCAGCAATTTATCCTCTTCAGTACCTGTAAGAATGGAAGAAATGATCACATGTAAAGTGTTACTTGCTCCAATATAGGCATACTTCAAATGGGAGGGCAGAGGATTCAGTTCGAGATGAGGTGGTTCTTCAATTGAAGGTTTGAGGCATCTTCCTTCCTTGGTCAGATCTAACAGTTCAAAGAGTTGTTGTTTAGGATGCCACTTGGGGGAGTGGTTCAAGTAACTCAGGCAAGTGGCCCTGTACTCATCCCCTCCTTCTTGTTCCTCATTTCTGTCTGGGCATACGAGTTCCTTGAGGAGATCATCTTGCAGTATTTCTTCTGTCACTGCTTCTTCTACTTCTACACTTCTTACCATGTAGCAGTTATGGACTTCAGCAGGATATCTCATATTTTTGAAGATGTTGAAGGTAACCTTCTCTCCATCAAAGTGCAGTGTGATTTTTCTCTTTTTCACCTTAATGATTGCATCACTTGTTGCCAGAAAAGGTCTCCCCAAGATGATGGGCACATCCCTGTCTTCTTCCATGTCCAAAACCACAAAGTCTGCCGGGTAAACAAAATTTCCAACCTTCACAAGAACATCATGTAAGATTCCCTTTGGGTAGGTCAGTGACCTATCTGCCAACTGCAAGGTCATATTAGTAGGTATCAGAAATTTGTCCAGATCAAGTGATTTAAATACAGACAATGGCATGAGATTTATGCTTGCACCAAGATCTAGTAATGCGTTTGAAAATTCTCTGATTCCTACTATACAAGGCAGAGTGAAACTACCCCGGATCTTTTAACTTAGGTGGCAATTTTCTCAGAATAGCTGCACTACACTTTTCATTTAGAGTGACAAAAGCAGAGTCATGCACTTGTGGTTTATTTGCCACCAAATCTTTCAAGTACTTGAATTATTTAGGCATTTGTTTAAGTGCATCAACAAGTGGTACATTAATATGTATACTTTCTAAGTTTTGAATAAACCTGTTGAGCCCTTCATCAATTTTGCCTTCTTTTGTCTTACCGGATATGGTGGATTTGGAGCTGGCTGTTGTGGTTCCTTAATTGGTGCTGGAAATTGAATTTCCTCCATTCCAGGTTTTTCAGCTGGTTGCTCCTGTTCAACCAAATCATCATCATCAGATAATTTCTCAGAAAATGTTTCATTCTTACCTGCAGGGTCACTCACGGGAGTGACTTTTTCACTTGGCTGATTGAGTTGCTTTCCACTTCTGAGAGTGACAGCCTTTGCTTGCTCTTGGTCATTCCCCTTGGGGTTTATAACTGTATCACTGGGCAGGCTTCCAGATGGTCTTTTGGCATTTTGTTTTGCAATCTGGGCGAACTGATTCTCCAAACTTTTGCAAGACACCGCCAAACTCTTGATTGCATTTTGCACAGAAATCCATTCATCTTCCCTTGGTTTGTATTGCTGGTTAGAACGTTGCTGATTCTGATAGTTGGGAGGTTGACCATCCTGTCTGTGAAATCCTGGGGGTTGAGCAGGCCTCTGATAGTTTCCTTGTTGTGGTGCATTATTCCAATTAGGCTGGTGCTGATTTCTCCAACTGTTGAAGTTGTTGAATCCCCCAGCATTGCCCTGTCTGACAAACTGGACAGCTTCCATTTTGGAGGGACAGTCATCCAAACTGTGGGATCCATCACATAATACACACACTTCAGCCTTGGATTTGGACAGCTCACTCCTGAGTTTAGTCATTTCATCTATCATAACAGCCATTTGTGCTTGCAAGTGGGTACCGGGGTCAAGTTCCATCATCCCTGGCTGTTTTCTACTTGCCCTTGGATCAGATTGCCACCTTGAATGGTTGGTGGTCATATTATCAAGCAACTGCCTTGCTGCATCAACCGGCTTCATCATAAACACACCACCAGCTGCAGCATCAAGGGAGTCTCTTGTAGTTGGTAGCAGCCCATTGTAGAAGATGCTCAGTTGGAGATGCTCTTCCAAACCATGCTGAGGGCATTTTCTGACCATTTTCTTCAGTCTTTCCCATGCTTCATAGAGTGTTTCTGTTCCATGCTACTTGAAGTTCATTATTGTTGTTTTGAGTTGTGCAGCTTTTGCGGGTGGAAAAAATTTTATCAGGGAAACACTGTCTTAACTCTTCCCAAGTGGAGATAGAGTTGTTGGGTAATGTGTTGAACCATGCTTGGGCATGATCCTGCAAAGTAAAAGGGAATAATCTCAGTCTAATGTCATCATTAGATAAGCCTTGAATTTTAAAAGTACTGCATAAACGCAAGAAACTTCGGATGTGATCATTAGGATTTTCATGAGGTACTCCATGGAATGGGCAAGCTGATTGAGTCCATTGGATCATCTGTGGCTTAAGCTCAAAATTGGTTGCTTCTACATCAGGGAACACTAAAGAGGATTGGACTTCTTCTTGTTGTGGGATGAAGAAATCTCTAAGCAATCTCTCTGGTCGGTTTTGTTGATCCCCACCAGTGTTCCTATTGTTCTCCGGGTTACCACCTTGGTTAGCCATTTCTGATTAACCTTCTTGGTTGTCCTGTTGCAACCGGTTCTGCCTTCTTCTTGCTGCTCTGGTTCTGCGTATGGTAGCTTCAATTTTTGGGTCAAAAACAGGTTCACTCCGTTGGTGCCTTTTAGTCATACACCAGAGAAAAGAAACTGGAAGCTTAGTGTGGTAACCAGAGAAGAATCTTATATATTTACAAACAAACAAAAAGAACAAATTTTTGGAGGTTTTACGCCGTCCCCGGCAACGGCGCCACTTTCTGGTTCGTGCCGAGTTCACCAAAAATATTACTAGCTTGGATTATGAATTTTGTAGATAATGGAAGCTAGGTCGATCCCACGAGGACAGCTAATTATCAAATTTGTTGTAAAAACAAAAACTACCATTCAGACAAGGTGTCACTCAGGGGAATGGAAACAGTCACTCAGGGGAATGAAAGCCAGGGGTGTTCTTCTCCTCTTCTTACTGTTGTAGTTGTTTATTAGCATTGTAATGGTTGAGTTCTTGTTCATTCAGCTCACTTATAACTCTAAGTCAGTTCCCATTTTTCCTAGAGTCATCCTTGCAACCTTAACAATCTATTTTGCAATGATTGATTCCAGATACAAAGTCATTAAGTTCTTAGACCTTCAAGAATGCTTATGTTAACTAAGTATATTTCTATCTCAGTTAAAACCATAGACTGTTACCTCTATGTCATAAGTTAAGGTTGAAACAATCCAAACCAAGTTTATCTTTCCAGATCTCCCTTAGTTCTAGCATGCATTCAATTTAGTGATCAAGTAAATGAATGTAGAAAAACTTTCAACCTTAAAACAAGGAACAAAACCAATGCATTGCAACTACAACATAAGTTGAGGTGAATAACCCCTGGAAACTGTTTAGCTACTCATACAGATTAATGCTACATCTACTACATCAAAAGACATCATAGAAGTATGCATAATAAACAAAGTTTAAGCTAACAGTCAAGAGACGAGAAAAAAGCTTGTGCAGTTTCTGAGCCACTTGCGGGAGTGAAAGGGTTCACTCATGGAACTGAAGCAGAAACTGGGATGGCTACTCTCCAACTTTGCTTCCTTACTGAGTTGTTGTTGTTTCTTCTTCCTTCTTGCCTTCTACCTGAAGCTTTTCTGTGTGTTTTGTGGCAACTGAAAGGGTAACCAGAGATTTTTTTTTATTCTGAGAGTGAAGTTCCCCCATTTATAGGGCCTTGCAGCTGGTTCCTTCATCATGAGAGGCTCCCCATGCTTGTAATTTGTTTAATCCTCCCAATGCCTTGTGCCTGGAATCCAAACTTTGCTGTTCTTCTTCTCTTCTTCCAGAAGTGGCAGCATTGCTCTCATTGATCAGCAGGGGTGGCTGAAATTTCGGCTGGGGGACAAGCATGCCTCTTAGAGGAGACATACTCATTAATGGCAAGATGCGTCTTGTCTAAGGAGGTGCTTCTTCGTCCAGCTCAGCAACATTGCCTCAGCAGCCCACAATTTATTCCCTTGGCCTTAATTTTTTAGCATTTGTGCAATCAAACCCCAACCTAACAAAAACACGAAACCTAGTTAAGTAGAATGCACTAATAATAGAAAATACCCTCCAATTTCTTACTAAATTCAGAGTTAATTGTGATGCTTTTATGTAACAAATAAACCATTATCAGCAGTGGTTCTATCAATTCTTAAAAGAATGTTGTTTGAAGTCTAAAAATATAATATAATTTCGAACATTCTCAACATAGGTACTCCTATGCTTTGTATGCCCTCTAGTGTAAGTTTGTTGCTGCAAGAACTTATTTTAACTGTATTTCTCTTGAAACTACTCATCTTGCTCCACCTAAAGTATTTTTTTATGCAAACAATAAGGATTCGTTCTCCTCCTATTCCAAGCTTGTTCTCGTTGGAATTTCTATTATCAGTCATCTTCAGACACTGTTCAATATGTTGCGTAAGTTTTATGTTTGGCATACTAGTCATAGTAGGTTCAATTGATTGGATCAATATTATTTTCTGTTTATCACTCGTGGAAACGTTCAAATTGATCAAATCGATGTGTTTTGTATATAGGATTGGGATTTACTATCATGTCTCGACTTATGGACTGGCATTCTCATTGGAATTGCTACAATCTGTTACCTTTAGCAACCATTCAACAAACTTTCAGAAACTATCCAAATTTGATTAGTGGGATGAGGACTTTGAAGATTGAACAACACTGCTACCTAAGTTAGGAAAAAAAATGTGTTTCTTTGGCTATGTTGGTTGAGGTATTTTCTTTCCTCTTTGTTTTTTCTATTGAAGAATACAATCGACTGACCTTATATTATTTAGATGACAAAAATTCAAGAAAAAATTTTCTTGGAAATAAATTTTCTAAGCATATAGGTATTGTGTAGCATTGAAATAAGTGTTTGTAGACTTGTCCTAGGCTGTCACTGGATAAATTGTCAAAATCTACTTTTATGGATGAATTCTCATTTGTTGGTAGAGTGTTTTTTTTTTCCCACAAATAAAAGCTTTAAAATACAATCTCAGCAAAGGTAAAGGTTTTCCTTGGAAACATCATGCATGCTCACAAAAAAATTCTACGGATGCTGAATCTCTCAAATTCAAAGATTGTTCATATTTATCAATAGGTAAATAGTGTGGCGGATGAGTTAGCTAGGTAAGTTTCAACTGGAACTACAGTAAACTATAACTCTCATATTTCTCTCCCAGCCTCATTGTGAGGAAAATTGTACTTAGATATAAATTCTTTTCCCTATTTAAGGACTATAATTTTTTTAATAGAATAGACAAAAACCGTCATGAGATTTTTAAAAAATCATTGTAAGACAGTTTTTAGCTATAGCCTGAAGATTGCAAAGAACTATTAGGGGATCATAACGAATCTTTGTAAGACAGTTTCTAATTGTAAAAGTTAGGAACCTCCATGCAGTTTTTGGTAAAACTTTTGTGAGATGATCTTTTTTTCGATTGGGTAAGTCTTAAACATTGTCTTTTGTACTTTTTCTTTTGATATTAAAAAAATGGGGATTCTCTCGCTAGGTACCGCCCTGGATTTCCCTGAAAAGAAAAATACAATCTCACCAAAAAGTGAATCCTTTTGCTACACGAAATATTTCAGCAAATAATGTGGTCGTAAGTATGTAGAGTTTCCAATGACAGGAATTTAGAGCCAAGCTTATAATCCTCCATCAATAATTCATTGATTTAAACTAAAGAGTAATTTCACATCAACAAAATAAACCATTTAATAGTCCAAATATCTTCTAGTCTTGTCTTCTCACTCTCATCTCCAAGCCTTCTTAACCTTGTCTTCTTATCTGGATAGAATACTCAACTAGGATGTCACGATACTCATTATCCAACATTGAACTAATGTTCCCAGCAGCAAAATCTCATGGAACACGTTCATCATCTTCTACATCATCCCCTTCAACTTTGAAATACTCCGTTATGAATGTGCAATAATGGATTAAACCTCCAGTGTGATCATTGCATTTTGAGGCGTAGCAAATGGATTTGCTAGCCAATTGAGCAGCCTCGTCTCTAATAGTCCCCTCATGCCATTCTCTTGTCAGAACCTTTGTGGCATGATCTTTACCAGATCTCGAGGCTAAGAAGTCATCGGCACTACTCATTTGTCCATGGTGATTTACCCAGCACAATGAGAATACCAACGAAACTTCAATATCATCACCATGTTCTTGGTATCCACAAATTAACAACCGAGCATTATTCACTGTTAGATGCCCTTCATATGGCAAACTTCCCTATTGCAATTGATAAGCAAGCCAGACGGCCGCCTCATCTGGAGAAAGATGGACCTCCATGTTAGTAGAGTGTTATTAGCTGGTGTTGATGTTATTCTCATGTTACTACTTAGACAGGTGGGGCTCATTATAAATTAGGATGATTAGTCAACTCTTTAGAATCAGATCGAGGTTGTCTCATAATACTCTAATCAATTGAGTTTTCCAATTTAATTACAAATTGAATTGTTGCTTGGTTCGCCTTTGGAACCAGATTGAGATTGGCCCTTGTAGCCCTCTGTAATTAATTGGATTTTTGAATTTAATGATTATGGTTAGTTCATAAGGAAACGAAAAAAAAAGAACATAAAGATATCATTCTGACTTCGAAAAAATTTTAAGGATATAGTTAGGAGATTCGACCAACATTCATTCACCATTATTAGTTTAGAGTTGATTCAAAAGTTGAAATGAAAATAAATAATTGAACTTGCCTGCGTCATTTGATTCATTTCTCTTATCATGACTTAAAAAAAAGTGTAAATAAAAGGTGGAACTAATTTTTCTTCATTTACTATATCTTTCATCCCATAATAATTGTCTAATTTTAAAAAATCAAAATTTTAGAAAATGAATTTTTTATTTTCTCCCAATCTCATATTTTGACTCAGTTTGCATTGACATAAAACTATATATTGAATGTGAAAACAATTTTTTGTGATGAAAGTTGTGAAAAATATTTTTGAGAAAAACATAAACATTCCTAATCTATGTCGCAAATTGTATTTAGTGTCTGTATACAATTATTTTAGGTTCTAGGTGTTGTACCATAAAGAGGTAGTAGGATTACGTTCCGAATGATATTTCTTTGAGCAAAGTAAAATTACAATGATGGTACTTCCTTTATCTCAAAATGAGATTGTCCAGTTTGAAATTTCACATTGCAATTATCTCGCAACGAAAGGAGTATTAGTTTGCTTTTGACTTATGACTTAAATATAAAGTGATACAGTTCTTTCTGTTGCAAAATTACTATTTAATTTGGATATTCATGTTTAATAAAATTTGCTCAAAAAGGTAAAACCACAAACAAGACAATTCTTTTACCAAAAAAAAAAATTAACTAACAATTATGGTTGAACAGAGAAACTTACTGTAGACTAATCCATCTGTTCCAAAATGGTTTTAGTATAACTTATATTTTCTCTAACCCAAAAAGACTGTCTAGTTTGGACTTTTATTTCTAATTAAACAATCATAACCAGACAATGAGCATACTAAAAATGGAACTCCAAATTGGACAGTCATTTTGAAACGGGGAAGTATCATTTGAACAAGGGAATTGGGTATCTCTGTCAGAGAAATAGAGATGTCTCATGTGTATATATATCATCACTTTCTCATTTACCTCTCCTCCCTCATGAATCCTTCCTTCGACAAAACATTCCCAACATGTCCTCAATGATACTTTTCAGTGCAGTTTCATCCTCTGAACTGATCCGTTTTCTGGCAAGTTCAAGGTTTTCTAATTGCCTAAATCTTGTAACTCTTCCAAATCTTAGTTTTCCTCCTAAGAAATCTACCATGTTTCCACGCAAGAGAGCTAAAAAATGTTTTTGTCGGTTCATGCGAAGAAAGATGGAAAGAACAGCACATACCCAATCAATCCAGAGATAGCGGATACAATGTAATAGAAAATCTTAATATCTCGGCCGAAAATAACTTGGGGAAGAAGTATCCCAAATTGACCAAACCAGAGCCCCTCCATTTAGGAGTTTATTTTCATTCTTATATGTTTTGATCATTATTCATGGACCCTTATATTTGGTTACCATCCTTTGGGATTCAACTCTACTTTTTTTTCACACCCCTTAAAACGGCAAAAACAAATCACAACTAGACTAATGAAATAGCACCAATGACAAATACACTAGAGACTTCAGTACTCGAACCTACAAACAAAATCCTCTGACTCCGAGTCAATCAAGAAATATACCGACTTAAAAAGACAGAAGACAAAAGAAAATTCTTTAGAAATGATAGAACGGATAAACCACAACTTTCCCCAAACCCAACGTCCGTCTGAGAGTAGATGCAATTAACAAGTGCTCACATCATTCAACATTGGTTATCTTCAAAACTCTCATCTTAACAATAGCACACTTTCTATTTATGGAGAAAATTTTTCAAAACCAAAAGAAGACTGATAGAAAACCCAAAATAAAGAGGTAGAGCTATACATTTTCCATATATACATCCTCGCATTTAATACAAGACTATCGGATCCAATTTTTGAGCAACAATTAACAATTACTAATCACAAGATAAGTCCAACTACTAGTGATGAATATTCATAATCGAAAGCTTCTCCTTTCTTCTGGAGCTCCTCCAATCGATCCATGGTCCACTTTACCCAAATCTTTGAGCATTTCTATTTATTTAAGGACTCTAGTTCTACTTTATTGTATTTTAATTATATTTAATAATTGTTTATTTAAAACACCATCAGTTTTTTTCAAAGTAACTAGCCAATGCAAAAGCTAGATAGCCAGTTTCAAATGTGCTAACCTTTTTAAATTTTCTAAATGTTTACAAACCAGCTAATCGTATGAGTTTCATATGGAGAAAACAACACTTATTAACAATTTATGAGTTTTTTTTTAATCTAGTTATGAGATTTTTTTTTCCCAACCAAGAATCTATGAGATTTTTAGCGACAAAGTTTTAAGTGATTCAACAAGATTTCTTTTCACCAAATAATTGAAATTGATCAAATGAAAATTTATCAACCAACGTAATAAAGTGAATGCACACATCAACCCTCGTCTCTATCATACAGGCATCATCTGGAATCGACAAATTTCACAAGCCTTTAAGCTACGAGTGTCAATCATAAAGATGGCTGCTCAAACGATCATTGGTGGTACTGTTGACACATTTGCGATGGTTGTAATGTCTCATTATGTATCGACAATATTGGACCGGATTTACAAAGTCAAAAGTGTAGCAGTATTGGGTAAGGAGGTGGACATGAAATTTGTTGGGCTTCAGGAAGAGGTTAAGAAGAACCAAGAGATAACCATTGACATAGCCAACATGCTTAGGAGGAACCAAGAGCTTGGGCTCTTTACCCTCTACAAGGTGGAGAACCCTAGCTACTTGGGCCTCTTCTGCAGGCAGCCCAAATTTGAGGATTGAATGATTGCCTATAAGAACTAGGCTAATTGCTAGTTGTTGGGCTAGGCTAACTTTGTTGTTTTTTTTTTTTTTTGTTTCTATCTTGGGCTTTTGGACATTACATATTTAGACTTGTTTGGGTCTTGGGTTGTCTTTATTGTTGGATATTTGTTCAAAAAAAAAAAAAAAGTGAATGCACACATTTGGTGAAACCACATTCTCTATGACTGAGCTGAATAACAATAGAACACTTAGAAGATTTTAAAAATACAAATATGGAAAACCCGGTGAACAAGTATATAAAACATAAAACCAATTGTGAGGACAAAAACGTGGAAAAAAAAATCATCAACAAATACGATTAGCCCAATCTTGAACATACTATGTTACATCATTCCCATTATTAAAAACCCACCAAATTCTTGTAATTTTGATACTAGTGAATTTGCATAAGGACGTAACGGAAACCATACACATTATATCCACACTTTAAAAAACTAAGAGACTAAAGTTCAAGTGTAGAAATATTAAGCTATATTGCAAAACTTTGAACTATTTGCAAGCAACTTTCACAACAAGAGAAAAGGGAATTTAGGTATATGTAGAAAATATATATAAAAAGGGCAAAAATTCTATATGTAGTTGTTCAAGGAAACTTTTCTTAGTAAATAAAATAGAATAACAATGCACTCTAAGGCTCTTGCTTAGTTATGTACCATCCAACTGTTAAACTTTAAATATGTATATTACAACGGTCAGCATTTTAATGGTAAAAAAAACTTAAATGTAATCAACCACCAAACAATTAATCAAAATGGTAAAACGATCAAGTCTGATTGAGCACCAAAAAGTTAATCACAAAAATTGAATAATGACCCATTTTCTCTCTCTCTCTCTCTCTTTTTTTTTTTTTTTGGCTCCAAGATTTATAAGTCAATCATAGTAGAAATTATCTTATTCCTAAATATGTATTGATCTTCAAAAGAGTTCGTATTTACTTCAAATAACGTCCAATCTACTCTCTACTTTACTATCAAACTCTAAACTCTATACATAAAGTTAGGGAAAAAGATTATTTCAAAATTTTTTCTTCCTTGGTAGACTTTTTACTGCCCATACAATACTCAATCCTCCATAATACTTCTTGCTTAATATGCTTTAGGATCACCTCCATAGTTCTTTCCTTCCCTGAGAATAACCTGTGATTTCTCTCCTCCCATATGTGATACACTGTAGCAGCAATTGCAGCAAACAGTATCTTCCTATTCAGCTTCTGATTTTCCCACCATATCAACATTAAGTTCCTCCAGTCCTTCTGATCAACTGTCAGACCTGCAAACTCAGCCATCTTCCCACGTCCTTCAACAACTCAGCAGGATACTTACACTCAAAGAAGAGATGGCAGAGGTTTCTAATTGACTCTGACAGAAGATACATTCTAGATTATCTTTCAACAAATTTATTTTACAGATTCCATCATTAGTGAGCAATCTATTTTACCCAAACAACCATAAGCTGAAAGAATGTTTTGGCACATTATATCTTTCCCAGATAAAGACACTAATAGGTGGTGGGTTGTCGAAGCCCCCAAAATAAATTACCAACTTAAACTGTAGATAGGATAAGTCGGGTCGGTCCCACAGGGACGGGTTAAACTTCAAATAACCGGAAAATAAACAAGAATATAAGAGTTGGACAAACAAGGAAGAAAATTGCAGACTCACTTGCCTGAGTGACAAAGTCACTCACGCGAATGGACTCTGTAGAACTGAAAACAAACAAAGACAAATGAAACCTCACTCACGGGAGTGAGAATTCTGACTCAAGGGACTGACTCAACAAACTGGATATTCATTCTCTTTTCCCTATGTAATCAAGTTGTAATCTTGCACTCTTTTGGTATGAATTCATGCTCATTCAGGCACTTATATATCTCTAAGTCACTTCCGATTTTTTCTAGAGGTATCTTTATGAACTCAATTAAACTATTTTCCAATGATTAATCAAGTCATAAAGTCATTAAATTTTCAAGCCTTATATGAATGCTTATGCTAACCAAGTATATTTCTATGTCAATTAGAACCTTGGATTGTTACCTCCAAGTCATAAGTTGAAGCTAAATGATTCTGAACCTTGTTTACCCTTCCGGGATTCACTTAGTTCTTTGCACAATCAATCAAATGGCCAATTTAATCAAGAGGAAGATGAAAGTTTTAACGTCAAACATAAAATCATCCGAATACATTCACAAACTTAAACTACATAGGTTCCAGAGAATGAAATCTAATTAACTACACATATAAACTACAGAAAATACAAGAAAAGAAGGAAAGCATTGAGAAGAAGCAAATCTGGATGGCTGAGCAACAGGTCACTCGCCTAAGTGACAAAGGTCACTCAGGCGAGTGAGGTCGGTTATTCCTCTTTTGCTGCTACTGCACTTCTTCTTCCTTTGGAGTTTTCTCCCCTCTCCGGTCTCTTCTTCTCTCTCTGTTGTGTTTTGTGTGTTGTATATCCTCTGATGTCTCTGTTTTTCTGCTGGGAATGCAGTCTCCTTTATAGAGCTTGTTGTCGGTTCTTCTTCCAAGAGAGTCTCAACATGCTTGTGTATTTTTTATTAACCCCAATACATTGTGTCTTGAATCCGATTTTGACTGGCATTTTTCTCTTCTTCCAGCAGTGGTATCGGCAACAGCATTGATCAATGTGGGTGGTTGGTTCTTCATTCAAGGGGACAAGCATGCTCTTTAGTTTCGATTGTGGGACACCCTTATTAACTCCCAATATGTCTTGTGTCTTAGAGTTTCTTTCTGACCAACTCAGCCCTCATTTTAAATTGGAATCAGCAGCCCAATTATTGCTCCATAAACCCCCATTTTCAGCATTTGTTCACTCCGGTCCTCACCTATTTAGAAACACAAAACTAGCTAAGTAAAATGAACAAAGTCTAAGAAACACCCCTAATTTCTAACTAATTAAAGAGTAAAATTGCAATACTTTTATGTAACAATTTGACCGTTATCAATAGGCAATTGCTCTTTATTACCAATCAACCAATTATAGCTAGAAGTGAGAGTGTATTTACCAAAACCAAACCCCCATCAAATTCATTTTTAACCCTATCTTTCACATTTAGAATCCTCTTCCAATGCCAGCTGGAACTTTATTTTGGCTGGATTTGCCAGAAATCTTGCTCCTTTATAGAGTAAACTGCTCAAATGGTCCTTTATATTTGGCAAGAAATTTATTTTGGTCCTTTATATTTGACAAGAAATTTATTTTGGTCCTTTACATTAACAATTCACTGATTTGGTCCTTTACATATGTATTTTATACTAATTTAGTCCTTTTTACTTTTTTGACCTTTTACATTTGGAGGTTCTCGGTTTGACCATTTCTTGGTCAAGTCAACAGGGGCATTTTGGATAACTTTTAATTTTTAAATTTTTAAAAATAAAAAACCAAAATTGATTAAACTAATAATAAACATATTATTTTAATTTTATGATTAATTATTGAAAAATAAAAAAAATTAAAAGTCAAAATTCAAAATTATTTTTTCAGAATTTGAGTTATTATTTTTTCTGATTAATTTCATTAATTGCTTCTTACACCTCATCGTTTGCCCTCTCTCCACAGAATTGATTAAATTTCAAGAATATTAACAAACAATATCATCGCGGACCAAGAGGCTTCAGGTTCACGCAATCAACGGCAATCACACTCCAACTATGGAGACAAAAGCATTACAATTTACAACTTTGCCAAACTAATTTTTTTAAATGTTAGTGCAGAGGAGTTTTAATTAGAATTTTTAATGAAGGGAATAATTAAGAATGAATGATCATATCAATTTCGATTATGAAGATTGTAATGTTTAATACATATTATCTCATAGTTCTTGTTATATTTCCTAGAGCTTAGCGTATAATATTCATCTATATGCATCATGGTTGTTTTAATGATTTAATTTTTACTCCCTCCGTTCCATAATTATTGTCCAATTTTACTAAAATGAAAGATTTTATTTTTGGTCACACTTAACTATATTTTACCTTAAACAACCAGATATATCTCTACATAAGTAATTGTTTAACCACTAAGATTTTATGGATAATGGTTTTTACTAAGGATGTGTAACTTTATCCATAAAAAGTCAAATTGGACAATAATTTTGGGACAAAATTTTTTAGTCAAAATGGACAATAATTATGGGACGGAGGGAGTACATTTTAATGAATGACAAGTTATGAATTGACAAGTGTTAATCGAGTCCATTGATGGTGTAATTACATCACACGTGTCATTCCATCATGTCTCCTTTAACACATATGGGACTTGTGTAGTCCCTTCTGAGGACATCTGATTAAAATTGGAATGATATAGAGAAGATAAGTGCGGCCCTTGAGCAAGGATGACACGCGCAAAATCGAGAAATGGTCCAAATTTCTGTAGGTTGCAATGGGGAAAGGTAAGTTGGCCTTTTTGGCAGTGAGAAAAAGGGCCTTCACCGGCAATATGTGATGAATGTTAAACCTGACGTTGTGAGCCCCCATATGATAAAACACGCCACTGGCTTGAGTACCGAGTTTATTATTGATGTTGAAGGGGTAGTTTTTGTGCCCGAAGTTCCTATTGGAAGAACTACACAAAAGGTTGAAGTTTATGTTATCAAAATTTATTCCATAAGCAATGCGGAGCAAGCCCTACTTGTTAACATAGACGACGCTGCGTGAAGTGAAACTGAAATTGTGAAAGCTGATCAGGCTGGTGAACCTGTTATTCGTACTAATCAAGACACGCGTTTGAATAACAGGGTCCTGAACTTGCGCACACCTGCAAAAGAGGCAATATTCCGCCTTCATAATGAAGTTGGCATGTTTTTTGAGTAATATTTTGCGAGCTAAAGATCTTAGTGCACTACATACACTTAAGCTGATGCATGGTTCTAGTGAGGGGGGTTCGGCTGTTTTTAAGCTGGATTACATGGGGACACCAACTTGTCTAGCTCAGCCACCTCAGCTGCACAAACAAATGGCTATTTGTGCCGATTTCTACGACATAGGGCCTGTTTTTAGAGCTGAGCAATCACTCAGTCATAGACATTTGTGTGAGTTCGTAGGCCTTGACGTGGAAATGGAAATCAAGGAACAATATTCAGAGGTCATGGATGTTGTTGATGACTTGTTTGCCTCAATGTTCAATAGTATAAATAATCTTATTTTAAAAGCAGCTCCAGGCAAGTAACAAACAGGATCCATTCAAGACCTCGAAGTACTTGCCCAAGACTTTGCATAGTTGAAGAATGGATCAAAATGCTCGAGGAAGCTGGGTTTACTGTTGATCCTCTTGGTGATTTGAGCCCCGAAAATGATAGAAAGTTGGGGGAGCTTGTAAAGGAAAATTATGACACAGAGTTCTACATACTCCGCCGGTACCCTTTTACTGTCCGTCCTTTTTATACCATGCCATGTTATGATAATCCAACTTGTAACATCTCCTTTGATGTTTTCTTTAAATGGGAGGAAATTAATTCTGGAGCACAACGTATTCATGAGCCTCAGCTATTGAAAAAAGAGCTAGGGAATTAGGTATCGATGTCAAAATTCTATTTATATATATTGATGCATTCAGGTATAGGGCTCCACCTCATGGTGATTTTGGCGTTGGATTGGAACTGGTGGTTATGTTGTTTTGCACAATGAACAACAAACGCAAGATATCATTTTTCCTCTGTGATCCGAATCGCCTTGCATCTTGATCGAGGAATTCAAACTATTGGGTTTAACCTTGTTTTTAGTTTTCCGGTTACAAGAAAGAGATTCTTCTAGTGTAGGAGGTTTCGTTTCATAAAAAATTTCTACCATGTCTGAATCTTAGGTGAATAATGAACTGTTATAAGAAAGAAACCAAAAAGGAAAAAAAAAAAAAATAGGATAAGTGTATTTTTTGTCCGTGGCACTAATATTAAGATAAACTCTATCAATAAATACGTAATTTAGTTAAGTTTGTTGGCAAAAACAAAGATTTGGAAATGAACATTAGTGCTTTAAATTTCGTAGAGGGGGTGGTCTGTTGCCCTGAAATAGACTTGGACATATTTGTTCTTCTCACTTCTTTATTGGGAAACATTTTGGGCCTACCCTATTTGGGGCCCAATTTAAGAAATGGAAATATTCGCAAGTCGATGTTGAAGTTGTTATGTATGGAAAATTTGTTGCTATGCAATTCATCGCCACAGCTAAGATATTGTATAAAGAATTCTTCATTATTGACATAATTTTGATTAAAAAAATTGATTTCCATTTACCGAAAAAATGTAAAAGTAAATTAAATTAAATTAGTTGTTTAGTAGTTTAAAATGTTCAAAAAATCTATTTATATGTTTATAAAAATTGCGTACTATGTAAAAGTAAAACTTGTTGGAAATCACAGCATTTAAAAATAATAATAATAATAATAATAAGATAACGAAATTGTTTCCTGGACTGTTAGAACTTGATGTAGTGACCAAAAGTCTCATGCCCACGGAAATTTTGAAAACTGTTAGAATAAGCCAAATACTCCCTCCGTCCCATAATTATTGTCTAGTTTTACTAAAATAAAATATTTTATTTTTAGTCAAACTTAACTATATTTTACCTTGAACAACCGAACATACCCCTACATAAGTAATTGTTTAACCACAAAGATTTTATGGATAATGTTTTTTACTAAGGACAAATGTGTAACTTGATCCATAAAAAGTCAAATTGGATAATAATTTTGGGACAAAATTTTTTGGGCAAAGTAGATAATAATTATGGGACGGAGGGAGTATCATGTAATGGCAAGTATACGCTGATGTGATAAGATGTCATATATATCGAAACATATGGCTCTAACAGTTTACAAAAAGAGTTGAAGGTCTAAGGTTTGTTTTTCTTCACTATCCTTTCTAAGCTTAGGAGCACTTTGTACTTAGTTTCGTAGAAAATTCCCAAACTTGTAAAACCAACTCAAATCTCCCAATGATGCATGGAGAAATTTTTAAAAAAAAAAAAAAAAAAAAGTCAAAAGAAACGGGAATCAATAGTAATTATTGTTACGTATGATTTTTTGGTGGATTTCTCAACCGCACGTCAATATCATAAGAAAATTATGGTCCATCTTAAAATTGTTGATAGTCATTTTCAAAGCTTATTTGGTAAGTTTTGATTGGATTAGTTAGGGATTTTTTTGGATAAGATAGACATACGTGGTCCTTCTATATATATATATATATATATGTGTGTGTGTGTGTGTGTGTGTGTATTTTGGCCATAATATCTATTATACTGGTGTGTTGTTGTTGAAGCAAGGGACAATTCGCTAAAAGGCAAAGAAAGTGACTTTAGTGTGTCACTCAGCATAAATAAATGGCAAATTTTTTATTTTAATAAAAATATTTGGGTGATTGTTAAATACTCTCTCCGTCCCACAAAAATAATCCACATTAAGTTTTGAGTTTTGTACTGTTTTTAGTACAAATTTGAAAACTCAATGTGGACTATTTTTATGGGACGGAGGTAATATTATACAAGCATGCTTGAAATTTTGAGAACAATTTTGCCTAAACCATTTCTTCTTCATAAAGTAGATGCGTATAAGTGAGGGTAAAATGATACTCAACATCTAGCTTTATTTTTGTGTGAAAAATGACATCATATATGTGATTTTTTTGACAGCAACTTTTTTCATTTGCGAAAAGCATTTTTAGGCGTTTTTCCAACTATGCAATTGTCATCTTTCGCCAGTGCTCATTTCTTTTGGCGATCGTTTGAAGGTCAGCTTTGATAGTAACAGTGTATTAATAATCTCTGTCAATTGTGTATGATAGTATGACCACCACTTTGCATGTTTATAAAAATGTCTTCTCAAAGTACCCTTTTTATTAGTTTTGATTTTTTTCCGATGGTTGATATATTCTGAGTAAGGTGTTGATTGGTGAAAAGTTATGCATATTAATTATTGTCCAGTTTGAATAGTTACTTTTAGTATAATCCAAAATAAAACTAAAAAATCCAAATTAAACAATAATTTTGGGATAAAGTGAATAGTTGTTTATTTTTTGAAGTACAACAAAGTAATACATAAAAAATGAGACTAAAGGAATTTATATGTTCGTACACAAAAACTAACCGAGGGTAAGGGTGCAATGGACGATTATCCTTTCTTGGTGCAAGATTGATTTTAATTGTTTTCCAACACTTGAGCTGCATGATTCAAACATGATCTATTTTGCTTATTAAAAAAAATAACTGGGAGATATTTTAATTCATTATTATCGTATTTCGGTTGTCTATATGCGGTACATGTTTAAAATTATTTCAAAATTCAAAAAAAAAAACAAGAAAAAAATATATATAATCTATTTTCTACTGGTTAATACTCCCTCCGTCCCATAATTATTGTCCAGTTTTACTAAAATAAAAGATTTTATTTTTAGTCAAACTTAACTATATTTTATCTTAAACAACCGGATATACCCCTACACAAGTAATTATTTAACCACTAAGATTTTATGGATAATACTTTTTACTAAGGACAAATGTGTAACTTGATCCATAAAAAGTCAAATTGGACAATAATTTTGGAACAAAATTTTTTGGACAAAGTGGACAATAATTATGGGACGGAGGGAGTATTACTTACAATTAAGCTGCTAGCATGGGAATTTTTGGCATTGACAGCTAGCTAGCTAGACAATCAATCAGTCAAGACTATAAAAACAACCGTTTTGAAAGTAATATTCAAGAATGGTTCTTTCCATATTCAAAAGAATTTGGACGACGAAGAATATGATAAATAGCTCAATCGGGGAAAGCTCTCTCTTTTTACACTAACAAGGAAAATGTTATCTATAATGAAAACAAATACAATTAAGAAATACTCCCTCCGTCCCATAATTATTATCCAGTTTAGATTTTTATTTCTAGTTTAAATTGTACTAAAAGTGAAATCTCAAACTGGACAATAATTTTGGGACAGAGGGAGTACAAAATAATTAAATCAATAGTGATAAATACTCTCTCAGGCCTAACAAAATATTCCACTTTAATTATTGTGTTATTTTAGTTTAACAAAATAGACTATTATTCTTAGATGGGAGAATATATAATAATAACCTTTACATCTCCACAAAACTGTAAAATGATTATATTACTAAAATCGGATATGTCTATTGCGACTCGAATTCCTTGTAATCAATATTAATTTCTTGCTTCGACAAATTCTAGAATGACTTAATCGCGGTTCACTACTCCCATAAGAAAATAATTATATGATCTATGGTTTTGCCTATTTTAGTTTTTGAAAAATAAGTATATTTGTAATGTTTGCCTCCAACAATCCCATTACTGTAATTGCATGTAACCTGCAACGCAAAATGTTCCATCAATGTTTTTCTTTTTTAAAGAAAACTAATAATATAAAACTTATTGGCAATTTAGTACGCAGAAAAATGTTGGGCATCTTAAAAAAAAAAAATAAAGCATAACAAATGGGCAACCGTCGAGCTAGCTTATCATTTATCATATTTATTCTTAATTAAAAGCAAAAAAGAAATGTGGTTGGAGCATGCATTGTCGCGTCTCCTATCAGTGGATATTTTAATTTAATGTTTATCGGACACTTTGACTCCTTCTTTGTACCGAGGAAAAAAAAACCATCATAGTGAATGTTTCTTCCGTTCCAAATAATTGTCATATCTATTATTTTCTTTCAATAAAACAAACGTAAAAATTCTAGAATGTAGGGAGGACTAATGCGACTGCTTCCACATCTCAACACAAAATTTTGTTACTTTTCCTTCTTCCTTGGTCACAACATTGTCTACGTGCACTCCTCCAGGAGAAGATCATATTTTCATAACTAACTAATAATAACTAAAAAAATATTCATATCATCTCATAAATCATAAACTAGTTATGTCTCTAGATTAATTATTACTAGCAGTAACTGAATGAAAGAATTCGCTTGACCTTGTCACTTTAATATGTCATTACCTTTACCCATGTCATATGTAATTTTTAGTTATTTCTTTCGTTTCAAAATAATTAACCAATTTTTTAGATATATATAAATTAATATGTTCTAAATGACATACATATAAGGGGCATAGTTAAGCGATGGAGAAAATTAATGACTACGCAAACAGTGAAATGGTTATATTTGACAAGCGCATTTTTTGGTCCTTATTTGTGCATCATTATTCAACCGATTTCGGACACACATGTTAGACTGTTGTGGTGAACAGAGACATTTGGAGCAGTATCAATCTATTTGTTGACAAAGGAGACATCTTCCTTTATTAATAGCCGGAATTAATTTTCATGAGTCTTTGTTCTCTTTAGGCATGTCATGCAGGTCACCAAGAGCTGTACGTAGCGAGTTAGTTTGAAGTGTTGATAAATCATTCAATTCCTACAGTATTGAAACTGTTTTTAGAAAACGATATGACACAAGAGAAAAAAAAAATGTTATATTCACTCCTATTCTAAAATAATAAGCGATTTTTAGCCTTTTTGACTCGTGAGTTAATTAATTATTAGTAATAAACTTACATCGCATACTATAATGTATGATTATTCTTTCGAGTTCAAGAAATTCGTCTAATAATTTGCCCGAACAAGGGCATCCATGAGGCTTTTGTACGCTATTTTCTAGTGAAAGTTTGTAGTTTGACCAAACTTTCCTTCCTTCAAGAATATTTTAAACTAAGGGGAAATGGTTAAAATATTGATAATAAGAAAGTTAATTCAACTATACTCTTAACAATTATTAACGGATAGTTACTATTGAAGAAAATACTATTAATTGACTTCTAACTTATGTTATAATTTGAGTTTTAGTTCGTTTTTTCTTAAATTAAATCAAAGTTGTCTGCACTTAATTATCTATGCTTACATCACATAGTTGGAAAATCTCCAAACTCCAAAATCAGAGATAGTCCCTAGTAGCAACAGTCTAAGGGGCATAAAAGACCAGAATTTAGACCAAGTGATTTATTAGGAGACGGTTTTAAATATACTCCCTCTGTCCCAAAATTTTTGTCCAATTTGAGATTTCACTTTTAGTATAATTTGAACCAAAAAGAAATACTTAAATTGAACAATAATTATTGGTCGGAGGGAGTATTAGTTATTATAGATGAATTATTTCTAACGTCTAAAATGATCTATATTAGTATTATAGTTTAAGAGTACGTTGCATAAACTTTTTCAGATTTTTTCTTCCTTACTTACTATAGCTTTGTTTTTCCTTTTAGCTCTGCGTTTTAAACATGGACGCAAAATAGTCAGAAAAACTGGCATTTTGCTGTGTTCATGATGGGTGACTTCCAAGTTGTCCAGCCAAAAAAACCAATAACACTAAATGGTACGTTGTCTACAGATTGTCATTGTCACAATCACTTAGGTGTCACAAATTTACAACTATAGCCATTGATTACTTCATAACTAAATTTAGAACCAAACATATGTATTTTGCTGGCAATTCCAACCTAAACGGAGGAACTCGAACAACAAACAAACAGTACCCCTTAATAGATTGAATTGAGACGATGAAAAGACCACGACACCATCTTTTTAAGCCAAAAACAAATGGCATTGTCTCACGGTGAGTGCGTAGGAGGAGAGTCTAATCCAAGAAAATATATGAATATATATATATATATATATATATATATTAATATCCTGTTTAAAGTCGGGTGAAAATTAGTATGAACGTTATTCACTTATATTAAAATATTTCATACATATAATCAAAAAATGAAAATGGACCTGAAACTTGTTCATCCCATGAATCCCTCGATTATCAAAATTGTTTTTTTTTTTTTTTGAAATGGTGATTATCAAAATCGTAAGTCAAAAAAAAAAAAAGTTGGCATTTCTGAGACAGAAAAGTCAGGACTTTAATTTCATTCGTCACCTGATCTACGAATCCTTTTGCTAAGATGTATCAACACCAAAATTGCCTTATTAAGAAATGCTCTGTTTCGTTTAGTTCATTAAGATGATTTATTTAATTTGGTAATTTCAAATATTTGAATCTTTTATTTCGAAAATGTTTCAATTAAGATCATCTTAAACCTTAACTTATTATTCCAATCCTAAATTTGGAACAGGCATATACAAATCCACGTTTGATCTTCACATGTTTTCTGTTGCATTTGTCCAATGACCATTTGGTTCAGAACTTTCCCCCAAAAATAGTTTGTTGAACCAAAAGGAAACCAATCAATAAGAGTGATCAGTCCTGCCTATTGAATGCAATTCAATCAATGTCCAAATTACTCAATCATAATTATCCATGTGATTGATAAACATTTAGATCAGTAACTAAACTATGAGCAATTGCAATTTATTGAATCAACAGAAAACCAGTGAGGCGGTCATTTATATATTTTGGTTAACATAAGACTTCAAATCCGAGGAGCCGAAAAGGCTTCCTTTTTTTCTGTTTGAAAGGAAATTTTAAAAATGTGGAAAGCTAGCAAATCTTAAACGATGATTGTACTAATTAAAATATGTATTAAAGAATGAATTTATCGAATATGCTGATCATCCACTTCATCGCAATGATATTGAAACAATCGAGTATGACTTAAAGTGTTGCGCTACCTTTGTTTAACCTACCACTATTTGTCTGATTAAATAATTACGCAATCCATATAAAATAAGACGATAAAAACCTTTTTTATGTAGATGAATCCATTGCATATAAGAACTCTTAGGTAGTGAAATTCCAATTTTTTAAGTAACTATACAGTTGCAATTATCACTATAATTTTAGGGAAGTGCAAGTGTTGCAATCTAACGAAAACAAAGCAGAGACTGTTGCAACATGTGCATAAATTGTCACTTATTTTATCGTTGCGGTAAAAAAGTGACTATAGTAGGTTAATATGATAGACCGAGAAATTAGGTCGAGCATTACAACATCTTTTATGTCTAACAGATTAGCAACATATATACTTTGAAAGTTGCACACAACTTTTTCTATAAAAAAAAAAAAAAAAGGGTTAGATATTGATAAATTTAGTTATATTCACCTAACACACCAGTTAGATAGCCGCCCTTACCAGTGGACCGGACCATCATCGTCAATTGTCAGTAAACTGATTGAATTCTAGCCAAATTGCTAGAATTTAATCGAATTACGACCAATCAAATGGTGGTGGATGATAAAAATGGCGTTAGTTGCTTCTTAGGAAGTGATGAATAAATAAGAGGTTAATGGCTTTAAAGATATAAGCAAAATTCATCATGTGGGGAAAAAATCAATGAAATGGATTCCATAAATTGAGTGATCAATATACGCCCGATCGATCAACCTCTTTTCAAATACATATTTAAAGTTCTGGTAAAGTTGACAACTTTTTCAAAATTACTCCTGTTCCACCAAATTAAAAACAATTAAAATGCCGTAAATGACTGAAAAAAGTTAAGGAAGAAATGCAACTAGAGTAATTGGTACTCTTTCCGTCTCATAAAAATATTCCAGTTTAATAAAAAAATTTTGTCTCAAAAAAATAATCTAGTTTTTAAAAAGTCAAAATTAAAATAGATAAAATGACTTAACTGTCCTTTTTGATAAAAGATTCTCCCATTAATTTCCGGTCGCCTCTCCAAATCCGGCGTTGATCAGTTCAACGCGAATAGCGGTGGAAGAGTATGTTGTTAACCTCGGCGGCGCCGCCTCCTCCTCCTTCCATAGATATGGTGGATTTATACAGTAAGACAACTTAGAACTTCTTGTGTGTTAGGAATGATGGAATTCTACTTCTCTATTTCTAGATGATTCAATCTTTTGTTAGTTTTCCTCGATTGGAAAATGTTTATGTTGTGGCTTACTGGAAAAATTTGGGCAAACTCTCTTATGTTTGAAGGAAGATGGGTAGGGGATCGGGCCGAGTCCGCGACGTCGTTCTCCACTGACGACAAATCTGGTGACAACAACGCTTTGGCCAAACTTCTTAAATATGTGGAGCTCTTGTTGACAGAGAAATTATTGGCCGATGATTGAGGATTTCCGGTGACAGAGAAATTATTGGCCGGAATCCACTCGTTGGGGTTTGGAGAATTTGCTGTACATGTGATGGGGGACCTTTGGAGGGGTGGAATACTGAGCTCCCAGATTCTTCTTGGTTAATTATACTCGCCGGCGGCGGATGATGGTTTTGTGATTTGTTGGGAATTTGAGATGAAGAATTTGGGAAACCTACGGTTTTTTTTAAAAAAAAATTAGTGTGGGTTAAATTAATATTTGACAAGGGATAAAAACGGAAGTTCAACAAATAAAAATGTATTGTACCTTAATGGGTTAACTAAATTAAAAAAGTTGTATATTTTGAACCTGTACTATTTTTGTAGGACAGAGGGAGTATTTTCTTCCCAAGGTTCACATCGCTATTGAATCGCTCTCATGTTAGATGCACCCAAGATGAAATAAAGAGTGTTTAATGTTCGTTATATTAACTGTTGTTTCAGCCTCAAAATTATTGTCCAGTTTAAATTTTTACTTTTAGTTCAATTTGTAGTAAAAATAAAAATAGATTATTTTTTTGGGATGGAAGGAGTATAAAATAGACTTCTAGGATTCAAAGAGCATATATGCATCGATGTTCGAACTTTAAAGATTACTCAACTAACAAAAGGATTAGTTTTCCACAATCCCCAAATGTTTCTTTTGTGATCCATAACCAATGGTTTATTTTTAAAAAGAAAAAGCTGCCTACGAAGAAAAAGGAAAAATCTGAAAAATCATGATGATGACCCAACCAAAAACCCTAAGGATTTGCACAAATGAGATATTTATTTCCCACTAACAACAAGGATTATGTATCTAATAAATAAATTACGAGGTCTACATCGCTATGACTTTGTCATTCCTTCCCGCGCGAATCTCGCTCTCGATCTTATATTGTCCAAATGTTCACATATTTAAAATTGATTATTATTCTTCATATGAATATGGTTAATTATTGCAAAGTTAAACCCAAACATTGGTCAAAGGTTTTATAATACAGCTAGTGTCGTCCTGCCTCTTCATTCCCCACAATCATCGATCATCTCTTATCTTGTTTGCTATCGCCATTATACATGTAATGCAATCAGCATATAGTTTACAATTTTTTTAATATCTTTTCATCTTTTTAATTTAGAGAATTGATAAAGACGATAAAGAATTGTCTAATAGTATATGGCATGCATGAAAGGATGCAAAGATAATTTATAATGTATTACTCTTGAAAAACTAAATATGATCGTTTTTTTATTTTCGTTTTTGACTCAATGAATGAATTCAATGGATAATTTTCAATAATGATTTTCTTTGATTATTTCACCAATATTTATAGATCATCTTCTATCATTATTTCGCCATATTTTACATCATTTTCTAAGTATTTATTTGTAGTGCAACAAAAAGTCAATACGTATATAAAATGTCAAACTAATGTTTTAACTGTTGTAGTTACATCAATAATATATCAATTTCTCATCCAGTGAAAGCATGTTGTTGGGGAAACTCTGATGTTTCCTTCACTTGTGACATGATAAAAAGTCATTAGTATGGTGAGTTGAAAGTTATTGATCTTTCTAGTACGATTAGAATCTGACTCTATTATGTGATTCTGTCCTTTTACAATTCATCACATAACTACTACAAGATCTTTCTTCTTTTCTTTTTTTTTTTTCATGAGACACAATTTAACCTAACCACACTGGAGAAAAAAGGGGAAAAAAAAGAAAAGAAAAAAGGTTACACATGTCTAGCCTTAATGAAATTATTATTGAAATTCTGCCTTGAATGGTATATTTGACTTGATCAGTAATTCTTTCTGATCAATTATACTCAATCTTAATTAAATTTTATCTTTTTGGTTAAATGGAAAAGGAAATAATCTTCAAACATCAAACAAAATACATTGCTTGGAGGGAAACAAATATTATAACATGTTCAAACCATTAATTAATAATTTAAGTGGTGAGTTAACTAGACAAACTTAAACCTAGAACTAACTACTACCTTCAAAACTCAGTAATTTGATGCGTCTGTATATATTGCGTCACATCAGAGTTTAGCAACTCTAGAATCCAATTCCTCTCAGGTAGCTCTGGAATAGCTCGGATCACACCTCCATACACACTGCATATGTGTATATAAAAGAATCAGAAAAGTAAAGCATAATTGAAATCAACAAGATCAGAAATGGCAGAAAGAAGATTTGGTATGGAGAACTCAGAACCGACTCTAAAAGAAAACTCTCTCGATGAAAGTTATTATTATTATTTGAAAAACCTTGCCTTACAAAACGGTTTTACTAGTTTCTTATATACTATACTAACAAACTAACTTTCTAGTATTTACAATCAGATGACTGAACTGCCTAATATTTATAATTAAGGACAACCCAGCCAAAAACACAAATACCAACAGATCAAATGACCCTAGGATCGAATCCTGTTTGTGGAAGCACCATATATACAGACTCCTTCGTTTGATGAGTCTTTACTCCCCTCCCCCTCAAGATGAGCATTCCACAAGCTCATCTTGGATAGAAGAAAGGCAAAAACAGAAACTGAAAGTGCCTTAGTAAAGAAGTTAGCAAGCTGAGGAGAAGTAGAGACATGGAGAGGAAATAATAGCCCAGCTTTGTAATGATCATGAACAACGTGACAATCGATTTTGATGTGCTTCGTTCGTTCATGAAAGACAGGGTTGGTAGTAATCTCAAGGGCTATTTTACTGTCACAATATAAAGGAACCGTCAGAGAAGGTTGAACGCAAAATACTTTCAGAATGTATAGAATTCACTGAAGCTCCCTGGTGGCCACAGCCATAGCTCTTTACTCGGCTTCAGTGGAGGAACATGAAATGGTTCTTGCTTTTTGGTTTTCCAACTGATTAAGCTACTACCTAAGAAGACACAATAGCCTATCAAGGAATGACGACTAGTACGACAAGACCCCAATCTGAATCACAATATACTTGCAAGGTAAGATCAGCAGTAGAAGCATAATAAAGGCCACGATGAATACAACCCGAAAGGTAGTGCAGAACATGGAGAGCAGTTGCCCAGTGAGAGGAATGAGGCTTCTGGACGTACTGACTCACCTGTTGTACTGCGTAAGTGATGTCAGGCCAAGTATAATTCAAATATAATAGACGGCCAACTAACCTCCTAAACTGAACAGGATCAGGGTGGAGAGGAGTTTGATCTCGATCTTCTGAGACAAACTGTAAACCTGGGGGAAGAGGTGTATTTACTGCCTTACAATCCAGCATGCCAACAGAAGCAAGAAGGTCAGTAATATACTTGCCCAGACTGATAAAAATACCATAAGTAGAACATGCTATTTCCATGCCAAGAAAGTACTTAGCATGGACCAAATCCTTGATAGTAAACAGATCATGAAGATAAGCTTTAACACGGGCTATCTCAGAGTCAATAATCCCAGTGACTATCACGTCATCAACATAAACTAAGAGAAAAAGCTGATACTAAGGAGTAATATAGAAAAACAGGCAAGGATCATGATACGATTGCCTAAAATCAAAATTTGTTAACCTGTTGGAGAACTCCAAGTTCCACTGACGGGAAGCTAGCTTTAACCCGTACAAAGACTTCTTTAATCTGCAAATCTGACCAAGCTTGCCGTAGTGTAACCTAAGGGTGGCAACATGTACACTTCCTCTGCTAAGGAACCGCGACAGAACGCGTTATTGATATCAAGCTGGTGGACTGGACATTTCTTACAAGCAGCAATAGCAAACATCACGAACTGTTACAATTTTAGTCACTGGAGAAAACACTTCACAAAAATCCTCCCCTTCGATTTGAGTATAGCCCTTAGCCACAAGCCACACTTTGTATCTTTCCACAGACCATCAGCATTTCGCTTGATCTTGTATACCAACTTAGAACCAACAGCCTTCTTACCGACAAGTAACTGAGTCAATTCCCAGGTATAATTGATCTCGAGAGCCTCAAGCTCTTTATTCATGGTCTCTATCCATTTAAGTTTAGTTCTAGCCTAATTAAAAGTACTAGGTTCAGAAGTATCAGACACATTAGCAACAAAATTCTTATATGCACAAGAAGGAAGAAAAGAAGAATCAAGAGGTGGAGTTAAACAGACAAAGGTGGTTTCATAATCTTGCATCCAGGCAGGACGCTTCCTGTCACGAGTACTAACCCTAAGAAGCAGTGGATTAGAAGTAGAAGAACCAAGAGTAGATGATGTAGGAGAAACAGAAGGTGAAGATGAAGAATATGACTCAGTAGAATAATCAGAAGACAAAGGATTTAGGGGTGAAGAATCAAGGTTGTCAGAAAAGTGAGAAGGTGAAGTAGAAGTAGGAATAACAGGATCAGATGGAACACTATAAGAAAGTTGAATGACAGAAGAGTCATCAACATGAACAGAAGGAAATACTTGTTCATGAAAAGTGACATCCCGGGAAACCAAAATTTATTTAATGATGGGACATATATTTTATAGCATTTGCATGGGGATATCCTACAAAAAACACCCTCAAAAGATTTTGGATCGAATTTATCTCGACAAGGTCCTTTATTAAGTGCAAATACTCGACACCCAAAAGTTCGTAGAATTGACAAATCAGGAGGATATTGATAGAGAATTTCAAAGGGTACTTCCACTAAAAAAGAGAAGATGGAAGTCGATTGATTAAAAAAGTGGCTCTAAGTAGTGATTCCCCCCAAAACAGCTCAGGTAATTTTGAATGCAAGAGTAAAGATCTTGCAACCTGCAAAAGGTTGCGGTGCTTACACTCCACAACACCATTAATTTGTTGTGGAATATAGACACAAGACTTCTGATGGATTATTCCATGATCATTAAATAACTGAGAACAAGAATGATTGATGAATTCAGTTCCGTTGTCTGACCGGACAATCTTAACAGGTTTATTAAACTAAACTTGAATCATCTTTATGAACTGAGACAAAAGGATAGAAACTTGGCTTTTCTGCTGAAGTAAAATTGTCCATGTACTACGACTATAGTCATGCAAAAATTCAAAACACTGTGTGGTTTGTATTGAACTCAGAGGAAAAAGAAGTTTACACTGTTTTGATAAAGGGCATATTTCACAGTGTTCTAAAGCAACTTTACAGGTAGCCAAAGAAGTACAAAGTAAATTATTTGAGCTAGCAACATGCTGTAATACAGGATAGGAAGGATGTCCTTATTTGGAGTGCAACGTAACAGGAGAAACAGTAGCTGCACAAGCAATATTGGTTGAAGAAGTATCTGAAGCAGCATTGCAAGAAGCTCTAATATGAAGCATACAGGTAGCTTAGTATTGTTGAGATTGTATGATGGCTTGTGGTGTGAAAGATTGTTCATCCAGAACGTAAAGTTCTCGGATAACCCTACCAGCCGCAAGGACCTTCCTGGTACTAAGGTCCTGCAGTAGGCAAAAATCGGCAAAAAACATTAAAAAAAAAAAAATTATGTTTGAAATCTTGGCTAATTTTCGAACGGAAAGTAGATTATATTTAAAACCAGACACATGCAAACACGAAGAAAGTGTTACAGATTCAGAAAGTGTAACATCTCCAAAGTGAGAAACATATTTAACACTTCCATCAGGAAGTGGAATCGGCATAAGTTTATCAGATGAAATAATATGATGCATGAGTGTAAGACAAGTGCACATATGACCAGTTGCTCCTGTGTCCGTAACCCAAGCCCTAGGACTTATATAATCAGAAAAATCAGAACTAAGCTTAAGGAAAGTGTTGCTACCTGAAATGTCATGGAAATGAGCCATGTTCACCATCTGCTGATTGACAGGTTCTGCAATTTGCTTCCCCTTTGAAAGTCTCTCCAACTGTTGTTGTATAGCCAGGACCATAGAATGAAGCTGATCAGGATTTGCAGCTGTATCCTCCAGTGGAGAGTTAAGTACCTCTGAGTTGACCATGTTAGCAGAACCATACTTCTGAGAGTAGTCACTGATCTAGCAGAAATTGATGATGAACTCTTCTTAGAAGACCACCACTCTGGATACCCATTCAACTTGAAGCATCCATCTTTCAAGTGCCATGTTCCTTGACAAAAGTCACACTTCATATTGGCCTTATCAGTTGCAGTGAGCTTCAACTTAAAACAGTCAGTCTTCAAGTGTCCATTAGTCTTGCAGTAAGTACAAAATAAAGTCCCATTGCTTTGCTTAACCTGATTATTGTTACTAGGACGTGTCAGATTTCTCTTCCATTCGGGTATCTTAACCATCATTGCAACATTGTCATTGCCACTTGCTGCTATATTTGTGCTAACTTGCCAGTGTGATTCTGCTTTTAACAGGAGATGATAAACCTTCCCTTCTGATGGTAAAGGATCCATGAATAAAATCTGATTCTTCTCATGCGCATATATTTCGTTCAAGCCCATCAAAAACTCTATGGTCTTATCTTTAAGTTCCCTGACTGATAATAACTCCCCAACTTCCCCTGTAATCACAAGAGTAGGCCTTAATTGTTCATATTGATCCCAGAACTGCGATATTTTTCCATAATATTGTGACATAGTCATAGTTCCCTGCTTAATCAGTGCTAACTCTCGTTTAAGTTCAAACAATTGAGGTGCAATCGTGGTGCCATAACGCTGCTCTAACTGTTTCCATAAAGTTCTAGCATCACGCACAAAAGTAAACATAGTTGCAATCTCAGGTACAATCGAACTTTTAATCCAAGAACACACCATGCTATTTTCCCGATTCCACTTAATACATTTCAAAGTACCTTCTGGAGGCATAGGAAAACCTTCTACAAAACCTAGCTTCAATTTTGCCTCTAAAGCACGAATTATAGCATCTTTCCATACTAAGTAATTCTTCTCATTTAACAGAGTCGTAACCAAATGAGTACCTGGATTTTCAGATACATGAACATGCAGCTGCTCCTCAATGCTCATCTAGTTCTCTGCGGGTTGCCTCATCCATCACCGGTCTTCGAAGGATTGCTTCGTTCATGTTGAAATTAAGGAAAAAATTGTTGTTACTTGCTTTGCAAAAGAAAATCCCCAAATTCCTCGAACCCTAGACCTGACGAACTAATCGATCAATTTGATTTTATATTGGCAGCAAAATACAGAGCATGCCTAAACCTGCTCTGATACCATAAAAGAATCAAAAAAGTAAAGCATAATTGAAATCAACAAGATCAGAAATGGCAGAAAGAAGATTTGGTATGGAAAACTCAGAACGGACTCTGAAAGAAAACTCTATCGATGACAGTTATTATTATTATCTGAAAACCTTGCCTTACAAAACGGTTTTACAAGTTTCTTATATACTATACTAACAAACTAACTTTCTAGTATTTACAATCAGATGACTGAACTGCCTAATATTTATAATTAAGGACAATCCAGCCAAAAACACAAACACCAACAGATCAAGTGATCCCAGGATCGAATCCTGTTTGTGGGATCATCATGTATACAGACTCCTTCATTTGATGAGTCTTTAGTATATTGTGTCATTGTATAGTTAACAATTATTTATCGTAATCCAATGAATATTTTAGAGTAACTATGCGTCTTAAAATAATTCTTATAATTTTGTATAGATTATTGTAGAAAAATTGATAATAATAGTGAAACTCACAAACCAACAGCCACAAGAGTTTCGGACGACAATGCTAGAACTAGTCATCCCAGAGACACAATTGAAAGCTCAGTATGAATTAAGTTTTACCTTTACGGGTAAAAAATATATAATAATGTATAAAATGTCAATTGAACCCTAAACATAGAGGTACATCGTTAAAATAAATAAAAGACTTTATAACCAAAAAAAAAAAAAAAACACCTATCCAATCAAACAATTGCTCATTTCTTATACATGAAGGTTAACTGGGTGATGCCCCAAGAGAATTGTTCAAGAGTTTTTGAAATGAAACATTGGAAATTGGCAAGCTGAAAGGGATATTATTTTCATGTCAAAAAAGCAAAAGAACAGAGGAATTCAGGAGGGAATCCCAAAGAGACCTACTACTACTACCCCTTCTCTCTCCCAAATCCAAAATCCAACCCAACCCAGCAAAGGTGCAGAACAAAAGGCAAAGGGCCAAAGGCAAAAGGAAATGATTGCTTGAATGAAACCGGACCCACCCCCTCCCTCCTCCTCTCTCACCTTTGATAAATCTTTCCCCTTTCTAATAAGTCTCTCACAAAAAATTTTATTTTTTTGACTTGGGATTGGGACCTACCTTTGGCCACCATTGTCTTTATGGATTGAATGATAAAAAGAGCACCTCACGTGGATTCTGAACCAAAGGGTCTGTCCAGCCACAATAAAAAGAAAAATTCAGAAAAAAATAAATCCCCCCCAAAAAAGAAACTAAACTAATTCATTCCCTCCTCTTAATTTATCATTCACATTTCATAATTCCCCTCAACTAAATAATTCAGTAACACAAATAATCACACTTATTCTCATATTCGTGAGAATTATTAATCAATGACTTGAGCGTTTCTTGATTCACTTATTCAGTTGAAATAGTTAATTCTAATGTCTGAAACCTTCAAACGTAGTAATGAGAAAATAAAAAGAAATAAACATCACAATCATACTGCCCATTTCTTTTTATTTCCAAATTACTCCCCTTATCTAATTTCGTTGTCCCTTAAAGACATTTAAAAAAAAAAAAACCCAAAGCCTCCAATAAAAGCACTTATTTTTCTTTTTCCCCTTGTCAAAATTTTTTTGCTTTTTAAAGCTCAAGCTGTATAATTCCCACTCATTATCTTTGTTGCTTAAAGCTCCCTTATCCTTCATTTCCCTCTCTCTCTCTCTCTCTCTTTCCCTTTCTCTTTCCTTTCTCTCTTCCTACTCTCCATTGTTGAAACCAAACTCATCCAATGAGAAGGAAAAATCCAGGCAACAATCCACACACAGAAACATGGTATACTACTACTACTACTACTACTACTCATAACTAACTTACTTTTGATGGTAAATATTATTACTATTTTCACATTCTAGAGTATTCAAAACAAGAAAGAAAAAATATAAATTACTTAAATCTTCTTCTTCTAGCTAGCTAGCTAGCCCCCTACTCTTTCTTTTATCACTGTTTTTTTCTCCAAAAAAAAAAAGAAATTCATTTCTCAAAGTACAAAAGAAGGAGAAAAAGTAGTTTAAGTTAGCTTAGAGAGAAATATATATTAGTTATTTTCTTAGAAAAAAAGAGAAGAAAAGTGTTGTTAGTTTTGTAGGGTGTCATTTCTCATGTGATCATGGAAGGAGGTGATGATCATCATCTCCACCACCACCACCAACACCACCACCAATATCACCACCGTCCCAACTTTCCGTTCCAATTACTCGAGAAGAAACTCGAAGACGAATCCGCCTCGTGCTCCAGCTCCGGCGGCGGCGTCGGGTTTCCATCATTAGCCATCTCAACGTCAGTCACACCGGATAACAATAACAACAACAACAACCCATTATCAGCAAGATCCACGACGACAACGTCATCCTCTCTTCAAATCTCATCATCCTCGGCTTCCGCAGCCGCGGCGGCCGAGCCATCGTCGAAGAAGCCGCCACCGAAGCGTACTTCGACCAAAGACCGGCACACGAAAGTCGACGGCCGCGGCCGAAGGATACGCATGCCGGCGCTTTGTGCCGCTAGGGTTTTCCAGCTAACTCGGGAATTAGGCCACAAGTCCGACGGCGAAACTATCGAATGGCTTCTCCAGCAAGCTGAGCCGGCCGTTATAGCCGCCACGGGGACAGGTACGATACCGGCAAACTTCACGTCGTTAAATATTTCCTTGAGAAGTTCCGGCTCCAGCATGTCCGTGCCTTCCCAACTCCGATCAACTTACTTCAACCCAAATTTCTCGCTGCCGCAACGGAGAAGTCTTTTTCCGGGAATCGGGTTGTCTCCGGAAAGTCCTTCCACGACTTTGCTGAATTTTCAGTCCGGGAATTTGAACTTAAACCCTAGTTTGATGCATCAAGCTAAGCAGGAACTCAGGGAAAATACGCTCGACTTGACGGAGGCCGCCGGCGGGGAGGAAAGCCCGTTAGGGAGGAAAAGAAGACCGGAGCCGGAATTACAACTTACACAGCAACAACATGAGCAGCAACAATCACATCATCATCACCAGCAGTTAGGGAATTATTTGGTGCAGAGTAGTACCGGGGCGATGCCGGCGAGCCACGCTTCGATCCCGGCGAATTTTTGGATGGTGCAAGCGAATTCCGGCAACCAAGTTATGGGAGGAGGTGATCCGGTGTGGACATTTCCGAACGTGAATAATAGTGCTGCTGCTTTGTATAGAGGTACCATGTCAAGTGGGCTCCATTTTATGAATTTTCCTACACCGGTGGCGCTTTTGCCTAGTCAGCAACTCGGCCAGGGTAGTAATATTGGCGGCGGCGGTGGAGGCAGCGGCGGTGGCGGTGGCGGAGGAGGTGGCGGGGGGACGGTTTTAGGAGATCCACAACTGGGAATGGGAGTGTTTGCTGGGCTAAACCCGTACCGGTCGGGTGGTGGCGGTGGCGGTAGTGGCGGGGGCGTGGCAGAATCTCCGGGAAGTGGGTCCCACTCGCACCACGGCGGCGGGGGAGATGATCGGCACGACAATACAAGTCACCATTCCATTCATAGAGAATGATTCTTCTTCTTGGTCATCATCATCATCACCATTTCTCTTCATGTGTAGTTTGATTTGTAACACACGTGAGGTTTGATTAATTTGGCGCTCCAAAAAATTTGATTTTTTTTTAATCTTTTATTTTTGGGCTTTTTTTTCCCTCCTCCTCCATCTAATTTGTTTTCCCAATTTTTTTGTGTGATTAAATATGAGAGATTTAGGGTTTGCAAAAAAAAGAAGGCAATATTCTAACCGGTGGTCTTGGTGGTTCTTATTTTTTTGTTTATCCAAAAGTGTCATTTGGATTTGAGTTAAGTAACACAATATCTTATGACCATTGTTTTTTTTTGGCAATTCCTTGTTCATCAACAAACATATTTGTACATGTAATATTGATTAATTTATAATGGCTTCTTTCTTTCTTTCTTTTCGCATGATATAAAGTATCAATTGAAACTTGGATTAATAACTTCTGATTTCTCCATTCTAAAATGATTATCTTGGCTGTTTTATTAAATTCCATAATTATTTCTGAGCGAAGAGAAGAGAGCATTATTTTCGTTAATTTACGGTAGTTAATCTTATTCAGTCAAAGTGACAGCTAGAGTAGTCTTACAAGCTATGACCATTCTTAATTTTCCATCTGAGAATGTTTTTGGATTGAAGAAGAGTTTAACTTGGACTAATAATAGTAAAGTTATCTTATATTCTCCACTTTCAAATCTTCTTTCTCCAAGATTCACTGTGCATGTTGCATAGCTAGCATGCATTTCCCATTTTTACGTCTTCAACTCCAAAACTTGAGGATTTGGTAGAGGCTCCACGTCTCTTTCATTCCTATTTTCATATCCGCCCTCAAGTTCAAATCACTACTCTCATATCAGAAATAGATTTTTTTTTTTTTTTTTTTTGCAACTTTGTATTGTGTTTGTTCAAGAAACATGATTTTATTTTGAAACGAACAATATATTTCATTCCAATTGGGAAGTTAGATGGCTTTTGAGTGTAATGTGACAATGTAATTTTGTTCGGTTATACACTTTTCAATTACAACATCAGTTATATAGAAACTTATTGGTAGATGTTAAATATGAGAATGACTAAAAAGTAAAAGGCTCTCTTATTAAAAAAGAGTTCAAAACCTAAATGATATAAGTTCAAATCATGCTTAGACTTTTACTTGAGACTCCCTAAGTATTGTTGCTCTTGAATAATGAGGGAAACAGATACTTTGATCCTGATTCTCTTATACATGAGAGTGTCTGACATTTACAAATCGGCTTACTTAAAAAAACCCACAACAACACTCATGTATTGTAGATACGAGGGGTAAAAAAGAAAGGTTTTATCAATATGTAGGAGAGGAGTCGAAGAGACTCTGATTTTCCTAGTGATTCTACATCTGCCATGAAATTTCAAGTATGTAGCTTCCAATTTCCATCATTTATGATTAAAGAGTGGTTTTTTTAATTTATTTTTAAATGTTAGTAATTCTTTTTATTTTTTCTTTTTATTTTTTGCATTTGTAGAGAGATGGGCCTTAGTAACAGAACTGGGTGGGGGCCCATACCTTATCAGCTCCAGGTGTTGGCTCAGGTGGCGAGGCCCACATGCTGGTAATTGCCTAAACCAATGTACAAATACTTACAATATTATCACAGACAAACAGGTGGATCATTCCTCCTTTTCTTTTTCTTTCCTTTTCTCTCTCTCTTTTATTTAATTTTACAAAAAAAAAAAAAAAAAAAAAAATTAAAAAGAGCAAAGCTGGCACTATAAAAGATCAGTGGTGGGTGTTCTTGGCCCTACCTCGAACATGGCCCACCATCTCATTGATCTGGACCGTTCAATAGAAGTTTAATGCGGGTCCGGTTTGTCATAGGGCTCACTGAATGATTAGTTCTCGGCTATGGAGAAATGTGTAGAGTTTAATCAAAGCGGTTGTGGTGGAGTGAAAGAGACTCCTACACCCTTAATCATAGATCGATGTTCTAAATAGTTTGGCCAACTGTCTCACCGATCGAGGTGCCTACAATTCAGCGAGTGGGATTAGTCACTGCTCTCAACGGTATATACCCTGCAAATATGCAAAAAAAAAGAAAAAGTGTAGAATCTATTAATGTTTCTCCTAAATTAATATATAATTATCTAGTTTGAATTTTCATTTTTAATATGAATTATAATAAAAATGAAAAATTAGGGGATACATAGTGCTCTAGTCCTTAGTATTCGCGAGTTGTTGAAGAGATCATAGTTTGAAGCATGTTTATCAATAAGTTAAATTCGTGATAGATTGCTTAGCAGAAGTTGCTTCTCGAAATCGAAGAGAATTACAACACTTGCATGTCTTGCCGATTGAAGTTATATTGGTGTGGTTGAACACGATGTTATTGGTGTTTCTTACCTCGTAACATTTTAGTTTCTTATCATTAGGTTTCGGCCTTTTTTATTTTACCAAATAAATTTCAATTATTTTGGGACAAAGAAAATTGAGGAACGTAAACAGTATAATAGAGAAAGTTTAACTGAGTCACGCATTAGGGTTTCATTTTTCCTTGACTAATATCAGTCGAATCTCACTTTAGACATCAAGTAGCCTTGGAAGCCTGATCAACAGTTCCATCTTGTTAAGTGTTTACAATTCAATAAGAAATTCTCAGTAGATTAATACATAGTAGAGAATGTTTATTAGTAAAAAGCTAAAATTAGTGAAGCTAGAAAATTGAATGAGTGATGTGTTGAATAATCCATTCCTCTCATGATTAAGTTAAGTTGATCACATTTTTTAGACGATGGAAGTATTGTTTTATTCTAGATTTTTTTTTTTGGATACAATCATGGCCTCATGGGAGATTATACATTTTTATATTAATGTTTTGTCATTCTCTCTTATTTTACTGAACCGGTTTATTATTATTATCATATCCTATTCACATCAAAAGAATTTTTAGTTGGCAAATCTAATAATGATGTAGTAGCTTCTTCTTCTTCTTGGGCTGTCACAGAATGTATAATCATCATCCTTTTGTCTCTGGAATGTCCTTTATAATTAACAATAACTAAAAAAATACTACTTACAAATGGAAGGATATGAATGCAAATAGTGATAAGATAAAATATTTTCTTTAATGGGATTAAGTATGTATATGTGGTAGAAAATAAGAATTTTGATTGCTCCAGAAAGATATACAACACATCTGTCACATCATCCCAAAAAGAACACAAAATTTTAATACTTTTTTTTTTTTTAAAACAAATATGTCATTTGGTTATGGGATGGAATCCCATAAGATCGGAATGAATCCGATTTGATGATGCAATTGCAAGTGGGTATATAAAAAAAATGGGACTCTTTTGTACGTCTTTGGTAATTTTTAGCAATTTGAGGAAGAAAAAATTGCATAGATTCTGTGTTCTTAGATTAGATGCGCTTCCGTCCTGGGAGTCCTTCCCAAAAGTTGTCAGGACTCAGGACACTTAATCAATGATGATGATGTTAGCACAAAAATATAAAAAACACATGTTTGTTTTTTCCTTAATAGGATTATTGATTTGGACTATGTAATATATCATCAGTAGTTAATTAGTGTTTGCATGAGTTCTATAATTTAATTTTGTGCTTTTTTTTTTTTTTCTTTGGGCAACTTCATGTATCCAGATGACAATTTTTTGTAAGCATTTTTTTCTTTTGCACATGTCGTTTAATTTAGTTAGAGATCATCAAGGGCTTTATTGTTTTAGACCCCTGTGTGGTCGGTCTTCTTTCTCTTGACAAAATGTATCATCTACTACTAGTTTCAGCTTTGCTAGTGTTCTTTGAAGTGATAAACAAAGATAACTAAAACTTAATTATCACCTCTTGATCTAGAGGATTGGTTACTGCTAAATTTGACTAATGCTTTAGATTTCAAGACTGATGGGTGGGAGACGGTTTTTGGCGTTGCTGCTTGGAGGATTTGGATTGCTTGCAATCGAAGGATTTTTCAGGGAGACGTGGTGAACGGTGCGGGTGTTATCAAGGAAGTGGAAAGGTGGAGTAGTTCTGTGCCGGCAGCAATTGCTGGTGAAAGGAGGATTGGTGGTTTTGGAGTTTGTCGTGAGAAGGTCTGGGTGCGGTGGAATTTCCCGCCGGAGAACTGGGTGAAGGTGAATACGGATGGTATATTTATTCCGATTTCTGGAATGACAAGTGTTAGGGGTGTAGTTAGAGATCACTGTGGTTGGTGGATTGAGGGATTTATTATGAATATCGGGTATAGCTCTATCACGGGAGCAGAATTATGAGATCTTTATCAAGGATTCAATTTGGCTTGGGAGTTAGGATTTCGGAATGTGATTGCTGAATCTGACAGTTTGAGTGTGGTCTCGATGGTTTGAGAAGAGGAAGTGGATGCTGAAATACATACGGTTTTAGTCTGTAGTATCCGGCAACTCCTGAACATGCAATGGAACATTCGATTGGCTCGTGTTTACAAAGAGGCTAATTTTGTGGTGGATTGTTTGGCGGAAGTGGCTTCATGGAGTCCGGGTGGTTTTCGAAGGTTATTGGTCCTGCCGTTGGAGGTACGAGAATGGCTTCAACATGATCTTGTCGGGGTCGCATATCCAAGGCAAGTCGTAATTTCTTGTAACTCGGCTACGACCTCTCTTATTGTACCAAGAAAAAAAAACTTAATTTCTCTGAAAAAGTAATAGATTTAATATAGCGACTGATGTATCAATCACTAATTAAGGGTATAGTGTGATGATAGAATTTTGACAATAAGTTATAATCACACACTAACCACTAAGAAGTGACTATGAACTCATTGTTTCAATAGAGTAAATTCCATAGTAGGATATTTACATCATAACAAAATACTATATTACTTAATTTTATTAATTAATTAATGTTAGTCTATTCTTGTTGAAAACCGTAGTTTCAATTCCTCTCGACAATGAAAATTTTCCCATTAGATTGTTACTCACTTCTTCTTCTTTCGTTTTTCTTTCTTTTCTTCTTAATTATTGAACTTGCTTCTTTTATTTATCTGAAAAAACTAATCTCGCGGAGACATTGAGACATTGTATGTGACGATATTACTTGAATAGAAATCCCCTCCAAACGCGTAATGTTAAATAATTTTTTTTTAAAATATTACTTTCGTGTCGACGAACTGTATAGAAAGCCCCTCCAGATGTTTTCTTCATCATTATGTGTATGTTTTTCCTTTTCCCTTTTTCTAGTAATTTTGTTTTCCCCAACCAAATAGGCAAATATTAATCGTAATTCTACTCATTTTTCAGGTGGCATGATCAAGAAAAGAGGCTTTAATTGCCTCCAAATCCATGCACTTCAAAAAGACCTAAAAAAAGAAAATCAAGAGTGATGAAACCAAAGGAAAAGAAGAAGCACTCATGGTGTTGAGCAGAGAGACTACTTGAAATCTACCCAAATATGTGGTGTGACCTTGATCAGAGTAATACCAATAAAACAGTTGGCATTCTCAAGTGGTTGGAAATGGATTGAACAAAAATATCATCACTTTTTTCCCCTTACTATTATGGTAGCTTTTAATATGATATTTTTATTTTATATTTTTTCTTTTTGTTATTGATAGATTGGTGTAAACACTCAATAGAACCATAATTTCTTCTTCTTGTTTTAATGTCGAAAATCAAAACAAACTGAATTGTACGAAAATAGCACATGGGTTGAAGCCAAATGGTACAACAAAAGTGGTCCCAATTCGAGAAAATCTTATGAACCCCAAATAGTAGTTTGATTTAGACTACCCCAAAAAAACCTTTTCCCCAAATCAATATAGTTTCAAAAGAAATGAGTTTTTTTTTTTTTTTTCCGGAAGGTAAACCAACAAGTCGGCAACCTATTTGGAAGCAAAAAAACCCCCTCAAATCTTGCCAAATTTGGCCCTATCAACAACCCACTAATCCCCCCATTTGAGGTTGCTAATTAAATGACGTTGATACTTAGAAAAGTTTGTTTTTGGTGTTAGATCATGGAAACCATGATGATAGAGATTGTATTTTTTGACATCGTGACATTTCTTAGTGACCAATGTATCAAAATTGTTATCGTCGTACGAGTGACCCTGCAAATGTAAATATATATGAGTTTTGCCAAAGATGTAACCCTATTTCACTTTGAATGGTTCATACTATGCTTTTTTATTTTTTTTTTCCTTCTTACTTTTAAGGTAAAGTTAGTTAGATCCCATTGTACACCACCATTTAATTATAATACTATTTCTGATTCTTATTATAAGTTATTTTGATTTGTCCTATGTTTCATCTAGTATCTTTTTTTCAATTACTAGTTCTTTTTTTTTTTGTCGCGCACCAAATCTTATATTTAATTTTTTTTTATAATAGCTTGAAATATACGTTAATTTTTTTATGATATAAACTTAAAGATAAACCAAGGCTTTATTCAAAATAATAGCAATAAGCAGAAATAAAATAAAGGCTTGATGTGAGAGTGAAAATTTATTTGGAGACATCATTTTGAGTTTTTGTATAAAACCCGGCTCGATAATCATCTACAACTGTAGGAAATAATAACGAAAAAAATGGAGCATCACCATCTGATTATTGGACGCCGGATCTACACCATCGCCACCATCAGGAACCGAAAAAAAAAAAAATCAAGATCAGTTATTCTTCCTTCCGAGAGATTGACCGTCGCCACCATTGCACAACAATTGAATTTTGAACCCAAGAAGATAATTTAATTTCAAAGGGATGGGAAAATGGAGGTGACAAAAGATTAGATTGGCATTTGGGGCGGGGGAAGATTTGTGGGGAAGGAAGGGATGGAGAGCGTACAAAAAAATTGACAGTAAAAATAGGCAAAAAAAATGACATCGAGTAGTAAACGTCGTCGTTTAGTCTACCACATTAATTAGTTTATTTCTCTCGGCTAATGACATATTTGGTCGGCAAAAAAAGAAAAATAACTTTATTAATTGAGCATAGTAGTATTGTTTTAAATTGGTGTTGTTATTTTAATATATTAGCCAATCAAAGGCTCAATTTAAAATTGATGATGTCATGTAAACTAATGGACCAATCAGATTGCTCAATTTAATTTCTGACCAATTACATTCAAGATTCTAAACTCACAAGAGACATTTACTTGTGTACAGAAAAGTATTTTTTAATAATTAGGAGAACACAATTAATATGAAAATATATTTTTAAAAATTTTTATTAAATAAAAAAATATATTATGTGAAACTTAGAACAAATCAAAATGTCCTATAATAAAGATCAGAGGGAGTAATTCTTTTCATTATAATAGGTCGCATACCCATGAGATCAATAATCAATTACTATATTAAAATTACAATTTCTATCACCTCGTTCCCCCTCCCCACAAAAAAAAAAAAAAAACCACCCAAAAAAGAAAGGAAAAAAAAAATTTTTTTTTTCCCCCTTATGCTAGTCTTTCATCAACTCTCTATACATAAATCAATGATGAGATTAGAGTACTATCTAATTTAGTTAGTTTTCTTTTCGTTTTCCTTTCTCTGAGCAATATGTTTTTGAGTATATATATTGATTGACCCGGCCCAGCATGCATGCTCCACACGAGGCATGCACATAAGAGATATGCCCTACACCACTTGAGCATATATCTATACACACATTTGAGAAAGGCTCCTCAGCTGGGGCTCCAATTGAATCCATTTTCTGTTGTCTGACAAAAGAAAGGAGTGATATAGCTGTTAGTACTCCACCAGCAAGCACGATTTGCAGGGGGCACGTTTATACTGTCTCAATTAATTTGCTGTAAATTTAACATATGGTCTTTTAGACTTATTTCCCGTATGGCGACTTCATCGGCTAGCTAGCTAGCTGGTTCAAGACAAATTAATTTTGCAATGGATTATATCACGTTTTGCCTCGCGACTTCTTGTATAAATTATCTTATTGGTAACCAAAGTGGTTGTAGTGGAGTGGAAGGGACTTTTCCACCATTAACTATAGGTCGAGAATTTAAACCTCGTCATGGGTATGGAGCAACCTTAAATACTTTGGCCAACTGTTCCACCCATCGAGGTGCTTACAATTCAACGAAAGCGGTTACTCACTGTTACCGCCGGTGGAAACTCGGCAAATATGCAAAAAAAAATCTTATTTGTTAATTAAGATTAGGTAAACTCGTGACTTAATAATGACAATCTAGAAATAATCTGTCACAGTAATGTAATAACGTAGTTTCATGTGTCAAGCCTTCTCAGAATTTCACATACGTGGTGAAATTCCAAAGGATTTTTTTTTTTGACAGTATAATTATTTGTTATCATAGCTGATCAATGAACGATAAGTCAATTTGGTTTCAGTGATAAGACAAAGACATGTGTATGAAAATGAAGAATTGTACTCAACTTTGTATGTGTAACTTGCATTAATTAGGTTTGTCAAGTTGCATGTCACTATCCTATATATGATAACAACTTATGTGGGAGCAACTGTACTATGTCAATTGAGATAGTTAGAGACATTAAACAAAATCAAAATACAATTTTGAGGGGTCATAGCCTGAGTGTAAGAGATCAATTGGTATGATTTAAGGAAAATATTAGTAAAATGTATGTTGGCTTGGACCAAATCACCAATTTTTAGTGCTTCTACCATGCCCAATGAGCGGGCCACTGTGCATTAGGACTAAACAGGTGTTACTATATATTAAACGATGGTGCCTTAATTTGATACTTATTGTTCATGAAGTCAAATGTGGATTGACGTTATAGGAATAGGATTAAATATACTGATACTTTGATTGTTTTTCTTAATGATAATTTACAACATTATAAGGTTGAAAAACACATATTCTCTTGTTTTATAAATATTCATGAGTTAACACCGATAAAACAACGGTATTGTAGGAGGATTAGTAATCATATTTGTTCAATGGTGACTGACATTATAATAATTATTAAAATTCGTAAGCTTACACTTTTCCCTTTTTCCTTATCTCCTTTTTATGTCGTTGTTTTATACTTTTTCTATCGAAAAAAATAATTTATATCGAATTTTAGAATTTGTGGAAAAAATAGTATGAAATTTTCAAACTCAACATGAATTTTTTTGTTTTTGGACAAAGGAAAAATTAATCAATCCGATTAATTTTCTTTTGAATAAATCAATTCGAATAGTTAGTTCCACATTTTACTTTCTCTACAGATACGTTTCTTCAAAAATCTTCGATCAAACTGATCCTGGCAAGAGAAATTGCATTCTCGATCTGTAATTTTTTACTTTTCTTTCGGATAATCTGTTCATTTTCTTTTTCTCTTTTTCTTTTTTTGCGTTATCAAACGAAAAAAACTCTAAAACACAGAAATGTCTGGAATTTGTGACTGGTAGTTTAATCTTTGCTATAGTGGATTTGTTCATTTTACTCTTTGCATCATGTGAAGATGGGATTCTATCTACTAGTCAACGATTCAATGGAAATATCTAGGCCTCGACACGAATCCAGATCTCATGTTTAAATTATCATCGTTCTGAAAAAAATACTAATAATCGTAACAAGAAAAATCCTCATTTAGTGGTCATATTATATAATGACTACGTGATATTGGTCATTAGAGGCACTGTTAGTAACAGGACCAATGGTGGTCATAAATTTTGGTCACTGTCATTGGCTTTATTGGCGAAACCTATATAGTGGCCAAGAAATCGTAGCAAATTGTGGGGTGGCAAGCATTCACGTCTAGATGACCAACCTTAGTTACCATTTTTTTGACGACTTTTTGCCATCGTCACTACAAAAGCCATAATTGAAATATATTGTGACATTACTAGCCGTCACTAACCTATTTTAAGTGTAATGACCATGAAAAGTCATCACTATATATTCTATATTATATATTATTAATGACGACAATTTGTCTTTTTATTGACCACTTGACTTGGTCATTAACACTCCATTTTCTTGTAGTGAGAAAAGAATCGACATTATGTAATATTAATGATACAATATGTAATATTAGTGAGAAAAGAATCGACATTTTCTTGTACTTTGGTGTCATAAGCATACAATATGTAATATTAATGATTAAAAGTTTGTTACTATAGTTTGCTTTCTTGAAAAAAAAAAAAATTATTCTGCACGAATATGGATTGGTACAAATATTATTCTATACTGTGCAAGCTTCAGGAAACTATTTAACTGGTTGATGAATTAGTACAACTATTATTCTATATGAATTAATAAAATTTATATCACTACTCTTCTCAGCAACTTTCGTGTTAAAAATTGTGCACTCTCGTTTGCCATATTCTAAAATGTGTTTAATTATTTTTACTTGTAAGTTTAACCAATCAATTTACATTTTCCATATTTTCGTAGACTTGTGTACTTGTTGACATTAGTGACCCGGTAAGAAAATTAATGTACAAAAGTTTAACAGATTAAAAAAAGTATTTTCGACTTATTCAGGCCGACGAGTTACCGGCCTAGTAAAATTAAAGTTAGAAAAAAACTGAAGTAAACTTTCTAATCCAAATTAGTGAGGTCAACTAAGTCCGGCAATCGAGTCGACATATATGGTAAGGTAAAGGTTTTTAAAAAGTCTTTGCGTCTTGCTTGTTGATACTTAGTCTGAGAAGTCGACCTAGAAAATGTTTATGCTAAAAGAAAAAAAACACATTGACTTACACGGCGATCTTCAGTAGCCCGACAAGAAATTCTATAACAAGTAAAAACTTAGGCAAAAGAAACTGTTGAAGACTAAAAGTTACTACAACAAAGTCAATCACAATGGCATTTCGTCAATTCCTCACGAACAATATTTTTTTCGATCTAGTTGGATTAAGCAACTCACCAACAATAAATTGCCGGCTCAAACGTTGAGTTAACACAAGTCCGATCATTTCTTTTGTTAGGTTACAAAATAAAATAGTTGGAAATCACTAAACAAATAGAAATAATAACCAAAATGCTGCTAAGAATTTCTTGATTAAAAGTTTGATATGATATTCCACTAAACTTTGGTATAGTAAAAATCATTTTCATGATTTTTGAACATGATTAGTTAAAATCATAATTCTATTCTAAAAGCCGAGACCATTTTGGTTTTGTAGCGGAACCGTTGAAAATACAATAATAAGTATTTAAAACATATACTATATACTTGAACATATTTTTTCATAAACATTTAAAACAACTCCGAAGTAACATTTAGTAAGTACAAAATAATTTATTCATACTACAATACACTCCCCTACATATTAATTTTAATGAATTACATCCCATCATGATTAATTATATTTTCATAATTTTCCCTTTTTTGTTAGTGAAGAAGAATAATGCAAATGTTGTCAATATGAAACAACAATAATAATCTGACTAGTTTAAAAGTTGAATTATTATTTTTTTTTGGAGAAAAAGGAATACGTTTTTGTAATCATTTCAATTCTTTTTTGCATTTTTAATAAGTTAATTGCAAATATTTTATTTACATTATAATTTTTCCATGACCACAACTAAATCCGGGCCGGAACCGAAACCATAACTATACGGTCATACCCATCTAGAACCGGTTCGGTTAATTAACTGACTTATCTTCAATTCTTCCTTTCAAAGTCCGTCCATTCCCGGAGTTTTCTTTCCCACTCTCAAATCTCCGTTCTTGCGAGAAATTTCACAAACCCATAAAAAGTTTTTGATTTGCACTCCTGAATTCCGAAAAGGGTTGGCTGGTTTTTAGTTGTTGTTCCACAGGAAAAGAAGAAAATGCTGATGATAGCTCAATCCACCATTTTTCCTGCTTTAAAGCTACCGGACTCACCACTGCGACTTCCGAATCCAATTCTGAGTCCAACCCACGATTCTCGTATCTCAGCTTCATTTCAGTGGCCATGGTTTCATCCCAAGCCCAGACTTCCGAAGAATTTATCTTATCAGGTTCAAAATCCCTTTTCATGTGCTTTAATTTTTTTTATTACAGCTTTGGGTTACAGGTGTTGTATTCTTCTTTGGTTTGAAATCATATTGATATTGTTATGAGTTCATTTTTATATGCTCTGCCCCGTTTGGTATGGAAACGATATTTGTTGAGTTTCGGTCATTAGCTAGAGTTTTGTGAAAGAATATTGCTGTTGATTAATTAGAGTACTAGTAACTAGGACAGTATGATGCATTCTGGCCAATTTGCTACCAATTTCGGATGTAAACTCGCAACTTCTGACGTTGTTTTGGGGCCACTTGATATCAATTTGTATGTACATTTGTTTTTAAGTCCATTTTTGATAGTGGTGATCTAATTTTTAAACAGAAATTCGACATTATATTTAAGTCTGCATGGAGATATGGAGAAGGGAAATAACTAAATGAACTAAGTAAAACATATACAAGTGCTTTTCAGATTCTGTGGGGAATATGTTTAGATGTACCTGGTTTGGTTTCGGAGAAGGAAAACGATTTTCAAGCTGATTTTTTCTTTGTTTCTTCTCGTATGTTCCATAAACGGGGCTACTTCATCTTGATCACAATATTTGAATGTTGTACATTACTGATACTCCAGTATCTACAATCAACATTGAGATTTCCAGTTCATTGTTACTAGTCATAACCTCTTGTAGTTAGTTACTAACTTGTTGTTCTATTCTAACCATCACAGATATTTGGAAAGGAACTGAGAAATATTTTGATGTCACCTTTACCGGGAGTAGAAGGTAACTTTCTACATATATCTCTTCTGAAAAGATTTTTTATTATTTATTGTCTGCTTGTTTTGCTGTTATAATCATGGAGTTTATCAAGAAACCCAGAGAACATAATTCGAAGAAATATGCGAAAATTAAGAAATAAATGATTAAGAAAGCATAAATGTTGTCTTTTTTTTTTTTTTTATTTTTTTTAAAAAAAACTTTTTGAATCATCCTCCACAAAGGTCCGCTGTGAGATTGATCTTTGTTTTTGTTATTGCAAATACTGATTTTATGCTTGCCTAGAATCTTTACATCCTCTAAGATTACTCAGACTGTTATATTTCAAGAAGCAAACCTGTTTTCCGGAGTTACATAAACTGTTATTTTTCTTTATAATAATCTGATTGCAAGTATTAAGAGTACCTCCATATAGTTTCTGTTTCATAGTTGTCGAACACTGGCCTCACACAATTCCACGTTGATTTTGGCTTGGCCATTGAACAACCACTCATCAGATTATATCTGGAGAGAATGTTTGAGTGGCTGGACTGGACGTAAAAGTGCTTTTAAAATGAGAAGATGCAAAACTGAAGGATTATTGATGGTTCAGAAGATATGTGACTGATTCCTGTCATGTAACAGAGAAGAGAAGGCTGATAAAGCTCAGGAGTTCCCTTCTTGCGTCATCTTATGAAACTGAGAGTAATCACCCACTTGAAGCCTGCCATCATCAAAATTATGACTCAGTGGCTAAATCATCAAATTCAACGTCAGTAATGGAGAAAAGGAAGAAAAGAAGGGTCTTTTTTTTGGACGTCAATCCTCTTTGCTACAAGGGCAGCTCTCCCAACTTACAATCTTTTGCTCATTGGGTTTCCCTTTTGTTCTCCGAAGTTAGCCGCTCCGACCCCGTCATTGCTGTAATTTATCAAATCACTCTGTTACATGTTGCCAATTTATTTCTTGTGTTGGGATTCTGTCAGGTATTCAGTATGCTGGAATATATAATCCTATCTGTTACTTAAAAAATCCCTTCTTGGAATTGCTTAAGTCAGTCAATTATAGTGATGGGAGTGACAAACTCCTTATGAACATGTTTTTTTCAGTTGTATCTTGGTTATCTTGTTTTGTGCTGGTTGTTTTCTTCACGCTGCTAAGGAGAATTGATTTATGGAATGTTTAATTTCCGCTTGTGTGAGTATAGCATATCGAATTTCTGCTCCTGTTTCACTCATCCAAGAGTGGAATAGTTCGAGGGAATAGTTGCATATCGTCCACGTTAATTGTCCCTATGTTAGATATGGTTATAACTTAGAATACCTAAATAAATGATCTTTTAGTTTAGTTTTTAGAAAAAAAAAAAAAAGCATTCTGGGATATGGTCTCATGTAACCTTGGGATATTCTGAAAGATAACAGAATGAAGGTTATAAGGTCAGTACGTTGTATGCTCTGCGATGCTGTACTTGCCTTACTTGTTAATGCGTCTGTTATCTCTCTTTTTGCTTCACTCGTTACTTCTGGGGTGCAAAGAGAAGGCACATATGTGACTAGAATAAAGAAACAAAAGCAGGGGAGTTATTGGGTTTTTGAAAAGATTTGTAAATTCTGCATTTCTTAGATATAAATTTGAGGAAGAAAAGGAAAGGAATACTGCTAAACGCCTTAGGCTGTTATATCTTTATCCTATAAACATCTTTTATTTTTGGTAGGTAAGATTAACTAATAGGAAAGGGTCCAATTTGATCAAAACCATGAGTGGATGGCTTATTGCTCATTCGCCCCAGCGAGGTTACTGAAAATTTTTAATTACACAGGAGAATAGGAGATGTTGATTGTAATTAAGCCTTTCTTGGGCATGAATGTTATACACAGCTAGTTTCTTTCTGTTTCTTCGAACATGTATGAAAGCTTGGGTTTTTGAAACGATGCTTTTCCTTCTTCTGTTCCTTCTCTTGGTAGACATATGCGATATAAGTAACTTGTCTATTTACTTTTTGATACAATACACTTCATTTGGGATAATGATATAGGATCAACTTGTGAATGTTAAGCCTCAAGATTTCAGTGTGTAGAACTCCAGATTATTTTAGTTATCTGTTGATTGACCTCAAATAATTAGTGTGTGACACTTGTAGGTGTTAAAAAGTGTAAATTGATCTGATCATGGGGAATGAATTGGTGAATTGGAAATATATGTGTTTGGATTGCTGCATTAAAAAGGCAGGTACACTGATCACTGATGTACCAATTAATTGAATGTTTATTCATTTGTAGAGTTAAGTATGTTCAGTTGATTCACATCAGGTGATTGGATTGGATGTTTATTGGCGTGGGTGGTAAAGAATTCGGTAGGAGGATTTTCCCTAGAAGACGGCTAGGGAGAACGTTTCACTTTATATTTTTCTGTCACTTAATATTTTAGGAAACTTAACTAGTAAATCCAAGATGCACCTACTGTAAAGTACATATTTGGAAATGATATTTTCTATCATGGGGAATCCTTCCTGAGAATAGAAAAAGTGACATATCATTTTTGTTAAGGACTAGCTACTTAACACAGGAAAACTGATGTCCTGATGAGCAGTCACAAGTGTGAGTTTCAGCTGAATAACAAAATGCATATGGAGTATGTTATTAGGTTTGATGGTCGAAGAACATTTTCAATATTTGGAAGATTAAAAGAGATGGTAATTGTGTATGGAATTAGGTGGAGGTTAAAATTCTGTGGTGTGCATTTTGCGAATCCATAAGTCTCTCCACTTTTGATCTCTATTTACTTATTGTATTTTGGTTAAAAATTTATTGCCGTCTTTCCAGGTCATCTTGTGCTTGAACTAATATTTGTCACAGGTTGTGGATGGGGAAAGAGGCAATGAGTACCGCAGACATATCTTGCCATCATATAAAGCAAACAGGAGGAAATTTTCTGCTTTACAAAGAGATTCCAAGAGTAGTGTTGAGAGGACACATAAACTTGTCTTTGATGTTCTTCATGATTGCAATGTGCCTGTAAGTTGATTTCTCTATTCATTGCCTTCGGTAACTGGTTCGATTTATGCCAGTTCCACTTTAAAACTAACCATTGCAAACCCTAAATGAGACAGTTATCTTAATATGAGATGTCCATCATAAATTATGGCCTTGTCTAAATGCTTTAAAGTATTGAACACATTGATTACTTTGTTTAGGATACTGATGATTTATGCTTGATGAGCCATCATTCCTGTCAATTGCATGATGGCACGTTGTGTATCATCTGCTTTTTAGTCGAGGTTATTGGAATGATTTATTTGTGAACATAGTACGGGAAAGATGATGTGCGAAGAAAGTGACCTTTCTGATGAAGAAATATGCAATAGAGTGACGACATGTTTTCTGTCTATTTTTTGGCCTTTAAGTTACAATGTATTTCTTTGTTTGTGTGGCACAAAGATGTGCATATATCAGAAAGAAATAGACACGTGCCTTAAAAGGTTTAACTTGAATTTATGACCATTCTAATTGCTAGTACCACTTTAAAATAAAATGAATTGGCATTTCATGTTTTGTCATTGGCAGTTCTTTGTCATTAAGGTAAAACCTTGTGTGTGGAGTTGTCTGTTTCATAAAGGAGTTAGACTATGGGGAGGAATTGAGTACTAATTCTATGATCATCTAGTCAAACAATCTAAACGAAACTGGCTATGACATGCTTATTTGCTACCTTATTACATGGCAAGGTATTGTAACTTTGAAGTCAGTGAACTGTCTTATGAAAAGGTTGCTGTGATTATGTTTTCTTTCCTATGATTGCATTTTCACCTTGATACATGACTGAGTAAATATTCTCAAGGTTTGTACGCACTTGTAAGCAGTGCTTTGCTGTTAATATCTGCCACGTTGACCACTATATGCTGCAACCTGAATTTTCTCTACCAGCTGTGTTATTTTTTTTTCAGTCAGATGGTGTCAATTCAAGCCAATCAGAATCGGAATGTGTACATTATTGTACATACTGTGAATGTCTAACTTCAATTGCAAATCATTTGCAGGTGGTGAAAATCGAGGCTCATGAAGCTGATGATGTTGTAGCAACACTTGTGGGCCAAGTATTGTCTCGAGGATACCAAGCTGTCATTGCATCTCCTGACAAAGATTTTAAGCAATTGATTTCTGAAGATGTGCAAATAGTTTTGCCTATTCAGGAGCTTGATAGGTGGTCATTTTACACCCTGAACAACTACATATCTCAGTATGGTTGCGATCCGGTCTCTGATTTGAGTATGAGTGAGTATCTGAACCCTCTGTAAGTGAAGTTTGATTGTAGCAAAATATCAATCGGGGAGCATGAGGATAATACTTCAAATCACCTGTCTAGCTTGGAAGTAAATATTTGAGTGCTTACCTTTTCTGTTTCCAAGTATGTTTTGAAGAAAACGAAGTGTGGGCTTATGTCGTAATCGATGTACAGCAACATAGTCTTGCATTAGTTTGTCCATGATGAATGTCTTTCTCATGTCATCGTTTTGTGCCGTGCCACCCTACATTTCCACTAGTTTGTTGGTTTGTTTTTCTAACGTTTCCTTGCCAAACTTACAATCAATTTTTTTCTTATAACAAATAAAATGCCTATTAAGTTGCAGTTATGATGTCATTTAAGTAATCCACTTCCAGCGCATGTTAGATATTCCTTGGAAACTGATAGCAAGTTCCCAATCTAAATTGCCCATAGTTACATTTATATCCTGCTTTATTAGTGTATGGTAAAAGTTACTTGGAACTGTTCCATCACAATTATCTTAGAATCGCATTATCTTATATTTGCTCATTATGATCATCCTGGAGTTGTTGGAACTTAATCCTGTGTTACTTGTACACTTTTGTTTATTCAGAAACATATAATTAATCTGGCTTGACGTCAGCAACTTTCATTCTCTTTGTCGTGAAAATGTTCGGCAGATCTGTTGTAACGCAGCTTTGAATGACTCTGGCAATAGATAAGTCTTTTGCACTTGCCCCTATCTTTTTTAGAAATACCTGCAAATTTATACATTGTACAGATTTTTTTGACTCTAATTGTGCCAGTGCAATCATAAATCTTCTCAAAGGATAAAATGAGAGGATTTCTTTTTTTTAAAAAAAAAAAAAAAAATTGGATGTCCCTGATGAGTATCGAACCCTCAACCTCCCGATAATAACCATCCCCTATCCGAAATCCCCTAAACACCCCACCAACCCTCCCACCCCAAATGAGAGGATTACATATTTTGTTTCTAATGAAGAATTTTAATCAGTCATAAGTTCCACCTGTTATTCAAAGCATTTTCTTAATATTTTGCTAGTTCCACCTGCATAAAGATAAAATGCTTGTCTATAGATTGTTTATTTGTTATGTACTTCTTTCAAATGTTTGTATTTCTTGTGAATTTACCTTTCTCTTTCAGAGAATGTTGTCAATGTGAAAGTCATAGAGGGTTTGTTCTCTGGAAAGTAATGTTTCTTTCTACTTCTATTGAAGGCCCATATAAACCCACTTGTGATTCCACCTCAAAACCAATTGGCAATGAGGGGAGTAGCACATGGGACTTATATGGTGGTTTTCAATTGTTTCATTCTTTCCACGGGGGACCAGGGAACATGAGGCCATTTTTATTCATTTTAACATCTTCCCTTCTTGTTCTTTATTTCTGTTAAAATCAGAGAGTTTACCATGAAAATGAATGAAAGATTTCTGCTGAAAAAGGAACTGAGATTTTTGTTGAAAAGAGTTGTGTTCTCCTTGTTGGAGAGCCATCTTTATATATAGGAAATGTATTAGCACAACATACAGATAGATACAGATCTAAATCTAACCATATTCTATCTTTGAAATTTTAACATTTACAGCTAAATTACAAAAACTAAGACAATGAAATCTGCCAACTGTAATCTGTAAATCTTAGAAGATTTGCTGATTCTGTTGACAATTTCCATCACCCTCTCTCCTTCTCAAAATAACCTTCATTAGGCAATTACTTGACAGGATGCTTCTTGGGCGATGAAGTTGATGGTGTTCCTGGAATTCAAAAGTTTTTTCCTGGTTTTGGTCGAAAGACTGTGGTAAAACTCTTAAAGAAACATGGCTCTCTGCAAGACTTGCTTAATGCTGCTGCTGTAAGAACTGTTGCCAAACCATATGCCCAAGATGCCCTCATAAAGTATGCTGATGAACTGAGAAGAAACTACGAAGTACTTTCTCTGAAGAGGTAAGCTGTGCCTTTTTACACCTCCTTTATTAATGACTTGGATTTTCCTTCGGCAATCTTATGTTTTCATGTTGATTTTGACGAATTATCACAGGGATGTTGACGTACAAATTCAAGAGCCTTGGCTGTTTGAAAGAGATCCTCACAATGATTCAGTTTCAATATCAAAGTTCATCAGCTTAGTGAGAAAAACGGAGACCTTCAATTGGCGAAGAGAGTCTTGTTTGAAGGGTTAAACTTCCAAGTGGATGCTGAAGTCTCTAAAAGGTTGGAGCACTTGTCACTGATCACTTTTGTTTAACATTCTTCTCATATCTAATTCATTGCTTAATATTATTATTGCTGTTCGAGATAAAAATTCTATGCATAGTTCACTGTTTAAAAACTCCATGGTTCGATGAGGTTGCAAAATCTGTTGTGTTCTTGCTGTTATGCACTTACGAAAAAGTGTTGAATATATAACTATGATTTTTTTATTTTCTTTATTAATATTTTTTTTAGTATTTCCAAGGCACTATTGCTATTAATCTGCTTGTTAAATAATGAACATCTCAGAGAGTGGTGCAATTAGCCTGAAGTGTGGTATGGTATAGGACACTGTAAATTAGTTAAAGGGAGGATGCACCCTACCACTCAACCACACCCTGGCTTCATAATGGGTTCATTTGGATATGAGACGACAGTGGTGGGATGGCCAAACAGGGATAAGTTGAGCAAAATTCAGATGGCAATTATTATTTACTACTACTACTTTATTATGGTATGGGACCGGGCGTGGCTTTGGTTAACTGACTTATCTTCAGTTCTTCCTTTAAGTCATTCCCAGGTTTTTTATCCAACTTTCAAATCTCAATTCTTGCAATAAATTTCACAAACTCATTAAAAGTTTTTTATTTACACTCCTTAATATCGAAAAGGGCTGGCTGGTTGTTAGTTGTTACAGAGGAAAAGAAGAAAAGCTTGATGATAGTTCAGTCCACCATTTTTCCAGCTTTAAAGCTAACGACCTTGTTGCTGAGACTTCAGAATCCTATTCTAAGTGCAACCCATAATTCTCGTTTCTCAGCTTCATTTCAGTGGCCCAACTTCTTTTTTCCAAAGAAGTTCTCTTATCAGGCTAACAAACCCTTTTTGCAAGCTTTATTTTTTATTACTGTTTTGGGTTGTTGGAGTTGTCTTCTTCTTTGGTTCCCTCTGATACTGAATTTTGTTTTTTTTTTTGTGAGTTTCTTTGCTTTCTCTATTTGGTATATAAGTCATGCTTGTAGAGTTCCCTCATTTGATTTAACTCTGTAAAATATTGCCGTCGGTAAAATGGGCCACTTGTAATTGTGATTGTTGGATGCATTCTGTCTACTTTGATACCAACTACTTGTGTAAAATCCCAAATCCTAACATTGTTGTAGCGGTACTTTTGCTTTTATGTCCATTTTTGGCTGTGGTAATCTAAATTTTCAGCAGAAATTCAACTTGACATTCAAGTCCTCATTTCATGGAGACAAGGAGAAGGGAAAGTAGCAGCGAACTAAGTAAAACAGATAAAGGTGCTTTTTTGGGTTCTTTGGGGGAGAGGGGAGAGGGAGTATGTTTAGAAGCATTCAGGTTTCAGAGAAGGATAACAATTTTCGATCTGATTTTTTTCTTTGTTTCTTCTCTTATTTTCCATACCTGGGGCTACTTAATCTTGATCACAATATCTAACTGTTGATGCCGCATAATAGATACTCCAGTACCTACAGTCAACATTGAGATTTTAGTTTAAGGGCAGTAGTCTTAACCACTTGTAGTTAGTATCTTTTTATTCTATGCAAGCCATCACACATATTTGGAAAGGAACTAAAAAGTATTTCAATTTCACTTTTAACAAGAGCTGAAGGTAACTTTCTATATTTGTTCTGAAGTGATTTTTGAGTTTGATGATTGTATTGTCTGCTTGTTTTATTTGTTACTTATCATGTAGTTTATCAAAATACCCAGAGAACACAATTTGGAGCAATGTACAAAAGTATAAACAGATGACTTGGAAGATGTAGTTGTATCTTTTTATGACTTTTGGAATCATCCTCCCAAAGAAGCACTTTGGGGTTTATCTTTGTTCTTGTTATTGCTAATATTGATCCTACGCTGGCCTTGATTTTTTACATCCTCTTAGATTACTCAGACTCTGTTATATTTCTAGAAGAAAACCCACGTTAGGAGTTTTACAAACTGTTACTTAATTTTGTTTTCCTTTTAATATTCCGGGTACAAGTGTTAAGAGTGCCTCCATATAGCTTCTATCCGTAGTTGTCAAATCAAGTTATACTGGCCTCACAATACCACCTTGATTTTGCCTCGGCCATCTATCAACCACTCATCAGATTTTAACTTGAGAAATTGCTTTGAGTGGCTTGAGTGGACACAAATATGCTAGAAAATGAGAAGTAGATGGAGAACTGCAGGATTAATGGACAGTTCGGAAGATCTGTGTGTATAATTTTCTGTCATGTAACAGAAAACAGTGGGCTGAATGTTTAGCAGGGAACTAGTTATGGTGGATATGGAAAGAAGATGGCTTTTGATGATGAATTAGTGGATACTTTAGTTGAATCGGTTAAGGAAATAGTACTTTAATGAACCAGAAGTAATGGTTATAGGTAACCCTTTATTGAATGTTTGAAGAAATGTTGCTGTAGGCTTTACCATATTTAGATTTTGATCTGTTGAAAGTACTGGTAAGTGGTAAAAAGGTTCATCCTAAACTATCTGTAACTTTACATTAACATAGTTACATTTTTGACCAATCGCCTTTAAGAGTCTTGATACATACTTTTGATAGAGCTTAATTTGAGAGAAACCATTGTCACTTCAAATTTCAGATTGCAAGTAGCAAACCAACAATTATCCTCAGAAGCTGAGGGTCAAAAACTTCTGTGACTTCATTCCCCTTTCCTGAAACATTGTGGAATTGGCTTTAAGCGTCCTGTGAAGTTTTTTTTGGTAAATGTTAGTTCGACTGAAAAACTGTTTTGGGGGAACTTTCTAATATATGAAGGACAAATAGGCATCTATCCATGGAAACTTTGGCACAAAAAGTTTTCTTGGTGGGTTTTCCAGATAAGGGAACCAAAACTTTGGAAATGTGAACGATCAAAAGAACGTTGCAAAACTAGGCGGAGCTTTTACTTGAAGATCACTCTCTCTTCTAGTAATTCTTTTTCTGACTGTATTTTCAGCTTTTTGTCGGAAAGCTTTGAAGTGAATCTCTATAATATCTGCTTGGCCATTTAATTAATTATTCATACGCTAGTGATGTCAAAGGTGCCTCCAGATTTACCTATTCTCTCTTCATCTTTTCTTAAGAATCGAATGACTTAGTAGTTATATAAAGATAATCATCAAATTGTTTATAGGATCCTGCTTCAACATTTTCAAGGTTAGTTGAAGAAGGGGTAAGTCTTGCGGGAAAGAACTCCGTTTATGTCTCCTGCTTCTGCAGTGGAGTAATATTTTGGTTAGCTTCTGAACAAGTCACACTCGACAGTGAGACTGTCACAATAAATGAAGTGAGATTCCTTCAAAAGAAATATCACAAATGCACTTGTAACAGTTAAAGCATACTTTATCCCTTCTATCTTATATTCTCAACATATGTTCTTATAAATTTCAGGAGCAAGGAGCAGAGACACTAAACTAGTTCAGTAGAGCTATTTGAATGTGGAGCTGTAATGCTGAGAAGGAAATTTTATGCCGCTGCTACAAAAATATCTGCTTTAGGCCATCAACAAATGGGATGATGATGACCAGGACCGTGCTCAAGTATGAAATCTCATCTCTTTTCTGCATTCCTTTTTTTTTTTGGTAAAATCTTTTCGGCATTCCTACATTCACTTAAACATTTTCTAGGAATTTTCTCTTTAAAAGAAGTTGTTCTGTAAATAAGACATTTGTTTTGCTGCAACTTTGAATAGGTTTATAATGCACTTGGAATCAGTTATGTACATGATTAAAAGCTAGACAAAGGGAATAGGACTTGCAGTTTGAGAAGGCAGTAAAACTTCATCTAGGTTATGTAACAGCTTGGAACAACCTTGGTGACAACTAAGAAGAGGATTTTAACTCAACCCTAAAGGCAATAGAAGAGGGTCTGCTTTGATCCAAACAATAACGTTACTCGTCCCGGGTGCAAGGCATTGAAGAGTAGAATAAAAGTGTACGAAGGAGTTGAGATCAATCAAGAAGAGTTGATTCTAGGGAGCATTGCTCTGCAATGAATGTATGTAAGAGGTTCATAATCACATTATTATTAACCTGGCAGTTAACCGAACACAGTTTTGATGAAAGGACGAGACTTATTCTTAAAATGTTCCAAATGGCCATATGAACAGAATGGACTGCGAGATTCAGGAAGATATATTGGTCGTTGTGAATTGCAAAGGGAACCTCCTTTCTTTTTCTGTGTGTTAATGGGGTTGATTTGACTGAAATATCAATTTTTCCTTGTAGTCCCTTAAGTTTTTGTCTTTTGTATTTTACACCTCAAAACTTCTTTAGTTTTGAAGTCAGACTATCAGAGCCCAAATCGCTAGCCCACTCGGGGAAGACAAAAGCTTTCGCAGCATTTTCTGATTCGATAAATGGTCTGCTGCCTCCTTATTGATCTTCCTTCATTCTTATAGTCCTTTAATACATCTCTAATCACCCTTCCAAAAGAATCATAAGACGTAACATGAAGCAAAATCTACCCTAAAATACTACACAAATCTACTTTAAAACACCACACAAATGATCGGAAGTAAAATGACAAATCACGATACCTGTCAACTCATCGATGAATGGTGACATACTATTGCGATGAAGTATAGTTAAGGTTTTTTTTTTTTTTTCCTCTATCTCATAATAATTATCTTATTTATTATACGAAGAAAGTAACATAGTCAAATTTGTAGTGAAAACTCAAATATTTGTGGCATCAACCTTGCGCAATTTGTAAATAGAGAATCAATGCATTTTGTTTGGAGTTAATTGTGTCATGGAATTGATATGAAGTATATAAAGCTAGGAAGAATAATGCGATACTAAAGAAAACATCAAATTATTACAAACAAACTCCCCTGTCCCCAAAAAAAAAAACAGAAAAAAAAATTTAATTTGAGTTTTGAGATTTGACTAGTTATATGTTTTAATGTTTTCATATTATTCTAAAAAAATAGTTACCGTTAGTACAAAATTTCCAAACTCTTTTAATATAAATCTAAAAATTCGATGTAAAGTATTTTAAATACAAATTTCAAAATTCAATCGAAAATTTTTGTTTTTTTGTTTTGTTGAACAGAGAAAGTACGTTTAACTCGTCGCCTTTATTAATTTAATTATATCGTCTTGCATTTTAGTATGGGATTACATCTTAGTATGCTTTTAGTGCTTTATTAGACTTAGAATTTTCCTTCTAGAATTTTAAATTTTTAAGTTAGGATACGATATCTTCAAAATTCTTTATAAAACCGCAAAATCTTTTTTAACTTGTTAAATAAATTGCTAAAGAAATTCACCATTTGCTAAAGAAGCAAAATTACATATTATCAACGACTCAACTGAAAAGCATTAATAATTGTGCAAATGAAAACAATAAATAATTCGGCATAAACAAAAAAGAAGGAAAGAATTACGTACACACATAAGTAAATCGGAATTATATTAGGAAATGATAATTCTATCATGTTTTTAATCGACCAAATGAAAATTCATAATTTTAATTTTTACGAAAAATACCAAACAGCACATAATTAGTGAAGGTTGGATTATTACTTTCTGTAAAGAGTAAAGGCGGTTAGAAGTGTTCTTCAATTAACCACTCCTTAAAACAAAACAGGGAAGCCATTAATGAACACAAAATTCTGTCCGAACTCTTCTTCTAATCTTCCGTTAATCCCAAGTATACAATGCCCAGAGTGAGAAATTGGCAGGCTATTTCCAATCCAGTTCCTGCTTTAATTATATGGTTGATTTCAGCTCTGACTTTCTACATTCTGTTTCAAATGGCGCTCCGTAATTCAACCCCTTCTTCTTCTACAGGTGATTTAGTTTGGTGTAGTCTCAGTTAAATTCTGCATTGTAAAATTCTCTCTGGGTCATTAGTTTTGTTCCATATATGGATGTTTGAGTTTGATGATTATGTTTTTCGTTTCAACGATTTGAGTTCAAAGGCAGTATTTATCGGAAATAGGAAGCAGAATCTTTAAGGAGCTGCGGGCATGTAATATGTTTAAGGAATGAATTTGAAAGTGAATCGATTAAGGCTTTAGTCAAATGTATAATACTAGAAGCACTAGAATTAGTACTTTGCTCTGGCAGAGTGGCATTGTTATTGATCCAGTGGTTTTGTTGTTACCTGTATTTGTACTATAGTTCTGCAACAAAATTCTAGCGCAATCTGTTTGGTGCAATGCGAACTGAATTATGCAACTCTATTTGTTAGGATGGTCGTTATCTAATGTGGAAAGAAGAACAAAATTATATGATGAATTGTCAAGGGAGTTGGATGTGAAGGGAGCTGCTTTCCTAAAGAATGGAGAAACTTCACAGTCCTTATCCCTGTCGGATCTTTTCACAGTAAAGAATGGAGCTGTGACACCTGTCCTTAGGGTATAATTTGCAAGTGGATTGTCTGAGTTATATGGTTTCCGTTCTCATTTTTCAGGCAAATGACAAGCTGTTTGCTTTTAATTACATGTGTAGGCAGCAAATCCTCCAGTGAGAGCAAACGTTTTGTATATGAGCCCTCAATACTCTCTTCCTGTAGCGTAAGTAGTCAATACCTTCATGCTTGTCTTTCTTTCTCTGATTTGATGTTATCATTTCACTAGGGCCGTTAAAGCTTGAAACGTCATTCAAAATACAGTTATAACTTTATAATCATGTATTTTGGCCAAATTATGTCGTAATTTGAATCATATGGATATGAGAATGCAATCGTTATCCATCTGTCATAAAAGCACCACTAGTTTGAACTTCTCATCAGACTATGGAGCTGGGAGAACTTTTCTATACAAACTAAATCCTATTATAGGCTTTATGGGTATGGACAATTCATGTTAGCATCCATATGTGAAGTTTTGATTCCTTACCGTTCTTAGCAGTGAAAGGATGTTGATTTTCTGTATTGCCATATCATGCAGCTAAAGCATTCTACTTTTAGCTTTAGAATACAACAGTACGAATAACCATAAAAAGGGGAAAGATTAACTTCCCTAGCTTTGTTTGACTTTCTTCAGTTCTGCCAATGAAGTCAATGTGACTATTGAATATAATGAAGAAAAGAGTCCTTGCCTGTGTAAACAATGATTTCCTCTAGTTTCAGGAATGCAAGGAGAATGCAACATTCTCGAATCCTACACTCCTAAAGGGCAATCATAGAATGATGTGACCTCTCACAGTATTAGTAATACAGGGACTTCGCATGGATGATTGAATATTGTGGTCAATCCTCTGGTGCTTTTTTCTGACCCTCCTATTTCTCGCAGAGAAACCAGAAGATTGTCTCTGTAAACCCTATTTATGTTTAGACCAGATTTCGTCTCTTGTGCTTTCTTACTGTCATGGATTGAGATTGTAAATGTTATTGGCTTCCTCTGATTCAATTTTCGTGTATGCGCTTGCCTGTATCTATATTCTGAAACTGGGAGAAAAATGTTTTTCCTTCAAAGCGGCCCAAGTATTAGATTGTTAACAGGAAGTTCACATGGTATTTTCCGGATAATATTAGTGAATTTTTGTCGCACATTGGGGTCCGTTTGTGAATTTGAGGTTCACATGTAGATTGCCATAATGGCCCATTCTTCAAAATTTTTTGACAAAAATAGACAAGTGGCTCTAGAATCTATTGGTTGACTATTCAGGATACCACAGGTCATAAATTAGGCATTAAGTTGTTTAGTTGTTTTTTTGCTTATGATAATTAACAGTTAGCTGGAGAAAAGTTGAACAATTCATTCATATATCTTTTTCTTCTCACGGCAACACTTTGATTTCTGTACCTTGTTCCATTTCTTGTCTTGCATTCGAATGTTTGATATGAATTATATGTGACCACTTATTCTTACTGCAGGGAGGCTGTTCAGAAAGTATTCATGCCATATTTTGACAAAGGTGAGATCTCTTTTCTTTCAAGTTTAAGCAACAAAAGTGACTACTTTCCTTTATTTTTACATGAGTGGAGAAGTTACTTCCGGAAGTATTTCAATGTACGTATATGTTTTCTGTTGTCAGGATCAAAACATGTTTTACTAATAGCTGAATATGCGTATGCATTTTGTGGTCAGTGATCTGGTTTCAGAACTCTACGTTGTACCATTTCAGCATGTTTCATGCTTCACATCACATTACTCCTGTTACTGCCTCAGAAGTAGAGGTTAGTGCCTTCTCATTCTCTCATTTAATTCTTAGATGATACTCATGAAGGGTCTGCATGCCCATTTAGATGTTAGATGGTACTCAATCTCTTATGGTCAACTTAATTTTTCAGATTGAAGCTGAAGCAAATGCTGTTAAAGCCGTCGCGAAGGATGTATGCCCATTAAAAATTTCCTTGGATCGAGTGGTTTTGACTTCTACTGGTGTGCTTCTTGGTTGTTGGCAGGTTTGCTTGTTACTCGACCACACCCCCAATCCCACGGCCCCATCAATCTCCTCGGCCCTCATATATCTTACATACTTATGTTGTGGTGTTGTACATTTTGAAAATCACTTTTCCACCTTGTGACTAAAAGGGGAATGACGACCTATGATCCATAAGCCAATCCCACAGTGGGAAAAAGGCTTCTGGGTTTGTTACTTCGTTGCTTTTGGAATTTGGTATTATTGAGTGATCTTCCTGGACATGATTATAAACTTATCCATCTGTTGGTTTACTATTATGAAGTATCTGTTTGCAACTACAATGATAGCAGCCGGACTGATCATAGTATGCTTGTTTTGTTCTCATCATTTGACCATGAAGTTGTTCTGCCCCGTATATATGCTATCATTTTGACTTTCATGTTCATGTGTTTTCTCATGTTATCTCCTTTATCTAAGAAAGAACCTATGGTTTTGAATCTCATCACATCATACGTAGAAGAAATATGCAACAATTTGGTTATAGGTTTAAACTAACCAATCTGTAAATCAGTTGCATCAAAACATTGAGCATTATATCCACCACGTATCCAATTTAAGGGTTTTTTTTAATGATTTTCATTTTTAGGTTATCTCTGGTTTGGATCCTGCAGTCCTTCGTGATAGGTTGAGATCAGCTCTTCCCCAGGCACCAGCTATTCAACTAGTAAGGAACAAACTTATCTTTTCGTTTTCTCCCTATCCTAAAAAGCAGTTTGAAGGCATATAAATGTGCAGGAATCCATGGTTGTCTTGCCTTTCTTTTCAAAGGAAAAGAATTTTCGCTGACTTCGCACATCTATGTTCTTTTATTATGATGAATAGTAGTCTGCAATTGCCTCTATTCTCTTGAATTTCTCAAAACAAAGGGAATGCATTTACACAATTGTCCCTTCAGTTCACTTTTAACTGTCTGTGTAATGCCTTCTACAAACATTTAAATAACTTCTATTGCTGGCTTTGTGTTGTCATTGAAAGGTTTAGGAACTATAAGATCTCTTATCGACCTTCAATCATTGCAAATGAACCTAATTTCATATTGAACTTTTACCTGCAGTATGATAGTGCTATTTTTCACACATCACTTGCCAGGCTTCTTGGTCACCCAACTAATTTTCCCAAGGTATCACTCTTTCCTCCATCGAAAATGATATCTTTACTTTTCTTAGTAATAGTTAGACGTCCAATTCATTGCATTATGGCAGTATTGTTGCCAGCAGCAATTAAGCAGCTTTATAAATCATACACTTTCACAAGCTTCAGGACACTAATTCATTACGGATTCTGCTTCATGGAATGCGTGAATACAAAATCTGACGTATGAAAAAGAAAAGGAAAAAAAAATCCAGAATATTGTCCCTTCATTTTGGGGCATCAATCTCAAAAGATACTGTACAACTTACGCATAACATCTGAAAACTGGAGTGTTTTTGTGACAGGCTTAACTTATCAATAACATGAGTTATCTTCCAACTCGGTTCATTTTAATTCTTTTTAGCATTGTTCCATGATAATTCATGTCTTCCTTTCTTCAACAGGAGCAGAAGATATCGGAACTGCAGTTTCTCCATGAACTTGTAAATGAGCTAAATAGGAAGCTCCGTGGCTTTCAGGTAGAATCTCCTATTTGATACCATTGCATAATTTATTAGTAACACATTTCAGTTCGGTATGGTATTGTATATTATCGGTGTTGAATTCGGCAACAGTAATAAGGCTGCGATTTCTAATGTGGTTGGTGTGGAGGCTTTAGGGGTGGGGTGTTCGGGGAGCATCTTCTTAGATTCTCCATGAATGCTGGATAATCTTGTGCAGATACCTTTACTCTGTGCAAAGGTCAAGGGTTCTGTGCATTTACTTTTTCAACTGCATTTGTGCAGGCAACAATTTCTGAACTATGGTATGTGGAAGAGTATGATCTCTTGGCACTTGCCTTGAATGGAAGAGTGAAAGCTCGCAAGTTTCAACTGAGCTGTTCAAAAACCTGAGAATTCAAGATGACTGTAGCTTTCTCCGTTGATGTGAAACTCCCCGGCATAGTAACGCTGCTCCAAATTGTAGTTGGAGTCTTGGAGATAGTATATATAACATCAAAATGGCACATTGAAAAGAAAAGAGGATGTTTCTGAATTAAAGTGTCTTATAAAGGTTTTTTTTTTTTCCTTTGTATATTGTATACGGTGTTCTAAGTATATTGCACTCGGACTAATTTGTACCGAGTCGGATCGGTCTCTTTTTAGAGGGAAAGTTTTCTCAACATTATTTTTTTCATTCAGGAGACTTGAACCTGAGATCTCGCTTAAGGGAATTAAAGCAGCTTACCATTGAGTGTTGGTTATAAAGGGTTGATATATGTTGTAACATTTGTTTCCTGCATGCAATTGCAATTTGCAGTTGGGCTCAGAATGGCCAATATCTCAAGCCCATTACTTTGCTATTTACTCAGACCACCATAAGTTAATTCATTGCTAACTCATTATAATCATTAATTTACCTCTTGTAAAAAAAATTTTTTAGGAAATGGTATGTAAATTATAAGTAAATCATAATATATTATTTTCGATATATTATACAAGTCATGTTCAAAATTATCATCTCGGCTAATCTAAATTTGAAAGAATAATTATAATAGTCTTTCAAAAAATTAAAAGAATAAGTCAACCAATATACAAGAAAATTACGATATCTGATATGTATGAAATGTGGTTTCTACAAACTCCTTAGACATTAATCTTAACAAACAATTTGTATGACATCGACTTTGTATGGATGTTTCGTACGTGTAAACTTTTGAGGATTCATTTACATAAGCTGGAAAACATCATCTCAATGGGAAAAAAAAATCAATTTCTATGGCGTTTTCTTAATTTGCATGGATATGATCTATATTTGGAAAGCTAAATTTATGAGGGTTTCAACTGCAAACGCCTCAAATATATAATTAACCCTCAGCATGCAGCATGTTCTAGACATGCAAATGGTCCTCCTTTCCTATAACCCTAATTTCCATCATCAAATATCAAAAACTAAATTCCATATAATTAAGCTAGCACCACAAAAACTAACCCAGAAAAAAAATGAAGAAGTCAGTTTTTTTTTGCCGCAATGATGCTGGTAGTTTTCTTCCTCTCTGGCCTAGCTCAGGCAGCCGACCAAGGTGACGGCCGCGAGAAGTGCCAGGGGGAGGTGGAGGCGCAATTGGACCGAATTCGCAGTTGCACCGGCTACTTGACGTATAGCGAGGGACGAGGAGGATGGCGGGAGGGGCAGCGCAACCTCGATGCTTGCTGCCAGGGCATCCGGACAGCCTCCGAGGAGTGCCGGTGCGCGGCCGCAAGACAGGCGGAATGGATGATAACGGCAGATTGGGCGAAAGGAGAAATAAGGGAGCGAATGAGAAAGACTGCTAATAGCCTTCCACAAAAATGCAAGGTGCCCCCATATCAATGCAATGTGTATTGATTTTCAGGAAATTAATCAATTCTTAGGTCTTTCCAAATAATCAATCAAATAAAGGCCCTTTTCAAAAAAAAAAAAAAAATCAAATAAACACTACCTATTGCAGCTATAGCTATATATAGCTTGTTTTGTAACATAACTGTGGGCTGTTATATATATATATATATATATATATATATATATATTATTACGTGGTGATTCATTCAAGTATCACGAGTAAGAATTGCTAACTCATAGTATCTTCCGTTACATAATAAGTGTAAGGTTTACTGTACATGTTGAGAGGGAGAAAAAAAAATAATCTAGCATTGAGAACGTTTGGGATGGACTTAAGCAAATTACTGACATAACCGTGTTCGATTATTATATTAGAAATTTGTCAAATAAATATCCTAATATTACGAAATAAATTGGAGAAATAAAAACTCCTATACTTCTTCTAGTCTTTAATTGGGTATTTCTCAAACACCTAGCGACCTTGATGGGTATCCCCAATTGCAAGCCTTTATTGCAGACATCCGAGATGGATATGCAATCGTCTTGTGGAGAGGCAGAGACGATGCAGTTCTTCAGAGCAATAAGAGGGTTTCAACTCCACTTCATTTGTGAATGGATTCAATTGAATCAAAGAATGAATCTTTCTTCCATTTCATGCAGTTATCTACGCTTGCACGTCTTAGTATAAGGCAAAAAGGCTGGATTGTCGAGAGAGATGAAAAGGAATCTTTGCAGGAGCCTATGAATCTCTATTTTTTGCAGCTACACTTGGCATTTATCAACTTTTGGTTGTCTTTCAAATACTTAGCTTTCTAGCAGTGTGGTCAGCAAGGGAGTAAAGAAACAACAATCTTCAATGAAATGAACCACAAAGATGCATTTTACCAAAAACTAAAATGAGTGTAAATGAGTCATAATCATCAAAGAAGAAAATATAGAAAGAAAAAACAAACTGGAGGAATATTCAAGGCATAAATGAAATTGGCTCAAACATATTTAAAGTGCAAGTTGGAAATTGGAAATAAACAATTATTTTCAGGCTTCTCAAATGAAGGTTTTTATTTGTCTCTACAAAGCTATCGTCTCCTAGCTCGACATCATTGTAAAGTCAACAACATTGTAAGGGAAATCTTCAAGGTCATTATGTACTTCCTACTATCCTTATTATAAGACATTTTGATTTATTTTAAAGTATATATTTTTAATTAAAAAAATTAAAAAATCACATTTATTGTATTTTCCTAATTATTATAAAATATTACTATTTTTAAGATTTTATTTCAATTGGAAGAATATACTAAATAAAACTTATCACAAATTAAAATGTCTTCTAATAAGTACAGAAAAGAGTACTATATTTTAATAGAATCCACGCAGTAGCTATGCTAATTACATGCAAAGTCAGAAAAGAAGGTTACCTTTTATGCGCTTTTACATACAAACATAAAAAAGTGTAGTAACAAAATTCTAAAGCGCTGTAACTGGAAGTTATAAGTCCTTTTACAAACACTAGTTAATTAGCTTAGGAATCCAAATATACTAGTAACCGGCCGGTTACCATTTTATAATTTTAGAAAATTTTGTCAAAAAAGAATATTCAATATAATGAATAAATGCTAAACATCAAATCAAAATGCATACATCATCAAATTTAATAAAGTGGTTGTACGCTACCTAGGGTTAAAAAAATGCACTAAACGTATTTAAAATCATGCAACAAAATCATCAACTTTTGATTAAGTAACAAAACTTAATTGAACATGTTAAAATTAACAACAACCTAACAGTATCTATGACATCTACTTTGCATGGATAACAATACGTGTACAACTTTTGAGGATTCGACAAACATAGTCACATATAGATTGCAAAAAATCTTAAAGAGACAACAATTTCAATGACATCTTCTCCAGTTTGCAATTTTGCATGGATAATGGTTATCTATTAACATTTTGTAAGCTTCTGACGATTCAAATTCACAAAATACAGCAAAACACCTTAAATCCTTCTGCATGCAACACGTTCTAGAAATGCAATATGCATCTTCTCCCTTCCTATAAATACCCTAATTTCCATCATCAAATGTTCATAAAATAATTTCACAGTAAGCTAATCCCTTATTAATTTTCTTTTTTTTAAAATAAAGATGGCCAAGTCCGTTTCTGTTGTAGCAATCATAGTAGTTTTAGTACTCTTGAGCCTAGCTCAGGCCACAGAGCTCACAAAAAACACCACCAGTGGCGTTGATGAGGAAAAACCCTTGATTCCTCCGGGCCGAGAGCCGTGGCGGCAGAGATGCGATCAGCAAATCAAGCAACAGATGGGCCATATTCGGGGTTGTCGGGCTTACTTAACGTACATAACTCGGCCGGAAACTCAACCCGGAGGAGGCCGGGGGACAGCCCAACAGTTCCTGATGGATTGTTGCCACGGCATCAAGAACATGCCGGAGCAGTGCCGGTGTGAGGCCGTGGAAAGGGCACTGAATTTGCAGCCAGGGGAGTTTCAGTTTGTAAGAATGAATAATATGAGGACGATTGCTAGGTTCCTTCCACAAATGTGCTATCTCGACAGTCCAAAACAATGCACTGTGTAATAGTTGATTAGTTAGGATGTTAATCAACTTTGTAATTCCTATTAAACAATAAATATAGCTACCTATATAGCATCTATACAAACATACATATATATATATATATATATATATATGTGTGTGTGTGTGTGTGTGTGTGTGTATTGTTGGTTTTGTAATAAAATGTCAATAAAATGTGCTGTTATTTCATTTACTGCATGATGCTTCAATATTCAACTATACATCATGACAATACACATTTGGGACGAACTTTCCATACACAAATTAAGAATCCTCGAAATAAAAATTTCAAAAATCGGCAAAATTTTCGTTGTTTTAATATACAACAACGATAACTATTATTAATTGAGAGGGAGTGAGTATTTCATCAAATGTGTTCGAGCGCTTTGATTACGTACTATAGCCCAACACCAATTAATGAAAAATTTTGGGATTTTCAATTAGTAGCATTCTTGATTTAGGCAATTTTCTTTTCGCGGAATATAACTTTACCAAAAAAGAAAATATTGTAGTACAGGGAAAATGATTCCCACTGGAAAAAAAAAAGGTTGACCAAAAGTGACTGCAAACTTCTCTCAATTAGACAATATCGATCCTTGATCATTATACTATAGACGTATTTAGTTTTATTTTGTGTCCTAAATAGTGCGTAGTGCGTACATATAAGTAACGTTCTTAGGATTGAATCAGACCAAATACCATAGCTTGCTCACTTATCCAACTCAATTGGTATGAGCAAAATTCTTTTTCTTTTTAAAAAAATTATATGACATCTTACTTCATGTATTTCCCCAACGTGTAAACTCTCCAAGGTAGAACTCCACATAGCAAACACGTTTATACATGATGGAATCATTTAATCTCATCTCTCCTACATAGAAAATAAAGTCCTAAATAACATGCACTCTCCACTCCATGAATTTCTATCACCAAAAAAAAAAAAAAAAAGCCTAGAAAAGTTAAGTTGTGCAACTAATTAATCTATGGGAGGGAAAAAAAAATGCCAAAGTCAATTTAACCTACGCAGCGGCCGAAGAGGACCGCCACTGGAGAAGAAGAGAGATTGCAAGTTTGAGATTGGTCGCGGCATTCGGTTCCTTCGCTATTGCGAGTGCTACTTGCATATTATAAAGGGCGCGCATGATTGCGGCGAAACAGGCACGCCGATGATCGATATCGACCCGGACGTGTTGTACGAGATACCGTGTTGCGAGACACTACAGGGTATGCCGGAGGAGTGTCGGTGCGGCGCGGTGAGGGCGGTGCTAAGGATGCTTCAGGAAGATTGGCCGGAAGAAGGGATGGAGGAGATGAAGAAGTTGGCAAAGCTTCCTTCCATGTGTTTGTCACGTGGTCCTCAACAATGCCAAGTTTAAATTTTTTTATTATTTTTTTTTAGAATAAAAGTTGTTTTCAAACCATTTTGCAGAATAGAAATTAGAAACTCCATACAGAAAACTCAAGTACTTAGACAAAGCATCACCTAGATGCCCCTAGACGAGATAGATAACAACAGAAACCTAACAATTGTTACAATGCTACAACACTAATTCGTTTATCTGGAAAAGATTGGAGTAGTCCCCATTGCGTTAGCCCAAGACTTGTTGTTCTGAGTAATCTTTATGTGTTTATTCTTCCCAAAATTCAAATTCAAAGCAGACTTTATCTTTTGATTAACCTCAAATATTATAGGAGTCTCACCTCTAAAACTAAACTTAATCCTGGTGTCACAGATGAAGTAAAGAGTACTAATGATACTGTCAATAAGAAAGTTAGTACCATAGTAAGACATTATCAAGGCTACTAAATTATTCAAAGAAACCAAAGGAACAGAAGGTTGAACCAAATTCATAGCAAGGACGTTGACGAGATGACCTGGAAGTAAGTATTAAAAAAAAAAAAACCAAAAGAAAAAAGTAGTATTTGGTTGAAACTTGAATACTACAAAAAGCACGACTTGTTTTGATGGAAGAATTAATTTGAGCCACCTTTTCCCCTGTCTGAAGCTTGTTAAGTATGGCTAACCAAGCTACGTAGCTGTGTTTTGGAACAAAGTATTTGCCCTACCACTTTTTACCAACGGAAAATAGATAATTAGACACATTAGTTAGAAAAGTTTTAACTGGAGAAAAAGCCTGCCTTTACCTTTCTGCACAAGTACTGCTCCACTAGTAACATATTGAAAAATAACCAATCTAATAAATTATCACGTTTTTCTTAAAATATCATGACCATCAGTTACGAGTTTGAGTTGTCTTTTTTATTGTATACTAATAGAAACTTAGGAACTAGAGTTTTGTATTTTGTGAGGTGGAGCTAGGAGCGAGCCAGCCTGTACGGACGCACCCCTCCGTTCATAATTTTTTTTTTAAGAATTCTAAATGTTTACAAAAAAAAAAAAAAATTACTTCATTTCACATCCCTCCAAAAATTATTAAAAACATTTAATTAACTTGTGTTAAAGAATTTGAGATAATATAACATTACTCAATATAAATGTTAAACAAATATCTTAAATACCAAAAGCATCGTATATCAGATCTTCCAAATAATAACGATATAAATCCCATCAATAACAATGATATAAATAAAAGATTATTATTTAAAGCCCAATATACATTTGTGATTGAATGTAGTGAGGCATGTCTTAAGCCACATAAAAGTGCAAGAAAAAAAATGAGAATGATTAATAGGCTAAGAAATTTAATAAAAAGGTAACTAATGAAGTTTATCCACCAAATAAATTAATTTTTTTTTGAAATAAAACTATTTCATATTAATTTACTGAAAATCGTCCAGCAACGATTGACAATGAAAAGATACAAATGAAATAAGAACACAACTTACTATCAATCATATCGCTAGGGATAAACCTATCTAGATCTATCAAATACAAGGATGAATATATCACGTGGTAGATAATCAATCTGATCAAGAAAATATCTCTAAACATATGCTAAAAGCCCCAATTCATACATCTGTTTGACACTTATATGATGACTGAATCTTCTCGAACCACACCATGCAAATCAATAAGGGAAATTGATGTAATATAAGATAGAATATATCAACTAAAAATTTCATTTTTCCAAAACTTATCCAACTTATAATTGAATTTTTATTTTTTGCTTTCGTTGACGATTGAAGATGTATTCATGTATCTTTGTGTGTGCGTGTGTCTATATATATATATATATATATATATATATATATATATATAATTGAAAATGTATGCTAAAATTAATTTTAGATTTAGGAAATTTTGGTACTCATTTTTTATGGTATGTAACTTTCTTAAGATTGTAGATATCTATCCCTAATAGAATTCCCGGCATACAAAATATAAATTAATAAATAAATAGTTGAAAGCTATAATAATACTGGAAGTTTAAAGGCCGCCAGGAAATGGATATAGACCGCCATTGACCAAGAGTTGACTTCCTATTTTATCCTTATATTCTAAATTTCAAATTCAAATATTAAAACTCCAAACTTTAACCCTACACTCCAATCTTCAACCTCAAACACTCTAATCTCCAAAATTATTATTATTATTATTGTTATTATTATTATTATTATTATTATTATTATTAAAAATAAAAATTAATATAACTAAAATTAATAAAGTAATTCAATTAATTACTAAATAATATTCATATTATTAACAAAATTAATATATTATATTTTTTTAACTTAATCACATACATCAAAACTTATTTATCTAATATAACTAACTTAATTTCATAATAATCGATTAAAAGTATTCAAAGAAAAAAATATAAAAATATAACAAAAAAATAATAATTACTCAAAAAAAAAAGAATTGGCGGCCGGCCATAGCCGCTGTTGTTGCTGGCCGCCAAAATACCAGACGGCGTCCGTGCCGTCTAGAATTATATCGGATGGTATATATGTCACGGGCTTACTTTTTCAAAGTAACGGCCGTGCGGCACTAGCACAAAACAACTAACGATCAAGTGCTAGCTCAGCCTTAAGACCCCCAAAGCGTGCAAAGCTAGGCAAGGCTTTAAAGAATGGAGGCAAAGAAAAACTTAAGAAAAGTTGAAAGTGAAAGAACGATGAAGGCACAAGAGAGCTTAAGGAATGCTTGAGAACTCTACTCAAAGCTTGGATGGATTACAAATGAAGGGGGCATGGGGTATTTATAGGCAAACCCCAAGTCCTAAAGAATTCTAGAGAATTCTATGTACATAATAAAATAATGGAATTCTAGAGAATTCCTACAATAAAATATTCTAAGTTCAAAATATCTACAAGTCTCTAGAATCTTCCACACGGTTCTAGCAAACTCGGGTAGCTTCCACACGGTTCCACCCGTTTCTAGAGAGTTTCGGGCCTCTCTAGAAAATTCCAGAATCTTCAAGATTTGACCGGAGAATTCCACAAGGCTCTAGACCGTTCCGTCCCATGTCCGTCTACGAAAATAGCCTGTTTTGCAGCAAAACACCCGAATTCGTGGGGAAGAAAAACTGTCCGTGACATCCTCCCCCACCAAAACGGTGCATCGCCCCGATGCACTTAAGTCTCGAAGGCAATGTTGATAGGAGCGGGTGCACGATTCTCCTCAAAGTCCTCGATCAATTTGGTGAATTGCCAAAGCTTCTCGATTGGCTCCCAACTCGTCTCACTCATTGGCAAATTCTTCCATTTCACCAAGTATTCTTTAGTTGGTGCCCCGCTCTTGCCCCGAACGATCCTCTTAGAAAGGATCTCCTCTGCGGTCCGTTCCTCATGCTCGCGTACGCCAGCTGGTGCCCTTGAGGAAACGTTCCGTTCTTCGTCCTCTGGGTCCTTGCGGTATGGCTTAAGTAAGCTCACATGAAAGACTGGATGAAGCCTTGAAAAGGCCTCGGGTAGCTCCAGCTTGTAAGCAACCGAACCCACTTTCTTAAGAACGGTGAAAGGACCCTCGTATCTGCGCATGAGACCCTTGTGTAGACCACGGCTCCGTCCATGCTCATAAAGCTTCACCAAGACTTGGTCACCTTCTTCAAACTCGCGACGGGTCCATTTCTTATCCGCCCATTTCTTCATGCGTGCGGCCGACTTCTCCAAGTAGAGTTTTGCCTCGTCGGCCCGTTCTTGCCAATCTTTGGCAAACTTGTATGCGGGTGGGCTATTGCCCTTATAGCCCCCAAGAATGTCCTTAGGCGTAGTTGGTTGGAAACCAAGGACAATCTCAAACGGACTTTTGCCCGTGCTCTCACTCCGCATCAAGTTATAGGAAAATTGGGCAACGTCTAGCAAACGTACCCAATCTTTCTGGTTGGCTGCCACATAGTGCCTGAGGTACACCTCCAAGAGGCCGTTGATGCGCTCCGTCTGCCCATCTGTTTGCGGGTGCAAAGATGTAGACATCTTGAGCTCCGTCCCAAGCAAACGAAAGAGTTCTTGCCAAAAACGGCCGGTGAACCTCGAGTCCCTGTCGCTTATGATCGATGTAGGCAGCCCCCAATACTTCACCACATGCCTAAGAAAGAGTTTGGCCGTTATCTCCGCGGTGCACTCTTTTGGGGCGGGAATGAAGACCGCATACTTAGACAAACGGTCTACCACAACAAGTATGTTGGTGCAACCCTCGGAAACGGGCAGGCTCACGATGAAATCCATCGAAACGCTGTCCCACGGGCATTCCGGAATAGGCAAGGGTGATAACAAGCCATGCGGGTGGTCTTGCTCGGTCTTGTCTTGTTGGCAAACTAGACAAGTCCTTACATACGTCTCCACGTCTTCCCACATGCGAGGCCAATAGAACCGTTCATGGACTAAGGCAAGTGTGCGATGCGTACCTGGGTGACCCGCATAACGGCTATCATGGCAATCCCTTAGAATCTCCCTTCTAAGTCCATCCCATGCGGGCATGTACAAACGGTTCCCCTTGGCATAAAGTATCCCATCCTCAAGCCAGAACCGTGTTGTCTTGCCTTCCTTCACGAGCTCCATGAACCTTTGGGCTTGACGGTCGTGCTCAAGACCCTTCTTGATGCGATCAACCAGCGTCCCCTCGGGTATGCTAACGATTGGAGCAAGACACGCCTTTCGGCTTAGGGCGTCGGCCACGTGGTTAGTCTTCCCCAGGCTATACTCAAGCTCATATTTAAACTCGGCCAAAAAGTCCAACCAACGTGCTTGCTTGCTTGAAAGCTTAGGTTGGCTTTGATGGTAGCTCACTGCCCGATTGTCCGTCTTGATCTTGAACGATGTGGCGGCCTTCAAGTAATGCTCCCAAACTCTAAGGCAGTGAACTATAGCCAACATCTCCTTCTCGTGCGTCGGCCACCTTTTCTCGGTCTCGTTCAGCTTGCGACTTTCAAAGGCAATCGGGTGACCATCTTGCATGAGAACGCCCCCAATGGCGAAGTCCGAAGCGTCTGTGCACACCTCGAACGGTATTTCAAAATCAGGGAGAGCTAGGACTAGCTCTCGAGTGACGGCGTCCTTTAAAGCCTCGAACGCTGTTTGGTGTTTTGGTGTCCAACACCAAGCTTGCCCCTTTTTCAAGAGATCCGTTAGTGGAGCGGCTATAGCGGAGTGCCCTTCAATAAACCGCCTATAGTAATTAACAAGCCCCAAGAACGATCAGCTCCGTCTTCGTGGGTGCCTCCCACTCCACGATGGCTTTGATTTTGGCCGGATCCATGCGGATTTTGCCCCTACCAATGATGTGTCCCAAGAACGACACCTCCTCAAGGCCGAAGGAACACTTCTCCCTTTTAACATAGAGCTGGTTTTCCCTAAGGACTTGAAAAACGGCTCTAAGATGCTCCACATGCTCCTTCATTGTGTTACTATAGATAACGATGTCGTCCAAGTATACTACAACGAACTTATCAATGAAATCTGCTAGCACACGTTGCATCAGAGTGCAAAACGTGGCTGGGGCGTTAGTTAAACCGAACGGCATAACAAGAAACTCATAAGAGCCATACCTCGTCACTATGGCCGTTTTCGGTTCATCACCGGGTACTATGCGTACTTGGTAGTATCCCTTCCGCAAGTCTAGCTTGGAAAAGATCCGTGCCCGTTGCAGCCGGTCGAACAAGTCCGCTATAAGTGGGATAGGGTACTTGTTCTTCACGGTTAGTTTGTTTAACGCCCAATAGTCGATGCACAAACGTAGCGTCCCATCTTTCTTGCGTTGGAATAAGGCCGGCGAACCCCACGGACTTTTAGACGGCCTTGCATGACCCGATTCAAGTAGCTCCTTGATTTGCACCTTGAGCTCCTCTAGCTCGCTAGGGGACATACGATAAGGCACCTTGGCTATCTGTTTCGCCCCGTCCACCAACTCGATGGCATGATCAACCTCCCTCCTTGGTGGAAGACCTTTGGGCAAATCGTCGGGCATCACGTCCTTGAACTCACCAAGGACTCATTCTATGGGAAGCGGGATTCGTTCTTCCTTTGTCAGCTCCTCTGTGCATGGTTCCTTCTCAAACACCATGGCGGCAAAGGTGTGTTCACCCCGTTTTAGCCCCTTGTTCAGCTGGGAAGGGCTAATCTCATTCTCCCGTCTAAACTTTACCACACAAGGCTTCTCGCCTTGGAGGATCACCATCGTGTCGTTGCTAGGCATGATGATCAGCCTCACCTGGTCTACAAACTCCATGCCAAACACAAGACCATAATCATCCATAGGCGCAATGGAGAAATTAGCCGTACCTGACCAGTTGCCGATTTTAAGAGGCACGTCTCTTGCTTCGCCCACAAGACCTATCCATTCGCCGTTCACACCCTTGAAACGGCCTTTGCTAGGTGTCCACTTGACTCCAAGCGTACGGGCTACCTCTTCCGTGAGATAACTCGTATCGGCCCCCGTGTCTAGCATACCCCATCTAGACCCGTTTGCAAACGATGCCTCCATGTAAAGACGGCCTTGACGTGTCTCAGCCTTGGCATGCACGGCGTCTAGCCGTTTCCATGCAAGCGACCCGTTTCTCCTCTTCTTGGCACAAACCTTGCGCCAATGCTGCCAACTTCGAACGAGACGGGCAATCACGTGCCATGTGCGCTCCCCCGCACAAGAAGCACCCTTGAAACTTCTTTGGCTTGTCCCCCTTGGTCTCCTTGCTCGAAGACGGCTTTGTAGAGTCGGCTGCCGGTTTGGCGGGTGTGGAAGACTTCCCTTTGTCTCCCCCACCTTTGCCTTGGAACGGCTTCTTGCCTTTGTCCTTGGAGCTATCCTTCTTTTGGAACTCAACAAGCGACTCGGCCACCTTTAACGCCCGATCGATGTCCTGGACTTCTCTCTGTTGTAGCTCAAGTTTGGCCCAACGGTTGAGACCGTCCATGAAAGTAAAGAACGCCTCCTTGGGCGAGAGATCCGGAATTTCAAGCATCAAGTCCGAAAATTCCTTAACGTATTCCCGGATTTGTCCTTCCGTATGGTGCAGACGACGAAGCTTGGCCCGGGCTTCATCTTCCGCATCCACGGGTAGGAAATACTTTCTAAACTCTTCCTTAAAACCATCCCACGTGGTGAAGACCGGGTCTCCATCCCCCACGGGTTTCATCATACGTTTCCACCATGATAAGGCACTATCTTTAAGATAAAGAGAGGCTTGGAAGAGTCTTACCGAGTCGTCCATGATATTCATAGCCCCAAAGTACCGTTCCATGCTGTAGAGAAAGTTCTCTACGTCCCTCAAGCGACGGCTGCCCCTATATTCGTCCGGCTTGGGCACCTCAAGCCTTGGAACCGTCCCCACGGCTCCGGTTGTCCCTTGCACGGCCCCGGTGTCAAGCCGTGCCTTAAGACGCGCCGATTCTGCCCGAGAAGTCTCCAGCTCCCCCATAAGCCGGTTGACGTCGTCTTGGAGGGCGGCAACACGAGCAAGGCTTTCCTCCTTCGACTTGTTGCAACGTTCCACCATTTCGTTGAGCGTCCCTAGCATGTCGTCCTTCATTTGCTGCATGACCTCTTGCAATTTCCCTGCGAATCGCTCCATGCGAGCTTCGACGACCCCCGCTACCACCTCAGGGTGCTCGTCCCAACGGTCTTGGTGGTTGGCCACAGCAAGCTCTAGCTTGGCAAGCCGTTTCTCGAATTCCACCATCGGCTCTCTAACGACCGACTTCTCCTTGCGGCTTCCTTTGCGGGTGGTCCTCCCCACCTCACGGGAAACGTGATCCCCCTCAAGCTCCGACCCTTGAACAACCTCCGAAGGGTTAGACATAGCTTATGCACGAAAGAAAACCAACAAACGGAAGCGTAGACGATGTAGCACACCAAGTATCGAGCCGAGGCTCTGATACCAACTGTCACGGGCTTACTTTTTCAAAGTAACGGCCGTGCGGCACTAGCACAAAACAACTAACGATCAAGTGCTAGCTCAGCCTTAAGACCCCCAAAGCGTGCAAAGCTAGGCAAGGCTTTAAAGAACGGAGGCAAAGAAAAACTTAAGAAAAGTTGAAAGTGAAAGAACGATGAAGGCACAAGAGAGCTTAAGGAATTCTTGAAAACTCTACTCAAAGCTTGGATGGATTACAAATGAAGGGGGCATGGGGTATTTATAGGCAAACCCCAAGTCCTAAAGAATTCTAGAGAATTCTATGTACATAATAAAATAATGGAATTCTAGAGAATTCCTACAATAAAATATTCTAAGTTCAAAATATCTACAAGTCTCTAGAATCTTCCACACGGTTCTAGCAAACTCGGGTAGCTTCCACACGGTTCCACCCGTTTCTAGAGAGTTTCGGGCCTCTCTAGAAAATTCCAGAATCTTCAAGATTTGACCGGAGAATTCCACAAGGCTCTAGACCGTTCCGTCCCATGTCCGTCTACGAAAATAGCCTGTTTTGCAGCAAACCACCCGAATTCGTGGGGAAGAAAAACTGTCCGTGACATATATACCATCCGTTTTCAAGTGGGACGTCACGTCCTTTGTCCGTTGAGGCAGCCGGCATTTTGTCATCTGCCTCTAAACCAGACGGCGTTCATGCCGTCTGTTTGAGATAATATTACATTACTCAATATAAATGTTAAACAAATATCTTAAATACCGAAAGCATCGAATGTCAGATCTTCCAAATAATAATTATATAAATCCCATCAATAACAGTGATATAAATAAAAGATTATTATTTAAAGTCCAATATACATTTTGTGATTGAATGTAGTGAGGCATGTCTTAAGCCACATAAAAGTGGAAGAACAAAAATGAGAATATTTTAATAGGCTAAGAAATTCAATAAAAAGGTAACTAATGAAGTTTATCCACCAAATAAATTCATTTTTTTTAAATAAAACTATTTCATATTAATTTACTGGAAATCGTCCAGCAACGATTGACAATGAAAAGATACAAATGAAATAAGAACACAACTTACTATCAATCATATCGCTATTGTTGTGTTTCTTATGGATAAATCTATCTAGATCTATCAAATACAAGGATGGATATATCACGTGGCAGATAATCAATCGGATCAAGAAAATATCTCTAAACATATGCTAAAAGCCCCAATTCACACATCTGTTTGACACTTATATGATGACTAAATCTTCTCGAACCACACCATGCAAATCAATAAGGGAAATTGATGTAATATAAGATAGAATATATCAACTAAAAATTTCATTTTTCGAAAACTTATCCAACTTATAATTGAATTTTTATTTTTTGGTTTCATTGACGATTCAAGATGTATTTATGTGTGTTTGTGTGTGTGTGTATCTATATATATATATATATATGTTTGTGTGTGTGTGTGTCTATATATATATATATATATATATATAAAGATAAAGTAATACTATAAACATGTCTATGATTGAAAATGTATGCTAAAATTAATTTTAGATTTAGGAAATTTTAGTACTCATTTTTTATGGTATGTAACTTTCTTAAGATTGTAGATATCTATCCCTAATAGCATTCCCGGCATACAAAGTATAAATTAATAAATAAATAGTTGAAAGCTATAATGATACTAGAAGTTTAAAGGCCGCCAGGAAATGGATATAAACCGCCATTGACCAAGAGTTGACTTCCTATTTTACCCTTATATTTTAATTTTAAATTCAAATATTAAAACTCCATACTTTAACCCTACACTCCAATCTTCAACCTCAAACACTCTAATCTCCAAAATTATTATTATTATTATTAAAAATAATAATTAATATATATTAATAAAGTAATTCAATTAATTACTAAATAATATTCAAATTATTAACAAAATTAATCAAAAAAATTATATTTTTGTTACTTAATGATATACATCAGAACTAATTTATCTAATATAACTAACTTAATTTCATAATAATCGATTAAAAGTATTCAAAGAAAAAAATAAAAAATATAATAAAAAATAATAATTACTCAAAAAAAAGAACTGACGGCCGGCCATAGCTGCTGGTGTTGCTGGCCGCCAAAATACCAAACAGCATCCGTGCCATCTGGAATTATATCGGACAGTATATATACCGACCGTTTTCAAGTGGGACGTCACGTCCCTCGTCCGTTGAGGCAGCCGGCATTTTGTCGGCCGCCTCTAAACCAGACGGCGTTCATGCCGTCTGGTTTTAATTTGGACGGTGTTTATACCGTCCGAATTCATGGGGGACAGTGTGCCTCCCTATTTTCGTTCCCCTTGGGATGGCACGCCGATCGGCCGACGTAATTTCGGACGGCAGCATTGTCGGCCGACCGGTTTCCAAAATTAAAAAAAAAACAAAACAAAAAAAAATTTCAACAAAAATATAGTCTATTTAGTTTGATTAATTTTGTTAATAATTTGAACATTATTTAGTAATTAATTAAATTATTTTATTAATATGATTTCTATTAATTATTATTTTTATTAATTAAAGATTATATGCTTTACTAGTGAATTAAATTTTGTTACACAATATAATTTATATTTGTGTTGGATGAATTAAGTAGTGATTACTAAGTTACAAAAGAATGACTATAATTTTCTTTTTTAGCTGTATCACGCAAATATAAATTATTTAGATTTAGGGTTTAGAGTTTTGTTTAACTAAAATATTTTACTGCAAATGGCATGATATTGTGCTAAATTGAATAACATTAGGGTTTAGGGTTTTTTTAATAATTTGAATATTGTTTAGTAATTAATTGAATAACTTTATTAAAAAGATCTAAATTAATCTTATTCAATGTTATTATGATGTAATAACGTATGATAAAATAATAAATTAAATAAATTAAAATAATCTTGTTCCATGTAATTACATCAATCTACAAATAACTGCTATACATTCTACTGAGATATGGCTTCTCTCAACCAACGACGGTAGTGTCACAATGGTCAACGGAATTGATAAGTGTCAACTTATGTATGTTTTTAAGTACACATTTCACCTCTTTTAGGGTTTAGGGTTCAGGGTTTGGGGTTTAGGGTTTTGTTAATAATTTGATTATTAATTGTTTAGTAATTAATTGAATAAATTTATTAATATGACTACTATTAATTATTATTTTAATTAATTAAAGATTAATTGCTTTATTAGAGATTATTTTTATTAATTATTTTTTGTTGAACAAAATAATTTATATTTGTGTTGAATGAATTGAAGCGATTAATTATTTTTTTCTTTCGTATTATTACATTATTATAGTCATATCAAATCACACGGAATTTGGACAATGCTCATTTATGCTAATTCTTCCACAACACCCCGTAACTTGGCCGGGACTGTTCACCATTGCTGCATTATTCACCTTACCTAAATAAATAACTTAAATTTTAATGTAACCAGTTACTAGTTACCGTGACTCTCGATCAGTGACAATCAATGTATGTTGGGTTTATACATAATATCCATACCCCGAACAAGTGGTACTTTTTATATAACCTCACTCCTTCTATAATGTAAAAATAAATTACCTACAAACGGCATAAAATGACAGATAAAATAAATATAATCTAAATATAATGTATTCAATGTAATTATGATTTAATAATGTATGATGAAATAATAAATTAACTAAATAAAATTTAAAAAGAATTTAAAAAAATAAGAAAATACACGACCACTAAAAATACTAGCCCAGGACATATGAGCCCACAAATCTAGTGGCTGGTTTCCAATGGGACGACTCTATCATCGGTCCCTCTTAATTTGGACGCCAGCTTCGTCGGCCCTCCTACTTTTAATTTTTTTTCTTATAATATTCTTTAAATTGTTTAATATTGTTAATGTTTTACTTAATAATAATTATTATTATTTATTAAATTGTGGTGAAATTAAGTTAATTTTTATCAAAATGGTTTTTTTAATTTATTAAGGTAGTATATTTTATAATTTTTTAAATTAGTGAAATAGTAATTAAAATATATTCAATGAAATATTTTTCTATATAAATAGTAGTTAAGTTAGTTAATATATGATTAATAGTTAAGTTAATTAATAATTATAGTGTATAAATCACTTATTTTAGAATAAAAAAAAATAAAAAAGGCAGAATTATCTTTTTTACGGCGGTTTTTATCTTTTTCCTAGCGCCTTTAATACGTCTCTGATGATAAAATAACTTCTAGTCTCTAGTGTATAGGTTCTCTTGGGTGAGGGGAAAAACAATCTAGTAAGTTTTTAATATTTAAATACGTTTTTAGGTTTTAGTACATCTATTTTGTTGATTTTATTTTGCACCTGAAAGTCAAAATTATGGCTCTGCCACGGCAATTTTTGTATGTTGTATCGATGTTGATCCAAATATCTATATAGTTTTGTATCTAAAATAAGAGTTAGTTCACATATTTATATTTATTTAAAGTCAAACACGTCATGAGTCATGTAGATAACTAATGGAAGATCCTAAAATGAAAATTCACATTCGAAATGAATCTTTGAAACCATTCTGAAATACTGGCATATGTGTTACTCTTACAATGATCTGGAAGATTTGCTGTTATGTTGACTTTTGGAGTCAAACTTCAATTGTTGAAGGTCATTAAAAAAACACACATTTCAAAATAACTTTTTCACACAACATAATTCTTCAAATATGTTTTTACATTATGTATCCATGCATGAAACTTAATTGACTAATCTTGGTTTGAGCAGAGTATACCTTATGAAAGAAAACTCCCCGAATAAATGTTTACCCGTTTATTCTTTGATTTCATCCCACAGTACCATCCCACTACCAGTCCAATGTAACTACAAAAGTACCATTTTTAAGTATTTAGTACTCCTTTGTTCTAAAACTATTCCTTATTTTTTAACTGAACAATTATTTCGGGACGAGGGAGTATTTTTTTCTAATCTTTTTTATTTTCCATCAAAGCCATTTGTTATCAGTCACTAGTCACTTTTTCTCCTTATTCTTTGAGGTTATATATTTTTCTACGATATCTTTCAAAAGTCAAAATAAAATGTAGTGAAACTATTTTTACTTCTCATTATCAAGTTAACAAATAAAAGTCTGTGAACCTTATTTTAGTACTGCTTTGTGCAATAAATTAACTTTTCCTCTGACATTGTTAAGATACAAATTGAAACTATTTTCTTTGAATGGAGTATTATTTCAAAATGTTAAAGTAAATGAAATGAAGTTATTATTATTATTTACTGTTAGTAGAAAGAAGTACGGAAAACATGTCAGAAAGATTTTTTTAGAAAAATAAAAATAAAAAATGTGAAAAAAAAATAAAAATGGAAATGGAAAAAAAAAAAGAAAAAAAGAAAAAAGAGGCTAATACTACCAATCAAGGGATGAATTTGCTTGAAGCTCGTGGTTGGAGTGTGTGTGGGATGGGTAAAGACCGCATCGGAAGCGTCAACGTAACGTGCTGGTAGAGTGCCGGGATGACCTGAAAATGAACTGCTGACATACACACCATCTCTTCCTTCCTATCCCCATCTTTTCTGACTCACTTTTGCAGTTGCTTGCCACACGCCTGACCCCAATTCCCCTCGTTTCTTCTTCTTCCTTTCCTCTTTCACTTTCTCCTTCCCTCCCTCCCTTCTTCTTCATAACCATCTTCTCCAATCAAATCCCAAATTTCAGAAAATCACTCCTCTACTTTTTGGGTACACCCTCCCTCCCTCCTTCTTCATTACCATCTTCTACTGGTGTGCTTCTTGGTTGTTGGCAGGTTTGCTTCTTACTCGACGCCGCCCCCCCCCCCCCCCCCCCCCCCCCCCCCCAATCCCACGGCCCCAGCAATCTCCTCGGCCCTCATGTATCTTACATACTTATGTTGTGGTGTTGTTCATCTTAAAAATCACTTTTCCACCTTGTGACTAAAAGGGGAATGACAACCTATGATCCATAGCCAACCCCACAGTGGGAAAAAGGCTTATGGGTTTGTTACTTCATTGCTTGCTTTTGGAATTTGGTATTATTGAGTGATCTTTTTGGACATGATTATAAACTTATCCATCTGTTGGTTTACTATTATGAAGTATCTGTTTGCAACTGCAATGATAACAGCCGGACTGATCATAGTATGCTTGTCGGGTCAGTCTCCTTTTGGAGGAAAACTCTCTCAACATTGCTGTTTCCATTCATGAGACTTGAACCCGAGATCTTGCTTAAAGAAACCAAAATACCTTACTACTTTGATCAAGTGTTGGTTATAAAGGGTTGATATATGTTGTAACATTTGTTTCCTGCATGCAATTGCAACTTGCAATTTGGACTCAGAATGGGCCAATATTTCAATCCCATTCCTTTGCTATTTACTCAGCCCATCGTAAGTTAATTCAATGCTAACTCACTATAATCATTAATTTACCTCCTGTCAAAAAAATTTTTTTCTAGAAAATGGTATGTAAATTATAAGTAAATGATAATATATTATTTTCTATATATTATACAATTCATGTTCAAAATTATCATCTCGGCTAATCTAAATTTGAAAGAATAATTATAATAGTCTTTCAAAAAATTACAAGAATAAGTTCAACCAATATACAAGAAAATTTTAGGATATTGTCGCTCTGATCTGTATGAAATGTGGTTTCTACAAAGTTTTTGGACATTAATCTTAACATACAATTTGTATGACATCTTCTTTGCATGGATGTTTCGTACATGTAAACTTTTGAGGATTCATTTACATAAGCTGGAAAACATCATCTCAATGGGGAAAAAAAAATCAATTTCTATGGCATTTTCTTAATTTGCATGGATATGATCTATATTTGGAAAACTAAATTTATGAGGGTTTTAACTGCAAACGTCTCAAATATATAATTAACCCTATATTTGGAAAGCTAAATTTATGAGGGTTTCAACTGCAAACGCCTCAAATATATAATTAACCCTCAGCATGCAACATGTCTAGACATGCAAATGGTCCTCCTTTCCTATAAATACATACCCTAATTTCCATCATCAAATATCAGAAACTAAATTCCATATAATTAAGCTATAGTACCACAAAAACTAACCCAGAAAAAAAATGAAGAAGTCAGTTTTTTTTGCCGCAATGATGGTGGTAGTTTTCTTCCTCACCGGCCTAGCTCAGGCCGCCGACCGAGGTGACGGCCGGGGGAAGTGCCAGCAGGAGGTGGAGGCGCAATTGGACCGAATTCGGGGTTGCACCGGCTACTTGACGTATAGCGAGGGACGAGGAGGATGGCGGGAGGGGCAGCGCAACCTCGATGCTTGCTGCCAGGGCATCCGGACAGTCTCCGAGGAGTGCCGGTGTGCGGCCGCGAGACAGGCGGAATGGATGATAACGGCAGATTGGGCGAAAGGAGAAATAAGGGAGCGAATGAGGAAGACTGCTAATAGCCTTCCACAAAAATGCAAGGTGCCCCCATATCAATGCAATGTGTATTGATTTTTAGGAAATTAATCAAATCTTAGGTCTTTCCAAATAATCAATCAAATAAAGGCCCTTTTCAAAAAAAAAATAAAATCAAATAAAGGCTAGCTATAGCAGCTATAGCTATATACAGCTTGTTTTGTAACAAAATTGTGCGTTGTTTTATATTTTTTTATTTTATTACGTGGTGATTCATTCAAGTATCACGAGTAAGAATTGCTAACTCATAGTATCTTCCGTTACATAATAAGTGTAAGGTTTACTGTACATGTTGAGAGGGAGAAAAAAAAATAATCTAGCATTGAGAACGTTTGGGATGGACTTAAGCAAATTACTGACATAACCGTGTTCGATTATTATATTAGAAATTTGTCAAATAAATATCCTAATATTACGAAATAAATTGGAGAAATAAAAACTCCTATACTTCTTCTAGTCTTTAATTGGGTATTTCTCAAACACCTAGCGACCTTGATGGGTATCCCCAATTGCAAGCCTTTATTGCAGACATCCGAGATGGATATGCAATCGTCTTGTGGAGAGGCAGAGACGATGCAGTTCTTCAGAGCAATAAGAGGGTTTCAACTCCACTTCATTTGTGAATGGATTCAATTGAATCAAAGAATGAATCTTTCTTCCATTTCATGCAGTTATCTACGCTTGCACGTCTTAGTATAAGGCAAAAAGGCTGGATTGTCGAGAGAGATGAAAAGGAATCTTTGCAGGAGCCTATGAATCTCTATTTTTTGCAGCTACACTTGGCATTTATCAACTTTTGGTTGTCTTTCAAATACTTAGCTTTCTAGCAGTGTGGTCAGCAAGGGAGTAAAGAAACAACAATCTTCAATGAAATGAACTAGAATGAGTGGAAATGAGTCATAAACTCTATCATCAAAAGAAGAAAATATAGAAAGAAAAAACAAACTGGAGGAACATTCAACGCACAAATGAAATTGGCTCAAACATATTTAAAGTGCAAGTTGGAAATTGGAAATAAACAATTATTTTCAGGCTTCTCAAATGAAGGTTTTTATTTGTCTCTACAAAGCTATCGTCTCCTAGCTCGACATCATTGTAAAGTCAACAACATTGTAAGGGCAATCTTCAAGGTCATTATGTACTCCCTATTATCCTTATTATAAGATATTTTGATTTGTCCTAAATTATATTTTTTTAATTAAAAAAATTAAAAATCACATTTATTGTATTTTCATAATTATTATAAAGTATTACTATTTTTAAGATTTTATTTCAATTGGAAGAATATACTACTAAATAAAACTTAGGATAAATTAAAATGTCTTATAATAAAGAAAGGAAAGGAGTACTATATTTTAATAGAATCCACGCAGTAGCTATGCTAATTACACTCAAAATCAGAAAAGAAGGTTACCTTTTATGCGCTTTTACATACAAACATCAAAAAGTGTAGTAACAAAATTCTAAAGCGCTGTAACTGGAAGTTATAAGTCCTTTTACAAACACTAGTTAATTAGCTTAGGAATCCAAATATACTAGTAACCGGCCGGTTACCATTTATAATTTCAGAAAATTTTGTTAAAAAAGAATATTCAATATAATGAATAAATGCTAAACATACAAATCAAAATGCATGCATCATCAAATTTAATAAAGTGGTTATACGCTAGCTAGTGTTAAAAAAAATGCACTAAACGTATTTAAAATCATGCAACAAAATCATCAACATTTGATTAAGTAACAAAACTAAATTGAACATGTTAAAATTAACAACAACCTAACAGTATCAATGACGTCTACTTTGCATGGATAAGAATACGTGTACAACTTTTGAGGATTGGACAAACATAGTCACATATAGATTGCAAGAAATCTCAAAGAGACAACAATTTCAATGACCTTTTCTCCAGTTTGCAATCTTGCATGGATAATGGTTATCTATTAATATTTTGTAAGCTTCTGACGATTCAATTTCACAAAATACAGCAAAACACCTTAAATCCCTCTGCATGCAACACGTTCTAGACATGCAATATGTATCTTCTCCCTTCCTCTAAATACCCTAATTTCCATCATCAAATGTTCATAAAATAATTTCACAGTAAGCTAATCCGCTATTAATTTTTTTAAAAAAATAAAGATGGCCAAGTCCGTTTCTGTTGTAGCAATCATAGTAGTTTTAGTACTCTTGAGCCTAGCTCAGGCCACCGAGCTCACAAAAAACACCACCAGCGGCGTTGATGAGGAAAAACCCTTGATTCCTCCCGGCCGAGAGCCGTGGCGGCAGAGATGCGATCAGCAAATCAAGCAACAGATGGGCCACATTCGAGGTTGTCGGGCTTACTTAACGTACATAACCCGGCCGGAAACTCAACCCGGAGGAGCCGGGGGGACAGCCCAATAGTTCCTGATGGATTGCTGCCACGGCTTCAAGAACATGCCGGAGTAGTGCCGGTGCGAGGCCGTGGAAAGGGCACTGAATTTTGTAGCCAGGGGAGTTTCAGTTTTTAAGAATGAATAATATGAGGACGATTGCTAAGTTCTTCCACAAATGTGCTATCTCGACCGTCCAAAACAATGCACTGTGTAATATTCCCCCGGTCCTTATTATAAGGCATTTTGATTTCGTCCTAAATTTAACATATGATGTTTTTATAATTGAAATAAAAACCTTAAAAATATTTCATAATAATTAGGAGAACACAACGAATGTAAAAATATATTTTTAAGGTTTTTTTTTGAATTAAAAAGATATCCTAGGTTAAACATAGGACTAAATCAAAATGCTTTATAATAACGACCGGAGGGAGTAGTTGATTAGTCAGGATGTTAATCAAGTTTGTGATTCCTATTAAACAATAATTATGGCTACCTATATAGCATCTATACAAAAATATATAGATATATATATATATATATATATTTATGTGTGTGTATTATTGGTTTTGTAATAAAATGTGCTGTTATTTCATTTACTGCATGATGCTTCAATATTCAACTGAACATCATGAGAACGAAAATTATGCCATGCAATTAAGTGCATGTAGCTAGGTATACATAGACCCTTATTTGGTAATTAGTATAGGAAAGGAGGGCTAAACATGCAAGTCTTTATGAGTTATGTGTAACTCACGCGTCCCTTCCCATTAATTTTAGGAATTGAGTTTTAAAAATTTCTTAAATTTTCAAATCATTTTATTTCTTAATCCGTAAATAATTAGACCAACTGTCTTATATCATTTTGATAGTACTCGAAGAGATCTATCCAACAAGATCCCTCATGAATATGTTTTTTGAAACGTAAAATAATTTATGCAGTAGCCTTGGTCTTACTAAAAGACATTCTGGTCTTATTGTGTTTTTTAGGACCAAGACCTACAGAAAAGACCAAAGGCCAAAGGCTAAAGACCAAAATTGAATACCAAAGAGCAAAGATCAAAGACCAGAGTAAAGAGCGAGCGTGTGTGAGGAACAACGACAAAAGACCAAAGACCAAAGACCAATAAACTGAAGACCAAAAAGCAAAAACCGAAGACCAAAGACCAGAGTGAAAGAACGAGCATTGTGTGAGGAGCAAAGACCAAACCAAAGATCAAATACCAAAGACCAAAGACTGAAGGCCAATGACCAAAGACCAAAGACCAAAGATCAAAGATCAAAGACCAAAGACCGAAGACCAACGACCAAATACCAAAGACCAAAGATCAAAGACCGAAAGCCAAAGACCAGAGACCAAAAGCCAAAAACCAAAAACTAAAGACCAAAGAGCAAAGACCAAAGACCAGAATTAAAATCGAGCGTGTGTGAGGACTAAAGACCAAAGGCCAAAGATAAAAAATTGAAAAAAATGTTAGTGTGTTTAGGGTTTAGGGGGATTTAAGCATTTTCTTATCGGTTAGGGTCTAGTTGTTTAGGGTTCAGGGTTTAGGGGGTTTAAGCATTTCCTTATCGGTTATGGCCTAGTTTGTACCGTAACATGTTTAACTTATAAATCAATTAGGCTAGGGTCTCGTAAATAAAACTCTAGAGTAATTGGTTTAAAAAAAATTTAAACCAAAAAAAAAAAAAATAGTGTGTTTAGGGTTTGGGGGGGTTTAACCATTTCATTGTTGGTCACGGTCTAGTTGTTTAGGTTTTAGGGTTTAGGGGGTTTAAGCATTTTCGTGTTGGTTAGGGCCTAGTTTGTGCCATTACACGATTAACTTATAAATTTTTTTAAACCAATTAGGCTTTACGAGACCCTAGCCTAATTGGTTTAAAAAAATTTAAACAAAAAAAATAGTATGTGTAGGGTTTAAGGGGGCTTTAACCATTTCCGTGTCGGTTAGGATCTAGTTGTTTAGCTTATAGGGATTAGGGAGGTTTAAGCATTTCTGTGTCAGTTAGGGGCTAGTTTGTGTTGTAATACGATTAACTTATAGATTTTTTTATACAAAAAAAAATTAGTGTGTTTAGGGTATATGGGGGTTTAACCATTTCCGTGTCGGTTATGGCTGCTAGTTAATCGGGTCAACCCGACCAGCCGCCCGACCCAAACTTCATTTGACTTAATCGGGTCGGCTAATCGGTTTAAATAAGTAAATTTCGGCTATTCCCGATCAATCGATTAGATTATGCGGTTCGGATTCAGTTTTAAGAAATATTATTAGGGGTTACCCAAATAATCTGATTAATTTATTTCTTATTAGTTTTTTATTACATATATATTATCTCCTAATTTAGGTTTAGTCTATCCTTTTCTTTTTCCTCCCCATTTTCTGACTTCCTATTTCTCCATCTTCCTTTCTTCGATGCCGCCGGCCTCCAGCCAAATGCCACCGCCTTTCTTCCTTTCTTCCTTTCCTTCTTCCTTTTTTCAGATCTACCATAAACCCCCATAATCCATCAATAAATCTGGAAGTCATATCCCTTGTTTTTCAATTCCAGATCTAACTCTTGATTGAAAATTTTCAGAATGGCCGGACCAGTGAAAAGGCCAATCCACACCCTCAAGTCATTGGTTTGCCAGCAACTACCGAAATTCAAAGCCTGTCTCGCTGTGATTTCTGGCATAGCAGCTCTTGTCCTCCTCCAGGCTAATTCTTTTCAGTTTAGGTGCTAATTCGATTGGCTAGACGAGTTGCATCGGATTAATCTTGTAGTCATTAATCTGTTTTTCGAATTTACCTATTCCTATGTTTCACTTCTGCCTTTGGGGGCTCATCCTTTAGGTGATTTTTTTTTTTGGTTTTTTTTATGTTGGATTATTTTTCATTCATGTTTAAGTTCAGCATTAATGGTGTCTTACTCTGTTTTGGTTCATTGGAATTTGAAGATATAGCTATTCACTTTTTTTTCGTGATTGGAATTTTTGCAGATGGGATGTATTGTGAACCGGAGGTAATCAAATGTAGAGATGGATAAAAATCTTTCTCCAGAGACCAGATCAATGACAATTTTTGTGACTGCCCATATGGAACTGATGAACCAGGTGCTCTTTGTTGTTGTTCTTTTGGGTACTCTTCTCTGCCTTGCTGCGCCTGTTGTAATTTGAACTAGAAGGTTGGTTGAGGTATGTACCAGGTGCTTATCTTCTCCCTCTCCCTTTACTTTTTTTTTTCCTCATTTGTGGTTATGCTTTTGGATTTTGGCTGTTGGGTTTTTTAGAAATTTGAGATCTCTAAAGTTTCGTGTCTCTGATTGTGTATATTTTTGTGACTAGGAAAAAGACAGTGGAAGGTTGGATCAGTGTTATTTCTCAAAAGAAATGTCAAGTTGAAGATTGAAGAAAGCAGCCTGCTTGCTGCGTGTCAAGTTAAATTCCTGTATTAGTTTCGGTTTAACTGTCCTCTGAACCAAAAACCCGAATGTTTATTCGGCTCGGTTCGGTTCGGGGTAATGTAATTTTCAATTCGGCTTCGGTCGGGTCTTGTGAGATGAAAAAATCCAATTAACTCGAACCAAATTTCACCCGAATCGACCGAACCAATCGAATTAGCAGCCCTAGTGTTGCTTACGGTTTAGGGTTTAGGGGGGTTTAACCATTTCCGTGTCGATTAGGGCTTAGTTTGTGCCGTAACACTATTAACCTTATAAATTTTTTTAAACCAAAAAAAAAATAGTGTGTTTAGGGTTTAGGGGGGTTTAATCACCTTCGTGTCGGTTAGGGTCTAGTTGTTTAGGGTTTACGTGGTTTAAGCATTTCCGTGTCGGTTAGGGCCTAATTTGTGTCGTAACATGATTAACCTTATGAAATTTTTTTAAACCAAAAAAAAAAAAAATATTAATGTGTTTAGGGGGGTTTAAACATTTTCGTGTCGGTTAAGGTCTAGTTGTTTAGGGTTTATGGTTTAGGGGGTTTAAGTATTTTCGTGTCGGTTAGGGCCTAATTTGTGCCGTAACACGATTAACCTTATGAAATTTTTTAAAACCAATTACGCTTTGAAAGTTTAAACCAAAAAAATAAAAAATATTAATGTGTTAGGGTTTAGTGGGTTTAAGCATTTTCATGACGGTTAAGGTCTAGTTATTTAGGGTTTAGGGTTAGCGGGGTTTAAGCATTTCTGTGTTGGTTAGGGCCTACTTTGGTCTTTTGTCCTTGGTCTTTGGTCTTTGCTCCTTATACACACTCGCTATTCATTCTGTTCTTTGGTCTTTGATCTTTAGTTTTCAGTTTTTGGTCTTCGGCCTTTTGTCTTTAATCTTTGTTTTTCACATACGCTCGCTCTTCACTCTGGTCTTTGGTCTTTGATGTTTTGTCGTCGGTCTTTGGTCGTCACACATGCTCGCTCTGCACTTTGATCATTGGTCTTTGGTTTTTTGTCTTTGCTCTTTAGTTTTCGGTTTTTAGTCTTTGGCCTTGGTCTTTGGTATTTGTTCCAGGTCTTGTTCATAAAAGACACAAGAAAGACCATAGCGTCTTTTAAGATGACCAAGCCAACTGTTGGATAAATTTTTTAATTTTTCGAAAAATATATTCATGATAGATCTTGTTGGATAGATCCCATCGAGTACTATCAAAATGATATTAGGTACTTAGTCTAGTTCATTACGGATTAAGAAATAAAATCATTTGAAAATAAAAGAAATTTTGAAAACCCACTTCCTCAAATTAAGGGGAAGTGACATGTGCATTGAAAAGGCGAAAAAAAAAAAGGCCATGTTAAATAGTTATACATGAAATTCCTCCATTATTGAATAATCAAAAAAGAGTCTAAGTGCACCTAGCTAGATGCATTTAATGTGCATAGTATAATAACTCTCATGAGAATACACATTTGGGACGAACTTTCCATACACAAATTAAGAATCCGCGAAATAAAAATTCCAAAAATCGGCAAAATTTTCGTTGTTTTAATATACAACAAAGATAACTATATTTAATTGAGAGGGAGTGAGTATTTCATCAAATGTGTTCGAGCGCTTTGATAACGTACTATAGCCCAACACCAATTAATGAAAAATTTTGGGATTTTCAATTAGTAGCATTCTTGGTTTAGGTAATTTTCTTTTCGCGGAATATAACTTTACCAAAAAAGAAAATATTGTAGTACAGAGAAAATAATTCCCACTGGAAAAAAAGAAACGGTCGACCAAAAGTGACTGCAAACTTCTCTCAATTAGACAATATCGATCCTTGATCATTACACTATAGACGTATTTATTTTTATTTTGTGTTCTAATTATAGTGCGCAGTGCGTACATATAAGTGACATTCTTTGATGCATCATTTTTGGATGGAGGTTTGAATCAAACCAAATAACGTAGCTTGCTTGTCTAATTCAATTGGTATGAGCAAATTTTTTTTTTCTTTTAAAAAAATTATATGACATCTTCATGTATTTCCCCAACGTGTAAACTTTCCAAGGTAGAACTCCACATAGCAAACGCGTTTTATACATGCTGGAATCATTTCATCTCATCTCTCCTACATAGAAAATAAAGTCCTAAATAACATGCACTCTCCACTCCATGAATTTCTATCACCAAAAAAAATAAAAAGCCTATAAACGTTAAGTTGTGCAACTAATTAATCTGTGGGAGGGAAAAAAAAAATGCCAAAGTCAATTTTCTTAGCAGTCGCAGCAGTGGTGGTAGCCATCTTATTAGGCCTAGCTCATGCCACCAAGTTCACCATAACCACAACAGTCGATGAGGATGAAGAATTCCACCAACGGGGCGGCCAAAGAGGACCGCCACTGGAGAAGAAGAGAGATTGCGAGTTTGAGATTGGTCGCGGCATTCGGTTCCTTCGCTATTACGAGTGCTACTTGCATATTTTAAAGGGCGCTCATGATTGCGGCGAAACAGGCACGCCGATGATCGATATCGACCCGGACGTGTTGTACGAGATACCGTGTTGCAAGACACTGCAGGGTATGCCGGAGGAGTGTCGGTGCGGCGCAGTGAGGGCGGTGCTGAGGATGCTTCAGAAAGATTGGCTGGAAGAAGGGATGGAGGAGATGAAGAAGTTGGCAAGCTTCCTTCCACGTGTTTGTCACGTGGTCCCTCAACAATGCCAAGTTTAAATGTTTTTAGGGAGAATTTTCAAAAAGGGCGGAGGAAAGATCAAAATTATCTTAAAGGGCGTGAGCATATTTTATTCTTTAATATTAACATTAAAATCATTTTCATATATAATAATGTTACAAATTACTTGTTTATCCCTTTTTCTCAACAGCTACTACTATTTTACTTCTTCTTTCTCACATAAAACTCATCTCCCGAATCAAATTATTAATAACCATTTCTAGGGTATGATTTTAATCCTAGCTTTTCTTATGCTGAAAATTGACAATCTTTAATTGAAGGAAGCACTTGTTTATGATTTTTTTTTCCTTTCCTTTTTCCTGCATTGGACATGGGGATAAGATCAATATTGACGCGGATTGCAGAAAAGAGCTCCAGATTCATCACTCATCAGGTTTGCTATTCTTTGGTGAAAATTGGAGATTCACAATTAAACTCAAGAGCCAACAATATGAAAACTAAATTAAAAAAAAGTAATAACAAAAAAAAAGACAATTCAGATTCAAGGTGTTTAAGTCATCACTCTAGTCTCTAGTCTGAAACTTTGGATTGAAAGGAGAAGAAGAGTCCTTGCCGATCATTTTTCTTTTCCTTCTTCCTCTTTTTCTTTCTTTTTTTCTTTTTTCTTTCTTTTATTTTTTTGATTGAGAGATTCGATTATTGTATTGGGGAAAAGGAAAAAAAATGAAGGGTAAAGTAGTCTTTTGGAGTATTGAAAAATATTTTCTGTATTTAACCAATTTATGAAAAGAATAAAAAATAATGATGCCCTTAATAATAATTTTAATTTTTTTGGTGCCCCTTTCAAAAATTTTCCCATGTTTTTATTATTATTATTTTTTTTGGAATAAAAGTTGTTTTCAAACCATTTTGCAGAATAGAAATTAGAAACTACATACAGAAAACTCAAGTACTTAGACTAAGCATCACCTAGATGCCCCTAGACGAGACAGATAACAACAGAAACCTAACAACTGTTACAATGCTACAACACTAATTAGTTTATCTGGAAAAGACCGGAGTAGTCCCCATTGCGTTAGCTCAAGACTTGTTGTTCTGAGTAATTTTTATGTGTTTGATCTTCCTGAAATTCAAATTCAAAACAGACTTTATCTTTTGATTAACCTCAAATATTATAGGAGTCTCACCTCTAAAACTAAAATTATTCCTGGTGTCACAGATGAGGTAAACAATACTAATGATGCTGTCAATAAGAAAGTTAGTACCATAGTAAGACATTATCAAGGCTACTAAATTATTCTGAGAAACCAAAGGAACAGAAGGTTGAACCAAATTCATAGCAAGGACGTTGACGAGATGACCTGGAAGTAAGTATTCAAAAAAAAATAACAAAAAAAAACAAACGAAAAAAGTCGTATATGGTTGCAACTTGCATACTACAAAGAGCACGACTTGTTTTGATGGAAGAATGAATTCTAGCCACCTTTTCCCTTGTCTGAAGCTTGATAAGTATGGCTATCCAAGCTACATAGCTGTGTTTCGGAACAAAGTATTTTCCCTACCACTTTTTACCAACGGAAAATGGATAATTAGGTATATTAGTTAGAAAAGTTTTAACTGGAGAAAAAGCCTGCCTTTACCTTTCCACACAAGTACTCCTCCATTGGTAACATATTGAAAAATAACCAATCTGATAAATTGTCACGTTTTTCTTAAAATATCATGACCATCAGTTATGAGTTCGAGTTGTCTTTTTTATTGTATACTAATGGAAGCTTAGGAACTAGAGTTTTGTATTTTGTGAGGCGGAGCTAGGAGGGAGCCAGCCTGTGCGGATGCACCCCTCCATTCATAATTCTTTTTAAGAATTCTAACTATTTACAAAAAAAAAAAAGAAGAAAGAAATTACTTCATTTCACACCCCTCCAAAAATTATTAAAAACATTTAATTAACTTGTGTCAAAGAATTTGAGATAATATAACATTACTCAATATAAATGTTAAACAAATATCTTAAATACCAAAAGTATCGAATGTCAGATCTTTCAAATAATAATGATATAAATCCCGTGAATAACAATAATTTAAATAAAAGATTATTATTTAAAGCCCAATATACATTTTTGATTGAATGTAGTGAGGCATGTCTTAAGCCACATAAAAGTGAAAGAGCAAAAATGAGAATATTTTAATAAGCTAAGAAATTTAATAAAAAGGTAACTAATGAAGTTTATCCACCAAATAAATTCATTTTTTTTAAAATAAAACTATTTCATATTAATTTACTGGAAATCGTCCAGCAACGATTGACAATGAAAAGATACAAATAAAATAAGAACACAACTTACTATCAATCATATCACTATTGTTGTGTTTCTTACAGATAAACCTATCTAGATCTATCAAATACAAGGATGGATATATCACATTGCAGATAATCAATATAATCAAGAAAATATCTCTAGATATATGCTGAAAGCCCCAATTCATACACATGTTTGACACTTATATGATAACTGAATCTTCTCGAACCGCACCATGCAAATCAATAAGTGAAATTGATTTAATATAAGATAGAATATATCAACTAAAAATTTCATTTTTTCAAAACTTATCCAACTTATAATTGAATTTTTATTTTTTGCTTTCGTTGACGATTCAATATGTATTCGTGTGTGTATATATATTATATATACATAGATATATATAGGTATAAAGATAAAGTAATACTATAAAGATGTCTATGATTGAAAATGTATGCTAAAATTAATTTTAGATTTAGGAAATTTTAGTACTCATTTTTTATGGTATGTAACTTTCTTAAGATTGTAGATATCTATCCCTAATATCATTCCCGGCATACAAAATATAAATTAATAAATAAATAGTTGAAAGCAATAATGATACTGGAAGTTTAAAGGCCTCCAGGAAATGGATATAGACCGCCATTGACCAATAGTTGAGTTTCTATTTTACCCTTATATTCTAAATTTCAAATTAAAATTTTAAAACTTCAAACTTTAACCTTACACTCCAATCTTCAACCTCAAACACTCTAATCTCCAAAATTATTATTATTATTATTATTATTATTATTATTATTATTATTAATTAATAAAAAATAATAATTAATATTACTCATATTAATAAAGTAATTCAATTAATTACTAAATAATATTCAAATTATTAACAAAATTAATCAAAATAAATAAATTATATTTTTGTAACTTAATCATATACATCAAAACTAATTTATCTAATATAACTAAGTTAATTTCATAATAATTAATTAAAAGTATTCAAAGAAAAAAATAAAAAAATATAATAAAAATAATAATTACTCAAAAAAAAAAAAACTTGCGGCCGGCCATAGCTGCCGGTGCTGCCGGCCGCAAAAATATCTGACGGCGTCTGTGCCATCTGGAATTATTTCAGACGGTATATATAGCGTCTGTTTTCAAGTGGGACGTCACGCCCCTCGTCCCTTGAGGCAACCGGGATTTTGTCGGCCGCCTCTCAACCAGACGGTGATCATGCCATCTGGTTTTAATTCGGACAGTGTTTATACTATCCAAATTCATGGGGGACAATGCCTCCCTATTCTCGTCCCATTTGGGATGGCACGGCGGTCGGCCGACGTAATTTCGGACGACAACACCGTCGGCCGACGTAATTTCGGACGACAACACCGTCGGCCGAACGGTTTCCAGAATAAAAAAAAAAACAAAAAGAACAAAATTTCAAAAAAAATATATATTTGATTTAGTTTGATTAATTTTGTTAATAATTTGAATATTATTTAGTAATTAATTAAATTACTTTATTAATATGATTACTATTAATTATTATTTTTATTAATTAAAGATTATATGCTTTTTTAGTGAATTAAATTTTGTTACACAAAATAATTTATATTTGTGTTGAATGAATTAAGTAGTGATTAGTAAGTTACAAAAGAATGACTATAATTTTCTTTTTTAGCTGTATCCTGCAAATATAAATTATTTAAATTTAGGGTTTAGAGTTTTGTTTACCTAAAATATTTTACTGCAAATGGCATGATATTTTGCTAAATTGAATAACTTTAGGGTTTAGGGTTTTGTTAATAATTTGAATATTATTTAGTAATTAATTGAATAACTTTATTAAAAAGATCTAAATTAATCTTGTTTAATGTTATTATGATGTAATAATGTATGATGAAATAATAAATTAAATAAATTAAAGTAATCTAATTCAATGTAATTATACCAATCTACACATAACTACTATACATTCTGCTGAGATATGGCTTCTCTCAACCAGTGACGGTAGCATCACAGTGGTCAACGGCATCGATAAGTATCAATGTATGCATGTTTTTAAGTACACATTTCACCTCTTTTAGGATTTAGGGTTCAGGGTTTGGGGGGTTTAGAATTTTGTTAATAATTTGATTATTGTTTAGTAATTAATTGAATAAATTTATTAATATGATTACTGTTAATTATTATTTTAATTAATTAAAAGATTAATTGCTTTATTAGTGATTATTTTTATTAATTATTTTTTGTTGAACAAAATAATTTATATTTGTGTTGAATGAATTGAAATGATTAATTATTTTTTTTCTTTGGTATTATTTGGTGGGTTGTCGAAGGCCCCAAAATAAATTACCAACTTAAACTGTAGATACAATAAGTCGGGTCGATCCCACAGGGACGGGTTAAACTTCAAATAATCGGAAAACAAACAAGAATATAAGAGTTGGACAAACAAGGAAGAAAAGTGCAGACTCACTTGCCCGAGTGACAAGGTCACTCACGTGAATGGACTCTACAGAACTGAAGACGAACAGACAACTGAAACCTTACTCAAGGGAGTGAGAATTCTGACTCAGGGAACTGACTCAACAAACTCAGATATTAATTCTCTTTTCCCTATGTAATCAAGTGGTAATCTTGTACTCTTTTGATATGAATTCATGCTCATTCAGGCACTCATATATCTCTAAGTCACTTCCGATTTTTCCTAGAGGTATCTTTATGAACCCAATTAAACTATTTTTCTATGATTAATCAAGTCATGAAGTCGTTAAGTTTTCAAGCCTTACATGAATGCTTATACTGACTAAGTATATTCCTATCTCAATTAGAACCTGGGACTGTTACCTCCAAGTCATAAGTTGAAGCTGAAATCTATCCAAACCAAGTTTATCTTTCCAGATCTCCCCTAGTTCTAGCATGCATTCAATTAGTGATCAAGTAACCGAATGTAGAAAAACTTCCAACTTTAAAAGAAGTATGCAACAAGTGCATTACAAACTCAAATTACATAGGTTCTAGAGAATGAAATCTGACTAACTATACATACAAACTACAGAAAATATAAGAAAGGAAAGAAATAAGCGAGAAGAAGCAAATTTGAATGCTGGACAACAGATCACTCGCCTGTCACTCAGGCGAGTGAGGCCTGTTATCCCTCCTTGTTGCTACTGGGCTTCTTCTTCTTGGAGTTCCTTCCTCTCTTCTTCGGGTCTGTGTAGTGTTGGTGTATTGTATGTGTGTTTTTTTTCCTCTGACATGTGTTCTTTATACTGGGAATGCAGCTCCTTTTATAGAGCTTGTTGCCGGTTCTTCTTCCAAGAGAGTCTCACCATGCTTGTGTATTTTTTATTAGCCCCAATGCCTTGTGTCTTGAATCCGGTTTTGATTGGCCTTTTCCCCTTCTTCCAGTAGTGGTATCAGCAGCATCATTGATCAATGTGGGTGGTTGGTTCTTCAGCCAAGGGGACAAACATGCTCTTGGGTTTCTATCGTGGAACACCATTATTTACTCCCAATGTGCTTTGTGTCTTGAAGTTACTTTTGACAAGTTCAGCAAATTTGAATCCAGCAGCCCAATTTTTGTTCCATAAGCCCCCTTTTCAGCTAATGTTCACTCAAATCCTTGCCTAATTAGAAACACAAAACTAGTTAAGTAAAATGAACTAATTCTGAGAAACACCCCTAATTTCTTACTAATTAAAGAGTAAATTGCCATGCTTTTATGTAACAAATTAACCATTATCAACTCCTCCAAACTGGAAGAATTGCTTGTCCTCAAGCAAAACAATCTAACCCCTTAAGAACTACACATAGAAACAAGAACCCTGAGTGAAAATATCACTTAGGCAAGTGGCACTACTGACTCCCCTGAGTGACAAAAGTCACTCAGGCAAGTGACACTGCAACAAGCACACAAGAACTTCACAGCAACTATCAAACATAACTAGTTCATATGACAATCGGATACAACATCTTAGACGTAAGAAAAACAAGTATATCCTCATTCAAATTCGAATTTCACCTAGTCTTTACGAAATCACCTCCGTGTGTGTGTGAATCATGCCAAGTATGATAAGTAACAAATTAGTATAAGGTAAATAACAGCTCATGGTGCAGATTTAGATATTTCTTAGCCTTATGACTCATTATTTCTTACCACAATCATGCTAATGTGGCCAATACAGCCTCAGAGATATAAGGACTCTCACAATTCATTTCTTTTCAACTATTCTCCCTCATTCCCTTTTATTTACCTCCGAGTCTTTTGGCTTTTTCTATTTATGACTCATGATTCTTTTTCTTTCCAACTTCCGACCCCTCCTACCGAGAGCTTTCGATAGGAGACTTTGCTTTCCAGGCCAAAGGATCGCTTATTGTTGCCATTTCACTCTAAGAGATTTAGCATTGATGCTCTACCTTATACTCCCTCGAGTTCTTTTGAACTTTTTTTTTTTGTTTACTCATTTTTTAGCATTCCGCCTACCAATTCCCAAAGAAGGTATTAGAGAAGGTCATTTAAGCTTACCTTAGTCAACTCTTTAGCATGTAAACAAACCACACTTCGCATTCAAGTGGTAGTAAGAAAAGTCATTCAAACATTTTTAACCAATTTAGAACACCACAGAGCATGCTATAAAAGGTATGTGTGCTTAAGTAGTGTAGAGATGATAACCAAGAGTTAGGTGAAATCAAAATTTGAATTAGATATAAGAAATGAAGTACATTGATCTTCATAGATATCCAATTATCATAAAACTAGCATCCTTATTACTAAAATTAAAGCCAAAAAAAAAATTTTAAAAAATAAAAAAAAATTATAAAAATATTCCCTACTACTCCCCCGAACTTATTCAAAGCATTGTCTTCAATGCTTAACAAACATATCACACAAAAACAGAATCAACAAAAACAGTTCACAAAAACAGAAACAGTTTACAACAAAAACTGTGTAGTCACTATCAGGAGTGATATTCTCATTCCTGTGAGTGAAGTAGAAGACTGGTGACTTCCCTGAGTTGGAGCAATTGAAATGGATGAGGAGGGCTTCATGGTGCACATCATTCAACATATATTTTTGATTCGTTGTAAGCTCTAGGTTGTGTTGAAATATACTCCATACAGGGGATCGCAACGTCCTTGTATAACAGCCTGGAATTGTAACATCAGAACACAACAAAGATTCACCAGCTATATGGAAGAGTTCAGAATTTTTATTTTTTTCTGCAGTGTCACTCGCTGGAGTGACTTTGGTCACTCGTGGGAGTGACTCTGCAATCCTTCTTTAGCTGCAAATTTTTTTCTCAAATACCAAGGATTAGAATTGAAACACAAACTAAAGATATCAGAAATTAAGCTCATGAAGTTCCTTGGTTCATACGATTAAGCACATAGACTAGAAAGCAACAATTAGAATCACCATAGTTCCATAAACTGATTCGGCTTTTAAGATCGTAACTCAGAAAGAACTAGGTGACTCATATGGACTCAAACATGCTAATTCTGAAAATTATAACAGAACTTGCTAGATATGGCATCAATGTTCATAAAGATATTAGAAGTTTACCCCAGACTAAAGTCTAGCAAGTACACATTAAGCACACAAAATTTCAGAATTAACAAGCTACTAAGGGATATGACATACAGAAGATGTCTCAATAACCTAGAAGAAAGAAAAATAAAAGAATCACAAGAGGTTTAAAAGAAGTTGATCGCCGTCCCCGGCAACAGCGCCACTTTTGGTGGGTTATCGAAGACCCCAAAATAAATTACCAACTTAAACTGTAGATAGGATAAGTCAGGTCGATCCCACAGAGACGAGTTAAACTTCAAATAACCGGAAAACAAACAAGAATATAAGAGTTGGACAAACAAGGAAGAAAATTGCAGACTCACTAGCCTGAGTGACAAAGTCACTCATGCGAATGGACTCTGTAGAACTAAAGACAAACAGACAACTGAAACCTCACTCACGGGAGTGAGAATTCTGACTCAGGGGACTGACTCAACAAACTGAGATATTCATTCTCTTTTCCCTATGTAATCGAGTGGTAATCTTGCACTCTTTTGGTATGAATTCATGCTCATTCAGGCACTTATATATCTCTAAGTCACTTCCGATTTTTCCTAGAGGTATCTTTATGAACTCAATTAAACTATTTTCTAATGATTAATCAGATCATGAAGTCATTAAGTTTTCAAGCCTTACATGAATGCTTATGCTAACCAAGTATATCTCAATTAGAACCTTGGACTGTTACCTCCAAGTCATAAGTTGAAGCTGAAATCTATCCAAACCAAGTTTATCTTTCCAGATCTCTCCTAGTTCTAGCATGCATTCAATTAGTGATCAAGTAACCGAATGTAGAAAAAATTCCAACTTCAAAACATGTATTCAACAAGTGCATTACAAACTCAAATTACATAGGTTCCAGAGAATGGAATCTGACTAACTATACATACAAACTACAGAAAATATAAGAAAGGAAAGAAAGAAGCGAGAAGAAGTAAATCTGAATGCTGGACAACAGGTTACTCGCCTGAGTGACAGAAGTCACTCAGGCGAGTGAGGCCTGTTATCACTCCTTGCTGCTACTGGGCTTCTTCTTCTTGGAATTTCTTCCTCTCTTCTTCGGATCCTTGTGTCTTGAATCCGGTTTTGACTGGCTTTTTCCCCTTCTTCCAATAGTGGTATCAGCAGTAGCATTGATCAATGTAGGTGGTTGGTTCTTCAGCCAAGGGGACAAGCATGCTCTTAGGTTTCTATGGTGGGACACCCTTATTTACTCCCAATGTGCTTTCTGTCTTGAAGTTACTTTTGATCAGTTCAGCACATTTGAATCCAACAGTCCAATTTTTGTTCCATAAGCCTCTTTTTAGCTAATGTTCACTTAGGTCCTTGTCTAATTAAAAACACAAAACAAGTTAAGTAAAATGAACTAATTATGAGAAACAGCCCTAATTTCTTACTAATTAAAGAGTAAATTGCCATGCTTTTATGTAAGAAATTAACCGTTATCATTATTAGATTATTATAGTCATATCAAATCACACAGAATTTGGACAATGCTCATTTATGCTAATTCTTCCACAACACCCGGTAACTTGGCCAGGACTGTTCATCATTGCTGCATTTTTCCTACTAACTAAATAAACTTAAAAACTAAAATGAATAAATAACTTAAAATTCACCTTACCTAAATAAATAACTTAAATTTTAATGTAACCAGTTACCAATTACTGACTCTCGATCAGTGACAATCAATGTATGTTGCTTTTTACATGATATCCATACCGCGAACAAGTGGTACGTTTTATACAACCTCACTCCTACTATAATGCAAAAATAAATTACCTACAAACGGCATAAAATGACAAATAAAATAAATATAATCTAAATATATCATATCAATGTAATTATGATTTAATCATGTATGATGAAATAATAAATTAACTAAATAAAATTAAAAAAGAATTTTAAAAAAATTAAAAAATATACACGGTCGCTTAAAATACCGGCCCAGGACATATGAGCCCACAAATCTAGCGGCTGGTTTCCAATGGGACGGCTGTATCATCGGCCCCTCTTAATTTGGACGCCAGCTTCGTCAGCCCTCCTACTTTTAATTTTTTTCTCATAATATTCTTTAAATTGTTTAATATTGTTAATGTTTTACTTAACAATAATTATTATTATTTATTAAATTGTGGTGAAATTAAGTTAGTTATTATCAAAAATATTTTTTTATTTATTAAGGTAGTATATTTTATTTTTTAAAATTAGTTAAATAGTAATTAAAATATATTGAATGAAATATTTTTTATATAAAATAGTAGTTAAGTTAGTTAATATATGATTAATAATTAAGTTAATTAATAATTATAGTGTCTAAATCACTTCTTTTAGAATGAAAAAATAAAAAGAGCAGAATTTTCATTTTTACGGCGGTCTTTATCTTTTTCCTGGCGCTTTTAATACGCCTCTTATGATAAAATTTCTAGTCTCTGGTGTATAGGTTCTTTTTGGTGAGGGGATAAACAATCTAGTAAGTTTTTCATATTTAAATATGTTTTTAGGTTTTAGTACATCTATTTTTTGATTTTATTTTGCCCCTGAAAGTCAAAATTATGGCTCCACCATGGCAATTTTTGTATGTTGTATAGATGTTGATCCAAATATCTATATAGTTTTGTATCTAAAATAAGAGTTAATTCGCGTATTTATATTTATTTAAAGTCAAACACGTCATGAGTCATGTAGATAACTAATGAAGATCCTAAAATGCATATTCTTCACATTCGAAATGAATCTTGGAAACCATTATGAAATATAGACATATGTGTTACTCTTACAATCATCTGGAAGATTTGCTGTTATGTTGACTTTTGGAGTCAAACTTAAATTGTTAAAGGTCATTAAAAATACACACATTTCAAAATACCTTTTTCACACAACATAATTCTTCAAATATGTTTTTACATTATGTATCTATGAAACTATTAATTGACTAATCTTGGTTTGAGCAGAGTATACCTTATGAAAGAAAACTCCCCGAATAAATGTTCACCCGTTTATTCTTTGTTTTTATCTCACAGTACCATCCCACTACCGGTCCAATGTAACTACAAAAGTACCATTTTTAAGTATTTTGTACTCCTTTGTTCTAAAACTATTCTGTAGTTTAGATTTTCATTCATAGTACAAATTTTAATAAAAGTGAAATTTTTAACTGAACAATTATTTCGGAACGAGTGAATATTTTTTTTCTAATCTTTTTTATTTTCTATCAAAGCCATTTGTTATCAGTCACTTGTTACTTTTTCTTCTTATTCTTTGAGGTTATATATTTTTCTATGATATCTTTCAAAAATCAAAATAAAGTGTAGGGAAACTATTTTTACTTTTCACTATCAAGTTAACAAATAAAAGTCTGTGAACCTTATTTTAGTACTGCTTTGTGCAATAAATTAACTTTTCCTCTGACGTTGTTAAGATACAAATTGAAACTATTTTCTTTGAATAGAGTATTATTTCAAAATGTTAAAGTAATGAAGTTATTATTATTATTTACTTTTGGTAGAAAGAAGTACGGAAAACATGCCAGAAAGTTTTTTTTTAAAAAAATAAAAATAAAAAAAATGTGAAAAATAATGAAAAATGAAATGGAAAAAGAAAAAAAAAACGAAAAAAGAAGAAAGAGGCTAATAATACCAAACAAGGGATGAATTTGCTTGAAGCTCGTGGTTGGCGTGTGTGTGGCACGGGCAAAGACCGCATCGGAAGCGTCAACGTAACGTGGTGGTAGAGTGCCGGGATGACCTGAAAATCAACTGCTGACATACACACCATCTCTTCCTTCCCATCCCCATCTTTTCTTACTCACTTTTGCAGTTGCTTGCCACACGCCTGACCCCAATTCCCCTCGTTCCTTCTTCTTCCTTTCCTCTTTCACTTCCTCCTTCCCTCCCTCCCTTCTTCTTCATTACCGTCTTCTCCAATCAAATCCCTAATTTCAGAAAATCACTCCTCTGCTTTTTGGGTACACCCTTCTGTGCCCTGCTGCCTCTGTTGTAATTAGAAGGTTAGTTGAGTTTTTATAGATTATACATGTCCTTGAAGCTTCTGTTTTTCCCTGTTGAAAATGTATGATGGGTTGTGCTCTTTTTTTGTATGATGAATGATGGGTTTTGTTTTTTTTATGTCAGTTTGCTTCAAAACTAATTGTTGGTTTGTCTAATTTTCCAGAAGAATTGGATTTTTTTTTGTTTGGGTTTCAATTTGATGTTTTGTCAATCAGTATGTTCAATTGGATTGAGTTTAAAAGAAAACTTCTTTTGCATTAATGATCAAGGAAAGTAAATGCTTTTGATTTCAACTTCATTGGGGGCAAAAGAATGGTTTTAGTTTTTGAAGGGGATCTTTATTTGATTTATTACTTGCTGATCGATATGGCTTCCTATTTTGTCTGAGTTTGGTTTATCTACGGTTTTGCTTTGATTTTTTGACCGTGCCGATTAGGCTTATGGAACCAGATGATACAATTCTTGGTTGCAAGTTTGCTGGTAAGTCTGAACTTTTCTGTTTCTCTTGTGCCATATTGACAGGGATTCTTGCTGAAGCTTTTCGAGTTGTGGGAAATGAGTACAACTTCAGAGGAAAATTCTGGATCAATGTCTGGAAATGTCAGCAAAGGGGTCAAGATACCAGTAAAGGGGTGAGTCCTTTGAGATCCCCTGTTAACTTAACCGTGGTTTCCTATTGGTTTTGAACTCAGAATAGTAAAGAGAGAAAGAAAAACGTTTTTAAAAAAAAGTAAAAAGGAAGGATTCTTGTAATTCAACCAGCCAATTACATGTTCTCAATAAGTAAAGTGCATCAGCTGCTCCGCGTTTATTACTGAGTAGTAGCTTTTGTCGCTTTTGCTGTGATTATGAGTTTGCAAATTCATTGAGGACTTGCAGTATAAAATTTTACTTAATGAAATTATTTCGGATGTTTTATCGTATCTTGGCAAGTAGAACATTTAGTTTGACTGATATGTGTCCACTACTGTTAAGGTTCTGCTACAACTTTTGCGCTGCCTTTGTAACCCGCTCTCTGCCATGAGTTTTGAGACCTTGGCTTGTAATGAATATTCGACTTGGGACGTATAAGCCTAAAAACTCTTGGAAGTTTAATACATGCCATTGGCAACAGTGTCTGTAATGAGAGAGGTTGATTTTCTGCTTTCATTGCTTTGTTTGTTTCTTGATTATCTTATTTACTTTTAGTTTATTATGACTTGGAATTAATAAGTCTGATGAACACTAATAAGTACTAGTTGCTTCGATGGTAGGCCGACATTTGGTTGTTTCTTCAAGTATCTGCTGATGTTTATTTTAACACAGGCCACTAAAGCCTATTTTTTATTATATTTCTGATTTTTTTTTCTATATTTGTTATTGATGTTTAGCCTCTACGCTGGGGTTGTCATTTTTCTTTTTCAAATAAAATATTTTGTTTGACATCTGAACTTTAGGGTAGTTGTTTCTAAATGTCAATGATGGGCATATGATGTTTGTTGGATAGGGATTTTCCCCACAAAATAACAAGTTACATGAGTGGAGCTTATTTAGCTGCTGCCTTTAGCATGCTTGATGCTGTATCTTTATTTCCTAGACCTGCCACCGCCGCTTTGTTGTTTTTCAACACTAAATCGAGTTTGCTTCAGGTCCCAACCTAGCCGGAAGAGTCATGGGAAGGTTCCAAAAAGAGCTCATAAGGCTGAGAGGGAGAAAATGAAGCGAGAGCACCTAAATGATCTCTTTCTCTCATTGGCTAGTGTTCTTGGTAATTTCTTGGTTTCCAAAGTCTTTGCATGGGGTAGTTATCCTTTGTTGTTCTTTAAATAGGAACCACAAAACTAGTTTTGCATCTTTTGTTCCAAGATGATAATAAGTTATGAATTTGATTTCCCAGAACTTTCTGACGAGACCAATGGAAAGGCTTCAATATTGAATGAAGCTTCCAGAATTATGAAGGACATGCTTGCTCAGGTGGAATCTCTAAGAAAGGAAAATGAAGCTTTGTTATCGGAGTCTCAATATGTAAGTTTGTAGCATTTCCAACTGTTTTGTAGTCCACCAAAATCAATCATCAAGCAGTTCTCTGTTGAAAGCTGATATAAAAAACCACTCAACAGGTAGACGTGGAGAAAAAGGAGCTGCAGGATGACACTGCTTCTTTGGCGTCTCAAATTGCAGAGCTGCAAAAGGAGCTAAAAGACAGAGCAAGTGAAGCTGTGCTTGACTTGAACACGGCTCCTCCGGAATGTCAACGTCATGGCTTGACTCCCCACCCTTATCCCGCCATAGAACTGGCTATGCAGCAAGCAGATAACCTTAAATCTGTCTATGTCTTCCCAATGTGTACTGATCCAACTATCTTCCCAACATCGGGAAATTTAGAGATGATGCCGAGACCTTTGACAACTGTGAGCAAACCGCAACCAAGGTACCCAACTCCTGCTGATAAATGGCCATCCCAACTCCTTGAAAACCATCACCAATATTTGGGCTGAGAATGTGATCGTTGTGTTAGCCGCACTAGTTGTTTTGCAGGCATCATGGCGATGTAATTCAAATAGGTTCTGCGCTAGTTCTCTTTACCAAGGGCTATGTAAAAATATCAGAGCCTCTTTGGCTTGAGCTGAATTCTCTTGCATTGGAGGAATAGATCATTGAATTCTAGTTCTTGTAATTAGTGATGGAAAATTTCTAAATTAGGTTCCAGAGGGGTTTCTAACATTAGTTTAGGACTCTCTTTAATTCATGTTTATATAATATTATGATGATAGGATCTCAATGTTAATTTATAATCCAAGTGCCTTTTTGAAATAAAAAAATCTAACACTAATGTTCCGTTTCAATTAGTTGGCCGATTCAACCAACCAATACCAATGATCAACAACTTCTTGTGTTAAAGCAATTTTTAAGGGAATATGGACGGGGTTTACATCCCAACATTTATATTCAACTTACAATCATCCCAAAGTTCAAAAATTAGTTATTTATGTTCAATATAATTTAAATTGGGCAAATCATCTCATGACCTACAAAACAATAAAAATGAGTTAGTATAATATGCATGAATCATGTAGATCCAATATTCATTCTTTTACTCATATTTATAATTTTTTCAAAATTTCTATAGTTTATTGAAGAACAAGCTAGATTAATAAATTAAAAAATTGGAATAACATAATTAATCTATATATATTAATACAGGATGAAAATAGCTTACTTGGCATAAAACTGGAAGCTCACTTAAGTTGGAAGTAAAAAAGAAAAAATTAATCGAGATTACCGTGTACCTTAAACGTAGAAAATAACTTTATTTTAACTTTCTGCAACAAACTTTTAAAATAAGTAATTTGATAATAAAAATTCAAATAGAGTCCAAATTATCTTAGATTCCTCATATGCTAAATCTTATACGAGATTTGTTAAATATTGTTCTATTTAAACTCTATGACAGTAAACAGTTCAACAATCAGGTATGTCTCTCTGTTTCATTTTCCTTTAAAGATTTTGTTCCTTTCTTATAAGTTTTTTTTTATTCACCACGTTGTTTTCATACAGTTTTTTTTTTTTTTTTATCCAATACGGGTTTATGTTCAATGCTGGCACTCTCAATGGATGTGGAGTACCTGTAGTGCCAGAAAATATTACTAGTGATTACAGTGAAATCCATTATGAAAAAAAAATGAAGTGTCCAAGGGATCAAGAATCCATGCGATTTGGTACTCATTGAAAGAAAGAGTTTCGAAAGGAGTAATCTGGGTTATGGAAATTGAAGAACAAACTTGGAGATGATTTTGCCCTAAAGTTCCCTCAACAGAAACCCATCATCTCAGAACTATTGAAAATTCAGTTTGAAAAGATGCAATCTTTCGACTCTGGTATGCCTCCAGTTTGGATTTTGGAGCTCTATTTGGTGTTACTTTGGATCTAAATTTTTTCAATAGAATAGTATCACGCCTTTAATAGCTGGATTTTAAGAAAATGTGGAAGCATATGTATGCTAAACCTCACGCTTCCTGATTGGTTGCGGCCTGCAAGACAATATTGCCAGTTAACAGAATTTATTTTTCTTTATATTTTACTCTATATATTCACCTTTCTCATATCATAAAGATAAAATAGACAACGAAAAATATTCATCTTACAAATTTTCTGACATAAAAATAAGAGTAAAAAATTCAAATGCAAAGATTAAAATTACAGTATAAATGTTCGGTTATTACTTGAGAAGTTTTAGCTTATACTACATTGTTTTGGGGAACTTTGGATATCTTTTTAGGACTAAATGAGTATATATAAATGCATATTTCAACACAATTACTCTTACATTTTTTGATAATCTTTATTTTATACAAATAATGAAGAAAATATTTTACAACCCACACAAAGTGCGGGTCACCCACTAGTTGTTAATGACGCTAATTGTTTTTTTATAAGTTTTATTAATCTTAATTTGTTGATGATAGTCAAAATAATTCTCAAATTTCTTTCCTTTTATTATTGGGTTAAAAAAATGGAACGATTAACACACATATACACCTATATATCTTTGGATTCGATAACTAATTAATTTCGAGTTTATTCTAAATTGAGAGTCATTGAAGTTGTTATAAATCATTTTTTTAGTTATTAATTAAGTATTTATGAGATTTTGTTTTTTGGTTTCATTTAGAAACTTTGCTTGTTTTTTAAGAAAACAAAAAGACAAAAACAAGAATTAAAAAAGAGAAAAAAAGAATAAATATAAGATCCAATAGAATTTTACATGTTATATTAGGTCATTTTTATTGTTTTACAGGTCATGAGATAAATTTGTCCAATTTTGATAACATTGTTACTATTCCTGACGAATGTCTTTAATATGTTAGGACTTCTTCCGATCCATATTAAGACATTTTGATTTCTCTTAAATTCTATTTATTGTGTTTCCCAATTGAAATGAAACTTTAAACATACTGTACAATAAACTTTTGGATATTTCTTTTGGTAATTACAACACGTCCTAATTATCTACACTATTCTTAAACATTTGAAATTGAAATGTAAACTAATTGTTTTAATTTTAATTGACTGAGTGAAAGTTGCGTACAATCTACCGGTATCTATAATTAATTATCGGGTATACTCAAGTAATTGGATTCTATTAATTGTATATTATGATACAAATGTGTTATATATATAGTACAACATAACCCTATTCTAGAAGGTTCTAGAATTTACATTGACACGCCCCCTCAAACTAAAGACGGTACAGGTAGCAGGCGAAGTTTGTCAAGGAAATGTTGAAATAAAGGTTTGGCCAAGGGCTTTGCATAATATAGGCAAGCTGATTAGCGGAAGAAAGAGAGTGCACAGAGACAAAGCCATTCTTGATATGCTGGCTGACAAAGTGAAAGTCAACCTCAACATGACGAGTGCGAGCGCGAAAAACCGGATGTGAAGCAAGAAACACAGTATCACACCAAATAGAAGGGGGCTGATGAAGCGACACACCAAGCTCGGAAAGAAGCTGACATATCCAGTGAAGCTCCTCGCAGACATTAACAATAGAGCGAAACCAGCTTCAGTAGAAGAGGAGGCAACAGTAGGTTGCTTGCGAGAAACCCAAGAAAGCAAATTATGCCCAAAATAGATGAGGAATCTAGATGTAGAACGTCGATCATCGGGACAGCCAGCCGAATCAGTATCAGTAAAGGCAGTAATGGACCGAGAAGGATGAGATGAGAGAAAAAGACCACAATCCACCGAGCCTTTTAAGGACCGAAGAACACGCTTGAGGGCCTGAAAGTGATGTGCAGTCGGACGATGCATGAACTGACATAGGTGATTAACAGCAAAGCAAATATCAGGACGAGTGAGAGTAGCATACTACAAACTGCCACACAACCGGCGATAAAGAGATGTGTCAGCATCAGACAACAAGGAACCATCATCCCAAGAAAGCAAGGGACAAGCCGCCATAGGGGTAGAGCAAGGCTTGCAAGAAGCCATGTTAGCCAAACAGAGCACATCACCGAGGTAGCAACGCTGAGACAACACAATACCATTAGAACTAGGTTGTGACGCTAGAAAGACCTCAACACCCAAAAAGTAACTCAACTTGCCGAAACCTTGAATAGCAAACTCCTGACCAATAGAAGACACAACAGAGCAAACAAAGGAAGCTTGACTGCCAGTAATAATAAGATCATCAACATAAACTAAAATAAAATATGCACAGCCACCTTTGGAGTAAATAAACAAGGAAGGGTCACACCGAGACTCGACAAAGCCAAGAGTGGAAAGGAAAGCAATAATACATGCAAACCATGCACGAGGAGCCTGTTTAAGACCATACAGAGACTTGGATAATTTGCATACATAGTGAGGGCGGTGAGGATCCACAAAACTCTGTGGCTGAACCATATAAATAGTCTCATTGAGAGTGCCATTAAGAAAGGAATTACTAACATCCAGTTGAGACAACGTCCAACCACGAGCAACTGCAACAGATAAAATAGTCCGAATAGTGACCGATTTGACTACATGATTGAAGGTATCAGTGTAGTCTTGGCCAAAGGACTGAGTAAACCCCTTGGCAACCAACCGCGCCTTGTACCAATCAAAGGAACCATTAACATTAGTTTTAACCTTATACAACCATCTATTGCTAACAACATTAGCAGACAGTGAGGGAGGAACCAGCGTCCACGTGCCATTCTGATGGAGAGCACGAATCTCATTGAGCATTGCCTCTTGCCACATAGGATCAGTATGGGCTTGAGTAAAAGAAGTAGGAGCAACAGGAAGGATTGAAAAAACAGAGGAAAGATTAGCAGAAGGATCAAAAATTCTTTTTGGCTTGGGATTAGTACGAAGGGTCATTGAATGAGGGCGAGGAGGAGAAGGTGGTGGTAAAGGAGGAGGTTTTGATGACCCAAATACGGATGCGGATGACGGTGAATCAGAAGAAGATGCAGAAGAAAAACCAGTGGAAGGAGATACTGGAGGAGTAGCAGGAGGAGACTCAGCAGTGCGAATGGGATGATACATAAGGTCAGGAACAGATTGAGAGGAAACACTAGTAGAGGAAATAGGGGGGACAACTATAGGAGAAGAAGACGGAACGGGAGGAGATGGAGTGGCTAAAGTGAGCTGGATTAGAGAAGGGATGGGAGCAGTAGCGAACAATGAAGGTGAAGGAGAGGTGCTAGGTTTATGAGTAGTGGCAAACGGAAACTTGAGTTCATCAAACTGAACATGACGAGATACGTAAAGGTGGTTAGAAGAAGGGTCTAGGCACCGATACCTAAGGTGACTAGGGGAGTAGCCCAAAAAGACACAAGCAGTGGAACGGAAGGAGAATTTATGCTTATTGTAGGGACGAAGAAGAGGATAAACAACACACCCAAAGACTCGAAGGAAGGAGTAATGAGGAGGTTGCTGATAGAGCACAGTTAAGGGCAAGCGATTATTGAGGGAGGAAGATGGGAGTCGATTAATTAAAAAAATGGCTGTTTCGAAGGCAAATTCCCAAAACGTAAAAGGAGAACTAGAGTGATCAAGTAACGCAAGATCAATATCAACTATCTGTCGGATTTTGTGTTCAGCAGTACCATTTTATTCATGGGTGTGAGGGCATGCAAGACTATGAGCAATGCCATGAATTTTAAAGAATGTGTGAAGATTATGAAACTCACCACCCCAATCAGAAATAAAACTCTTAATGGAAGTTCGAAAGTGATTCTCAACTAAATTTTTGAATTGAAGAAAGACAGAAAATACATCACTCTTGTTCTTGATAGGGAAGATCCAAGTGAAGAGGGAATAAGCACCAATAAAAATAACAAAATATCGAAAACCATTAAATGATAAAAGGGGTGCAGATCCCCAAACATCTGAGTGAATTAAATCTAAAGGTTTATTGCTGCGATGTAGTGTTAAAGGAAGGGACATACGATGCATTTTTCCTAAGCAGCAAGCATGACAACGTTCAGAAGATAATTTAAAAGAACTACAAGGTAATTGAAATTGACGAACAAGACTCCTAACGATAGAGTAATTGGGATGACCTAAGCAGGCATGCCACCGTTCAACACTAGCAAGAAAAGCGGCAGGGGAAGATTCTGCACACGAGGAAGCTCCAAATTTGTAAAGGCTAGACTCAGTTCCCCCTCAAAGAAGTATCTGCTGAGTATTGAGACCTTGACAGAACAAGAGAAATGGTGAAATTCAAGAGAACAATGATTATCACGACATAATTTTTGAATAGAAAGAAGAGGTTTAGTTAACCCCGGAACATGAAGAATATTTTTTAAATGTAAAGGCTTAGCAGAAGTGGGAATAACAGAATGACCAATGTGAGCAATAGGAAGGGAGTTACCATTACCAACATGGAGCTCATCATTACCATGATACTGATTAGCAATGGTTAAAGAGGAGAGATCTGGGGTCGCATGGTGAGTTGTCCCTGAATCTGGAAACTAGGGAATGGCGGAACCCGAAGTAGTGTGCATATAATGCGCCTGCGCCGGTGAAGGAAGAAGACTATCAGCAGGGGCAGTAGATGGTGGTGCCTGAGTAGTAAAATCAGAATCAAAGTGGCGGCAACAAGTGGCGGCGGAGTGATTGGGAATATGACATATCTGGTAGACAGTTCCTGGAAGTACAACTAGAGAAGTAGTGTAACCACGACGCCCACCGCGACCGCGACCGCGAAAACCACCGTTGACAAGATCCAGGAAAGCAGTAGCTGTTCTTTCTTATTCCAAACAATGAAGTCGGGATTGGGAACTTCCTACTAAGTAACTGGATCTTGGATAGTTGATGGGGGAGCGGGAAGAGAGCCGTCGAGAATGGACTGTAGATTTATCATGAGCAAGAGAGGTGCAAATTGCAGCTTCCAATTAGCATAACTGGCACGCGATGAAAGTTTAATAGCAAAAAAAAAGGGTTGATGTTTGATGGGCTAGCCGAGAAGGAGAAGAGAGAGGGGGGCTGCCGTCGTGATGAGCAAGGCCGAAGTAGTGGTGGTGGTGGCCGTGGTAGAAGTAGATGAAAGGATAGAAGAAGACATGGCTCTGCGACTTGAAGATTGAGGCAATTGCACGAACCACAAACCTCCAGGATTGATTTGCACAAACCAAAAGTTATAGGACTAGTTTGCACAAAATAAGAAGTAGAGAGATTGATTTTGAAATTCCACAAAGTATAAAGGCTGAAACTGCAAAAATAGAATAGTTGCCAATTTTTGGCTAAAAGAGAGGGCCGCCGGCGTCGATAGCAGGGAAGGAAAAAAAAGAGACTGGCTGAAGAGAGAAAAGAAGAAAAAGAGAGTAGGGTTTTTTTACGTGGCTGATCCCAACTCAAATAATTGGATTATATTAATTGTATATTATGATACAAAAGTATTATAGATATCGTATAACATAACCCTATTTTAGAAGGTTTTAGAATTTACATTGACAGACATTCATAGATTTTTACCTAAATATCGGCAATTTGAATTCTGTGAATTGTTATATTTATCAACTTATTATATTTTTCTTCGAAATAATTGTCCAGTTTAAAGTTTTGGGACAGAGAGATGTACTCTTTCTGTCTCAAAATTATTGTCCAGTTTGAAATTTTATTTTTAATATAATTTAAACTAGAAATAAAATCTAAATTGGACAATAATTATTAGACGAAAGAGAGTACTAAAAGTGAGACAATCATTTTGCAACACTTTTTTTTGTGGGGGAACAGATGGAGTACGTGAGATTAGTAACTATTGTTTATTGCAGTGCAATTTGTTATTCCAACCTAATGACATGATTTTAGCACAAATTGCACGAGTTGCCAGCACGTTTAATCAACTCCCCCAAGGAAAGAATTTTCATCCCATTTAGTGGTGTTCTAAATACTGTATTCATTTTAATATATATGGCTCGATCTCGAGCTCTCGAGCCAATAAAATTTCAGCTCAAATCTCAAATTTTTATTTTTTAAAAAAATTCTTATTCTTCTTTTTCAAATTTCGATTAGCTTTTCTACTTTAGATTTTATACTTTAAAAAACTGATGCAAGAATTTAGGAAGGAAAAGTAACAACCGTATTTGAAGACAAAAACTCCATTTGAAGGTTCCTTCAGTCTTCAATCACCGGTCAGCTATTGATACTCTCATTATTATTGTATTTAACACAGACCAACCAAGAAATCCTCTACCTCAATTAACAGTTTAACACGATCTAATTCATTTAACCCAAAAAAAAACCAAAACCAAATCAAGCAAATCATATATCCAATCACAGAGGGAATTTCCTTTGAGTGGTGGCCGGAAGAGATGATTGGATGGAGGAGCAGCAGTTGACAACAGAGAGAAAGGAACGAGATGGCGAGAGCAGAGTGGGCGAATTACAGTAGTAATAATGGCAGCGGTACTTATGGGAGAGGCAAATGGTGTTCTTACAAGCGAACTACGCTTATCGTTTGTTCAGTCAACATCGTTGTTGCCCTCTTCGTTCTCCGCTCGCTATATAACTCGCTTTATTTGTACCCTTACTATGATTCAACAGGTAAGCTTTTTCAGTTTCCAATTTAATCTTGAATTTCCAAGTACCTATTTGGTTGTTTTTGGAATTTGGAGTAATGGGTTTATGGTGAATTGCCTATAGCTTTCAGGTATACACCGGATCAGATTAGGAAAATGGAAGAATCAATTAGAATACGGAGGGAATCCGAACCCGCAGAGCTTATCAAATTGGTAACATCCTTTTTGAATTTTGGGCGTTTTTACAATTGGTCATAATTTGTATTGTTGTTATTCCGGTATAGTTATGAGTTTTGTTCTTAGTGCATCGCTTGATAGGTGGCTTTTCGGCCTCTTTTTGGTTGGATTAAGGTAGAAAAATTGAAGAGGGAGATTTTGCAAGAGGAAATGGCGGTGGAGGTGCCAGAGTCCTTAAAACGAAAGATAACAGATGAGCTACTTATAAGATTAAGTGCCTTAAATGCTAGTTCAGACTCAACAGCTCGACGAGGTTGGTGAATTCGTTCTTTGAGTTGATAGTTCTTTGTGTTATTGTCCTTTTTAACTGCCTTGAAGATGTGCGTTGCTTCTTTTTGTCAGTCTCAGTGGAAAAGTAGCTTCTTTTATGATATGTTTTATGCATTAAAGTTTAATTATTTTGAATATGGTAGTGAAGCTAAATTTATATTATCAAGGATATAAATGAGAACTAAGATGAACTATTCCTAACTTTCTTTTCTGCTATCTTTGGGTGCTTTGGGAACTCCAAGTTAGAAACTTTTGAGAAGCTTGTGTTTAGTTGTTTGCAAATGACATGTTTGAACGAAAATCGTGGCATAAAGGTACAATGATCAGGAAGGTTACTACATGATTAAGTTCTAAAAGGAACTTGTGGTGCTTACAAAATTTGGATTAGGTGACGAATTAGCAAGCAAGTTGGGTTTAGAGTGTAGAGCTACAGACCAGGGGGCAGTATGTAGATTGAGAAGCTGCGAGGTTCACTGATGGGATTCAGATTTGGATGGATTGATAGAATCTGAATTGGAAAGGGCTTCAAGAATCCATTTTTGATGATTATTGTAGGGCATGATTCAAGTGTTGTTTGATCTCAATGTAATTCTTACATTCTTTCTCTGCACGTACACATGAGATGTACCAATTAAACATGTTCACGTTGAGACTCTCCTGCTCTTCGACTAGTGCTTTAAGTTTGGGTTTTCTGCACTATTCTCAAATGTTTTTTATATGGCTGCTCATGTAGATTAAAGAAGTTAAGATGCAACTGATTTTCTTATATATGTAGGCCTAAAATATTCCTCAGATGCTGTATCCTATTTTAAATTAATATGGGTTTCTTCTGACTGGAGGTCGTGCAGATTACTGTAATAAGTTATTTTCAGAGGTTTCTATCTGACAGATTTGGTATGAACTGGTTGATGCTAAGTTCTATTTATTCTGATATGTCGTGTGGTTTTATGTATGCCTCTTTGTGAATGACATGTTCAGTGTGTTCATATCTCTTGTTAAAGCACTCGATCAAGGCTGTTTAGCAGTATTTCCCTGATATTAAACCAGCATGAAAAATGTTCTCCGATTGATTTTTATACTTGGCGTTGTGAAGTTACTGGTTACTGTTTTGAAGAGGATCAAGAACAATAAATTTATTGAGGATACATTTCACAACATTCAAGTCTTGTACCTTATGGTTGTATTTGGCAATGGCATGAGTGACTTGTCATTACTCATGATGACTGATTTCTGCTGGAAGTGTTCAATATGGCTAGTTTGCATCTTGAATACTGAGTTGATCTTTTTTGAAGCATGATTGTTGTTGACATGCATCTTTCTTCATTTTTTGTATTAAATTCTTAGATTCACTGAGTGATTGCTGTGTATATCTCGCAGAGGTAGTTGAAAGCTGGCGCAGTGTTAAATTAAGTGAGGTGCAATCAGTACTCCAGAGAAAGGCTACAAATTCAACTTTTCCACCTGAAGAAGCTGGTATATCCTCTTTTGCATTATATCATTGTGAATGATTTTTTGTTTTTGGTCATCGGGAAATTAATAGACATAAATTGCATACTGCTGTCGTTTTCGATAGCTGTTTCTTTTGTGGCCCAAACTTCATTAGCGGTTTTGCTAAATGCTCCAAATTTGTGTAACTTTTAAACCCTACTTTTGGCAATCTTGTTCTCAACAATTATCTCATGGAAAACATAATTTAGCTTCCATTTCTTTTTCGTTTTGGTTGAAATCATGAATTTTGAATCTCAAAATTTGCAGTATTTTTCTACTACTTAATCTTGTTTCCCCCTGAATATATTAACTTCTTTTTTGGGCTCCTCCCAGTTGAAATAGAAGAATATCTTAGTGCATAAATGGTTCAACCTTACTCTATTTTAATCTGGTTATACAAAATCCTGGTGCTTAATATTTCTGAAAATGCTTGATAGGCCTGCTCGCGAGAGCTCTGGGACCAGGTTGGGCCGAGTTCTCAGAAGGAATTGGCCTTTGGATACCACTTCAGGTCACCCATGAAGAGCATGATGACAAACCTGAGGGCGTAGAAGAATTTGGTAATCAAAATTCCCTTTATTTCTGATCATTATTTATGTGTTCCTTTTTTATTTTCCCCTTGTCTTTTACTTCAAGCTGAAGAGTCAACCACCGCGGGGGGTTGGGATGGGGGTTTAGAATGTTAGGCAGTTTATAGATGTGGTGCTGAGGTCACACATCTCTAAATAAGTCTGCCCATTCGAGTAGTCTTCTTGGAAAGGGTTGTAAACCTTTTCTTAGTGACAGTCTCTTCATAGTAGGAGTTGAATGTTGCACTAGCTTACTAGCTCTGGTAGTAAGGCTCGTTGGTCAATAATTCCCCCGGGAACAGCTTCCTCACTTTTCATTTTGTTCCTCGAAAATCTATTTTTCCCATATACTATTTTGTCCCCAGTGGAGCTGTAGGATTTAGGGCCCATTTGTTGATTGGAGAACGATGTGACTGAAATTAACCAGAAAATAACCTCTCTAAGCACTATTTAGAGTGTGATTTGTCAGCAAACACATATCTTGATTCTGATGTTCGCTAATGTGCCAAGACCTTTGTGATCGATGTATGTCAGAAAAAGAAAAACATGCAAATCTAGGAGATTAAACTTCCTCTAGTCTGATAGTTTAATACCCTTGCTAATAAATCTCGCTAAAGATATACTTTGCTTTTGTTTTCCAAGCACTCCTAGTTATGGGATAGAATTATCTTTGCAGACCGTGAAATTTTACCTGGAAAGCGGCTTCCACCGGAATGCCATGCTGAACTTCATACGGATTACGATGGTGTTGCAGTAAGATGGGGTCTTACCCATCACAAAGAATCTGCGTATGAATGTTGCATGGCTTGTTTAGATCAAGCAAAAAATGCTAGGCCGGACGAAAAAAAATGCAACATATGGGTGTATTGTCCATCTGAGACTGGTTGCTTCTCGCCAGACATTTATGAGCATAAAAACCAGGAGTGTTGGCTTAAATATGTAAGTTTTCACCTATTGTCATCGTGTTTTATCTTTAGGGAAGTTTATATTTGGAATCAACTTCTAATAAATCATGTTCCTTGTGTATTTTTCTGCAGGATGAAAATCCGAAATTGAACTTCAAGGACACCTACTCTGATTCGTACCGAAGTGCCCACCCAAATGCTCCGTTAGTTGTTCCATGGGTTTCAGGTGTAGTTAGTGCATAGATGCCTTTCGCTGGTAATCTATTTAGATATTTTGATAAAAAAAGGTCAAAAGAGTCGAAATGACAATGAAAAAAATGAGATTTGAAACCAAGGTTCGGCAATGGTTGTATCTGATTTGGGCTCAGCTTGGTTTTCATCTTTCCACTTTGTAAGTTAGAAAGTACATTTTCTTTGGAATGGTTTTATTTCCAGAATGAAAACATTTTTTTCTGATTGTGTGATGTCACCTTCTTTTCCTGATGATTTACTAATTGAAACTCGATTAAGAACTCAAAAATCACCATGCTGTTAAAGCATAGCCCGAAAAATGTGGTGCTGCCTCTAAATTAGTCTGACCATTTGAGTAGTGTTCTTGGAAAGGGTTAAATCTCAATGCTAAAGATCTGTTTGAACATTGGGCTAAAATGACATGACAACAATGTGTTGTAGTTTGTATCGATTGAACATTGTGCTAAAGTTCTATGTATTTGGCAAAATATAATTATGAACAACTACTACCGTGCTCGTGCGTTGCCTGACTTTTTAAATTTTTGGTGTTAAATTTCAAATACTATTAATTTTTCATGAAAATTTAATACAGTCCTTCTTAAAAATATAAAATAATATCCTATTTATGATATGGTACATTTTTTAATTCTTTTCCTAATGCTAATTGTTTACGGATGTACTTAGATTTAAAATTATTAACGCGATATTAGTAATTATGTATTTTGAAGATACATTAGTTGAAATGTGCAAATTGTTGCATTGTTTTAAAATTAAATTGAACCGAGTTCACAATACATATCTAATTATTTCAGCCAACAAACATTGAGAAAAAAAAAAGTCTAAATAAACTTGTGGTCACAATTCAAACAAATAAACTCAAGGAAACTAATGCAAAATCATATTTTCTTAAGTATAATGGAGCATGTTTTGGACAACTAGAGAATATTAGTGTATTAATAATTGACACATTTCTCCCATTTTAAATTCTTACGTTATGTCGATGGCAAAATATTAAAATACTGAAATGATTCATATTTATACTATTTATAGTTTTTCTTTTAAATGGATCTTTGCAAGTTAAACATATTTTGGATGAAAAATTCTGTATGAAATCTGAATCCGATTTGGATAGTGAAGCGTAAAGTTTAAACATTAGCATATAGCGTAGTTGTGGTAAGCCAAATTTTTGGCAGTTACATATTTAATTTATTATATTATGACATAATTAACATGAAAGGTTCCCCCAATACACAATGATTTTTCATTTGTCTACGGAAACATAATACTGGGTTTGCCATAAATTTAAAGATTATAATGAGTAGATATAGGAAATGTATGCATAATTGAACATCACAGTCCGAGAACCGTAAGAAACCCAAAAAAGTAGGGCTTTTGTTCAGAACAATAATTTTTGTTCAAGATCTTCAAGCTAGACAGAAAAGAAAAGAAAAATACTTTGAACTTCAAAAACATTGTTTCTCTAAGAAAACTATAACCAAGTAAAAAACACAAAAATGTTGAATTCAATTACCTTGATTTTGTTAATTCTTCATGGATTCAAAAGAAAAAGTAACTTACTTCAGTAGGCTCAGAAGAATACAAAAACGAAAAATCTTTTGAAGAAAGATTTGGAGAGTATGGAAAAAAATAGAAAGAAACTTGAATTAAGTTTATTAATTACTCCCTGCTTTTCACAAAAATAGTCCACATTGAGTTTTAAATTTTGTACTATTTTTAGTACAAATTTGAAAATTCAATGTGAACAATTTTTTTGGGACGGAGGTAGTACTATACATAAGCCAAGCTATAAATCACCAAGACCCATTCTCCTCCATAATTGGCTACCGCTAGCATCCACTTTCCTTTCACAAATACTTCCAATGCTAGTCAAGCTATTTGAAAAAAAAAAAAACTTAAAATTAAACACACATTTGTAAACAAATTAATTTGTCCACAATAAAATGATTTCTACTCCCGACAAGTCCACAACAACAAAAATAAAGAAAAATGCGTGCGTCATAAAATGATGGGTTATTTTGTACATAAAATGATGGGTTTTTCTTTTTCTTTTCTCCACAAAATGCATCTCGTCGACCATAAAATTAATAACAATATAGCATTCCCACAATGCATTATGTCTCTAATCTCAACTGGGACATAACTTCCTCATGCAACAGTATTTTGCTTGACATAGTGTGCTGCAATTCCAAATTAGTATCCAAGTGCGAGCTAACTCAGTGCTGAAATAACATACAAAAGCATTTGTTTATCCATCCAATCAATGCTCAGCCACAACTTTACTCTCTAAGCAAAGCATGATTCCCTTATCCAATCATCCAGCACAACAACAGTAACAACAAACTAATTCATCTAATTGCAGTAATATACGTGGTCTAATACTTTCACTATCAGATAATGATATGATCTACTACAATTTAGTTGCTTCCACTCGATTATCCACCCAAAGAGAACAAAAAAAGGAAGAAGAAGATTCTCATCAAACTAAATTCCAACCTTAATGCTAATATTAAAATTCTTCAATGCAAATAACTACATGAAAGTAACCCAAATTGCACCTGCAATTTATCCCATAAAAAGGTATTGAGGCCAGGCTTATATGTTTAGGCAAAATATTAATTGAGGACGTGCATATTTATGAAAATGAAGGTACATACAAAGTAAAAAAATACCTTCTTTAATTTTTTTTAGACTAAAAAATACACCATAATATTTATCCCATCAAAAAGTTCTACAAATCAATAAGCTGCTTATTGTAATTTTCAAAACACCAAATTAGCAAAAACAAATCTACTTACTCTAATCTAACCCCAATATTTTTAGAGCACTATAAACACAAACATATGATTACTTTGTAAAAAATAAAGAAAAAGAATTTAAAGAAAAAAAACCCTGAAGTTATCGATCATACATCTAGTGGAACCATTCAACTGAGCAAGCAATGGAAATGAGCCTTCTCGCCATCACCATTATCTACAAATCTAAGGAAAACTTGATTGTGAGAGTTTTCTGGAGACTCGAGGGTATCCATCGTATAGTATTTATAGCAAATAGAAAATTTCCTTCTGCCTATTAGGGTTAACGGTAGAAAAACAACACATACTCACAGACTGCTCTTCACGGTGCAAATGAGTGAAGAAGAGGAAGAATTTTTTTTTTCAAACAAAAATGACTTGGAAAATAAACTAATTAAAAAAAACGATGATGACAAGGATTGCTGTTAGGAAGTTGATGTTCAATCTACAATTTTTTACAGCTTGACAAAATGGAAACAAATGTTAGCCCCAAAATCTGTAATAAAAGAGTGACATTTCAATTTCAAGCTTACCAGAGACATTCAGTTGCTAAAAACTATTCAATTGCTCCTAAAGTCAACAATAGCCATTCAGTTGTCGAATTCTTCTCTGCTACTAATACGGCTTCGTTTACTTGTTACCATTTACACACCACGTGCTTTTCCACGTCCTTGCTCTCTTGGTCTGCAGTCATCACTGGAGGAAAGCTCATGATTGCAGGATCCGGGATCTGAATGTTGAATTCCTTTGCTTCAATGATTGGCCCTGGATCTATTCACATCTTCAACGTCCGTCAGCGTATCTACAACATAACCTCCAAATTCTGCACCGAAGATCATCAGACGGTCAAGCTCACCATCCAATTCCTATTCTGTCCCGAGGTCGACAAACTTCCGGTTATTTTTGAAACCCTAGGTCTCGATTACGACGAGAAAGTGCTCCACGACGTCGGTTCCGCACCTCTGACCGCCGCGGTGGGACAGTTCAACGCTGATCAGTTCACCCATCTTATTTGTGAAAAGGCAATCACTCAAGCAAAAGAAGAGGAAGAAAACCTGTTCCATTTTAATGGAGTAATTTGATAGGTTGTTGAAATCCTAAAATTTGAGAATAATTTCAATAATAAATCACTTTTAATATTATTTCGATACACACATATATTACATTTATCTCAACCAATTTTGTTATTATTGTTTTAAATTTTAAGTTTGTTTCAATTATATTTTCAAACAAAAATATCTTGAAAAGAACCCAAACCCTCTTTCTCCCCCTCTTCCTTCGGCCACAATCTCCTCCTCCTTTGACGCCGTTGCCACCTACTTTCTCGTTTGAAGGCCTATTAAACTTCTTGTACCTCTTCTTCACCATGTTCTTTCGGATATTGCAGATAATCTTATTATATATTAAGGAAATTTTTTTTCAAAAGACACATGTCAGTCAATTTAGTTATCAATATTTTGCAGTTACATGTGTCATCTTCTCATTCATAGAGAAATTTATGTAGTCCACATGTCATATTCTATTTAACGGATTTTTTTACTAGGTATTTTATCCAAGTAATATGGTTAATTTAAACATAGTCAAATTATTATTTTCTAAAAAAAGAAAAAACTTCTTTGAATTAGATTTTTTACGTCGACGATCTTCAAATCATCAATTTGATCGGAAAAAATTCTCCGGCCACAAAGATCTCCAGACTCGCCGCTTACAGATTTTATTTATTGTCGGGTCATCTCTGAGTAAATTCATCGGATTGGTACTCGCCAGTGACCATCACTGAAGCTTCTCATCATTGTCGTCACCGCCGACTCGCCGTCCAGATTTACCTAAAGAGAGAATGACACTAATTTATCTACTCGCCGACTCGCTGGTGGCTGCTGGAAAAAGAGAGAATTATACAAATTTACCTAAACTTCTTCTAAACAAAAAATGGACATAAATATTTCTGGCAATAATTTTATTTAGAGTAATTTGTGGACTATTTTTTGTTATAATAGTGGTAATGATGGATGATGGGGAAGATGATGATGGATGATGGTAATAGATGATTGGATTGATGGATGATGATTGGGGAAGATGATGATGGATGATGGTAATAGATGATTCGATTGATGGATGATGATGATTTGCGGCTCTATTTTGTTTTTTTGCGTAGAAAAGCAGAAGAATGAGATCAGCAGCGGCGGCAAAGTGAAGCAGTGTGCGGCCAAGGAAAAAAAATGAGGCTTAGGGTTTATTTATTTATTTATTTTTTGCGTACCAACTCTAAAAAATTTAAATATTAATAATTTTTTTGTCAAAAATAATAAATTACTAATCAATATAGCCAAAAATTCCGATTCATTCTATGGAATGATAGGAAATCCAGATTCCATCCTGCTAATCGGTTTGTTTGAAATTTAAATATCAAATCGAAAAAGATGGAAAAGATTTGACATATCCAATCATAATTAAGTTTACAATAAATTATTGATAATATTAGTTACGTGAAATCTTTATCCCATCGGATAATTCGTGAAGATATTTTTTTAATTTAAAAATAATAAAAATCTCTAAACATCCGCCATAGTTTAACATGATCTAAATATGTTACTTGGAAATTTGAATAGAAATTTTAATGGAAAATATGTTGATAATAATATTGTCTGAATTAAATATAAAATTTTCTAATGATTTTTAACTATGGTCACCATTGAGGATATTCCGTGCTATTTAATTTTCCTGGTAATAAAAAATCGGTGCTATTTAATTTTCTAATAATGATCATTAAAAATATCACAACTAATGATTTTGAAGTAAGAAAAATTTTATCTAACCAACAATTGGAATATTCCGTGAGTAATCGAAGGGCAAATATTATTGAAATTCTATCCTGTAGTTATTGTAACTTTTTTGTTTTTTTATTACTTTTTAAATTATAAAACCAAATTATTTCATTATTCCATAATTTTTCGTCGACTCTCTCGGCGTCTCTCTCTGGCTCCCTCTTTTTTCTTCTCTCTCTCCCTCTCTCTCTCTCTCTCTCTCTCTCTCTCTCTCCCCCCCCCCTCTCTCTCTCTCCCTCACCAGTAGTTTAACTCGTTAAATTAAAGAATTAGGTGATATGGCTTTGTCATATCAAATATGGTGTGATCTCATTGATGAAAATAGTCTCTCTATTTGAAGAATCATCAAAAGTCAACTCAGGAGAAGACTTCAGCTACAAATATCAAACCTGGCCTGAAGGAGTATAGGAGCACACTAGCAACCATATGCAGCTGATCGTGGCCGGATGAGCTGTTAAATTCTATATGTTAAAGGGAACTACTAGGAAGTTTCTTTTAGGTCCTGAATGTATAAATAAGATAGATTATGCATCAAGCTTTTATGTAATAAAGGCAACAATCGTTCTGTTTTTGAATGCTAGAGTATATATCAGAGTTTTGTTTCCTTCTGTATTGTTGTGAATACTGTCTTTGTTTATGAATCCCTATGATCATCAATGTATCATTTAAGTTGTTGTTTTAAGATGGTATCAGAGCAGGTTTAGGCCTGTTCTGTGTTCTGCTACGAAAATTTGTCATTCTGTTTCAAAGATTAGATTTTTATTGGTTGAATTTGAAGTTTAAAAAGGTCAGTTCTTTATTGTATTCAACAAATTATGGAAAAAGCACTATTCAGAAGGCCGGTCATGGATTTAGCAACTCGAAGGGAACTGGACGAGTTGATTGAGGAACAGCTACATGTCTATGGTTCTGAAAATCCAGGTACTCCTCTTGTTGCAGTACTTTTGAATGAAAAAAATTACCTTGTATGGAAGAATGCTATGATTCCTGCTTTGGAAGCAAAGATGAAAGTTGGTTTTGTTACTGGTACTTTTCCTAAACCACCAGATGTATCTTTAAAGTGTATTAAATGGAATAGAGCTAATAGTATGGTTTGTTCTTGGATTAAAAGCTCCCTGATTCCTGAGATTGCCAATATGTTTATGTTTGTCCATGATGCACGAACTCTTTGGAGACAATTAGAGCATAGATATGGAACAACCACTGTCCCTCAGTTGTTTGAATTAAAGCGAGAGATAGCCCTGATAAAATAAGGAAACATGTCCATTTCACAATGCTATGGAAAGTTGAAACAACTATGGTACCAGTATGAACAATTGCGTCCAAATCCTATAATTGATGGGGAAGTTGGTGCTCTGTTGTTAATCAGGGCAATTGAAGACAAAACTATGGAATTTTTTATGGGATTAAATGAATTTATAAGCAGGAAAAGAATGGAATTCTGTTTATGGAGCCAATGCCCTCAGAAAAGAAGGTTTGCAGCTTATTGCTCAAGGCAGAAAAGCACAGACAAGTAAGTACAAACATGGCTGCTGAATCAAATGATAACATTGCCATGATGGTAAATATGCCTGAGTGGAAGAAAAATCTTGAAAACAGCAACAATGGTATATAGATTAAGGCAAACACTTGTGGTTTTTTTTTGTAATTACTGTAAGGCGAGTGGCCATCAGAAATCAGACTGTCCAAAGCTAAAGGTCACAGCAGCAGAAAAGGCAAACAAGAAATGTACTTTTTGTCAAAGACCAGGTCACTTAAAGGAGGAATGTTTCAAGATTAAAGGATTTCCTAATTGGTGGCCATTAAAGGGATCACAGGGTTCAAGTGGCAAGTTAGGTTCAGCTCATATGGTGTATGTATCAGGATTTTCCTCATCAAATCACTTGAATACACCTTTGGATAGCTCTGCCACCAATTCAGACCAGCTTCAATCCATGATCACAACAATGCAGTTGGAATTGGATTGGATTACAAAAGGGAAAGGTGTTGCAGAACCTGTTGATCATCACAAAGTGAACATGGCTCATTTTCATGATATTTCAGGTAGTGTTACTTATTCTAAGATTAGTTCTTTTGCTTCTGATTACATAAGTCCTAAGGCTTGGGTTACAGATACGGGTGCAACAGGTCACATGTGCACTACCCTTTCTATTATGCATAACATTATGTCATCTAAAACTGTTACTCCAATTCTACTTCCTGATGGTAGTATCAAGCATGTCACTCACTTTGGTGATGTTGCAATTTTAGAGTCAATCATTATCCTCCAGCATGCATGTTCCTGATTTTAAGTATAATCTTTTATCAGTAAGAAGGCTTGCAAAAACAACAAACTTCATCTTCAAATTTTTTGCTGATTTTTTTTTTATGGCAGGACCTTAGTACAAGAAGGGTCCTTGTAGCTGGTAGAGTAATCAAGGAGTTATACATCCTTGATGAAATTTCCTTCACTTCACAAGCAATCCAACAGTCTCAGCAAGTCTATGCTTCTCATCTTCTTCATATTAAAGCCACCACCTCCAAATTGCAAGATTTTCAGTTTCTTCACAGTGCCTGTACCACTGTCATTTCTCCAAATTTATTGCATACTGGACTTGGTCATCCATCATTTCATGTAATGCAACAATTAGTTAAGGTAGATAGTTCAATCTGTTCCTCTTTATCATCATGTAAATCTACTCTAGAACAATGCAATATTTGTCCTTTATCTAAGAGAACCAGATTACCTTTTTCACTTAGTGCTATTCAATCCAAGCAGTGTTTTGAGTTGATCACATAGATGTATGGGGTCCCTATAAGATTCAAACTCTTACAAACTATCAATATTTCTTAACAATAGTGGATGATTTCAGCCGTAGTACCTGGACACTTCTGCTTCAACAGAAGAGTCAAGTTCCATCATTGATTTCTCAATTTCTAAAAATGATTGATACTCAGTTTGAAAGTAAAGTAAAGAGAATTAGAACTGATAATGGGACATAATTTCTTAATCACACTTGTTCTCAACTCTTTTCTGATCTTAATATTTTACATCAAAGATCATGTGTCTACACACCACAACAATATGGTGTTGTAGAAAAAAAGCATAGACACCTCTTACAGGTTGCAAGATCACTTCTCTTGCACTCTAAGCTACCAAAAACCTTCTGGGGTGAATCTTTACTCACAGGAACATACCTCATGAATCGACTTCTTTCTGCATTACTAAATTGGAAATGTCCCTTCGAGATTTTATATGGTTACAAGCCTGATTTATCAATTTTGAGAAGTTTTGGGTGTAGAGTATATGCCTTAGACAATAGTCCTAGCAGATATAAGCTTGATCCACGCTCGTTTGAAGGAGTTTCTACTCTTGCGGAAAGGTTACAAGATATATGTACCTTCTCTGCGTAAAATCATTGTTTCTAGAGATGTGGTATTTTATGAACAAATATACCCCTCTATGTCTCAAAATTCATCACAAATCACTTGTTTTGATCAAAATATTCCGGACACTACATCTCTTCCATTCCTTGATGATCATGCTCCTCTGAATCATGATCCTCCTTCACCTGATACATCAAATTCTACTTATTCTTCTTCTTCTTCCTCTTCATCTCCATTATCTTCATCATCTTCTGAGATTATCACCAATACCAATCCAGAACTTACTCTTAGAACTAGTACAAGAATTAGACATCCACCAGTTTGCATCTCATAGATGTGATCAACTCTAAGATATTTGTCAGGAAGTATTGCTCAAGGGTTATTCTATTCATCCAGTTCTAGTTTCAACATCAAAGTCTACAGTGACTCAGATTAGGGATCATGCAGGCCATCAAGACACTCTTTAACAAGTTATTGCATCTTTATTGGAGAAAGTTTCATCAGCTGGAAAACTAAGAAACATAACACTATATCTTGTTCCTCAGCAGAAGCTGAGTATAGAGCTATGGCTATGGCAACCAGAGAGCTTCAATGGATTCTATATGTTTTGAGAGATTTCACCATCTCTCCTTCACTGCCCATTCCTTTCTATTGTGACAACAAGGCAGCCTTGGATATCACTGCAAATCCCATCTTTCATGAAAGGACAAAGCATATTGAAATAGACTGCCATGTTGTTCGTGATCAATATAAGTCAGGATTGTTGCTTCCTCTACATGTCTCTTCTTCCCTTCACTTAGTAGATTTCTTCACTAAATCATTATCAGCAGCTATTTTCTCCTTCTTATTGTCCAAGATGAGTATGTGGAGTGCTCATCTTGAGGAGGGGGTGAAGAATCATCAAAAGTCAACTCAGGAGAAGACTTCAGCTGTAAGTATCGAACTTGCGTCGCCTGATGGAGTACAGGAGCACACCAGCAATCATATGCAGCTGATCGTGGCCGGATGAACTGCCAAATTTTATCTGTTAAAGGCAACTACTAGGAAGTTTCTTTTAGGTCCTGAATGTGTAAATAAGATAGATTATTCATCAAGCTTTTATGTATTAAAGGCAACAATCGTTCTGTTTTTGAATGGTAGAATATATCAGAGTTTTATTTCCTTCTTTATTGTTGCGAATACTGTCTTCCTTTATCAATCTCTATGATCATCAATCTATCGTTTAAGTTGCTGTTTTAAGACTATTGACCGTGTTTATGGAGTATTTCTTATTTGGAAATATTAAAGTTTTGTACACAATGTTAATTCTCTTTGGATTTATAAGTGCTCAATACTGAAAAAACATTATCAAATTTCTTCAGTTTGCATTTCTTAAATCATCGCGATTTCACTAAATGAGTAAAATGGGATAAAGTAAATTTTGGTAATTTTAGGCCAACATCTTTGTTTGAGGCATCCAACAGAGTGTTCAAAGACAACAAGAAAATCACAAAGGGGTTGGATCATCATCCCATGGTTCAGGCCAATCCTTACCATGTAAGAAACTTACAATGCCCTTCTGTTTTCTATGGTTTGTCTGTTGTATTTTTGGATTTGAATAAGAGAAGAGCACGTGGTGATGGTAACAGCGGGGACGATGGTGGTGATAGAATGGAGGCGCATGTACGAAATGAAGGGGAAAAAAAATAGAAAAAATGGAGGCGCTCACGATCATTATCTACGTCATATATTTTGATTTCAATTTAGAGGATAAGTTTCATTCTCATCCATTACATTTTTGGTAAATGTCGTGGATAATTATGACAATTAGTTTTATGTTCTTTTCACCGGTGAATTGGGCCATAGAGGTTGAGATTTTAAAAAGAGTGGAAAAGGAAGGAGCATCCAGAGAAGAAATTAATTGGGGCGGATGGAATTTTTTTGGGAATGCAAATTTCAGTTGCTACAAATTTGGTAATCTTTAATTAGGTTTAAATATGATAGAGAAGAAGAAGCTGGATGGGGATTCGTAGTCATGCACTATTTTTTCTTTTTTTCCCCTTAAAAAGAATGGAAAAAAATCTTATAGATATACATTAAGTTAAGGAAATCGTTCTGAAATTTAATACTATTCTTAAATTTAAATTTTAAGTAATTGTAATATGTTTTTGGGCAGTGATTCTGCCAAAACAAAAATTAGCGTCCAGGGAAACTTTACTAAAATACCCTCATTAATTAAACAATTTAAATTTTGCCGCTTTACCTTTCACACGGCGGTCCCTTCTTATACACAATCCCCTGCAATAAAAAAATCCCAAATTATTGCGAACAAAAAATCCCAATTGCATAACTTTTTAAGAATGAAGAAGATTCTGCAATTGTGATAGATTGCCTCCATTTGGTTATGGTTATGGATCTGGGGTTACTTTTGGGCTATGGAAGCCGAGAGAGGAAATAAAAATTAATGGACAAAACAAAATTTTGGCCGTGGTCCGAGGAGGAGATGACCAAAGCCCAAAGAGTTGCTGCATCTTCATTCTCAAGCGAACCTTATTCATAGGAATCTGAAATCTTGCAATGTATTGCTGGATGAAAATGCAAATGTGAAAATCTCATATTACAACCTCTCGGGTCTCGCAACTAATGACTCCTCCTGCTAATGCAAACGTGATCGCAAGTGGTGGAACTTATCACCGGAAAATCTTCGGGAGAGGTGATGAACGTGTCGATTTTCCTCAATGGGTTGCCTCCATTCTGAAAGAGGAATGGACAACGAAGTGTTTAACTTGGAATTGATGAGGGATGCTCCCATAATTGGAGGGTTTGAGTCATGTCGGAGGTGAAATTGTGAAAGAGGTGAAAATAAATTATTCTTTTAAAATGGGTAATTATGTCCATTCATTTAAACTTTGTTTTAAATGCAAGAAATTATTTTGGCAGAATCATCACCCGATGTTTTTATATGGAGAATACAAAGATAATCATTGTGCTCAATTTTTTTGAAATTCAAAGCAAGATTAATTTTAATACGAAATTATTATTTATAGGACTAATCATTATATATATTAAATGGGAAGAATTTTCTGCCTATTTTAGATATGTGTTTATTATAATTTTCTTTTTTATTTTTTCTCTTTTTTTCCAATTGTAAGTGGCCTTTCATATGTTTAAGATTCCGGAGATGTGTTTGTTGTAAGATTAGCTCAAGGACAAAGGAATGTTGTTGTTAGTAGCACTGCCCTGCTTCACAGCTCATATTTATTTGGTTAGTCACCTTTATTTAGCTTTCTATTTTGTTTTATGTTGATCAAAATCCATCTGGAGGACTAACTGTATTCTTTCAAAAGAAAAGAAGATTTGTAGTTATTTTCCTCATCACATTTAAATTACAACGTTGCCACACTACTTTCAACCAAAAAAAAAAAAAAACACAAGAAGCTCATGCGTGATTATGATTTTTATTATCGGTGGAAAAAAAGGCTTTCTCTATATGTTATTGGTGTTTTCTTTTATTTCTACACAGTCATTCTTGATGTTTATCCTTAACTAGATGTTACCCGTATGTTGTACGGGGTAGACGTACCGCGCTTCAAATAAATATCACTTTATAATAGGGGTATTCACGGTTTCGTTCAAACCGGTAGAACCGCCCAATCCGGTCATCGGTTTGGTTTAGCAGGCGGATTTTAATTGTATTTTTAAACCGGCGGATTGAAAAATAAAAAACTGGTCATACCGGTCCGGATTACGGATTGGCACTTTCAAACTGTCTGTCAAACCGGACCGGACCGTATATATATATATATATATATATATATATATATATTATTAATATAATCGTTTTTGTATATATAGAGCCGGATGATGACATGTATTAAAAATATTAAGTTGGCTCATTGGTATTGTTATTTTCCCTACTTTTACATATGCTGGAGGTCGCATGTTCGAGTCTCCCATTCACAAATTCTTTTTTTCCTCCCATTTTCCCCCAAAACAGGCCAAACTATAAACCCAAACAGGTCGAAAAAAGGCCCAAACAAATTCATGAAAAACCCTCAAAAAAGGTCAAAAAAAGGTCCCATAACAAAAAAAAAGTTTAATTTTTGGCCCAAAAATGGAAAAGTCCAATTAGAAGTCCAAACCGCCAATCCGCCCAAACCAAACCGTTCAAAACGGATTGGATTGGTCCAGTTTATACATCAATCCGGTCCGAATACGGTTTCAAAAATTTTAAAACCGTAATGAACAGTTTGGTTACGGATTACGGCTAATCCGGACCAATCCGGACCGTGCACACACACATAAAGTTTATAAACAAAAATCTATGAAAACATACATAATATGGATTCCAAGCATCATTAATCACGAATAGAGTGGTGTTCATATAATATAACTTGCGAGAGAAAGTGAATCTAACTTTCATCGTTCATTACTGTAAAAGAGATAGCCAAATAAAATTATCTTTGTTTTGAAAGAGTAGTTATACCTGTGGGGAAAATAAAATGCGAGATTGTATACATTATCATTCATGTTGCTTCTTAAGATCTTGAAGTCCGAGATCTATACGCAACTCTATTCACCAGTCTACATCTTTTAGCGGAATATTAATGACAGATAAACATTGATTACAGCATAGAAAATTATAATATGATTTAAAATTAAAAAAAAAAATTCCAACCAGAATAGAAGATTTGTGTAAGATAAGATAAGATCTGTAAGATTTGCTCCTGAGTATCTGAAAACAGAATCTTCTACCAGGATAATTACTTAAGTAGTATATCTTTTTTTTCCTTCGAGTTTTTTAATGAAGATAAAACTTTTTTTCATTTTTAATAAATCAAAAAATAGAGAAAATTGCTAGTCCTACGTGGCATGTGGAAAACTATCCCAGTTTCCCCTCTCTAGGTTTTCTTTTATTAAGTTATATAGAAGATGGAATGATACCCACCGGTTCTTTTTCTTTTATTGGTTCAACGAGCTGTTATAAATGCTAAAATGGCAGTTAAAACCATTGTACATTTTATCCTACCAAAAACATGAAACCTTTAAGCAGGACGATACAGAGTGACATGATTTTAAAAATATAAATGAGGATGGAATGAGACCCGTCGGTTTTTTTTTTTAACTGGTTGTCGAAAATACTGGATGACTCATAATCTTTTAAAGATGACGATGCAGAAAGGCATATTTTTAAATATGAAAATGAAGATAAAATAAGACCCGTCAAAAGATGGCCCTTTCATAATTAAAAATTAAGGGCAAAGAATTTCTCTTTGAACAAGTAATGTTTGGTTTTTCTTTTTGTTTAGTTTTTTTTTTTTTAATGGACGGGCTGCCATTCAATTTTTTTAATACAGTAAATAAACAATACATTTACCGAATCATCATTTATACAAATATCTATTCCATATAGTTAACATTGATGAAATATTTCGAATGTTAAACTCGACTTCTCACCGTGCGGTCTCACCGTGCACCGCACGGTTACAACACTAGTGTGATTAGCAGCACATTCAATTTTTTTCTTTATAAAGAAAGTGTGTTCAATTAAATGTTGGTTTATCTAATCCTTTCATGAGAGAAAATCGTTAGGTCTCATATCCTCCAGTTTCAAATTGATATTTTAATTTAATAGATAATGCAATCTTATGATTCTGTAAAATCAATAATGCAAATTACGAGAACATCCATTTTCGTACTCGTGATTTCACCGTCGACATATTCATTTTCGGAAATTCCTTTTCACAGTAACAGAAGTATCATCCCTTCATGATTTGGGGAGCAGAGCATCACGACTTAATTCAGAAGCGGCCTAAATGAAAAGATCCCTGGGGCAATGTCAGCGGAGCGGGAGACCAAATTTGATTGATAGAGTGTATCAAGAAAACAAAATTCATCGCCTATCTCTGACGATGAAACATGAAAATATATTCGGGTAAGGTTCATGAAATTGATTCATGGAAGGAGTCCGAGTTTACAACTGAAAGCGTCAGACATGAAAATATTTTCTGGGCAACACAGTCGAGGCAGGCTAAGGAATTCATGCCGGATTGATAACGTCACCCAAATAAACATAATTCATCATCTATCTTTGTGTTGGGGAAATAGCCAGAGAAGTATTAACGGTAAAATTATTGGTCTTCTTCATTGAGATGAATGGAATTCATTGCCGGTAGGAGCTTCATTGGAGTAGCATTGGTCTAGATATAATGGTCGACGGAATCAAGGGGTGGTCGATGGAGTCAAGGGAAGTAACCGTTAGAAAACTATTGGTCACTGGAGAGAAATCTATTAAAGATATTTGGTTATTTTTCTAAGGGTCTTGCTACTGAACGCGCTAATCTTACTTTAGAGTGCCCTAAAAAGACTTAAAAGACCACTTTACCCTTATTATTATTATTTTTAAAAAATAAAAAATAAAACGACGGAGCGTCACATATTTGCACCAGCCGTGCGCTGAAGGAACACACTACTCGTTCATGGGTGGCGTGCAAAAATCTTGCCTCCCAATTAAGGGAGGCGAGAAAAATTTCCCCCCTGGAAGTGGCGCCACCCCCCTTGAATTGCTCGCCAAACCAAAATTAATTTTTTTAAAAAATATTAATTATTTTTCAATTTTATTCATTTAATTCATTTATTTATCTAAATTTATTTATTTATTTATTTGGCGGTTAAATAAATAATTTTAACTTACATAAATAATTTTTTAACTTAAATATTTAGAAAATCTCGCTTAATTACATAATAAATTCTTATGAAAATTTATCATTTAATTAAGAATAATTTTTAAACTTAAACAAAAAATTATCATTTAATAACAACTAAAACCTTTTTTTTAAATAAATAGGAAGGTTGGAAAGAAGTTCAGGTTCTAACTAACTTAAAAACACTCAAAAGGTCTACCCAAGAGATGAATTTTTAAGGCTGTTATAGCCAAATGATATGAAGCACCCAAGGGGTATACCCAAGGGATGGACATAAATATCATTTAGTTCCTGAGCTTCCTCCCTCCCTTATTTTATTAAATATCAATCAGAAACTTGGCAGTGCATAAGACTTACCAGTATACAAGAAGCTATTTGTATCGCGACTGGATATATGGAAAGGCAACATGATCTAGATGTACAAGTCCCCTAACATGTCTCGGTAGACTACTCATAGTATTGTATCTGGTTGATATTCCAAGAGAAGCTTCACTTGCTAATCCATCTGCCACTAAATTTGCCTCTCTAAAAATATGTTGAATGGCGTAGGCCCGCATCTCCATAATGTGACAAATTTCCATCAAGTGAAAAGAATGCTTCCATGGAACATTCTTCATAGACAGTAAAAGGCTAGCCAAACCTTTATTGTCTGTTTGAATATCCACCCTCTCTAAGCCAAGCTGACAACACTTCCTTACCCCAAACAGGACTCCATAAACCTCCGCATCAAAACTATCATCTCCTCCTAAGTAGCCACTTTCACCATATACAAAGCTACCATTCCTTTTCCTGATGCAAAAGCTATATCCAGAATCCGAATTAATAAGTGAGCCATCAGTGTTAAGAACATAATCACTACCCTCTGAAGCCTTCCAACTAACAGCCATACAAGTTCTCATCCGCACCTTTTGAAGCTGAAAGCCAAAATTATTTTCAATCCAATTCCTCTCTTCTACATTCCGCGCCTTCAGATCATGAGTCATTAAAACATTCCTTATGTCTACCTTAGTTGCCAAAATAATCTTCTCCCTATTGAATTTCTCTCCTTCAAAAAGCATTTTATTCCTCATTTTCCAAATCTCCCAAAGAATTAATGACGGAATAATCTTGATAACAGCTTTCAAAGCTGAAGAGAAACTGCCACGATTCTACCACTCATATAAAACCACAAGCCAATTAACTTCCTCCCTCCACGGCATGCCAAACAAATGAGAAAAGAATTTCCAAATTTCCTTGACCTCCAAATACTCAAAAAGACAATGCACCATTGAGTCACTTCTGACCTTACAAAAAAGACACATAGATGGCAAAACTTGTATTCCAAACTTACTCAAGATTTCTGGAAATGGCATAGGCGAATTCCGCAACTTCCACATAAAAAAGGAGATTCACAAAGGAATCAATATATGCCAATAGTTCTTAGAGAAGTTATCCTCCAATCTTCTCTTCCTTAGGCTCAAATAGGCAGATTTAATGGTGAAAGATCCGGAAGAAGAATACTGCCATATTAACAAGTTGCAGCCTGGTACAAGTGTTTCATCAGAATGCTCCAAAGTCCGCAACACGTCCAAGGGTAACAAGTCGTGCAATTCATGCAAATATAAAGATTTGTTACTTATGAAATCTTTAATGGTCAAGTCCGGAATAGGGGGATTCTCTTCCAAATCATTCCATATCACCCCCGTAGATGTCCAGTTTTCAAACCAGAAAGACAGATCTCCCTGCGAACTAGAACCTTTGAACCTTGCGACGGTTCTTTATCAACTTTCATGATTCTACTCCAAGATGTTCTCTCTCTTGCTGAATTTGAGAGAGAAGAAATAAATTTACTCCATAATCCACTCTGCTGCTTGAACTTCCACCATAATTTACATGAAAAGGCGCGCAACACATCATCAAATTTGCGCAACCCAAGTCCATTTTTGGAAGTAGGAAAGGTCAGCCGGTCCCAAGCTCTCCAATGCCTCCTCTTTTCTTCGTTCCCCCCATGCCATAGAAACCGTTGACATTTTCTCTCCATTTCCTTCAACACATTTATTGGGGGAGGAATAGCTGCCAACACATGAATCGGCACTGCCGATAAAACGTGTCGCAAAAGAATTAATTTTCCACCTGGTGACAAGAACTTATTTTTCCAGCTAGCAATTTTTGAGTCTAAAGAATCCAAAAGGAATTGAAATGAACTTGCTCTACTCCTTCCATAGATGAGTTGCAGCCAAGGTATTTAAATGGAAAAGAACCCTTAGACATAGACAAAATTCGCTTTATGATTTCCACCCGATGAGCACTACAAGACTCAACCACCAAAAAGAAACTTTTACTCCTATTCATTCTTTGACCAGAAACTACTTCATATGCTTCGAAAAATTTGGTCAACTCCTTCAATTGCCTTGATTTTCCCCTTGTAAAAATAATGAGATCATCCGCGAAGCTTAAATGTGAAACCCTCATAGAGCCCGCCGGTGTTCCATATGTAGCAACCTTATTCCTCCTAACAAGATCATTCAGCTTCCTAGACATTGCCTCTGCAATCAAGATAAATAAGTAAGGTGATAGTGGATCTCCTTGCTTTATTCCGCGAGACGATTGAAAGAAACCTGTTGGGGAACCATTCACCATTACCGAAAACCAGCTGTTCTTAAGGTTATTCATAACCAAAAGAATGAAGTGACTTGGAAACCCTAACTCCTTCATTACTTTTTCCAAGAAGCTCCAAGAGACCCTCTCAAATGCCTTCATCATATCAATTTTGATAACAACATTGTTCCCAACTGCCTTATGGTTTATGAATTGACAAAGGTCTTGAGCCAAGACAACATTGTCAATTATATCTCTCCCCAATAGAAAAGCATATTGCTCCTCAGAAATAATTTTTGGCATTACCAACTTCAATCTTTTAGTAAGAATTTTTGTGAAAACCTAATTAAGAAAGTTGCATAAACTGATTGGCTGGAAATCAGAAAATGTACTAATCGAAACCTTCTTTGGAATTAAAGTAATCGCAGTACTTGCCACTGCCCTCGGGATTGGAGAAACGTTCATAAAATCTTCACACGCAGCTTTAAGATCATCAGCTATATGTCCCAACATGACTTATAGAAGCTCCCTCCAAACCCATCTATTCCAGGCGCACTTTCTTCATCAAGATTGAAGACCGCCGACTTGACTTCTTCCATTGTAACCGGGCCAATTAACATTTCCTTCTCCTCTAAGCAGAAGTCATCATTTAGTTGATCAAGGAAAATTTTTTGCTTTTCATTCTGCTGCAAATGAGGTGAGTCCTCAGTAAGGAGATGCTGAAAAATTCCACCGCCTCTTTTTCTATTTCTCCCAATTCTGTTAAAGTCCGGCCATCATCCGTTTGTATCTTATGTATCCCCATTCTCATCTTCTTTTCAGCAAGAGAAGCATGGAAATAGGCAGAATTACTATCACCTTCCTTTAGCCATGTTAAATGCATTTTTTGTTGCCAAAAATCTTCATGCTCCTTGAGTTTTTGAAGCAAAAATGCCCTAGCCGAGTGTAGGTTTTGCCTATCATTTGCATGACCAGAATGATCATAGAGCACTTCCAACTACTTCACTCGTTCCTCTGCATTTCTCAAATTCTCAAAAACATCACCAAAATGCGTTTTATTCCATTCCTTTAACACTAGCTTCAGTCTACGCAATTTCATCAAGAAAGCCATCATGCCAAAGCTATTTGCCGGCTGCAACCAACTAGCTTTTACAATGTTCTTGAAGTCATCTCTTCTAAGCCACATTTTCTGAAACCTGAAACATCTTGGTCTAGTCTCAAGTTGAGTATCAAACTGAAGCAACAAAGGGGAGTGATCTGAGGTAGTGCGACTTAAGAGCGCAATGGAAACACGGGGAAATATTTCCATCCACTCTTGAGAGAAGAGGATACGATCCAACTTCTTACTAACCCAACCTATAGTACGCGTTCCACCCCAAGTGAATTCATCACCAACCGAAGGAGCTTCCATCAGATTATTAGCTTCTATACACTGGTTAAACTCATCAATAGCACCATAATCTTGAATTGAGTTTCCCGAATGCTCTTCCAAAGACCTTATAACGTTGAAGTCCCCCCCCACAACAACCCAAGGCTGAGATTGATGCAAATTTCTGAAATTTTCCAAATCTGACCATAGAGATCTTCTCTCCACTTTTTGTGACATGGCATATACCGCGGTGAGTAGAAAATTTGTTTGAAGAGGCACATATCCAACCTCAAAATGCATTGCTTGCTCGCCAACTTGCAACTGGTTAACGGTGTAGAATTTATTATGAGAAACCCAAATTTTACTAGTACTTGAGGAGAACGCAAAATCAAAAAACAGCTCACGCCTTATTTCATCCAATTTATCTATGGTTAACATTGGTTCCAAGATCACAAGAAAACTAACTCTATAAATCCGAAAAGGAGCTCTCAAATGTCGCTGATAATGGTTAATTTGTTACACAAAAAGCATTACTATCTTCTCTAAAATTAATGGAGAATTAGGGGTGTTTCTTAGAATTAGTTCATTTTGCTTAACTAGTTTTGTGTTTTTGCATGGGTAAGGACCTAAGTACATAACTGCTGGAAAAGAGGGGCTTTAGGAACAAAAATTAGGCTGCTAAAATCAAATTTTGCTGAGCTGTTCAAAGATATCTCCAAGACACAATTTAATGAATGTGTCCCATCCAAGGGCATGCTTGTCCCCTTGGTTAGACTCCCAACCGCCCATGATGATCAATGTTGCAGCTGATACCAGTGCTGGAGAAGGGTAAGAGACCAGTCAATTCTCGGATTCAAGACACAACGCATTGGGAGGAATACATAATTCACAAGCATGGAGAGGCTATCTTGGAAGAAGAACCGGCTTCAAAACTCTATAAAAAGAGCTGCATTCCCAGCATGAAGGGGGATCTGAGAAGACATACAACACACCAAACACCACAGAGAGAGAAAAAGAGACCGGAGAGGAGATCAAGAAACTCCAAGAAGAAGAAGTCCAGTAGCAGCAAAAGAGGAGTAACAGACCTCACTCCCCTGTGACCTTTGTCACTCAGGCGAGTGACCTGCTGCTCAGCCATCCAGATTTGCTTCTTCTCAATGTTTTCCTTCTTTTCTTGTATTTTCTGTAGTTTGTATGTGTAGTTAATTAGATTTCATTCTCTGAAACCTATGTAGTTTAAGTTTGTGAATGCATTCGGATGATTCTGTGTTTTGAAGTTAAAGCTTTCATCTACCTCTTGATTAAATTGGCCATTTGATTGATTGTGCACAGAACTAAGTGAATCCTGGAAGGGTAAACAAGGTTCAGAATCATTTAGCTTCAACTTATGACTTGGAGGTAACAATCCAAGGTTCTAATTGAGATAGGAATATACTTGGTTAGCATAAGCATTCATATAAGACTTGAAAACTTCATGACTTTATGACTTGATTAATCATTGGAAAATAGTTTAATTGAGTTGATAAAGATACCTATAGGAAAAATCAGAAGTGACTTAGAGATATATAAGTGCCTGAATGAGCATGAATTCATACCAAAAGAGTGCAACATTACAGCTTGATTACATAGGGAAAAGAGAATGAATATCTAGTTTGCAGAGTCAGTTCCTTGAGTCGGAATTCTCACTCCCGTGAGTGAGGTTCCATTTGTCTTTCTTTGCCTTCAGTTCTGCAGAGTCACTTGCCTGAGTGACTTTATCCACTCGTGCAAGTGAGTGACACTCTGCAACTTTCTTTCTTGTTTGTCCAATTTTGTGTTCTGGTTATTTGAAGTTTAACCCGTCCCTGTGGGATCGACCTGACTTATCCTATCTACAGTTTAAGTTGGTAAATTATTTTGGGGGATTCGACAACCCACCAAAAGTGGCGCCGTTGCCGAGGACGGCGAAAAACTTCTTTTAACCATTTCTTTATTTTTGTTTCTTTTCTTTTAATTTTCTAATTTGAAAAGAGTGTGCCAACTCTGAAGTTTGATGGCAGATTATCCTTTATATATAGGAAATTCATATGATTGGAATGATAACCAACATAATGCACCTTATTGTAGTTTTAATCCTTGTTATGCAACTAATGATTTTCACTCTTATGAACAGGATTGCAACTACTTTACTCCACCAATGTATTCTTGCTATGAGGACAAAGAGATGCAATGCCGAATCAAGATGGAAGAGATATACGAAGAAGTGTTGCAGATGCGACATAGAACAGATTTGGCAGTCCAAAGAATGCAAGAAGCACAACGCCAAAAAGAGTTCCAAGAGATGAAAGGTATGCTATATGAGCTTGTGCAAAGTACTGAATGAATGGGTCTTTATCTCCAAACTATAATTGACAACAACTCAAGAAGAAAGAGACAAGAAGCTCATGAGAAAGTAATCTCATCAATGGAGGACAATGATGTAGAAGATGAACCAAGGGAGGTGGTACTGCAGCCACCACCCATACTTCCTCCACCACCATACCCACTCAAGGGAACAGAGAAACTCACTTGTGGGAGTGAGCTGGTAGAATTGTGGTTGTGCTAAAAATTGATGAGACTTATCCTCCAAATGAAGAGGTGGTTGACTTGGGATTTATAGGTACCTTGATGAATGAAGAAGAGTCAACTATCTCCATTGATGAGGGTCATGTTGATGGAGTCAAAGGTAAACATACTTGGGGAGCGCAAGAAGAGATGGTTGATTTTGATCAATTTCAAGCCGAGAAAATCCCCAAAGTGTTGGAAGAGTGGAGCAAGAAAGATTTTCCTCTATGTTGGATGATTCAAAAGTATGCTTCCTGGAGGCATGATAGGCTAATTGATGGCACCTTCTTGTGGTATCAAGATGGCTATTCTGAGTGACTTGAAGCCACAAGAGTTGATTATGGAATGCATCTTGCATTTCAACATTTTGCTTGCTTCATGGGAGGCAACCCATGTTCTTTTTCTTTTAGTGTGTTTTTGTGTGATTTTAATTTTTTTTCTTGTTTAATGTGTGTGCTTCCATGTGCAGAAGAAGTATCATTACCATCCCAATTCAATTGGTCATCCAAAAATGCAACAGATCCTGATATCAGCCACTCAGGAGAGTGAGTTTAGTCACTCTCCCAAGTGTGCTTGCATTCACCTGAGTGACTCTGTCACTCCCAGGAGTGACTTTGAACTGCAAGTTGTGTTGTGACTGGTTTGCTTTTGATTTCTTTTAGTCTGCATAGGATCTGTGCTTTATTTTAAGTTTGGAGAAATTGATGTATGCTCTGTTCATGTATAATTGTTGTTAGTTTATTTTGTTTTTAAAACAAAATATGGGAATTTTGGAAAACTGAAGCCGTTGACTTTGAAATTTTGTGTGTTTATTGCTGAAAGTTCTAAGACACTCAGGAAAGTGACTCATGTCACTCGGCAAAGTGACTCTGAACCTACTTGATGTTTGAAGTCAATTTATTTCTTTTACCCACCCATATATTTTGTTTTACCTTTTTGTTTTGTTTCTTTTTTAGGTTCTTGAGACATCTTTTGTATGTCATATCCCTTAGTAGCTTGTTAATTATGAAATTTGGTGTGCTTAATGTGTACTTACTAGGCTTTAGTCTGGGGTAAACTTCTAATATCTTTATGAGCATTGATGCCATATCTAGCAAGTTTAGGGAGAATTTTCAGAATTTAGCATGTCCGATTGCATATGAGTCACCTAGTTCTTTCTGAGCATTATTGTTAAAAAGCTAAATCTATTTATGGAACTATGGTGTTTCTGGTTTGTTGCTTTCTATGGTATCTGTGCTTAACTGTATGAACCAAGGAACTTCATGAGCTTAATTTTTGATATCTTTAGTCTGTGTTTCAATTTTAATCCTTGGTATTTGAGAAAACTAAATTTGCAGCTAAAGAAGGCTTGTAGAGTCACTCCCACGAGTGACCAAAGTCATTCCAACGAGTGACACTGGAGAAAAATAAAAATTCTGAACCCTTATAGCTGTTGAATCTTTTTGTGTTCTGATATTGCAATTCCAGGCTGTTGTACAAGGATGTTGCGATCCCTTGTATGGAGTATATTTTGACACAACATAGAGCTTGCAACAAATCGAACAGATATGTTGAATGATGTGCATCATGAAGCCCTCCTCATCCATTTCAATTGCTCCAACTCAAGGAAGTCATCAGTCCTCTACCTCACTCACAAGAATGAGAATACCACTCCTGCGAGTGACCACACAGTTTTTGGCTTGAATTGTTTTTGTTTCTATGAACTGTTTTTGTTGTTATTTTTGTTTTTGTGTGATCTGTTTGTCAGCATTGGAGACAATGCTTTGAATAAGTTTGGGGGAGTAGTAGGGAGCATGTTTATATATATATATATATATATATATATATATATTGTGAATGCTAGTTCTATGATAATTGGATATCTATGAAGGCCAATGTACTTAATTTCTTATATCTAATTCAAATTTTGATTTTACCTAACTCTTGGTTATCATCTCTACACTACTTAAGCACACATGCCTTTTATGCTTAGTTACATTGAAGTTGAGTTTTATAGCATGCTCTGTGGTATTCTAAATTGGTTAAAAATATTTAAATGACTTTTCTTACGACACTAGAATGCGAAGTGTGGTTTGTTTACATGCTAAAGAGTTGCTAAGGCAAGCTTAATGACCCTCTCTAATACCTTCTTTGGGAATTGGTAGGCGAAATGCTCAAAAATGAGTAAATAAAAAAGTTCAAAAAAACTTGAGAGAGTATAAGGTAGAGCATCAAGCTAAATCTCTTAGAGTGAAATGGCAACAATGAGTGATCCTTTGGCCTGAAAGCAAAGTCTCCTATCGAAAGCTCTCGGTAGGAGGGATCGGAAGTTGGAAAGAAAAAGAATCATGAGTCATAAATAGAAAAAGCCAAAAGGCTCGGAGGTAAATAAAAGGGAATGAGGGAGAATAGTTGAACAGTAATGAATTGTGAGAGTCCTTATATCTCTGAGGCTGTATTGGCCACATTAGCATGATTGTGGTAAGAAAAAAATGAGTCATAAGGCTAAGAAATCTCTAAATATGCACCATGAGCTATTATTTACCTTATACTAATTTGTTAATTTGCATACTTGGCCTGACTCACACACATACAGAGGTGATTTCGTACAGACTAGGTGAAATTCGAATTTGGATGAAGATATACTTGTTTTTCTTGCGTCTGAGATGTTGTATCTGATTGTCATATGAACTAGTTATGTTTGGTAGTTGCTGTGAAGTTCTTGTGTGTTTGTTGCAGTGTCACTTGCCTGAGTGACATTTTCACTCAGGGGAGTCAGTGGTTAGCTTTTGTTTTCTTGTTTTTGTGTGTAGTTCTCAAGGGCTAGATTGTCTTGCTTGAGGACAAGCAACTCTTCCAGGTTGGGGGAGTTGATAATGGTTAATTTGTTACACAAAAAACATTACAATCTACTTCGAAATTAATGGAGAATTAGGGGTGTTTCTTAGAATTAGTTTCTTTTGCTTAACTAGTTTTGTGTTTTTGCATGGGTAAGGACCTAAGTACATAACTGCTGGAAAAGAGGGGCTTTAGGAACAAAAATTAGGCTGCTGAAATCAAATTTTGCTGAGCTGTTCAAAGATATCTCCAAGACACAATTTAATGAGTGTGTCCCATCCAAGGGCATGCTTGTCCCCTTGGTTAGACTCCCAACCGCCCATGATGATCAATGTTGCAGCTGATACCAGTGCTGGAGAAGGGTAAGAGACCAGTCAATTCTCGGATTCAAGACACAAAGCATTGGGAGGAATACATAATTCACAAGCATGGAGAGGCTATCTTGGAAGAAGAACCGGCTTCAAAACTCTATAAAAAGAGCTGCATTCCCAGCATGAAGGGGGATCTGAGAAGACATACAACACACCAAACACCACAGAGAGAGAAAAAGAGACCGGAGAGGAGATTAAGAAACTCCAAGAAGAAGAAGTCCACTAGCAGCAAAAGAGGAGTAACAGACCTCACTCCCCTGTGACCTTTGTCACTCAGGCGAGTGACCTGCTGCTCAGCCATCCAGATTTGCTTCTTCTCAATGTTTTCCTTCTTTTCTTGTATTTTCTGTAGTTTGTATGTGTAGTTAATTAGATTTCATTCTCTGGAACCTATGTAGTTTAAGTTTGTGAATGCATTCGGATGATTCTGTGTTTTGAAGTTAAAGCTTTCATCTACCTCTTGATTAAATTGGCCATTTGATTGATTGTACACAGAACTAAGTGAATCCTGGACGGGTAAACAAGGTTCAGAATCATTTAGCTTCAACTTATGACTTGGAGGTAACAATCCAAGGTTCTAATTGAGATAGGAATATACTTGGTTAGCATAAGCATTCATATAAGGCTTGAAAACTTCATGACTTTATGACTTGATTAATCATTGGAAAATAGTTTAATTGAGTTGATAAAGATATCTCTAGGAAAAATCGGAAGTGACTTAGAGATATATAAGTGCCTAAATGAGCATGAATTCATACTAAAAGAATGCAACATTACAGCTTGATTACATAGGGAAAAGAGAATGAATATCTAGTTTGCAGAGTCAGTCCCTTGAGTCGGAATTCTCACTCCCGTGAGTGAGGTTCCATTTGTCTTTCTTTGTCTTCAGTTCTGCAGAGTCACTTGCCTGAGTGACTTTATCCACTCGGGCAAGTGAGTGACACTCTGCAACTTCCTTTCTTGTTTGTCCAATTTCGTGTTCCGGTTATTTGAAGTTTAACCCGTCCCTGTGGGATCGACCTGACTTATCCTATCTACAGTTTAAGTTGGTAAATTATTTTGGGGGCATCGGCAACCCACCAGTCGCTGAGAGGCTTCCTTCCTTATTCCTCTGATATTCTAAAAAATAATACTTATCATTGAAAATAGTAGAGATTATTGTAACCGGTGTGATCGCCAAAGCTCTTGGCCATCCAGCAGCCTGGCTCACTCCTCCTTCGATTTGCGGCCTCTTTTCTTCTTGGTAGAAAAAACCCCTTGTGCTTTTCCACCCAAAACAGCCTCATCCTTATCGCCTTCAGACCAACACTCCCCTTGTGCAATATCATCATTGTCCATTTCATTCAAATCCATTACCAAAGAATCATCCGGGTAAGCAAGCTTTGCAAAACCTTCATCCTGGTTATTAGTCTTTGTTTGATCATCATGAACCACCTGAGCATGATGCTTTGCTTCTGTATGCACAATCTCTTCTTCTACTTCATCCTCCTCATTATCCAAAGTTTTAGCCGCGTCCCAATAATCATCCAAGGCTTCAAGAGGCGCGAACTTATTGGATTGAATTAATGAAGCGTCAATATTGAACTGAGCTTCATCTGCTGCTGAATCCATCATCCCCTTGCGCGATGCCGTCCTTCTTCGAACCTTCTTCAGCTCGTTTCTCAGGATTGAAAGAGCCATCATTCCCTTGCGCGATGACTTTCTTTTGCACACCATCAACATCTCCCACCTTATGACAACTAGAATCCAGAGGTAGACTATCAATAATCAATAGGAATAGCTCTTTTCTCCAATGCCGACAAGCCCGAAGTTGATTCCCCGGCATGAGTTTCCGCAGGCTTGAAAATTAGGGTTTCCGCCGGCTTCAAAGTTCCCGCAGGCTATGATTTTTCAACAGCAGTTTGTACACCCTTAACTATAAGAGGGTTTTCTTGAATGATAGTGACCTATAATTCATCCTTTTTACCTTTTTTTTGGAACCCCAAGTAACCTTTTTCTGCTGCAAACACAAGTCACCCTTAGCCCCAGTCGAAATTCTCTCCGCAGCGACGTGTTCTGCTGTTTTTAGATCTTCTTTTATCACTCCTTTTCCTTTCCTACAGTCCATTTCTTTATGTCCAATTTTGTAGCACACTGGACAATAAGACGGAACATATTCATAGGTATAATGCTGCTCGTACTTCTTCCCTTTTTTCCCAATTCTAATTGATTTTGGCAAATCCTTCATTAGATCAACCTCAATGCAGAATCGCGCTACGGAAGGCCTTGTCAGATTAAGGGTTGGTGTATCCACTTGCAAGGGCTTCCCAACAGCGGAGGCAATGGAGTAGAGCACCGTAGGCAGTGTCCATTCCAAAGGCAGCTCATGAAGCAAAACCCAAATTGGAACGATCAGAGGATCTTCCTTGAACTTAAACCCCGGTTGCCATTTCAAAATGCGCATTTGAAATCCACCAATATTCTATATAGATGTGATCCAACATCGTTGATAGTCCTCCTCCAATTCGAACCGAATCAACACATGTCTCGGATTCACAAGACCAAGGTCATAGCCGCCTTTGAATCCAATTTTCTTAAAGTCTTCCTGCAAGATCTCCATTTTTGGTCGACCATACGAGAATTTGCCAACCAGATTCATCTTGTGTGGAGCGATCAAATCTTTGAACTCATCATCTTCATATTCAAGCTCCGGAGTTCCATTGAAGAAAGTGACCTTCTTTGGGTTTTTGAGGGATTGGAAATCCACCATATTCAGGTTTACAGTAGCTGCTTTTGCAAAAAGACTTGCGAATGTGCGACATTGTCCAGTGGGGACTGGCGTGGTATCATTGTTTTGTGGAATTCCGGCCATGGTGGCCGGAAAAAAAAGCCGTCAAAGCTAGGGTTTTTGAATAGTAGGGAGAAGAGAGAAGAAAAGTTTTAATAACAACTAAAACTTATGTATTTACTAACAAATAAATTATTTATAAATAATTAATATAAATACATCAACTACGAACTAAAAAATTTATCATTCTCTAAATATTTAAATTAAAAAATTATTTATTTATTATCGGCGCATTTAACCGTCCTGAGAATATTTTTGGAATAAAAATATAAAATATAAAATATAAAATATATGAAATATAAAATATGTTGAAACGAATAAGTAAAAGGGGAGGTTCCCAACCTCTCTTGCACCGGTGAGCCATTGATTCCGGTCTCCATGACAGGAGATCAATCCGGGGAGGTCCCCACTGGGCCACCTCGTACATTTGCTAGTTTTTTTTCCAGAAATCTACGAATACTTCTCAAGAAAAAGGCTCTCTAATAAAAGAAGTGAAATTCGTTAATGGAGCTGCAGTTTTAGAATATGAAGATGACGAATACGATAAGTTGGTGGTTCGCATCAATTAAGCTTGATCGGGAAGTTCTCTTATGGTAGGCCTAAGATGGAGGAGGTCCATAAAGAATTCAAGAAGTTAGGTTTTCATGGGGGCTATACCTTGGGACTTATGAACCCTAGGCATGTCTTCATTCGATTTGAAAGGGAGTAGGAATACCAACGATGTTGGATACGAACTTTTCGGAACATCGCCGGTTTCTCAATGAGGATTCTCAAATGGAAGCTAGGATTCAAGTACGAGGAAGACCCTCCAATTGTGCCAATATGAGTTTCTTTGTTTGATATCCCCATTGAATTCATGAACCCGGAGGTAATCTTCTCTATGGCAACCGTAATCGGGAAGCCGTTGAAGGTAGATGCTCCAACATTAAATATCACAAGGCCTTCCGTGGCCTAGATTTTGTGTGGAAGTAGACCTCAACAAGGATTTTCCTAAATCCGTTAAGGTTGGGAAGAAGGGAAAAAAAACATGACCAAATCTTTACATATGAGTATAATCCACATTATTACTCTAAATGTAGCAAGATCGGTCACAAAAAGAAGGATTACAAGGTTAGAATTCCGAAGGCAGTAGCAAGCAAGAAAGGTTTGGATGGTGTTAAAAGCAAGGGAGTTTCGAAGGTGGTCATGAAGGATTCAAACCCTAAGCTCTGGCAACCTGCGACTAAGCCCTCACAACATGTGGAAACGAAACCCTCGCAACCAACAATGACTCAGGCTTCGATGGGGAAAACTGGACCATATTCTTTAGGGTTAACGCCAGCATAAAAGAGTTATGTCCATGTGGATGTTCAGAGTCATGCGCCTGTAGAGAAGGTCACAAATGATCCCGGGAAAACAGCCACAAAGGAGGTCGAATCTTCTATTAACACACGGCCGCCAATGGATATTCACATATTCTCCGTTCTCGCGTCAATTACAGAAATAGATGATGAGATTGATTCGGATGATGACGATTTTATAGAGCAGGTCTATGTTGAAGAATCTCCTAGGAGAGGGGAGGAGAACACAATGCTGAATGCAAATAAAGATGCTTTGAATCTTGCACTAGCTCTCATCGCAATGCCAGCGCAGCCGTGTTCAACTAGGATTTTGGATGACAATGTCATAGGCCTGCACAGTGATGCTGGGGAGGAAGATTACGAGGATGAAGGCAGGTGGTCTGAGGGTGAGAAGAACAATGCATTGGTACAAGGAGATGTGCGAGGGGAATCTTCTGTATCTAGAAAAAGGGGCCGAAAAACAAAAGGGGAACGGGCAAAAGCACAGGCTGGTTTGGTCTTACGACGGTCAGCTTGCCTCAACTGAATTATTGCCTTTTTTTTTCCAATGATTAGTCAGCTAATTTGGAATATTCGGGGTATTAAAAGTCAAGAGTCGCAACGGTGGTTGAGGGCTATACTCCGAATGTATAATGTGAAGATTTTTAGTTGTTTTGGAGCCGATGCTTCAAGTTACTAAATTGGAGGAAATAAAATGGGAGTTGCACTTTGATGTGGCTTTTGCTTCAGGTAATTGTAAAATTTGGGTGTTTTGTATGAAGGAATTTGATGTTGCTTTATTAGATGATAACGAACAAGTTTTGCATTTTGCGGTTAAGCATTCTTCAATTCCTAGTCCCTTATTTTTGTCGGTTGTTTATGCTAAATCCACTAGATTGGGGAGAATGTCTTTTTGGAGGGATTTGGTGGAGTTTTAGCAAAGGAATCCTGTTGTTCCTTAGATGGTGGGTGGAGAATTTAATGTGATACGGTCTCTTGAAGAATATTCGGGAGTCTCGGTTCAAAACCATGCCGCGATGGAGGACTTCAATGAATGCATTCAATCATGTGCATTGCTGGATATACCTACTGTTGGGGTAGAGTTTACATGTGGAGGAACGAGACAAACGGGGTGGGTGCGCAAGAAATTAGACTGGGTGTTGGTTTCGGAGGAATTGCAAGACTTTTTTCCGATTTCTTCCCTTGAAAACCTAAGTAGAAAAACTTTGGATCCTCAATGCTTCATATGTTTGCTGTGCAAGATGAAAGGAAACCAAAATTGTTTCGTTTTTTTAAAAAATGTGGCTTCGTAGAGCGGAGTTTATGGATGTGGTGAAGGAGAGTTGGGAGCAGCCGGTTTCTGCCTTCGGAATGATTGCTTAAGTTGTGAAGACTGCAATTGCGACTCAAGGAATGGAATAAAAATTGCTTTGGTGATGTGTTTGCTAACCTAAAGGAGGCTGAAGTTAATGTGCAACAAATGGAAACTCTATATGATGAGGTGGCTTCCGAGATAAATAGATTTAATTTTCATCAAGCCAAAGCTCTTCTCTTGCTAAAGCTGAAAGAGCATGAGGATATTATGAGGCAAAAATTTCAATTAAAATGGCTGAAAGAGGGAGATGCCAATACTTCATATTTCCATGCTTCCTTGAAGGAGAGGCGCCTAAGACAAAGCATACATAAAATCCAAGCAAGAAGTGGTGAGACGTTGACGAATATGGCAGACCTAGAATGTGAAGTGGCTGACTTCTTTCATGATCTTTTAAATGATGATGCAACCAGCCATGAAGAGGCTATTCAGGATCTCTTTTTGCAGCATGTGCCTACTATTTTGGAAACTGAAGATCAAGATTTGCTCCTCAGGCCGATTACCCTTGAAGAAGTGAAGGAGGCGTTTTTTAATTTAAAAGAAGATAGTGCACATGGTGCGGATGGTTTTGGTGAATTGTTTTATAGGAGCTGTTGGAGTATAATAGCTAATGACTTATGATCGGCTTGTCAAGAATTCATACTTGGTGTTCCAATTCCGAGATCTGTTGCTAGCACATTGATCACTCTCCTTCCAAAAAAGTCTACGGTCTCCACTTTTTTCAGATTTTCGGCCGATCAGCCTTTGCAATTTCTTGAATAAGGTATTTACCAAAGTGTTGACTGAAAGGTTGAAGGTTGTCTTGCCTAGGTTAATTTCTGAGGAGCAGTCCGATTTCTTGTCCGGGTGTGATATTATGGATAATGTTTTGTTGGCACAAGACTTGTGTCAATTCATTAATCATAAAGCTGAACGGAGTAATATTGTTATAAAAGTAGACATGATGAAGGCATTTGACAGAGTAAAATGGAGTTTCCTGGAGGCTATTCTGAGTAAATTCGGGTTTCCATCCTAGTTTGTTAGATTGATTATGAATAACCTTCAGAATAGTTGGTTTTCAGTCTTGATCAATGGAAGCCCTACTGGTTTCTTCCAGGCATCCCGTGGTATTAAGCAAGGGGATCCCTTATCTCCCTACTTGTTTATCTTTGTCTCGGAGGCATTGACAAGAAAGTTGAAGGCATTGGTTCTATGGTGGTAACTCACTTGTGCTTTGCGGATGACTTGATAATTTTCACAAAAGGCCTTCTTAGGTCCTTACGGGAAATTAACTTGTTTTTTGGACAATATGAGCTGGCTACGGGGCAAAAGCTTAGTAGAGACAAGAGTTTCTTTGTAGCTTCGGAGAAATGTAATCCTAGGAGAGTGGAAATGATAAAGAGGACCTTGGGTATGTCTAAAGGTGATTTTCCTTTCACTTATTTGGGCTTTAAATTGTTTCATGGAAGGATGAAAGCTTCTATATTCCCGTTTCTTTTGGATGCGATGGATACAAAGCTTCTAAGTGGAATTGTTGTCTCCTGGAGGTCGACTAATGTTAATCCGGCATGTTTTAAGCTCTATGCCGATTCATTCTTCTCAGCCATTCCGCCTCCAAAATCGAACATTAATGAATTGGAAAGAAGGTGTCAAAGTTTTCTTTGGGAAGGTAGTAGTGATGTCAAAAAGCGGCATTGGAGAGCTTGGGGAAGAGTTTGCTTTCCGGTCCATGAAATTGGCCTTGGATTGCAGAGTTTCCATGATATCATCTCAGTCCTTAATGCCAAGTTATGGTGGAAGTTAAAACATAAAATGGGGATTTGGAGCTCTTTCTTGCTATCCTTGTCTAAGGCGGCAAAGGAAAAAACATCTTGCTCTAGAGTAATGCAAATTGATGAAAAGGCGGCCACTCTCTCTACTATCATCGTACGAGGAGGTGATATATCTTTTTGGTTTGACAATTGGGGGAACATGGAGAACTTTGGAACTTATCACTCGGCCAGCCACCAAGACCGAATCTTCGGGAGTTTTTCCAAAACAAAAACTCATTTTTGGCTGAATTTTATGATTTCCTTGATCCTTTGATTCTTACTTCCTTGGAGAATTTGGAGTTTAATTTCTTGGCTGAAGCGGATGTGTTGGTGTGGAAAAATTCTTCTAATGCCAATTTTTGGTAAAACTTTCTTATGAAGCCCTTCGTTATAAGCAAGTTGTTGATCCAATGTTGAAAAATATATGGCATCTCGGATTTCTTTCTTTTTGTGGAGACTACGTAATGGTTTGCTTCCCTTCCTTGATGTCCTATGTACTTTTGGCATTGTAACAATCTTTCTACGTGTTTATTGTGTAGGAAGCAAAGTGATGGGATGATGCATTGTTTCTACGGCTGTGAGTTTTCAATGGAAATTTGAAATCACTTTGTGGCTGCGATGAATATTGGTACACGAAGTCAAGCTTCTCTAGTGGGGTTGCTGAAAATGTGGTGGAAGAGAAGCTCTTTTAATTCTGCTAAAAAGTCACTCTACAACTTGTTCCCGGATTTCATGCTTTTGGAAATTTGGAAGGCAACGAACAAGGTGATTTTTGAAGGTACTAAAGCTACTCTTGGGTTTGTAATTTAGTCTATTATGAATAATGTTAGGAGCTTGGTTTCAGTGCATGGATTAGAGGTTGACAATGGTGCTGAAAAATCATTTATTATGAATTTGCTTGGCCTTAATTTGTCGCAAGTCATAAAGAAATCTTCTAAGATTGTTAGATGGACTCCTCCGGGTCCAAACTCATATATTTTGAATTCGGATGGATCCTCTAATCTAAATGGAGCTGGTTATGGTTTTGTCATCCGAGGAGAAGAGGATAGGTTTGTTTATGGTGAGTGTGGATACATTGGTGATGGTGATTCTCTGAAAGCATAATTGTATGGCATACTATTTGGCTTGCGAAAGGGTCCATTTCTACATCTTAGAAATGTGGTTGTTCAAACAGACAACAAGATGCTCTCAGATATATTGAAGAAGCAGGTGGGATTTTCTTGGAGGTTCTACTTAGAGATGACATAAATGTGTTCATTTCCAGGCGGAATGGCTTTTCTACAGAACATATCTATAGAGAAGGAAACTCAGTTGCCGACAGTTTGGCCAAGCTAGCTTCAAGTGGAACTTCTTCTGTGTTTAATAGTTTGCCATTGTTGCCATATTTTGTAAGGGGACTTTTGATTTTAGATCAATTGTCCATTCTATATTTACGTAGCTAGACTCTATAGCTTTGTAATGGGTTAGAATATGCTCAACCCTTGGCAATTTTTATTTGATGGTAATAAAATCAAGGAGGGATGGGACTAGGGAACTAAATGATATGTATGTCCATCCCTTGGGTATAACCCTTGGGTGCATTGTATCATTTAGTATTGGCTGCCTTAAAACTATAGCTGGCAATGATTCCCAAACCCAACGGGTACCCGTTGGGACTCTATCAATGGGTGGGAAATGGGCATGGGACTTTTGGGTGGGTCTTAATGGGAATGGGATAAAGGGATTCCCATGAGTCCCAATGGGACTGACTTTGGGTGCCCTCTTTTTTTCTATTTACCAAATTATTTTGCCCATATATTTTTCCAAAGTCAACGATGAAAACGTCAAAACAAACGCAGCTGCTGTGATGAATCCCTTTCCTCCCCCTCCTCCAACATTGGCACCGATTATCCGCCAGTGAAGACTATAGAGTATGATGATCAAGGTTGTGATCAAGTTCATAAGCCACCTTGAAGAATATTGTAAATACAGTATTGCTAGATCTGTGTAAAAATGTAGTGTTGGTAGTTTTGTGAATATACTGTATAGTCAGTGACTAGTATGTAAATATGTGTGTCGGTTATTTATAATCTAATGTGGCAGGTAGTTAGTTTAGACTGATAGTGGTATATATATACATAGTCGTATACTTGTACAGATAACTTCTTAGAATATTCAATATACAGAGAGATTCTTCTCTTTCCCAAATTCAAAACCCTAACTCTTAATTGAAGTAATTTCCTTCTCAAACCAATTTCTAAGTCAAGATGGTATCAGAGCAAGAGTAATCCTGCTCGGATAGCCATAAATCAATAATTAAGCTTCCGTTTTACCGGTTATTTTTTTTCCAGATCAGAAGAATTCTTGAAAATCGCCGGTGATCACTGGCGAAGATCAAGAAGTACATCACGGTGAAGAACTGTATCAACGGCGAAGAGAAAGCGATGCGACGAACTTCGAAGGTTACAATCATCCTCTTGTTATGCTTGCATCTGACAATTCTACACTGGCACCGATCAATTTTCAATTGACGGAATCCAACTATGTAGCCTGCAACAAATTAGGCTTTATCTCAGGTAGCTACACGAAACCTAATCCTTTCAGTCCTGAGTTTGATTAGTGGATGCGTGTCAATGACACTGTAGTGGCTTAGATTCTCAATTTGATATCTCCTAGCCTTGTGGAAAATTATACGCTGGCTAAGACAGCGTCTGATCTTTGGAAAGAGTTAAAATATAGACATGGCACTAAGAATGGGCCTCAGATCTACCAGTTGCACAGGGAAATATGTACTCCCTCTCAAGGAAATGAGTGTTTAGCATCTTATTATTCTAGGCTCAAGAGGCTTTGGTATGAGCTAAATGTTCTAGATCCAACAGAGGAATGTGAGTGTGGAAAGTGTACCTGTCACCTCAAGATAACTGGAATGAAGGATGCAAAGAACAGGTTGTATGAGTTTCTAACAGGTCCGAATGATTGTTATACAGCATTTCGAAATCAAATTCTCATGATAGAGCCTCTGCCTGATGTGAAGCGAGCTTACTCTATGGTGATGACAGTGGAGAAACAGACTCAAGTGAGTGTGATTTACAGCTCAGTTACTAATCAGGGTGCAATGAAAGTTCAACAAATGGACACAAGTATGTCTGATGCAGCTATGCTAACTCAGAAGGGGATGTTTAACAAGAATCAGAGGGAGAATGATCTTAGAAGAGATAAAGCAACCAAGAAGCTGTTATACTGTGATAACTGCAAGATGACTGGTCATAATAGAGAAGGATGTTTTTGCATCATTGGCTATCCGGAATGGTGGAGTGACAATCACAAAGAGGGAAGGAAGACACAGTATCAGAAGTCTTGGAATTACTCAGCAAACTTGCCATATTCAAAGATGGAACAGCAGTCAGAAGGTCAAGCTGGTGATGGAACTAATATTCAGCAGGTGATGAATACTTTGATGAGGCTTCAACAGGACATGGGGAAGCTTATGAAAGGCATGCAACCAGTGGATGCATATGATCGGGTGAATTTTTCTCATTACCACGATTTTGCAGGTATGAGCACCTTTAAGGCTTTGAATTCTATGAGTATTACTGAAAGAATGATGCCACTTACTTTATAGTTTTTAGACACAGGGGCTACTGGTCAGATGTGCTATTTGCTGCATCTTTTCAATTCTTTTAAACCTGTTTCACAATACACTCCAGTTTGTTTACCCGATGGAAGTATGAAAAGTGTAGATCACATAGGCACCATCATGCTTTCAGATAACTTACAACTTAATGATTGTTTACACATATCTTCATTCAAATATAACCTGGTTTCAGTAAGCAAATTAGCCAACTCTTTCAAAATTGTAAATGATTGCTTGTTCTCAACAAACTTTTGTTTGTTGCAGGACCAAGCGACTAGAGAGATTCTTGCAGTTGGCAGTGTTGTAAACAAGCTATATGTTCTGAGCCAAACCTCTTTTTCACCTGACAGAATTAAGACTTCTATGCAAGAACATATAGATCATACATTTGTTTTACATCTTAATTCTAGAAATTGTTTTCTATCTGATTCAGTTTGTAAAAATTCAAATAATGCTTTCTGGCATCATAGATTAGCTCATGTGCCAGATATTGTCATCAATCGTTTAGGCTTATACAATGATGATGATGATTTTTCTTCCAAGCAATGTACTATTTGTCCCTTAGCCAAACACCAGCAAATAAAATTTTTGATCAATTCTATCCAAACTTCTTCAGTGTTTGATCTTTTTCATATTGATATATGGGGGCCACATTCGTAGAAAACACTTAGTGGAGCACAATATTTTTTTACTCTTGTAGATGACTACAGTCGATCTACTTGGACAGATCTTATGCTTCACAAATCCCAAACAGTTCCTATACTTTAGCCTTCTTAGAAATGGTCAAAACTCAATTTGATAAAAATGTTAAGATGATTAGAACCAACAATGGTTCTGAATTTCTCAGTTCTCAATGCCAAGATCTTTCAAGAGATCTTGGCATACTTCATCAAAGATCTTGTGTTTATACTCCACAACAAAATGGCGTTGTGGAGCGAAACACAAACATCTTCTGGAAATTTCAAGGTCCTTACTATTGCATTCAGGACTTCCAAACTATTTTTGGGGAGAAGCCGTACTTACGGCAACTTATTTGATCAATAGATTACCTTCCTCTGTCCTTCATTGGAAAACACCCTATCATATTCTGTTTTCCAAACCTCCTGATCTTCACAATCTCAAAGTGTTTGGCAGTCTATGCTATGCAACTAATACCTTACCCCATAAATCAAAATTTGCCCCTAGAGCCATAAGATTAGTTTTCATAGGCTATTCCTTAGGCCAAAAGGCCTTCAATCTTTTTGATCTCGATGCCAAGAAGGTGTTTGTTTCCAAAGATGTGGTCTTTCATGAGACCACATTTCCATTCTTAACTAAGAACCATACACCACAGTTCACAAATTAGAATGCTACTTCCAAATTTCTGGAAGACATTTTTCCTTCCAATGAATGATTTCAACAACACCTAATCTCTATTCCAGCAATCCATTGTATAATTCCCAAGATTCAACTTTTTCAGATCACTCAACCATGTCTCATATCCATTCAGATACAAATACAACAACCAATCCAGCTCATCATCAATTTGATCTGTCTACTTTGCCTTTGTCCAATGTTCCTTTGGACATTGTCCAGCAAGAACCTTCTCAATCTCATACCAACATTCCTCTTAGACAGAGCACTAGAATTAGATAGAAACGCACATGGATGAATGATTACCTCACTGAAACTGCATGTCTTGTTTCTGATGATTCTGATTCTGTTTATGATCATAACAAACACACACCTCATAGTTTTTCTTTTAATCCAATGCACAATTGCACAGTAGCTCATATGTCTTTTTTAGCCACAGTAGATAGCATCATGGAACCTCATAGTTATTCAGAAGCTAACCAGCATCAAGGTTGGAAACAAGCCATGAGTGCTGAGATTGAAGCCCTAGAAACAAATCAAATGTGGGATATTACTGATCTTCCACCAGGGAAAAGAGCCATAGGGTGCAAATGGGTCTACAAAGTCAAGTACTGTGTTGATGGCAATGTTGAAAGATTGAAAGCAAGGTTAATGGCTAAGGGCTACAATCAAATCGAAGGCGAATACTACTATGACAATTTCTCTCCTGTTGCGAGAGTGGTTAAATTTAGGTTAATGTTGGCCCTTTTCTCCTGCTTCGGGATTGTTTCTTCATCAGCTAGACATCAATAACACCTTCCTCCATGGTTATTTGGAGGAAGAGGTGTATATGATGCCACAGGAAGGTACAACAAGGTGCAAGCAGGTCAGGTATGCAAGCTTAAACGATCCTTGTATGGATTAAAACAAGCATCCCAGCAGTGGAATGCTGAGTTTTGTTCAAGGATTCAAGCATTTGGTTTCAAACAATCCCTATCAAAGATCAAGCCGGAACCTTTGTAGCCCTGTTGCTATATGTGGATGATATTTTGCTTGCAAGACCAGATGAACATGAAATCATTGCTGTAAAGAAAGCGTTGGATACTGCTTTCACTATCAAGGACTTAGGTAATGCAAAATATTTTCTGGGGATTGAACTTATCAGGTTAGATGAAGGGTTGTATCTCAATCAGATAAAGTATATCCTAGATATACTGAAATCAGTTGGACTTTTGGGTTGCAAGCCCACTACTACGCCTCTTCCAAAGGACTACCAATTTAGTGACAAGCCAAGAGAACCCATAGATGAAGCTTCAAGGTACAGGAAACTGGTAGATCAGTTACTTTACCTCAGTTTTACTAGGCCTGACATCCAGTTTGCAGTCCAACTGTTAAGCAAACATGTTCACAAGCTATGTGATGATCACTAGAATGCTTTAATCCATGTGTTGAAGTATCTTAAAGGAACTCCTTCACATGGACTTTTCTATGCTGTTCAAAGTTCACCTCAACTGTCTGCTTATAGTGATGCAGACTGAAACTCAGATCCAGGACAAGAAGTCCGTTTCAGGTTTTCATGTATTTCTGGACTCGTCCTTGATGTCCTGGAAGACAAAACAACAAGGTACAATCTCATGCTCCTCAGCTGAATCAGAACATAGGAGTATGAGTTTTACAGCTCGAGAAATGTTGTGGTTGTCTTATTTGTTGTATGATTTTCACATTTTCATCTCTCTGCCGATTCCTTTAAGATGTGGTAATCAGGCTGCAATCTATATTACTGAAAATCTGGTGTTTCATGAAAGGACAAAACACCTTGAGGTGGATTGTCATTTCGTGAGACATCAGTTTCAGCAAGATTTCTTGGTCCCATTGCATGTTTCATCTCAGGAACAAATTGCATATGTGTTTACTAAGTCGCTACCTTAACCTTTATTCTGCAAAATGTTGTCCAAGCTTGGCTTGAAGAGTGTTCTTCTAGCATCAGCTTCTGGGGGGAATGTAGAGTATGATGATCAAGGTTGTGATCAAGTTCATAAGCCACCTTGAAGAGTATTGTAAATAATGTATTGCTAGATCTGAGTAATAATGTAGTGTTGATAGTTTTGTAAATATACTGTATAGTCAGTGACTAGTATGTAAATATGTGTGTCGGTTATTTATAATCTGATGTGGCAGGTAGTTAGTTTAGACTGATAGCTTTATATATATACACAGTTGTATACTTGTACAGATAATTTTTTAAAATATTCAATATACAGAGAGATTCTTCTCTTTCCCTAATTCAAAACCCTAACTGTTAATCGAAGTAATTCCTTCTCAAACCAATTTCTAAGTCAAGAAAGACTCTGACCATCAAAATTCCAAAGTCAACACAAACCCAGTTCTTCTCTTCAATTTCTATCGGATCTGATTGTCCTACATTTGATTATTTGCTATGGTTTGCTCCTCCTCCTCCTCTAGGAGAGAAAGCCAGTCCGACTCCCTTGTCTGTTCCCAATGACCCACCGCCTCCGCCTCCGCCTCCGCCCCCGCCCGGGTCTAACCCCGCTGGCGTGTCCATTTCACCCTAAACCCGGGCAGCCTTCAAGAACAATAAAGGGTTTAGGATCAAAGTTATTGTATATAGTGTAATTAATTGCGTTTGTGAATTTTAAAAGGTTTAGGATCAAAGTTATGGATGCAAACCGTGGAAGCACGATTGTTGGACTGAAAATTGACATTCTCCAAATTGAATAAAAATATCAATCTTGTTGGCATACTTTGTTACATTAATCTGCGGCTTTTGTCTGTGTGAAAGCCTTCACATTTCCATTTAGCTTTTGGTGTAAATCCAGGTAAAGAAAATTGGAATTTGTATTTATTGAAAAATTATTTATCGTATTTAAACAAAAAAGATGAGAAGCTTCGTCAGAATTGGGAAAAGAAGGAAAGCTCGAAAGCTTCTCAATAAACAGCCTTATTTTCTGAAACACACATTTGACAGGTGTAGTGTGTGTTTTTTGAGGAACCTCATTGGAATTTTCATAAAAAAAAATTATAAAAACATAGAAAAAGAGGAAAATAAATGATTTAGAGTGTTTAACAAAAAGAAAAAAAATTAGCAGTATATATATATATATATATATATATATATATATATATATATATAAACATTTGACAGGTGTAGTGTGTGTTTTTTGAGGACCTTCATTGGAATTTTCATTAAAAAAAATTATAAAAACATAGAAAAAGAGGAAAATAAATGATTTAGAGTGTTTAATAAAAAGAAAAAAAAATACAAGTATATATATATATGGGATGAGATCCCAATGGGTATTGGGTATCCCAAATCCCAAACCCGTACAGTCCCAACCCAAAGGAATTTTTAATGGGATAAACAAAACCCATACCCAATAATTATCCGCCCAATAACGTTCCGACCCAATACCTACCCTTCCCACCCAAATGTCAGCTATACTTAAAACATATCTGTTGGGTATACCCCTTGAGTATTTTTAAAGTAGTTGGAATCTGAAAATCATCTTTTCTTTCTATTTAAAAAATAAAGGTATGGTAAACAATATAAAATACTTTATAATAGCATAAATAAATTAACTTAAATATTTAGAGAATTTTTTTGATAAATAAATAATTTTTTAACTTAAATAATTCATAATGTTTTTATGGTAAATTAATAATATTTTTGGCAAAAATATAAAATATTTAACTACCAAACAAATTTATTTATTTATTAAATAAATAAATTAAAAAACAAATAAATTAAAAAATTAATCAAATAATTTTTTTTAAAAAAAGTTAATTTCGGTTTGGCGAGCGGTTTGCTCGCCAAACCAAAGGGGGTGGTGCCAGATTTGTGCGCCACCCCCTTTCCGGGGTGAAATTTTTTCTTGCCTCGCAATTGCTTCCTCTAGCGAAAATATGCATCGCCCCTCCCTTTTAAAGAAAAAATATAAATAATAAGGATAAAATGGTCTTTTAAGTCTTTTTAGGGCGATCTAAAGTAAGAATTAGGGTGCTCAGTAGCCTCCCAGTTTTTCTAATAATAGTTTGAAGTAAATTAGTAATAGGTAAATAAAGTTAAAGATAAATAGTTAAAATAAAATGGTTACGTTAAAAAATTACAAATATAAAAGTTTAACTATTTTACCGTTAAAGTTTTAATGTAAAAGCTATTAGTATCCTAATTGAGCGACACGTGTCTCTAGATCGATTTTCCTTTTATATATCACAGTGATGTATCTCCTATAATATCATTTGAACACTTAGTTAGATTTTCATGACATTGCATAACAAGAGAATTTTGTGATTTCTATTTCATATCGATTGAGTATTATGTTAAATTTTATGAACACGACATAATATGATTATGAACATTGGACATCATATAATGTATGGTTAAATTAAACATTGTATTAAATGTTCATAAATATTGCACAATGTGATTGTGAACACTTCACTTAGTATCCTTTTATAGACTAAATATTGAACTAAATTTTAATGAATTTGACTCGTTACAATTACGAATAAATCATAACTTGATTATGACCAATGTATTTTGTATGATTTGAATATTTTTCATAGTCCTTCATGAATTTTATATAATATGTTAATGAACAAATGTTTATAAAAAGTCATGAATATTCGATTTAAAAAAGATTTGCAAATTTATTCACCCATCAAAAAATTTATTGTATAAGTTATGAACATTGCTCCATATGAATACAAATTTTTTTTAAAAAAAAAAAACAATCATTGAGTATTGAGTGTGACGGTACCTCTTTATCCTCCGTATATTTTCCAAGACACTCTTTTGTCATTGAAATCCTCAATCCCAACCCCCTTTTTCCCATCGACATCAACCTCTTCAGCCATACTTTGCTATAGTCGCTTATTAGATATTATTTTTTTCAGCAAAAAAAAAAACACATTAATGATATATCCCCAACTTTACATATAATACTACCTTCGACACAAGAATAATGTTCGAAGTTTGACGAAGGTCAAACCCGATAGATTGAGGAATCAACGGTGTCTATGGACCTGTGACCTGCAAAACAAGGGTTAGTACTCCGATGATCAAGTCAGTACATGGAGTGAGAGAAATAAACCATTTGAGCTGTGAAGGGAGTAGAATGAGCTTACTCTCTATCTCACAAAATGGGTGTATATATAGAGGTAAGATGGGGGAATATTCCAGGGTTTCAATGGGTTTGGCCTATTTTAGGGCTCCCAATTAGCCTAATTAGCCTCCAATGGATGGTTTTGGATCCAAGAATGGATGTTGGCCCAAGTACATATTTTTTGCTCCATCAAGAGCCCCTGCTAAGTCCAGAAAGGAAATTCAATTTTTGGGGTTAGCATAATAAATGTAGCAAATCATAATGTGAAGGGCCCAGAGTAAGGTCCATGCTCCATCGAATGTCCTGCCAAGTGTTAGCCCAATAACACATATATGTGATCATAAGTGTCAAGAACAATGCTTGGTAAGACAAATGAAATGGACCTTTCATTAGGATGCCAAACCCTTGTTGAGAAGACCTTTGGCGTCGACCATCGAGACCAGCCCCAAAGGTGAACCGTAGGTGAATGCTACACAAAAATGAACACCGAAGTGAAAAGGCACAAGACATCTGAGGGGGTCGACCATGAGCCATGAGAGGTCGGACAGACAAAGGCGATTGAGGACCTATTCTGCTTTACTCAAGTGATGTCTGGGCACCAAAATATAAAAAGAGCTCTGCTGCCATACTCAAGAGGGGATAATCATCAACCCATAGAAGAAGAACTCCAATGCCGTCATTAGGAAAAGCAAATGCCTAGAAAAGAGTCTAGCGGATAGGATCTTCTACGGCACATGATAGGCCGAATCATAAATGTGAATAGACCTCACTGACACATGATAGGCCAAAGGATATAATCAATGCGTCATCAGCCAATAGAGGATGTATAATAAGTCGTCCAAGACCTGTTGTTAACTCACGGTAACCAAGGTCGATAGAAACTGATATGACTCATGATAGACATGAAGAAATCGTCCAAACATCATTGATTGTGGATGGACATGTGAGGAGTTCGAAGCCCCATGTCGAGCACATATTCGACGGACCAAGATAGATAATAGTGGCTCATGATAGGCCAAGTAGCATCGCCGGGCATCATTAGCTGAAGACGAACATATAAAAAGGCAGTAGCTTGCTTCGGGATAGACCAATGCTGATTAAGAAGTTGAGTGGTGAAGGTGAATGATAATGGCTCAATAAAGGCCAAAGGGTGTCACAGAGACATCAAGAGTGATACATAGACCTCAACAGCGCGTGACAGGCCAAAGGTCGAAGATGATGGCACGTGAAAGGCCGTAGGTCAAAGACATAAACCTCCACGGCACGTGATAGGTCGAGGGTCATCTTCAAGATACGGGTACTAAGTTATAGGGACTAAGACAACTACAAGTGCTGGGTCATCTTCAGACGAAAGAGATAGCTATCAACCTTAGAGGCATAATGGAATTGTCCACCTAACGCCATTTAGAGTATCATTCATTAAGAAGTTTGCAATGTACCATCGGGGAATATGATTCCACCTGAGGGATACAAGAGTGGAGCCTGCCTCTACTCCCGAACTGAGGGATACGTGAATAGAAGATTCTTTTCTCGTTTTTTTTTTTTGCGGACAAAACGATGACCACTCAAGCAGGGCAGTCAATACAATCAAGAAGCATGGTTATCCCTAGGAGGAGTGACAACGGGCAACCGGGGAGTCTTATTCTACCCAAAGCAAAAGAGAATAATAGTTCACCCTAGATTAGAAGTGATCCTTAGGCTATGATTGGTACGACCTCGCAGGTTTATGAACCCTTATAGGGTGTTTTGTGATTCTAACTCTCGTAACTTACATGATTATTTACGCCAATGGGAGGAACTGTATTTATGGGATAAGTTTATCGAGACTATAGCCCCACCTTCCCCCGAGTTCCTTTTATTGGTTTTATAAGAAGAGTAGATGTGTCTTCGAGTTTTATAGTTCTTTCATGTTGTCCTAAGATCTAACCTTTTCGGGACAAACTAAGGTCAGAAAACAAGTTTATGTGCATTAACTTTGTCGTTTATATTGGCCATCTATGTCATGATTGGACTTATAAGTCTCATCGGCCATCCTTGGCACGGTTGGACTTTTAATTTGCCTCATCCATCCATGGTGCAATCGAACATATCGAGGAGATAGAGAAATGGGTTGAAAGAATCTTTTCCTTTTACTCAAACTCCTATCTTAAATTGTTTGACTCTGTACCATTGTAAATCATCTAAGATAGGTGCATAAAACTGATATAATTAATAAAAGAGAAGTAAGAGAGTTTAGTATGGTATTGTGCACCTTTCTTTGTGCGTTCCCATGTCTGCTCTCTTGTTCCTCCCCTCGAGTTTCAACACTTGTCAACAATAGAGACAATAGTGCGATGTGATCGGACTTGTGAGCTGCCACCTTGGGGTTGACCTTGTGAGTCATCGACCTCAGGGTCAGCCTTGTGAGTCATCGACCTCGGACTCGGACTTGTGATCCTCAATTTTAGGGTCAGACTATTGATCCTCCTCTTCGGGGTTGGACTTGTAAGTCTCGACCTCTCTTGGGGTTGGATAATAGAATGAAATCCCGAGACTCTTGGTCTTTTTGGAAATAAAGTGCCGACCCTGGGGCCGGTCATGGGTGGTCGATCTCCCTTGGGGTTGTCCGACTGAATGGAATCCCAGGACTCTTGGTTTATTGGGAATGAAGTGCCACCTCTTGGGATGGTCACGGGTCGTTGATCTCCCTAAGAGTTGTCCGACCGAATGTAATCCCAAGACTCTTGGTCTATTGGGAAGAAAGTGCCGCCTCTTTGGCTGGTCACGGGTCGTCGATCTCCCTTGGTGTCGTCTGACCGAATATAATCCCAAGACTCTTGGCCTATTGGGAAGAAAGTGCCGCCTCTTGGGCTGGTCATGGGTCGTCGATCTGAACTTGGTGTCGTCCGACCGAATATGACTCTTGGCCTATTGGGAAGAAAGTGCCGCCTCTTGGGCCGGTTATAGGTCGTCGATCTCCCTTGGTGTCGTTTGACTGAATATAATCCCAAGACTCTTGGCCTATTGGGATGAAAGTGCCGCCTCTTGGGATGGTCATGGGTGGTCGATCTCCCTTGGTGTTGTCCGACCGAATATAATCCCAAGACTCTTGGTCTATGGGAAGAAAGTGCCGCCACTTGGGCTGGTCACGGGTCGTTGATCTCCCTTGGGGTTTTCCGACCGAATGTAATCCCGAGACTCTTGGTCTAATGGGAAGAAAGTGCCACCTCTTGGTGATGTAGACCTTCCTGAGGAAGTTCCCATCATGACACCTAAGTCTTCTGGTCCTATGACACGTTCTAAAGCCAAGAAGTTGCAAGAAAGTGTCAATGGTCTCCTACGTCAGACGGAAGTACCTATACCGAAAGAGTATGACGCTAGGTTGATCAATTTCCTTACCATTCAATTCTAGTATTTTCTGGTCCTTTCAGGTATGGTTTGCGGGGAAATAATTCAACTTGCCCGAGGAAAAATGATGTTTGCCGAGAGAATCAACAAATGCACCTACTCGGCTAACCCGTTTGCCGGGAAAAGGTCATTACTCGGACAACTCTTCACCCAGGCCCAATTTTTTACATCCGATGATCGTTTTGGACATTTTATATACACATTATCGGAGGTAGAACCAAGCTTGTCCGGGAGATTTTGCCATTTTCTGAGAGTTTTCTCAAAACGGCCCATTTTGCCGAGTCAAAAACCCGGGAGAGCTGTTTCAGCTTACCGATTTGATGTTGTGGCCTGATTTTTGGTTTATTTTGATGTTGTAAGTTATTTTAAGTGTTAGAACCTGAAAGAGGGAATCTTAGGGACCAGGAAAGGTCCACTAAGTCAAGTAATTATTTTTCTAAGATTTTCTAATAGTATAGGAAAGCTAGTTGTATTATTTTAGACATAGTTGCAACTTTTGACTTTTCTAGTTGCTTGCTTCACCACCTAACTTGTGGAGCCAGCCAAGTTTGATGTGATAAAGAGTCTTCTTCCTGAAGAAAAAAAAAAGGCGGGGGAGAAAATTCCATAGCTTTTCAAAGCTTGAAACCGAGAGATCATCAATGGATTGTCCATGGTGAAATCTTGCAATTCCAAGGTTGGACTTTGGTGGTTTGCACTCCGGGAGTGTCAAGCAACGAGTATGGCAGCTAGGGATGAGTTTGGCCTGGTTGTTGGAGCTCTCTAATCAAGTTTGTAACAATCTAAGAGGAGCCAAGGTCGTTGAATCCATTTCCTTTGCGATTGTTAGTGATTCCTTTACTTTGATTGTTGTTATCAACTTGGTAGCATACTAAGCTCTCTTTCCATTCAGATCTCATGTCATATTGCTCTTTTAGGTGTAGTTTTGGTGGCTTCATCCATTTGTGTATCGAATTCCTTTATTACTAAGTAATCTAGCCAAACCGTGAATTGTGTTCATGGTTATATCTTGCGATTGATCCTTGCGTCTTTGATTCTGCCTGCGTGCTCCATGTGTTTTGACTTCATATTTTCTGAAAATCCTATCTTGTAAGTCTAAAAGGGTTTAGTAGGCCCGGGGTGTCAATTTATTAAGCCAAACATTGCATGACTCCAGGTTGTATCACTTAGGGTCAGTCTGTTTTTCCAATTTTTGTTTTAGTACTTTTAGTTGTCCAAAAATTCTGAAATCTGGTAGGTTTTAACTTCAGTGTATTGGAGATATTTTTTCCAAATTTCAGGTCAAAATAAATTCGTTTACTATATAAACGAATCCAATATATTTTCTGTGGCAGATTGGTCCAAATCCATTTAGCTACTGCCCATTTTGGTTACTGGGGCTGTGGGCGTCCAAATGTGCTCAAAATTTGCCATAAATTTTCATTCTATAATATAAGTATTGTGTCAAATTTTCAGGGCAATCTGACGTCGTTTGCCTGGGGTTCATTTTTTGTTATAATTACTACTTTCGTCGGTTTTGCATGTATTCTGAAAATCAGTTTGGTTACTGGGATTTTTCCCACCATTCAGTGCTTCATTGTCTATTAATAAACTCCTGAAAGAGTGTTTGTGGAATGGTAAAGTCCGGGGCAAGGGTTACCTTTCATATCCATGTGTTTCGCTTCCGATTTTGGGGATTTCGGGTAGAAATCTACATCACTTGGGCTGGTCACGGGTCGTCGATCTCCCTTGGGATCGTCCAACCGACTAGAATCCCAGACTTAGTCTTTTTGGACTAGGGCATAGGTCTTTGGCCGGTCACCGATCATCGACCACTCGTGGGGTCGTCCGACTTAATGAAATCCAAGTCTTAGTCTTTTTGGATCGGATATGGTTGACATCCGGGACAGATATGGTGGACCGCGACCTCAGGGTCGGATATGGTGGGTCTCGACCTCAGGGTCAGCCTGGAGGACCTCAGGGCCAGATGGTACCTGTATGTATCTAGGATTATATGATGAGGTTATCACTTTGTCTAAGTACAAGCAAAGGTAATTGAAAGTATAACATGCACCACCCCATACACTTGTCCACAAAGCCTTAAGAGAAAGGTTACATCTTTGTTTAAAACACATGCACACGTGTTCGAAGTAGAAGACATAATCTTTCATTCAATAACATAAGACTTTGAAATGGGAGTTATCTATTTTAAAACACCAATGGGTTTTTAGGTGAAGGGTGGATTATCACATGCTTGAATTTTTCAAAAAACAACCGACCCTTTCAAACCACCAAGTACAAATATATCACCAAGGACAAGTGTGTATTTTCTTATATAGTTTTATTTCCCTTTTCCTCATATTTGTGAGGGTAAAGGTTACAGATAGCGCATATTCAAGCATGGACTAATGGTAGTTCTATTCTCTACATGGGATGCTATTATGGTGTACTTAAATTGGCTATGCCATTCTAATTATCCTTCAATAAAGGCACGTTCGATGCTATACTTATGTTAGATCGGGTTTAGGGTTTAGGGTTTAGGGTTTAGGGTTTATCATAACATAAAGAACTATGCAAGTTCACATATTCATCATGGTAGGAAGGAGGAAATATGCCCAATCCTTCCCCCAATTAAATTATTTAAGAAAATGGGTCACCCATTGGTGATTAAATGGTTAAGAAGAATTATCTTGATCGTTTCATAGGCCTATAACCTAGCAATGGTTTTGGAGAGCTCCCAAAGATGCTTTAGATCTTTGAAATTGGCTTGTAAAGCTCCCAGATGGACCCAAAATCTTTGTTAGGGGTTTGATTGCCTTGTTTTTGAAATATTGGGTCATTTTGTCAATTTCAAAAATTTTGGGCATATTTATAAATAAATAAAAGTATAGGGGCCTAATTGCAAACTTTTGAATTTTTGCATTTTTGGCCATGTTCCCGCTCGAAGCTTTTCTTCCTGGTCGAAGCTTGATGCATGATTGTCTTTTCGGCATGCGACTTCTTCAAGCTGGAGCTTTGCTTATGTATGAAGGACGACGACGACTACGGGATTGGACGACTTTGGGATCGAACTTCTCATGGTCGAAAGTCGATCTCCAACGACGTTAATTTTAGGGCTGGACGCCGTGAAAGGTTCGAACCTTGCTGGCCGATGTTAGCCTTGGGTTAGGACTTGGACCCGTTTAGCTTTAAAACCGGACGAAGAAGAAGTTGAAGTCGATACAGCCGTTGACTCTCCCTTCGATGACAAATTCGGAGTCGTCCTTTTGGTCGAACATCGTGTGTGTTGAGACCGGATTTAGATTGCGAAATGCTTTAACTGATGGTGACTTCGGGCTAAAGGTTGACCACCGACTATGGCTGAAAGTCGACGACGATTGCTTCCGACGCCGATTATGAAGCTCTTGTTCCCAGTCTTTATTGAAGTCAATGCTCCAGGACTCAGCTGCCACTTCCTTGCAAATGGACGTTGCCGACGTTGTGGTCGGTTATTGCTTCTGTATCACGGTTGAAGTCCGGTCGACGTTTCTTGCATCGGTTGAACTTTCTGCTGGGGTTGCTTCCGCCGCCGGACGACCATGATGCTGAAACTTAGCCCCATTAGGAGATTGGCTTCCCACTGCCGTGAAGAAGCAGAAGCTGGAGTCGAAGCCGACGACTAAGATATTCGTTGATAAAAGCTCCGAACGCTGATGTTGACTTCGGGATGGAAGTTGACGGCCAATGACTGCTGCTTTCTCGCCAAGAAAGAGGATCGAATCTTGCTCGCCGACATTGGATTTGGTGTTAATGGCGGCTTTCCCCTCCGACTACAGCTGCCATGGACGAACGTGATCGTCGACGGGGTTCGAGGCTGAGGGTTACAGCGGGCGTTTGTCTGCTGACCGTTACTTTGGCAGCAGATGATGATAAGAGTCGTGGCAGCCGATAATTGGAATTTGTTGGGGCTTTCTTCAAGCCGAGGCTGCTTCTTTGTCAAGAAAGAGGATCGGCTAACGCCGTTGATGCTTCCATTGAAGAAGGAGGAGCCGTGGTCGACGAATCACACGATCTAAGCCCCGAAGGATGCGATCCTTTACCGTCGCCGGAGATGGTTAAGTGGAAGGGTTTGCTTCCTTGCTGCTTCGAGGACGACTTTACTCCTAGAAGCTGCGTAAACCCGTTGTTGTGTTGAAGACTGATTCGAAGTTGACTTGGTAGTGGATTAGCCGTTGCTGATTTGTTGTTGTTTTGTAGCTGATTTTCTGGTCATTTTCTCTCTTTTTTCAGTTTATTTCAATGTGGCTTAGTGCCTGGTTTTTCTCTTTTGATCGTTCAAGTTGTTTAGGGAAGGCCTATATGAAAGCATACTAATTGTTTGAATAAATGTGTCATTGAACATCAGATTCTTTTCTTTCATATAATCTCTTAATTTCAGAGCTTAAAGCTTGTTTCTTTGTCTTTTTTGTTTTCTCAAAACCAACATATTGAAGATGAGGAACCACCTTCGTCTTTAAGTTGAGAGGTCTGGGCACGATGACGAAGCTTTTACTAAAAACAGAGAGATGGTGCGACGATGACGACGCCTTAAGGATTGAACGTTGGTGATGCTTTTACTCGATTTTTTGCCGATGTTGCACCACCGGATCAACATGCTATCGACGTCAACTTCGACCAAATGCCGATTTTGAAAGTTGACTCATTGGTGATGTTAGACACGAAGTTGTGGCTTCCTTCTTGATTCGAGGTCGACTGCCAAAGACGATGTACGTTGGAGGTATAATAAGAATGGTAATTGATCATGTATTACTGAGTTGTACAATACTGTATAAATACAAAGATGCCTAGATGAATATTACAACAATCTAGTCTATGTACAGATTGATATAAATTAGGAAAAAACATAGCATGATCTCTATAATTACTGGAGGTAAATCAGATCACTGGAATCAAGGGAAATAATCCTTAATCATTAATTCTGAATGTTATCCTCTATCATGCCCTCGCAAGCGTAAGGGTCCAGGGAGGACACTTAGCTTGGACCGATGACAAGAAAACGGTTGGCGAGCCAGAGGCTTCGTAAGTGAATCAGCAAGTTGATCGGAAGTGTGAACATGAGTGACCCGAAGATGTTTGTTATGCACTTGATCACGAACAAAGTGAAAATCAATTGCTATATGCTTCATACGAGAGTGAAACACCGGATTAGAGCAAAGGTATGTAGCACCGATATTGTCGCAATAAATGACGGGCAAAGATGAGATTGGATGTCCGAGTTCTTTCAAGAGGTTAGTGACCCAATTAATCTCAGCAGTGGTGGTGGCAAGGGCACGATACTCGGCTTCCGTCGCAGATCTAGCAACCGTAGATTGTTTCCGAGAGCTCCAGCTAATAGGATTAGAACCAAGATATACCACATAGGCTGAAGTAGATCGACGAGTATCCAAATCACTTGCCCAATCAGCATCAGCAAAGGCATGAAGTGTAAGAGGCGAAGCGGAAGAGAGAAACAAACCATAGTGAGAGGTGCCTTTGAGGTATCGAAGGATACGTTTCACAGCCATCCAATGAGTAGTGGTTGGTTGGTGCATAAACTGAGAAAGTTTGTTGACAGCAAAACTGAGGTCGGGCCTGGTGAGAGATAAATATTGAAGGGAACCTAGCACGTGACGATATTCTGTTGGATCATGTTTAGGGGTACCATCAACAAGTTTGAGAGTAACGGATGAAGACATCGGTGTACTGACTTCTTTTGAGTTCAACATCTTGGTTTTCACAAGAAGATCCAAAATGTATTTTTGTTGGGAGAGAAAGAGTCCCTTCGGTGTGCGAACAGTTTCTACCCCCAAGAAGTAGCTAAGGTTACCCAGGTCCTTGAGAGAGAATCGACTGCCCAGCTGAGTAGTGAAAGTACGAATAAGAGTACCGGCACTTCCTGTTAATATGATATCATCAACGTAGACTAGGAGATATAAAATGTGAGATCTATGGTTATAGATGAATAAAGAAGCATCACTATGTGATTGAGTGAACCCGTAAGCAACAAGAAAGGAGCGAAGTTCATTGTACCAGGCACGGGGAGCTTGACGAAGTCCGTAAATGGCTTTATGGAGCTTGCAGACATGATGCGGATTCTGAGAATCAATAAAACCCGGAGGTTGCTGCATATAAACAGAGTCAGAGAGAGTGCCTTGAAGAAAAGCATTGTTAACATCCAATTGATGTAAAGGCCAACCACGACTGACAGCAATAGAAAGAACTAAGCGAATGGTGGTTGGTTTAACCACAGGACTAAAAGTCTCTGTAAAATCAATGCCCGGGCGTTGATGAAACCCTTTAGCAACCAATCTAGCCTTGTATCTAGCGATGGAACCATCGGGATTTCTCTTAATTCTATATACCCATTTGCACCCAATAATGTTTTGTGTAGGAGAGTATGGAACAAGGGACCATGTATTATTTTTTTGAAGTGCTGAAAATTCTTCTTTCATGGCTTCGCGCCAATGAGGATGTTGACGAGCTTGAGTATAGCTAGTCGGTTCAGTGGTAAGAGGTGAGGAAGAGACAGTAGTGTTTAGATCAAGAATATGCTTGGGTTTATGAATATTATTTTGGGCACGAGTGACCCTGCGTGGGGGAGAAGGATTAGGATGTGGTGAAGAGGACGGTGAAGCTTGAGATGATGTGGGTACTTGATCTGGTGATTGGATGTTCAATGAGGGAGAAGATTCAGTCCGGGTGGGTGAGGACTTAGAGGCAGTAACTTGGGAAGTAGAGTGATAAAGGGGAATAAGATTTGGAGGGTAAGTGGCAGCTGGAGACGACGGTAGAGATTCAAATGGTGGAGCTGAGGAAGGTTGGTTTAACGAGCCAGAAAGATCAAGAAAAGATTCATAGAAATTATTTGGAGTGACACCAACGTTGGAGATGGAAGTCGGTTTATAAGGAAGAATATTCTCATGGAACACAACATGACGAGAGAAAAAAAACTTTTGTGTTGAGGCATCAAAACACACATGCGAGTGATGACGAATAGAGAATCCAAGATAAACACAAGGACGGGAGCGAGGTTCAAGCTTATGCTTTGTGTAAGGTTTAAGCCATGGATAACATAAGCAGCCAAAGACTCTCAAGGATAGATATGAAGGTTTGTCTTTGAATAAACAAAAGTAAGGTGTTTCTTTATTTAAAACGGGAGTTGGCATGCGATTAATAAGGTAGGTAGCAGTTTGAAAGGCATATGTCCAAAATTTGATAGGCATACCAGCATGGTGTAGGAGAGTAAGGCCGGTTTCAACAATGTGGCGGTGTTTCCTCTCAGCGGAGCCGATATGTTCGGGGGTGTATGGGGGAGATGACATATGTTGAATACCACGTTTGCGGAAGAAACCAGAGAGAGAGCGGTACTCAGTGCCACCATCTGTATAGAGTACTTTGATTTTGGTGGAGAAATAATTTTCAATAAGATTGCAAAATGTCTCAAAAACGTTATAAACATCAGATTTAAATTTAAGAGGATAAAGCCAAGTATATTTTGTGAAATAATCTATAAATATCACATAATACCGAAAAGTGTCAATAGAGTGAACGGGTGCTGGACCCCAAACATCAGAGTAAACATATTGAAACGGGGCAGTACATGAAATAGAAGATTGATTAAATGGAAGCTTATGACTTTTATTGCAAAGGCAAGAGTCACAAGCCTGATTTATTTGAGATGCAGAAGTAGATAGATTACTGCTTGTCAATACTTCTTGAAGAACTGATGAAGATGGATGACCGAGACGATAATGCCAAAGGGTAGAAGAGACAGCAAGTGATGCGGATGGAAGACTAGAGCGATGAGGTAATTGGTGAAGATTTGGAGGCCAAACATACAGATTGTTTTTACTCCGGCCGCTCACCAAGGATGCCCCTGTATGTAGATCCTTAACAAGAAAGGAATAGGGAAAGAATTCAATAGAGGCATGGTTTTGTCGACAAAACTTAGAAACCGAAATCAGATTTTTTTTAATGGAAGGTGCACACAAAACATTATTAAGAACAAATTTGGTATTAGAAGAATTAAGAGAAGTAGAGCCAAGGTGAGAGATTGGAACACCTTTACCATCACCAACAATGATGTCTTCATTACCAACATAGTTGGAGTGGAGCGACAGATTCTCAAGATCAGAAGTGATGTGATGTGTTGCTCCGGAATCAAGATGCCAATCATTGTTTGAACTTGATTGTCCAGTGGCTAGATGTGCTTGAGGTTGCAAATTGGGCTGGCTACGGGAGCGACAGTACTTGGCACTATGACCCTGGTTATCACACAGTTGACAAATAACAACATTCGAAGAGTTATTAGAATGAGAAGGCATGGACCTCCAAGTAGTAGAAGAATTCGGAGAGTAATAAGAGTCAGAAGCTCGGTCAAAATGAGAGTGATGTGGAGGACCGGATGGTCTGTAACTAAAATTTCCTGAATTATGGCCTCCTTGGTTACTTTGGTCAGCATAAGGAGAATAAGAACGACCCCCTCGAAAGCTTCCACGCCCTGCACCGCGGCCGCGACCACGTCCTCCGCGACCCCTTTGAGCAAATTGAGCAGTAATATGGATCTCGTCTTCATCCTTTGGGTGGACGCCATGATTGGATATGAGCTCCTCATCAAGCAACTTATCATAGAGATCTTCAAAAGTTATCGGATTGTCACGGACACGCACGGCTGCTGCGAGTTCCTTGAATTCATTGTTGAGACCATTCAATACATAAGAGACAACTTGAGCATCGTCCAAAGGATGCCCAATGATTGAAAGATCATCCACCAGATTTTTTATGCGTGTCATGTACGCAGTGACGGTTTTGCCTTCTTTCTTGGTAGCCATCAAGGAAGACAAAATGGACATCTTTCGGGTGTTGTATTTATTGGCAAAGCTTGATTCCAATTTATCCCATGCCTCAGCAGATGTTGCACAGTTGTTGATTGTGGGACAAATAGAACTGTGAACCGTGGCTTGAATGGCTAAGAGAATGAGCCTGTCTTGTCTAGTCCACACAAGATAGCCATCAGTATTGTTTGGAGGACAAGGATGCGAACGATCGACGTATCCAAGAAGACCATATCCAAAGAGAAGGTTGATCATCTGAGATTTCCATGAAGAGAAATTTGCTCCGTTTTTGGCCAGTTTGAAAGGGATTTGGGATGAAGCATTGAGGGAGATGAGATCAGTAGAGGAAATTTGATGGCTGGAGGAAGATTTTGTTAAGACAGTAGGCGTGGAGGTAGGGGTGGGGGAGGAAGAAATTGGATCACCCATTTGCAGGGAAGCGTAGGATCAAGATGATTTAGCTATTTCTTGATAGCAGGGCTCTTGATACCATAATAAGAATGGTAATTGATCATGTATTACTGAGTTGTACAATACTGTATAAATACAAAGATGCCTAGATGAATATTACAACAATCTAGTCTATATACAGATTGATATAAATTAGGAAAAAACATAGCATGATCTCTATAATTACTGGAGGTAAATCAGATCACTGGAATCAAGGGAAATAATCCTTAATCATTAATTCTGAATGTTATCCTCTATCAAGGTAGCTTCGGCTGCTGTTGAGGGCTTCTATAAATAATGATTAAAATTGATGACTAATCGTGAAGCATCGATTTTGGCTTAGAGCCGAAGCTTGTGAGAGATTGAGACTGGATTAATGGCGATTCCGCATTGCTGTTGAATCTTCAAATCAAAGCACCCGGATCCCGTTGAACCAATCTTTACCACCGATCAGACGGAGGTCCGAATCTGATGGTTTTAAGAGATGTTGTTGCTGAAGCTCTCTTGGTTCAGTCACGATCAAGCTTGCTGGTGGTTGCTTCCGTCGGGGGTGGATAACGCCGATTCTGGAGCTTCCGTCGCTGCTGCTTTTTGAAGTCCGTGGCTTTCCACTGCTCCCGAAGCTTGCTGCATCAAGGATGGTGACGAAGCTTTTCCGTCGTTGAATGACACTCGAATCTTCATTCAAAACTGGATTCGATTAGATGAGAAGAAGGTTGTTTCTTCCTTTAAAGAAAGCTGGATCTCGGACAAAGCATCAAACCCCTTCAATCGAAGAGCTCAAGAAAGTCCAGATCTGGTTTACAAAAACAAGCCCCAAGCAAAATCTTTACAAAGTGGAACGACCAGAATCCAACAAGGAATCAGAACCTCAACACCCAGGAAGCTCCCTCTTCTTTTGTTGATTAAAATCCCGACTCAAAACTCCCCCAAATCAGAAAAAGCAAGTGAGATTAATAAACTCACGCTTGCAGCTCAAACCCTTTTTGGCCTAGATCTATAGACACCAAGACCTAAGATTCACCTTCAATCGAGAACATTGGCGTCCCACATTCGGCGCCATTTGATGAAGGTCAAACCCGTTAGGTTGAGGATTCAATGGTGTTTATGGAACTGTGACCTGCAAAATAAGGGTTAGCACTCCAACGATCAAGTAAGTATATGGAGTGAGAGAAATAAACTATTTGAGTTATGAAGGGAGTAGAATGAGCTTGCTCCCCGTCGCATAAAATGGGGGTATATATAAAGGTAAGATAACGAATATGAATATTCCTTGGGCTTTAATGGACTTGGCCTATTTTAGGGCTTCCAGTTAGCCTAATTAACCTCCAATGGATGGTTTTGGATCTAAGAATGGGTGTTGGCCCAAGTACATAATTTTTGCTCCATCAAAGTTACTCATCTTCATGTATAATGTTTGCAAGGATAAATATTAAATTATTACACATACTCAATAAACAACCACCTCGATGGCCTCGCTAGTAATATCCCCGACGGCTTTGCTGGGAATAATATGAACTGTGGTGAGAACTTGTATGAATTTCATTAAGACAATTACAATTTTATATTTATTGAGGAACAATAAGGAGATAAGATTTTATTATGAGTCTAGCTCATATTAGAATTTGAATAATCAATAATTGTATTATAAATTTTAAAATCGTACTTTTTAGAGAAAATTAGTATCACATATTATAATTATTCTCATAATTAATATATTAGAGAATTAATTATATCAAGTGCGTGTTGTCACATTGTACCAAATATGATGAATACAGGTTCACAATATAGGTAATCACTGCATCCCGGCAATAAAGTCCATAGACCCTAAGCCCATCCAAGTCCGATGGACTTTAATCCATCCAAATCCAGCAACTTAAAATTTTGGGCTTGGATGGGTGTGGATAAAATCTGAAGCGGACGGGTAGAGGTAGTCCAATTTAACCCGTCGGGTATCCAAAATTTGGATAAAAATTACCCACACAGTACATTTTTTACACTTCATCAAATCCTTCCTCTTAAACCTTTCTCATTTCTCACAAAATCTCCCCCAATTTGGATACCGTTTAGCTCTCTTTCAGTTTCAGGAACATTTGTGGATGGAGTTAGAAGGTGATTTTCTAGGAAAGGCTCTTCTTATCATTCTTCTTCCTCCTCAGTGACCACCTCTACTAGTAGTCAGACCAGAAACCCTTCTTTCAATTCAGAAAAACAGAGGAAAAAGGAAAGAACCAATAATTCAAGTTCTTCAGCTTCTAATCGTCGTATTGTTCAATTTGCGGGTTGAGTTATCTGAAATAGCAACTGGGTTTTCCCTAGAATTTCAAGCTTTCAAGTGGGCTAAGAGGGTTATCGAGGAAGACTTTGATTTTTCTGGGCTCAAAGCTATTAAGTATTAAGGTTCCCAAGCGTGGTAATTTTCCTTTTGGGTCTTCTCCCTCCTTGATGGTTTTAATTTGATATGGATCTGTTTATTGTTGTATTTTGGTGTTGGATTATTGACGGTTTCTGTTGATAGGTTCAGTTTTTGCCAATCTCTTTCGTGATTTTGTTAATCTGATGCATAATTTTTAATGGGTCGCATTGATTCTCTGTTGTGCATTCCATGCGTTGCGGTTGTAATATAGTTAGTACGGCAACCCTGTACGCAAGCGCATTTAGTAAGACATGTCTTGATCGCTTTAAGCATAATTGGATATAGAAAAAGGTTCATATTCCTGCCTGGTGCCTGGTTATCAAGCACATTCGGTGAAAGAAAGGTGCCATAAATTCATTAATGGAAGAGACTCTTGACTGCTGACGAGGCTGGACCAACAGGAGAGAAACGAAAGCAGCTCGAAGCGTAGATCTATTTTCCTATACTAATTCTCTAGTCATAGATGTATTCTTTTGAATGCGCCTCAGTCTCAAGTGTTTGAGGAAGTGAGCGAAGTTCCCAATGTTAGAGGAATAATAGCTTTCGCCCTAAGGCTTCATGAGAGCCTCAAAACGGTTCTAGAGTTCTTTTTTTTTTTTTTTACGTGGTTTTTTATTTTTAATGCGTAATTTTTTACTAGGCAGTAGGCACAATGCGCATAGACTGGTTTTTGTTTTGATAAACATGTTTGGAGCTTAAGTGTACTGATAGCTTTCGAAGTTGAATTTATCAAGTTCTATTATCAATTCAGTTTAATATGGTTATGTGATTCTTGATAATGCCGGTTTTTTATTCTGTTATTTTTTGGATGAATATCAGTCCAGGTGATGCATGTTGTTTACTGTTAATTTATGTGATCACTTCTGATGGAATGGTTATTCATGTGTTTTTGGATGGTGATTTATTGAATGAATGTATGTGAGAGGCCAATATGATTGACTTGTTCTCAATCTTGCTCTCCCTACGCATATTCAATGTATTACAGCAACAACCAAAATCTCCTTGTTTTCACCATGATTTGCATTAAGAGGATGATCAGATTTGTGTGGGATGTCTGATTTTCTTTGCACAATTTGGCATTCCTTTTCTGGCCGAAAATTTAGATCTTATTGAAACAACGTCATGCTGCTTGATACCTACTCATTCATTATACTTTTTTTGGCTACTTGCATTTCTGCATAATTTTGTTTACATTGTCCGCTGCTCCTGCTTATGCCATTCCTGCTAATCGGCTGCAAAAGAAGTGGTTCACTTGGCTGACTCTTGGGAACTTGAATCAAAAAGTCTGGGAGAGGAAGACTCTTTAGAATCTGTAGATATCTTCGTTTCATTATGAAGTGATAATAGCTGGCTTGGGATTACTGCTAGTTACTGTTTTTCCTCTGTGCCTAGTTTGATCCTAAGCATCATCATGGTTTGAAAAAGTTCATTAAAAGTATCATAGAATAGTTAGTCTCAAAGGTGGACCTAAATATTTCCAATATAGCTCTTTTCAAGATCCATCTGAGTAGATAAAACTAAGACATTTCAGTAGCTTATTAATATTGAACTACTGATAATCTAACTGTTTACAATTGCTGATATTTGTAAAGCATCGAGCTCCATCTTTTGTTTACATTTGGTGTGAACTCATCTTTTATAAAAAATGGGTGAGGTTTGTGTCATTGATTTTTAATCTTGGTTGCTGTAGTACTATAGATTGTGTTTCATCTCTTGGTTGTAATTTCACTTCTGTCTCTGTATGTGTATTTCTACATTAACTATGTCTCTGTTTAGTGTTTTGCATGTTTTTTGAGGATATGTTGTCTTGCCCTTTTCAGTGTTTTAAAAAAAGGCAGCTGTGATGAAAGAGGACATAAATTTGGATGAGGAGATGGGCAATGAAGCTTCTAGTAATCCAAGTAAAAGAGTACGAACTTCAGAAGTTTGGAAGGTATTTGAGAAATTGTCTATGGATGAAGATGGGAGAATAAGAGCCAAATGTTGCAATTGTAAGAAACTTTTTGTAGCTTACTCGGGAACAAGTAATATGGGCCGCCACATAGTGACTTGTGTTGGCAAAGAATGAGAGGGTTCCAGTCGCCATCCTAGAGTAGATCAAAAGGAATTTCATGATATTCTTTCTAAGTCAATTCTGAGGTATAATTACCCCTTGAGTGTGGTTGAGCATGAAGGGACTAGAGATGTCCACATGTTCTTAAATCCAACAGTGAGCAAAATCTCAAGAAATTCTGCAAATGCGGATCTTCTACTACTCTACAACTTGGAGAAAGAAAAGTTAAAAAATGAGCTAGGGTTAGTTCCCGGTAGGATTTGTTTGACTTCCGATCTGTGGACATCTCGCACGACTGATGGGTATATGTGTGTGACGGAACATTATGTAGATCGACAATGGAAGCTACAGAAGAAAAATCTGATTTTTTGACACATTCCTACGCCCCACACAGGGGATCTTGTGGGTGATTATTTGGTAATTTCTACTCAAATGTATATGAAGTTTGAAAAATACTGGGAGTGCTGTAGTATTGTTTTGTCTATTGCCGTTATTATGGATCCTCGTTACAAGCTTGAACATGTGAAGGCGGTGTTTGAATTTCTTGATCCTACTACGGCTGAGATAAAATAGAAGAATGTCGAGGCTAAGTTGAAGGGGTTATTCATGGATTACATGGTAATGCAACAAATCAGTCCGCCTAGGACTTCGTCATCTTCATCAGATTCAGAGACTATTAATGAGTGTCAACGAAGTCTTGACAAGATGGATTTGGCATGCGCTTTTTCTATGTTAAAAATTCTATTTACATTTTGCATTGATATCACATATAAATCATAATTTAATTTTCTCTATTTACAGCAATTTCATCAATATGAGAGTCAAAGAAATACTCAATCAAACTTATCTCAGTTGGATATTTATTTAAATGAATTAGTATTGCCTAAAGATGAGAAGTTGGATGTTCTTGAGTATTGTCATGCATGGTTCGAGATGTTTTGAGCATAACAATCGCAACCATCGCTTCAGAATCAGCATTCAGCACTGGAGGGCGAATTTTGGATCCGTTTCGTAGTTCTACATCACCAAAGATGATAGAGTCACGCGTTTGCACTAAGGATTGGCTCTTTGGTTGTCCAGGTATCATTCTGATTTTGTGTTTTTTGATTTTTTTTTTTTTTTTTGAATGATATAAGATGTTTTTCCAATTCGAATAATGGTAGCTCATGGAGAGAAAGACGATGATGATGAGGATGATACCTTAGTTGATATACAAAATTGGACTTCTCAGTCAAGCATGGAAGATGCCACATCCTTTTGATTTTGAGGTAAGAAAACTCTTTTCTTAAGTCAGTGATGATAGTAGAGTTAGTTGCTAGTGTCGCTTCTGAGTGGATGGAAATTGATCTAGGTCCTGTCATTTTGGTATTGAGAAGTGATCTAATTCCAGCTGACTGTTTTTGATTTCCTTCTTATTCAATCTTTTTTTTTTCTCTTTTTTCTTTATTGGGGGGTTTCATTGGAAGTGTTGGAGTGTTGGTGTCCCTGGACCTGAAATGGAAGCTCGCACTAGATTATTCCGCTTAGTGTTCCAAAATTTTCATGGCTCTGTGTGGTTAATTATGTCGCAGATGTTTTGTCACAAAGGTTTTTGGCTTGCATTCTTATCAAGCTATAATGACATTGATTGAACTTAATTAAGGTAATTGTTGAACGCCATAAAAAGAGTGTGAATCTTGTTTATTTTAAGATATGACTGATTCAGTAAGGCCGTTTCCCTTCTGAGCAGTTTGGAATGTCTACTGCGCAGGAAACTCTGTGTGGCCAAGTGTATAGGGCACGTGTTTACTACAAATTAGGAATTTATACTAATGCAGCCATCGTATCTCTGGTCTTGGCTTGCATTCCAATTTCTATATTGTGGATCTTCATCGAAAAACTACTAGTATTGATGGGTCAAGACCCTCTGATTTCAGCTGAAGCCAGAAGATATGTAATTTGGCTGATTCCAACTCTGTTTCCATATGCTATTCTTCAAGAACTGGTTCGATACTTGCAGTCTCAGAGCTTGATCTACCCAATGCTATTAAGCTCAGCAGCAGCTTTAGTATTCCATGTGCCTGTTTGTTGGGCTTTAGCGTTTTACTTCACATTAGGAAATGCTAGAGCTGCTTTGGCGATCGGATTATCTGACTGGTTCAGTTTTGATTTAATCTAAGATGTTCATTGTTACTTGTAACTTAATCTAAGAAATTGTAATAGAGTAATCCAGACAGAGACTTGATCAGCCCAAGCATGTGTTTGGCATACTTTGATATTTCTTTTTTGGTCGACTTGTAGTCAATAATTATTAAGCTACTGTATAAAGGAGTACAAACATGAAACAAAAGAAACATTATGATACACTAAAAAGTCTTACACAGTCCACTAAATTTGTATCTTGGACTAAATTTGTATCTGTGGGTATATATAATGTCCATCCATTTAAGTCCATTAAATTTAATAGATATAAACAAATATTTATTTATTAAACTAATAACTATTAAAAATTAATTTCAAAATAGTCCAAATCCATTGATTTGTCGGCTTGAAATCACCGGGTCGTGCTGGCTTTTTCCCCCACTCCCAAGTCCCACCTAAGCTAAAACGAAAACACGTATTCCCTTTCAAATCAGCTCAGCTACCAGTGCTTTTTTTTATTTTTTTTTGTTTTTTTTGCAGGCTTATTTTTTCCCCATTCCCAAAATCCCAACTTTGCTTGCTTATCACTTCTTCATCAGTTCAGTCTTTTGTGAGTTTCAAATTCTTCTGATTCAAGTTAGAAAATCGGGACTGCCTGCCACCATAATTAACTCTCTTCTTCCACTGCCACTGAGATTAACAACTTACAACCCAATTGAACAAATAATATTCTGTTGGAGATGGGTGGAGGATCTGGAGCTGGAAACTTCCTTAAAGTTGTCATCAGCAATATTGATGTTCTTGCTGGGTATGCCACTGATGTTTTCATTTGTTCTGTTCAATAGTTTCGGTATCTTCCCAAGATCACATTTTTTTCCATGCTTAAAAGTTGTGGGCTTTCCTTTCCTTTTTCCTGAAGATTTGAGTGGTTAACCCTCTCTTTTATGTATGCCCTTAAATTGGGGGAATTTATTTATTGCCGTTCATTTATAAGGGTTCTCTAATTCAGTCTTCTTTTTCTTGGTTTTGTTTCAGGCCTGTGGTTAGTCTGGTTTATCCTCTGTAAGTAGATTTTTCTTTTCTTTTCTTTTTTTTTCATGAATTTGCTTAATTTGGTCTGTGATAGTCTAAATTGAGAAAGAAATATCCTTTTTATGTCTCTGAGGCGATGTGAATTTTTGAAAATCTTTTGTGGGCAGTTATGCTTCAATTAGGGCAATCGAGACCAAGTCCCCAGTGGATGATCAGCAGTGGCTTACCTATTGGATTTTATACTCCATGATCACCCTGTTTGAGCTAACTTTTGCCAAAATCATTGAATGGTATTTCCCCTTTCCTTCCTTTAGATTTTGTATATGGTATGTGTGGTTAACCTTTTTTGTATTTGACTCTCCTTATATGATTATTTCAGTCTTAAGATGGACCATTTAGTTACCCCAGTTATATGCTTTTGAGTTGTTGTTTAATGGTTTGTATTTTCAGTTTGTTTCTATTTCAACAAAATCACAAGTATTTCAGTGTGGATGCTTACCCCATTGAAATTTTTTAATTAGATTTAGATTCCTCTGGTATCACAATTCTTGAATTAGACCATCCGAGTTGAACGCAATTCATCTGCTCAACAGACGACAGTTATACTAATTATTCTGATGGACAATGAACAGAATAAGTGTGCCACGATTAGCTATGAACCGAAAAAAAAATAATCTTGAAGAATGTCTAAAGTGTGTTACACTAAAATATACATGAGATAAAATTTCTGAATTTCTCATGCTTCATTGATAGATATAGATGAGTTGCACTATGTACTTGAACTGCCTTTTGCTGTTGTCTCTGAAATGTTTGATATGTGAGTTCTCTTTGACTTGATGGAAATGCACTTTTCTCTGAAGTTTTATGTGTGATCAGAGGAGCTGTGTTGTGTAATGAGCTGTTGACTGTTATCTTGTTCTTATGTGGTTTGTAGATCTTCTGAGGGGCATTGTTTGCTTCGGTGATTCTAGTTTCCGCTTCTATGTTTCGGAATCTTATGATAAATGTTAAAAGTGATGCAATCTGGGGAGGAAATGAAATTTTTTGATTGAGTATTATGCTTTGCACTTATGCTTTACTCTTAAGTCTTACCTTCCATTGGAGGAAATGTGTTTGTTGATTGAGTTGCTCTGGTATGCATTTATTCTTTACTCTTACCTCCCCTTCGCCCTTGCTTGCTACGAGGTTAGTTCAATGCATTTAGTTCTGGTTGGTTCTCAGTGGCATACAATCTTATCTTGATGAAGATAAATAATGTTCCGGGACTAAACTGATTGCGTGGTATAAGTGAGAGGAGAGAGTTGAAGAGATTTAATATCTGCCTTGGGGTAACAATTGTAACTGTGACTTGTAGCGCATTGAATTATTGTGATTCAACAACAATCTTGACACTTAATGAAAGTTGAATGCATTGACTTTTCTTTATTGCAGTGGAGTGGCTCAATGGGTTGTGTTTTATGTTTGAGTTCTTCGCAAGAAAATGGGGTGAAATACAAGTCTGTCCCATCAGTGTATGCTCTGCCTTAAGTGACTTGCTTCGGTACTGAGCATCTGCCTAGAAGGCCACTCTAGACTTGGCATGCTTAAGCTTGTGATGTTTTGTCTTCTAATTATGAACTTTCCGCTTGGTGATGATCTGTATGTTGATTGTCTTTTTAAAAAGGTTCCAACCTGCCTTAATTCTTTTTGTTTCAGTACAATTTGACAATGTAGATCTTTAATTTCATGAGCAATATTTGAAGGTTTAATTGGTATCTGCTGCAAAGAGTGCAGCAGAGATGCAAACGACAAGCTACTGAAATGTTACTCTGATCCCAATTTTTCATGAGAAAGATAAGGCAAACTGGAAAATTTATGACCAACTCATACTTGAATTTTCATTTCAGTTGGCTTCCTGTAAGATGTAATTTGGTTGAACTTTTGCAATTTCTATGACATTGCGGTGTGCGGTGTGGTCTGTTGTAAAAGTTCTCTGATGTAGCATCTTCTTTCTGAGAAATTTAGTAACTCCTCAAACTTGAATGTCAAGGATTCCTATCTGGTCATATGCGAAGCTGATTGTGACCTGCTGGTTAGTCATACCATACTTCAATGGAGCTGCATATGTCTATGAGCATTTTGTTAGGCCTACTTTTGTCACTCGAGAGACAGTCAACATTTGGTATGTACCACGGAAGAAGGATGCCTCTAATAAGCGAGAGGACATTCTCACTGCAGCCGAGAAGTACATTCAAGAACATGGAACTCAAGAATTTGAGAAGTTGATTCACAGGGTATGTTTGCTTTTGTTCATCTCTTCAGCTTTGTTTGGTTTAACAAGTGTGCGGTATTGTCACTGAGATATTGCCTTATATGATCTGAAACTGAATAGCTGAATATCTTCTTGTGCAGGGCGATAGGGCAACAACTCACAGAAACCACGACAACTACACCACTTACTATGACGACGACTATAGATATTGATCATTTTGACTAGAATGCATTTCACAAGCGGCATGTCTTAATTATGTTTTCGGCTAGAGTAGAGCGCTTTGCCTGTTGAAAATATCAATTCCGTGAACAATGTTTTTGCTCTGTAGACGCTAGCATCATAAACTGGTTCTGCTGTTTGTAGTTTGTACCAACCTTCACTTAATAACTGAAAACTAGGTATTCCTGTACTTTTTTTGAGGTTGGATGCGTGAAAATCTTTTGATAGAGAAGGGGTAATGTAGGTGTAATCCCATGACTGAGGGTTTTGATTTGGAATCAAATTTAACAGAGTCAACATAGAACAAGATGTATCCTTAATCCAATTAAATACTGTAGTAATCTGTTGTATACTTTTCTGCAGAATTCTAAACTCTTCTTACTCATCCGAGCTTATTAAAAAGGCAAAATTTGTTGGCGATATCATCCGAGTAGCGAATAACAGAAATACATTAGTACTACAAAATTTTGGAAGCAAAAAATTAGTCACTAAATTACAAACCAACACAACTAAATTACAACTACAAAACCAATACTTTTATCTGTTGTGTGAGAAACTAGAAAACACAAAATTGAGAGGCCAAAATTTGTTCTTCAGTTTTTTTTCTTGTTCATATCCCTAACGAGCTTCTTCATTTGGAATCTCCAGATCATGAAATAAGTCATCCCCAAACCAATCAAAACATAAATCCAAATTTTCTCCCCTTTATTCTCTACCTCAGACTCAATCTCCTCAATGCCAAACTCATCCCTCTTTGAATTTCCCATCATGCCCTCATACACGTACCCATATAACGCATACACCCTGTTCTGCTCTCCCACTGCTACGGCGCTCGTCTGCTTCTCAACCTCAAGGGCAGTTTCGTCAAATACTACACCCTCGCTCCAGCCGTCTTGACTTTTCAAGAAATACATCTTTGAGTGGCTCGCCGCCACTAAAACTCCGTCGTTTCTGATGGCGACGCCGTCAGCCGCCGTGATATCCTTGTTCAATATCACCGTCTTTGCGCTGCCGCTGTCGGTGTCGACTTTGTATAGCTTCCCGGTGTTTGATTGGACAACTAACAGATATCCATTTGAGTGGTAGACGACACCGTTTAAGCCGCACTTGTGGTAGAATGCGGTTTCGTCCACCGGATGAGATTTGAAGACTTTGGATTTCGATAGGATTGATGCTTCCCCATCGACGTTGACTTTCCAGATTAGGTCGGCTCCCGAGTTGGTGACGAACGCGTTCCCGGAGTAATCGACGGCGACATCGTTGGCGACGTCGTGTGACTCGGAGTCTCCGACGAGGGGGGTCAAGAAGATACGCTTTCCGGAAGAGATTTCGTAAGAGGCGAGGGCGTTGAATGGCGGGGAAGATTGACGGTGGACGCAAACAAGCACGCGGCGGCGCTGGCGGTCGATTGAGAGCCCTAGGAAGGAAGTATTAGGCGGGAGGGAAGGATCGGAGATGAGCGTTTCGGATACGCCGGCGTCGGAGACGGACTGGAGACTTGGATGGCGGAGTGATCCGACGATGAAGTGTTGGTCCTTTGGATCCCATACAAAGGATTCAGGGTAGAGATTATGAGCTCGGAAATTGATGACGTGAGGTCTCCTTGCAGAAGTAGGATCCACAAGAAAGATAGCGGCGAAGACAGCTAATCCGACGACGGCACCGGCGTAAGCCGGAAGCGGTCGGAGTTGGCCAGCGTGGTTTTTGATAGTAAACGACATGCTGAGCTTTGCTTTTAGTAAAGTCGCTGTATTTTTTTCAATATATATAAATATGGAAAGCGTGATTTTAGATATCTAAAGGCGTGAAGGAAGAGTATATTCTTTGAATTTTGATTGCTACGTTGACATGGGTCAACACGATTTGTTGAGATGCCACGTGGCAAATAGCCGTACGGCATAAAATTGGAGGGGCCATTCTGTTAAGCTGTTTATAAAAAGAGCTACAAATTCGCTACTGCTGGAAACAGAGAGGACAGAGAGAAGAAAGCGCGCGAAAGGAGAAACGGAGGAAGACAGTTCGGCGACACTTTCAACAATCTCTCACAATCGATTTTCCGTTCTTGTAGCTTTTCTGGAGCTCGAAATCTTCCCGTTCGGAGACGAATTTCCCGGCGTCGGCACTCTCGTCGAGTTTCTTTCACCTTGCCGGTGAGTTTGAACTTTTTAACAATGGCGCTCGTTCTGTCGTTGTAGGTATACGTGAAAATGTTCCTTTCAGGCGTAGTCTAAATTCATTTCGCGAAATTTGCTACTACCTTTGGAAGTTTCTCGTTGTTTTTCCTCCTGATTTGGTTTTTCTCAGCTAATTTACGTTGTTTATGGTGAAATTTTGAATTTTGCTGGTTAATTTCTGGTTTTCTGTTTTGGAATTGTGTGTAGGTTTTAGTTTAACTCAGTTGACGGAATTCTGTGAATGTTGAATTTATATAGCTTTTGAATATAATTATGGAACGTTTTTAGCTTTCATTTTATTCATTTCTACGTAGAATTTTGGAAACAAATCTAAGAATCTTGTTATGAAGCATTTAAAGTAGATGCTACTGGTATATATTTAAGTACAGTTTGTATACAGGGCTTTTTTAGTTGAGAATTCAGAATTCTGATGCTTGTTTATGTAATCTGATCCATATAATGAATGTTCTAGTTATTTATCTGCATGGTACATATTGTGTGTAGAACTTGCCTTTGAAGTCATGATGCCAGAATTGGGAAGATCTCACTGGCTATATATAATGCATGAAGCTTACATGTTACAATTTTCACAGTTTGCTTGTCTTCTGTAGGCTTGGCACAGTGTGGGTGGTTTTGATCGCTTGAAGAGTAATGCTTGATATTGCAATTTGAATGACTAATTCACGGAGAAATAGTCTCGGTGAAAGGAATATTGAGCAGGTATTTTGTTTTCTATGTGATGTTGATGCATGTGTTTCCATTCTCTGTCTGCTCTTAAAAACTGACCTTAAGCTGGCCATTTCGTAACCAAAATAATAACAAAGGAATTAAATGCTATCTTCTGGGAACATGTCATCACCCGTGTGAAGTAATTAATACCACTCCTTAAGGTTGTCAATTACGAACTTGTGGATGCTGCAACTTCACTTGATGATTGGAACTTGGCTAAAGAATAATTGGTTTTCTAGATTGTCGTTGCTTGAACTTTAACTCCTTTCATTGGATGGAATTTGCAATATTTACACTGGGGGTCAGGATTGTGTTTTTGAACAGTTATTACATACTGGATGGAGGGCCTGGAGATGCATTTCTTTGACAACCTGATTAGTGCGACATTGATTGACATACATGTAACTTTCATAAGCCTCAACCAATGCCGTGCAAAAACAACGCTTCATCTTAAATTTCTTTGTTTACCATGGAAAAACACCTGTTAATTAGATAACTTGCATATGAATCTCGCGAAAGTCCTGAAAATTAAACCAGCAGCTACATCTATGACAGTCATTCTTTATACAGGATGGTCTCATTTGCTTGTCTATGACTTTCACAGGCTATTACAGCCTTAAAAAGAGGATCATATCTACTGAAGTATGGGCGGAGGGGAAAGCCCAAGTTCCACCCCTTTCAGCTCTCAAATGTAAGTCCCTATCTCGTTAATATGTGAATTACATTAAGCATACAATTCCAATTTTACCCATTTTGGTGTTTATGCATGAATCAAGTGATAAATTGCTTCGCATATTATTACCTTTATAATTGTTACAATTTTTCAGTCCATATTTTTTTATTTTGGAAATAGAACAAAATACTTAGTTACTGTTACTGTTTCCTATTCGGACGGCCTGGCTTTCTCATTTTCACTTGGCTCCTTCATATACTTTTCCTCAAGTTAATTGTAAGAGAGTCATTTTGCTGTATTAGTATAAGAATTTGTTCTGAGTAGTGTGAAAATAATCAGTGTTTTAGTTCAAGGCTGTTATAGGATAACATACTAAGATGTGAACCCATAGAAATTCCACTTTTCAGAGTCAATGATTCTGAGCCAAAATAGATTATAAAATAACTGCATGACCATTTCCTGCAACATTATTTTCTGCATTAATCCCCTTCTTCTTCTTTTTTTTTTTAATTGTATTTTTTAAATCACAAAAACATCATCAATCTAAAGCCCTTCCTCTGTTTTGCAACCCTCATAAACACAAACAGCATTGTTTGTCAGACTTAATGAGCTGGAATTAACTTCTTTCCATGTAATTGATCTGGCCATTGACATGCTATTTCAGGACGAGAAAGCACTGATATGGTATATTGGCAAGCAGGAGAAACGGCTTGTACTAAATGATGTTTCAAGAATTATACCTGGACAGCGTACAGTAAGTTTGATTCTGACTCCTGTTTATCGCAATTCATAATTGTGTTCCAATAGATTGTGTTTCTGAAATAACAACCATTGGAAAGAAGGGAATATTCATAGGAAGGAAGAAATAAATAGTCTGCATGTTTCAGTATCCAATATCCTCTTATTAATGATAATAACTTTGGTATGGTTTTTTAAGCGAAATACAACACAAAGGGAATCATGGGACTGTCTTCTAGCTTGCTTTTTGAGAAAAAATGATTATATCAGACTCATGAGATGGCATTAGCTCTTCTCTTTTGTTTCTTTTTTGCTTTCCTCTGTAAATGTAATTGACTTTTCCCCCAACAGGCCACCGGGCTTGAAAACAACAGCTGCTTGCATTAAAGCTGATTAAGCCTCTGTGGCAGTAGTTCAATACCAATTTTACTCTGTCTGTATTGCACTTAAAATTGTAGTTTCTACACTGATGCATTAAGTTTAATTCTCCCCCTGCATGTCAACAATGTCCAATGGTACACCAACTACTTGATTGCTAATGTAACTAGATCAGTGTGTGTCAACCTGAAACAAGTATTATTACCGACATACGCCATTTATCTATCATACAGCACCACCGGTAGTGTTTGGCTGTTTGTTAGCAATGCCTTCAATTCTTTAGCAACCATCGTTTTCAGCAATGTCATCTGCAAAAAATTCTGTCTTTTTTTTTAAAAAAGTATCATGTATCCGTTTTTCTGTTAACCCGTGCCTTTGTCATAGTTGTAACAGTTTTTTTGGGATTAAACTGCACTTTGATACGCGGTAAATAATGAATTTCTCATGGTCATATTTTTGTATTTTTTTCCGTGATCTCTCTATATGGAAATGGCCTACTGGCTCTTCTTTCCTTCAGGCAATTGACTAAAGTTTCTGTCTTTTGTATGTTTATGATTGCAGGCAGTCTTCCAACGTTTTCCTCGACCTGAGAAGGAATATCAATCATTCTCTCTGATATATGGCAACCGGTCCTTGGATTTGGTATTAATTAAGCTTATTTATTTCAGATTTAAGTTTTAGTCAAGTTTGATTTTGACTTTACTATGGCCATTTCACAAATTCTGATGGCATCCTGTCTGAGTGAATTTTGATAATTTTGATACGTTTGAAAAATATCCAAATGTTGAAATCACCATTATTAGAAGTTCCAGATTTTTATGTTTGTTCATGTCTTTATTTATCATGATGAACTCAAGCTATGATCCATCACATCAGTAAATAGTTGTTACACTTTCTCATGATGCCTTTTCTTATCTTCTTTTGTTTTTGTTCTTTGGTGTCTTTCCCCATTCCAACAGTCTTGATTGAACCAACAAATCCTTTTCTACGAAATCTACAAATGGTTTTTTTTTTTCCTGCGGGAATGAAGTTTTAACTATTTAAATGCATGAGATAGCAATGTGGTGAAAGTCCAACTCTTAAGTTCCTGGCTCGATAATGGGTTATGAATGTCAACAGAGAAATCCAAGTTATTCGAATTTTCTATCTTTGAGGCCCGATCTTTAATATTGCTGCTTGGGTACTTGAGTGGAAGAAAAAATTACATTATTGCATCATAGAATGGGATTGAGTCTTGCAATTCATTCTAAGCTAGAAAAAAGGCATAAAGGTTTTTGTTCCCTAACTTGATTAAAATAATTAATATTTTTCGGCAAGATGTTTACCAAATCAACGTCGGATCTTCAATATGGATATAGACATACTTGTGCTTATTCCAGTTGTTTGTGTAAATTTCAAGAAAATAGTTTTTTGTGTGTAGCATGGTCGATGACTGAACAGTTTTGACAGATATGCAAAGACAAGGAAGAGGCTGAGATCTGGTTCTTTGCACTTCAAACATTGATCTCACTAAATAACAGCCAAAAATGGAGAAGCAATGGCTTTCCAAACCTTACAGATGCCGAAACTCCAAGAAACTCATGTTCAACCGTTTCAATTTGCAGTGGAGACATGTCCTATGAGGTTTCCTTTCTATGCTGTTCAATGAACATCGGACTGTTCTCCTATTGCTTTATTCAGTCATGTTTATCAAGTTTATGTTGTTCCAACAGGGTTCAAAACACATGCAAGCAAGTCCACTCTCATCCGAAGTTCACCCTCAGAAAAGATTGGGACGAACATTTTCTGACTTCTTACTCTATAGATCCTCTGAATGTTCTCCTCAGAGAGATTTGCTCACAAATTCCTCAAGCTTGATGTCATACAGGAATACTGATGATGAAAATGGTAAAAACTCTGCTGATAGTTCACGAGTTAGTTCCACCAGTGCACTTTCTTCCTCGAGTCAGAAGTCCTTTTTTGAAGATTTTGATGACCTTAATGATATTTACTTTTGCGGAAAAGGGACTGGTGATGGTTTCCTGGGTGGGGGTCAGCACAAAATTGGAGATCTATCTGGTGCAGAAGCAGATGCTTTTCTGCCAAAGGTTCTGGAATCTGCTCAGTTACTAGATGTTCTTGATATTGCTTGTGGCAGTACGCATGCTCTCCTAGTCACCAAACAAGGGGGAGTTTTTAGTTGGGGTGAGGGTTCAGGTGGTAAGCTAGGTCATGGAGTAGAAACTGACATTCATAACCCCACACTTGTAGATACTCTAAGTGGATTGAGTATTAAAGTAGTTGCTTGTGGAGAATATCATTCTTGTGCTCTTACAGCAGCTGGTGACCTGTATACTTGGGGTGATGGAATTCATAACGTAGGACTTCTTGGTCATGGAAATGAAGTTAGTCACTGGACTCCTAAAAAAGTAACTGGCCAGATAGAGGGTTTGCACATTTCATTTGTTTCTTGTGGACCTTGGCATTCAGCAGCTATAACATCATTGGGTCAATTATTTACATTTGGAGACGGTTCCTTTGGTGCTCTAGGTCATGGAGATTGTTCCAGTACAAGTACTCCACGAGAAGTTGAAAGTTTGAAAGGACTTCGAACAGTGATGGTTTCTTGTGGATTTTGGCACACTGCAGCTGTAGTAGATGTTTCTGCGAGAACAGAAAATTCTAGTGCCTCAACAGATGGAAAGCTTTTCACTTGGGGAAATGGTGACAATGGCCAACTCGGACATGGGGACAAAAAATCTAGACTTGTACCCTGCTGCATTACTACCTTGGGTAAAGAAAGCTTCCGCAAGGTGGCTTGTGGTCACAGCATTACAGTTGCTCTTACAACCTCGGGTAATGTATACACAATGGGAAGAGCAGAATATGGACAGCTTGGCAACCTTGGAAACAATGGCAGTTTACCCTCTCGCGTGCTGGGAAAAATTAAAAACATCTTTATAGAAGATATAGCTTGTGGATCTTTCCATGTTGCAGCCCTGAGTTCAACATCTGAAGTTTACACCTGGGGAAGGGGAAAAAATGGTCAATTAGGGCATGGAGACGGCATTGATCGGAACACTCCCACTCTGGTCGAATCTTTGAAGAACAAAAAAGTGAAGGCTGTAGTTTGTGGGAGCAATTTCACTGTTGCCATTTGTCTATACAGACGATCATCTCTTGCGGACCGTTCAGTTTGCTCAGGTTGCTTTCATCCATTTAACTTCAAAAGGAAGCGCCACAAATGCTATCACTGTGGGCTGTCTTTCTGTAGAGCATGCTGCTTTAAAAAATCTCTAAAAGCTTCCCTGGCGCCAGATGAAAACAAAACATATCATGTATGTGACTGCTGTTTTAACAAACTGAAGAGAAACTCTGATTCATCTCTGGCTTCTCTACCTCCAAATCCAAAGTTCTCAAAAGGAAACAAGGAACGAAGTACAGTTGAGTCCAAGGAAAAGGAATCCTTGGACATTAAATCACGCAGCATCATTTCCAGACTCACTTCTTTTGATTCAACCAAAAGGTCTGATGCACGGGAATTGCAGAGGAGCCACAAGTCAAACTCAGTTAGTGGGAATAGCTCTCCAAGCTATAGTGAAATCTCTCAGTGTGACAGGTCCTGCATATCGAGTTCATCAAAGCCTGTCTTAGACTACTCTGACAAAGCATGCATCTCTCTTCCTGGTTCAGCAATGCATTCTCAAGCTGTATCTCCTGTCTCTGGGGGATCAAGTCCACAAAGCTTGCCAATGGTTACATCTTCAACAGCTTCTTTTCCCTTCCTTGAACTCAGTACTGACAATCTAAAGCAGAAGAATGACGACGTCAAAGATGAAGTTTTAATGCTGCGAGAACAGGTAAATTGTCACTTGCTATTCTTAATGCTTGGTTCACTGTAGAAAATGAAGTTCTTTCTTCTTAATGCTTAATTTAAACCACTGATGGTATTGGATATAGGTCATTTAAACCCAAAAAAAATGTGGATACACAATGAATCCTTGTTTTGTTCCTGTTTCAGACTTTTAACATGGCCTTTTGCTTTAAAAGATCTCAATCTATTAACTAGGTATTAGTTGTACCCAACTCCCTTTTTCAGATAATGCAAGCATTTGCACATTTCTACTCTACCCCTTATCTTCTATTAAGAATCTCCCAGATATTAATTATATTTTGACTAGTTTCAGGTTTTGTGAGTTTGGAGTTATTGAGTCCTTGTTATTCTCGTTAGTTTCCTCTTTTCAGTCTTGTGAACTGATTAAAGTGAGTAGACAAGACGTTCATGCACTGCATAATTTAGCTTATGATAGAATGCAAGGTAATAGGCTAGGTATCTTCAATTAATAAACAGGTACCATTTAAAAAAAAAAAAGAAAAAAGAATTGACTCCAGAACTTCGTTATGATTTCTTGTTCTTCTCTTCTGGCTTTCAGCTTTTTATTAAATTTTTTTTTCTTTTAAATGTGAATCCCTCCACCTGCTTTTCATTAATACTAAGTTGCACCACGTAGAGCATTTAGTTATTTTGGAAGTAGAATTTCTGGTAGGTCTGGCGGGACTTTGAAACTAATAAAATTAGTGTGAATCTCGGCTATTACAAATGAAATAGGGTTTCGTGTTTCCCTAATTAAGCAGGTGATTGTGATAATTCCTTCACTATTGTATGAACTGGATTACATTAGCATATACTGTAACATCTTTAGTGACATACTGACCAACGGAGTCATTATAACTGGAACCGATAAAATGACATGCAGGTGGATTATCTCAACCGCAGATCTGATTTCCTGGCATCTGAACTGGAAAAAACATCAAGCAAAATACTGGTAGCTAGGGAATTAGCCAGGACCGAAGCAGAGAAAAACAATGCTGCAAAGCTAGTGATTAAATCACTTATGATTCAGGTAAATCACTTGTGTTTGAGCATTTTTTATGAAAAGTTTCTGGGAAATTTTTCTTGTTACATTTCACAACAAACTTCAATGGTAGAATGTGGAATTAGAAATGGTTAGATGAGTATTTCATACCAGTTGCTAACTAGGATGGCTTTTTGTAAATTTGTTCAACATGGCCACTAATTAAACTTTGTCTGGGCTCGTATGTAACTTCCAGTGAATTTTTGTTGTTCTTGACAAAACAGTAATTTCTCAGTCATTGCTGATAAACTGCTTATGTAGGTTTCCAGTGGATTTTTATTGTTCTTGATAAAACAGTAATTTTTCAGTCATCGCTGATAAACCTCTGTTGAATGCTGAATCCTTCTGTAGTTAAAAGATATGGCAGCAAGAGTACCTCCAGCGGCTTCCTGCAGCAGGACATCAGATTCTTTTCTAGAAAACAACTGCAATTCAATGAGCATTTCTTAATAACGGAGCCAATTCCAGCATCACCATTATCTTACAATATTATACTCTACATCTCTGAATTCTTCTATGGGAGATAACCTGCAAAGTGAATGTGAATATATGAGGAATACCATGGTAGCATCTGCCAGTTGAGCTCAATTGTATGTTGAGCGCTGGTATGATTTCTCGCAACTCATGTAAAACTATTAGTTATTACTACTCCTGGACACGTACCTTCCCAGAACTTGTGAGTTTGGCGTGGATTCTTCATTGAAGAGCATGATAACAAGTAGATGCAATTTCCATTCTTGAGCCTCATGTTAAATATCTATGCTTTCTGCATCTCTTATTGTGATGCGTTGCTATGTCCGAAAGATGTTCTTGTCTATTTCACCAAGGCAAAAGTTCGGGCCTTTGCTAAGGAAGGATCATATGTTGAATAGATAAAGCTTTAGGATGTGCACTAGAGGGTAATATAATTCAATGCAATAAGATATAAATTACACCTTCCCATCTTTAACTCTAGCGTTCTGATTTTTCAGCAACACCAGTGTCTGTTGTTCCTATTGGGAAACCAGTTAAAACAGCTTTAAAGGAAAACTGATCTGCAACAGGCTGACAGTCTCTCATAGTTGCTTGAATTTGTACATGACAGTTGATAATGGTTGCATTGAATGCATCATGAGAAACTTAATGAGGATCTTTCATTGATCAATGTCAAGGATGCTGTTAGCATTGTATGCAACTATCCTTAATAGATTCTTCAGCATTGGGCAACATGCGTTTACTTTTGATTGTAAATGATAATGATGCTATGCTTCCCCTAAAGTATAAGCGACTGAATAATTTTACATAAAAAAGACTTCTTGTTCTCTGTCTTAAATTCTTGAACAGAATACAGATGATTGTTTGAGCTTACATCTTCATCTCACTCTTGTGGCTTTCTGTTGTTTTTCATTCTTATAGAGAATCATTTTTCAGAACAATGATGACCAAAAGCAAGCATGGCCTGTTTCAAAATTATCTCCTTTATCCAACAACATCACTGTCAGTTTAGTCTCCTTCTTCACCATCTTTTGCGAGCAGCAAAACTTTCTGATACAAAACTGACAACTGGTGGTTTTCCCCCTCTACATATATTGTTGCAGCATGTGGGATACCCTTAGAGTAAATTAGGAAATGATAAAGGAAACAACAAAGGAACTGTTTTACTGTTGATTGTGTATTTGTCGAATGGTGGTGCTTATGTCAGCTGAAGAGGTCCCTTTAGGGTTCTGTTACAAATTGTCTGGAGTTTGATAAAGAAGTTATGTAAATTTGCGACCATAACATAGTTCGATAGTTGATGTGCTACAAGCATTGAAATGGAGGCTATGCATTTAGTAAATGGTGCGACTGCTCTTTTTATGAAAATGGATCTCAAATTAGAATGAGCTACTTGGTACCAAAAAAAACAAAAAAAAAAGAATGAGCTGCTTTGAAATATTGAATATATAGAACCGTTCCATCAGTTACGAAATCGTCGAGTATAATCCTTACTCTTACCAATCTATCCAGATTCTGTCATTCACGGAGTAAATCTTTTTCATCTTTAAATTCCTGATTAACTAATGGGATAGATCCCCTAGGTCAGCTTGCTAGCGTAATCCTTGCTAATATAATGAGATAGATGGTAGTGTTCTCTCTTTTTTTTTTGAAAAAAAAAAGGTTTTACATGTGGTCTCATTTGTGCTCGAAAACTATGTTTAATGCTTCTGACTTTTAAGCATTAATAAAAAAGAGTAAATTTATAGATTAGGGCAGTGATTCTGTCAGGATAATTTTTGGCATTCAGGGCGAAAGTTTGTCTAATTTTCAAATCTGCCCCTCATGAAGTCAAATTGAAATTCTTTCCCCTGAACTCCGCATTATCTTTTTCATTTCTCCTTCACGTTTCTCTCCCATTCGTCTCCTTTCTAAATTCAAACAAAAGGTTTATCGTTTTAGTTAATCGGGATTGAAATTTGCAAAACAAACTCCAGAATAAACCCTATGGGTAGTCATAAACCACAAAAGAGAATAAAGATTGGAAAAGATTATTGAGATTAATAAGCTAATTGAATCAGCCACTAAAGTGAAAAATAAACCTGGAAACAGAGCAAGAATCTAAGTAGAAATTGTTTCACGGTATCTTACATGGGTCGGGTGCTGCAAGAAGATTCAAGGAGCTTATGCCTTTATTTCACTTGTAGTAACTAGTACTCTTTTTTTCCTTTTTGGTTGCTTCTTCAAAATAAGTGATGTCTTGAATATTAGTACTTGTCTACTTGAAAAAAAAAAAAAAAAAAAAACAGACGTGCTTATGCATTATGGACCGAGGCACAAAAAACGAAGTACTACTAATCACAGAGCAAAACTTATTTGGTGGAGAGAAATTTGTAGAGAAAGTGGGATGAATGCATATAACACTAGAATTATTAGATTACTATTGTGGAAGATTTCTTCGTAATCTCCATATTGAGTTTTAGTTGTCAATGTGGCCTCCCCCAAGTGGAAAAAATGAAAAACTTGCAGAGTCATAAAATAGTTTTTTTTGTATAGGAATGGAGTTGGAAGGATGCGTGCAGCAACATAAGGAGCAGAGCTTAAACAAATTATTAATAATGCGTACTAAAGAAGCAATTTTTTAAAACAGTCATAATAATCAACTGCTCCTTTTGTCCTTGATTACCTTGGACCACTCGGAGAAATCGTGTATCCCTTCTTTCATGAATCTCTGTTCTCTGAAACTTTCTTTAAATAGAGGGCATTCTTTGAAAATAGAGATGCAGTTCAACGTACTTGGTGAGGCGGCTCATGGCAGCTTCGGATAACCAATGATCGATCATCGATGTGAAGAGATTATTGGATTTAATTAGGAAGCGGAGACGAGGAAGATGATATTAAATTAAACCCGTAAAACCAATCCAAAACACTCCCAACTGAAGCATCATCATCACCAAAAGCTCATGATCAGAAAATCCCAAACAAGAATTTGTTAAATTTAAACAGAGTTCGCATAAGGCGTTTGCAACCTCTGTACAAACTTTAAATGTAAACAGAGGTCGCTTTTGGTTTTCACAACCTCTATTCAAATCTTAGAACTCTTAACCCTAAACAGAGTTCGAAAGAAAACTGATAAACCAGCAGCTCCGTTGCCGGCAAAGTTTTACAGGCAGCAGGGGGAAGAGGGAGAAATAAAATTGAGATTAATAAGCTAATTGAACGGAGCTCGGAAGAGAATATGTAATTTGACTTCACGAGGGACGGATTTGGAAGTTCGGCAAAATTTTGCCTGGATGCTAAAAACTGTCCTGGCAAGATCACTGACCTATAGATTATCATTTGGAGCAGAAGAAACAAAACAGCAAAATATGATGTACCTAATAAATTTTTTATAACAAACCTTCGTATTTTTGTTCATTTATTTATTTGAAAAATAATTATGTGGATGAGTTTCACTGGTAAAAAGTACCCGAATGCATACCTAAATTATCAAGGCTTTTCTTGTCATTATCAATTCAAACTCGATAATAAGATACAAACTCGATTATCAATGGATTTTTTTTTTCCCTTCAATTGGTGCAAGAGAGAATGATGCAGCATTGAGGAGGACGACAAAGTCCATATTCCATTAGCTAATTACATCAGTAAACGCTTTGTGCAGAGCAACCCCAGAAGAAATTCTCAACAAATCTAATGCAGAAACAATCTAATAAGCTAACCACATAAATGCCAGCCATTCTGGACATGATGGAACACCATTAATTCTTAGAGAGAGGGAAGAAAAGAGATCGAAAGAGGTGATTCGAGAGGTTGAGACCACTATAGGTGGGCACATTTTACAAACAATCCTCCCTTTTCAGTTTTCGGCATCATGATCCTCATTGGCATCAGCTTGAACATCATCATTAATGGACTGAGAAATTATCTCTTGCGCTTCTTCAAGTGCAGGTTCCTTCTCGTCTGCAGCGTATAAAATCCTCTTAACTGCCACAGCCATCTGCAACAATTTTGCGAAGAGCAAATGAAGTCAGATAACTACTTGTTAAATGTATTCGTGTTCTAGAAGTCTAAGCAGACAAAATCCTCCTACAGGTGGGGGGAAAGGACAGCGATAACTAAATGTATTATTTGCAAGTTTCTGCTTTTGTAGTTCAGTTGCAACGAAAGAATAGAGACTCTATAGTTTTGTTATGATATGTCAGTGGCCTCGAGTATCAGAGAAAATCTTACCGGGTGATTGTCCAATTCCGGGGTCTGACAGAGTATCTCAATGTCTCGTAACTTCCCGAAGTAGAAATCTCTTTCCTTTTCCAGAAGGTCGACAGAGAGCTTCAGATCTGTAATCTGGAATACCATGTGTTGGAACTCATCACAAGAAAAAAAATATCGCGACTTTACAACAATGTTTTCACTTTTTGCAAGGCGTCCTAAGACTCCAAAACTGACAAGAACACTGAAACTACATAGAATGCGTATATATTATCTATAAGCTTCACGCGAAAGGGTTGATTCCTAGAAAACGTACATCCTAGATTACAAAATGTCTCAATCTTCCATGACTCTTCAATAGATTAGTGACTACAAAGTAACAGGTGGCCATGCCATTACACTACCTCCATTTCCCAGTTCTTAGTGTGTAAAGAAGGTTGAACATAAAACTGCAGATGTGTCCATCTATATGAAATTCAAGAATGTTGCCCTAGTTAAAAGAAAAAATAAAATAAAATAAAAACAAAATAAAAAAATTCATGTACCTCCTTCGTTAATGCCTGAATCTCAGAGGAATTTGTCCCACTAGATACTTGGTATGGTTTCCCTGGCTTGTTCCCTTCATTAAGACTAGGTGGATGAGAATCCAAGATTTGGAAAACCCTGAAGCCGATATAAATGAGGTCACTAACCAGATACTTTGTTGATGCTTAAGCCATCCCCAGCACCATGGTTGTGAGAGTTATTTGTTTGCAGAGACTTTGAGCTTCTCAGAGGCTTGAGACATTTTTCCCTTCCACCTTTACATCTGCGCTCCACAGGATTATAATTTCTGGAGAAACCGAAAAACACACAACATAATTAAATAGACTTTCATTACATATTCTGGAAACATGTTAAACTCATCGGTATCAAGTCTTTACTCATTCATGATGCCCCCGTTTATGGAATCACAGTAGCGTTTAAGCCATTGAAGAAACTCAAGGTTATCCAAAGTTCTGCCCTTAACAAGTCTGTTAACTTCAATATGCTGCACACAAAATGAAAAAGTAAATACTAAAGTTACAATTTTATAGTAAACAGAATTTAGATTACTACTCAATCAACTCCAGGATCAACAGAATATATATTAATAGTCAAAAGCATATCCATTTTTAATGCTTGTGGGCTACAGGTATTATGATATGTTGCTTTCAAACGAATCCCCTGCCCACATAAAAGCTCTTAGACTCCAATAAACTAGTAGTTAAGGAGTGCATTTCTCAATGTATAACAAATGCTAAGAACCAAATTGCATCCCATAAAGGACAGCAACAAGAGTTACATGACTTGAATTTACCAAAAAGTGCATTGAACCACAGCATATATTGCTTTGCAAATCCAGATTAACCAGCAAGTGGGTTTGCAACTAGGAGAAGATTAGCACGAACAACAAATTCGACCAAATAAAAAGCGAGCACAGGCAATGGATAAACAGCCAAGAAAAGTTTAATGTACTCCAATAGCCACATGAAGTTAGAAGGAAGTTTATCATATGAAGGGTTTAAAATGCTTAAACAAAGATTTACCTTCTCAATTTTCAGTTTATTGAAAACATCCTGGAGCACCTTATAGTTTTGAATCATATCATATTCAGTCCTTGCATCGAAATTCACCTATCAAAATTAAAATTATCAGAGATTGAACAACAGCATCGTCATTGAATACAAGAAGGAAAAATACAATTTCCTGATATTTGAATCATAATAAAACAAAATGTATTACCTTGTGCATTGGAACAACACCTGGATAAGTCATGTCCATCATCTGGCACTGTACAGCCCCAGATGCAGCCTAGCAACAAAAGACTTCCTTGAGTAATTTGCTCTAGACAAAGTTCCTAAATTTTGTACAAGCACAAGTTTACCGGTAACCGTCATAATACTACATCACCTAAATCAGTCATTAGGAATGACAACAACTCTTGCCAAATCTTATCTTCTTAATTATGAAGTGCATAAATGTAACTGATATCTAATAACATTCAAAAGGAACCACTCTTTTTTTTTTCAAGTTCATTCCTCACAGAAAACAGATTAAGAGGGTCATGTCTTCACGTGCATGACTTGTCAATGTCATTTGATTGATATGGTCTATAATGCAGGGGGAGGGAATAAGAGGTAGTGATAGACAAACCCTCACAAAGACAATCAACAGACAGTTGAAACGCTAACGATTTTCATTCTCAAGCTTTCAACCTGTCCTGCTTGACAAGTAAAAGCTTGAGTTTCCTTAAGACAGAACCTACCATAACAGACTAGAATTAGTTAATGAAATGATTAACTCTTTCGACATTTGTAAATTTCTACTTTCTACTATTATGACAACACATTAACCATTTCTAAACTCTTAGTGATTGTTAGAGAAGAATATTTGAAGAATCAAAATCAGTATATACAAAAGAGAGTTACAATATCACACAATCTCTTTTAAATTCAACATTCTTTCCGGAAAAATGCAATATCTGGGTAACTGCAAATACTAAGCTGATATGATGCATAACCTTTCCTTCTAGAATCTGGGGATCAATTTCATGCATTAAGAGACAATGTCTGAACGTCAAAATTTTTAACTTCATCCTTATTTAATCAAGTTATAGACTACTTTAAGATCATTAAGGGCACAAGAAGAATCTTTGTTAGCTCAAATTGTGATAGTCTTCTGAATTCCATTTCCCGGCAGGCTCATCAAACGGAAGAAAAAAAAACATAAAAATGAATGTTACAATTAGAAGCTTCTCTTCCACTGGATCCACTTGACACAAAATGCAGAACCACTTCCTTAAGTTACTGAGAGTATCACATTTTATCTGCAACAACCTTGTTGTGTAACAAACAAGACAGACCAATACCTACTTGTCTTGAGTGTCATCCAATCACCAATCACCTTAAAGTGACTTGACATACCAGACGTTAAGAGTTTCCCAAACATTTATTCCATAGATGAAACATAGTATTCAAATATTCCAACTACAGAGAAAGTAAAATAACTTGATATATTAAACCCAAAAGAAAGATCAATATTCAAGCTTTATCCTTAAAAATTATTAACTATGCAGCAGATTATTCAAAAAATGGCCAACTTTGAAGAATCCCAAATTTCAAAACAAGTCAGACATCTCCACTATGAGACTATGGGGTTTCCATAAATTGGACATGAAAAAAATCAAAAGCACCTAATGAAATTATCTGCATTTCTACAGACATAATGCTGATACTAAAACTAATCCTAGCAAGAGAAGGGTGGAGGAACAAGAAGCAGGGAGGGAATAGAAATAAAAGAATGATAAACAGAACCGCCTAACGAAATTATTGCATTTCTACAAAGACATAACGTTGATATTCAAGAAGCAGGGAGGGAACTGAAATAAGAGACTGATAAACAAAACCCTCATTAAAGGCAAGAACAGACTCTTAATCACTGTGATAAATATTCTTCTTAAGCTTTCAACTTGCCCCTGATTGTCCAGTTAAACTTTACTCCTTTATTGGCAGCTTCAAGCATCAATTTGGTTGCACTGAACTTTATTGAAAATTTCCATGCAACCTACATAAGCTAAAATGAATTGTTGATTCTATCGTCGCTTTTGATTTCTGCAAATTCCTGTTCTTCTATTGGTTTGACAACCCATGGACCAATTCAGAACTCCGAAAAATTGGTGGACATAAGGAATTTCAAGAGAAATGTTTAAAATCCAAACCAAAGAAATAAATGAAAGAAGTTACAAGTTCCTCAGAAAACATTGCCACTATGATTAAAAAGGTTGAGAAACTGTAGCATGGCATCAAATTTTTCTCCACATAGTTCTAGGTTTACCCAAAAAAATTGAGTCACAATCCCTTTCTAATATAAGCCACTAAAATCTACGAAGGATGACTCTTGGATGTTACAAAACCTTGTCTGCAAGTAATGAGAGATACAGAACTATGTAGAGGTTGTTGCGTAGCCGATAATATACTTAGCTCCAGCAGCACAAATTATGGAAAAGCATGGAAACTTATAGACAACTGGTGTACAAATATTTCATGAAACAAGAAGCATGATGAAGGAATAACTACATATCATGAGTCATGACCTCCTAAACTTACACAATCTGGGGACTACTTTGACTTGATTAAGTCATAATATGAAAATTGTACTCTGGATTAAGTAGATTATGAGCTACCCTTAGATAACTAAGGCCACTATAAGGCAGTATACTCTACTGGAATAGATATTCCAGCTCAAATTGCAGGAATATTTTGTCTCCTGTCTCCTCACAGTTAAGTTGCAGAAAACTAGTTAAGAGAACCCTCTCTCCCACTGGAAACAACTATTCCACGGAAGGAAGAACTAGTTCTTCCTGTAAATGTCACACAAAATCAGCAAAAACTCAAATTAAAATTTCAACAAGATCAATCAAATTTCAACCCCCTGTGAGTCATTCAATCAACAATCACCATACATCACTTGACTGATCATAAGGTGAAGAATCCTAAACATGAATCCCACAGAAGAAAGATAGTATCCATAAAGTTCAAATACAGAGGGAAAATACCATCAGCTGAAACATTTACCCCTAAAGAAAGATCAAGATTCAATCTTTATCTTTGAAGATTATAACAATGAAGCATATTATTCATAATTACAGTCCCAAACACACACCATACCCAACCTTTGAAGAAAGTCAATTCTCAAAATAACTCAAACTCCCCAATATCAGACCAATGGTGTCGCCATAAAATGTACATTGAAGGAAAAAGTACAAAAAAGAAAAAGGTTTTCAGGGATATTCACAAAGATAAAATGAAGAAAAAGGTACCTCCTCAATGCGAGAAAGATTGAGCTGAAGCCTGGCATTAATCCAAGAAAGAATCTCATTCCTACCGACAAAGTATGCACTATCCATAATCCCTATATTTGTCGCCATAGTTTCTTTCCCAAAAATCCAAACTTTGACACCTATTCTATGATCTTCTATACATAGCCTGAACAATCATGAATATATTGGTGACAATTAAAGATTGACAGAGGAGGTTAGATAAAGTGGGAGGGGAAGAGAAAAAAAAGGGGTGCTAAAAATGAGGAGTTTTGGAAATTCAAAAATTATGGTTGTTTTATTAACGTTAAAAACGAAATTGGTGGTTGCTTTTCCGTTAAAAAAAAAAAAAAAGACTTAGAAGAAGAAAGGGTTGAATGGCTTTGAATTAATGGAGAATTTTCAGTATCATATACTTAGCTGTAATGGCATTGTTTTGTGCTTAATTAATCAATTTGCTTGCCTTAACAGTGAACCCACCAAAGCAAAAAATACATTGAGAAGGCTAAAAGGGCTAAAGAATGGTAGAAATGGAGATTGCAAAATCAGCCATGGCTGGCCAAATCATATTGGACTTTAATGCTGTTTATCCGTGTCAAATAATCACAAAAATAAACAATTTGGGAGTTTGGGAATCTGGGGTTTGTTTTACGTCTTTGTTTGATTTGATTGTGATTAAGTCATCAAACCACTAAAAACTAAAAAGGGATTATGGGATTTGATGCTTACATTTGGCAAAGGAATGATTACTTGCTTAAAAGTAGAAAACATAAGTATATAAGAAAAAGCTGGACTTATTTGCTCTTATCACTTTTCAGGCTTGTGGCCCTTGGTTTCAAATTCCAATTGGCTTTATTCACATGCCCAATTTAGTAGGGTGGTCCTCTTACTCCAAGTTACCTTCTTCTTCCTAGAAGGTGACATTTCAAATAGATTTTGCTCTATTTTTCTCATTTTAAAATCCCCCACTTGGAAAACATTTGATTATGCAAAATGCAATGAAAAAGCTATTCCTAACAGAGTAAGCTACTACATTGCTTGAGTCGTGAGTTGTTTAGATAGGTAGAAGTAAATTTTATCCGTTAAATTTCTCCAGTTTTGACGAAATAGAATGCTGCTAGTCAAATTCATTCCACTATTTTTTAAATTTTTTTCATTTTATTTTGTGCTGGTTTCCAACTTCATTAAATAAGGAATGGTTAGTGACATAAAAAAAAAAAAAAAGAATTGCAATTTCAATCATTTCATTCATGCACACTAAATATAAGAGGCAATGTGGCAATGAGGGAGTAAAATATCAATTTTGTGGAAAAATCTCCAACCTAAATTAAGACCTTGACTATCTATAGTACTTAATTAAAACAGCAAACAAAAAGGACATGTGTCAGCACTACAATGAAAATTTTCCTACCAAAAGTTATTTTCAGTACAAAATCATTTTTGACAAGTGGCACTCTAACTAATCAAAAAAAAAAAGATAGAATAGATAAATACATAAATCCCTTAATTATAGCTACATAAAAATCTCTTAATTATAGGTATATACTAATATTTTAAAACAATAATATTTAATTAATAAAATCAAATGTAAGGAAATCCCCTTAAATCAAGTGAAACACAATAATGTCTTCCCAATTCCCAATTTCAAAGAATTTCTTCCATTCCGCTCCTCTCTCACACCTGGGCCTTTAAATCAATTACTTAAAATTTGACATCAATTATCAATCCATTTCTTTCTACAACAGAGAAAAAGTAAGCTGTCATGAAAGAAATTTGATTTTTTAAGGATGATTTTTTTTATTCTTCTGTTGTAGATATTGGTTTATGATTTATGTAAAGCCGAGCATAAGTTAACTGTTGTAAATTAAATGTTATAAATCTGGGCATAGATTTATATATAATAACTCACTTTCTGTCTTTTCAATCGATTTTTTATTCTTCTATTTTTGTATTCTTTTAAGAATGATTCGTATTTTTTATTTAATCGATTTAAAAATACAGGCGGCACCCCGAGCATTCGCCCGAGGCAAGCATCTAGTATCATTTAATTATAAAAATGGGAGACTTAGTTTACAACTATGTAAAAAGTATATTAGTGACTAGTCGCTTACAACTCTTTTGATCAGCATAACTTCAAACTCATGCTACTGGATGCTTACAATATGCATGGTATTTTGTATTACATCATCTTGAAACCATTGTCACAATATAATCTGGTCGATTATTTCGCTAATGATACTCTATCGACTGAAATAATACTCACTTCCCTCCGTCCAAAAAAATAGTTTATGTTGAGTTTTTGAAATTTATCTTACATGCCCTTTTTTTTTTAATAGATAGAGGGAGAACGAGTTAAGCCAATAAATGTGTAATGAAATTTAGACATCAATAAAAATGCGTGGTTTCACCTAACAAAGCACCACAGGGAACCCTTTGAACTGGCCAACAAGTATGATCAGGCCGGCTCACCTTAATTCTTTTTCCTTTTTCTATTCTGAATCAACATCGACGCTCGTATAATCGTTCTCAAATTACTAGAAATACTATCTTATGTAAGCCATTATAATTAGTAATATTTGATGTGGCTCAATTGGTAAATTCTTGCCTATTTCTCCACGCGTGGTTCTAGGCTTCTAGCCTCTCACAGGTTCGAATCTCACCGCCACCTTTAACCCTTTTTTTTTTTTTTTCGCTCCCAAAATTTTAAACGTCATAAAAGTCCTATGTCCTATTAGTTAGAGAATTATCATTTACGTGATGTTGAAATGAACTTGGTAGTAAAAAACTATTTTCATTTTGTTGCAAATTAAAAAATCCTTTTTTGTAACCCCCAAAAAAAAAACAAGCAAACAAACAAAAGGCGCAAATTTTGGCCTTAATAAATCCAAAGTAAAACCAAAACCGTGAAATCAGACCGTTGATAACGGATTGGTTTGGTCTGATTTCTAAGTGATATTAATTTGATTTCGGATTCAAAATTTTTCAAACTGTTCTAACGGTTTAGTTAACAGTTTTGACTAAAAATCGGACAACCCGAATCGTGTACACCCGTACATGACACCATCTACATGATAATTAGAGACACCAATTTCTCTCTTATCTTCATGTTATTTCTCTAAACTAGTCACGCAATCATGGAAAGATTGGTTCTACGGTTACGGATTAGATTGAGGACGATTTCAATTTTCACAATTCAATTTAGAAATAAAAAATAAAAAATGAGATCAGCTGTAGAAGTAATTGATAGGTTAATTTTTGTTTTATGCTTTAAGAAGTAGAATAATATTTCTAGTCAAATTCTTTACATTTTTGTTCGCGGGCTTATCATTCTACGTTTTCTCGGGGAAAAACAAAAGGATTGTGACATCAAAAGTTTCAAGTTCAGTCCTTCCCTTCATGTACACTAAAGCATGCCCTCTTCCACTAGGGCTGCAGACACAGTTCCAAAATTGTGAAGGATTTCATATTTTTTAAAGAATCGTTCTAAAATGTTTTAAAGTGTGTCTAGTAGTAAGGTAAAAAGTTTATATTAAAATTCAATTCCCTAAGTAAATCTTTTTCAAGAATAATAAGACCTTTCTTGTGGAGATTAGATTGTTCATTAGTTTGGAATTTGGTTTTTCGAGAGTTTATCTTTTATGTGATTTTTCTTAGTTGTTGAGTTATATGAATGAGATATGATTTTTAGTATTTTATACTCTAGGATTTACATGTATAAGAGTTTTCATGATGGACTTTGGGAAATTGCTTGTGTTAAAAGTATTTAATTTGTGTTTTGTTTGTTTTAAGTATCTTTAAACAAAATAATTTTTGAAAATTAGGTCTTTAGAGTTTTTGATCCAATGTGTTTTATGTGGTTTTTGTTTGTTGAGTTCTTTGAACTTGGTAGATGGAATATATGTGCTTCTATGCATGATTGATGTTTTGTGTAGTTCAATTGCAATATTGAAAGAGGGTTTTTAGTATTTGACTAAAAAAATTTTATCTTGTTTTTAATTGAATAATTTCGAGAATTTAAAGTTGTGTGGTGATCGAATTATTTAATTTCTAGTACAAGTGGGAAAAGAATGTTTGGTTTATGTGTAAACATGTGTGTGTCAATTTCTTTTTAGGAAATTGCTTAAAAGGAAAGAGATTTTATTTGTGTGAAAATTACTTAATAACATTAGGGGGATTGAAGGAGTTTCCTTAAAAAAAAGGTATATTAATTGTTTGTTTGAGTCTATTTTCGGCTAAATTAAAATAGGCAATTAGGATTTTTATATGTTTGGAAAGGTTTCTAAATTTTTGTGTCTTATTTTTAAAATAAAATATTTTAATTAAACTTGTTGGTTTCAAAATATTTGGCCAAAATATTTGTCCATATTTTTGGATTTAATTCGGAAATTAATTAGGGTTTTAGTAAAGAGGAAATTTTGATTAAATAAAATAGGAAAGTTTCTTTTAAGTTAAACCTATTTCGAATTGGAAAGTCTTTGTAGAAAAAACCATCTCATGCCTATATAAAGGGGTGCTTTGGCCGAATTTTTCGTACAACCCAACCTCCAAAACTTCTTTTTAATCTTTGAGTCAAGTCTTTAAGTGTTTTAAGGGTTTTAAGGGTGAAGGAGCTAAACTACGTCTTCTCTTCTTCTTTTCTTTTCAAGAGATTATCACCTCTTAAAAGATGAAAGAGACTTTTGTTAGTTAGTTTGGGGAGTGTTATTGCCAAATATATCTTCCTTTGATTCGAAGGGGGGTTCTCAGATTTACATCCAAGAAAATCCAAGGGAGTCTTACTTAGTTTAGGTGATTATTTGCTCATCATCATGAGTGAAAAAATTACTAAGTCAAAGATGTGTTGTCCATACCGTGAAGTTGTTGCAAGAATGCAAGAATTGGAAGAATTAATGCAAGATTTTGAAGCGGGCAGAATTGATTATTCGAGATGAGTTCGTCAACAAATAATTGATAATTTCCATAACAAATTGTTTTGTGTGGAGCAAGAGCTTTTCTACAAGAAAAGCAGAAGGAAAGAGATTTTATTTGTGTGAAAATTACTTAAGCAACCTCTTGCTTAAGATCATAAAGCTCTTGCTCCATACGAAACAATTTGTCATAGAAATTCATCAATTGTTTGTTGACGAACTCATCTCGAATACCAATTATGCCCGCTTCAAAATCTTGCATTAATTCTTCCAATTCTTGCATTCTTGCAACAACTTCACGGCATGGACAACACATCTTTGACTTAGCAACTTCTTCACTCATGATGATGAGCAAATAATTACCTAAACTAAGTAAGACTCCATTGGATTTTCTTTGATGTCAATCTGAGAACCCTCCCCCTTCGAATCAAAGGAAGAGATATTCGGCAATGACACTTCCCAAACTAACTAACAAAACTTTCTTTCACCTTTTAAGAGGTGATACTTTCTTAAAAAGAAAAGAAGAAAAGAGAAGACGTAGTTCAGCTCCTTTACCCCAAAAACCCTTAAAGACTTGGCTCAAAGATTAAAAAGAAGTTTTGGAGGTTGGGTTGTATAAAAAATTCGGCCAAAGCACTCTCTTATATAGGCATGAGATAGCTTTTTCTACAAGGACTTTCCAATTCAAAATAGGTTTAACTTAAAAGCAATTTTTCTATTTTATTTAATCAAAATCTCCTCTTTACTAAAACCCTAATTAAAATTTGAATTTTAGCCGAAAATATGGACAAATATTTTGGGCAAATATTTTAAAAACAGCAAATTTTAATAACTTTCCAAACATATAAAGCCCTAATTGCCTAATTTAATTTAGCCGAAAATAGACTCAAATAAACAAGTAATATACCAAATAATTTTTAAGAAAACTCCTTTAATTCCCCTAATATTATTAAGTAATTTTCACAAAAATAAAATCTCTTTCCTTTTAAGCAATTTCCTTTTAAACCAGCAAAACGATTCTTGAATTCACTAAGTCGGGTCAATATTAATGTAACTCTTGAACGCCCCAATTCCAAATAAAAGTGATGCAAATACTAATAGAGTATATCAAAATCGCTAATCCATGTACTAGGCGACAATTAGGCATAAATATATCACCATCATACTACACAACAAAAAGAATAATATATTTGTACCAAGAAAAAAGAATAATATATTTACTTATTTTCGTCAAATAACACCGCATATACGGTTAAATCTCCAACAACATAAAGATTCATTGTAGAAAGAAAAATTCACCATTTTCAAAATTAGCTTAAAGGAGATGGAATCCGTCATCAGCAACGAAGAGAAGCAGAAGCACTTGCAAGAGGATGATAAGGCAGCAAGAAGAAAGAGGAAGTTCACTAATTTGATGATCGTTTTCATCATTCTATTTTCCATTATAATCGTTTCTGCCATCTCAGTCTTTGTAGCCATCAAGAAAGATTTAGATGCTGAATCACTTTCAACTTCAGAACCAGAGGAACAAATCAAAGTTATATGTGATCTAACCCCATACCCAACTTCATGTTTCAATCCCATATTAACCCTGCAAAGTAAAACCATGATCGAACCCAAAAAAACCACGCCATCTACCATTTTCAAGCTCTTTCTTCAGGCTTCTTTTGATGAGCTTCACAATGTCATTTCATCCAATGAAATGGAACTTGCAAAGGTAAAAAATTACTTGAACTCAACAACTCTGGCTAATGTTTTGCAAGATTGTGACGGTTCGATTCGGGAGTCATCGAGACTAATAAATGTGTCTATGGTCATTTTGGGAGATGACCCTGATGATGAAATCTTTAGAGAAACAAAAACAACAAGCGATTTGAAGGAATTGATGTCAAATGCTACGGGAAACATGTATTTATGTTTGAGTCGATTTGATGATCATGTTGGTTTTGAGGGATGGAGAATGAAGTTTGTCAATCCAACAAAATATTTGGAGAACAGCTTAGTGATTCTTGAAAAGATGGACAGAATTTCCGAAATGTTTGATCCACATCTATTTCAGAGTGCTGATAATTCTGTCTATGCAATTATGTTTAGGATCTTGTTTTTTGGCTCCCCATTTTTGTTCTTACTTCTTCTTCTTCGTCGAATGGTTAGACATAGAATGTTATGATATTATATCAGGATAAAAATGCCTTGTGGATGTTTTGATTTCAGAGAGACTGTAATTTTTTTCCATTATTATTTTTCTCCTTATATTTCTTCCTTCTTTTTTTTTTTCCTTCTCTTCCCAATTGCATAAACACAAATTGCTAGACTTGAAGTCTCTCGCTAAACTAGGTAAAAGGAAAATCAAGATGAGGGCAAGGATTAATTCTAGGAGAAACATATAAAGAAAAAAAAGAGAGTTCACAAAATTATGTCGATATCACGATGTTGTTTTGTTAATTGACGAGATACGATTAAATTATAAATATTTTAAATTGTTAAATACATCAGTGCCCATTAGAATATTGTAGTTAATAGTATTTTTCAATGTAGACAAAGTGAGAAAACGGATTCAAAGTCATTCTCCTATATTAATTACCTTGCAATGAACGCAAGGATGGTGGATACATATTAGAATGGGATGTAAGGGAATCCTATGTTTTATTTCTTGTTCATGATTGCATTACATATGTCTCACTCGTGAAAAAGACATCATTCAATGAAAATTACTTTAACTTAAAATATATATTAAGAGGTTGAAATTAATTATAAGGTTTAAATCCCTACATGTATAATTAATCTCATTAAAAAAGGGCGAACTACAATTTACCCTCCGAGTTTTGGTCCGTTAATTAAATTCCCTTCGAGTTTTGGTCATATTACTAATACCCCCTTGACATTTGATCCTATTAACCGAACCCACCAGAAAATGACATTAACTGCTGACATCGTCTTAATTTCAATACGAATTGACGAAAATAACCTGATAAAGTGGGATGTTTTTTGGGTAAAAATACCCTACTTATATTTGTATATTCATTTCTTTCTTTATACATTTAGATATTGTGTTTGACATTACTAGGTCTAATTAGGAACGTATATTGGATTTAAAAAAAAAAAAAACATGTACATCATATATTGGATAATTTGTGAATTACTTTTACTAAATTTATTTTTTAAAAGATACTCGAATATCCTAGTATTTTTCTAACCCAAAAAATAAAATAAAATAAAAAACAAAACATCAAAGACCCCTAACTTCCCACGACCTTCATCATGAATCATCAATCATGAATCATCAAAAATCGAAATAACCTCCAAATCCTTCACGGCTTCAACTCTGCCTACATCACCATCCATCTCACTACAATTTTCTAATTCACACATGAATTCATTGACTCATAGGTCGCGCCTTCAAACAGTACATTGGCTCTACAGATCCGGATTTCTGCTGGATATAGCGAATGAGGAAAACAATGTGAAACAGAGACGAACAATCGAAGTCAAATAACTCCTATTGAAGTTGGATAATTATCTTGAATTTTGATCTCGCTAGATTCGACTCGCTTCTCCCAATGACGGCGCTTTATTGGTTGGCTACCATCAGAAAGATTTAATTGTACCGAGAATCCCTATTCTTCTCATCTCTTTCATTGATGAATTGATGGCATCGGAGTAATTTTTTTAAAAAAAAAAATTGGTATTTTTTGCTGTGGTTTGGATTCTATTTTCCCTATTTGCAGGATTAAGGTTGAAATCCGTGTAGGAATAAGGCTGGCTGCCCGTTCTTACATTCTGTATTTGCATGCTTTATAATTTGACAAATTTGAAATTGCGTGGGCGGAGATGAAAAGGCAAATGCCGATTTGGATTTCGGTGCGTGAAAGACGGGAGAAGCCTTTCATATTTAGCTTTTTTCATATTTTATTTTTCATTTTTTGGCCGGTATAAGTTCAGGACTTTTCGTCATTTCACAACTTTCCGGCGTCGACCAACTTTTTCACCCTGTCAAAGGGGGAAATTATAGTATCGCCAAAACTCAAGGGAATTTAGTTAACGGGCCAAAACTCAGGGGGTAAATTGTAGTTCACCCTAAAAAAAAACACGAAAGCACTATTTTCATGTCATTTCACAAACAAGAGGCTGTTATATATTTACATACTATAATAATGTTATTTTGTTGAAATACAACAGCGTCCGTAACAAATATGTTTATCTTTCAGGAACGGAATACAATAGATTAAGTACCTCTTTTGTTTGTGTTTGGTTTTGTATATACTAAACTGAATTAATTAATTCTAAGATTATGATAAACTTGTAGCTGAATTACCAAAGGATACGACTAACGGTGCCATTATGATTAATGTTATCCCTCCAGGCTGCTTTCGATAGCTTAACGGTGTCATGCCTACATTTCACTTTATGATCAAATGGCTCTCATTATTTCTTTAAAAAAAAAACACTCTCAAAGATTAAATACTCGAACTCAAACTCCGCTTTGCCAAATCCAGCTGTTGGGAACAATATGATGTTCTGATTCGGGAATTGTTGAGATTGGTAAACTTATCGATCTGTGGAAATAGTAAGAAGAGCTAATCCACATCAACAACCTTTTCGCTTTTTTTTTTTTTTACGATGCAAGAGGCAAAAAGCATTATATTATAATAGACTCTTTGTGGAAAACATTAATAGCATTATGTTCTAACCTCGGATGTAAACTGTATGGGGGAACAAGGAGTCGATGAACTCTTTTTTACAATGAAAGAAGCAAAACCTATTATATTATAATTGACCCTGTGCGGAAAAATGCTAATAACATTATATTTCAATCACGAATGTACACTAGCTAGATGGGGGAACAAGGAGTTGATGATAACCTCCTACATCACTCGCTGCTAATTGCTTTGGCTTTTTTAGCAGCGAGTGCAATGAACTATTTAGATATATGAAAATGAAAAGCGATTTGGAGGAATTCATATCGCAAATGATTCAGAAAATTTGTAGATGTTCGAGTCGATCAATAGCGGAGATCCTTGCACACGTTGAATCAACCTCATCTTTTTCAGGGTTTTGGTCATTATGACAATGAGATTACATTTTTAGGGTTTCTCTTGTATATATGGCTCACCATATTACTTTCTTTCTAGCTTTTTTCTTGCCAGAACTGAGAGAGGCATTCGCCTTTCTAGCTTTTTAGCTTCTTTCTTTGTTGCTAGAGAACTTGTTACGTAATTGTAACTTGTGCTGATTTCAGAAGCTTGAATTAAAAGCAGTTATTTTATTTTGGGCTTTCTTTTTTCCAAATTTTTTGGGGTCATTCATATGGATTGGAATAGCAACATTTTAGTGCCTTCGTGTATAAATTCAATTTCTAGATTTTTAGAGAGCAGTACCATTAGAAAATTAACGTAGTGATGAAGAGATCAATTAATTCAAATAAATTGTCACAAAATTTGTTTATTGCACTTTATAGATTACGAAGATCCGTGTCGATTATTAAATTAACTCTTCGTTTTATTCAGCGTTTATGTAACTCTTCCTTACATACTTGTTCGTTCATTCAACCTTAGTCAACAAAGGATGCAAATAGAGGTTGAACATTTGCATTTATTTGTTTCCTAGATAGCTACACATATGAGGTTCCTTATAGGGAAAAAAATGTTATGCATATTGTATGATATTAACGTGTACTCTTTCTGTCTTAAAAAATACTAATTCGTTTTGATATATTATTTTAGTTTGCCAAAGTAGATTATTTTTCTTTGAGATAATAATTCATTTTGTATATTATTTTACTTCGATAAAGTGGATTATTTTCTTTGTTTTATTTATTTATTTATTTTTTGAGATGGAAGGAATACTTTCTAAGCACTTATCATGATTATTCAATTTAAGACTTTTACATTGTAGTGTTCTCACTTCTATGAGAATTTTTCTATTTTCTCGAAGATATTTTCTTTATTTTTCGTGTAGAACATCCTGATTTTTTAGTCTTATTTAATCATTTCTAGACTGTCGTTGTATCTATCTATATATTAAAGGAGAGTTGATCATTGAACACGTGACGCTCAATTAGGCCTTCAATAGGTTCACTTGACATGCGTCGTTTTATTATTGGCTCATTATTAAACCGTAGAAACACATTAGTAAAGCGTTAATTATAAATTACATATTATGAATTTTTATTCAGATAATTTCCCGTCCTTTAACTCACAAGAAAATACAAAGGTGACATAATTGAATCAAATCTCTTTTGAAATTCAAAGTAACTATTATATATGAAAACTATTTTCACTTTTGGCGGTCATCGTTAAATTAATAAATGCTGTTAAATGATGAGATTTGTGATAAATGTTAATTGATTTGATTAAGCTAGGTTTACCGTCTATTTTGTTGACTCCGGCTAATCACTAAAAACACTAGACTAATCTTTACGTATTATAAATACTAAATAAATCAGAGTCTCACATACCTCAAACCATCACACAAACAATTTATTAGGTTTTTTTTTATTAGTCGGATAGTCCATCATAGGACAACTAAGACTACGGATTTGATTACAAATGCTTCTTGGAATATGGTTGCGCAACTGTTAAATGGTAATGTCTTGCTATTGATCCTGCAAGTTTGTTGATTTATTTAGAAGTTTCGGCTATATTTTCTTGTGCCAATGCTTGTTTGTTCTATATTTTGGCCGTCAATATATTTTTGTTATTGATATGATTTTTACGGTCTATCTTGATAAATTTTAAACAAAAAAGAGAAATGAGGAAAAACAACCAAACAAACAAACAAACGGTTGTCCTTTTCGGCTGAAATATTGAGCTCTCTGTTTGGTTGTGAAATTAACATGTTTGTTCGATTTAAAGAATCGGCACTGTGACTGATTGATTTAATCGATTGATCAATTATGGACGCTCCTGACTAGATGATTTGAGAAAAATTATTTATGTGATTCGGTTTAATTAGTTTAATTTTATGTACTCGCTTCAACTAAAGATTCTAATTATATTAATTCTTTTTGAATTTTAATTTCATGAGTGAGTTTGAATCAATTTGAAGTTCTGAGTAAACATGTATAATAAAATATTTTCTTGGTGAGAATTCTATGGTGAATCTGAATATAAAGGATTAGTTACTCTATTTATCGCATGTTTGTATGCTTTGTGCAGGTTACTTGGGAACATTCCGCAATAAAAGCTCAAGGTTCAGTTTCTTTCCTTTTCTTTTTCTTTTAATTTCTGCCAATCGGTGATTGGAATTTTTTCTAAGATGATACTTGATTGGAATTCCTCCGTCAAAGAACATGTTATCCCGTTAACATTTTTACCTTTGTAATTTAACACGACTTCGCCCCATCAACAACTTTTCTACATTGGTTCGAGTTATCACCGGGCAGAAGAGAACCAAAATATAAAAATGGGGACTTATTTGTAGCGGTCCTCCAAAATCAACCAAGAAACTATCCACCAAAATCCAAGTTGCTTATGAATATATGAAAATCCCTATACAAGAAGCGTCGTTAGTCCGCAAATTCAAGAAGCTTGGTTTCGGTTGACAGAGTCAGCAAGGCAACAACAAAACAGATAGAAGTTGGAAGTCGGCGGTGACAAAGGGGCAGCAAGGACCAAAGCAGCAGCGGCAGCCACAAATTCAAGAAAGAAGCAGCAGCGGCAAACAATAAGCAGCTACGAACAGCAAACAACAACAATCAACAACAAATAGCAGCAATGGCAACAAGCAACAGCAGCCGCGACGAGAAAAAAAAAGCAGCAGCAGGGGAGAGAGTGGACGGAGCAGCGGCAGCGGCGAATCGGCTGAGAAGAAAAAGTTGCATACGTACCCAACCAAGACAGAAACACACTTGATCACAAGAGACGGAAGTAGAGAGAAGGTCAGAGGGGAGAACAACAGTGGCAACAAGAGGAACAACCGGACAGCAAAGAAAAAGAAACCCAGCCGAGGCTTCAGCCGACGAAAAACAACAGCAGCAGTGATGAAAAATGTCAGCAGCGTATAACAACAATAAAGCAAGAAGTGGATGTGATGATGACGCTGGTGATGTTGTGCACCAAGGAAGAAGAAGAAGCAGCGGCTTCCGTGGAATTGAAGACAGAGAAGCAGCAACGGCAAGAAAACAATGACAAGAAAAGAAGGTGACCGTGATGTTCAAGAAGAAAACCCTAAAAATTTGACGGCCCCAGAAAAAGAGGCTCGATAACATGAAAGTGTGAAAACCCTTGACAAGTATTGTATTAATATTACGGATATATATACAATTACAATAATGCACTAACTGTGTTGCTATCCTAAGTTGATTTCCTCATTGGCCCTTGGCCAAATCAGAATTAAACTGATGCTATCCCAATTCGATTTCCTCATCGGCCTTTGTAAACTCAAGCAGGTTGTGTTGGAAACTTTTGTGATTAAAAAGAAAATGCTCATATGTGAATTAAGCCTTAATGTCTTCAATTTATTGTTCTCTTATGAATTCATCTGTATCATTGATTTGCTTAATCTGTTCACTAATTTGTTTTCGCTTATATATATATATATATATATATATGTGTGTGTGTGTGTGTGTGTGTGTATGCGTGTGTTTTCTTTGGAATAAAAAAATCCATTCACCAGTATAGTATTTTCGTCACCACTCAAGGAAAAGTATTTTTATGGCCTTGGTAGGGTTGAGAATTGCTCTAAATACATAGTGTGCCTCCCCAATTTTTGTTTGCCATTTGTGGTCTTTCAAAACTACGTTAGCCCATTAAAACGATCTTAAATCATATATTGCTCTGACGGTAGTTTAGTTCACCAAGTCATTGTCATTTTAGTCATTAAAGATCTCACTTTTTTTTTAAATACTTAGTGTCTTTTGTACTCTTGACAGTAGCAGCTATTTTGGTAGGATTTGTTTGCTTCCCTTTTTGATGCGGAGATAGTTTTTTGTTGTACTTTGCTTAAAATAAGGATGTAAAAAGTAGAAATTCACTTTTGTGCGCTGAAGGTTTCGATATGCTTTCCGGCCCTTTTCGAGGCCTTACATTAATTGTAATATATGATCAATCTCCTTGCAACTCATATGACAACTTACAGACCCTTACTAATATTAAAGAGACTTCATTTGCATTGTGTGAAGTGGTGGCAGTAAGGCAATGACAACTTCTTCTTTAGTAGTCGGCCGATGAAAAGGTAGTCTATAGGAGAAGCAACAACAAAAGTCTAGAGACCTATTGATTCAGTAGTTTCTTAAGTATGGGATGGCCTAATTTCTTTTAATTTTTGCTTTTTTTGGCATTTTTATGCTTCCTAAAATCATTATTTTGTTTGATCATGGATTGGTGTTTTATCAAAAATGATGAAAATTACGCTAAACTTTTTTTGAATGATTATCGTGTCCTGGAAAATGTATTAGGGCTCAAGTAATTCATAAAGATGATCTCCACTAAATTTCATTTGTCGTAACGCAAATGGCTACAAAAACATGTTTGTATAATTTGTTTCAGTTATTAAATATGTTTAATTGTACTTCAATAAGTGGGGTCACTTAGAAATTATTTTAGAACAAATATAAAATGTATGATGTTTTATGACAAATAAATATATTATTTGTTTCAATTATTAGATATGTTTTACAGTATTTCAGTAAACGGGTCACTTAGTAAGGTTTTATTACAAATATAAAAATAAATACCTTTTAATACAAATATAAGATGCATGATTTTTATGGTTTCATAAAATGCATGTATGATTTATTTATATTACTAGATGCTTAATAGTACTTCAATAAAAGGGGTCAGTTGGGAAGGGTTTATTATAGGATGATTTGGAAAGGTTTAAGTAAACAATAAATAATTTTGAACAATAGTAGTAGGTCCCCCTCCCCCAGCCTCACACATGTAATGGCCTAGGTGCTTGTAAGAATTGTATCAAAAAAATAATAACAATAATTTTAAACACTAGTATAAAATATATGATTTTTATAGCTGCATATAATGTATGTATGATCTATTTTAATTACTAAGTGGGTGTTTGGATAACCATCGAGAAAAAAAAAATTTAATTCATCTATCAAACACGAATATCGATACAAAATAAATACGACCCATAATATTTTAACTCATATTTTAAAATTTATCTTAAACAAAATTTTTACACAATTTTTAGTCACCATTATCGGACCTCCTCCACCACCACCACCGAGCTGCCACCTTCTACCGCCGGCCGTCGCCGCAGCGTCGCCGACAGATTGTCGGCCGACAGGGGCTAGAGGTTGTCCGGCAGTGGTGAAGGTAGTTCAAAAATATTATATTTTCACTCAATCCACTTTTTAAATCTCCTCCCAAACTTAAAACAAAAATAAAAATAAAAATAAAAAGTAGTCTAAACAAACCCAAAGTTTAATCAATAGACGAGGTCAGTGAAGGATTTATTACAAGACCAAAGATCTTTTACACCACAATCATATGCCACTTCGTACATCATTTATAAAGATTTTGACACGTGACTTCGACGGGTTCATCCAATGGTAGGTTTGGGTGTTAGTATTTTTTTTTTTTCGAGAAATCAACACTGCGTGCTTTATGAATGTGCCAAAGTATGCACCAAGCAGATATGCTTACTAGTACTTCAGTTAACGGGGTCAGTGTGGAAGAGTTTATTAAAAAGATGAATTAAAACGGGATGATTTTGAAGGGTCTAATTAAAAATAAATAATTTTTAACAAATTTATAAATCTATAATTTTTATGGTTTCTTAAAGTGTATATATGATTTGTTTCAATTACTAGATGCTTAATAGTATTTCAATAAAAAGGATCACTTGGGAAGATTTTGTTACAGGATGAATTGGAACATGATGATTTGGAAATTTCTAACTAACAATAATTAATTTTCAACACAAATATAAAACATAATTTTTTTTATAAATATATATATATAAGATGCGTGTATGATATTTCAATTACTAAATATTCTCAATAGTAGTTCAATAAACGGGCCATTTCGGAAGGGTATATTACAAGACCAAAGATCTTATGCATCATAATCCTTTACGACTTCCTACATCATTTATAAAGATTTTGACACGCAGCTCAACAGGTTCATCCATGGGTGAGTTAGGGTGTTAGTAAAACTTTTAAAGAATGAAAGTAATAATTAAATTTCAAAATGTAAAAATAATATATGGTCAATAGTGCTTCAATAGACCAGGTCACTTGCGGAAGGTCTAATTAAAACTAAATAACACAATTATCAAATGCATGATTTTTTATGGCTATATAAAATACATGTATTATTTGTTTCAATTACTAAATATGCGTTATAGTATTTCAACAAACGTGATCAATTGGGAAGAGTTTTTTACGAGATGAATTAGGACATGATCATTTTGAAAGGTCACATTAAAAAAATAATGTTTAACACAAATATAAAATGTGTGATTCTTTATGTATATATAAAATGCATGTATTATTTTGTTACAATTACAAGATATGCTTAATAATACTTCTATAACGTGGTCACTTGGGAATGATTTATTACAAGATAAATTGAAACTGGGTTATTTGGAAAATTTCAACAAAAAATATATAATTTTTAACAAGAATAAAAAAATGTATGATTTTTATAGATATACTATTATTTGTTTCAATTACTGGATACGCTCAATAGTACTTCAATAAGCATGGTCACTTGGGAAGGGTTTATTACAAGATGATTTGGAAAGATCCAACTAAAAGAATAATTTTTTACACAAATACAAAATATATGATTTTTATGGCTATATAAAATAAGTGTATGATTTTGTTTTAATTGTTTAATAATATTTCAAGATATGTGATCAGTTGGGAAGGGTATATTACAAAGCAAAAAATCTCCTGCACCATAATCCTATACCACTTTCTACATCATTTATCAAGATTTTGATACCGGGGCCCAACGGGTTCATCCAATGGCGAGTTAGGGTGTTAGTAAAATTTTTAAAGGAGGGTAGAGTTAATTAAGTAAAAAAAATGTAAAAATATTATATGGTGGATTAGGAAGTGTTGTAGGAAATCCTTAGTCTTTTTATAAGATGGATGGGAATGAGATTATTTGGCAATGTCTAATGAAAAATAAATAGTTTTAACACCAATATAAAATTTATTATTTCTATGACATATAAAACGTATGTATGATTTGTTTCAGATACTAGATGCTTAATTCGATTTTAATAAAAAAGAGTTACTTGTGAAGGATCTCTTACAAGATGAATTGAAACGGGATGATTTAGAAAGGTCTAACTAAAACTATAAATTTTAATAGAAATACTAAATACATGATTTTTATGGCTATATTAAATGCATGTAAAAATTTGTTTCAATTACTCAATAATATTTCAAAAAACTAGATCGGTTAGGAAGGGTTTACCACAAGGCAAAAAATCTCCTATACTATAATCCTACAACATATCCTACATCATTTATCAAGATTTTGAAACCAGTCCCAACGGGTTCATCCAAAAGTAGGTTAGAATGTTAGTAAAATTTTTTAAAAAAGGAAAGAGATAATTAAGTAGAAAAATGTAAAAATATTATATGGTAGATTAGGAGTTTTGTAGGAAATCCTTTGTCTTTTTATAAGATGAATGAGAATGAGATCATTTGGAAAGACCTAATTAAAAATAAATAATTTTAACACAAATATAAAATTTATTATGTTCTATGACATATAAAATGCATGGATGATTTGTTTCAATTACTTGAAGCTTAATTCTACTTCAATAAAAAAAAGTTACTTGTGGAGGATCTATTACAAGATGAATTGGAACGGGATGATTTGAAAAGTTCTAATGAAAAAAATATTTTAACACAAATGCAAAATATATGATTTTTATGGCTTATAAAATGTGTGCAAGAATTATTTTTAATTATTCAATAATATTTCAAGAAACAGGATCAATTGGGAAGTGTTTATTACAAAGCAAAAAATCTCCTACATTATAATCCTACTCTACTTCCTGCATCATCTACCAAGATTTTGATACCGGGCCCCGACGGGTTCATCAAAGGGTGAGTTAGGATGTTAGTAAAATTTTTAAAGAAGGAAAGAGATGATTAAATAGAAAAATACAAAAATATTACATGGTCAATAGTAATTCAATAAACGGGATTAGTTGAGAAGGGTTTATTACAAGATGACTTGGAACGAGATTAATTGAAAAGGTTTAATTAAAAATAAATAACCTTTAACACGAATAACATATATATAATTTTTATGGCTATATAAAATACATGTATTATTTGTTTCAATTACTAGATATGCTCAATAGCACTTTAATAAACGGGGTTACTTCGAAAAAGTTTGTTACACACTGAATTAAACAAGATACTTTTGGGAAGAGTTTATTACAAGATAAATTAAAACGGGATCTTTTTTGAAAATCCAACTAAGAAAAAAATAATTTTTAACACAAATAGAAAATATATGATTTTTTATGGTTATATATAATATGTGTATTATTTGTTTCAATTACTTAATATTCTCAATAGTAGTTCAATCAACGGTGTCAGTTGGGAATAATTTTTTACAACGCAAAATATCTCATACACCATAATTCTACATCACTTTTTTCATAATTTATCAAGATTTTGACACGTAACCCTAACGGACTCATTCAAGGGAGGTTATGGTGTTTGTAAAAGTTTTAAAGAAATAAATTAATAATGAAATAGCAAAAATGTAAAAATATTATATGGTAGTTTAGAAAGTGTTGTAGAATTATGGTATAGGAAATCTTTAGCATTATTATAAGACGAATTGGAACGGGATCATTTGAAAATTTCTAATTAAAAATAAATATTTTTAACACACATATAAAATGTATGATTTTTTATGGCTGTAAAAAGTGCATGTATGATTTGTTCAATTACTAGATATATTCAATAGTACTTTCATAAACAGGATCACTCGGAAAAGATTTATTATTTATTACAAGTTGAATTAGAACGAGATCATTTGTTAAGGTCTAGCAAAAAATAAATAAGTTTTAACAAAAATTTAATTTTTAACACAATTATAAGTGATGGAATCTTTCAAGTTTTTATAAGCAAATCACAAATTTTTCATTGGTGATTATGATTTTTTTTTATTTTTTTCTCAAATCTTACATATATATATTATTGGAAAATGATTTGAAGACACGTGTCACTTAATTCAGCCACTAATAAACTTAAAGTAATTTGTGATCAATTTATTAATAACAAAACCTTTTGGGATTAAACTATTGAACGAATTAAAATTCATATCCATGCATATTCTGAATATGATTGATGTAAAATTTAATGTAAATTCATATAATTAAAAATTAAACAGAATAATATCTATACCCCGTTTGCAACACACGGGCCAGTACTAGTTAAATGTAAAACATAAAAAAAAAAAAAAAAAGTAAGTATAAAAGATATTTGCCAGCAAATTGTAGATATGGAAATGTTCTATTACAATGAAACTACAAAATTTTGTTGACTCCCATTCCATAAATTAGATAACGACATTATCCAGCAAGCTAGATAGAAATGGACTTTCAGTCAACAACAAAACACTTACACAAAGAGCAATCTTTCTCCATGAAACAGAGGAAGATAACCTTTCATCATCTAATTCACAATTATCATCGCCTCAATCACCTTCAATCATTACAATCCTCAAACATAAAGCAAAAATCTGAATCCCAACTCTCCGTTTCAACTCCGGCCAAAGCCATAAGAGCCCCCCGTTTCAATTCCGGCCAAACCCCTCTGTTCTCTGCCTCCCTCAATACCTTTTCCATAATTAGATAATATAATCAGATGGATTCAATCATCGATAAGGAGAGGCAGGAGAAGGAGAATTCAGAAGAGGATAAGGCCACAAGAAGAAAAAGGAAGTTTACATGTTTGATGATCTTTTTCATTGCTCTGTTTTTCGTTATAATCGTTTCAGTCATCTCAGTTTTTGTAGCCATCAAGAAAGATTTAGATGCCGAATCACTTTCAGCTTCACACCCAAAGGAGCACATCAGAACCATCTGTGAACTAACCACGTTTCCCAATTCATGTTTCAAACCCATATCGAAACTCCAATCGAATTACTTGACCAAATCCAGAAAAACAAACCCGACTGCCATTTTCATGTTCTTCCATCAGGCTGCTTTTGATCAGCTTAACATCGCCATTTCACGGAGTGGATATGAATACTCAAATATTCTAACTCTTGAAGAAGACTCAGCGGTCGAGTCAGCAAGTTTGAAACTTTGTAATATTTTGATTTGGGATTCATTGACACAAGTAAACATGTCTATGGCGTTGTTGGAAGCTGATTACTCTGTAAATGAAATGTTCAGATTAAGGAAGATAAAAGTTGATTTGGAAAGATTGATTGTGAATGCTACGGATAATATGAACGCCTGTTCGAGATTGGAGTATGTTTCTGAAGAATTAAGGATGAAGATATCTGATTCAGTGGAGTATTTGAATAATTGCGAAGAGATTCTCAGGAAGATGGACAGAGTTATTGAGATGTTCAACCCACCTCTGTTTCCGGGTGTTTTTGTTTTCGGTTATGAAAGTGTGAGTATGTTGATCGTGTTTTATGGCTCCCCATATCTGTTCTTGCTTTTTCTTCTTTATAAATTAATTAGAATGCTGAAATGATGTTGAAGAACACTGTCCTTCATGATGGAGTAGTTTTTTTGCTTTTATCTTTTTTCGTGATTTTCGATTTCCAGAAAATTTTTATCTATTTAATTTTTTTTTTTTTTTGGAGATGAAAGTTGGTTTTCATTTCATTAATTGTTGTTGATTAAGTATGATCTCAGATTTCCTCAAGAGTTCTATACAACACGAATATCTACTAGTTACAACTATACATCTATAGAAAAAGAATAAATATTCACTATTCATTTGAATTGGGGGAGATTTTATCAAATATGTTCTTTGTTAGTATTTTTCATTTTAGAAATTTTGGCAAGAGTGATTCATGTAGAATGAAATACTATGAATCACCTATGCTTTAAATATATATATATATATATATATATTGTGAAAAATAACACGACTTCTCACTCCTAAATGTGATAAATCGCAGTAACTACCACTCTCTAATAATTCTTCCTTTAAAAGAGCTTGATTCTATGTTTCTGGATTCTATGTTTATTGATCAATCGAAAATATTATAGTTCCTCAACCTTGAAGAACATGACCCACAAAAAAAAAAAAAAAGAAAATGAATTTGTGCCTGGAAATGAGGTTTTTCTTTTGGGAAATGATTGATACTCTCTCGTCCTAAATTAAATATATAATTTTTTCTATCTCCAATTATTCGTAGTAAATGTTTAATTCAACCGCCATAGATTAAAAAATTAATGTCGGTGAAAGAATAATTCAACGACTACTCTACTTATCGTATTAATCAGTATCGGACACTTAACTAGAAAAATGGACATCACTTTCAATCTTTAAAGTTTAAAAGTGTATTTGATCAATAATATCAATTCATAGCTGAAAAGTTTTCCACATTGACCTTAAAGGTCTTCGCGGTGCATTGACCGCAAAGACTTCTAATAACAACAAATTTGGGCCATTTATTATTATTTTCTGCCTAATCTCACCCTCGCGACAAAAGAAAAAAGAAAAGAAGAAGCGGAAGAAGAAAAGAAAAGAAAAGAAAAAATTGCATGCTTTTAAGTTTTAACTTTTAGATAGCAAATTAGACATCACATCCTTTTCATAATTATTTAACTTAGTTGAGTTAATAAAAGGATGTAACAACAAGATCCACATAGTCCGAATCTCAATGGAAAAAATCACCAAAAAAAAGTGAAAATAAAATAACTAAATGCCATATTTCCTTTATTTTATTATTTTAAAACTGCACTTGAAATATTTTTTTGTTTTTGGTTACAATCACTTGAAATAAAATAACTAATCTTTTTTTTTTTACTACACTTGAAGAGACAAAAATATCACGACAAAAATTTGAATTATGTGTCCATATCATGGTGCTTATTATGAAAATATATACTCTTCTTCTATTTAAAAATATATAACAAACAAAATAATTATTTTGAGACGATGAAACATGTAGTTTACAACTAGAAGTGATGAAGATCAATGGACCTTATCTGTCTACTGCATATTTCTTATTTCCCACTTTTTTCACTCCACTTTTTCCAGTTTATTAAACTCAATCAATGATATAAGCTAAATTTGAGGTTTCGATGGTGGGACTCGTCAACACCACCATATATTATTGCAAAAACTAGCGAAGAAGTGTAATCTTTTTGAATAAAACAAAAGAAGGCAGCCCCTAACTTTACTTTGATAATCTAATTAATTTCTACATACCCTTACACGTTTAATCCATTTGGCGACATTTTTGAGATAGGTCTGATCACTATCATACATACACAAAAAAAACAAACAAAAAGAACCGAAAACCAAAACTATGCTTAATTAAGACACATTTACATAGATTTTATCAAATGGCACGCCTTAAATTAGCTTAATGCTCAAAGTAAGTAGCCTCAAAATGAGAAAAAATTCTCCTCTTTTCAATCTCTAAATAGCTCAGCAACTAAATGGAAGCCATGATCAAAGGAGATAGGCAGATCAAGAACTTGGAAGGAGATGATAATAAGGCTGCGAGGAGAAGGAATAGTTTTACCTATTTGATCATCTTTTTCATCGTTCTCTTCACTATTCTAATAGTTTCCATCATCTCAATTTTTGTATTCATCACGAAAGATATTAAAACTGTATCATACTCATCAGCTTCACAGCCAGATAATCAACAAATCAGAACCAGAACCATTTCCAAGTTCTTTCTCCTTCTCCAGGCTGCTTTCAAGGAGCTCGACGATGTCATTTCATCAAAAGAAATGTCACTCTCCACTGTTAAATACTCGAAGAACCCGAAAGGTCTAAAGTTAGTTCTTTTGCAAGAATGTGACGGTTTGATTCGGGAGTCGATGAGACTGGTAAACTTATCATTAGAAATAGTCCGCGGAGCTGATCGTCATCATCGTCGCGGGGATGAAATATTTAGAGTAACCAAAACGAGAGATGATTTGAAGGAATTGATGGCGAATGCTACGGAAAATATGCGTCGGTGTTTGAATCCATTGATGGAGGATGTTGGTCTTCAAGGGTTGAGGATGAAGATGTTGAAGGCAACCAAGTATTTGAAGAGTTGTTTAGAGATCCTCGCAATGATGGACAGAAGAAGCAATGGCAAGCTGAGTCAAACTCATCTTTTTCAGGGTTTTGGTCGTTTTGATTATGAGGGTATATTTAAGGTTCTCTTGTATGGCTCACCATATTACTTCTTTCTTCTTCTTCTTTATTGGTTAATCAAATTGTTGAGATAATGATGTTGAGAACTTTTTATAGTTCTCCTGATTTCATGAGTTTGAAATAAAAGAGTGATTTAAGTTCGGCTCAATCATATATATATTGAGGGGGTCAGCAACATTATTGGGTCTTTATGATCACCGTTGATTTGAAAGTTAGACCGTTTCATTCATGGCGATCATAAATGTTAATTTTTAATCTCTCATTTTATGGCGATCAGATTAAAAAATTTATATTTCTTGCGTCGTGTTATTCCCTCCGTCATCAATCCTCTTTTTTACTATATTTTTTAGTCCAACAAAAGCAATTGGGGTTTTTTTTTTTTTTGGAAGGAGAGAAAATATTTCCTTAGAAAATAAATATTATGCATAATGTATGATACGTAATTTTGAATTTGTAGAACTATTTACAACCCCCAAAAAAAAATTGTAGTATACTTTTATCATATTAGTCAGTTTATGAGCTTTATTTTCATTACGGAAGACTTCCTGCCTTTTTTTTTCTTCTGGTTGAAAAAAATATTCATTAACCGAGAATTCACAGACCAGATGCTTTCATTTTGCACTAACAAACTAATAATACAAAGTACTTTACAGACTTAATTAGTTCCTACCTTAATTTCCAAGGAAAAGGTGTGTATAATCATTTATACAAGGAGTTTTTTCAAAACCTTTTATTTACTTTCCACTATAAGAAAAGGAAAAAAATGATATTGCTTACCCCAGAAAAAGAAAAGGAATTCAGAAATTTCTGTGTAATTTAATCATTTCGTGCTTGGAAAGTTTCAAAATGTTGACCCTGAATGGGGGTGTGTGGACCGTCATTGTTAATAGATGGACCAGGACCAACTTTTAATGTGTTGTCCTAGAAAAAAAATATGCAAGAATTTTCTTTCTCTGTTATGGAAAAATCATATTAAATTTCGAAATTTGTATTTCCTTCTTGAGACTGATGAAATATAGAAAAAAAAAGAAAAAAAGAAAAAGCAATGTTAGAATTCATATTAATAAGGTAAATGGTTTCGCATTTGTACCAAGTGCATAATACACTAAAAAAAACAGCCACTCCAAAGTTGGATGTTCTGTTGCAAAGAAAACTACATCATTTCAGTCTACAAAATGGATTTGTTTACTTCCCATTCCATAAATTATAGTTCACAACATTAGCCATCAAGCTAGACTAGAAATGGACTCAGCCAACACCAAACTCTTGGCAGAGCAATCTTCCTCAAGAAAACAGAGGAAGATAACCTTTATCATATCTTTGATCATCTTATTCACAATTATCATCTCCTCAATCGTTTCAGTCCTCTTAATCCTCAAACACAAAGCAGAATCTGAATCCCTACTTGCGCTCGCAACTCCGGCCGAAGCGATCAGAGCCGTCTGTTCTCTCATTCATGCCCCACCATCATGCTCAACATCAATATTATGGGGCTTTCAGAGCATCAATTATAATACTAGTAATTCACCATCAAACAATATTAGTCCATCTCAAATATTTGCTCTTTCACTTCTTGTTACTTACAAGGAGCTCGCAAACCTCAATTCAGATTTTCACAAGGTCATTCCTAAGGCCAAAGTTTCTTCAAGAAATATTGTATCATTAAGAAGATGCCAGAATTTGACCAGAGATTCATTGAGGCTGATCAACCAATCCATGATCTCAGTTGGGATTTCCCCGAAAGACGAAATCTTTAAGGATTTGGAAAGGGTTGGTAATCTAAAGAATTGGATCAAAACTGCTGATGAAAATTTGAAGGAGTGCTTGGATGAGCTTAAACTTGATCAGGAAAGATTGATTTTTGGGACAAACTTTTATTTGGCAAGAATGAAGCGTGGGGTGTTAGTGTCCAGGCAATATGTGATAACAAGCTCTATGATTCTGGAAGAGAAGGATGTCATTCTCGACATGTTCTACAATCCTATTCACATTCATACAGTTTTGTTTAACATAATGTTGAGTACGAGTGGATTTGATTTTAGTCTAGTGTTCTTTCCCTCTCAATATTTGGTGTTGCTGTTTTTGCTTTGCTTGTTTTTCCGGTTGTATTAGTGTTTCGGAATGGAAATTTCCGGCTTTTTCTCATTTCTACTGCAATTTTTTACTTTCTTTATAGAAATCTTCTTGGTGTTGCCTACTTGTCTGAAAAGTAAATTGATGAACAGAATCTAAGGACAAAATGCAACTGGTGTATAAAGTTTTGTAGTTACATTTCTATGTAAACAGATGTTGTACTGGGCTAATGAACTGGTTTTCGCCTTTCACAGTGATATGGTCATATGCTCGGATGGACACATCAAATTAGCTATAACTACTAACTATTTACCTACAGAAGTCGGATCCTGAAGTAGAAAATTCATTGAATTATGATCCCCACTTAATTTGTCAAGCAAAAAAACACGTAATACAAAACATGAGAAAGTTTAACATTAGTCACCAAAGTTCTTCAGTCAGATTTGAATTATTAACTACGACTAGTGAGTAGTGATACAGTCTAGCAATTCAATAAATATATCTAGATTCAAAATTTAGTAGATCTTTCTCGTTATTAGTCTATCCGTCCCATATAAATAGTCCAATTTAATAAAAAAAATTTGTTCTAAAAAAATAGTTCAGTTTCACAAAAATCAAAATTAATGAATTGAAATGACTTAAATATCTAAAAGAGTAGTGATAAGGAAAACAAGGGAGTTTTTTACCTAAAAAATTTTCTTTAAAAAAAGGTAGACTAAATTATTTTTTTTGAAATTTCTGTGGACAAATCTATATCCTTCGGATTTCCAAAATCCGAATCCGGGGTAAACTCGGATTTTGGAAATCCGAATTTAATAGAAAACGGATTTTGAAAATCCGAATTCATTTTAATTAAAACTAAAACTAAGTAAATTTTTCATTTGTCATAATTAATCACAATTCGGATTTCTGAAATCCGACTTTATGAGTAAAATATTAATTTTTGAGGAAAATTTTTTTGTACAAGTGTTGGTAATTTTTTGGAAACGAATCGGATTTCCGAAATCCGAATCTTCCATGTTTCCCTGATAAACTAGGATTCTAGAAATCCGAACCTAAACCCTAAACCCTAAATCCGAGTATATGTTACACTCGGATTTTGGTAATCCGAGTATATGTTGCACACGGATTTTGGTAATCCGTATAAAGGTTACACTCGGAGTTTGGTAATCCGAGTATAAGTAACACTCGGATTTGGAAAATCCGAAGTTAAACCCTAAACCCTAAACCCTATGGCCTTATTTTGAAAATCTAATTTTTTGTTTGACTCAGATTCTGAAAATTCGACTATTTGCTTAAAAGGTACATAACAGTAGTACAAATAGATTATATTGAATTAATGATAATATTTAATAACTAACAGATTTAACAATAATAAATAACAGTAATATCACTAATGTATAATGAGTATTAGTATTAATGTACTACATAATACTAGAACGTACAAATAGTACATAACACTAATACAGATGAATTATACTGAATTAATGATAATATCTAATAACTAACAGATTTAGCATTAATAAGTAACACTAGTACTAGTAATATATAATTAGTATTAATATTAATGTACTACATAAAATAATATCAGTACGTACAAATAGTACATAACACTAATACAAATAAATTATACTAGATTAATGATAATATCTAATAATTAATAGATGTAACAGTAATAAGTAACACTAGTACCAGTAATGTATAATGGGTAATAGTATTAACGTACTACATAATACTAGTACGTACAAATAGTACATAACACTAATACAAATGAATTATACTGAATTTATGATAATATCTAATAACTAATAGATTTAACAATAATAAGTAAAATTAGTACCAGTAATGTATAATGGATAATAGTATTAATGTATTACATAATATTAGTACGTACGAATAGTACATAATACTAATACAGATAAATTATACTAAATTAATGATAATATCTAATAATTAATAGATGTAACAGTAATAAGTAACATTAGTACCAGTAATGTATAATGGGTAATAGTATTAATGTACTACATAATACTAGTACGTACAAATAGTACATAACACTAACACAGATAAATTATACAAAATTAATGATAATATCTAATAACTAATAGATGTAACAGTAATAAGTAACACTAGTACCGGTAATGTATAATGGGTAATAGTATTAATGTACTACATAATACTAGTACGTACAAATAGTACATAACACTAGTACAGATAAATTATACTGTTTTTGTGATAACATATAATGACTAACAGATTTAACAGTATAAATAACAATAGTACCAATAATATATAATGGGTATTAGTATTAATGTACTACATAATACTAGTACGTACAAATAGTACATAACAACAGTACAGATAAATTATACTAAATTAATGATAATATATAATGACTAACAGATTTAACAGTAATAAATAACAATAGTACCAATAATGTATAATGAGTAATAATATTAATGTACTACATAATACTAGTACGTACAAATAGTACATAACACTAATATTCTGAAAAATTTACATTTGTCCACATTTATTTTAATTAATTTTTTAAGGAAAAGACCCGAAAACAAGGTCCACTTTCTTTAATTTTTATTTTTTTTAGTTTTCTTCTATTTTTTCAAATGATTATATCTTTTAATACATGAATAATTAAAAAATGTGTTATATATCAAATTAATCTACGTAAGGAGATCTTTCCATCAAGATCCAATATCAATATTTTTTGAGATAAAAATTTTGATCAAATTTAAGTTGTAAAATAAATGCATGTGTAGTTCACTTTTATAGAAATAACTAGGAGGGAATTAGTGAAAGTTAGGGACATAAAATGAATTGTACATTTGGTGTGTTGACCAAATTAAAAAAGTTATATATTTTCAAACTGGACTATTTTTCTGGGATGGAGGGAATATGTTTTTGCATTTCATGTGATTATTAATCCCTTTTACCCTATTAAAGCAGAAGACATGAAGCTTATGTGGCAGTTATGTATGTATCTGTTTTGGCTCCAATGCACCATATTTTAGATTTCAGGAGTTTTTTTTGCCACGTGTAAGTCTCTTTTAATTAGAAGCTATATAATTTTTTTTTTTAAAAAAACACATGTTTTGCTATAAATAAGGATCAGTTACATTTCAAATGAATGGATATATTAATTCAAATTCAAATGTCCAATCGTATAGTTTTGCAGGCTTAATATAAACAAAAAAATAAAAAAACTAATTATTTATTATTTCCTTATAACCTCATATTTATAGGTATATTTTTTTAAACTCCAAATCATAGCATAAATGATATATACGCCAAATTAATTCCTTAAAAAATAGTAATTCAATTAGATTTTAATAAAATAGTAATTTAGAAGGGGTGACCGGGCCAAACATCTGCCTGGGCCAAACATCTAGTTTATGTTATAAACGAACTTGTTGTCTTTAGAACTTTTCTAAAAGAATAATCATTTTACGAATCTTTTTTTTACTGGTCTGAAGTTTGAAACAAAAAGAATTATTAACTACCCGAACTATTAATTTATGAAATCATCATTTAAAGAAATTTTACTGTATCTCTTATGAATAGATTTTGTTTTTTGTTTTGATGAACGGTTAGTATTGTTGGAAATATTATTTCTTCCGTCCTTAGAGAGTTTGAGATAAGTTGTTACTCTAGTTAGTATGCTAAATTTTTATTTTTTTTTTTCAAAAACAAGTGATGATTTTCTTGAGAAAATTAATCGTGTAACGGACCTAATGTTTGATGAATTACTTTTGAATGACTGTTTTGTCGAATAAGTGTTAAATCTTTAGGAGGTAGTTTTCAATTAACTCTTTCTCGTTTGAGAAGTATCCTCTTTTTTATTTGATTTTGTAATAATTATTTTCAAATTAAAATTTCGTATTCATGAAGCAAAAATGATACCAAAGACTGCTTTGAAGATCAGGATCTAATTGATGAGAGGGAAAAGAAAAAAAAATAATAAACAAAAAAGATAATAATTTGGGCAAAGTTTATCACAAATAAAAAAATTGGCTGACCAAAGAAGAAGAAGATAGGGAAATTGATCTGCCAGCCAACTTGCACATGACCTCAGAGTTCAAATCTATAATACTCTTTAGCGTTTACTCTTCTTCTTCTTCTGCAATTACCAAAACCCACCATTGATTTCAGTCCAAAAATCAATCAAAATCAGCCATGGACGACTTTCAAACCACCAGCAAACTCAATCTCATCCAACACCACCAATCTTCTTCATCGACAATCAAGAAAAACCAAATCCTCATCAGAGTATTCTTTTGTTTAATCATTTTATTAGCCCTTTTCACCGGCGCAATCATCATAAATCTAGTTTACAAATACAACATTTCCCAGCAGAAACTCCGAACCGACCAACACCGGGAGTTGGTCCGGGTCTTCTGCTACATGACCCGGCACCCGGATTCCTGCCTCCCGGCGGTTTCCATGTACGCGACTCCGTACATTCAGACCAGCCCAGATGATGTTTTCAATGCTTCTCTCCAGGTAGCCATTAAGGAACTACATAGCCTAACTTCATTGTCGAGGGCGCTGATTCTGAAGTCTGGCGAAGAAGTCGACACCGAGTCAATCCGAAACGGGTCGGCTCTGTTTTCGTGTTCGAGCTTGATCGACGACTCGCTGAACCAGCTCAACAAATCCCTAACGGTTTCGGCCGGGTTTTCCGTGTTCGGTACCGGGTTGAACCCGGACGAGGAAACGGCGGTGCAGGATAAGATCAAGGGGATGAAGCCGTGGATCAACGACGCTTGGCGTGATCTGTGGAGTTGTTTTGGGATCTTGGAGAAGGAGCAATCGACGGCTGGGATTGAATTGAGGAATGGGATGCAGAATCCGATTATGTATGTTGGGAATATTATTGATTTTCTGGAGAATAGGGATCGGATTCTGGGTGAAATCCGGTTTCAAGAACTGATGGCGGATCATTGCGACGGGTTTGAGTACTTGTCCACACTTGTTTTGTACGCTCCACAGTATTTTGTGTTGATTTTTTTGCTTTGTTTGTTTTTCAGGATGTATTGAATTTTTCTTTTTCTTTTTTTTTTTTTGCCCTACTGTTTTGTAAATTCATAGATATGGAATTTGTTCGGACAAAATGAAATACTAAACACACTTTTTTTGGCCTTTCCTTCTTCCTTTTTTGGGTACAATATAAAAGAGATGGATTATATGCATTTAAAAAGAGCAATAAACAATCACTCTCGATGGACATAAAGTTGCACCTTGATATGCGACGGATGGAGCAGCATACTTTTTGGTCTTTCTGGATAGAGGTGAATGAAAAGTACGCATCATTTATGTGCTTGAAGTTTGAACTATCTGAATTTTAAAATGTCAAATTGTAGAACTTTTTATGATTCAAAAAGCAGCAGGTTGATTATAATAGCTCTATTCGTAGTTAGTTTTCATATTTACACTTTTTAGTACAAATTTCAATAGCTCTAGAGATAGTTAGTTTTCGGATTTATATTGTTTTTAGTGCAAATTTCAAAGTGTAGTACTATGTACTATTTTTTAGAACATAGAAAATATTTTCTTTGTTTAAAATGATTATCTTGTTTGTATTTTTACTTTTGTTACAATTTTTACTAAAAATGAAAATTCACGGATGGAATATTTGTTTTCTTTATGAATATAGCTCAAATTTTGGAAAGAGAGGTCATTTTTTTGGTTTTGTGCTCTCAATGAAAGAATCAAGGTTAGGATAATGCAGCCTGCAAGACTTTAAGCACTACTAGTTGCATTATTTAAACCCATGACTTAACTTCACGAGGTGGTTTTTGCCCGTGGATTGCGAAATGTGGATAAATAATCGGTTTGCTCTTGATCTCTTGTTGTTTGACAAAGACTTGGGGTGATTTGTAACCAATATTTATACGAAGCAGTTGGACTTTTTAAACCACAGTTTTAACAACGGAGCTCGATACGATTCTCCTCGAGTAAAACTTTAATAGAAAATGAGCATCAAACTCAAAAGTATACCAATTTTTTATACTGGAATTTTCCAGTATAAAGCAGAATGTTAACATTATTTTTCCTTAATTATCACTTGCACTAAATTTTCAGAAAAAAAAAAAACTTGCACTACAATGCAAATAACATTATTTTCATAATTTTTATACCATGCTAATTAGTAGTGAAGACTGTGAAGTAGTATATAAAACGTACCAAGGAAGGTAGAGTCACTACAACCATTTTCCCAATGGAACTCTTATTCATTACGGACATAAAACATTCCACGTAAAAGAAGTTTTAAAATTATTGTCCAGTTTTTATTTTTAGTTTTAACATAATTACCTCCTCTCTTTTAAGCTCTGGTTGAATTAAAATGAAAATCTAAACTAGATAATAATTTCGAGATGGAAGAATCCTTAACTTCCTTAAAATTGAAACTTTGGGTTGATTTTTACTCGAATTATTTTCCCTTAATAAATGAAGTTCATGAGAGGTATTATTTGGGGAAAAAGGAAAAAGAAAATCAAAAAATGACCAATTCCTGAGTTTGACAAACAAGGCCAAAAAAAACGTTTTAATACCAAACCCAACAGCCAAAACCTCTTCTAATTTCATTCAAACCCAAAATTTCCAATTCCGTTCGAACATTCCTTCTCTCAAGCAATTTCAACTTCTGTTCATTTCCCATTCTCCTTTTCAATCAAACTCTTCTATGGAATCCATCAATTTCATAAAAGGCTATGGCAAAGTGAGCAATCCGTCGGAGTTCCAGCAGCAACCTCCATCAAAGCGACGTCGTACCATCGTAGCCGCTTCCATCCTCATCAGCTTAACCTTCATAATCGCGGCGTTGATCGGAACATTAATCCACCACTCCGTCACCGAAGAAGCGGCGGAAGAACCAGAGCACCGCCTCCAATCCGATCCCACCGACTCGCTCAAAATCGTCTGCGCTGTCACCGAGCACCTCGATTCCTGCATCAATTCAATCTCCTCCCTCAACGACCCGCCCAAATCCGACCCGGTCCACTTCTTCAACCTCTCCCTCCAGGTAACCCTCCGGGAGCTCACCAACCTCTCTTCCCTGCCGAAGACTCTGATCTCGAAGTCCAACGACGCCAGGGGCGACGGCGCGTTGAAGGACTGCGCCGCCCTGTTTGACGACGCGCTGAGCCAGGTGACCCAGTCGGCGGAGTTGATGAAGGCGGGGAAACGGGCGGGGGAGGAGAAGCTGTTGACGGAGATGAAGATCAGTGATATGCTGACGTGGATCAGCGCGGCGATGACGGATCAGGACACGTGTCTTGACGGGCTTGATGAGATGGGATCAACGGCTGTGGTTGAAGTCAGAGCGAGGGTGCAGAAATCTACCGAGTACATGAGCAACAACTTGGCCATTCTCAATAACTTGGGAAATCTTCTTGGTAAATTTGGGCTTCAGATGCCTTGATGGGAGCCCCCGCATTTGTTTTCTCGTCATCTTGAATTATTCAGACAAAAGAAAGGGGTAAATTGTTGTAATTTATTTTTTTTTTTAATCTTTTTTGGGGTTGGACAATTATGTTTTCATTTATTGATTCCGCGTGGAAATGGCCACTCATTGTATCATTATTTTTTTGGTTATGTCATACTATGTTCTTTTTTTGATAAAACGGAAAATTTCATTAGCAACGAAAAGTATTACAAGACTGTTACATAGTAGGCACGTCTATGACTTGCTCTACTTCATTTCTAGCTACTTTGATAATAGTACATTGACAAAATCTTTGCTTAAGTGAAATTAATTCAGAAACTAGAACTTGTGCTTCAACAGGAAAATCAAACTCACGTACCTTTGATTCTCTAAAGAGTTGCAGTCGGTATAAACTATAATTGTTGTCAATCCCCGATGTCATGCCTCTTCCATTGTTAATTTACAAGCAAAAACCTCTGCTGGTACTGCTGATAAAGTCGATATAGTTTGTGCCTTAATTTGTAGGACTGTTCCCTCAGTGAAATATATCTTCCATGCACACCGGCTTTGGTCGTAGTATTCTTAAAAGAACCATCACATAAAATGGCTGCTTCATGCTGTTGTATCGCGCCTCTGGCATGTGAACCCTCCTCAAGTGAAAAAGTCCGTTGGATTGAGCTGCTAAACAACTTTGCAGTATAAAATCCTCCCAAACTAGTATCCAAGTAGCATATGAGTCTCTAATCTTGTCCTGCCATACAACATGATTTCGTGCAATTCATATGTGCCAAATAACTTGAACAAACAAACTAACTTCAGCATTTGATGGAGTTTTGCAAAGCTAACTTTGAAATCAAGTTTGGAAATTTCGGGGAGAACCCTGATTGAAGTTGAACCCAAGTGTTGATACCTGTCAGTGCAACAGTTGAACAGAATATATACAATTAAGAAAGAGATGTGAAGTATCTTTATCCTGCTGTAAGCAGCGCGCACAAAGAGTGGGAATGTCAACCCCTACCCGTCTGAGTTCTGTTCGAGTAGGCAAGGCATTAGCCAACACTCTCCACGCCAATAATTTATACTTAGCAAGAATCACCAGCTTCCACAACCACTTCCACATTAACTTATCATCATTTGAGATATTTGTCAATTGACCAAATTTAGAATTCCATGCTTTATAGCCAGATCTCACTGTGTAAATACCATTCATCGATTCTGTCCAAACCACCCTATAAGGTTGATCACAAAGCTGAGGATTCACATATATACCTGTAATATTTTGTACTGTTGACCTTGGGAAAAGAACACTGAGCAGCTGTAATTTCTAGTTTCCTTGGCCATCAAGCAGATCTGCTACTCTCAAATTTATATTGGTGGGGAAAGAGGACATTGCAGAAATAGGATTAGCTTGATTCGGGATCCAGTCCTCAAGAAGTTGGATACTCCTTCCGGAGATAACTTGCCATTTGACGCTCCCACGTAAAAGATCAGCACCCCTCAAAATACCTTTGAAACCCCTGGATGCCCTCCTCACCTTTTCCAACTGCAACAGATTTTTCTTCTGGTAGTACTTACCATTGAAAACCCGAGCATGTAACGAGGAAGGTTGTGTTAAAATCATCCAAGCATGCTTGGCGAGCAATGCCTGATTAAGTTCTTTTGCTGTTCGTGGTCCTAGGCCACTATGGAATAAAGATGAGCTAAGCTTATACCATGCTTTCCAGTGCATACCACGATCTTCTTGATCACCATGCCAAATAAAGTGTGCAATAACTTTGTTTACTTTATCCAAAACTGAGACTGGAAATTTGAAAATGCCCATGGGATATGTAAACATCAATGATTGCGTGGATTTAGCTAGAGTAACCCGCCCAATGAGTGAAAGGGATCTGGTTTTCCAATCGGTGAACTTAAGCTTTAGATTTGTTTCAAACTCCTCAAAAACCTTTTTCCTGGACTGTGTAAAATCTAAATCCATGCCAAGATATCTTCCTTGTGTACCCCCTCGAGGAATATATAGTGTACAGTGAATATATGTATCCCAATGTGGTGGCGTATTCGGGCTCAACAGAATCGTAGACTTGTCAAAATTAATTCTTTGCCCAGAGAATTTAGCATACCTGTTGATTGCTCTAGCTAAAGCTTGAATTGGCTCCTCATGGCATTCCAAGAAAAATAGACTATCGTCGGCATACATAAGGTGATTGATCGATGGTGTTCGACGATTCAGTTTGATTCCCAATCCACGAACAACTGAAGCTTCATGATGTAGGGTGGCAGAAAGAACTTTTTGACAAATAATGAAGAGATACGGAGAGAGAAGACAGCCTTGTCAGAGATCATGCTTTAGCCTAAATGGTCTAGAACTTTCACCCGTTAAAATATAATGAAAAGGAAACACTCTTGACACAGCTCATTATCAGCCTGACGAGATGATGTGAAAAATCCATACGTACTAGCACAGCTTCCAAAAAATCCCAAGAAATCCGATCATACGCTTTACTCATGTCTAACTTAACAGCTGCCAACCCAGTGCATCCTTTCTGGCTGCGGATGTGTTGTATCAATTCATGACCAAGTAACACATTTTCACTAATGTGGCATCCTGGTACAAAGCCATTTTAGTGTTCATCTATCAAGCTTCCTATGACCTCTTTGAGCCGGTTGGAGATCATCTTCGCAATGATTTTATACTTGACGTTGAAGAGACTTATAGGTCTGAAATAGGCGGCCTGCGTTGGAACTGGAATCTTCGGGATTAAAACCAAATTCGTCTGATTCCATTCATCACTAATTTCCTGATTGTTTACTGATCTCAAGACACTTTCTATCACTGTGCCATGAATTTGATGCCAATAATGCTGATAAAAACCTGCAGGGATGCCGTCTGGTCCAGGCGATTTTCAAGGAGCCATTGATCGAATTGCGTCCCATACATCAGTGCTTTTGTATTCCTAAGTGAGGAGATCAACTTGTTCCCTGGATAATGCATTTTGCAGATGATCCAAAACTCTTGCGAGTTGTCTGTGCAACTTCCATCATGTGGATATGGATCAGGGTCCACATAGACTTGTGTGAAATGGTTCTGGATGACCTACCTAATTGCACCGGGTTCGTAAATCCACTCCCCTCGAGAATTTTGCAACTCAGTGATCCATTTGTTACCTCTATTTCTTGTGGCCCAGCTATGAAAACTTAGAGTTGATATCACCTTGTGTTGGCCACAACACTTTCGCCTGTTGTCGCCAATAGTCCTCCTGCAATTGTAATGTTATTTCCAGCTCCAATTTAGAAAGTGTCATAACTTCCTGACTGATACGATCATGCTGGTTCTGCTCCTATTTCAGTTGGTTATCTTGAAGAATAGCAGTAAGCTCTTTGATTCTTTTATCATGCGACCCATAGTGCTGCTGACTCCAAATTGTTGCTTCACGAAGACAATTTTGAAGACAAGTGGAGAGTATGCTCGCAGGTTCATGGTCTGCATTTTGTTCTGCTATCCACTCTTGACATACTATGTCTTTAACTTTAGGACATTTCACCCAAAAGGCCTCAAACCGAAGTGGTTTTTTCTTTACAAGGTGGCTGCCTTTTAACTCTAGTAGAATCTGGCCATGATCAGATTGCATAATTGGCAAATTCCTCAAATGTGCCTTGCGAAAATAATGAAGCCACTGCTGATTAACAAAAGCTCTATCTAGACGTTCAAAAATGGCTTGATCACCTTTTCTGTTATTAGACCATGTGTACCAACAACCAAGATGTCTAAGCTCTGATAAAGAGTGCTTATGAATGATATCCCACAACATGTTAGAGTCTCGTAACACTACATCCCTGCCTCCCCATTTATCCTCTTGAGTGAGGCTTTGATTGAAATCCCCCACAACAGTAGGGTAACTGGGACCCCTTAAGGAACCATCTAGCTCTTTTTAGACCTGATCTCGACCAGATTTCTGTGGATGGCCATACCAAAAAACTCCCAAACATTCTAAACCCCACTGCTCAACAAACTTCATTACTAGGAAACTAGAATTTACACACACAGTATTGACATTAACACCCTTCAACCAAAATAAACCAAGACCACTGCTTCTACCGCTTCTACCTACCAGATTAACTACTACACTATAAGAAAAAGAAGTACCTTGCAGCCATTGGTTAATTATAAACTCACCTACCAGTGTCTACATAAGGAATAAAATGTCAGGGCGATATTGTTTAACCAATCGCGCAAGTGCATGCTTTGTAGGAGCCCGCTCAAGGCCCCTACAGTTCCAACTTAGGACTCTCATGGCCGCTGCGATAGCTGATTTGGTTCAGCTACCGGGAAACTTACAGAGGAATTAATTTCATGTTGGTTACCCTCCTGATTACCATTCGTCCAGGAAATAAAGCCTCAGTAGAAATGCTATCACAATTAAGCCGTTTTTGAGGAATGTAGCAGGCTAGGTAATCACCTTTAAGCTCCCTACATCTCCTCTTGCTAGTCGCCCCAGACTCTCTTGTTGATATGACTTCCCTCTCCTTGAAGTAGCAGTGTTGTTGAGTAGTCCTGTTTTTGTCTTTCTTTCGCGCCAAACCTCTCCGTTTAAATAGGGGTCGGGACCTGTCTTGCATTGACATGATGCTATTCCAGGCCATAACCAGTAATTGTTTCACTTCATGGACTTTTTTCCCTTTCCTCTTGAGACGGCTAAAGCCCAAATTTGAGAGTAAATTGACCCCTTTAGATGTTAGACGACTCCTAAGCCCAGAAAGAAATTTTCCCATATCTACCAATAGCCCAGTCCATAAACAATTATTGGCAGCACCGCTTTGCTTGGACCCACAAGGTCATCTCTATCCCCAACCGTATTGACCACTGCTTGACCACAGCAGACGTCATCCGGACGCGAGTTTCCGATCATATACCATGCGAAACTGGTAGCATTGTCAGTTGATGATTGTTCCTTCCTACGCCACACTCTTGATTTCCGATCTTTACCAATGGGCCTTGAGGAGATAGCAGTAAAGCTCGTTGGCGTGGGGAGCGATGACAACCCACTCACCAGATCTGGATTGGCGATTCGTAGAGAGGAGCTCGACACCAAGCCTACAAAAAGGGCTATTGAAAGTGTGAGAGTAATTTTGGATTTCCATTTGGGGCGGCTACAGAGTTGATGTATCTCTTCCCCAGATTGAGCAGCCACTGACGAAGTTGATGTATGTTGATGAATATTAGCAATTCGGTTCTTAATTAATTCTGTCACCAGTACAGCCTTGGCGATTGGCCTTGATCTCAACGCTTGGATAATCACTGTTGAAATTTTGGCTTCCTGAAGCACATGGAGCGCATAAGGTACATATTTCGGCACTTTACCCTTGGCGGTGATGTGGATCTCGTTTTCCGCCAGCAGATTAGGATCCTTCATAATTTTTCAACCTCTTGGGAGGAAGTAAGTAGTGTGTGAGTATGTGTACTTTGAGTCATTGTGCTTTTGTGAAAGTGTGAGAGTAATTTCTGATTTCCATTTGGGGCGGCTACAGAGTTGATGTATCTCCTCCCTAGATTGAGCAGCCACTGACGAAGTCGATGTATGTTGATGAATACCAGCAATTCGGTTCTTAATTAATTCCGTCACCAGTACAGTCTTGGCGATTGGCCTTGATCCCAACGCTTGGATAATCACTGTTCAAATTTTGGCTTCCTGAAGCACATGGAGTGCATAAGATACATACTTCGGCACTTTACTCTTGGTAGTGATGCAGATCTCGTTGTCCGCCAGCATATTAGGATTCTTCATAAATTTTCAACCTCTTGGGAGGAAGTAAGTAGTGTGTGAGTGTGTGTACTTTGAGTCATTGTGCTTTTGTAAAAGTGTGAGAGTAATTTTGGATTTCCATTTGGGGCGGCTACAGAGTTGATGTATCTCTTCCCCAGATTGAACAGCCACTGACGAAGTCGATGTATGTTGATGAAAACTGGCAATTCTGTTCTTAATTAATTCCGTCACCAGTACAGCCTTGGCGATTGGCCTTGATCCCAACGCTTGGATAATCACTGTTCAAATTTTGGCTTCCTGAAACACATGGAGCGCATAAGGTACACACTTCGGCAGTTTACCTTTGGCGGTGATGTGGATCTCCTTTTCCGCCAGCAGATTAGGATCCTTCCTAATTGTTTAACCTCTTGGGAGGAAGTAACTAGTGTGTGAGTTTGTGTACTTTGAGTCATTGTGCTTTTGTGAAAGTGTGAGAGTAAATTTGGATTTCCATTTGGGGCGGCTACAGAGTTGATGTATCTCCTCCCCAGATTGAGCAGCCACTGGTCGATGTATGTTGATGAATACCGGCAATTCGGTTCTTAATTAATTCCGTCACCAGTACAGCCTTGGCGATCGGCCTTGATCCCTACGATTGGATAATCAATGTTGAAATTTTGGTTTCCTGAAGCACATGGAGTGCATAAGATGCATACTTCGGCACTTTACTCTTGGCGGTGATGCGGATCTCGTTGTCCGCCAGCATATTAGGATCCTTCATAATTTTTCAACCTCTTGGGAGGAAGTAAATAGTGTGTGAGTGTGTGTACTTTGAGTCATTGTGCTTTTGTGAAAGTGTGAAAGTAATTTTGGATTTCCATTTGGGGCGGCTACACAGTTGATGTATCTCCTCTCCAGATTGAGCAGCCACTGACGAAGTCAATGTATGTTGATGAATACCGACAATTCGGTTCTTAATTAATTGTGCCACCAGTACAGCCTTGGCGATTAGCCTTGATCCCAACACTTGGATAATCACTGTTGAAATTTTGGCTTCCTGAAGCACATGGAGCGCATAAGATACATACTTCGGTACTTTGCCCTTGGCGGTGATGCGGATCTCGTTATCCGCCAGCAGATTAGGATCCTTCATAATTTTTCAACCTCTTGGGAGGAATTAAATAATGTGTGAGTGTGTGTATTTTGAGTCATTGTGCTTTTGTGAAAGTGAGAGAGTTATTTTGAATTTTCATTTGGGGCGGCTACAGAGTTGATGTATCTCCTCCCCAGATTGAGCAGCCATTGACGAAGTCAATGTATGTGGATGAATATCGGCAATTCGGTTCTTAGTTAATTCCGTCACCAGTACAACCTTGGCGATTGGCCTTGATCTCAACAATTGGATAATCGCTGTTGAAATTTTGGCTTCCTAAAGCACATGGAGCGTATAAGATACGCACTCTTGGCGGTGATGCGGATCTCGTTGTCCGCTAGCAGATTAGTATCCTTCATAATTTTTCAACGTCTTGGGAGGAAGTAAGTAGTGTGTAAGGATGTGTGCTTTGAGTCATTGTACTTTTGTTATGTCATAAAAGGATTGGTTTGAATCTTATTCGTTGTTTGATAAAATGACAAGTTTTATTTATACTCTTTCGACCCAAAAGAAAAATTATTTGTTATTTTATAATTTTAATCGTTTTTTTATAGTAGGTTATTTTGTATTTGCATGTATTGCTAAATTGTCTTTGGTTAAAAAAAAATATATCCTAATCATTTTTCATTTTTTTGGAACAAATCAAGTACGAATCGGCGCATAAATAGAGATTTTATGGAATTTGGGCGCGGATCAAGAAATGTGAAACAATGCTGTTTGCCAATGTCAAAATTGTAACATTTTGATCAAGTGATGGGAATTCATTATTCACAAGCAAGCGAAAAACAGCATAAAATATTGGGCCAATCTGAATTTTGCTAAATTTGCAATTCTCCTTTCTCAAGTTAGGAGTCATTGAAATTAGCGATTATTTGTAAGAGCAGAATTAAGGAGATGGAGCGTATTTTTCCCAAACATTTCTTCACTAACTCGAGGAAGATGAATAGTAGTGAAAAATGATCAGTAAATGTAGCTTTGATTTCGAAGCAAAAATGATTTGTCTCTTAACTTTCGATCCTGCAAAAAGGATTCCGGCATCAATGATCAAACTTAGGCTGAGATAGTTAATGGATGAACCAAATGGGATTAAATGGACAAAGTATTATAATGGGTAACGAATCTGTATGGGTATTGGTACATAGCATTGTGGGCAAGCTAAGTCGTCACATGGGAATTTCATGCTCAACAAGGTCATAGTTTCCAAATGCCCAAGGCCAACTAAAACTTCGTATTAAAAAAAAAATGCCCAACTAAAAAAGCTTACTGTCGATTGAAAAATATTAAGACCCAGACCAAATTAAATATCTTACTATTAGAAATGGTCATTATTTTGGTTTCAGACTTAGTTTGATTTTTTTTTTTTCTTTTTTTTGGTGACGGTTGGCTCAATAGTAGGGGTTTTGACACTTATCCGCAGTGATACGGGTTCGAACCCCCACGGGAGCGATTTATCGCTTAGCATGCTTTCTTACAGGATAGGAGGCAGTAGCAGCCAAAGGAGGTACTTTCAAGAGTGGACATGTGAACTGGACATGCATGTGTAGTCTTCTCCGTAGTAGTACTATCCTCTTCTCTCATAGACCCTAAGTTGGTTCTTGTCATTTATTTTTTCCCTTCTTGAAAGAAGAAGTTTTGATTCTTTTTATTTAGTGATTAAATTAATTTATATTAAAAAAATGATGGAAAAAATTTAAAACTAAAATGATCTAAAAAATAGTGCATTAACCCAAAATGGTCAGTGGTGGAAACTTGTTCATTTTTAATTATATAATTGAAGAGAACTCAAAATCTGTCGTGACTAGAGAACAAGTTCAAATCTTTTGACTAACCTTTTCATCATCAAAATACTTGAAATAGCGAAAATCAATCAATATTACTAAAAATGACACCTATTATGTGAAAGAAAATTAGTTTTATATACACTCTTGATGGCATTGTATTCCTCACATTTGCCTAGAGAATACACCGAAAATATTACTTCCTCTACTTTTTTTTTTTTTTTTTCATAAGAATATTTGGACATGAGTTGTTCCTTTACAAAAGAAAATTTCGATTTTCAAAGAACCATCTGATGATTTTTCTCTATCTTTAATCTTGCAACAGTCCAACTCTTGAATCACTTCAACAACTATTATTAATATCATAAGAGTAATTCGGATAATTGTAGTAACTTTGAGAAAAAATAACTACAATTAATTTTATTGACATGGTAAAATTAGTTATTGATCTCTTATCAACATGAATTGAGAGAGTATTTGTCAGCATCATCGATGGCAAATATAATGTTTGCAAGCATTGTGCTAGTTTACTGCCGTATTCTTGCAATTTGCAAATCTATCTATAGTATTATACTAAGAGAGAAACCAGAGAGGGAATAACAATTACAATAAAGGTTCTTTGAATTTCTAGAAAAATAATAGTTACTTCATTACACAATTAAAGTATAATGATAACATGCTGTGGTCAAACTGGTAAAGAAATTCGGTGATAGGAAAATCCTTAAAAGGGATCAAAATAGATTCCGATCAAAATAAATTCCATTTTCGGTGATTATCAATTAGCATTTAATGTAATTTTAAATTGTAGTTGCCGGATGATCTGATTACCAAAATGCTTATTAGTGTTGATGTATTTGTATGGTTTTGATTTGGTGGGAAGAATCTACATTGAATCGCATTAAACTTGATTATTTTAATTTTAAATTAAGGGAAAATTTATAGATGGAATTGCACGATTTTTGCAATTTTTCCGTAAATGAAGCATCATTCAATGTCAATTAAAAAAAACGGAGAAAATTGCGGAGTTGGAGAAGTGTATGACTTGTGGAGATCGTACAAATAAAATTGAGAAAAGAGTGAAGACGAATTAATTGATGTTCATGATTAATTTGGATGAATCAATGTTAGTATAATTTTTCATCTTTTTTATTATTTTGCAATTGTCTTTTTTGCAAATTAATTTAATAGTATTGATTACTGTTATTTTTTTTAAATATTTTAATTATCCGAGTGGTAGCAATTCGTGTGGTTACAAAATTAAGAAAGCAATTATAAAAATAATGAATATACAACTAAATTGGATTTAAATACATACATTAAAAATTTCAAGGGTCCGATGAAGATCATATATGTACTACATTCTTTTACGTGTTCTTTTCTTTCTTTTGACTCTTATTAATTGAAGATCATACATGTACTATTATAGATACTAGTATGTGTTCCGCGCTTTGCGCGGGTTTGTTAATGTTGAAAATTTATCTTTCGAAAAAATTAATTAGATAATTTAGTTGCTAATATTTCTTAAAACCGTAATATTTTTTTGATTAATCAATTTTAGATCAAAATGAGAGGTATTGATATTATTTATGAGATGTATATTTGTAAGATCTGGCCAAAAATATTACAACAAAAATTTTGAAAAGTTGTATAATAAAAATTGTCACCACTAACTAATATTATGTTTGGATAAAAAAAATATATTTAAAAATGTACAAATTATGTCTAGATGTCTATGGCTTATTTATAGGTAAGGGGACTTTGGAGATTAGACACAATTAATCGTCCTTGTAAATATAAAATCGATAAACTTGAAGATTAAATAGTACATAAATAGAACTTTAAGGACTAAAATGATAATAAATTAAAAGTGAGGGTTGATGGTCTCAATTAGCGACACGTGTCGATTATCTTTCTTTCTTTTAATATATATAATGATTGAATAGAGTGAATTAATTAGCAATCGATGACACGGTAAATAATTAACATGCTTATATAATGTTGATTGTGAAATAGTCTCAAGAACATATGGTTTAAAATGTAGACGGTGGAAGGAAAAGATTCAACAATAATTATTAACTAATTACATATTTAGTGACATTTGTGTTTAGACGAAACGAATAATTTTATGCACCAAATAATTAGTTAAATTTGGTAAGGTGATTTGGTCACAGAAAAACAACATTAATTCTGATTGATTCTTTTCCCATTCACACATAATTATGCCTTTAAAAAATGATTTCATCACTACACAAGATTATTTGTTTTTGAATTAAAAAAAAATAAATTAAAACAACATTAATGTTGATTGAAACGATTTCCATTGACACATAATTGTGCCTTTAAAACATGATTTCATCACTACACAAGATTGTTTGTTTACAAATTCAAAAAAAAAAAATTAATACAAATTCATAAATGATGGCCTAACATAGTTCAACAACTTTAAAGCTGATTGACAATAATATAGATTCTGATTTGCCTGACTAATACGAAAAGGTGAAATGAGAAAAAAAATACAAAATTACAGGATAGAGTCAGTTTGTGTTATCATGACGCAATTAATGGATAAAAAATCGCAAAAATTCATTTAATCCCATAATCGCGGCAGATTTTATTACTATGCAAATGTGGGAAAGGACTCTATGAAAATGGTATATATATACTCATAAAACCCATAACAAAACCTGCAACCACAAAAGTCCACAGACACCTAATCCTTCCCTTCATCGCTACGAATAATCTCAAACACCTCAATCCATGTCGACCTCCAACAACGCTGTTGATTTCATAAAAGACTTGACCCCCATGGTTGTCAAGTCTGACTGGAAAGTAAATGTTCGAATCCTCTACGTATGGACAACAACTTTTGGGGTGAACTCATCCGTCGAAGTTTTACTTATGGACGAAGATGTAACTACTAAATTTTATAGTTTATAGAAGTTTTTGAATTGATGTTTTCCTTATAGCTTTTTGACCCCGATTCCTAATGATTACAATGTTTTTTATTCATATGTATATTGGCAGGGTAATAAAATTTAGGCTTCTGCCCACAAAAAACTCATGTGGAAATTTCAAAAACTTCTTGAAGATGGAGAGGGAGAAACTAGACAAATCACCAATTTTGATTTGGCTGAAAACACTGAAAATTACAAGTCGAACAAGCATCCCTACAAAATTGCTTTCATGCGCAACACAAGGGCGCAACACAAGTCGAACAATATCGTTGTCCATTATACACTGGAATTAATTAAAATATATATTTTGAGATTTTGTTTTGTGGGTTTTTCTACATCAAAAGATCTAGCTAGGTTTTGCATATGCACACCTAATCTGATTAAATATTTTTAGTTAAATGAAATATCTCCTTTGTATCTTTGATACTGGCGGATGATAGTTTTATTATATTTTCTTACAGTGATTAAATTTTCATAAATGTCCACAACGATAATGAATTTACATACGGTATAATTTTTCTTTGACTTCATATTAGATCTTACTGGATATTTAGAAAGAATCAAACAATACTCATGTAGTTAAAAAAAAAGTTAAAAAACATAAAAAGAAAACACTAAGCGGATACATCATTGGTAATGTAGCAAATAATCTGATTTTTTTTTGGTATATTTATGATCATTTTATTATTGTGTTTTTCCTTGTGCAGGTAAAATACTTTTATTTTGTATGACATGCAATATTCTTATTTATCATGATATGCAACATTATTTCTTTTTTTCAGTATAATCTATCAGATACTGTCATTATATAGTGTGTATATACATATAGTTGTGCAATTTTTTTATGGGATGACAATCTAATTTATTTTTACTCATTTGTTATTACAAATCAATAACTTTATTTGTATTAGTCATATTTAAAACTTGAAATAATTTTTTTAAATGTATATGAATAAACTCCGCACATCGTGCGGGTTTAACATCTAGTTATATATAAGATCGGAATCAGCCAAACTTAATTAAACTAATCCGTTTGATAATTACTTTAGTAAACTAAAATTTAAATGTTAGAGAGTCTTTTAAATCTCTCGGGCGAACTGAATAAATTAGTTGAATCTCACATAAAAATGTAAAAGGAAAGGAAGAGGTGAGGTATGAAGTCGAAGTTATCTACCATTTGTTTTATTCATTTAATTTGTTAGCTACCGAATCTAATTGAAATTTCATGGATCTTTTTAGACATCGGTTGTGCTTCGATTAGGGAATATGTTTGGAGGTTGTCTGGGTGGTTCTACATTTGGTAGTTAATAGATTATTCTGAAAAAGAAAATAAAAATTAGAGGTTGGTAGATGTTAACCAAATGTGATGCTCAACTAGGAAGTTTTGTTTGTTTTTAGAAAACATAAAAGTAATCAAGTTGGGAATTTTTTATTTCTGGTTTTTGAGAAAAAGAAAATCCAGGAAGGATTGATATAATTATTAAAGAAATACACCTGATTGTACTATATCTGTATGGCTCATCTAATTCGTTTATTCATTTGAGCGTGTGTGTTTGTATGTGTGTATGCGTGTTTTTCTTGTGGGTTTAAAATATATATATATATATATATATATATATATATATATTTATTATTTACACTTATTGCTTAAATTGTTGTAGGCAAAAATTTGGGAATTATTTTTATTTCCTCCATATTCTAATTGCAAGCTTAATTTCTTTCTCTTTTCAATTCTTAGAATGGTCGATGGTTTACATAAGTTTGTCCACTAGAACAGTGGTCGAGAAAGACCAATCTTAAAGTTTAATGGTAAGAGTTTAATTCTCATTAACGGCGTTTTTTGTGTTGACCAAGTAGACCAGACTGGTCAAGCAACAGTCTCATCGATCACGTGTAGTATAAATATTCCATAAAAATAATTCACATTGATAGGTCTTGAAGTTTCATGTTATTTATGGGTATTTGTATAGCATTTTGGATTAGATTGTGCACTTATGCTGTGTATTTTGATGTTTTTGGTTTTTAGGAGTGATTAGAGCTGGGATGGAGAGAAATGTTCCATAAACACACATTTTTGGAGCATTTTGACAAGGAAACATAAAAAGGGAGCAATTACATCACATTCTCGTGTGGGCACACGAATCTCAGTCCAAAATTGAGCTTTAGAGAAGAAATTTCAGCATTGATGCTGTATTCCCGTTTGGCCAAACCGAAATAGGGACTAAAAAAAATTTAAAAAGTTTTGGGATCAAAATATAATTTTGCCAAACTTGAGGGACCAATTTGCAAATATCGGAAAAGTTAATTTGATGCTGCGGCTGACCTAATTGTTCCCATATAAATTGATTTTATTCTTTTCTTTTGGAGGGGGGCTGAACGTCAGAAGAAGAAGAGGAGGCTGGAGTGGTCCTAAGCCGCCTATCTAGCCCTTTTGGGCGCTATTCTTCCCCATTCTCCATAGTATTGTTTCAGTAAGGCATTATTATGTGTAACTAAATTACTTTTCCAGTTGAAAGATATTGAAGCCTTGGTTTGAATAGTTGTGAGATCCAAATGTTGTTTCTCTCTCAATTTCTTGTGAGTATTTGCTTGTTCTATTGCATGATTGATATGATTATTGTGGATTGATGAATAGCTGGTAGCATTTGATGCTTCTTAATAATCTAAAACCAATAAGACAACAACGTTTGTTGTTTAAATAGGGTATAATATAATTTAATTACTTGGTAAGTAATTATTTATGTTATAAGAACATGTAATCCGGTTTAATATAAAACAAGGTTTGTTTTATAGGAATTGGGATTGGGTCTTTGTACTTAATGCAGTCGTTTTCTTAATCTTAGGAGGTTCCAGGATTTAATTTCGACTAGTGTATTTAATGAAGGTTTTCTCAATCACTAAACTTAGTTTAAGATTGAGTTGTTAGGAGGTTCCAACAACGAAAACTAATTTGCCTATAAGTGATTGAGCATATCATTGCATCTATGATCAATTGTCTAGACCAAGGTGGATATAAAATCTTTTGACTAGGAACTTTCTCATAATTTGCTTTCATTTTTCTTTTAACTATCATTTGAATTTTATTTTAACTACATTTTAGTTTTAAAAACTGAAAACCCCCCTTTCAGTTACTGATGAACTTATAAAACTTGTTGATGAGTCTTGTGCTAGTCTTCCGTGTGCTGAAGATGGTTTATCTGTCCAATATGGTGAAAATATTTGTTCTACTAATATTGATGCGATTAATGTGAAAGAAAATTTAGTCTTAAACTCAAGTCCATGTTTCTTAGGTAGATCATTTCGAAAAACTGCTAGGATAAAAATGATAAATGGAGTCACATCATTATCAAAGGAATATGTGAATTTGAATGTTAAAAGTGCTCCACGAGTTGATTTTTCTAGTAGTTTTGTTTTTGAATTTGTGCCTGAAATTTATGAGAAATGGCAATCTCAAAAATTTGAGTTAACACATGTGCCTATGCATATGGAGTTTCCATATGGACATTTATCTAGACCTCCTGAATTGGGGATAAAGATGAATGTAATTCTAAAATTTCTTGATGATTGTGGAATGAGTTTAATGCATGATGTCATGGTATATCTGTGGAGAAAGTGTGGTGCTTTAAAGAAACATTTAGAGGAGATCACTTTCCACCATCTTATGTTGATTTAAAGTGTGCATATAAATTAGGAACTTCCTACTCTGGTTTTGTTGAGATTTTTGTAGGATTTTCACAAGTTTCAATTATGTGTGGACCTTGCAAGTTTCCACCGTGATGCACCAAAACTGTGTCTAGCCCAAGACATTAAAGAATGGCGCTTGTTGGGAGGCAACCCAATGGTTTGATTTTTGTTATTTTTTTTCTTGAATAAATCAGTTGGGTGGTTAAGTTTGTTATTCCGGATGATTTTGAGAGTTATGATTTCTTGATTTTTGTGGTTTTTCTTAATCATTTGATTGGCGTAGTGTTAGTTTGTTTTAATGGTTTGTTCAAGTGTGGCAGCTTGCTTTTAATGAGTATTTTATGGTTGGTCAACCCACGTGTGAATGCATCAAAAGCTGTGGACCTTTACTCACACCAAATTTTGTTTCGCCACTACAAAATCCCAAGGAAGTACCATTTCTTTTTCTTTTACATTATGTGGGAGTTTGCATGTACTTTTCTTGTTTGTCTATGTATGTTTTATGCATTGAGGACAATGTATACTTTAGGTGTGGGGGAGGAATTTGTGTTTCTTTGAGAATTATCAATAGTCTATGATGATTCAATTTTGAGAGTTTCATATGACTATAAAAATACCTGTTCAAGATCACTCTCAAGCATGTTAGAAACTCGTAACCACATCTTTATGCACAACATTCCACTTGACAATGTGTTTGCTTTGGGCTTAAAATTTTTAAATCTTGAATGCATTAATGCATTGTTGTGATCTTATACTGGAGTCCACTTGTCTGAAACCTGGGGGGACTGTGAATCTGGGAGTTAGACTAAGGCAATCCTACGCATTATGGCAGCCTCGAATCGAGCCCATAGTGGTTTGTATTAGCCTAAATACCTTGGGGAAAAGGGAAAAGTTGGCGGTTGAATATGAGCTTAAGTGCTTTATCTAATGAGGGAGTATAGACAGAGTGTCCAATGTGGCATTTAATCCCTTGAGAGGTGAGGTATGGCACCAAAGAGAGGAGTGTCCTCAGGCCTGGTGAGTTTAAATAGAAAATGCTTAGATTACCATAGTTGCTGAAATATGTGCTTGGTATAGGCCTGAGTGGGAAAGATCCAGAAGAAAAGCCAATTTGGACAAATGGATAAAAAGGTACGAGGGTGAAAGATCCAACCAATGATGCTTGCAGAAAATGAGAGGAAGCCCTTAGATCGGAACCTCAGTAAGAATACCCTAGTTGAAGGCAAGAAGGAAATAGGTACTGATCACAAGAATGTTCACTTGAAAGTAATTGAATCTAATCTTAGGTTAAGCAACACTTTGTTTTGTGGTCCGTTTCACACACTCACGGAAGTGAGTTTCTGACTTGATCAAGGGATACTGAACCGTGGTATACATTATTTGTCTCTAATGAGACTAGAATCTGAGACAACTTTTGACAATTCTCTTTGTTGTTTTTGCATGTTAGAGTCAGTAGGAAAGGATATTATCATGTTTACTTTGAGTTGCTTGCGTTTGCTTGAGGACAAGCAAAAATCTAAGTGTGGGGGATTTTGATAGGTCTTGAAGTTTCATGTTATTTATGGGTGTTTGTATAGCATTTTGGATTAGATTGTGCACTTATGTTGTGTATTTTGATGTTTTTGGTTTTTAAGAGTGATTGGAACTGAGATGAAGAAAAATGTTCCATAAACACACATTTTTGGAGCATTTTGACAAGGAAGCATAAAAATGGAGCAATGACATCACATTCTCGTGTGGGCACACGAATCTCAGTCCAAAATTGAGCTTTAGAGAAGATATTCCAGCATTGATGCTGCATTCCCGTTTGGCCAAACCGAAATAGGGACTAAAAAAAAATTTAAAAAGTTTTGGGGTCAAAGTATAATTTTGCCAAACTTGAGGGACCAATTTGCAAATATCGGAAAAGTTAATTTGCTGCTGCGGCTGACCTACTTGTTCCCATATAAATTGATTTTATTCTTTTCTTTTGGAGGGGGGCTGAACGTCAGAAGAAGAAGAGGAGGCTGGAGTGGTCCTAAGCCGCCTATCTAGCCCTTTTGGGCGTTATTCTTCCCCATTCTTCATAGTATTGTTTTAGTAAAGCATTATTATGTGTAACTATTTTCCAGTTGAAAGATATTGAAGCCTTGGTTTGAATAGTTGTGAGATCCAAATGTTGTTTCTTTCTCAATTTCTTGTGAGTATTTGCTTGTTCTATTGCATGATTGATATGATTATTGTGGATTGATGAATAGCTGGTAGCATTCGATGCTTCTTAATAATCTAAAACCAATAAGACAACAACGTTTGTTGTTTAAATAGGATATAATATAATTTAATTACTTGGTAAGTAATTATTTATGTTATAAGAACATGTAATCCGGTTTAATATAAAACAAGGTTTGTTTTATAGGAATTGGGATTGGGTCTTTGTACTTAATGCAGTCGTTTTCTTAATCTTAGGAGGTTCCAGGATTTAATTTCGACTTGTGTGTTTAATGAAGGTTTTCTTAATCACTAAACTTAGTTCAAGATTGAGTTGTTAGGAGGTTCCAACAACGAAAACTAATTTGCCTATAAGTGATTGAGCATATCATTGCATCTATGATCAATTGTCTAGACCAAGGTGGATATAAAATCTTTTGACCAGGAACTTTCTCATAATTTGTTTTCATTTTTCTTTTAACTATCATTTGAATTTTATTTTAACTACATTTTAGTTTTAAAAACTCAAAACCCCCCTTTCGGTTACTTATTTGAAAGAAACGAATCCATCAGTCCCTGAGGAGACGATCTTGCTTTCCTATGCTACTAGTTTGAAAGTAGGTTAAATTGTTTGTTAGCTTGACACCCCACCACACATCCATAAAAGAGTTTGGAATTATTGATTGTACGTATTTCAAACAGCCCTCGAGGATTGACTAGGTTGGATGATCTTCCGGATGAGTTACGATTATGGCTTTATCATAATATGGTTGGTGTTTCCTACCAACTTTATGTAATAAACTAGAATATTAGGCTCTTTGCCTCCTTTATTGTTTATATCTCCTAACGATCCAGCGATTCAAGAAATTTTTCTTGGAAAAAAATCAGGAGCTGAAGTTATTAGTTCTATTGGACACATGGAAATCCAAAACAAGAACTATAGCTCTTTCTACGTAGGTTAATAAGTAGCTTCATGTCCTTGTTGCTTTGGTTGTAAGCTAATCACTAGGGGTTCAAATGAGATCATCCCATTCTGTTATTTTTATTGTATTATATCCTGGTGAAAACCAACGTTTTATTACTATTTAATTATGTTTTGCGTATGTAGTTTTGATTAAATATAAAATTAAATACATTATTTCACTACTGAGGTTGAACTAGCCCGTGAAATTGTAATTAAACTACATCGACAGAAACAGAAGAGATCATTCAGTTGGCATTATATATCTAACTTCAAAACTTCTCATAGAAGAGTAAAAGTCACACCCATACAAATATATATGTCTTTATCTCTGCTTCTCAAACTACAATAATATAACAGTGAAGGAAGAACAAAAGGAGACAAAGTGGAATTAATATGGTCCATCTTGCTTCTCTACTGCTGAAGAAGATTTCTGATAGTTTCTGCATCATTGGCATTAATATCACCAGATGCCAAAAGCTGAGAGATTCTATCACTGAGATCATCAGCATCCTTGTTCAGTTTTTTAATGTAATTACAGACCTCTTCCAACGTTTTCGATGGGTGTGCCTGATCAGCCAAATCGAATAAAAACATGGTTAGAAGATTATGAGTATTTCATAAACTGTGACACAATAACCTTTTAAATGTTTTGTGAAAGTTTCGCCCTCATTCATCATTTTAGACGTCCATTCCAGAAAATTAGTATACTTTGTACGTCGATCAAAAATTGGTTTGTTAGTCTTTTCCATTTATCACTGTAACATGCACTACTACTTGAGCTGATTGGATATTTGATAAAGATAAAAAGTCATTTTTGAGCTTCTTCTGCTTGAAACAAAAAGAAAGAAGAGAAACCCTCCAACCCATTTGGAATTCGCATAATGATTGAAAAGAGAACTGAATATCAAATGATCAAGACATACCCTTTTGTTTCTTGAGCTTGAATTGGGCAAGAGTCTTTGTAGCCTGAAGATTAGACCACTAATCTCATCATCCCTGGACCCTGATGATGTTCTTGAACTTCTGCTAGACATGATTTTCGATTCGCTTGTGGTGCCGAATGTGTTTGATGATCGTTCTAATGATGTTACTATGAGGTTATGAATGGAGTTCATGGTTGAAGAATTCAAGGGGTGTAGGGTTTAAATAGGGTGAATGAGTGTGAAATTTTTGTGGTTTAGTTAGAAGAAGACAAAGCAGACATAATGCATAAACAGTTAGATTCATGTTGATGAATTCATATAATGGTGAGACCCCATTGGTCTCAATCTTCAACACAATTTAGACCCCACAAAATTATATCTTGATCATTTTGCTGATTTTAGAATTGGAAATTATACATTGTCTTATCAGCGGAGTCTTTCAGTTTAGATCCAAATTCCAACTACTATTCGTTATAAATTCCGCCCTTCAGATGAACATAATTGTTCCCTGTGGTTGCGTTGAATAGTGACTTTAAAAAATGATGTAGTTTATATGTAGAGGCTACCAGAAAGTGCTTGTTTTTATTTCATTGTGTACGATTGTGGCTTATTCTGGGCCTTACCTTTGTCTGATTCATTGCCTTTTCCTTTGATTCTGAACTTCCATGTATTTGAGTTCACATTTTGATGTGTTTTTGAGAAGAAAAAAGACTCAATTTCAAAAGGTTCGTTGGAAATTGTCTACACTTGAGGTTTTTGTTTTTTGTTTCTTTGTTTGTTTTCTTTTTCTTTTTTCACTTTTTTTTTTTGGTGAATACGAAATTCGATTTCAATTTTTTGTTTTTTTTTTTTGTTTTTTGAGAATGATTCGATTTCAATTAGGATGAACGAATAAGTAGGAAGCATTTGATTTTATATCTTCTTCATTAGAAATAAGTTTAAAAAGATCATATTGATACGCCAAGGTTTATGAGAGAAAAAAGTATTCATTGATTACATCAATTTCTATTCCTTGCACAACTTTTAATAAGAGAGTAGAGAACTTCAAGCGAAATCTTGGAGTTGAAAATGTTAATTTGATTTTCTGTCGGGCTCCGGCCTCTTTCATTTTTTTCAAAAAAATATTAATTTCAGTTCTTGAATCCTAGCTAGTTCTCAAGGTTATTCCAGAAAGGGACTCCATATATATCGAAGTTTCTGAATGTGGTAAGTTGACATTATCAAATTTCCATCTCGATCTCACAGAGTTTGGAAGTTAAATTTCATACTATCAAGGTTAAACCGTGACCAAATAGGTTTTACATACCAAACAAGGCTAGTGCTTCTGTTTTGATACTTTTCGGATACTGTTCATCGGTTTGTCATATTTTGCCCGGGGACAATCTCGACATCAGGGACTGAATCTTCACCCCGATTTGATATCCTATCAACTATATGGGAAGTTGGTAATGTTGCTCTGTCACAAACTGCCCTAAGAAACCCCAACTTGATTGATCTCAGCTATCAATAGAGTAACAAGCATGTCGTTTTGCTCACAATGAACAAAATTCAGTTCATGTTTAATTGTCTTGGTTTATACAAGATAATCAAATGCAATGTTGCATATCCAATGCAGTCGCATGGCTTTATTGAACCAATTTGTGAGGGGGAAAAAGTTACTTTGATGGCAAAAGATTTTGTTATTTCTGAACATTTTAAACGAGTCAAACGGTTGGTGATTTAGGTTGCATGTTTGCAAATCGAGATTTATCCCGAATCACAGAAATAATGACTTGAAAATTTAATCCAAGATGCATTGACATAGTCGATATATTCAAAAAAGCCTATTGTACAGCAGTTTTGAAGGGGAAGAAGAGGTTCTTTTGCCAAAAAGGTTCGTAGGGCCTTGATAAATCAAAAAGTCTTTGTGATTCGACCACTCAACAGAAGAATCGGGCTGGATGAAAAAACGACAATCAAATTGGATGTATGCCTCTTAATTTGGCCACAAGTTGGGATCATTAAGCTAAGAGAGTTTGTACTTAATGCCGACATAGCAATTTAGATTGAAGGGTTCTGCAACTTGGTACAATATACTTGTATTTGATAAGAAATGATATACAAGTATATAGGCAAATCATATTCTGAGTCTGCCTCACTAACTAGGAAGTAATGAAATCGTATACTTGTATTGTTTCGAGCGGCTACATTTCTACCTTAACCTGAACACTGTGGTTTGAACTCTTGACCTTCTGATTTCAAACTATCCATCTTTGCCATCTAATCCTCTAATATGTTCAGAACTAACATTATACCCTGAAAACCTTTAGCTGCCTCTGTTTAACTGATGTACATATATGTATCAATTAGTTTGTTTTCATCTTTTCTCCTTCCACAGTTCAACTTATTCTATATGTGCGCTGGATTCAACGAAAAAATTATTATACGACTAAAACAAACAAATTCAATCATGTAATTTCTTCAAATCAAACCATAATACTGACAACCCATCTATTCAAAATTTATCGACGAAATACAAATTAATAAATTATAACAATAAAAGTATGACTATTCCCGCAATACTAATTTCATAATGGCATTAACATAAAGTAAACACAGAGGAGTAAACTTGTCCATAAAACATGTTTGACAAGCCACTCCAAATTAAACAGGTGAAATTGGTCATTTGGTTAGACTGGTTGAACAATGAAACCAATTTCTGAGAAATGTTGATCAGTTCAGAGTGCAAGATGTCTATATTGAACCCAACAGACTTGTAAATTAAAGTGAAATCTCCAGAAAATATAAAAACACACAATAAAGACGAAAGATCGGAATGAAGTAACAAGATCTTATATGATTTTAGGAGAAAACAAAACACAAAGTTTTGTACCTTGAAGAAAGATAAGATAAACTAACTGGTGAATGTTTCCGGCGAAACAATGTTTGAGGTTGATGGCTAACATATGATTGTACATGTATAGCAGAAGACTAAAAGTTGACCTTTTTAAGTAGAGAAACAAGGTTCAAGAGTATAGTACTGACTACATATGGCCCATAGGTCAAAGAATTCTGCCGGAAAAAAAAAAAAAACACTAGTAATGTGGGGTGTGTATTCATTCATCAGAAAGTAGCACGAAAAAGAAAAACTATTTTCTTTTTTAAACAAAAGAAAACAGGTAAGTATATGTGATTTATAAATAAATTACCAGAACTGAACCATTCCGACTCCATGTTCTGAACTGCACAAAATCATGGTTCTAGGGAAGTCCACTGAAATGAGCAAAAACATTGTTTCCCACAAAATAATCTTCGGACCTCCTCAGGTGATGTACTGAACAAGTTGACGGTCTCACCTAAATGATCTGCAATTGTTTGCTACTTAACTTCCTCATACTGATTGTTACAAAGGGTTCAATGAGCATATACCCTGTTTTTGAAAATCTTTTCTGCCTCTGCTACAGTAAGATGATTTATTCTGTTATCCTTTAACCATTTTTGTTCTCCAACCAAACTAAGTTGAACACTTCTTTCCATTTTGAGCAACTTCAATCCCTCGCTCAATTTGGGGAAGAATCCTTCAGGTCTCAAACACCACTTCCGGAATACCCCAAATAAAATTTCCAAATCATTCCCAAGCTTCTGAACTCCGGAATAATTAAACTTTGCACTACTCATAATAACACCATTAAATAGAGATTGATCGATGCCACTTGCTAAAGATCTCCATACCCTAACAAAGTAAATGGCATTCAAATGTTCTTCCAGCACAGCCAATTTCCCTTGAAGATACTCTAAAGCTCCAAGAAAAGATCTGGAAACAACTAACCCTTCTTCACCCTTCTCCTGCCACTGCTTTCTGTTTCTCAGGTAATCTCGACAACAAGCATCAAATCCACGTAAAACAACTGTTGACAGCTTTTCAACCCATTCTGATCTAAACTTATCCAACTTGTTAACTTCCTTATCAAGAGTATTATCTCCAGTAACTTCCGCTAATCCTCCACTAAGATCACTTCCCGATGGTTCCAATAGATCATCCTGGTTCAATCCTATTTCCAGGAAGAAAACATCTTCAGCCCATTCTTTCAGAACAGACACAAAACTGGAAGCAGCATTAATAGAGATTGCAACTTTAATCAAAGCGTCATCATCAGTCAAAGCTGTTAATCCCTCCGCCTCGAGGCACCTGAGTAGTAAGCCATCTAAGAACTTCTGTATTAGCGGCACACCAGTCAATGATACAAACCTGGACTTCAATGAAACACTAGGTATTGACCGACAGCGCTCAATCACAAAAGAAAGGTGACGTAGTACAATACTTGAAATTGGGGGCGATTTATAGTCTTCTTGACCCGAAAAAGGAGCGCCTTCCTGATTTTTTGTCAACCAGCTTCTTTCATTCTCCAGGTCTGGTTTCAATTTATCAAGGGTGTCATTCAGCTCGATATTGGCCCATAAGTCAAGCCAGTCAGGTCTATCACAGAATACAGATAATGAAGATATCTTATGCTGGCTCCCATCTTCTGGAAAAAATAATATTCCAGAATTAGCAACCAAGGACTGAACTTTTTTGTCAAATGATATCATCAAGTCAATAAGATGCAGCCATGATATTCTAGCTTGCAAATTGATTTCAGGGTTATTCTCTTCATCCAGTTGAGCAACATACATGGGAAAAATTTCTTTCGCCAAAAACATTGACAAGGAAGCCACCATAGCTGACACCCATTCTTCTCTACAACTGTAGCCTGATAGCAATGCTTCATCAACCAGTGGTTGCAACATTTCGTCCATTGAATCAACATAATCTCTCGTGATTTTATACACAAGAGCGAAAATAAACTCTGGCTTATCTATCCATTTTGAGAAATGTCGTTGAGAATCGATTGATAAAGGATTTACAAGCTCTTCAATAGCCCAAAGGGGCTGTCTCAAAGCAACTTCTCTATTATGCCCTTCAAGTTGGCGACCTTTTCTGCGTCTTTGCAATTCTTGCAAACTACATAAAGCAAGAAAGCTTTCACAGTACTGTTGTTTGAGGTCCCCTTGAACTGTGAACAGAGGATTTTGAAGATGAGTAGACCCGTTTGTATCATCACTCAAGGAATTGGAAGATGATAGAGGTGGTGGCCATTTGAGTGAAACAAGAAGGGCTCGATGATCAGCAATTGCTTGAGGTCTTAGAGTAGCTAAAGCTCGATCCACTCTGTGATCAGCAGCAGATACAAGTTGGGTCCACTGAGGGTTAATCTTTGTAATTCTAGCAAGAACATCTTCTATCAATTTAAGACTTTTGATGGCACCAACACGAATATCCTGCAAAGTGGCAGGAAGAAGAATACAAAATCAGAGAACTACTACTTCTGAAATTTTTACTTTCCATATATCCAGCAGTACCTACTTCTGCATTGTTCTTAGATGGCTGCCTTCTCAGCGTTCTATTTACAATTGTAGATACAGCATCTTCGACGTCACCAACCAAGGTATCCAGTTTTAGTGCAGTTTCTGAAATGAAGGAAAAGGGCTGTACTTGAAAAATGTATTACTACCAAGCCAAAACAATAAGTAAATGTAGCTAAACAAAGACAATATACCCAACTGTCAACTGTCTAATGTCATACAATTACTTAAACATTTAACAGATAACTTCCTTCATGGATCCTATTTATCTGAAATGAACTTTCGGAAACCCGAAACATCCACATCCATCACAAATTTATACGTTACTCTTACTAAAATTGGCTTAAACGTCACCCAGAGCACCAAGATTATACTTGAATAATGAAATTAAAATTCTAGTAACAAGGAACTCAAAGATTCACTAAAGAGACAAACACATTTAGCTTGTTTCACTAAACACTCTCAAACTCAACTAATCCAGTCTGAAAAATCCACACCCAAATGGATGTGGGGAAATAAAGAAAAATAGAGCATTTTACACTTCTTAACAAGTTTCATTAACTTTCCAATCTGATAATTCTTACCCTCGTGTAACTGGTGGCAGTCATCCAGATTGATAGAATAGAGAATAGCCTTATGTCAAAAACCAAGGGTCATAACAGCTACAAACTAGCACGAAAAAAGCTTAACTTTGTCGGCTGTGCACGGTCCAAATTATAGACTACTTTTTATAGCAGAGTTCTAATTCACGAAGTCGAACTGCACTCCCTAATGTTATGCATTCAGAGAAAGGGGTCAGGTCTGTGATTATTACAAAACTACTTTCAGCCTTGTGGATTGTAAGAAATCACTCCGTTAAAGGGTGAAGTTAGAACTAGAAAATAGCATGATAAACCCATTTCTGTATCCAGTCATCCTAAATTTTGAGATATGGCTCCCATATAGGATTATTGAAAAATTTTGATAATAAATAGGCATTGTGGTTCCATGAAAATTCATTAGATGATTATGTTTGGGAACTCATGAGTGGATAAATCATAAAACAAATCAAGAGTCAAAATCAGCAAGGCCACAGACTTGGATATGTAATATTACAATTTACTATGAGCTTGGAGAAAGAGCCACCTCTCTTGGCATAAAAGCTTCAGTCCAATAGAATTACGCTGTATAGTGTGTTCTCCAATCTCCATTTTATAGGATATAGGAAACATCTTTGCAGAAACAAGCATAGATATAACTATTTCCTGTAAACTTTAACATCAAATTTCCAGCTTATAGCCATACAAAAGGCTGATTAGAAGCTAGGAACTGACAGAATGCCACAATCAAAGGCTAATAACTACTTGGATTGCATTGGAAACTATGGTTCATGATCAGAGTTAGACTTGGGAAGATGCCCTTGTACTTCAGACTAAAGATTTGTGTTTAAACAAACAGTGGCGTAATGCCATCTATAAATTCACTAGTAGTCATAGAACTAATTGTAATCGAAATACTTTAAATAATCCATGAACGGATGATTGAGGAGCCTACTCATTTTTGCTACATTGTGAACATAACATTTCATGTTCCATTAACTTTCCAATAATCAATGATGAACCAAGTCAAATTTATCAACTTCCATTTTTAAAGTCCAATCATCCAATCAGATTCTACACAAAGAACAAAGGGGAAAAAAAGAAAAAACCAAATTAGAATATAAACTCACCAGCATAAGTTCTTACTGCTTCAACCCTTGCCACCTCCCTGGCCAACGCCGGCAGCTCCTCCCCCAATAATCTTCCTGATCCTCCATCTACACAAAGTATATACTATCAGATATTAACATTAATTAAAAAAAACTTTATTACTAATTAACTTATTAAGATTCTGACACTTTACCTGATGAAGGAGGGGGCAACGTTGTAGACTGAAGGTCAGATAGTTTAGACTTGATGTCAGTGAAAATGCCACTGATTTGATTGGAATGGAAAGTATAATCCGCGAGCAACTGGCTGAACTGCCGGCCAAGATCCAAAAGGTTTTGGTCGAGGTTCTGGCACTCGGTTCGGAGCTCCGAGAGAAGCGTCGGAGCTACGGTATGTAGGTCTTCTTCGGCGGCGATTTTGGCATTGAGGAACGCTAGGGTTGCCGGAGACACAGACGATAGCGGAGGAAGAGGGCGGAGCCGAGATGAATTCTCGGATCGGTTCATTTGAGTCTATCTGAACTCGGGTCGGAGCATCAAGCTTTACAGAGACAGAGCTTCCTCGTCGGGGGGTGGTGAAGTTGAAATGGGGAAGCAGGCTTTCTCTTTCCCGATATAATTTCGGTTCATTTCATATTGGTCCTCAGATATGCCGTAACTATTAAATTAACCTTGTATTTATGAGTAAAAACAAACTAACAAACCCATGGACCAATTTATACGAACTACTCCCTCCATCTCATAATGTAGGTCCTCAACTTTATCCTCAATAAATGATATTAAACCAATTTTCATCTAGTCTTGGTTATAGTTTCAAAACAATTAATGATGTGTAAAATAGATATTTAACACAAATTAATTGTTAAATGATTGTCCCCTTAGTTTACATGTAGAGTCTAAAGTGACTTACTTTTTTTATTAGGAAAATCTAGGGCGGTACCTGGCGACAGGACCCTGATATTATTAATTTAAAGGTAAAAGTTACATAAAGCAGTGCTTAAGACTTATCCAACCGGAAATAACCGTCTTACAAAGTTTTTTATAAACTCATGACGGATCTTGTACAATTACTTCTAGGAACTGTCTTAAAAATATAGTCTAATATCCCCTAACAGTTCATCTTCTAGACTAGATACCTTAGGAGTATGTCTGACAAAGATTAAACAAGTGACTTACATTTTATACGAAATTAATTTTTTTTTATTAAATGGTGAAATTAAATGTTGGGTGTAGGCGAAGGCACGTTTATATTTACTTTGTAAATGAGGAAATAATTAATTGATACAATTTGTTTTTACAAAAGTAATTATACTCAAAATTGATGGAAAGGCATCACAATTCACAATTCACAAGTATCATTGCTTTATTTATTTATTTATTTATTTTCCCCCTTCCTTCTTATTCAGAAAGTTTGAGAATTTTAAGTATGGTTTTGGTTGTCTCAAATATTCCTTGAACAAACCATGGCAAAATTTACTTTTCCTTTCTCTTATAACCCTTGCATTTCATCCTTTCAATTAGTAACTAGTGTCCCACTTCTCAAATTAAGTCCTTCACTAATGATTTCGATAATGATGTGGTACGACAGGCCAAGAAAATAATAATTATGCACGTAATAGTTTTGTAACCAATGATACTTTTGTGTTCTATTATTTTAACTTCCTTGTGAGTGCGAAGATAATGATAATAATAATAATAACAACAACAACAACAATAACAACAACAACAACAACAACAACAACAACAATAATAATAATAATAATATAGAATTAACTAATAATTTTACGCCTTTCTTCTTTAATAGCTATTGCATTTCATACGATCAGTTCGTTACTAATGTTTCTAATCCCAAAATAATTTTTTCACTAATAATTTGGATAATGATAAGGCATGAAGGGTATGTGAACGACACTTTTCCTCTTTACTCCAAGTAATTTTTTCTAATTGTTTTGCGAGGATTGTATGGCAACACTTTTCCTCTTTACTCCAAGTAAATATCAATGGTGTAGCAACATTGGCATCTCTACTTGGAAGGTGGTGGAAAAATGTGGATTTTAAGACAGCGAAAGGGCGTTTGCGCGTGATTTTACCTTCGCTAATCCTATAGGAGATTTGGAAGGTGCGGAACAAAGCACTTTTTGAAGGAGTTTAGCCGAGGCCTATGCAAGTTATATAAGCAATAATGACCCAGGTTCGTAATTTAATGATGATACATGGTTTGAAAATCCGTAATGAAGATGAGAGATCTTTTTTTTCAAATGTTTTCCATGTGCATCTTAGACGGGTGGCTAAGCCTCGAATGTTTGAAGTAAAGTGGCGCCCCCCGATGCTAATTCATATATTCTAAACACTGATGGTTCCTCTAGTTTGAATGAATCCGGATATGGTTTCATTATTAGGGGAGAAGGGGGTACCTTTGTATATGGACAAAGTGCATACCTTAGTGAGGGAGATAGCTATAAGACTGAAATCTATGGCATTCTTTTTAGATTGCAAAAGTGCAAACATTTGCACTTAGAAAATGTAGCTGTTCAGACAGATAATAAGTCTTTGGTTGATGCTCTAGTTGGGACTATTGGTTACCCATGGAAATATATTTTTTTATTACAGGAAATGTCTTCTACTTTACAATGTAATGGATACCGGATTTCACATATTTATATATAGGCAAATGTAGTTGGACTTGATGGCTAAAGATGCAGCTTCTGGAAATTCTACAGTTTATTCTTCACTAAACTCGCTTCCACATTTTGTAAAGGAATTGTTGATCCTTGATCAGTCTTCATTCCCTTACATTAAAAGTAGGTCTGCTTGATGTAATATTGTCTCTTTGAAGGTAGATGATTGGCTTTCTATGATTGGGGTTAGACTATACTCTGCCCTTGGCGATGTTTATTGAAAAGTAATAAAATAAGGGAAGGGTGAAGCTAGGGAAGTAGATAATATATATGTCCATCCCTTGGGTATACCCCTTGGGTGCATTATACTATCTAGCATTGGTTGTCACAAAACACACCTCTTGGATATACCCCTTGAGTGTTTTTGTGGCAGTTGAGGCCTGAATGTCGCCCTAACCTCTCTTTGTTAAAAAAAAGAAGAAGAAGGGCATGTGAACGAGTGCCGAAACAACTAAACTCGCTACTTATATGTTATCAGTTGATGATTGATTTACCGCACAAGAGTAATTAATATTCATTTTTCATGGCATGCAGTTAAGAGAGCACATCTAATGTCTCGACTTTACAATTAGTTGTACCGTTCATTCCATTAAATTGACAGCTACTATATCAATATTTGGAGTAAAAAAAAGTAATGTTTACTCACGGTACCTTTCTTGGTACAACTAATTGCTAATAGATAGAATATTAGCTAGCCACCTACATAACTACATTTATTTATGTATTTTTTGGTTTCTTTATTCCTTGTTTAGTGTGGTTAATTTGATTTTCATAAAGACAAAACGTTGGTAATTTCTTGTACAATTGATTTTAATTTTTTTCCCTCATCATTTGCTAGTTGGTCGTGTAGTAACTTTTATCATCTTATTTAGAGTTTACATGTTTCATATGATCATGTAAGTTAATCGCATAAATTACCAATGCTTATATTATGAAAAGTCATTTTTCTTAATCTCACGCTAGCTAGCTACAGAGGTGCTTTTTTTAATATTATTTGTTCTTTTTTTATTTATGGAAGTACTTTTATTGATTTCTCAAGCATGTAATTAAATCCTCTCATATCATTCATATGCGTTATTCTTTTCCATTTCCTCGGGTTTCAATGTAAAGAATTGAATAATTTATATAAGAATGTAAAAGTTCGTTTGTTTGTGTAGGATACATATTGTACTATCTCATATTCAAAATGATTGTGTTGTTTATGGTTTTAAAATTATACAATAACTAAATAAAATTCTAATACAAGGAAAATATATGATAAAGCATTTCATTAATTTTCAATTCTAAAATCTAAACTTTACTTGGAGTCTTCTTAAGACATACTGAAATATTTTGGAACAAAATATTGTCTCAAAACATTGAAAAAGGTTAAAGCAAGTAAACTCTCACTCTCACCAAATAAAACCACCCTCACGCAATACGTGTACAAAAAGATGGAGTTAAAATAATAAACTTATTAGTTAGAAAAACAAATACGAGTATGACAAGCATGCAAAAGGTTGAAATAATACTCTAACTATAAATGTAACTGAAAAGAAAGAGACTGTCATAAGGTTGAAAAACAAGAATGAAAAGAACTGCTACTAACCAAGTGTCATTGAAAATAAATATTTTTGATAATTGGATTGTGATTTCTCTTGGAGAAATCAAAATAAATACAACAAGAGTGCACAAATAGAACACTACCTCAAATTGTATATCATAGCATTAAACTCTTCTCTTATCAAGTCCATTTTGGTAGTAATATTCCTTTTCTTCTCTATGGTAACCGTCCCGATGTTGATCATTTCTCCATATGAGGCAGCAAGAATATCCCCTACTCGAGAACTTCTTTTGAACTTCAGCGCTTATCCGGTTTTGTCTTGCTGCCATTTAGCCCCTTTGAGATGAAAACATTGTTGTCCATGTGATTCTTGCCCTTGTCCCCTGAGGACATGGTTTTGTATATGTTGAAATATAAGACAATCAGTCCACAAGGGCACCATCACTCGCCATGATCATCCATATGGCTTTCGCAAGAGAATGAATACAAGCTTTAGGTATTCAAATGTTTTCATACACAAAAAAAATAAATAAATAAAAGAAGTTGTGATATGGCTCAACATACCATTTACTCTTTGATTGGCTTTTCTTCTAAGGAGCATTTGTGTTTTGAGATGTAATAGAATTAGTGATCAAGCTTAATTTTTTTTTTTAAAAAAATATGAATAACTTAAATGGCGAAAATCACAATGAATAACAAAAGTCAGGCTTCTTGGAGAACTTAAAAGAAAAAAAACCCTGAGAATTGATGTTAATGAAGAACTAGGATATTTTGTAGCTATTTTTTTCGCTCAACGAATAAGGAAAATTAGTATGACTAAATTCCCAGTCCCTAAATGCTGAAAGATAATTAAACCTTGATATTGGAGTTATATCCCACTTATCCCTGTGACTATGGTATTGTTGAGTAATATTGTCCAACATAATTTTTCCTTTTGACCAAAAACGAAGAAAAAGAATGACGCACATATCTGCAGCTTTTAGGCCAAAAAGTACAATCCTATTTTCCCCTTGTTACAGGTAGCAAGCAAAAGAAATCAGATTTTATTCCTTCTCTTTTCCTTAATTTTAGTGATAGTTAGAAATGCAAAATACACGAGCCTACGACGAAGTATACAACTTCTGAAGAATCTTACTTTTTAGCTTATGCATCATCACATTGTTTTACTCTTTTTTCTCTTTTGTCTACGTTTTATACAACTGCTTTTCTGGGTCACTGTGTACTTTCTCCATTTCAAATCATGTTTATTTGGCGAGAAAAACAAGGATACATTCTAAACACAATATTCATATCACTTCACTCGAACAAACATCTTCTTGATGGAGCTGTTATATGATGGGCTCTTTCATGATGCCACAGGTTAAATTCTTACTTCTAGTCTAAGTGAAAATTAAGCAAGTAACATGCCATTACATCATCGAAAGTTTAAATTTACATCACATGAAAGTATTCTAAGATGATCAAAATTATGGCTCGAAATAAAAAAAAGAAAAAGAAGTATTAAAATTAAATGTGTGGAAAGAAAATGTTTAAATTTAATTATAAAGGGTAAAATTGTGTTTTTGTCCTAATGTACCTGGTGAAAAATGCGGATTACACTTTCTATATTAGAGAGCAAGAACAGTAAAGAGATTAAGCATAAATGTAGTCCAAGAAGAAAAAAAAACATTGTTTTCGAGTGTCTCATCACATAATTTTGGGAAGGTTGCATTTATATAAGTTTGCTGATCATCTCTAAATGTATAAAACTTCCAATTCTGTTGTGAACTATAGTAAAAAATTTGCGACTGTTAATTAGTATCATAAAATGCAGGTTAATTAGTATCACAAAATTTACCCTAGGTACAAGAAACAAAACAAAACCATTTTGATTTTTTAAATTGTATTGTGATGAATCAAAGAATGCGTTGGCATCATATGGAAGTAGTTTCTTTATTTGTAGTTTCAAATCAATGCAAGGATGTTGTAGTAAGAGAAGTTTTTGTAATATACGAAAATTGATTCTTCTGTTACACTTTGGTAAGAAAATATAAAGGTTAAGAACCAATCCCGACAAATACTTGATAACATAACTGTGATCCATGAATTGAGGCAGTTAAGTAAAATCGATTTCTCACAAGTTAATTACATATAACAACATTTATCACTCCTTTTTTTCTTAAAAAAAACTAGCTTATTGGAATAAGGAAACGAAAGACATTTCCTTTCAAAATCATCATCATCATCATCATCTAAAACTAAAGTTTCATTACTGTTGGAAATGAAACCTCACAAGTTTCAGAACAAGAAATTCAAAAAAAGCGTTTGTAACTATAATTTATAACATATTTCTTTTTCAATTTCTTTCAAGCTATAAATAACCAAAAATTAATTCATGTAGGTCATATGCAAATGACATGGATTCTCAACCCGAATCCATTCTGAGTTCATGTTCCTCTAAATCCAAAGAATGTGGTTCAACAGCCCATTATAGCACAATTATAGACAAAACTCTTTGAATCCTTCCTACTGAGCAAAGTCCACTCTGGAGGACCTTCCTTCGGCTCCCATGCATTGATATCAAGAAACCCATAATTCATAGCCTGAGGGCCACCAATAACTATGATTAAATCACCGCAACCTCTAAACGCTGATCCCCAATCATTTGTCGAGGAGGCATTTTCCGGTAATCTTCCGATTGTCGTCCAAATATTCAGGCTCTTGTTGTATTTCTTCAAAAGCATTTCCTCATGATATGCCGCGTACAACTCATTCTTCACAACAACAAGTAAAGGAGGTGACCTCGTGGCTGCAAGAGCATACTCATCAACTCACTCTACAATTTGTCCAGGAAGCATATTCGGAATTTTCACCCAAACGTTCGTCTCCATATCAAATACCTTGCAGGATGTAAGCACTTTCGGGTTGCCAACTTCACCATCTACACCTTTTTTCTCAAGCCCAATCCGCCTACTCGCATACAATTTCTTGTCCATAACCACACCTGAACACAGTTTCCTTGGTGTATTTAGGCTCGGGAGAGGTTGCCACATTCCTGTGTTCGAATCATACATTTCTGCAAAGCCTAGAATCTTCCCTTTTGAATCACCACCAGCAGTCACGATAGCAATCTCGCTGAGGCTGCCAGAGAAAAATAGGCATCTTGGGGTGTTTGGAGTTACTCCATCCACCCACGAGTCTGTTACTACACTATACTTTTAAACACTAAGTGATTGGACTTCCCTACTGAAGATGAGAAGTTCAGTAGCCACAGCTAGCAACTCCATGTCACAGCACTTAAAACATTCACTAGTAGGAATGGGTGGTAAACCCCTATATTTACGCCCATTTGTATTAAAGGCCTGCATTTCCGCACTATTACATGAGAAGTAAACTCAATGCTCAACGATGCCTAACTTCCTCCTTAGCTTATAAAGCTCTTCTCCACCTAAGATAACGGACTTGAAACTATGATTCACCATCAAAATTACCATAATCCACCTTAGCATAGCGTGCTAAGCACTCCATCGAGAGATCACCACCGATATCCGAGATGAGTAAATTAGTGGCCGAATCACCACTATCTTTCATATCTTTTGCTTTATCGGCTATATTCTCACGTCTTCGGTTTGCAGTTTGAGTCACATCAAATGCACTTAGCAAGTCCTTCATGATGGGATTTGATACTATTTCTCACAATATGGCTTAGTCGAAATTAAACCTACAAGTTTATTTCATCATAATTTAGTAAAATATAGCAACTTCTTTAAAGGAAAAACATCATTGCCCCAAACTTATATAGAAAAGTATTTAACGAGCACAATATTAACAAGAAAAGTGAGCCATATAGAAGAGGTAAGAATCTATAAACAAAATCTATGTTTAGTGTTTACTAATGGCAAATGCAGAATATAAATGAAATATTGATATTTAAAATACACTATGCCAGTATAGTTTGTCAAGAATTTCATGAACCAGAAAGTAGAAAGTAGAAACCAAGTGGTTTGAAAGATCACTGAAATTGACAAATTTAGCCAATCTTAATAAATTCAGTTTAATGGAATACCGAAAAATGTTTTTATTTCATCTCAGGAAATAAAGTACATTTGAAAATAATTTTCCAAATATTATTGGGTTTCTTAATACACCTTCCCCATTATAAGATTAGATCTTTATATTACATATGTTAATGGGCAAAACCATATTTACACTACTAACTCAATGTGGATGTAGATGTTTGGCTATTAAATTGTTGAATCAAGTACCATAGCAAATGAACAATATATATAGAGAAATCATTTGTACATATATAACATCAATGACAGCTGGAAAAAGACCCACAAAAGATCCCAAAAAGGGGCATTCACAAAAGGAACCCCCAAATTGAAAGAATTTAAAGAGAATAAAAAATATTATATGGAGAGACAATATATTCTAAACTACAATTGAGAAAAACAGTCATTTCCAGTCAAATAAACACATAGAAATCCAATCAAAACTCAGTTTTCATTTTGTAAAATGAATGAAATTTGAATTAAAATGCTCCATTTTCATTCTCCGTACTGCCCTCCATTCCGTTGGAAATATGTGTGAAGGCCATTCATGCCCTTTATCTTAATTAGTAGTGAATGTATTTTCCAGTGGAGTTGGGGTTATTTTGAGATTTTGGTAATCTAAAATAAATTTCTCAATCATTGATATTTTTTGAAATTCTTTAAAAAGAGAAGAATATTCTTTCTTTCTTTTCTTTTATACAAAGATTATTTTAGTTGATTGAAGTCAAATTTTGGTTGGTAATTAAAATACTAACTACGTTGAGGGAAGAAAACCGTATCTAATTAAGATGAATGAGGGAGATTTAATTTAATTACTAATTCTTCAACATTCTTTAGGTTTGATTTTTAATATATGCATAGAATGGTAGGTAAATTGTCTTAGTTTAGTAAACTAGTTAATATTTTTATTCCAATTTATTGATTTGGTGTATTTTGAGTTTCCTACTAATTTTTGAGTGATTAATGTTTGACTAAAATATGATGCAAAAGAAATTCCTTCCCTTTTCTTAAATTTGTTTCCATCATATATTAAATAAAATAAAGCATCAACAACTTGTCATTTCGAGCACCACGTGTGTTGTGAGAAAGGGAAAACAAGAAGAGCGAGAAGAAAAGAAATGTAGATCAGGACAAGGCTAGCTGAAATATGATGAAGGAGAAATGTGAAAGTTCACTGCTTTTATCATATGACAAATTCAAAATGTGACTTATTTTTTCCTTTTGTTTTGAATCAATCTTTCACTCTTTCATAATGTTGATCAATCTACTATACAAACAACCTTTACATAAGAATAAAATAATCCGTGATTAATTATCATGGACAATAAAATGGCTTCAAGAGAAATGGGAAACTATTTATTAGTTAGCCGTCAGCTTAATTAACACTGTATGGTAAATTCACTCAATTATATAATAATATGTGGTTCATTGAAGCAATTGATGTTGTGATACCTATTGCTAGATAACAAAAATGTGACTAAAAAATGAAAAATAACTATCACCGCAATAGTTTCTACCATTTACTTTTTCACGGAAAGAAATTACTGGAAAACATATGTCAATACTCGATTTTAATTGTATCATATTTTTGGAGGGAGAAAGCACGTGTTAACATGCATGCCAACACGTTGAAATAATAAAAATATAGGTAATTGTAAAGAAAACAATTTAAATATTAAAGCGGTTTGCATTACGAAGGAAGGATAGAGATTAGATTGAAAAGAGACACTATTTGCCAAGTGTACTCTGTACAGAAATTTTTTTTTGACAATTGGCATTTCAATATTCTTTTTTAAAGAAATTAAAGAAAGAAAATAATAAAAAGGAAACTAAGAAATGATGATTAAATGTATGTAAATACTAAATTCGTACATCCACCGCACGAGACCATTGATAAATTAATGATCTTAGAAATGTGTAGAGCAAATGAAAATTAGCTGTGTTTTCCGTTTCTCAATATAATTCCAAGTTGGTCAGTTGGCAATCTCAATTCAATATAATGAAACTTTTATGTTAGCTAGAAAATGACTATAGAAAGATTTTTTTGTTTTTAATCTTGGATCTTATTTATTTCTATTTGTTCATTATCTTATTTCGAAATCTGATTTTATTTATTTATTGATTTTGTTAGACATTTAATCACTTTATTTCTGCACACTGGTACCGTTCTTTTTTAATTTTAATTTTCTTGTTTTTTTAATTTTGTTATGTGTTCACATTAGAGAATGATATGCAACATAATGTTAGAAATCATTGGCTCGTGTAAGGATACGTCTTGTAACTAGTACTCTCTCGAACCCATTTTAATATATTAGTACAAACATCGTAATAGAGTCAATAAAAACCTAATAACAAATAAATTAGTTTTCAAACCACAAAAGCTAACATACAAATGATTGGAGAAAGGAGCAATATATGACGCTGATGTTGCTGCTGATGATGATCAAGTAACACGAACTCCAAAATATATTACCATAGCCTATCTGAGATGATCAACAATATTATTTTCACTTTATAGCCGATAGGCAGCAATCAAAAGCAATTCCCCCATTGTTTTAGTGCCAGTTATATATGCAACAAACGCGTATGTATAAAAGTACAACTTTTGAAGTTTCTAGCTTTTAGATTTTAGGTTGATGAGCATCATCAAATGATTTTAATTTACCCTTTTACTTTGAAATGCTCCTTCAAAAGGTGCAGACTTAGATCCTACTTTGTCAATTTTATAGGTAAAACCTAGCAGACTCATCAAATAAGAACCATGATCTTAAGAGTAACTAAAGTTCATGTAAGAGATACGCAAGACGTAACCATGAATTTCATGACTGAAATAAATGTAATAAAGTAATAAGTGAATGAATATAATTTGTAACAAAGAATTTAACATATTTTGCTCGTATCAATTTGTCCACCCATAAATACGTCACCACATGTAGTCTTTCCTCATTAACTATCCCTTCATAATAAAAATTATATCAAATTTATATAATATGGATAAAAAAATAAGCTATCCACAAGAAACCTTTAGTGTTTGTAAAAGAATTCTAGTACTCTGTTTAATCTATATATCAACAAATACTAGTTCAATTAATTCTATCGATTAGTAAAACATAAAATTAATTTCTTGCAATGTACACAATCATTATTTTGGGATAGAAAAAATAGTTAAATCTTAATTTTTTCCCTCTTCCTACCTCTACTTTTTGACTTCCTCATAGGAAAAAGTATTACGATTGGACTTTGTAGGACCGCTCCTTGACAAAAAGTTCTCAATAAATAATAAACCCTAGTTCTATATCAATCAGATAAGAACTTGTACAATTGAATAATCATTCTCTTAGATAATTTGTTTGTGGAAAGTAGCCTATATTTTTTCCATAGGATAAAATCGGCTGTAAGCATATTTGGAGCACTCTTCGTCCAGTAAGCCAAAACTAATCTCCATTCCTCACCAAATTTTGATATAGAATGATATTTTTTAACCGCTCAAAAGATGAGAATTAATTTTAAGAGCTCATTGTATATTGGAAGAAATAATTGTTTGGAAAAAAAATAATTGTCAATATTTTGATAATGGATATTTATGACTAATCTCTTTTGCTAATGAGATGTGAATAATCATCATCCACATTCAAAACCGTAAAACTATCATCACACATTCATCTGGTAGTTCCAAAATCTACTTCAACAACATAGTCCATCATCTAGTCTGAGTTCATATCAACAGCAAAGCTTGCAATATGGTGTGCATGTAGAGGATCTAAGTTGATTTTCTGCCCAAGTGCGCCAGAGAACGTATTTCATCCCTCGGAACTAATAACACAACCATTTGAATATTTTCTTCCCAGTTTTCCACACAATATGCTCGTGCCTTGGAGAGATCTTCAATAATTTGGGATTTCGATCATCATAATAATTCCCTGAACGGTCACTGTGCAAAACTAGTGACCGCAACAAGTCACAACAGGGTCTTTAACTGTGTCCAAACATATTCCACAAGCACATTCAACTCCATATTATTCCTTAAGAGCCTTCTTCACCAAACTCTATTTATTTTTGAATGACTAACTGCTCTTCATAGGCATTTTGTCAACTACAGCACAGTCATCAGGTTGCGTCATTTGCCAAAGTTCTTCCATAGGCCTAACCGTTGTTTGATCTTCCATGTTATCCAACGCAGCAGGCTCAAGATTTTTGTTCAAATCTCGAGTAACCGGAGATCCGAGATTAATGGCATTTGAGTATTCAGCTACAATTTTGCATAGTGTAAAATTACTCAAATGAAAGCTCAATTGGAGAAAGCTTCTTTGTAGAATTAGCAGTGGTGAAAAAATTAGTTGTTGAACTTGAATTTGACTCAAAACCCAAAAGGAGTAGAGATAACTTACCAAAAAGTTTAGTAGAGTTCTTACTCAGCACACACACTCACACATCGACTCTAGTCTTGCCAAACCAAAAGATAGAGGCCATAAAAAAACAAAAAGAAAAAGACCTTAGTCAAAGGAAACACTTTTGAAACTAATTTAAATAAATGGAACAGAGAGGAAAACACATGTTGAAGATTATTATCATTTGGCTGAAATGGTTTTCTACATTTGTAACTTTTTTGATCTTTCGGCACTATTTTAGCAGTTTGACTATATTCGAGGTCCAATCAACTGGAGTATTTTTGGAATAAAAAATATTTGTTCTCAAAGTGGAAGGCATAAAAGTTGTTCCTGTGTGGGTGCAATTCCCAAATTTGTAGCTTAAGTACTGGACAGCTAGAACACTTAGCAGGATTACAAGCTTCTTTTGTAATCCTGTGGAGATGGGTGAAATGACAACATTGCGAAATAGAGCCAGTTATGCTAGAGTGCTTGTTGAGATGAAGATAGCAGAGAAATTGGTTAATGAAGTCTGGTTTGAGGATGATAATGGTGTCTTGTAGGAACAGAAGGTTAGATATGAATGTTCACCTATCAAGTGCAGCCACTATAAGGGATATGGCCATGGCACAAGTGTATGCAAGAAACCAAAGGTGCAGGTATGGATGGAGAAGTCAGAGCAGTAGGATACTAAGGAAGAATTAGTTAAGGAAAGCTTATAAATAATCAAGAAGTCAGTAGCTGAGGTAACTTATCAGGAGTTACTAGTAGCTGATCATCAAAAGGCAGAAGAGGTGGCAAAGACTGGTAGAACTCCCAAACAAGTGGTACTAAACAAAGAAGCAGCTACTGTGTCAACAAGGAAAGAAGTTAAGGAAACTACTGGGCATCATGCACTAAGAAGTAGACAAGGAGGGAAAGGAACTCAGAATGAAGCTAGAACCCCTGGAAAGGGGCCTAACAACCATGACTATACTTAGTTGCAATGTCAGGGGGCTCAATAGTCCCCTGAAACACAGGGAGATAGATTCTTTTCTCTCTGTTAATCAAGTTGGAGTGGCATGCCTGTTAGAGACCAAGTTAAATGAAAGTAAGGTGGAAGAATTAATGTTGAAGAAATGGTACTATTATGATTACATTAGTAATCATCAGATAAACGAGAAAGGAAGAATCTTATTGCTATGGAAGAGAGATGACTACAAGATTGATCAGGTGCAATGCAATCAGCAGTGGATACATTGTAGAGTGCAAGAAACAAGAAGTAAAAAGGAGTTTGAGTTCACAGCAGTATATGCAGCACACCAGGCTCAAGGTAGAGAAAGTCTATGAAAATGATCTGATGTAGTTAGCAGGGCAAATAAATAAGCCATGGTTAATTGCTTGTGATTTTAACTGTATCCTTTCTCCCTCTGAGAAGCTAGGTGGAGTGGATGACAGTAGTGGGGACACAAATGTTTTCAAGATGACAGTTGATACTTGTGAGTGGGAGAAAATGAAGACTCAAGGTAGCAATTTCACTTGGACTAATAGGCCATTGGGCAGTAGCATAATAGCTTCCAAATTGGACAGGGTTTTTGTCAATGAAAGATGGATGGACTTATATTCTGAGGCCACAACACTAGTTATGGCAGCTGAAATATCAGACCATAACCCTATCTTAATTCGCTGGGGTACTCAAACTGAAGTAAAAAAAAACAGTTAAATATTTGAACATAGGGGCATCTCACGAGAAGTATAAGGAAGTAGTTCAGAAATCATGGGAGTAGCCAGTCAGAGGGACAAATCAATTTCAACTAATAAAGAAGCATCAAAGATTGAAGCATGTCCTGTAAACCTTTAACAGAGAGTTCTTTAATGATATAGAAAACAAGGTTCAGACCCTGAAAGCAGAATTAGAAGCAACACCGAAAGAGTTGGCAATTGATCCAATGAATGAGATGTTTCAACAACAAGAAAGGCAACTCACTAAGAAATATTTGGTGGAAAGTAAAAGGCTGAGGAGCTACTGGAAGCATAAGCTTAAAGAAAGATTGGCACAGGAAGGAGACCTCAACTCCAAATTTTTTCATGCCAGCATTAGGAAAAGAAGGACTTAAAACAGGATTCTTTCATCTATAAATCAACAAGAAAAGCTGGTGGATCAATGGAATGAGGTAAAATCCAATTTTATAAATTACTTTGAAACTTTACTTGGTAAGGAAGATTTTGAACCAGGGATCAAACTGTCTGTATATCAGCAGATTCTCCTGGTTCAAAATTTTACTAAAGCTGATGTTAAACGGGTTATATTTAGTATAGACGAGCAAAAGAGTCCAGGTCTAAACGGGTTAGTGGTGGCTTTTTATAGAAAAACATGGGATATTGTAGGTGAGGATGTTAGCAGGCTTGAACTAGAATTTTTTCAAGAAAAGAAGCTCCTTAAATAGTTAACACCACCTTGATTTCCCTTATCCCCAAAAACACTAATCCCAGAGATGGTACTGAGTTTAGACCAATAACGTGTTGTAACACCATCTATACAGGAATATCCAAAATGATTAGTCAGAGACTAAGTGATTTACTACTTGACCTAATAGACCTAAATCAGGGGGCCTTTGTTAAGGGTAGATCCATACTGCATAATATTTTACTTACTCAGGAAATGATCAGATTGTATTGGAGGAAAATTGTAAAACCTAGCTATCTTTTGAAAGCAGACCTCAAGAAAGCATTTGATTCTATTCACTGGGACTTCATAGAGGAAATGCTATGCCAATATCACTTCCCCCCATCATTTATTGCCTGGGTGATGGGAATAGCAAAAATGTTATTTTAAGGGGAGGGGGGAGGGGGAGTGGTTACGACATGGTGACCCTATGTCCCCGTTGTTATTTGTACTAGTTATGGAATGCTTAAATAGGCTGTTCAAAAAAGCTTCCAGTAATGATTTTAATTTTTATCCATTTTGTGAAAAGCTAAAGATCACAAATCTTACTTTGCGGATGATCTTATTATCTTGTGCCAAGCTGACCTAGGCACTATTAAGAAGATTAAGGCTGTATTAGATCAATTTGAGGCTGTAACTAGACTGACAATGAACCTGCACAAGTCTAATTTGTACTTTGGTGGTGTTTCGGAAGAATTGCAAACTCAAATACATGTGATTCTAGGTTTCGAAGTCAGCAGTTTCCCAATCAGATACCTTGGAGCTCCCATTTCACTCACAACATGGTCCCAGGAAGATTGCCAGCTGGTTGTGGAAAAGATTGCGGCAAGGATCAAGTGATGGTCTACCAGGCATCTCTCATATGCAGGTAGACTAGTGCTTGTGAATTCAGTTTTAATGAGTCTTCATCTGGTCAGGGATTTTTCTGCTTCCTCAAGGTGTGATTCACCAAACAGAAAGATGTTGTAGAGAGTTCCTCTGGGGGAAATCCACAAATGTTAGCAGCAGAACCTTGGTAGCCTGGGAGATACTTTGCAGGAAGAAGAATGAAGGAAGCCTCAATATTAGAATACCTGGCATATGTAACAAAGCCCTAGTTGGTAAACAGATATGGGATATAGCAAGGAATAAGGAGAGTCTATTGATTTAGTAGGTACACATCTATTATCTGAAAAAAAGGAGCTTGTGGGAGTATCAGCCACCACAGGATTGCAACTGGCACTAGAGGGACTTAATGGCTATCAAAACTGAAATCCAGAAGGTGTACATAATGGTAAGTGGATGATGAATGGAGGTAAAGAATATACTGCAGCAAATGGATATAACTGGATGCTGGGCTTTCATGCTAAAGATAGTGGTTCCAGACTGATATGAAGCCCTTAATCACTGGCAAAGCATAGTTTTATTGCTTGACTGCGGCAAAAGACAGATTATATACACAGGAAAGATTGCAGAAGCTGAATCTGTTGCACTTCCAATGTGACTTGTGTCCTGACCAGGTAGAAAACTGTGATCATCTATTCTTTCAATGTTCTTATGCACAGGAGTTGATTGGCTTTATAAAAGGATGGCTGGGAATCAATTTGCAATTGGGGAGCTTGAGGAGCAGAGTTGTACGTTTGCTCAAATACTGGAAAGGGAAAAGAGTGAAGCCTGCTGTTTGCTGTTATCAATGCAGATGTGTATCATCTATGGGCAGAGAGGAATGCTAGGAAGTTCAGGGTAGAATTTAAGACAGCAACAGAACGTTTCATATAGCTCTAAACAGAGATAGCAAGGAAAATACAGTGTAAAAGTCACAAAATGAGTTCAGTTAATAAACAATTTTGTAGGTCAGTTGGTATAGCCAGTAATTACTTGAAATAGAAATTAGTTTGTATAGTCCAATTTGAAAAGTAATGAAAGTTCACCCTTAACCAAAAAAAAAAAAATCTAATATTGAACGAAATAATAACATAAATATTAAATTAATAAAATAAATTGGAAAACAATTAATAATATTGAATTGAAAAATATTTAAAAAATAAAAATTTGATTTTACTTTTTTATTTTTTTAGTCCAATTTTTTAACCCCAACCTACCACTATCAAACATTTATCCTGTATAATATTTGCCCGAATGAAATCTGGACAACCATTATTTAATTTAATAATTAGGGATTTCATCTCCATTTTTTTTTACTTAATCAGAGCGTTACCTGGTGGGCATGTCCTTTGATATTATTCCCTCATGAGAAAAATACTAGGGCAATGCATAAATCTAACCCTTAGGTTACATTTTGAGCAACTACCAAACACAACTACGGAAATGAAGTAGGGACCTTTGATCTAGAATCAAAAGTTGCTCGTTGCAAAAGGAAGACTAGAAATGTCTTCAAAATTACAACAATTGCCTTTAGAAACTAGTCTTGCCAAGCTATTCGCCACTGTAGTCGCTTCCCTGTAGATGTGTTCAATTTAAAAACCCCTCTATGAAATAGCATGTATTTCCATCAACTAGAAAATGGGGTGCTTGACTTTTGGGTGAGCCAAACCCAAAAGTGTGGAACAAAAAATGTGTAGGGTTTATTTTGTAGACAAATATAATGTTCTCGCGCTTTGAAAACGCGAAACAATCAAATTAGATTAATATTTCGCGTTTCACAAACGCGAATAATGTTAATTCCATGCACTTAGCTTCAAACGGGTCGAAAGCAAAAAAAAAAAAAAGAAAAATCAGTTTTTCGCGTTTTAGAAACGTGAAAAACGTAATACGCGTTTGCAAAGCGCGAAACTTCGCGAGAAACTATTTTCGCGTTTAAAAAATGCGAAAATCTGTAAGTTTAAAATTGTAAATTTTGCGAATAAGAATTTAGCGTTTTGAAAACGCGAAACAAAATTTCTAGCGTTTTCAAAGCGCGAAAAATAGATTTAGCGTTTTTAAAACGCGAAAATATCCAGAAAATCTCCTCATCCACTCACCCGTCTCCACGTGTATTTTTGATGATAAGTCTGGAATGTATTCGCGTTTGTTAAACGCAAAATTTAAGATTCATATATAAAACAAGCGAATTAACAGCATTTCTCCGCAAATTTTTTTCATTGTTCAGCTCAGATTTTTCTTTCCAAATTTCTTTCATTCTGTTGAACTCCGATTTTAAGTTTCACTCCGGAGGACTTGCTGAATTCGTGAAAGCTCTCATTTTCTTCAAATTGAGAAGTTGCTCCGTGGTTAAAGAAGATTGATTTGAGTCCTGAAGCCTATTTAAAACTCTAAGTTTTAACATTGAGGTAATTTTATTTCGTTATTAAAAGCATGTACTTTTTTATGTTTTATTATGAGCATAGGATGATTTACACATTATTATTAGTTAATATATAATTGTGATTTAGTCAATTAACGGTGTTTTTTATTGAGGCTGATAAAGTAAATTGAAAGAAAGATTAGTTAATAGAATATTAAATTAGATGAGCGTTGTAAATTATTGTACATCGATTTCTGTAAAATAAAATAAAATTATAATAATGATATTGAATTTTTGAATATTTATAGCATAAGAATAAATTATGTAATTCGGGCATAAGGTTTAGATTTAATATTAATTTTGAGCATACAAATGAATTTGTAAATTCAGGCGTATAGTTGTTCTTTTAAAATTATTAAATCTGTAAACGGGGTAAATACTGTGGCTGCAAACTGATTTCGTAGGAATTGATTTTGCAGGCCGCAAATGTCTTTCACGGAGACAGTTAAATTCGAAATTATACTGGAATACTACTTATACAACTGAACCTGATGGGACTATCACGGACAATGGGATGCGCCTGACGGTTATCTTATCATTGATCGTATGTTAGATTTCTCGGAACTTGTTGATAAGGTATTAAGTGTGATCGGAGTTGATAGAGAAGGGCTGTATATTGATTTTTCTTTGGTATGGACGGAGAGGTCAGGAAAAAGGTCTCGTGTGCACATTAATGATGATAATACTATTCGGTTCATTTATCTTTGTGCTGATAAATGGCCAGAATTGTACCCTGAAAATGTTGAGAGAACAGGCCATGTTTATGCAAGTACATCTGGCCAGGATATTGGTGCCAGCACTAGTGGTGGTAGAACAGTTGAAGACAATGAAGATGGAGATGAAGATGAAGATAAAGATGAAGATGCAGATGAAGATGAAGATGAAGATGTCGGGGGTGTCGAAAGCAGTGATGATGAGTACGTCCCATCGGATGAGGACTCAGATGACGACACTGATTTTGAGTCATCTTCTTCAGTCCCATATGTTTTCGACGACATAAGTGGATGGGACAAGACTTTAGAGGAAGTAGAAGACGATGGAATTAAAATGTGGGATGGCAATCCGTTGACGCTAGGCCTTGATATACATTTCGCCAACAAGCCTGAGGCACAAGTGGCAGTGGGAGAGTTGGGTCCATAAGATGTGACCATGCCCTGCTTACAGCTCTTGTGGAGCGATGGCGCCCAGAGACCCATACATTTCATTTACCTTTTGGGGAGGCTACTATCACACTCCAGGACGTCGAGGTTCTTTTGGGTCTTCGGGTTGATGGACGTCCAGTTACAGGACATCACACCACGCCTGATGGTGGTTGGGCAACCTATTTGGAGAGGATGTTTGGATTTAGGTTCCAGACAGAGGAGTCTAGATTGACGAGTGTTTCCATCACTGAAATAAAGACTCACATAGAGAATAATCCTTTGACGGACCTGTCCCCTGACGATGCACACCTACAGCGAGCCCGTTGTTTTGTTGGATGGCTCGTTGGCGGATTACTGTTCTCAAACACTACGAGAAACAGTTTTCCTCTCGATCTTGTGCATTTTCTTCATACTCCCGAGATTTGCTCGGAGTACAGTTGGGGTAGTGCGGCACTATGTTACTTGTACCGCAAAGATGTCCAAGTCATCTCTGGCCGCTTCTGCCAAGGCTATTACCGGCTGTGTGATTCTTCTTCAGGTATTTTATCTTTTCATTTCTCTCTAGTTTCATTTTATATTCTCCCATTATTATTGGTGATTTTAGCTAATGATTTCTTCATTCTGAATTAGCTCGGGCCGGGAGCGGATTTTGAAGGTTCACCCAAGATATGGGTGGGGATCTCGATCTATCTGATTGTCCATTGGGCACGAGGTAATCTTATACATCAAACCTTCGTAAATTTTGACATTTTGATTTGTACTGTCATGTCTCAATTTAATGTTACTTTCTCCGTGTAGGTGGTCCCGCGAGAAAAAAATTCAAGGTATCACGCGGTTCAATTTGGCCGCGTACCGGGATCAGCTTGCAGTTCTCGCAGAGTCTGATGTTAGTATTCTATTCAATTAGTATAACTTATGTTTTATTCGTTTTTTTTAACGGTGTCGAACTGTTAATTACACGTCTCTTACTTAATTACCATTGCAGTTTGTATGGATGCCGTACACGACTCTTTTGGGTCGTATTGCCAGGGTTTTTCTTGTGGGACAGGCATATGGCGATCTCGGACATGGCTCATCTGCGGTGATGTCGTTGCGCCACACAACCCCAGTAGGGTATTTCGCCAATTTGGTTATCACCAGCGGATACCCGCGACGCATTACTTCTCACCGCGGCGGAAATTACTAGCCTGCTCAAGAGGAAGCCGTTTGGAGGATCCGATAGGAGATGGTTACAACAACTAGGGATATATCTCCGTGTTTGGAATGATCGCCACGGCCAAGTTGTGGGGACTAATGATGATTATGTTGGCGAGCCTTCCGCAGATCCGAGTATCTCTTGTGGTACCATCAGTTCTTGTGAAGTATGTTACGGATCCGACGGACTCGAAAATGCGAGGGGTTTTCACGGTTCTGCGAGACCTTGCGCCTCATGGTGAGTATTTCGCCTACGGTCCATTTGGTTCTTTTTATTAACACCGTTGTCGATTTATGATTCTTTCTAATAAAAATTTCAGGCCACATTGATGGAGGACGTTCGTAGTCTGAGTATTATAGGCCAGCGTACTTTCGACGCGGACTCCTTTGGTTATGATTGCTTAGGCGAGATTGCCCAGGTTGCTGAGCGGGCGTTGTCCGTCAATGCAACAAATGTTGTACGTCACGATCTCGATAGGCATGTTGAGGTTCATGACATTTTGAGTCAAGAACTTGCACCTGTAGACCCGACCCAGCAACATCCACCACCCAGACCTCCGAGGCGTTCGCGCAGGTCTCAGCGTGGGCGTGGGGAGCAAGAGACAATCACATCATCTCAGCCACATCAGTCCTCCCAGCATGAGCAGTCTCATATTCCCTTCACTGGCGGTTCATCCCATTAGTCTCCACATCAGTCTCCACTCCATTCTCGACAGCATTCAGCCCATCAGTCTCCACATCATTCATCCCATCAGTCTCCACATCATTCTTCGCCAACCCAACAGGCGTTTTACCGTCCGATTATGTCTCCCCAGCACCAGCAGTCCAATTTTTCCTTCACTCAGTTTTCCTCCCCTCAGACTTCTCAGCGTCAGTTTGGAGATTCTTTTATTGACTTTTCTGGGTTTCAGCAGAGTTCGCTAGATGGCCAGTCGATACATTACACGAGTAACTTTCTTTCGAGTATGTTCGAGGGTGTTCTTGGTCGACATCAGTGATAACCCAGTGAGGTGAGCGTGAGAGTCAGGGTGAGGATGAGGCTGAGGATGAGGATGAGGCTGAGGATGCAGACCAGGATGATCAGTTTGAGGGTCAGGGTTATCAGCGCCATGAGGAGCAGGGATCGAGTCAGACTCTAGGGACTCCACCGTTGGCTGTGAGTAAAGTCCAGAGAGTGACGAAGGAGCCCGATAGATTGACTTATAGCCTTTTTCGGGCTAAAAAGCCCAAGAAGAAGTAGGGTACTAGACTTCTTATGTAGTATTATTAGACTTGTATTTTTTTTCCCTTTTGTTCATTTCTGGTTTTTTTCCTTTTGTTATGACTTGTTTTATTTTTTTTTTACCTTTTGTTATGACTTGTAGTATTTTGTTATGACTTGTATTAATATTCTTAATAGTTTGATTTCACCTGCATCGTAAATACAATAATTAATATTTATAAAACAAATCTTCGCCGATCAAATCGAAACACATATTTAAACTTTCTTATATTTTTTTTCATAATTAATAGTTGCTTCATCTTAAGTGTTGGTAAATTATAATAAATATTTAATAAAATTTATTCCCATTTCAAGCTTTTTTCTTATATTAAAACCATCATAATTAATAAAAATAATTTGTAAATTAAATTACATCTCATTAAATCCATAAAATTACGTCATTATCATTATTGAAAATTTTTCATATAAAATTATTTTTTAAAATAATGATTACATTTTTAATAAAAATTTTTAATATAATCATTATTAAATTTTTTTGTATAATGTTCTAAAAAATTAATACATTATAATAACTATATCATACTTTTAATAATTTATATTTAGTATAGCTCTATTTAATTTAATGAGTATCAATTATAATATTATATTCTTATTCAAAATTTAATTTTCGTATTATTAAAATTATCAATATAATTTTCCTCTTTATAGCTCTATTCAAAATTTAATGATTAACAGTTATAATTTTAAAATTTTCTGTTACCATTATTCAAATTTAATAATTTTTTGAAGTCAATTTCCCATTAACGTTTTAAACTAGTCAAATTTATCATATTTTTATGCCTATTTTCTTTTTTATTAAATAAAATATTTTTTTAATTGATTTCACGTTTTCAAAACGCGAAATCTTATTGATTCAAGTTAATTAATTAGGATTATGTTAAATTAATTACGTCTCCTTCTTTTTTTGCGTTTCTGAAACGCAAAAAACATATATTCGCGTTTTCAAAACGCGAATTTGTGTTTTTAGCGTTTTCAAAACGCGGATTTTGATTTTTTCGCGTTTCTGAAGCGCGAGAAAGCTATTTTTGGCCACAGTTTAAACCCTAAGCATATTTTGTTCTTCATTTTTTTTTTTCAGTTACTAATAAGTAAATTTTCCCTAGAAAATGTGCTTCCATTGATAAAGTCTGTTCTTACTCAGAAGGTCCGCTACCATTTTATTATTAGTCTAAACAAGAACCGTTGTCAAATTGAGTTGCTCGCACTTCTATAAGCCATACAAAATTCCACAAATTTTAGCTTCCAAGATGTCACCATATCCCAAATACCCCGATTTTCCATAGTCGAGAACTCCCTCTTTACCTTGAATCACAATCCAAACGCAGAGTTACAATTAGTAGCTGAGCCATACTAATTAAAAATGAATGAATTCAGCTCTTGGGTTTCCAATCGATTGCTTTATATTGTCTCAACAATAAATGGCACTGTCTTATGCCGAAATTCTTCTCTATGAAACTTGCTTCCATAGCTGTTTTTACTGGCAGAGAAAACACTTTTAGCAAGTTCAAAATACCGGCCATAACAGATGCTATAATATTCCTTTCTGAGCAAGGTATTCCTTTAATTATCACCTTATTGCGACATTTACAAATCTCCCAAATAGCAAGCGAAAGGAGCAGCTTAGTCATAGCGCTTTTTGCTGTTGCAAAAGAACCTTTATTCCACTAGGTTATAAGGAGTCCCCAAAAAGAATGTACATTCTTGAAAAAATACGGGAGAAACATATTCATCCAACAAGTTCAGATTGAACAAAAGTAGCGAGATAGCCATAAAAATTTCAAGGTTAACCTTTTTATTGTGATCTAGGATATTTTTCTGAATGAACTGAATGACAATGTTGAGTTTAAATCCGAATTTGAATTTGATGGAGACGTATTTAGAAAACGTCAATTTAGAATTTGAATGGGATAAAATGACGGAATAAGATTAAAAAAACCGACAGAGAAAGTAAAAAAAATAAAATTTGAATTTGAATTTTTTAATATTTCTGCTGAGTCACTATTTTCCATCTGATCTTTATCGCTGAATTTCAAAGATTTTTAACGCCATCCCAGGCAACGTCGCCACTTTTGGTGGATGGATTTGTGTAGTGTCGTTGATCCACTTCTCAAGAGAATAATTTATAAACATACTTAAAACTATTAGCTCGTGGTAAGCAGTGTCGTTCCACAGGGACGGCAGCCAACCACTTAAAATCTGATTAAAGTACATAAAAAGAAGGAAAACAATTGAACAGAATGTCACTTGGGAGACTGAGAATAGTCACTTGATAGATTGAAGAGGCAGAATGGTCAATCACCTTCCTACCTTTATGATCCAATTTTGATTAAGATATTCCTGTAGTGTATGATTAGTTGTTCGATCAAGCACTTACGTATCTTTATAATTCCTTCCACAGAGAATAAGGAGTCCAAGGTTATCAACCCATTCAGAGTGTTATTAATCTAAGTCATTTGTGTTCTTAAGCCCTTTATGATCGCCTATGTCATTCACCTAACTTCCGTTGATGTTCGGAACCGCAGGGTAGATTTCCTCCATTATCATAGACTAGATTAAGCAGTTCTAAGATTATGCTTCCCCTTCCAGATCTTCATAACAATGCAAGAACATTTAACAAAGTGGCCAAATTAATTAAAAGATTAATTAAAACACTTATCTAGGCACAACACCTCATCGAGGAAACTGAATAAAAATCTTCTCAGAAAGATAGTAGGGATTGAACCCTTAACCGAGTTAGCTATCATGCTTATTGAGTTAAGCATGAGAGCAACCAAGTACAAAAGATAAGACATTAATCTCAATCAAAAGGTTAGAGGAAAGAAAGAGAAGATGGTAGCAGGGACAGTATAGGTCTGTTCACTATGGCGAGTGTCATTCGCCACTTGAAAGAGTGATAGTCTGCCTTGTTCCTGCTACTACCCTGTTTCTAACCTACTAACTAACTAGCGAAGTACTATTTTTTGGACTAAATCTAATGACCCAATCTGTTGTTTTTCTAACTGCTATTGGCTGACTATTTATAGAGGTTTGGAGAGGCTTGGATTGGTGGAGTTCTAGCCTTCTTTTCAGCAAAACAGAGCAGACAGCAAGTAGCAGGAGCCAAAGGCAATTGTTTATTCAGCAACTTGCCCAATTGGCAAGTTTCTGTTTCTCTTGGTAGCACCTTCCTTCTTCAGCCGCAATCAGCCATCTTCTACTCATCATTGCTACTTCTCTTTAGTCTTCTTCTCCGGTGCCTTCTCACCATTTGCAGCCACAAATCTCCATTTCTTCATTCTTTATTCCTCAGCAGCCCAACTAGCAGCAGTAGCAAGCAGCAGCATCAACAACATGCTTCCTTCCATCATTGTGTCTTCAGCCCTCAATTCAACCTGAATTTTCTGCCCTTTTCTTCCTTGTTTCATGGGTCACTTGCTATGCCATTTCTCACCTGACTGCAACAGCCAATCCATCAACTCAGCAGTAGCAGTCACAGCAGGTATGTAGTAGAGTTGCAGCTACTGTTTATCTCATATTCTCCCTCTTTCTCTTCTTCAACTTGCAGCAACTATAACTTGCAGTGATGGCAAAGCAATTTCCTTCCTTGGACACCAAGATTTTAGCTCGTGGCTCCTCTTTGATTGACAGCAGCAACAGCTACTGCAACAGCAATCAGGCAGCAGGGCAACTGCTCTTCTTCCTCTCAATTGAGTGTGCTGCTGCACATTCTTCCAAGTTGTGATCATCTGCTACCATTCTTCCTTCATTAGCAAGGATTTCTCCACTTGCTCTAGCTCTAATCCGTCCTTCAGCAGCTTAATTTCTAGCAGCTTCTATTCCGGTCCATTTTGATACCTTTTTGTGCAATTTGGCCCTCATTTATGTTAATTTTCCACATTGGCCCTCTGAGATACCTGAACTGTAAAATCAACCCAAAAGTAAATTAATCCTAACTAATTAACACTAAATTATGAGTAGAAATGAGTAAGAAATGCCTGCAAAAAGGGTATATATTTTTCTGTTATCAATCTGGTCTTTGCATGCTTCACCATTCTATGTACACACCTCATCTCAAAGCATTCATGGTCTGTACAGAATCCCCAGCCAAGAGCTTAAAGAAATGAATCTACTCTAATTCTATTATTTAGACCAATCCGTACTCAAACTATAAATTATTCATTTCATTCTACTCATCGATGTTGGTCTTCTAATTTATTTCATGAATATATTACTTTTTGATATTTGACTACTGATGTCCGAGTATTCTTGTAGAATTGTACCAAGACTTTAAAAACTCTTTGATGTTGATGAAATTTCCATTCTTAATCTTTGCTTACTTTATGTTTTGATTGAAAAACAAAAGATCAAGGTAGACACGACTCTAGAAGCAAAGATTAGGAAAAAATGCAAATGATAAATTAGTGTAAATGCGAGAGTTACATGTAAGGGTATCTCGGTATTTTAAAAATAATTGTTTTCAATATAGATCAAAGGAATGGAGATCTAGATATTAGTCATAATTTTGGGAGACAATACATCACAAAATCTTATTGGGGAGAGTCCAATTAACTACCAGAACAATAAATATGGATATGTCATCAATGAGCATGTTAATGTAACCTTGCACAAATTGAAACACTACATTCTTCAGTAAGTTCTTGACATTAGTGATAAGATAAAAATATATACACTTTGAGCAGGCATTTCTTAGTCGTTTCTACTTATCATTTAGTGTCAATTAGTTACGATTAGTTTTATTTTTTGGGTGATTTTGCAGTTCAGGTATCTCGGAGGGCCAATGTGAAACATTAGCATAAAAGAGGGCCAAATTGCACAAAAGGGTATCAAAATGGACTGGAATGGAAGCTGTTGGATATTGAGCTGTTGGAGGATCGATCAGAGCTGAAGCAAGTGGAGAAATCCTTGCTGTGGAAGGAAGAATGATAGCAGATGGATTCAAGTGGAAGACTTTGCAGTAGCTACCTCAATAGAGGAAGAAGAAATGGCACCTGCTCTGCTGCCAAGTTGTTGTTGCTGATGTCAATCAGGAAGAGCCAAGGCTGAATTCTTGCGGCCAAAGGAAGGAATTGTTTCGCCATCACTGCAAGTTATAGCAGCTTCAAGTTGAAGAAGAGAATGAGGGAGAATATGTAGAAAACAACAGCTACAACCTACTACTTACCGACTGTGACTGTTGCTGCTGAATTGATGGATTGGTTATTGTTGTCAGGTGAGAAATGGTGTTGCAAGTGATCACCACAAACAAGGCTGGAAAAGGCAGAGAGATTTAGGCTGAATTGGGGGCTGAAACACAATGATGGGAGGAAGCATGCTGTTGATGCTGCTGCTTGCTACTGCTGCTAGTTGAGCTGCTACATATTAAAGAATGAAGAAATAGAGATTTGTGGCTGGAAATTGGAGAAACTGCACCAGAAAAGAAGACTAAAAGAAGAAGGCAATGATGAGAGGAAGGTGGCTGATTGCGGCTGAAGAGAAAGAGCAGCCAAAGAAAAGACTACAACTTGCAAACTAGGAAAGTTGCTGAATAAACAAACCTCTACTGCTATAAGTTGCTGCCTCACCTTTATGCTGCAGAGAAGAAGGCCAGAGCCCAATAGAAATAAGCTTCTCCAAATCTCTATAAATAATAGCCAATAGTACTTAGAAAAATAAAAGATCGGGTGGTTAGATTTAGTCCCAAAGACAGTAGTTAGATAGTTAGTTAGAAGGTTAGGAAGAGGGTAGTAGCAGGAACAAGAAGGCAGACTATCACTTTGTCAAGTGGCGAACGCCACTCGCCATAGTGAGCAGACAGAAACTGTCCCTGCTACCATCTTCCCTTTCTTTCCTCTAACCTTTTGATCAAAATTCATATCTTATCTTTTGTACTTTGTTGCTCCCATGTTTAACTCAATAAACATGAGTAGCTAACTCAGTTAAGGGTTCAATCCCTACTATCTTTAGGTGAAGGTTTTGATTCAGTTTCCTTGATGAGGTGTTGTGCCTAGATAAATGATTTAATTAAACTTTTAATTAAATTGGCCACTTAATTAAATGTGCTTGCATGGTTTATGAAGATCTGTAAGGGGGAGCATAATCTTAGAACTGCTTAATCTAGTCTATGACAAGGAGGAAATCTACCCTGCGATTCCGAACATCAATGGAAGTTAGGTAAATAGCATAGGCGATCAGAGAGGGCTTAAGAACTCAAAGGCTTAAATTAATGAATTACTCTGACTAGAAGGTAGGTGATTTAGATAATCTAGAACTCTTTATTTTGTTTGGAAGGAATTATAAAGAATATAAGTGCCTGATCAAATACTAATCATACACAATAGGAATATTGGAATCAAAACCGGATCATAAAGGTTGGAAGGCGATTGACCCTTCTACCTCTTCACTCTATCAAGTGACTATTCTCACTGTCCCAAGTAACAATCTGTTCAACTCATTTTCTTTCTCTTTCTGCACTTTAATCAGATTTTGAGCGGTTGACTGCCATCTCTGTGGAATGACCCTACTTATCACTACATAATAGTTTTAAGTAGGTCTACAAAACTTTCTTTTGGGAAGTTGATCAACGACAAAATGAACCCACCAATTAGAAACTTTTATTTCCAAATAAAACTAGGATCACTAAACAAAATATATGAGCCGCTGCAAATCAATCGGTGAAAACTAACTCAGTCCAAAATCTTTTCATCACAAGCATAACAACTTTAATGAAATCCCCCAACCAGTCCAAATCAATGGAAAAACACTCATAAATGATATGATTCCAAACATCCAAACTGAAAATGAACCAAAATTCGGGTTGAACTTCATTCATCAACTTAAAGACCAAAATGATAAAAACCTATTAGCATTGTTTTGATCGTCTAAATCGTTACATTCAATTTTGATTCTTTATAGTATTAGCAATCAAAGAAAAATAGAAATATCTGAATTTGGAAACTTTTAGTTTGTTTAAAAAATAGTCCAAAGTGGGAATTAAAATGGAAAAGAAACTTTGCAAGCCGGAATTCTTCATGCTAGCTATGTCATCTTCTCTATATTATACATATTGTTTGTGCCCTTAAATAAAAAAAAATGTAAAAAGATTTAAAATGTTCATCACCTTCTAAGAAAATTTGTTTACTAGAGTAATATTTTTTTTTTACTACTTGTTACTCTATTTATCTAATAAATGGGCAATCAAACTAAACTAGAATAGAGGTGACTGTATTTTGGAAGTGAACCTAGGTTGCACATGGATCACCATTTTAAAGCGGTATGAGTTTGACATTTTGCACCATATCGAAAAGCTTTAATTCTTGTTGTTCCATACGGCTCTCTATTCGGTAGAGATGTTTTTTAAATTTCATTTATACCCTCTATCTGCTTATTTGTTTATTGCAATTTGGGGGTATTTTACTAATTTTGTAATTTTTAGCAAATTTCTCAAGTTCATAAAATTTACTATCTATGTCCTTACGTTATTGTCCAGTTTGGCATTATACTTTTAGTATAATTTGAACTAAAAAAAAAAAAAATAGGATAATAATTTCACGACGGAGGGAGTATTTATATTTGCTAAAACGGTAAAGAAGTTTCTCCTTCTCTGTGAGGTGGTTGGGGAAAATACTTTTGATAGTAATTGCTTTAGTAATGTTAATTATTATGCTCAATATTTCAGAAAGTACGTGAGATACTAACTACATCAAGTAAATGAAATGTTAAGGAGAATCTTGTGGTTTATAAGTACTAAATCTTTATATGATTCTTTCTAAAATCTATATAATGGAAGGGAATTGATGGTAAATGGTCTTAATTTAGGAAAATAGTTAATTTAATTATTTACTCAACAAATCATTTGACGTTAATATCTAGAAAATAAAATGTTCTAACCTTTCAATAAATCTATTCGACTTCATCCTCATCAACGGAGGAAAAGAGAAGAGTAGATAAGGTCCATGATTGGTGAAATAAGCATCATGAGAAAAATTTAAATAGGAGAGGCAAAATTGAGAAACCACTATTTTTTCAATTAGAATGGATGTTTATAAATATTTTACTTGTAACTAATAATATTGTAGCTTTTGGCCTTTTATTTAGTTTTATTATAAATGCATGACTATTTACCTTTATTTTTTGGATAATAATATCCTTGGTGATTTTGTATAATGAATAGTTTAAAGTAATGTGATAATATCTCATAAGTAAGTAGTATTGGTTTAGTTTTGTGATTTTTGAAATGATTGTTACAGTAAATTCAATCATATCTTTTATGCTTGGATGTAACACATGGATATCATGATGATCTTTTAGAAAAGAAATTCCTGAAAAACATCGTCACTCAATTTGTTTACATAATTTATATGGCGATAGACCACAAAAAAATGTGTTATAAGAAATTTTCTACCACATACTAGTGACAAGATGAAATTTGACTCTAAGCACATAAAAAGATAACAAATCCTCAAAACATTTTAAAGCTTACTCTCACCAAATATGCAAAAAAAAAGGGACTCTAGTTTTCGAAAGATAAGAGGCAAAAAAATATCAACAGAAACAAACACGTGTTACGCAAGCATGCAAAAGGTTGAACTAATTATTATACTAATTAATGTAACAAAAAGGAAAATGAAAATGAAAAAAGCGATGAAAGAGCAGCTAGCCAAGTGTGAGATATGTTTTCACAATCGGCTTTTGACGTGAAGAAGGAATACGTATGCAGTACCAAAACAATATAAAAAGTTAAACAAAACCTCATTGAGATATTGTACTGTAAATTGCGTTATTCATTTTTTGTTTTTGTTTAATCAATAAAACCATCTCTAAGTTAGTAGTGTAACTCTTACTATCTGCTAGAAAAATAACAATGAAAATGATGTTTTCAGAAATGAACAGCAGAGTACCACCTTAATGATCATTCTATAAAGAAAATAAATGCATTCAAAACAGAACTTAAGTTTGAACTTACAACAAAGTAATCAAAAGCCAAATGCTTAACTGCAGCTTCTGAAGAATCAACATATTTGTTTTTCTGGACAGTAAAATCAAAAAAGGGAAAGAACAACTTTCCTAATCAATAGGTTATATCTAAGTATAAAAACACTGCCACATCTAGAGAATTAGATGAGGACATTAATTGAGAGCATAAAATTAAAAATCAGAGAGATTAATTTCATGAACAACCATACACAAGGCTGAAACCTAACCGAACCCCCTTCTCCTCAAGGGACTTGAATCATGCATCATCTCAATGTCCAAAACTATAAAACCATAATCTTCGAAAGATTCTATTACAAGAAAATGGGGTGTTTAATGATCAAGTGATGTAGTCACTAAATCCCATAAAGCCGTCACAGAAAGGATATAATGACAACAATACTGTGGTCAAAATTTCGTCATTAAAGTGTCGTCGCCGGAACATCTTAATGACGACAAAGTCAGTCTCGACACTGAAGCATACCTTTTAATGACCAAGAAAAGGTAGTCCCTAGCATTAATGACAACAAAATATGGTCATTCATATTGGTCATTAGAAGTTCTCTATCGTCACTAAAACTAGCCCTTTTAGTGACGAAAACTGAGAGTGACTATATTTGGCCGTCAAACGTACATAATAGTCAACTTATTTAATGACAAGAAAAACTGACGTCAACGCTTCATTGAGATAACAAATAGTCGTCATTAAAAATTATGACTAAGTGACCATCTTTTTCATAATCACCACATTTAGTCGTCATTGCTAATTGTTAGTCAACGCCTTTAGTGACAAGAATAAGTGACGTCATCCTATCTTTGTGACGACAAAATGTTGCAACTAAAAACTTTAATTCTAGCGACCACTGTATATGTTGGTCATCGGCTTTCACCTTGCTTTTTGTGACGACTTTGGGGCCACTGTATATGTATCGTCGTAAAAACCAACAGCAGCGATGACAAGTTATGACCACCGAAATTCACGTCATTAAAAAGTGCCTTTAGTGATCACTTTTTTGGCGTCAAAAGGTGAACCGGTCACTAAATGGGGGTTTTTCTTGTAGTGCTCATAGAGGCTCGAAAAATCATTACTCATATATTCAACAGCCAGGAAATCCAATTCTTCTCCCAGATTTCCTAGAAAAATATTTGTAAGATTGACAGAAAAATCTCACTCAACTGATGGACAATTACAAGAAAAGTTACCAGCTCCATTTGGGTTTGAACCCATAAAATTTGCTGAATCGGTGCGGCTTTCTTCCGCTTTTTGAGAATTGGGAGGATTTTACGACAAAGGCACCGAGGTATTTTATCTCTAGGAACTGAAAACACAGCCTGTTGGAGAGCATCTTTCCAGGTTGGTATACAATTCGCCTGAGGCCTAGAGAGTTAGATCATCATCATCATCATCATCATCATCGCCATTATTATTATTTCTTTTTCCTTAACTCCTGCCATAAATCGAGATAATGCCATTTTTAGACACTGTTTTCTTACATACCGGACACTATTTTGAGGGATCACGAGCTGAATTCCTAAAGATTAGCCATTCATAGATACAATGCTAGTAAAAGAGGTGGCCGCAATGAGTTACAACTGGATCTTTAGCTTTGTCAAAACAAATTGCGCAATCAAAACATGACCCCTGCATCAGAATTAGCGGACTGTTTTTCTTTCCCAAGAGCTTTGTTGTCTAAAGTCTCCGTGATTTCTTCAATAAGCGTTCCAATTGTTTGATCCCGCATGTTTTTGTTTGAATCTCGAGTAATTCTGGATCCGAGATTCATGGCATTTAGGTTCTCATGATTTCCCATTCTGCAAAGTGAACAATTTACTCAACTAAATCAAATGCAACAATGTTTCTGCAAACTCTCTTTACAATTACTCGGTTATATTGTATAGTGGTTGCTGAGCAATAATGGAGTTTTTGGTAATCTCACTTATTCCTTTTAGCGGTGGAAGGCAAGAGCAAGGGAAGAAGGCACAATGCCAAGTGTTGGATTTTCGGAATAGAGTAGTTTTAGCTCACAGATTACACCTTCTTGATTTTGATGTTAAATTAGGAATTTAGGACACAATGTGATCATCTTTTTTGATGTAGTTGACGATGAATTGTGTGATGTGTTAATGTAAAGCTTCACTACGATCTTAGAGAGCGCCGCATTCTTTAGAGACGTATAGTTGGAAAAAGAAAAAGAAAATGTTTTGATGATGCTTTTGTCAGGAAGTCCGGAGCATCTGACAGCAAAACACACGTAAATGAGGCAGCTGCCACCTACTTGTTCATCCCTTGACAACGTTGTTCCTCATCTTCTTCACACCGGTTTTCTCATTTTGCATCATCATCATCATCATTTGTCACCTCCTTTTACGTTACGGAGTTCAGAGGTCCCTCAGATAAGGATCTAACAAACATTGTGAGTTTAATTTGAGTGTGTGAAAAACCTCTCAGCAACTGAAGATGTTTAGAGTGTTTGAGAGATTCTTTTTTATTTTTAGGGAAATCCAGGGCGGTACCTGATGGGAGGACCCCAATGTTATTAATATAATGGTAAAAGTCGCACAAGACAGTGTTTAAAACTTACCCAAATGGAAAGAATTGTCTTACAAAAGTTTCTAAAAAAACTCATGACGATTCACTGGTTCGGAACCTATTATCATGTGAGGCAATTCTATGTCAGGTTCAAATCTGATTCCGACATAGTTTCTACAACGTCCCCATTGGGAATTTCATTCTTTATCCCATAAAGATGAGCAACAACCAAGGTTTGATTAAGTAATTTTCCATTTTAGCTGTAGTTTTATTATAATATTTATGATCGATTGCTTGTAAATAAAAAAATGAATAACTAACCTTTTAAATATGTGTAATAATTGTGGATTCAGGACTGTGGTGGTAATGGATGACATTTTCTGCATCTTCTTTGGGACAATAGACAACCAGTATGATCTGCGAGTGAACTAATGATCTGCGGAATTTGGCCGGTATCCGGCCGGTAGCAGCAGTGGGTGGTCCGGCAGTGGCGGCCAATGGTCGAGGTGGTCCAGTGGTGGTGGATAAAAATTGTGCAAAAATAAATTTGAAATATTTTTTAGAAGGTAAGTTAAAATATTGTTTAGATGGTGTATTGGGTTTTGTGTTGAAGAGGAAAAATGGGACAAAAATGCAAAATGAGAGGTTGTCCATACAAGACATAAGTTTCCATCACCTCTTCTCTATCTTCTAAGAAGATTTGTTCATCGATAGTGACGAAAATGTTTTATTTGGCTGTGATATTTATAACAACCAGAGTTAACCGACCTGGAGAAAGTGGAAACAGAGGGGAGTTAAATTTAAAGGGAGATTTGTGAACTGCATGTGGGCAGTCTCTTAACTGGTTTGACATTTTGCCGTTTAAAGTAAAAGGCTTCATTTTTTTTCTATAGATTAAAGGGAGTTTGGGACTAATAATTATTTGATTCAATTTTCAAGGGGCATCTAGATATCTTATCTTTAAGTAAATGAATTCCGCAATTAGTCATATTATTCAATTTCTTGGGGGCTGTCGATATTGTTTTCTTTGTTTACTAATTAACTATAACAATGTAGATTCTTGTTATTAATTAATTACTCTACATTTCTAAGATTTGTTTCCTATATATGTACTCTCTCCATCCCGAAATTGTATATTGTCTAGTTTGAAACTTCAATTCTATTACAAAATGAACTAAAACTCGAAAATAATGTTGGAACATAGGGAGTACATTTTAGAAGGGTAACAGTTAGTTTTTTTTTTTAATGGAAACCAATACAGAAGCTGGTGGGGATCACACCCAGTTTATTAATATTTAAACAATTATTGGCAGTGCTTAAGACTTACCAAGATACATATGATCAATTCATGCAAATATGAAGAAAAACAAATTGCTATCTATTTTGGATGTGTGGAAATTATTGCTGAATGAGTATTAAGAGGCCTTTTCGAGCATTTGGAAGATCTTCGAAGTTGTGGAATCTCTTAGATAATCCCGAAAAAGCTTCATTAGTAAGACTGTCAGCAACTGTATTTGTTTCATGATATGCATGTACGATGCTTTAGTTCACTCACTGTGTTATGAAAAATATTTCTTGTAGGTCACTGTAGAAGTGCCAGGGAAAATTCCTTCCAATTTTCAAAAGGTGGACAATTGAAAAATTATCAGTTTGTATCTCGATTTTAGATAGTTCCATTGAAAATTCCACTAATTCTCGCTTGAAAGCTATCCCCATCTCCAATATATCCAGCCTCAGCATATTGAAAAGATCCCTTATCTCCTTTAATAATGAAACCATATTCCGAATATTTATTTTCTTGTTTTGTGGATCAGTCCATATTGAGAACATATGTAGTCTCCGGGTGCTTCCATCCGAGTTTTTGTCATGAAAGCTTTCTCTAAGTGAGCATGGACTTTAGGAGCCTGAACGATCAATAAATTTTGCATGTGATCCAAGACTGCTTCTTGAACTTGTTTAGGAAGAACTCGGGTGCCATAAAAATAAACTTGTTCCGCCATTTCCATGTTTCCCAAGAAAAGAACTCAGGAGCTGCCATGATCGTCTCCTTTTTTGCAAAAGAAAATTTCCAATCGACCACAAATGCTGCATCATGTGCCAAAGTGTACCTCCTGGCAGCAAATGTATTTCAAAGATCAGTGCAAAGAAATTCTATGCGAGATTTTGCCAACATTTTGGATACATTTATGCTATTTTATATAATTTTACCTTTGTTTGTAGGGATTGTACTCAAATAAAGAATTGTTGAATTTTTAAGCTAAAATCATCATCAAAGCAACTAAAAGAGGCATAATTGAAGATTGGAGTAATTGATGAGGGAGAAATTAATGAGATTTAAAAGTGGAGGGCTAAAGATGAAATCCTTGTCTTGAGTTTTGGGTTTTGGCCGAAGAAATCAAAATGAAGGGGTTAATGGGTGGTTTGGTTTTTGGAGCCCAAATAGCTTAACCTGGGCTAGTCACTTTTGATTGAAATAAATGGGAAAAGATTTGGACAACTTAAGAAAGCCCACTACCTTTTGTTTTTGGTTGAAATTTCCGAATTGGTGTCGTTGGTTCTTGGCTGAGAAGAAACTGAAGACGCAATTTCCAGCTTGCGGCAGTGCAGAAAAGGAGCTAGAAACTCGGTAGAATTTTACTTCCAATTAAATTGAAACAGAAGTTAACTTAATCTCAAAGTAGCTGGGTCTATAAAAAGAGAAGCTAGGGTTCTATTTGGTAACGGAAGCACCGAGCCATCACCGAACTTGACCGGAAGCTTCCGCCGAAAACAAAAACCAGCAGCCTCCTCGAGCTTCCTGCAGCCGAAAGAGAAAGAAGTAGTGTCCAATCTTAAGCAAGCAGCGGCAGTGACGACTTCGGGCTTAATCCTCACGGCTAGACTTCGGCGTGCACCGATTCCATTGTTTTGAGTTTTAATATTATTTCTGGAATTTTATATTATTAATTACATATTATTTTTTATAATGTTTAATAGCTAAATCTTTTTAACCTAGGCTTGGTTGTAACCACCGGATTACTTGGTTTATTTTTGATTCATGACATTTTGTTTTTTTTTTCTATTGATCGATATTTAATATTCTTGATTTAATTCGTATAAGTAGCTGGCCATTATTTGCATGTTTAGAAGTGTTTAACTGAAGGAACGACAATTGAAGGTTAGCACTAGTCCATAGGAATATTAAACGTAGGGAGTGAGCCACGACAGTAGGAGTATTGCCTTTACAGCTAATAAATTTTTAAGTTCTTAATGTGCTCTAGTTATTTCCTATAGTCACGACAGTAGTCATAAATTTAATTAGAGTAAGAGAACTATATCACGACGGTGAATATTTCTTAAAAAGGTGAATTATTGTGAGATTAATAAAAATCCAAAGCCAAATAATCATGAAATAGAATTGAGCCAAGTATTCGGTAGGTGAATCCAATGTCCTAGGTTTTCTTTGTCTGATTATCTGAATTAATATTATTTTCTTTTATTTTAGTTATTTATTTTAGTTTTAAATTTTATAAATCTGAGATTGTCGTTAGTCTAATAATAGTAAGAAGTGATTTATAACTGGTATCTAGTTTTCCTTCTCTGTGGGACGATCCTGCTTGCTACTGTGCTATTGTCATTAGTGTTGAGTAGGATAAATTGTATTTGATTAGCTTGACGACGGCTTGTCAAATTTTGGTGCCGTTGCCGGGGAAGGCAGCTAATATCTAACTTAAATTATTTTCTTTTATTAGTTTAGATTTATTTTTATCTTTATTTAATTTTATTGCTACCCTGGTTGGTTTTATTTTTGTCTGGTTTTTATATGCAAAGTGCTAATCCTGAGACTTTGCAATTTGATCCAGAAATTGAGAGAACAGCTCGTGCAAACAGAAAAGAAGCAAAGCTAAGGGAAGAGAAGAATCAGAGTGACACCATGGGTGATAATGTAAACAACAATCGGACTCTAAGGGATTACTTCACACCAGCTGAATGTGTTTCTAGGCCAAGTATCACTAGGCCTATTGTTGCTGCCAACAACTTTGAGCTCAAGCCATCCTTGATCCAAATGGTGCAGCAGAATTAGTTCTCCGGATTCAGCAATGAGGATCCAAATGCTCATATAGACTATTTTTCGGAGATCTGTGACTCTATTAAGATAAATGGAGTGACGTCAGATGCAATCTGGCTGAGTCTTTTCCCTTTCTCACTGAGGGGAGAAGCAAAGAGTTGGTTGAACACCTGTGATCCCGGTTCCATCACAACTTGGGATGAACTGTACAAAGAGTTCCTGAGCAATTTCTTCCCACCAAATAAGGCGGCAATATTGAGAAATGAGATCACAGGATTTGTTCAAGAAGATGATGAAACATTCCATGCTGCATGGACAAGATTCAAGGAATTACAAAGAAGATGTCCTCACCATGGTATTGAGAAGAGTACCCTAGTTCAGACTTTCTATCAAGAGTTGACAGAGTTTGCGGGAAATAATGTAGATGCTGGAGCTGGAGGTTCTTTAATGGACAAGACTATTGCAACCTATGATATGTTTCAGAATATGGCAAAGAATAGGAATCAATGGTCGAATTCTAGAAGTGTTTCTAAGAAGCCTGTAGGGATGTATGAAGTCAACGATAGTAGTCTCATGAATGCAAAGATTGAGGCACTGACTAAGGCAGTGGGTGAGCTAGTAAAAGTGAATCTGTGCAATGCTAATGCAGTCTCTCATACCATTGTGTATGAAATTTGTGGAGGCCCTCATCAAAGCTCAGATTGTATACAAGTGCCAAGTGCACAGTTTGTTTCCAACTTCAGCAAGCCTCAGCGGCAGAACAATCCTTACTCCAACACTTACAACCCTGGTTGGCGAAATCATCCAAACTTTTCTTGGAGTAATCAAGGGGCTCAAGATGTCAATGCAAGACCTCAAAATACTCCTAGTTTTCAAACAAAGTCATATCAATCTGCACCTAAGCCAGCAATGGAGTCATGTTTGGAGAGAATTGAGAAATTGTTGAGTGAAAATAATGAGCGGTCTAACAGAATAGAATCAAGGTTAGATCAATTGACTACTGCTCATAGGACCTTGGAGATGCAAGTGAGTCAAATGGCTACATCAACAAATACTCGCTAGCAAGGTCAGTTTCCAAGCAAGCTAGATATCAACCCTCGAGAGCATTGTAAAGCTATTACCTTGAGAAGTGGGAAGCAAGTGGGTAACCAAGAAGAGGCCAAAATCGATGAAGAATATGTGATTGTTGATGAGAAGAACAAGGAGAGTGAGAAGATTGATGAAGAGAAGGTTGAAAAGAGGAAAAAAAGATACCAGTGTCACCATCAATTCAACCTTATGTTCCACCAGTGCCTTTTCCGTAGAGATTGCAGCGAACAAAGCAAGATAAGTAATTTGAGAAATTTCTTAAAGTTTTTAGACAATAACACATTAACATTCCTTTTGCAGATGCTTTAGCTCAGATTCCAGCTTATGGGAAGTTCTTGAAGGAGATCATTTCCAACCGAAGGAAAGTGGAAGAATTTGAGACAATAGCATTATCAGAGGAGTGTAGTGCAATCATTCAAAAGAAGTTGCCTCCAAAGCTGAAAGATCCAGGGAGTTTCTCTATTCCTCTTACTATTGGTGATGTTGATTTTAGAAAAGCTTTGTGTGATTTAGGTGCAAGTGTTTCACTCATGCCTTTGTCTGTTTGTAGGAAACTTGGTTTGAAAGAATTGCGGTCCACTAACATTATTTTGCAACTAGCTGATAGATCTTTAACTTATCCTAAGGGAGTTTTCGAAAATGTGCTAGTTAAAGTAAAGAAATGTTATATCCCTGTTAACTTTGTTGTGTTGGAAATGGAGGAAGATACTAAAATTTTAATTATTTTAGGCCGTCCTTTTCTAGCTACAGCTGGTGCGGTAATTGATGTTAAAAGTGGGAGTTTGAAATTTCATGTTGGTGAAGAGTTTGTGGAGTTTACCTTCTCTAAGGACTATAAGTATCCTGCTTTTACTGATCATTTTTTCAGTATTGATGTACTTGATGAATTAACAAAAGTTTATTCTTCACTAGGTACTTCTGAAGACCCTCTTGAGCTTTGTTAAGTACTGCATGTTCTATTGATGATGAGAGGCAAGAAGTTGCTGAAGTTGCATGCGTTTTGGAACTCCCTCGTGTAGAGAAGGTTTGTTTTGAAGATTTGGTTAAAGGTAAGTCTCTACCGCCACCTTCTTCTGTTGAAGCTCCCGTTCTTGAGTTGAAACGACTTCCTGCACATCTCAGGTATGCATTTTTAGGTGAGAATAATACTTTTCCTGTGATTGTGAATTCTCTCTTGACTGATGCACAACTTGAGAAATTGTCGTGTGTTCTAAGATTGAGAAAGAAAGCTATTGGTTGGACAATTTCTGATATTAAGGGAATTAGCCCTTCTGTTTGCATGCATAGGATTTTAATGGAAGATAATCATAAACCTGTGGTTGAACATCAAAGAAGGTTAAATCCTCACATGAAAGAAGTAGTTAGAAATGAGATTCTTAAATGGTTAGATGCTGGTATCATTTTTGCTATTTTTGATAGTGTGTGGATTAGTCCTGTTCAAGTTGTGCCTAAGAAGGATGGGATGACTATGGTTGCAAATGAAATTAATGAATTGATTCCCACTAGGACTGTAACTGGATGGAGAGTTTGTATTGATTATAGGAAATTGAATAGTGCTACTAGGAAAGATCATTTTCCTTTACCTTTTCTTGAGCAAATTCTTGAAAGACTTGTTGGGCATAAATTCTATTTTTTTCTTGATGGATATTCTGGTTGTAATCAAATTCCTGTTGCTCCTGAAGATGAAGAAAAGACTACTTTTACATGTCCGTATGGTACTTTTGCATTTCGTAGGATGTCATTTGGTTTGTATAATGCTCCTTCTACTTTTCAACGTTGTATGATGGCCATATTTTCTTATTTCATAGAGAAGATCATGGAAGTGTTTGTGGATGATTTTTCTGTATTTGGATCTTCTTTTAATAATTGTCTTGATAATCTCTCATTGGTTTTGCAACGTTGTGAAGAGACTAACCTTGTTTTGAATTGGGAGAAGTGTCATTTTATGGTGCAGGAAGGTATAGTTTTGGGGCATAAGATTTCTTCAAAAGGTATTGAGGTGGATCGTGCTAAAATAGAAGCTATTGAGAAATTGCCTCCACCAATATCAACAAAGGGAGTTAGAAGTTTTCTTGGACATGCTGGGTTTTATCGTTGTGTTATTAAAGATTTTCCCAAGATTACTAAACCTTTGTGCAATTTGTTGAACAAAGATGTGGCTTTTGAGTTTACTGATGCTTGTTTAAATTCTTTCAATGCCTTGAAGAAAGCTCTAGTCACAGCTCCTATTTTAGCAGCACCTGATTGGAGTTTACCTTTAGACTTGATGTGTGATGCCAGCGATTATGCTTTAGGCACAATTCTTGGTCAAAGAAAGGATAAGAAGTTGCATGTTATTTTATATGCTAGTAAATTGATGAATGATGCTCAAATGAATTATGTAACTACTGAGAAAGAATTGCTTGCTGTTGTTTTTGCTTTTGATAAATTCAGATCATATCTAGTTTGTTCAAAAGTTATAGTTTACACTGACCATAGAGCAATAAAGTATTTGTTGGCTAAGATAGATGCTAAGCAAAGACTTATTCGTTGGGTGTTGTTATTGCAGGAATTTGATTTGGAAATTAAGGATAAGAAAGGACTTGAGAATGCAGTAGTTGATCACCTACCTCGAATTCTAGTGCTAGCAGAAAAAGTAGAGCTTCCAATCAATGAAGAATTTCCTGATGAAAGAATTTTAGCTCTCTCTTCGGTTCCATGGTATGCAGATTTGGTCAACTATCTACTAAGTGGTGTTATTCCCCCTGAATTCAATTATCAGTAGAAGAAGAAGTTTTTATGGGAAGTAAAGCATTATTTCTGGGAAAAGCCACTACTATTCAAGTTTTGTGCTGATGGGATTGTTAGAAGATGTGTGCTAGAGGGTGAGGTCGATGATATACTTACACGTTGTCATTCTTTAGAGTGTGGAGGCCGTTTTTGTTTATCCAAAACTTCAGCTAAGGTTTGACAGTCAGGATCTATTGGCCAAGCATGTATAAAGATGCCAGAAAGTTTGTGGAGAAATGTGACCGATGTCAAAGAATGGGTAACATTTCCAAGCGTAATGAGATGCCTTTGACTGGTATTTTGGAGATTGAGCTTTTTGATGTCTGGGGTATAGATTTTATGGGGCCGTTTCCATCTTCTTTTAGCAATCATTATATTCTGGTCGCAGTAAATTATGTGTCAAAATGGATGGAGGCCATAGCAACTCAAGCTAATGATTCTCGAATGGTGATTAAATTTCTCAAAAAGAATATTTTTACAAGATTTGGTGTTCCACGAGCAATCATTGGTGATGAAGGTTCCCATTTTTGCAACCGAAATTTGGATGCTCTATTGAAGAAATATGGTGTTACTCATAAGGTTGCTCTTGCCTGCTACCCTCAAACCAATGGGCAAGCAGAGTTGTCAAATCGAGAATTGAAGAAAATATTGGAGAAAACAGTTGGGAGTTCGAGGAAAGATTGGTCCATGAAATTAGGTGATGCTCTCTGGGCTTATAGGACAGCATTCAAGACACCATTGGGTATGTTTTCATATCGATTAGTGTTTGGGAAATCATGTCATTTACCAGTGGAGTTAGAGCATCGAGATTATTGGGCTGTGAAAGAGTTGAATATGAATTTGAAAGCTACTGGAGAAAAGAGATTATTGCAACTCAGTGAGTTAGAAGAGTTTAGACTGGATGCTCATGAGAGTGCAAAGATTTATAAAGATAAAACTAAATTTTGGCATGATAAGCATGTTCAGAAGAGGGAGTTTGAAGTAGGTCAGAAGGTTTTACTTTTTAACTCGCAACTGAAGCTGTTCCCTGGAAAACTCCGTTCAAGGTGGTCTGGACCATTTACCGTGACTACGGAGTTCCCGTATGGTGCTGTTGAGATTCAAAATGATGTGCATGGTCCTTTCAAGGTTAATGGACAGCGACTGAAGTTGTATGTAGCTAGAGAGATGGTACCTCAAGAAGTTTCTTACTTTTTGAGTGACCGTTCACATGATTGATCAGCCATATAGTCCGGCTCATGACTTTAAAGAAGCGCTTATTGGTAGGCAACCCAATTCTTTATTTTTTTTTATCTTTCATTAATAAGTTGATGGTTAAGTTTTTTGTTCCTGGTTATATGGAGATCTTTGATTTCTGGATTTTCGTGGTTTTTTTTAATCGTCTGTTTTTAGGTTTATTTTTCTAATTTATTTTAGTTTGCAATTAGATTTGTTGGAAGGGCGGAATTCTGGTGTCCAATGGTGCTGAAAATGAAACATCCAAAATTCTGAAGAAGTTGGTCGTGTGTTTGGATGACAGTTGCAACAATTTATCCAGCAATTCCGGTCCTCTGCTTCACATTCCCAAGGTTGTGTTGTTTCTTTTCATTTCTTTTATTGTCTTTTCTTTTCTTCTCACTTGGTTGCCTTGTCTTTTGTGTTTTATACATTGAGGGCAATGTATGCTTTAAGTGTGGGGGAGTAGAATTTTGTGTGCGTGTGTGTGTGTGTGTGTGTTTTCCTTTTTTTGTCTATTTTTTTGTTTTTTTGATTTAAAAAAAAAGGCCTAGGATGAAGATGGTTTGATTATCTATAGCATGTAAGAATTAGGCTATTTTAAATTGTAATGCTTAGCTTATGTATTTCTATATGTTGCTTTGAATACCCTACTTTTTATGCACTTACTCGTGACTGTGGGATAAGCCTAAAGTAAGACATAGTTGCATGAGTTTGATGTAGATATGTCATAAAAAGTTGTGATTGATTCACTCATTCTTATATGATATGCATATGGAACTCATCATGTTGTGAAGGAAAAGCAAGGCATTAACCTAATATCAGCCTTAAAAAAACCTTATTGCTTTGACACTTTGTGTTGAGTAAGTTTGGGGGAGGGGTGTTGGCGGATACTTCCTAGGTTTGGTTAAATTTAATGAGGGAGAAAAGGAAGAGTATTCAATGTTAGTGTTAGCCCCTTGAGAGGTGAGGAATTGGCAACCATGAGCTGAGAGTCCTTGGGCCCGGTGAGGAAAAATAGATTTAGACTGCCCTAAGTTGCTGAGCCACTATATATAGGAGTGGAAAAATGCTTTGGCCTGAAGAAAAGCCACATGGACCAAAGAATGGGTTACGAGGGGGAATAGGTTGTTTGTGAGATAAGTCATTCTACTTAATACTATGTTTGGTGGCCCATTGCATTGAAATATGGTATAAAATGTGAATCTGTGTTAAAGTGTTAATATATGGCATATTTGCAGTAGAGCTTTTGTTTTCTATGTTAAATGTAAAGTGATGTCCCTAGAAACGAATCGCGCACACACACACACAAGCGTGGGGGCTAAAAGTGCATATGGTTTGCATTTTGTTAGCTAGTACATACTAGAAGTAGTCGAAATCTTTGTGTTATACGATATTAAATCTTTGAGGCCGTCTAATTAAAAAATTTAATGTTTTTGTTTGTTTTAATTCTTGGGAATGCTTGAGGATAAGCAATATTTCAAGTTTGGGGGTATTTGATGTGCACATAATTTATCTATTTTTAATATCATTTTATGCGAGAATTTGCCAATATTTTGGATACATTTCTGCTGTTTTATATAATTTTACCTTTGTTTGTAGGGATTGTCCTCAAATGAGGAATTGTTGAATTTTTAAGCTAAAATCAAGATCAAAGCAACTAAAAAGGGCATAATTGAAGATTAGAGTAATTGATGAGGAAGAAATTAATGAGCTTTAAAAGTGGAGGGCTAAATATGAAATTCTTGTCTTGAGTTTTGGGTTGTGGCCGAAGAAATCAAATTAAAGGAATTAATGGGTGGTTCGGCTTTTGAAGCCCAAATAGCTTAACCTGGGCTGGTCACTTTTGATTGAAATAAATGGGAGAAGATTTGGACCACTTAAGAAAGCCCACTACCTTTTATTTTTGGTTGAAATTTCCAAATTGGTGTTGTTGGTTCTTGGCCGAGAAGAAATTGAAGACGCAATTTCCAGCTTGCGGCAGTGCAAAAAAGGAGCTAGAAATTCGGTAGAATTTTAATTCGAATTAAATTGAAACAGAAGTTAACTTAATTTCTAAGTAGCTGGGTCTATAAAAAGAGAAGCTAGGGTTCTATTTAGTAATGGAAGCACCAATCCATCACCGAACTTGACCGAAAGCTTCCGCCGAAAACAAAAACACGCAGCCTCCTCGAGCTTCCTGCAGCCGAAAGAGAAAGAAGAAGTGTCCAATCTTAAGCAAGCAGCGGCAGTGACGACTTCGGGCTTAACCCTCACGGCTAGACTTCGGCGTGCACCGGTTCCATTGTTTTGAGTTTTAATATTATTTCTGAAATTTTATATTATTAATTGTATATTATTTTTAATAATGTTTAGTGGCTAAATTTTTTTAACCTAGGCTTGGATGTAACCACCAGATTATTTAGTTTATTTTTGATTCATGACATTTTGTTTTTTTTTTCTATTGATCGATATTTAATATTCCTCATTTAATTCGTGTAAGTAGCTACCCATTATTTGCATGTTGAGGTGTTTAACTGAAGGAACGACAGTTGAAGGTTAGCACTAGTCCATAGGAATACTAAACGTAGGGAGTGAGCCTCGATAGTAGGAACATTGCCTTTGCAACTAATAAATTCTTAAGTGTTTAATGTGCTCTAGTTATTTCCTATAGTCACGACAGTAGTTATAGGTTTAATTAGAGTAAGAGAATTATATCACGACGGTGAATATTTCTTAAAAAGGTGAATTGTTGTGAGATTAATAAAAATCCAAAGCTAAATAATCATGAATTAGAATTGAGCGAAGTATTCGGTAGGTGAACCCAATGTCCTAGATTTTCTTTGTCAAATTATCTGAATTAATATTATTTGCTTTTATTTTATTTATTTATTTTAATTTTAAATTTTATAAATCTGAGATTGTCGTTAGTCTAAATAATAGTAAAAAGTGATTTATAACTGGTATCTAGTTTTTCTTCTCTATGGGATGATCCTGCTTGCTACTGTGCTATTGTCATTAGTGTTGAGCAGGTTAAATTGTATTTGATTAGCTTGACGACAACTTGTCAATATTGACAATCAATAAAAATGTGTTGCATTGATTGCTCATTATTCTTGCATAGAGGACATAGGACATATTGAAGGGTTAGCATGAATACCATAGGTCGTTACTATATCTGATTAAGTAATTTCTAAACAACAAAAGAGATACCAAGAGAAAGAAACGATGGCATATATGTTTCAATACTCCCTGTTTTGGCTGCCGACTTCGCATGACTTCATAGGCGGACTTTATGGTGAAAGTTCCAGTTGTGTTGGGCTCGCATATAAAACAATCCTCTCCATTTCAATAATTTTGATCACTCTCAATTCGGTTAGCTAAAACAGATGGAGAGAGGACTGATTGGAATTCTTCAATAAGCTCCTATTTTCGTCAAAAAAATTTTTTTATGGTGAGAGAAGGGTGTGGTGGTATCACTAATGGAATGTCCAAGATGACTCCAAGCTTGGAGTAATTGTCGTGCAAAAAAATTGGAACCTCCATTTTGGATTTGGACTTTAGAGAAATGTGAGGTCTCATGATCAACTTTCACAACTCCATTCTGCACAGTTTTCCTACGAGTAGAAGAAGATAAAGTTAACAAGAATTTAGCCCATAAACCTTGCTTTGTTTTAATTTTCCACCAAAACTTAACAGAGAAAGATTCGACAATCCTCCTAAATTTGTGCAAACTAACTTCATTTTCATACACTGGTAATGGTTAGTACACTGTCTCATTTTGGAATAAAAGGGGTCAATTTAATTGGTCTATTTCTTTTTCTTGGTTGGATATATACAAGTTGAGTTTGTCACTAATTTACTAGGATATTATCATGAATTAATCTCCTAAAAATAAATTGTCTTCTATTTTCCTTATAATTCTAGCCATCCTATAGTTAATTATAAACGGAGCATTTACTTCTTTCCATCATCATCAGTTGAGAAAGGGAAAAGAACAAAGATAAGGTTCAATGTCAATGGCGGAAAAAAAAAAAGAAAATGGTGATTTATTGTGTAAATAGTCATGAAGCGGTGTGAGTGAACATCCAATATTAGTCATCACATGTTTGTAAAGGATTCGATTTATAATTAACATGTAGTTAAACGTCCACTTTGCTTATCTCTATTGTACAACTCGAATTATTTCAAATAAGCAAACCCCAAAAACGAAACAAAATTGTCGAATAACAAAATATGTATATTGGTGATTTTTGTACTTTGACAAAAGTTATATTGATTTTCTTTTTTAAAAAAAGTAAAGCCGATTCTCACTTTTCAATGAGTTTACTTGGTGATGTTAAAACGATGCATAAGATAACATAAATCAACTGTACACTATGATTAAGAATTGATATTACTGATTACATATGGATTTTACAACATCTAAACAAGCAAATTTCATTCCTATTTACCAGAAGTAGAGGGAAGGGAGGGCCATCCGGTGTGGCCGCACCTTTTCCGATTTTAATTTCTTTTAGAAGTTATATATTTTAATATAGAAAAATAAATAAGATATGATTTTCACACCCCCTTCTAAATATTTTTAAACATGTATAGTAACTATAGCGCTTTTTGTGAATCCAAAATCTATGTTGTATTGCGAATGAGGAGTTAGTTCACTAGTAAAACTATTTTTGATCCAAGAGGAGGTCATGAATTCAATTTCCCATGGCTTGTTATGGCTAACCCCACTAATGAACCCCCGATTACGCACCCGAGTTTATCACCCTAGACTGGCCTAGGGTGGTTTACCTTCTACTGTGGTTTGCAGGCTATTGCAGTCGGCGTAGCTTTACCCAACTCTGTTGGGGTTCCCAACGCTACCCAAAAAAGAAAAAATGTATGTTGTATTTATATTACGTTTTTTTAAAATAAAATGCTAATGTAGAAAAGTTTGCCAAAAAATATATGTTAGTTTATTTTTAAGCTTTAATTTTTAAATAACCAGAAAGAGATAATAGTCATTATTTTTCAATTGGGCTCATTCAACAAAAACAAAACTTAGCCTTAAAATAAAATAGAAAAAAAAAAGTCAAACCTCCTAAATCAAAATCTTCCATCAGCAGGCCCAATTTACATAGATTTATTACTTGGCTTAACTTTCCTTTCTTTTTCTTTTCCCCTAAAAGGCTAAAACAGACCAAGTTTTTAATTTATCAAATAACAAAACCATTTCAGCAAACGTCGGTAAACAACAAAAATGGAAAAATATTTTTTTATATTTTATTTTATTTTTTTAGTTAGTTCAGGAAGCATTACTACCCCTTTATAACATTTTAATATATTTACCATATTTATCATTTTTCTTATTTTTCTCTTCTTTTATGATTAGTGTAGAAAGTTTTTAAACCGTGTTTGTATCTGGTACATTACGTTCCAACCTCTAGATTATGGCTTCTATAACCAAATTTATTTATTTTTACGTGAAATTTGGGGGAAAAAAGTAATTATTAGACTAGTAATTGATGGGTGTCAATCCACCAAAGAAATTTACCAACTTAATACTGAAGATAGCAGTAAGTCGGGTCGAATCCACAAGGATGACAGTGACTCTAAATAACCCAAATGATTCAAGAAAAAGATAGTGGAGATAGTAAAATGGAAATAGAATACTGAATTGTCATTTTGGTGAATGAGAAAACTCACTTGATAGAGTGAGAAAACAGAATAAAAAACAGAAAAGGAACCTGGGGTCATCTTCCACACCTCTATATACAATTGTGTTATGGTTTTATTTGCTCCTTTTTGCCAGATGATCTATGCTTCATCAGGCACTTATATGTTTTATAATTCCTTCCAGACAGAATAAAGAGTCCTAGATTATCTAAAATTACCTACCTTCCAATCAGAGTAATTCATTAATCTAAGCCATTGAGTTCTTAAGCCTCATATGATCACCTATGCCAATGCGTTGATGATTGAAACCAAAGGATAGATTTCCTCCTTTGTCATAGATTAGATTAAACAGTTCTAAGGTTATGCTCCCCCGTCATGATCTTAATAACCATGCAAGCACATTTCATTTAAGTAAGTGCCCTAGTTAATTAAAAGTTTAATTACAACACATAACTAGGAGCAATAAATCATATAGGAGTATTACCAAAACATGCTTGTATAGATAAGAGGGATTAGACCCTAGAGAGAGTTTAGCTACATATAACTACAGATACAAATACACAAGGGTGCATTTCTAAATATTAAACATCAATACAAAACAAGGAAACAACTAAGAGAAGGAGAGAAGAACTTGGGGAATTTGCTGCTGTCACCAGGTCACTCCCTCGAGCGAGTCTTCTCACTCTCCCGAGTGGCAGGTAGAACCTGCCACCTTAGATGCTTCTACACACTCTTTTGTGTTTTTATCTAACTCTATTCCTATTCTACTTGGTTTTATTCTTGTAGCTCTTTGGGTCTATTTATAGGACTTGGAGGAGGATACTTTTTACTATTTTAATCTCCACAAAATGATTAACTTGGTAGGTTGTCTACTTGGCAAGGAAGTAAAGCAACTTGGTCACTTGAGCAACTTGGCCAATTGAGCAACTTGCTTTGAACCAGTTATCAAGTTGTCTCCATCTTCTTGTTGTCTTCCTTTTCAACCGCAAGATTAGCAATAATAAAATTAGCCTCCTTGCTTCGCCTCCAAGTTTCCAAAATCTGATTGTTGAGCCTCCCATTTGTGCGTCTCCTTCTTGGGTTGCGCCCCATCAGCAATAGCAGCAGCAGTCACCACTCTGGCAAGTGACAAAAATCTTCCAAAATCTTGCTCTTCTTGTTCATTTTAGCCCATATATTTTGCTTCATTTATAATTTGAGCACAACTTGTGATGATGGATCAGCAACCTTCCTTCAGCAGCATGGTTTAAGCTTCTTCTCTTCCTCAATTGATCCTTTCCAGCCTCCATTTCTAGCATCTACAAAATTGGTCCTTTTTGAAGCTCTTTTGCACATTTTTGCCCCGATTTATGTTGATATTCAACATTGGCCCTCTGATCACCAAGAAATGTAAAATCAACCCAAAAATAAACAAATTTTAATTGATTGACACCTAATTCTAAGTAAAAATGAGTAGAAAATGCTAGCTAAAAGTGTATATATTTTTATGCCATCAGCAAGAAACCGTAATGAGTAAAAATTTGTTGGACATGGAACATTATTTTTTTAATTTTTTTTATTAGACATAGAACATTTATTAGTGTTCATGCTAAAGAAATTTTCTTACACTTCATCGTAAATAAGAAGAAAAATAAGGTAAAACACAAATATGGAAAACTTGTTAAAAAGCTTCACGAAGGATGAGATTTTATAAAAATTTGTTCTTCATATATAAAAAAAGTTCTCGATATTTGCTCTGATCATTACATGGTTTATTAGTTTTAGATATGCTAAATACTTTTAAAATGTTTCTTATATTTGTTGTACTAATTTAGTGTCGTCCTCCCATCCACTAAATATAATCTATAGTGTGAATTTTAAATTGTATTATTTTTAGTAAAATTTAGAATTTAAAATATGAACAACTTTTGTGACCTAGAGGGAGTAATTAAAGGCCTAGTGTTAAGGCAATAATTTGGAATTTTTTGCAAGAAAATGTACAATGTTCAGCCCATTATTAAATATGATGAGAAAATATCTCGAATTTTTTTCACCTGATATGTACATTTCTTATCTAATTTAAAAAAATAAGAAAAGAAGAAAAAGAAAAAGAAAAATTGAATTCAAGTTCCAAAGTATAGGGAAGAAGAAAGAAACAAAAGACAAAAAACAAGAATGATAAAAATGTGTAAAAATATTGGACTTTGAAATTTTTTCATCAAACGAACTCAAAATGAGAAATAAATACCAAATTAATCAGTATATAACTATAGAAATCGATTGATGGAGAAAAAGTGACAGAAGGAGAAAAAAATAAATCCCATGATTGAAAAAAAATTATAAATAGGCATTTTTTATGGGAAGTGATTTATTGGGTGCAATTGTTTTATGGTGAGAGCTAATTTGTTAGAAATGTCTATATTACCCTTCTACGTAATATGAATTTACCTCTTAACTAATATTAATCACCTATTAATTTTCTCCTCAATCTTGCAAATAATATAAAAACAATTTCCTCTCCTATTTTTCTCTTCCTCATCATCAGTAACAACCACCATTTGAATTATGAATCCCGCTTTCAAGTGCCGATGTGAATCCAGTCTTTCCATGCTTGACCATTCTATGTATATACCTCATCTCAAAGCATTCATGGTCGGTACAGAATCCCCAGCCAAGAGCTTAAAAATGAATCTACTCTAATTCTATTATTTAGACCAATCTGTACCGAAACTATGTTGGTCTTCTAATTCTTGAATTATTCATCTCATTCTGCTCATCGATGTTGGTCTTCTAATTTAGTCCGAGTATTCACGGAGAATTGTAACAAGACTTTAAAAACTCTTTGATGTTGATGAAAACTCTTTGACAGCAACACACACGTAAATGAGGCAGCTGCCACCTGCTTGTTCATCCCTTGACACGTTGTTCCTCAAATTTTCACACCCGTTTTCTCATTTGCATCATCATCATCATCATTCGTAACCTCCTTTTACGTTACGGTATTCAGAGGGCCCACAAATAAGGATCCAACAAACATTGTGAGTTTAATTTGAGTGTGTGAAAAAACTCTTAGCAAGTGAAGATGTTGGGAGTGTTTGAGAGATTTCTTTCTTTTTATATTTAGGGAAATCCAGTGTTTAAGACTTACCCAAATGGAAAGAATCGTCTTACAAATTTTTCTAAAAAACTCATGACGATTCACTGGTTCAGAACCTGTTATGATGTGAGGCAGTTCTATGTCAGGTTCAAATCTGATTCCGACATAACTTTCTACAACTTGCCCATTGGGAATTTCATGTCTTTATCCCATAAAGATGAGCAACAACCAAGGTTTGGTTAATTAATTTTGCATTTTCGCTGTAGTTTTATTATAATATTTTATGACCGATTACTTGTAAATAAATAAATGAATAACTAACCTTCCATATACGTGTAATAATTGTGCATACAGGACTGTGGTGGTGATGGATGACATTTTCTGCATCTTCTTTGGGACACTGGACAACCTGTATGATCTGATAGTGTACTAATGATCAGTGGAATTTGGCCAGTATCTGGCCGGCAGCGGCAGCGGGCGTCCGACGGTGGCGTCCAATGGTCGAGGTGGTCCAGTGGTGGTGGTCAAAAATTGTTTAAAAATAAATTTAACATATTTTTTAGATGGTAAGTTCAAATTTTATTTTAATAGTGTATTGGGTTTTGTGTTTAACATGAAAAATGGGACAAAAATGCAAAATGCGAGGTCGTCCATACAAGACCTAAGTTTCCATCACCTCTTCTCTATCTTCTAAGAAGATTTGTTCATTGATAGTGACGAAACATTTTCATTTATGAAGCCTTTTATTTTAAACGGCAAAATGTCAAAACATTTAAGAGACTGCCCACATACAGTTCACAAATCTCCCGTTAAATTTAACTCTCCTGCCGTTTCCAGTTTCTCCAGCTCTGTTAACTTCGGTTACCAAATAAAAAAGTTTCGTCACTATCGATGAACAAATCTTGTTCGAAGATAGAGAAGAGGTGATGGAAACTTAGATCTTGTATGGACAACCTCTCATTTTGCATTTTTGTCCCATTTTTCCTCTTAAACACAAAACCCAATACACTATTAAAATAAAATTTGAACTTACCATATAAAAAATATTTCAAATTTATTTTTAAACAATTTTTGACCACCACCACTGGACCACCTCGACCATCGTCCACCACCGCCTGCTGCCACTGCCTGCCAGATACTGGCTTAATTCCACTGATCATTAGTACACTCGCAGATCATGTAGGCTATCCAGTGTCCCAAAGAAGATGTAGAAAACGTCACCCATCACCACCACAGTCCTGAATCCACAATTATTACATGTATATGGAAGGTTAGTTATTCATTTATTTATTTACAAGCAATCGATCATAAAATATTATAATAAAACTACAACTAAAATACAAAATTAATTCACCAAACCTTGGTTGTTGCTCATCTTTATGGGATAAAGACATGAAATTCCCAATGAGCAAGTTGTAGAAAGTTATGTTGGAATCAGATTTGAACCTGACATAGAACTGCCTCACATCATAACAGGTTCTGAACCAGTGAATCGTCATGAGTTTTTTAGAAAACTTTGTAAGACGATTCTTTCCGTTTGGGTAAGTCTTAAACACTGAATTTTCCTTAAAAAGAAAAAGAAAGGAATCTCTCAAACACTCCCAAAATCTTCACTTGCTGAGAGTTTTCTCACACTCAATTTAAACTCACAATGTTTGTTGGATCCTTATTTGTGGGCCCTCTGAATTCCGTAACGTAAAAGGAGGTTACAAATGATGATGCAAAATGAGAAAATGGGTGCGAAAAGGTGTGGAACAACGTGTCAAGGGATGAACAAGCAGGTGGCAGCTACCTCATTTACGTGTGTGTTGCTGTTAGATGCTCCGGACTTCCTGACAAAAGCATCATCAAAACATTTTCTTTTTCTTTTTCCAACTACACGTCTCTAAAGAAAGCAGCTCTCTCTAAGATCGTAGTGAAGTTTTACATTAACACATCACACAATTCATCATCAACTACATAAAAAAAATGATCACATTGGGTCCTAAATTCCTAATTTACCATCAAAATCCAGGAGAAGATGTAATCTGTGAGCTAAAACTACTCTATTCCAAAAATCCAACACTTGGCATTGTGCCTTTTTCCCTTCCTCCACCGCTAAAATGAATAAGAACGATTACCAAAAATTCTGAGTAATTTTATATCCCAGAATTTGATTTAGTTGAGAAAATTGTTCACTTTGCAGAATGGGAGATCATGAGAACCTAAATGTCATGAATCTCGGATCCAAAATTACTCAAAATTCAAACAAAAACATGGGGGATCAAACAATTGGAACGCTTGTTGAAGAAAGCACGGAGACTTGGTCAACAAAGCTCTTGGGAAAGAAAAACAGCTAGCTGATTCTAATGTAGAAGGGTCATGTTTTGATTGCGCAATTTGTTTTGACAAAGCTAAAGAACTAGTTGTAACCCATTGGAACAGCCTCTTTTGCCGGCACTGTATCTATGAATGGCTAAGCTTAAGGAATTCATCTCGTGATCCCTCAAAAGAGTGTCGGGTATGTAAGAAAATAGTATCGAAAAACGCATTACCCCGATCTATGGCAGGTGTTCGGTAAAAAGAAATAATAATGATGATGATGATCCAACTCTCTAGGCCTCAGGCGAATTGTATACCAACCTGGAGAGATGCTCTCCAACAAGCTGTGATTTCAGTTCCTAGGGATAAAATACCTTGGTGCCTTGTTCGTAAAATGGAGCTGAATGCAGCAAGTGCGCAAAACATTTACATTTTTTCTTCATAGGTGATGCCTAACGGAAGCAATGCGCTGCTCAATTAGGTTCTAACATCAAACGGAATGTGGAGACAACAGAATTACATAATACCACCAAATGATGCCAAAGATATTGATAACGGTTAATTTTGTTATATAAAAGCATGGCAATTTACTCTTTAATCAGTAGAAAATTAAGGGTGTTTTTCAGAACTAGTTCCTTTTACTTAACTAGTTTTGTGTTTTTAATTAGACAAGGACCTGAGTAAGCATTAGCTGAAAAAGGAGGGTTTTGGAACAAAAATATGGGCTAATGAATTCAAGTCGGCTGACCTGGTCAAAAACAACTCCAAGACACAAAACACCTTGACAGTAATGAGGGTGTCCCACCTTAGAACCCCAAGAGCATGCTTGTTCCCTTGGCTCACCCTTGTGATCAATGCAGTTGCTGATACCACCTCTGGAAGAAGAAGGAAAGACCAGTCGATTCGAGGTTCAAGAACAAAGCATTGGGGCAGTAAAAAAAATACACAAGCATGGAAGGGCTCTCTAGGGAGAGGAACCGACAACAAAGTTCTATAAAAGGGGAGCTGCATTTCCAGCATTGAACATCTATCTCTGATTCAATCAGTTGACTAGAACACACATAGAAACTCCTTAAGGAAGGCAAGATCAAGGAAGAGCAACAGCAACTCGGCAAGAGACAGAGTTGAAGAACAGTCCATCCCAGTCACTAGTTCACTCCCCTGAGCGAACTCTGTCACTCCCTGAGTGACCTTGAATTGCATAAGCTGTCTTCCTCTCTTAATTGTTAGCTTGTATTTCATTTCATTGATGCATATTTCTATGATGTCTTTTGAAATAGTAGTAGTAGCATCAATCAGTATGAGTAGCTAAATAGCGTCCAGGGGTTAATCTCCTCAACCTATGTTGTAGTTGTTGTAATGCACTGGTTTTGTTCTATGTTTTGAAGTTGGAAGTGTTTCTACATTCAGTTACTTGATCACCAATTGAATGCATGCTAGAACTAGGGGAGATCTGGAAAGATAAACTTGGTTCGGATTGTTTCAACTTCAACTTGTGACATAGAGGTAACAATCTATGGTTTAACTAAGATAGGAATATACTTAGTTGACATAAGTATTCATGAAGCCTGAGATCTTAATGACTTGATAACTGGACTCAATCATTGGAAAATAGATTGTTAAGGTTACAAAGATAACTCTGGGTAAAATGGGAACTGACTTAGAGTTACATCTGAGCTGAATGAACAAGAACTTAACCATTAAAGTGCAAAATACACAACTGCTACATAGGAAGAGGAGATGAAGACCACTGGACTGTACTCCCCTTAGTGAACGTTCCCCTGAGTGACATCTTGCCTGAACTGGTAGTCTGTTAACAACAAATTAGGTGATTTAGCTATCCTTATGATATCGACCTAGCTTCCATTATCTACAAAAAGTTATAATCCAGTTAGTATATATTTTTGGTGAATTTGGCACACACCAGATGTCAATCCTCCCAATTCTCAAACTGCAAAAGAAAGCTAAACAGATTCAGCAAATTCTCTGGGTTCGAACCCAAATGGGGCTGGTAACTTTTCTTATATTAATCCATCAGTTGAGTCAGATTTTCCTATCAATCCTACAGATATGATTACGGGAAATATGGGACAAGAACTGGATTTCCTGGGTGTTGAATATATGAGTAATGATTTTTTCAAGCCTTTATGATGACCATGATGATATGAATTTAGACAATATAATGGAATCTTTTGAAGATGATGGTTCTATAGTTTCGGACATTGAGGATGATGCATGATTCAAGTCCCTTAAGGAGAAGGGGGTTCGGTAAAGTTTCATCCATGTTGATGGTTCTGGATGAAATTAATCTCTCTGATTTTCAATTTTGTGCTCTCAATTAATGTCATCATCTGATTCTCTAGATGTGGCAATGTTGTTAAACTTAGATATAACCTATTGATTAGGAAAGTTGTTCTTTCCCTTTTTCGGTTTTACTATCCAGAAAAACAAATATGTAGATTTTTCAGAAGCTACATTTAAGCATTTGGCTTTTGATTACTTTGTTGTAAGTTCAAACTTAAGTTCTGTTTTGAATGAATTTATTTTCTTTATATAATGATCATTAAGGTGGCACTCTGTTGTTCATTTCTGAAAACATCATTTTCATTGTTTTATTGATTAAACAAAAACAAAAAATGAATAACGCAATTTATAGTACAATATCTCAATAAGGTTTTGTTTAACTTTTTATATTGTTTTGGTACTGCATACGTATTCCTTCTTCACGTCAAAAGCCAATTGTGAAAACATATCTCACACTTGGCTAGCTGCTCTTTCATCGCTTTTTTTCATTTTTATTTTCTTTTTTGTTACATTAATTAGGATAATAATTAGTTCAACCTTTTGCATGCTTGCGTACACGTGTTTGTTTCTGTTGATATTTTTTGCCTCTTACTTTTCGAAAACTAAAGTCCCCTTTTTTGCGTATTTGGTGAGAGTAAGCTTTAAAATGTTTTGAAGATTTGTTATCTTTTTATGTGCTTAGAGTCAAATTTCATCTTGTCACTAGTATGTGGTAGAAAATTTCTCATAACACATTTTCTTGTGGTCTATTGCCATATAAATTATGTAAACAAATTGAGTGACGACGTTTTTCAAGAATTTCTTTTGTAAAAGATGTTCATGATATCCATGAGTTACACCCAAGCATAAAAGATATTCAAAAATAACAAAACTAAACCAATACTACTTACTTCTGAGATATTATCACATTACTTTAAACTATTCATTATACAAAATCACCAAGGATATTATTATCCAAAAGGAAAGGTCAATAGTCCTGCATCTATAATAGAACAAAATAAAAGGCCAAAATCTATAATATTATTAGTTACAAGTAAAATATATATAAACCTCCATTCTAATTGAAAAAATAGTGGTTTCTCAATTTTGCCTCTCCTATTTAAATTTTTCTCATGATGCTTATTTCACCAATCATGGACCTTATCTAAACTTCTCGTTTCCCCGTTGATGAGGATGAAGTCAATTAGATTTATTAAAAGGTTAGAAAATTTGATTTTTTGGATATTAACATCTAATGATTTGTTGAGTAAATAATGAAATTAACTATTTTCCTAAATTAAGACCATTTACCTTCCCCTTCCACAGTATAGATTTCAGAAAGAATCATATAAAGATTCAGTACTTAGAAACTACAAGATTCTCCTTAGCATTTCATTTACTTGATTTAGTTAGTATCTCACACGTACTTTCTGAAATATTGAACATAATAATTAACATTACTAAAGCAATAACTATCAAAAGTAATTTCCCCAACCACCCCACAGAAAAGGAGAAACTTCTTTACCGTTTTAGCAAAAATAAATACTCGCTCCGTCTTGAAATTATTATCCTATTTGTATTTTTAGTTTTAATTCAGGTTATACTAAAAGTGAAATGTCAAACTGAACAATAATTTTAGGACACAGATAGTAAATTTTATCAACTTGAGAAATTTGCTAAAAATTACCAAATTTTTAAAATACCCCCAAATTGCAATAAACAAATAAGCAGATGGAGGGTATGGATGAAATTTAAAAGACATCTCTACCGAATAGAGAGCGTACGGAATAATGAGAATTAAAGCCTTTCGATATGGTGCAAAATGTCAAACTCATACTGCTTTAAAATGGTGATCCATGTGCAACCAAGGTTCACTTCAAAAATACAGTCACCTCTATTCTAGTTTGGTTTGATTGCCAATTTTTTATATAAATAGACTAACAAGTTGTAGAAAAAGTACATTACTCTAGTAAACAAATTTTCTTAGAAGGTGATGAACATTTTAAAGCTTTTTGCATTTTTTTTTATTTACGGGCACGAGCAATATGTATACAATTGAGAAGTTAGAATTCCGGCTTGCAAAGTTTCTTTTCCGTTTTAATTCCCACTTTTGACTATTTTTTAAACAAACTAAAAGTTTCCAAATTCGAATTTTTCGAGTTTTCTTTGATTGCTAATAGTATAAAGAATCAAAATAGAACGGTAACGATTTAGACGATCTGAATATTGCTAATAGGTCTTTATCATTTTGGTCTTTAAGTTGATGAATGAAGTTTAACTCAAATTTTAGGTTCATTTTCAGTTTGGATGTTTGGTATCATATCATTTATGACTCTCTTTCCATTGATTCGGACTGGTTGGGGTATTTCACTGAAGTTGTTATGCTTGTGATGAAAAGATTTTGGACTGAGTTAGTTTTCACCGTTTGATTTGCAGCAGCTCATATATTTTGTTTAGTGATCCTAGATTTATTTGGAAATAATTCTACCTACAACTTGAGAGGATATAATAAAGTTTCTAATTGGTGGGTGTGTTTTGTCGTTGATCCACTTCCCAAAAGAAAGATTTATAGACCTCCTTAAAACTATTAACTAGTGGTAAGCAGGGTCGTCCCACAGAGACTGCAGTCAACTGCTCAAAATCTGATTAAAGTGCAAAAAGAGAAAAAAATGAGTTGAACAGATTGTCACTTGGGAGAGTGAGAATAGTCACTTGACAGAGTGAAGAGGTAGAAGGGTCAATCGCCTTCCAACCTTTATGATCCGTTTTTTATTCAAATATTCTTATTGTGTATGATTAGTTGTTTAATCAGACACTTATATTCTTTATAATTCCTTCCAGACAGAATAAAGTGTCATAGGTTATCTAAATCGCCTACCTTCCAGTCAGAGTAATTCATTAATCTAAGCCATTGAGTTCTTAAGCCCTCTCTGATCGCCTATGCCATTCACCTAACTTCCGTTGATGTTCGGAACCGCAGGGTAGATTTCCTCCATTGTCATAGACTAGATTAAGCAGTTCTAAGATTATACTCCCCCTTCCAAATCTTCATAACCATGCAAGCACATTTAGTTAAGTGGCCAAGTTAATTAAAAGATTAATTAAATCACTTATCTAGGCACAACACCTTATCAAGGAAACTGAATCAAAACCTTCATATAAAGATAGTAGGGATTGAACCCATAACTGACTTAGCTACTCATGTTTATTGAGTTATACATGAGAGCAACAAAGTACAAAAGATAAGACTTGAATCTAGATCAAAAGGTTAGAGGAAAGAAAGGAAAGATGGTAGCAGGGGCAGTTTCTATCAGCTTACTATGGCAAGTGGCATTCACCACTTGACAAAGTGACAGTCTACCTCCTTGTTCTTGCTACTACCCTGTTTCTAACCTTCTAACTAACTAGCTAACTACTGTCTTTGTGACTAAATCTAACTACCCAATCTCTTATTTTTCTAAATGCTACTGAATGACTATTTATAGAAATTTTGGAGAAGTTTGGATTGGTTGGGCTCTGGCCTTCTTCTCTGCAGCAGAAAGGTGAGGCAGCAACTTAGTAGTAAAGGTTTGTTTATTCAGCAACTTGCCTAGTTGGAAAGTTCCAGTCTTCTCTTTGGCTGCTCTTTCTCTTCAGCCGCAATCAGCCACCTTCCTCTCATCATTGCCTTCTTCTTTTAATCTTCTTCTCCGGCAGAGTTTCTCCTATTTCCAGCCACAAATCTCTGTTTATTCATTCTTTAATCCACAGTAGCTCAACTAGCAGCAGTAGCAAACAACAGCATCAGCAGCATGCTTCCTTCCATCATTGTGTTTTAGCTCCCAATTCAACCTAAATCTTTATGCCTTTTCTTTCCTTTTTTCCTATGATCACTTGTAACACCATATCTCACCCGACTGTAGCAACCAATCCATCATTTCAACAACAGCAGTCACAGCAGGTAAGTAGTAGGTTGTAGCTACTGTTTTCCACATATTCTCCCTCTTTCTCTTCTTCAACTTACAGCAGCTATAACTTGCAGTGATGGCGAAGTAATTCCTTCCTTCGGCAGCAAGAATTCAGCCTTGACTCTTCCTGATTGACACCAGCAACAGCAACTGCAGCAGCAACTTGGCTACTGTAGAGCCTTTCACTTGAATCCATCTACTAACATTCTTCCTTCCACAACAAGGATTTCTCCACTTACTTCAGCTCTGATCGATCCTCCAACAGCTCAATTTCCAGCAGCTTCCATTCCAGTCCATTTTGATACCCTTTTGTGCAATTTGACCCTCTTTTATGCTAATTTTCCACATTGGCCTTCCGAGATACCTGAACTACAAAATCCCCCCAAAAGTAAACTAATCCTAACTAATTGACGCTAAATTAGAAGTGAAATAGAGTAAGAAATGTCTGTTAAAAGTTTATATATTTTTATGTTATCACTAATGTCGAGAACTTACTGAAGAATGTAGTGTTTGAATTTGTGCGAGGTTACATTAACATGATCATTGATGACATATCCATACAATTCTTTAGTTTTATTGTTCGGTTGTTAACTGGATTCTCCCGAATAAGATTTTGTGATGTATTGTCTCCCCAAGAAATGGCAATTGGTAGATTATAAGCACTTTTACTATATTGAAAGTAATTATTTATAAAATACTGGGATTACCCTTATATGTAACTTTCGCATTTACACTAATTTATCATTTGCATTTTTTCCTGATCTTTGCTTCTAGAGTCCCGTCTACCTTGATCTTTTATTTTTCCAATAGAAACATAAAGTAAGCAAAGATTCCGATTGGAAATTTCATCAACATCAAAGAGTTTTTAAAGTCTTGGTACAATTCCACGTGAATACTCGGACATCAGTAGTCAAATATCAAAAAGTAATATATTCATGAACTAAAGACCAATATCGATGAGCAGAATGAAATGAATAATTTATAGTTTCAGTACAAATTGATCTAAATAATAGAATTAGAGTAGATTCATTTTTTAAGCTCTTGACTAGGGATTCTGTACCGACCATGAATGCTTTGAGATGAGGTGTATACATAGAATGGAAAAGCATGGAAAGACTGGATTCACAGCGAGAGTTGCAAGCGGGATTCATAATTCAAGTGGTGGTTGTTACTGATGATGAGGAATAGAAAAAATAGGAGAGAAAGTTGTTTTTATATTATTTGCAAGATTGAGGAAAAATTAATAGGTGATTAATATTAGTTAAGAGGTAAATTCATATTACGTAGAAGGGTAATATTGACATTTCCAACAAATTATCTCTCACCATAAAACAATTACACCCAATAAATCACTTCCCATAAAAAATGCCTATTTATAATCTTTTTCAATCATGGGATTTATTTTTTTCTCCTCCTGTAACTTTTTTTCCATCAATCGATTTCTACAGTTTTATGCTGATTAATTTGGTATTTATTTCTCATTCGAGTTTGTTTGATGAAAAAATGTCAAAGTCCAATATTTTTACACATTTCTATCATTCTTGTCTTTTGTCTTCTGTTTCTTTCTTCTTCCCTATACTCTAGAACTTGAATTTATTTTTTCTTTTTCTTTTTCTTCTTTTCTTATTTTTTTAAATTAGATAAGAAATGTACATATCAGGTGAAAAACATTCGAGATATTCTTTCATCATGTTTAATAATGGGGTGACCATTGTACATTTGCTTGCAAAACTTTCCCAATTAAGGCCTTAACACTAGGCCTTTAATTACTCCCTCTAGCTCACAAAAGTTATTCATATTTTAAATTATAAATTTTACTAAAAATAATACAATTACAAATTCACAATATAGATTATTATTATTCGATGCGAGGACAACACTAATTTAGTACGACAAATATAATAAACATTATAAAAGTATTTATTGTATCTAAAACTATTAAACCATGAAATGATTGGAGCAAATATCGAGAGTTTTTTTTTTATATGAAGAACAAATTTTTATAAAATCTTAAATTTATCCTTCGTGAACCCTTTTAATATTTTTTTTCCATATTTGTGTTATACCTTATTTTTCTTCTTATTTACGATGAAGTGTATGAAAATTTCTTTAGCATCAACACTAATAAATGTTCTAAGTCCAATAAAAATATATAACAAAAAAAAAATAAAAAAATAATGTTCCAATTCCAACAAATTTTTACTTATTATGGTTTCTTGCTGATGAGATAAAAATATATACACTTTTAGCTAGCATTTTCTACTCATTTTTACTTAGAATTAGGTGTCAACCAGTTACAATTAGTTTACTTTTGGGTTGATTTTGTATTTCTGGGTGATTAGAGGGCCAATGTTGAATATCAGCATAAAATTGAGGCCAAAATGTGCAAAAGAGCTTAAAAAAGGACCAATTTTGGAGATGCTGGAAATGGAGGCTGGAAAGGATCAAATGAGGAAGAGAAGAAGCTAAAACCATGCTGCTAAAGGAAGGTTGCCGATCCATCATCACAAGTTGCTGAGCTCAAATTATAAATGAAGCAAAATCTATGGGCTAAAATGAACGAGAAGAGCAAGATTTTGGAAGATTGCTGTCACGACTTTTGTCAGTTGCCAGACTGGTAATTGCTGCTGATATTACTAATTGCGTGCAACCAAAAAGAGTCGCACAAGTGGGAGGCTCAAGAATCAGATTTTGGAAACTTGGAGGCGAAGCAAGGAGGCTAATTTATTATTGCTAATCTTGTGGCTGAAAAGGAGGACAACAAGAAGATGGAGACAACTTGACAACTTGTTCAAAGCAAGTTGCTCAAATGGCCAAGTTGCTCAAGTGACCAAGTTGCTTTACTTGCTTTTCAAGTAGACAACCTACCAAGTTAATCATTTTGTGGAGATTAAAATCGTAAAAAGTTTCCTCCTCCAAGTCCTATAAATAGACCCAATCAGCTACAAGAATAAAACCAACTAGAATAGGAAGAGAGTTAGATAAAAACACAGAGGAGTGTGTAGAAGCAGCTAGGGTGGCAGGTTACTTGCCACTCGGGAGAGTGAGAAGACTCACTCGAGGGAGTGACCTGGTGACAGTAGCAAATTCTCCAAGTTCTTCTCTCCTTCTCTTAGTTGTTTCCGTGTTTTGTATAGATGTTTAATGCTTAGAAATGCATCCTTTTGTATTTGTATCCGTAGTTATGTGTAGCTAAACTCTCTATAGGGTTTAATCCCTCTTATCTATACAAGCATGTTTTGATAATACTCCTATATGATTTATTGCTCCTAGTTATGTGCTTTAATTAACCTTTTAATTAACTTGGCCACTTAATTAAATGTGCTTGCATGGTTATTAAGATCTGGAAGAGGGGCATAACCTTAGAACTGCTTAATCTAGTCTATGACAAATGGGGAAATCTACCCTTTAGTTTCAATTATCAACACACTGGCATAGGTGATCATATGAGGCTTAATAACTCAATGGCTTAGGTTAATGAATTACTCTGATTAGATAATCTAGGACTCTTTATTCTGTCTTGAAGGAATTGTAAATAATATAAGTGTCTGATCAAGCATAGATCATCTGGCAAAAAGGAGCAAATAAAACCATAACACAATTGTATATAGAGGTGTGGAAGATGACCCCAGGTTCCTTTTCTGTTTTTTATTCTGTTTCTCACTCTATCAAGTGAGTTTTCTCATTCACCAAAATGACAGTTCAGTATTCTATTTCCATTTTTCTATCTCCACTATCTTTTTCTTGAATTATTTGGGTTATTTAGAGTCATTGCCGTCCCTGTGAATTCGACCCGACTTACTGATATCTACAGTATTAAGTTGGTAAATTTCTTTGGTTGATTCGACACCCATCAAAAGTGGCGCCGTTGCAGGGGACGACGATCAACTTCTTTTTAACCCTCTGTGATTCTTTTTCTTTCTTTAATTTTTGTTTGAATCTGTGTACCACACTTTGAACATAAATGGCAAATTATTATGGATATCTATGAGATTAATTGATTTTTATATGTAACTTCACGAGGCTAACGAGGCTGATTCTACTGAAGTTGAATGAAACTTTAGAAAAGGAGGAAGAGCAAGTTTCTGATCAGAATTCAGTCCTACCAGTGGAGGTGAAGGAGGTAAAGGAAGAACCAGAGGTGGAAATGCAACCACCACCATATCAGAAACCGCCTCCTTATGTTCCATCTCTGCCATTCCCACTCAGGGGAGTGACGAAACACACTTCCCCAAGTGGTGTCAGAAAATCTACCCAACAGAAAGTTGTGCAACAAGATTTTAGTAACCCACTTGATGAAGAGTTGTTTTTAGAGGGATTGTTTGCTGAAGATGAGACGTGCTTAATGTTTCATGAGACTCTTTGTCCAGAAAGAGAGATAACTGACTTGGGGGATACAGTTTTGTTTACAAATGAAGAAGAGTCAATTATCTCCCTTAATGAGAGTCAGGTGGACTGAGATAAGGGTGAATTCACTTGGGATGTGCAAACAGAGTATGATGATTTTGATCAATTTCAAGCTAAGAAGGTCCCCAAGATGTTGGTAAAGAGGAGAGATAGAATTCCTTCCATGTGGGATGATTTCTAATGATGAAATGCATGCTTCCTGGAAGCATGATAGAAAGGTTGATAACACCTTTTTATGGTATCGAGATTGTTATTCTAAGTGACTTGATGCCTTAAGAAGTGATGATTGAATGCATCTTGCATTCTACCTTTTGCTTGCTTCATGGGAGGCAACCCATGTTCTTTCCCTTCTATTTTGTTTTCATTAGTTAGTTGTAATTTTCTTTTTGTGTTTTAATGTGTGTTTCTATGTGCAGACAAAGCACCAATGGCATACCAATCCAATGGGTGATCAAAAAATGCAGCAGATTCTGATATCAGTCACTCTGGAGAGTGAAATTAGCCACGCTCCCAAGTGTTCCTGCAACAAACTGAGTTGCTGTGACTGGTTTGCTTTCAATTTCTTTTAGTCTGTATAGGATCTGTGCTTTATTTTAAGTTTGGGAGAATTGATGTCTACTCTGTTCATGCATGGTTATTGTTATTTTATTTTGTTTCTAAAATAAATTTGGGAATTCTGAAATCTGAACATGTTGACTTTAAAATTCTGTGTGTAATGCTAAAAGTTCTGAGACACTTTGGGAAGTGACTTTTGTCACTCGACAAAGTGACTCTGAACCTACTTGATGTTTGAAGTCAAACTGTTTCTTTTAAATATCCACCCATATATTTTCCCTCCATGTTTTCTTTCTTCTTGATTCTTGAGACATCTTTTGTATGTCATATCCCTTAGTAGCTTGTTGATTCTGAAATTTTTTGTGCTTAATGTGTACATGCTAAGATTTTAATCTAGGATAAAATTGTGATGAACATTGATGCCATATCTAGCAAGTTTTGTGATAAATTTTAGAATTAGCATGTTCAATTGCATATGAGTGACCTAGTTCCATTTTGAGTTATGATCTTAAAGGCTGAATTGGTTCTTGGAACTGTGGTACTTCTAGTTTGTTGCTCTCTTTGGTCTCTGTGCTTAACTGTATGAACCAAGGAACTTATGAGCTTAATTTCTGATATCTTTAGTCTGTGTTTCAAAGCTAACCCATGGTATTCGAGGAAGACTTTTTGTTGTGTGACCTTATTGGTTTCCAGTTACAACTTTGGCTTGACAATACGAGAACGTGGCAAATTTTCGTGTGGAGTATTCACTGAAGCTAGCTGGAATGGAATTCTTCAACCACAACTGGGAGTTTACACCAACTCAAACTCATATGCTTCAATCTCAGCAGCAAGAAATCCACCTCACCCATTTGAAGGGAAAAACCCCTGATCACCTAGGGAAGTACTCTATTTCACTTTCTTTTATTTGTTTTCGTTCTCTATAGTTGACTCGTCCTCTTTGTCTGTCTGTGAGTCAGTTATGTAATCTGTAGAGTCTTAAAGTCAATTGTTTGTCTTAATTCGTCTATTTTTCAAATCAACTGCATGATTATTCCATATGTGTCTGTGTTTCAAGCTTTCCTTGTTTGTGTGACGCATTGGGAACAATGCTAACATTAAGTATGGGGGAGCTAGTGTCTATTTCTTTGTGCATTTTTGTTGTGTTGTAAGCTTCTCCTATTGTTTGTATGTTCGAATTCTACTCATTGCAAGCTTGGGGGAGCTTTTGTATGTGTGTCTGTCCTGTAAGAGTCATGACATGTTTGTTCCTGTCTTATACAACAAAAAAATAAAATAAAATAAAATAAAATAATAATAAAAGTGCTTTCTATGAGTCCTTTACTGGCTTTGGTTTTGTTTGTGGAATCTTTCAAAACTAGTCGAATATCAGAGTCTGCAATTGTCAATGACCTAGAATGAATCATAATGTGCAGAAATTTTCAAATTACCCATGTGATTCACCTTAAGAAAGAGTATACAGTTCACTACCACGTGCATGAGCACACCATATCCCTTGAAAGTGTACGCTTTGGGCTTAAGTTCTAAAATCTTGAATACTTAATACATTGTTGTGATCTTGTACTGGACTCCACTTGTCTGATACCTAGGGGGACTGTAGTTTTGAGTGAAGACTAAGGCAGCCCTTCGTATCATGGCAGACTCTATAAGAGCCCATGGTGGTCTGTAAAAAACCTGAAAACCTTGGCAAAAGGGGATGGTGGGAGGTTGAAATTGTCCTGAACATAAAAATATGCAATGAGGGAAGTAAGCAAGACTGCCCAATGAGGCAGTAATATCCCTGAGTGTTTAGGTTTGACAAATAAATAGAAGAGAGTCCTTAGGCTTGGTGAGAAAATATGAAAAAGAAAATGAATAAAACTACCCTAGGTTGCTGAGCCACTATGAGAAATTACTATATAAAAGTTGAAATATGCTCTGGGTAAACTACCCTAAGTTGCTGAGCCACTATGAATAATTACTATGCAAAACAAGTGGAAAAATGCTCTGTGTAGGGGCTTGAGTGGGAAAGATCCAGAAGAAAAGCCATATGGACAAGGAGAAAAGGGGCATGAGGGAGAAATAAGATGCAGTGAATGTAACTTGCAGTTATAAGAGGAAGTCCTTAGAATTTAAAAATCTCAGTGAGAATGCCCTAGTTGATGGCAGGCAGAAAATAGGTACTGATCACAACCAATGTCCATTTGAACTTAAATGAATCTAATCTTAGATATGGTACCCTCACACACTGGAAAAATAAATTGGAAAAATGCATCCAAATTCTCTTCGCCTCTAGACAAACTAGGAAGCAATGCGCTATTGTATCATCATGCAGTTTACAAAATAAACAAATTGATGGCTGCACCTGTATACCAAATCTGCTCAAAATTTCTGTAAAAGGCACAAGTAGATTCCATAGCTTCAAAACAAAAAAAAAAAAAGAGATCCTCAAAGGGATCAATTTATTCCAATAATTCTGGTAGAGATCATCCTCCATTCCCCTTCTCCTCAGCCGTGTATATGCTGACTTTATAGAAAAGCTCCCAGATGTAGTTGGTTGCCAAATTACTATGTCTCAATCATGCGTTAGGGTTTCATCAGTCCGCACCAAAGACCGCGACACTTCCGGTTTCAAAAACCCCTGCATTCATGAGGGAAAAAGGTTTTGGTAGTCAAAAACTCCTTGACATTAAGATCATGGTATGGCGTCTGATCAGTAGATTCATCCCATATGATTCCTTCCGGCATCCAGTTATCATACCAAAATGATCTATCACCTCCCTGAACCAAGACCTTCGATAGTTGTGAAGAATCCTAATTAACTTTCATTATCCTGCTCCAAGTGGTTTTTCCTTCACTGAATTCGAAAGTGAGGTGAAGAATTTACTCCATAAGTCACTTTGTTGCTTATATTTCCACCAAAGCTTGCATGAAAAAGCTTGAATGATATCTTGGAGGCGGCGTAAACCCAGCCCATTTTCAGATATTGGAAACGCTATTCTATCCCGAGCGCGCCAATGTCTTTTTTTTATCTTCACTAACACCTTGCCAAAGAAACTATTGGCACTTCTTTTCCATCTCTTTCAAAACCGACATAGGAGGAGAGATGGCTGAGAGAACGTGTAGTGGCATTGCTAAAAGTACATGCCGCAATAGAATAAGTTTACCACCCGAACTAAGCAATTTATTCCTCCAACTTGATGTTTTCAAGTCCAGCAAATCCAAAAGAAATTGGAAATGAGAGGCTTTGCTTCTTCCATAAAAAAGATTACACCCAAGGTATATAAACGGAATTGATCCCTTAGGCATTTCCAGGATTCTTTTGACCACCTCAACCCTCGAAGCCCTACAAGATTCAGTCATCAAGAAGAAACTTTTATTACGGGTTAATCCTTTGTCCAGAAGTAATTTCATAGTCCCCATAAAACTTATTCAGGTCCTTCAAAGATCTTGACTCGCCCCTTGTAAAAATTATTAAATCATCCGCAAAGCTCAAATGTGATACCTTCATCAAGCCAGCTGGAGTGCCAAAACCAGCTACCTTCTTTCTCTCAACAAGAACTTTTAACCTTCTTGATAATGCCTCCGCTACTTGAATAAACAAACACGGCGAGAGTGGATCTCCCTGCTTAATTCCACGAGATGGCTGGAAAACACCTGTTGCAGAACCATTAACCATCACAAAGAACCAACTATTCCGTAGATTATTCATTATCAAGAGGATAAAACGAGGGGGGAATCCAAAACCCTGAAGGATCTTTTCCAGGATGCTCCAAGAAACCCTATCAAATGCTTTCATCATATCAAGTTTTAGAACGCTTTCATCCTGGGCCAAAACCACATTATCAATAATATCCCTTCCTGGTAAGAAAGCCGATTGCTCCTCCGAGTTGATTTTGCACAACACATTTTTCTATCTTTCAGTTAGTATCTTTAAAAAAACCTTATTAAGGAAATTACATAAACTAATGGGCCTGAAATCAGAAAATGTAGTCACCGCTGTTTTCTTCGGGATAAGAGTTATCACCGTAGTAGCAACGGCTCTTGGTAAAGGCACACCCCCATAGAGTCTTGACAAGCAGCCCCCAAAACCATCCATTCCAGTCGCACTATTCTCGTCTAAATTGAAGGTTCCTTCCTTTACATCATCCATGGTAATTGGCCGCTCTAACATTACCTTTTCCTCCATACTCAATTCATCATTTATTTCATGCGAGAAAGCTTGTTGTTTTTCATTTTGACGAATGTGAGGAGACTCTTCTGTGAAGAGATTTTGGAAAAAAAGCACCGCCTCTTTTTCAATATCACCCAACTCCGTCAAAACTACTCCCTCCTCCGTATGTATTTTTTGAATTCCAAGCTTCAAGTGCCTCTCAGTCAATGTTGCAAGAAGAAATGCCGAGTTACCATCGCCCTCCTTCAACCACTCTAATCGCATTTTTTGTTTCCAAAAGTCATCATGCTCTTTCAACTTCTTCAACAAGTCCGCAGTGGCTGCATTTAGGGATGCTCTATCATTTTCTCTCCCAGAATGATCATAGATAGTTTCCAGCCACCTCACATTCTCATCTACCTTTCGCAAGTTCTCAAAGACATCCCCACATTGAGTTTTATTCCACTCCCTAAGGACCATTTTTAAACGCCGGAGCTTCATAGAAAATGCAAGCATGCCAAGCTTCCCAATCGGTTGCGACAGCTCTCTGATAAGATAAGAGTTTAGTCCTATGATATACAGTTTGAAGTAGTGTTCTATTTGTGCGCTCTTGCTGTATTTATTTTGATTTCTTTAAGTGAAACCGCAATCCAATTATCGAAAATATTTATTTTCAATGACACTTGGTTAGTAGCCGTTCTTTTCATTCTTGTTTTTCAACCTTATGACAATCTCTTTCTTTTCAGTTACATTTATAATTATAGTGTTATTTCAACGTTTTGCATGCAAATCATACACGTATTGGTTTTTCAAACTAATAAGTTTATTATTCTAAATCTATCTTTTTGTACACGTGTTGCGTGAGGATGGTTTTATTTGGTGAGAGTGAGAGCTCACTTGCTTTAACCTTTTTTGATGTATTGATTCAAAATTTTGTTCCAAAATACTTCAATATGTCTTAAGGCTACTCCAAGTAAAGTTTAGATTTTGGAATTGAAAATTAATGAAATGCTTTATCATATATTTTCCCTGTATTAGAATTTTAAATTTTACTCCTCTTCCCTTGAAATAATATTTAGTTATTGTATAATTTTTAAAACCATAAACAACACAATCATTTTGAATATGAGTTAGTACAATATGTATCCTACACAAACAAATGAAATTTTACATTCTTACATAAATTATTCAATTCTTTACATTGAAACCCAAGGAAATGGAAAAAAGAGTAAAAAAGAAAGGACATTCATTATGATACGAGAGGATTTAATTACATGCTTGAGAAATCAATAAAAGTACTTCCATTAATAAAAAAGCATTGGTAATTGACTTTTTATAATATAAGCATTGGTAATTTACGTGATTAAGTTACATGATCATATGAAACATGTAAATTCTAAATAAGGTGATAAAAATAACTGCATGACCAACTAGCAAATGATGAGGAAAAAAAATTAAAATCAATTGTACAAGAAATCACCAACCTTTTGTCTTATTGAAAATCAAATTAACCAAACTAAACAAGGGTACAAAGAAACCAAACATAAATAAATAAATAAAAGTAGTGATTTAGGTGGCTAGCTATATTCTATCCACTAGAAATTAGTTGTAACAAGAAAGGTACAGTGGGTAAACATTACTTTTCTTTACTCCAAATATTGATATAGTAGCTGTCGATGTAATGGAACGAACAGTACAACTAATTGTAAGATGGAGAGATTAGATGTGCTCTCTTAATTGCATGTCATGAAAAATGAATATTAATTACTCTTGTGCAATAAATCAATCATCAACTGATGCACATATAAGTAGCGAGTTTAGTTGTTTCAGCATTCATTCACCTACCCTTCATGCCGTATCATTATCCAAATTTTTAGTGACAAATTATTTTGAGATTAAAAACATCAGTTACCAACTGATCGTATGGAATGCAATAACTATTAAAAGAAGAAAGGCATAAAATTATTAGTTAATTCTATATCATCATCATCATCATCATCATCATCATTATTATTATTATTATTATTATTATTATTATATCTTCATCTTCGCACTCACAAGGAAGTTAAAATAATGAAACACAAAAGTATCATTGGTTACAAAAACATTACATGCATAATTATTATTTTCTTGGTCTGTCATATATACCATATCATTATCCAAATCATTAGTGAAGCACTTATTGAGAAGGGGGACACTAGTTACCAATTGAAAGGATGAAATGCAAGGGTTATAAGATAAAAGGTAAAGTAAATTTTGCAATGGTTTGATCAAGGTATATTTGAAATAGCCAAAACCATACTTAAAATTTCCAAACTTTTTTGTATAAGAGAGGGGAGAAAAAAAAAGTAATGATACTTTTGAGTTGTGAATTGCGATGGCTTTCCATCAATTTTAAGTGATTTAGATAAGTCTAATTACTTTTGTAAACACAAATGGTATTAATTAATTATATCCTCTTTTACAAAGTAAATACACACAACATTTAATTTCAATATTTTTCCAAAAAAAAAAAATTTCATATGTCATTTGTAGTTCGTATAAATTCCATGGGTTTGTTTCTACTCAAGGTTAATTTAATAACTACAGCATATCTGAGGGCTAATATGAAATTAACCGAAATTATATCGAGAAAGAGAAAGCCTGCTTCCCATTTCAACTTCACCCCCCGATGAGGAAGCTCTGTCTCTGAAAAGCTTAGGTCTTGTTTGTTTCCTTTTTTCGGCCATTTTTTGTATGGGTTTTTTTGGCAAAAGCTTGTTTGGTGGCCCTTTTTTTGGCCCAATAGTTCCTTTTCTTGTTCTGTTTTATCAACAGTCATGCGTCCACAGTGAAAGCTAAAAAGTGAAGAATATTTACTGTATCTCTCGTGACCGGTCTGGGCATTCACTCCGAAATTGAATGATGGTACCTGCTTCCTTTCCTCAATTCAGTACTTCCGTAGTCTTACCCATTACTCATCAGCAAAATCCTCTGAATTCCAAATTTGGGTACAGCGGGTTGAGGTCAAATTTTGCAGATCTCAATATATAGCATCGCTGTCCATTTAATCCATCTAAGGTAGAGCTTTCTTTCGCAACAAAAGAAAGACTTCAATTTGCATGCTCCACCATGAATCAACTTGATGGGGTATGGGGTTTGGTTTACTAAAGTTGTCAACATATGTATTGATCCATTGTTCCAGTAAGAATCCGAGTTGAAATGTGCTTCCCAAAGAAAACATAATTCTGGTGTTTTGCTCATCGATCTATTAGGTAGGGTTTAGGAAACCGTCAACCAGACTGCCATCCCAACAAGCAGCCACCTATCGTTGCTTCATACAAGGTGTGTTTCATGTTCCTGCTTCATCGATGTTTATGTGTTGATTTATTTTTAAAGTATAAAGAATACAAAAAATTGTCCAATCTACAAAATTTGTGCATGTTATAATCAAGGAGGTAATTGGATTTTAGCCATTTGTCTAAACGATGGTCATATTCCTTTGTGCAATATATTTGCTAGGAGGGATAAAATTGAAGCCGATTCTGAACTCCTTGGCCATGTCCGTACAGTATACTCCCATCTGATCCTCTGCGAATGTTTACCTCTATCCCTCTCTCTTTCTGGTCAGCAAGTTTAAGAGTAGTCTGAAAGCTCTGATTCTCACTTTAATTATAGCACTATATTTATAATTATTCAGCCATTTCACCCAACTAAAGAAGTACTTCTCTGTCGTGTGTTTTTCTGTGATCCAAAAACCCAATATAACTTCATAAACTTTATTTTAAATTATGAGCTCTTATACAAATCCTTAAGCTGGACTGGATCATACGTTTGACTTGGTTATTAATCATGTCAATTGTTTGTAGATTTGAGGTCTTGTTCCTTTCTGATGTCCGAACCCAATTCTACAAAAGGAGTTCCAACCCAATTCTTCGATGACACCACAGAAACTGATGTAGCTTGCCACTTTCAGTCAAGTATGCCTTCTTAACCTTTTCGTTGTGTGTACGAGCGCTATTTCTTTTTCTTCTTTTTGACGTTTCGGTAAATATGTAGGCACCACTAACAGTGAGGATTCCCATTGTATCCAAAGTAGTGCTATTCAATCCAAAATAGCATCAAACGATCTTGCCCTTTGCATACAAAATTTTGAAGAGGTACTATTGTGAACAAAACTTAAAACTTATAAAATTTACTAAAGGCAAAAAGAATAATTATGCTACTGGCCCATTGTTGTTACTGATTCCATCTCACCTAATTCCCTCCTATCTCTCACATGTTTATTTTCTGTAGGAAATGGAATTAGAACGAAGGGAGATGTTACTAGAGGAACTCGCCCACTTTGTGGAGGATGCACAAGACAGCGGTTGTCTGACTTTGAACACCTTCACCAAGAAAATTTTTGAAGAGATCGCCGCGGAGTTGCATAAGCGCTTCCCAAACCACCGGCCATTCTCAGGTACTCAATTACAACAAAAGATGAATCGGCTTTGTGGCGATTAGCGGTTGTATAAAAAGCTACGGGAATTTTCTGGTGTAGGAGTTGACCCTGAAATGAGTGCAATAATCGCTGACCCTGAACAATGGGTCAATTGATTCAGGAAAAATTATAATAATGTGTAACATACATTGCTGTGTAATGTTGCTGCACCCTATTATGTATTATATTTGTCGCTGAAAGTGTTATTATCTGGTAAATGGAAAGATGTCGATATGTATGTTATATCTGATGATCTGCCTTTTGGCTGCAATGATGATGCTGTGTATTTTGTTGTATCCCTATTTTTTGTTAAGGTAATTTTCTTTCCTATATGTGTAAATGCTTTATTGTAAGCCATATTAGACATGTACAATCTGTTTTTCTCTGCCATTTCACTGGCTTTTCTCTTGGAAGGTGTTACAACTTTTCCCTGGTTCTTGCTTTTATTGCATACATCTATTGATATCACCGTGTCTTGATGGTTTGAAGCGTTTTTTATAAGTACCACTGCCGTTATTTTTTCTGGTTACAGAAAGACAGTATTTTGGTTAACAAGTTTAGACATGGTCTATGTGTGTTTTTTCCCCTTTAATTTGGTTCATGCTTCATCTTCAATTTTAGGTTTGAGTTGGTAGGCTATGGCATGTGAAAGGGGATGTAATATTGTACCTCTCTACGTTGGAGATTGTGTGTATGTGGTGTTCATGATAAAGATATACTCTAATCCAATTTTCAGAATTGGCATTGCTTTTCTGCTTGTCCTTTTTTTTCACATTCACCAAGACTTACCATTTTTTAAATTCATTTGCGAAAATAGTGTCTTGTTTTATTCTGGTTAGCACCTATGGCAACTAGTGTAGGATGTTTGACTATGCGACCATAAGACTTGTTTTATTTTTTAGTTGAGTTTCATTTTCTATATGCAATCAATTCTAATGTGCATGCACTCACAGAGTATTTTCTGAAACTATTAGGACGACCCCAAATGCAAGAAATTCAGGGAGCAAGGGGTACCGCACTATGAGGAGTGTACGAATTTGTTTTCAAAGACAACAGCTACAGGCGGTTATCGCGTTGAAACCTCTGTTGTTGCCAGAGACTCTGATCAAGAAAGACAAGTTGAGCAACATTTTCGCGGTACATCGGTGCACAAAATTGGTGGTGTGACTGCAACATATGAGGCTCGTCGTGTCCATGAAGCTGGTGCATCCTCCAGAAAAAGTGGAAAGGGGAAAAGGTCACTTCACTCCGGTGGGAGTGAAGGTAGGCTTTCAAAGAAAAGTTGTGATGAACAAATGGATGTGGCTGTTGCCTAATGGACTAATCAATAGTTAACCCTTGATGAGTGCATGGCCATCCTCAAATCCATGCAGTTGACTGATCTTAACATCTATGTCAGGGCGACGAACTACTTCAGGGACCCAATGAACTGCCAGATTTTTCTTATGACTGATCCGGAGTGGTGTATGTATCTGATTCTTGGTCCCCAGCCTTAATGCATCTTCTTTGGTTTATGAACTTGTTAATTGTAGTTATTTAAGTAAGTCCCTATTAACAACTGTCGGCATAGATGACGTAAGTGTTTCATTTTGCAATGGGGAACACAAATGAACATCAGTAGCTTATTTTGCATGTTCTGCATTCACTTTAGTGTGTGTTGCATGTTCTGCATTGATAAGTTCATGTTTAGGTGTTCAATGTTAGTTGTTGATTGCTGAAGTAGACATGTTTAGAGAAATATAATAGTTTAACCTGGTGGAGCTAGCTGGCCGGAAATATGTAAGGCAGCACATGTGTATTAGTTAGTCTTGTGGAGCTTGCTGGTGGGGCTTGCTGGTAATATGTAACCTTGGGGAATATAACCTGGTCTTGAACTTGCTTGCTTGAAAAATCATGTTTATGCTGCTACACTATTTAAGGCAGCACATGTGTATTAGTTAGACTTGTTATGTTTCATGTCTATAATAGCATCTTGTAATATCCTCGTAGCCGGAGCCTTGTACTTGTGGCGGACTGTAACCCCAACCCTTATATTAAAGTGCACCTATTGTTTTTCCAATTTTTGGCCGTAGATACATGTATGCTTCCAATTTAGTTTACTGCCAATGATATAGCATTTTTTTCGGCAAAAAACATGTGCGTTCTACCGGCCACTTGCATAATTTTCAAAACAGGCCCTCTTTATAGTGTCATTCCGATGGCCGACTGTCGATGTTTACCCCAAAACATGTACAACATAATTGAGCCACGGATGGCTCCATTATTTCCGCACATTACTCCGCACCACATTTTTCTTTTATATTTGAATGACCTGTAGTAATGCATTGCATTGTCATGTTGTCTACCTCGTTCGTAAAAACACTATTGGTGCAACTGTATCAGGAGTTCTCCTATCACCTTTTATTAGTATGATTGCTGTGTGGACGATAATCAAGTATGCCCATAGTGTATTCAGCTTTTTTTTTCTTACCCAAAATTTGTCGCATGGAAACACGTCTTTGTATTATTGAAAATCAAATTATTCAATACAACTTGCCACAAGTGTTGATCTCTACATAAGGAGATTACAAGTTTAGATCTATATAAGTGAAGCATTGCACAAAATCATTTAAAAAATCCATGAGTAGTGTTTTCCTCCCCATTTTTTACATATAAGCTATCGGGAATAGCATTTATTTGTTTCTATATGATATGCAATAAGAGTACAAACTAGTGCAGGTTTGAGCCAAGGGAAATAATAGTGTCATCCGGTGCTCCATTTTGCATTTTGCAAAGGTACAAAAATTTCATCAAAGAGTAGTTCAAATAATTTTTGCATTATCTTTTTGGTACTTACATAATTGAATCAAGAAGTGATATACGTTTGCAACGAGTTATCCCTTTTTATTTCATTTATAATTGTTTAAAGAATAATATCATAACCTTACCTTGCCCCGTTGTTTTGCAAATATTTTGGCTATTTTCTTCTACCGTGTCCAAGGTATGCATGTATGGTTTTTTTGCTATTTTCTTTTTTCGTGTCCAAGCTCTGCGTGTATTGTTTTTTTTAATTATTATTCATATTATAGTTCATTACGAACATTTATACGGTCCATCCACAAAAATTTATATTAGGACAAACATGGCAGGATATGGATGGAATTTTGGAGGGGAAGGCTCTGCAAGTAAGAACCATCCAACTAACTACGACCATGTCAATGAAGAAGAGCAAGAGCTAAATGACCTTGTTGACATGATTATGGCAACAAGGTGGTTGGAGTGATTGATGGCACACATGTTCCTGCATGGGTTCCTGAACACAGAAGGGATGCATTTCGCAATCACCATGGACAAATCACTCAAAATGTATTCGCTGCTTGTGATCATGATATGAGATGTGTTTATATCACAACTGGTTGGGAAGGTGATTGGTTTTGAAGTTTCATGTTATTTATGGGTATTTGTATAGTATTTTGGAATAGATTATGCACTTATGTTATGTATTTTAATGTTTTTGGTTCGTAGGAGTTCTTAGAGATGATATGGAGCAAAATGTTCCATAAACACACATTTTTGGAGCATTTTGACAAGGAAGCACAAGAAGGAGCAATGACATCACATTCTCGTGTGGGCACACGAATCTCAGTCCAAAATTGAGCTTTAGAGAAAAAATTCCAGCATTGAGGCTGCATTCCCATTTGGCCAAACCGGAACAAGGACTAAAATGGAAAACTAAAAAAGTTTTGGGGTCAAAATGTAATTTTGCCATACTTGAGGGACCAATCTGCAAATCAGATTTTTGAAGGGCTACTGCGGCTGACCTATTTTCTGATTATAAATAGACTTTGCTTTTCATTTTGAAAGAGTAGTAGGTAGTAGAATAAAAATAGACGTAGTTTTCCAGTTTTAAGAAACTTTCAAAGGCACTTTCTTCATTTTTGGAGTCTTCCGAGTTCATAGACATCAATCGGTAACATTGTTTTATGAATTTTTCTTGTGATTCAGTTTTCATGATGAGTAGCTAAATTCATTCATCTAGTTGAAGGGTATTGAAATCTTGGTTTGAATAGTTGTAAGATTTAATTGTTGTTTCTCTCTCAATTTCTTGTGCGTATTTGCTTGTTCTATTGCATGATTGATATGATTATGATGGATTCATGAATAGCTGGTAGCATTCGATACTTCTTAATAATCTAAAACCAATAAGACAACAAGGTTTGCTGTTTAAATAGGGTATAATATAATTTAATTACTTGGTAAGTAATTATTTATGTTATAAGAACAAGTAATCTAGTTTAATATAAAACAATGTTTGTTTTATAGGAATTGGGATTGGGTCTATGTGTTTAATGCAGTAGTTTTCTAAATCTTAGGAGGTTCCAGGATTTATTTTTGACTAGTATATGATTAATGCAGGTTTCTTAATTATTGAAGTAAATGAAATATTGAATTGTTTGGAATTTCCAACAATGAAAACTAATCTACTCGTAAGTTAATTGATGGAGTCCATAAATTGTGTTTTAATTGTTGATATTTTATTAGTTTATGGATTCGGATGGATTTAATTCATTAGTTTTGTTATTATTTCATTTTAGAATCTGGAAATAAGAGATTGGAGCTAATTTGGCCTAATTTGGACGTCTAGGGACCTTTTTGCAAAATTGAAGAAGTTTTGGGGCAAAAACGAAGAAGCTGCAAAGTTTAGGGACCAAAGCTGCAATTCGTCCACCTTCTGCTGTTTTCCTGCGGCTGACCTAAATTTCTATTATAAATAGCATTCTTAGTTTTGTAAAAAGAGCAGCCGCACGTGAGGCAAAGGCTAGCACCTCAAACCTTTTATTTCTTCTAATTTTTCTTGGATTTCCATGGAGAATAAAGCCGCCATGTTTCGTCTATGAGTGGCTAAGGATTTTCTTTCTGATTCAAGGGATTTATTCAGTTATTCCATTATGAGGTTTTGTTCTTAATTTATTGTTCTTGCCTATGATTTAAGTATTTGTTGATTCTTGTATTGAGTTATGAAAGTAGATATCATTCAAATTGACAACTTGATTTGTTATTTATTTTTTAGTGCTATCTGCTAGTTGAATGATACGTGATAAACAAGAATCGGCACTATTGAGTAGCAATTAGACAAAGCATGTGTATTGGTGAGACATTGAATATGCATGTTAGTTTAAATGTGGAATCAATGAGGCAAAGTCTGAATAGTTGCAGCTATCTCAATTGTTTAGATTTTTGTTCAACTATATTTCCTTGGTATTTATGCTGTCATTGTTCGATATGGAACGCTATCGTGCCCAGCCGAATTATGATAAGGACTAATTGCCTGTGGAATTACCATCTCCATCGGTAGTTAATCTGTTGAAAGTGTGTGTGCCATGAAGGAAGTAAGTCCCAAAATTGATGTATCTGAGACGAAGGTAGCGAAGGAATTTGTTAAAGAAGAGCCGCATTATGTGGTACTTCCTCCATTTCCGAGCAGATTCTCAAGGGCTAAGTTACAGAAAATGAAATATCCTTTCATAGAACAGGTTTATGGTGTGGAAACTGCACCTACTCAAAACGCAGATGATTTGAAACGTATGAGAGTAGAGAAAAATGAGGCAGAGGCATTGGACGACAATGGGGTAATTGATCTTTCTATTTTATTGAGTCAAACTAATGTAGCTGATACTTCTTTTTCAGATATGTCAGTAGAGCCAAAGATAGAGGAGCCCAAACGGAATGTGGTGGAGAATTTTTCCAAGGATGCACATTTGGTGAAAAATTTTGATGAGCTGCCTTATCATGGTGAGCTTCTTAAGAAGTTTTGTGCTGAAAAGAAAGAATTCCAATTCCATGGTGTCGAGGTAGTTTTAATTGGAAAAAATGTATCTATTATGCCACAATCAAAATTTTCTTCCAAATGCAAGAATCCAGGTATGGTTACTACTTCATGCACTTTCAATGATGCATTTAAGGATGGGAAGCCTCCAAAAGTTGTTTTAATACCATTACCTAAATCTCTTGAGTGTGCATATGGACATCTATCTCGACCTCCTGAAATAGGGCTAATCGTAGATGCAAGTTTCGTGAGTCTAGATAGATGTGGAGTGTTTAAAGAATCAGTTAGAGGAGACTATTTTCCACCTCATTTTGTTTAATCAATGTCTAAATATGAATTTGGTCCATCTAACTTCGATTTCCTTGGATGTTGCTCAAAATTTTATCTACCCTTGTTAGGTGGAAGTTCAAAATTTCCACCATGAGACACACCAAATTGGTCTAGCCAAAGACAATAAAGAAAGGCGCTGTTGGGGAGGCAACCCAAAGTGTTTAAATTATGTTGTTTTTTTTTAGTTCATTTGTTTTTGTTATTTGGAGTTGAGTTTTAATGTGTGTTTAATTTTATTTTAAGACAAATAGTGTTTTGTAAGCATGATCATGGATAAGTGCATTTTAGGTTTGTTGGATTAATTTTTTGCAAGTGTTATTTTTTCTTAGGCGTGATCATGGCTAAGAGAATAATTGGTTAATTCCTTTTAACGTTTGTTTTGTTATCTAGGGCAGATTCGAATGATGCATTACACATGATCACGCCTAACACAATTGAAGCTATTTTTCTCTAGAAAAAAATGAGAAAATAGATAAAAAGAATTACGATCTCTTTTCGTTCTTTCCTTTATTTTTTTTCAGAAACCTACAAAACCAGATTTGCAGTGACGTGATCAAAATCGGTGGCCATCCAATTCGCTTCAATCGCCAGGACCCTAATCCTCGATTTGAAGCCGACGACCACCCCCAATCCACCGCTGCCGCCATCAGTAGGTCACACCATCATCATCACCGTTCCGATTTCGACCATCCAAGCGGCCGCCGTCCAAGTCAGCAGAGGAATTCAGCAGTCGTCGGAGTTCAGCAGACCTCCATCATCACCGTCGATTGATGCTGCTGTTCAGCTCGCCAACTTCATCACCCGCTGGAACGTTGCTTCAATCAATTCCATCAGTCCGTTCCGCTTGTTGCTGCTCAGTCGCCACCATCATCAACACCGCTTGCTACCATTCGTGCACGTGCCTGACTACACCTTGCTGTGGTCAATCACTTTCATCAGTCGCCTTGTCGCACTTGTAATCACCGTTATCGTCCTTCTGCGGGCTGGAGTTCACCGCTGCTGCTCGTCGTTTTGTTGCCGTCAGTCCGAACGCGGCTGGTTGCTGCCAACTGTGGTGTTTTCACTCCAACTCCGGCGAGCTTTTATCAATTCTGGCACTCAATTCCGATTCCTGCCGCTGTTTTACTCGTTTTTTGGCCACCTCGTTGCTTCATCTCGATGCTGTCTCTGCCGCTGAAGTCCAAACCCTTTTCTGTAATGATTCCTTGCTGCTACAGTACTTCCGTGACTCCATCAGAGCACTTCAACATGCCCGAGCGCGGCTTTCTTTAATTGTTGGTGTTGTTGATGGCCTACACCTCCATTCCAGCAGTTTCAGTGATTCAATTCGGAGAAAATAATCTCCAGGGAAGTTCTAAACTATATTCTCCTGCATGTGTTTAGAATTATCAATTTTTGCTGTTTGGATGGGGCAGTGGGGTTGGTTTGGAGTTTATTTGTGTTGAATTGGTCCTGGAACTTTTAATAATCCTGGGCTTAGAAAACGTTCCATTAAATTCTTGATTTGAATGATTTCTTTGCTGGGATGGTGAATTGGGTCTTGAATTCGTTTTGATTACTTACTTTAACATTTATTAAAGTCGAACTTACATGTGTAGTCGCTTCGTGAGAATTGAATTTGAGTCAATTGAATTTAAATGTGTTGTTGTATCTCACACTATGAAGTCGTACTTAGCTCCTTGATTTACTTCTTTTGTGTGAGTACAATAAGCTATATTGCGGACAATGTATATTCTAAGTGCGGGGGGATTTTAGGTGTTCTTGTCTGGTTGTGTTTAGTTTTTTTTTTTTTCATTTATTATTTTAGTGTTTGCTTATGTTAAAAAAAAAGAGAAAAAATTGAAAAATGAAAAAAAATCAAGAAAAATGAAAAATACCAAAAATAGCCAATGATGAATTTAACTTGAGACTCAATGAAATCTAATTACATTGGGACAAAAATTTCTTTTGAGTCTATGCATTATGTGTTATACCCTGAATACTTTACTTGCGCACTTTAGTCATAACTCTGGGATAAACTTAACATGTATGTGTAATTGCTTAAATTCATGTGATATGCCGAAGTTTGATTTGATTCATTTAGTATTTATACCATGTGCATGTGGGACTTTGCTATATTATGGAACCCAAAATAAGGCATTAACCCTATCATCACTTGAAACCCTAAAAAACGGGGGAGTGGTGGTTTGGAAATAGCCTTTTTACCTTCTTACTTAAAGTACTTTGTACTAAGTAAGTGTGGGGGAGGGGTTGTTGGCGGATGTTTTTCTGAGGTTAGGTACAATTTAAAGAGGGAGAAAAGGAAGAGCATTCAATGTTGATGCTAGCCCATTGAAAGGTGAGAAGTCTAGCAAACAACTAGCAGAGTGTCCTCAAGCCCGTCGGTGAGAAAATATGAGTAAGCAGATTGCTCTAAGAGTCTGAGCCACTATGTAAATCACTACATAAATCAAGTGGAAAAATGCTCTGGGTAGGGGCCTGAGTGGGAAAGATCCTGAAGAAAAGCCATATGGACACCGAAAAATGGGTACGAGGGAAGTGCATTGAATTGTATTATGTGAGGTGTAATTGGAAGCCTTCGGTTTCATAATATGTGTATGAGTAACATTGCATTGAAGTACGATCTGAATTGGGGATCCTAAGTTCACTCTTCAGTGGCATATTTGCACTTGAATTTTTGTATTTTATACTATGTGTGACAGTGATGCCCCTAGGGAGTGGTTTACACACACACACACAAAGAGCTAAAGGGTAAAAGTATATAATGTATTTGACTTGGTTGTGAATTTTTGTTTTATTGTTACCATGATTTCTTTAGAGTGCTAGAGTTTCTAAGGCGCATCTTGAATAAGAGAAAGTTTAGAATTCATGTGTTCTTTAATGCTTGAGGACAAGCATACTTTAAGTGTGGGGGAATTTGACAGAGTCCATAAATTGTGTTTTAATTGTTGATATTTTAGTAGTTTATGGATTCAGATGGATTTAATTCATTAGTTTTGTTACTATTTCATTTTAGGAGCTGGAAATAAGAGATTGGAGCTGATTTGGGCTAATTTGGACGTCTAGGGATCTTTTTGCAAAATTAAAGAAGTTTTGGGGTAAAAACGAAAAAGTTGCAAATTTGAGGGACCAAATCTACAATTCGTCCACCTTCTGCTGTTTTCCTGCGGCTGACCAAAATTTCTATTATAAAGAGCATTCTTAGTTTTGTAAAAAGAGCAGCCGTACGTGAGGCAAAGGCTAGCACCTCAAACCTTTTATTTCTTCTAATTTTTCTTAGATTTCCATGGAGAATAAAGCCGCCATGTTTCCGTCCATGAGTGGCTAAGGATTTTCTTTCTGATTCAAGGAATTTATTCAGTTATTCCATTATGAGGTTTTCTTCTTAATTTATTGTTCTTGCCTATGATTTAAGTATTTGTTGATTCTTGTATTGAGTTACGAAAGTAGATATCATTCAAATTGAGAACTTGATTTGTTACATATTTTTTAGTGTTATCTGCTAGTTGAATGTTACGTAATAAACAAGAATCGGCAGTACTGAGTAGTAATTAGACAAAGCATGTGTATTGGTGTGACATTGAATATGCATGTTAGTTTAAATGTGGAATCAATGAGGCAAAGTCTTAATAGTTGCAGCTATCTCAATTGTTTAGATTTTTGTTCAACTATATTTCCTTGGTATTTATGCTGTCATTGTTCGGTATGGAACGCTATCGTGCCCAACCGAATTATGATAAGGACTAATTGAGTGCTAGGCTTGGTTAGTTAATTTAGGAGATTAATTGATTTATTACGGCTATCCTAATAGATCTTTGGTTGGATGCTTAAATTGCAAGAGTAGTTTTAGTAGCCTGTGATTAATGAAATAATTGAGTTATCTGTCCCTTGAGTCAGAAGTCTGTTACTTTGATTTCTTTTTATTTATTTAGTTTTTGTTATTTGAATTTCATTTTCATAGATTTAGAAAAAAAACCAAAAATCTCCTTTGCATTAATTTGAAGGAAACAATCCATCGTTCCCTGAGGAGACGACCTTACTTCCCTATATTACAGTAGTTTAAAGTAGGTTATTTTATTTGTGTGGATTTGACACTCCATCATTAATGATAATATCATTGCATCTATGATCAACTGTTTAAATTAAGGTAGATATACAAACCCTTCAGCCAGATATTTTCTCATTATTTGTTTGCATCATTTTATCTATTGTTTGCAACTTATTTCAACAACTCAAACCCCCCTCCCCCATTTGTTACTTGATTTAAAAGAGAGAAATTCACCATTCCTTGAGGAGACAACCTTGCTTTCCTATGCTACTAGTTTGAAAGTGGGTTAAATTGTTTGTTGGCTTAACACCCCACCAAAAGGAAGTGCTAACGATGCTCAAGTTTTGGTTGAAACAATCACGAGTGAGAATTCTGCGTTTCCAATGCCAAGGCTATAGTGAAACATTGCATGAGTATTGGAAGAGATTCAAACGGTTGTGTAACAGTTGTCCTCAACATCAAATTCCAGAGCAGTTGTTGCTGCAATATTTCTATGAAGGATTCTGTGAAGTGGATAGAAATAAGCTAGACTCAGCAAGTGGTGGAGCTATGATGAATAAGACGATAGCACAAGCAAGGCAGCTAATTTCAACTATGGCAGAAACGTCTCAACAATTCTCCAACAGAGAAGACACAGTCAGCACACATGTTAATGAGGTACGTTCTTCCACTGATAAACGTTTAGATGAACTAACATCTTTGGTAAGACAAATGGCTGCAGGGCAAGTAAAACAGGTGAAGACACGTGGTTTTTGTTATATGGCGGATCATCTGACAGATATGTGCCCAACACTTCAAGATGACCAGAATGAGCAGGTAAATGCAGTTGGAGGATTTACAGGTCAGTCACAACGGAGATATGATCCTTATTCGAACACATATAATCCTGGATGGCGAGATCACCCCAATTTGACTGCTAGGCTCATACGCTGATGAGGATAAGAGAAATAAAAATAAACTACGAAAAAAGTGGAAAAAAATGGAAAGTGATTGAGGTACAATGGGTCAATGTCTTCATGCAAGTTTACGTTTCAATTGTACCTCATTTCTCATTTTTGTTGTCGCATTTAATAAATTTAGTTAATTTAAGATTGATGACACCTCCTATAACATCTCAAAACATGAACATTTCCCTAGAAAATCAATCGAAAAGTAATCATCAATTGATCTATATAACTTCATTTATTTAGTTATTTTTTGTTTATTACAATCTTTGAATACCTAAATTTGGAATTCATTGTTTTGTGAAAGCTCTACATATTTGTAGAGTATATCAATGATTACGGCTAGTGGTTGCATTATGGGCTGGTTGCCTTATTTTTTTGATCGAATACAAAACGACATCATTAGGGGGACAAGGGCAACAATGTTTCTATCTCGCTAGTGGTAAGTGGCAGAGACATGACGCCGGATAAGCGCTTCACGGGATGGAACTCAAATGAAGTTCCCGAGTGGGAGATCTTGCTGTCTTGGATGGAAAAATCAACATCGGAGAGATTACCATAGCTAAAAGAAATAATGTTATCAAAAGGGACCTAATAAGAGAAGAGCTGAATGCCATGATACAATCTTAAGTGTCTTCAATTTGTGCTCTTGTCATCATATTTATTTTTATCTCGTCAAAATAAAATCGAAGTCCAGTTGTTGATAATATCTTCATTTCATTATAGTAGCACCTTTTTTCAATCTCACGTCATCTCTTTGCTTACTATTTTGAATCTCTATCTATTATATTTACTATTTCAACATGTTGCAGGCATCTCTCTCTCTCTCTCTCTCTCTGTGTCTCAAAGGATAATGTTAATTTAATTATCAATGTGCATCAATGTTTACCATTTTCAGTATTTTCTCTCTATTTTAAATGATAATGTTAGTTTCGTTTTTGATGTGCATCGATCCATTCATACCATTTTGAGTATTCCCCCCCCCCTAGATTCATTTTCAATGTGCATCGACAATTGATTGTTTACCATTTTTGGTATTTTTGCATTGATTCAAATCGGCTGGATTTGTCAGTAAGGTAGCTATTGTTAGTTTGTTACAGTGGTTCTTTCTTTCTTTGTTGTTTTTTTTTTTTTGCAAATCAAAATTTTCATCAATGGATCTTTCATTTATTGGTTGAAATTATGCCTAAGTTGATATAGAGTAAATTCCAGATTTTAATGGGGCCGATGTTCATTGATGTAGAATTTGAAATTTTCACGAGAATGATTATATGTGTCGGAAAACTACAGTTTTGATTCACTCAATTTTAATTGAAGAATATGCTTTGATAGTAATATTATGAATTTTTTGCTCTAGAATCCATATGTAAAAGTATTTTCAATCATCGAAAATCTCTTTCCTCCCTTTTGTGGATCTTCCATTGCTAAAGAGGGGAACATTATTTTTGGTGTTCTATTAAAAATTATTTCATTAATCTCTAGATTGGGTGACGTCATAAATTTCAGAGATATTCTTCCTATTGCACACTTGGCTAGTAGCACCTCTTTCAATCTATCCTTCCATTATATACAATTGCTTAAATTAATTTTTTTTGTTTATTTTCTTCTCGCTCCATTTACTAAAACTAGTTCAACATTTTTGCATGCATCTTCAACAAGTGTTTCTTTTGACTAAGGGTTTTTTGTTCTTTTTTTTTTTTTTGCCTCTATCTTTTGGTTTGGCATATGTGAGTGTTTGTGGTGAGTAAGACTTTACTAAACCTTTTGGTAAGTTTGCCCCTACTCTTTTTGAGTTTTGAGTAGAATTCAGGTTCAAAACCTAATTTTCATTGAGTATCAAACAATTGTTAGGCTTATAGAAGAGCTTGAGCAGATGACACAACCTGATCATTGTTTTGTAGTTGACAAAATGCCTAGGAAGAGTAGTCAGTCATTAGAAAATAAAGAGTTTGGTGAAGAAGGCTCTTGAGCAAATATGTGGAGATGAATATGCTTGTGGAATATGTTTTGACACAAGTAAAGACCCTGTTGTAACTTGTTTCATTCACTTGTTTTGCTAACGTTGTTTCTATAATTGGCTAAGCAATGAACGAACTGACTCTAATGGACAAGAATTGATAGTTACCCCAATCCACGGGGACCATTCGGAGAATTATGATGATGATAATAATCCCAAATTATTGAAGACCCCTCCTAGGCCGTGAGCATGTTGTGTGGAAAACTTAAAGAAACTGTTCAAATTGCTGTGTTTTCAGTTCTGAGGGATGAACTACATACTCTGGTGCACACTTGGGAGGGAAATGGACTTAAATGCACCACATGCACACCATATTGCAACCTTTGCTACTGATATGAACTCAGACTAGACGATGGAATTATGATGGACAAGCACAGTGAACCAACTGATACCAAGTAGTATCCGGTTTGTAATAGACAAGCATTGATAGTTATCTGAATCCACGGTGACCATTCCGGGAATTATGATGATGATAAAAATCCCAAATTATTGAACATCCCTCCCAGGCCATGAGCATATTGTGTGGAAAACTGAGAAAAAACCTTCCAAACGGTTGCATTTTCAGTTTTGAGGGATGAAATACGTACTATGGCATGCACTTAGGTAGAAAATCAACTTGAATGCACTACATGCACCCCACATTACAAACTTTGTTGCTAACATGAACTCAGACCAAATGATGGAATTTGTTGTTGAAGTAGATTTTAGAACTACCAGATGAATGTGTGATTATAGTGTAATGATTTTGAATGTGTACGATGATTCTTTGCGTCCCATTAGCAAAATAAATTAGTCATTATAGTAGGATAACATTATTAATTTTTATCATAAATATGCATGATCAAAACATTGACAATGAAAGATATAATGGCTAACCAAAGACAGAATGGCTAGTATGAACATACTAAGAGGTGCATTGGAATGTCATTTGTGCCAGAATGTGCAAGAAACTGCCTGTCATTTGTTTTTTGAATGTTACTATGCTAGAAGTCTGTTCACAGTAGTGGTTGATTGGCTGAGTATTCAAGGATTATCCCATATCCAGGGTTTGTGGAGAGTTGGTATGATTACAGTTTGGAAGAACTCTAAATTGAAGAGGAAAATATTGTTTGCAGCAATGGCGGCCACAGTTTATCATTTCTGGGAGGAGCCCAATTGCAGATTTTTACTTAGAGGAGCAGACCTGTTGAAATATTCGCAAATGTGATCAAACAAGAAATTACATGGGGGGTGGAACATTGTGTACGCAGCAAAAGAACAAAAAGAGAACAAGAAGTTTTGACAACTTTATTTTCATAAGATCTATACAGAATAGATGATGTATTTGGTTGTAAATATGCACTTTTCTGCCAAATCAATGAAATCATTTACATTTTACCCCAAAAAGAAAACATGTTGACAATCATTTTTTTTTTCCAAATAATCATTTCTTCCAATATATAGTGAGGTCTAAATATTAATTCTCATCTTATGTGTAGTTAAAAACACAACATTCTATCAAATTTAATGAGGAATAGAAATTGATTTTGGCTTTTTAAAGAAAGAGTGCTCAAAATTTGCTTACAACATATTTTATTCTATGGAAAATAGATGAGCCACTTTCCACAAACATATTATCTAAGAGGGTGATTATCCAATTGTACGAGTGCTTTCTAATGTATTGAGAACTTTTTATCAAGGAGCTGTTTTGTAAAGTCCAATTGTAATACTTTTTCCTACAAGGAAGTCTAAAAGTAAGTCTAAAAGTAGGGTAGAATGAGGAAAGAAACTACGATCTAACTATTTTTTCTATCCTAAAAATACGATTGTGTACATAGCAAGATGTTAATTTTTTGTTTTACTAATCGATAGAATTAATTAAAGTAGTATTTATTGAAAGAATAAAAAAAAGTACTAGACTTCTCATACAAATATAAAAGGTTTGATCCAACTTTTTGTTTCGATCCAAATTATATAAATTTGATTAAATTTTTATTGTGAGGAAATAGTTAATGAGAAAAGACTACATGTTGTGATGGAGTTAAGGTGGACAGACTGATAGGGGCAAAAATGCTAAATTTTTAGTTACAAATTATATTATTTCACTTCTACACTTTCTTTTAAAGTATTTCTTTTCTGTAGTATTTGCTTTGACAAATCTTACATCTACTTCATTCATGATTTTTATGGTTTCATCTTGCGTATCTCTTGCATGAACTTCCTTTACTCATAAGATCATGTTATTTATTTGATGAGTTTGCTTGGTTTTACCTCTAAAATTGACAAAATAGGATCTAAGTCTCCACCTCTTGAAGGAGCACTTCAAAGTAAAAGGTTAAATTAAAATCATGTGATGATGCTCATTAACCTAAAATATAAAAGCTGGAAACTTCAAAATTTGTAGTTTTATACATACGCGTTTGTTGCATATATAACTAGCACTAAAAAAATGGGGGAAATTGCTCTTGATTGATACCTATTAGCTACAAAGTGCAAATAAAATTTTTGATCATTTTTTGTTTTTTTTTTTTTTGAAATCAGCACTGAGTGCTAGTTTATTACGCAAACAAAATACAGATTACAGAACCAGCAGGAGAAGCTGCTTGTGATAGGGAATAGGCTTCAGATAGACAAGCATTGGGAGTACGCACAATCAAAACAGGAGAAAAGAAACTGATTCGTTCCGAGTATCCTTGATCAGAGGACTAACTTGGATGGGCACCTCGAGTTCCAAAAAATATGAGCAACAACGTGACAATTAGTATTTAGCCGTAAGCATGGGTAAATATCCAGTTCAACTGAGTTCAACGCTAGTAAACACACCATAGCAGTAGCCTGCAAAGATGAGAGGACGCCATATGAAGCAGTACCGGTGGAGATCATCCTTCCATCATGGTGAGACAATATCCAACCTCCTCGCGCCGATTGCCCATAAACACTGACTGTTGTAACAACACAAAAGAGTGGTAAATTTGGGGGAAGTGTTGATAGAACAGAGTATGGGCTATGTTGACCAATCTAATTTGTGGAGGAGTGGTTGCGAATAGTGAGAGCTTTGCAATACAGTGTCCAATCTGGAAAGGTTTGTTGCACCACCCGATCAGGGGCGGGTTAGTTGGAAGCATCATGCATAGTTGCATTCTTGTCTTTCCATACAGCCCATAAGAGGAACATAGAGAAGCAAGAAAGATCCTTAGAAGGAGCTTTTTGAATCCAATCTACAAACCATGCTGCAAAGGAAGTTGATTTTCCAGCGGAGAAATCAAAACTAAAAGGAGGAAGCGCGCCAAATAGATTGAGAGCGAGGGCACTCTAATAACATGTGAGTAACCGATCCAGACACAAGTCCGCAATGCAGACAGATTGAAACGGTAACAATCGATTGGCGTGCTAAACTATTGATCATTTCATATTCAGCTATGGTTACATATTTTGGAGTTCATGTTACTTCATCATCATCGGTATCATCATCAACATCATATACTGCTCCTTTCTCCAATCATTTGTAAATTAGCTTTTGCATTTCGAAAAATAATTTATTTGTTATCAGATTGTTATTGACTCTATTACGGTGTTTGTACTAATTAATATATTAAAATAGGTCAAGAAAGTACTAGTTACAAGACGTATTCTTACACGAGCAAATGATTTCTAACATTATATTGCATATCATTCTCAAATATGAAGACATAACAAAATGTAGAAGAAATAAGATAATTAAAATAAAAAGGAAGGAACTGGTGTGTAGAAATAAGGTGATTAAATGTCTAACGAAATCAATAAATAAATAAAATCAGATTTCTAAATAAGATAATGAACAAATAGAAATAAATAAAATCCAAGATAAAAAAATCTTTCTTTAGTCATTCTCTAGCTAACTTATAAATTTAATTACGGTGAATCGAGGTTGCCATTTGACCAACTTCGAATGATATGTAGAAAAGAAGCAAAAACAAATGAGAAAAGAAAAAAATAGCTAATTTTATCTGCTGTAAGACATTTCAAGAAGATAGCGAAGCACCCATGGTTTAAATTTCACCCATTTTGTGGTTCTCTTAAGTTGTCTAATATCTATTTTGCAGATGGCCTAATGGTCTTCTGCAAAGCTGATAGGGCAACTATATTAGGTATCAAGAAAGTGCTGGCGGAATTC